>OZ017739.1:148337255-149712255 GCA_963969285.1 Odontomyia ornata
AACTATATAAGCCAAGCAGCAGATGACAAAACATAAAGATCTTTGACTGCGCCAAATCCAAGCCTTCAAACTTATCGGTATCCTTGCCCGCACGTGCATGGAAGACAAGATCAAATGTTTACAAGTGAAATCGATAACTTTCTCTCTCTTGGAAGATGGTTAAAAGATAGTGATTTCAATTAAGAATTAAAATTTAGTTTTTCAAATAAATTGATTTGAACTATGGCACAGATCATTTGAGTCTTGAGTTGTGTACCCCTTAACATTAATATCTGTTGAACAAAATGTTTATCAATTATGTGTGCAGTTCGTAAGACGCATTTTGTATTTTGCATGGAACCTATATCGGTCGTGTGCGGATAAGTAAATAAGTTTTCCATTTATAAGCGAATTAATTTTATATGCCAGCAAGAATCTGTGAGGTTATTTATCGACTTCCTTTTAACTACAAAAGAATAAAATATAAGATAACATAAAGTTATCAATTACTGTGAACCTGGACGTGCATTTCGCTAAGGATTCAATTCGTCTAATTAAGCGTAACATGAAACCCGATCGTAGAGAATTTCAAAAAATTGGTATTGCTACCACCATTGGATTTTGTATAATGGGATTTATTGGTTTCTTTGTAAAACTAATTCACCTCACAATTCCTAATATTATTGTTGGATCATAAATTTAAGACAAAACAAAAAGCAAAAAATTTTAGCGGCTTGGGTGAGTACCCTTTACAGTTATTATAAACTTTAAATATTGAAGGATTTTTTTATACTTACATTGAACGATTATTAGCAATGCTTGTTTCAGTAGCCTTTACAGCGTTATAAACTTTAAACATTTAAATTTTTTTTTTATACTTACACTGAAGTATTTTTAGCACTGCTTATTTCAGTACCTTTTTATATTTATTATAAATTTAAAAAAAGAAAAAAAAATTATTCGAACATAATTTATCAAATAGCAGAAGAAAAATTGTATTTCCCATAAAAAAAATTTACAGTCCTGCAGAAAGCGCGAGAAGGTGAGGAAGTTTTCAACATTTAGATAAAACGAGATAAAGTCCAAATAGTTATTATCTAAATGTGATGATACTATTATTTGTTATCGTAAGAAATCTGAATAGATAATTTTGAATCGCACTTTCGATCTTTCCATTTATCTGAAACCCTGACCAGGTATGGGACCCGCCACGTTGACTGGCCCCTCCACTCATGTGCTAGTCATCGGGTGAGCTCACTCCTTCTCTTTGCGTTGTAGGTGCTCTCGCAGAGTAGAGTGGCCTTCCGCTTGAGTTTCCTATTTATGGTAAAGTCTTATGTGATTCCATCGTATAAGACTTTAACATGTATATGAAACGTTCATATTTTTCATTTAAAGGAAAAATTCAGGCGAATTATGTTTGTATGAATTTTTTATTTAAATGGAAAACACCTGGCTACGTCTACAATGGATCTTGATTCGGATGGGGAGGTGCCCCACTCTTATTTGGGGGTCGTAAGTATACATTGTAAAGACGAGATCCTTTCAAGTCCCACCCGCGTTCACCAGGCCCATTCTGTCGCTTTGCTTTGGCAATACATCCTTCAGTAGGTTACCTAGGCCTCGACACCGTCGAACCGAGTCCTACGACCACTTAATTCGTGAATGCGAATTTTTTTTGCAGTGGGCCCTTGTGCTGGGGGAAAGAACCTGCCCCACGACACCGCAACGTTAGCCTGCCAGCAAATTTACGCATCCTCAGACAAGGCTAATTCCGGCGAGCACTAACATGTTCGCTCGCCGAGGCAGCAGACCATCGCTACAGTCTTTTAGGGACATTGATATCCATTCAATTCACTCCAAGCTGCACTTCATTGAACATTTTTTGAAGAATGCTTTGAACTATTGTAGCTTTTCGGCCTGCCGTATAGATGATCAGATCATCAGCAAATGGTACCAATGATCGTGTTAGCGAGACATTAAACTCAAAGCCATTCAATAGCTTGCGAATAAATATTGAGAAAAGCAGAGGCGCAGTAACTGTTCCCTGCTGTAGACCATTCAAGACCTTGAAGTTGCGCATCGTCGTCAGATTTCCATCAGTTACAATAAATGATTTCCCGTATAACATACTACACATCATGGCGACAAGGTGTTTGGGGAACATTTCCAGAAGGAGTGTAAAAATTAGTCCATCTAACCACACCGTATCGAAGGCTTTTCCCATATCAATGAGACACGCCCCAATACATTCTCTATCATTAAGTTTCTAACAGATGTCAGAGGTTACTTTCGATATCGCATGTATGGTCGAATGCCTGACACAAAAACCAAATTGGCAATTCGGCATCAACTCATATTTCTCAATGTGAGCGTCTAATGCTTTGTTCACTTCAAACACCTTGCTGATGTTAGGCAGCAAGCTGATTGGACGATAGCTTTTAGGGCTCGAAGATTCGTTACCTTTCTTCAAGATCGGAAATACGTTAGCCTTTTTCCACTCATTCGGGAAATATGAATTGCACAACATGTTGTTGAACAATATGCAATAATTCCTAATAGCCACCTCAGACAAATGTCGGAGAACTATATTTGGAATACCATCAGTACCACATGATTTGTTGTTGTTTATCCTGTGTAATGAATCAGCCCTACACCACTGACACCGATCCGCAGGTCGTTATTGACGTCGACTGTTTTGGAGCGACCCTTTAACCACTCGCTGACAATGAACCGCGTTTTGACAGCTGGTAGGAAGTTGAAAGTTTGTGATTGAATGAGAAAGAGGAAGTTGAAAATTTGTGGTTGAATGGGAAGGAGGAAGACTCGGGACAAGATGGCCGCCAATCCGAGTGTCGTGTAAGACGTGCGTTTTTCTGTGTCCTTTAGCAAAAGTTGAGTGTATTATCCGAGCCTAGTTGTCAATCGGACTTTATTTTACTTGTCAAGAAGAGCTAGATAAAAAACCAGCCGACACGATATCGTGAGTCCGAAACGCTAGAACGACAAAATGGCGTTCTCGCGTGAGTGATGAATGGGCGAATCGCAAGATTTTTAGTGCGGAAACGAATTCGTGGCTTCCAGTTTAAAGGAATAGCATGTTAAAAGTAGAATTTTCGCGACATTCAGGTGGATGCTGAGAGTTGTATGCTGGATGAAAGGCACTTTGAAATTGTTGCATGTATGTATATTGTAATGAATCGGGCGACGCCGCTGGGTGACCACTACCAACACACCTTGCTGCTATGTGGCTTGTCATCCCATGGTGGTTGTGACGTTAGCACATCCCACGTGAATTTTGTCGTGGGATGTCAAATTGAAACTGACAGCCACATGGGAAGAGACTGTGGAAGCAGTGGCCGCCACGAAAGAACTGTAGACGCGTGTAAATTTCGTGTTCAATTGAACTGTTTTTCGTTTGCATTGTGTTGCAAATATTATACCTCATTAAATCCCAGTTGAACAATAACCCACCCAAACATCATTAAACAAAAGTGGAATTGTGGGTGCCTTAATTCATGACAGGTGAGTGTACTAATTCATCATCTAAAAACCCTGCAAATATGAATTTGAATTCGACGCAACCTGAAATTTCCAGGCCCTCACCCGAATCAAGTGTGGAAAAACGGCCAGTTTCGGAGCAAATAGAGGAGAGAGTTTGCCGTGTTAAAGGTATCTACGACAGCAGTGGTAATCTAATGCATGGTTATGTTACTACAGATCTATTGGACGGCGAAGATTTAGATACGAATCTTTTAACAGACCTAAGTACTTGGTGCAGAACGCCTTACAAAGTGGGAACGTAACGTACTTGCCTGCCAACACAACCATAATCAACAGCATTAAAAATGTACCCAGCACAAGTTCCCACATACTCATTACAATTCTCCGATTGGAACAGGTAGCTAACAGGAACGGCCCGATGCTAATGGAACACTGATTTTTCTTGTCATAAATTCTCGCTGTCGATAAGGAGAAATCTTCATATTATCATATGATTTTTTTGCATTCGCTGTCAAACTCGGCTGTGAAAACGCGTAAACAAACTCGTTTGCTGTGGGATTTTTAGTTAAAATTAGTGAAAAATTGTGATTTGTGCGCTATTCATGAACAAGACAATAAGAGACAATCTATCGGTTAGATTGCAAGTGAGAAAACTATATATTTCGACGGGAAGTAGGAAAATGCAAATAAAATTTCTAAAATCATGTGCATTGTGAAAATTTGCAATAATAGAGCGCACCGTCAGCCAACAGGAGTATCATTTCATAGGTAAGTAAGAACATCAAATGTAGAAAGAACAATACAATATTTAGAAGTGTTTTTTACTCAAAGTCACTGCTTCCAATTCATGCATGATTATGTTTACATTTCGGTGGCGACCATTTTATTCGATTAGTTTTCGCGTAGTAGCGCCTGCGCTTTGGGGGCAAGTTTTGCTAGCATATTGCTTGAATAATTTTATTGATGAAATCAATTTTATTTCTTTTTCCAGGAGTGTGTTAAATGATACTGGACATACGAATATATGGAGACGAAAAAATTATTAATGGACAACTATCGGTAAACTGTTTACTTTTATAAATCTCATCTGGATCTCAGAAATATTTTTGTTTTTGCAGGCAAATGCAACGAGCTTAGCGACAGTATTGATCTCAAGCGCCTCTCTGGATGCGGAAGCTATTTCATCCTCGAAAGCGGAAAAAAGAATCCCGGAGTTGTTAATACTATTCTTTTGACTGTAGGCATATATAGAATGAGTTCCATTTATTACATTGAATTTTCAAATGAATAAAAGTAATTTCGAAATAATTAATCTTTATATTAATAAGCAGAAGGATATATGAACTCTTCAAAAAGATGCATTGGAAAAATAATTCGAATTTTGTATTAAAACTTTTGATCAATTTTATAGCCTAAATTAAAGAGATAAATTTACTATCGGGGCGCAGGATAATTCATTTTGGGAATAATCACTGGTTTGAGAAATTCAACAGTAATAGACGACCTATGCTCAAATTTGTTCCCTCATATAAATTGAATCAAGATATCATTAAGCTATTTTTGATTCATTCGATCAAGTCTCGCATATAGCAATATACTGACTGTAAGGCAATTTACTGCCAGCTACGAGAAACTTTTATTTACTCTCAAAAGTATACTTAACAATGTTCAAGTGGCATGCATCGGAAAGCAAGTCTTTGTTGCATATGGTGAGCACATGAACAACAAACGACACTTCAGCTTGTTGGTTGAGCTTATAGCAGTAAAATACATCAACACATTGTTATTGTTTGGAATTTGCTTTATATTCTTTTAAAATGTACATCAACACAAAATACTATTTTATTGCGAAATTAAAATCAGAATAAATTTCTGTTAGGCGATATCTTAACAAATTAGTATACCTTAAAGGCATGTAGTTCTCTCACACATAGCGAAGGTCAAGCTCAACGATTATACATTTCACCTTAATTCCACTGAAGACGATTATGAAAGGAAAAGGGAGGTGAAAAAGTATAAAATAATGAACGATTATAATTTTAGTAGTACTTGAATTTGTAATTACCTAAGGAACAGATTTAGTTTTTGCTTATTAAACGTCACTGTGAGTTTCTTTTTATCTAAATAAAGTTTTACAAACTATTCAAGTCTGAAATAGGAACATTATCAATCAATTATGCAATGGCAGTTAACTTTTACATTTTCAAATATTTCTAAACTGTAGCTCCCTTCTTAGACTACACCCTTCCAAAATTAAATCGAAAGAGCAACGTTCGTGGCACATCGGGAAATGATGACAAAATTTGAGTTGATGTTCCACTCCAGTGTTCCATTCTCAAAGATTCTCCGAGTAACATGGTGACAGCTGCTTCAACGCTGGGCGGTGCAACAGACCCTTGATGGTTGCAGCGCTGGCGCAGCACAATCAAAATTCGTCACACTACGAACAAACCCCATCATCAATAAAAATTCATCGCGGAATCGCACTCACCTCATCCAGTCACCAGTCGCATTGCCTGAATAGCACCAATGCAGCGACGACCCACATTGATAACTCAACGGGAACTTCGCAACAAGATGAAGTAGGAACACTCAACGGAAAAAAACAAGGTATCATTTACTAAGTGGGGTAGTGCTTTTCTTAAATTCCCGGTCAAACCATTATATTTTAAAGAAATCAACCTTGATTACTTCCTGTTGGTAATGCCTCATTTTTTTCCGTTTCCATTTTAAAATCAATGCAAAGACACACGAAAAATTTCGGTTTGTATCTCGTAATTGGGTGATGAAGGTTTAAATTTTATTATTAGATATTTGATTAGTCGAAATTCGTTTATAGCAGAGTTTAGTTAGCAGTAATCGGAAGAAAATAAAATAATATTCACTATCTACCTAAAGTTAATTAAAAATCATAAAAACAGTCAAAGATATAAGCTTAACATACCAGGTGAATTGGGAGTCGGTCACCTATAAGTTTGAGAGAAGTAATATGTACTCCATATTTTATTTCTCTTCTTCTTTTCTTGATTGTTTTTTTTAAATAATAAGCCTTATTGGGTATTTATGAGTTGTGCACACTTCATATTTAAAAAAATTCATTGAATTTTGGAACTGAAAGAACCTTTACTCAAACTACATTGACATATCCAATCAGTCAAGCACTTCATTTGGATTACATGATAGTTTACGGGCTCTTGCCTCTTTAGAATATTTTAAAAATTACAAAATATAGATAAGCAAAGCAAAATTAACAAAAAAAAAAGTAAATAAATAAGAATGAAGACATGTATATGAACTCACATGAAATGATTTCCGACATTGAACGAGGCGGTTCAACGAACTTAGTTGCTAAATATTACAATCCATTTAAAAATTAAAATATGTTCTATTATCTACATGATGCATTGATAATTATACAATATTATTGTTTATAGAAGATTGTAAATAATTTTTAGTAGAAACCGGTCAAGAATTTGCTCGATTAATTATAAATTGAACATGTCACAAATTTAATATTGCGATGAAAATAGATATGCGCTTTATAAAATAAATTTAAACTTATTAGTTTAGAACAAAAAAAAAATATATTACAAAATGAAACAATTACAATAAACTGTAGAAAATAGAATGCTAGAACCTGTGCGTATAAATAGAAGACGACTGATCTGATGAAATAACACAAATAATGAAAAGCATCGCGAAAGAAATAGACAAAAATATTATGAATTACTAAACTAAAAACGACTTTCCTTTCCAGTGGTCCTTTCTTTCGGTGGGAAGTAGAGTGCATGGTAGGTATGCCGTCGCGAGGGTAGGGTTTGACAAAATCCGCTAGGGTCGGTTTCGCGTCGCGCGCGGTACGCGGTACCTTTGTTGGTTTTGCCTTTTTATTAGCGTAGCTTTCGTCGGGTTTGAGTTAGCGTAGTATGTTTTTCGGCACCGCGTCGGGAATTCGGGAACGCGAAGTAACGATTAGATTTTTGTTCTTTGACTGGTTGGATGAAGAAATATGGGGTAACGTAAAGTAGGTTTCTTCTCCGTATGATTGTGTTTTGTGACGCTTTTGGAAACGGGCGTTTATTGGTGGCTGAAAATTGTAGATGAGCGTAATCCATTTGGAGACCCGCACCGAAATCCTCTCCGATCTATCTGGCCGACAAGCAACCACCGCGAAAATGGATTACGGTGCACGGATTGGTTGACCGGTTGGTACCATCCGTCGGCACTACTCAGACTTAACGTCTAGAACCGATGAGAGGTCGGTTCCTCGTTCGGACATAGACTTAAAATCATTACCATATCCTGAACCGGGGGAGCGATGACGCTAGTAAAACGGGCGGAGAGTGTTCGTCACCTGAATGTCATCGTCGAGCTTTGTCCAGTCCATGCATAATTCGAACAACAAATTGTTCTTTCAGTGTGGATCAACTTATGTCGGTCATAATGAATCGGACAAGGTTTTAAGGACTGATGGTTTATCAGATCAAGGAAAGGCGTCATGGTTGGATAAATGTTTGCGAACTGCAAGGCGCCATTCATTTTAAAATAATGAAATATGAAAAAATTGCAATTTTATTGACTCGAGGGTAACCAGCGACGTTATTGTAAGCAAAATTAGCTTAAGTGTTAATGATTATCCAGATGATGCAGGACGAATCTTACAAATCGCCACTAAAGTTGTATCACTTGTTGAAAGAAGGAATTTGTTTTCAACCCTCTACAGAGGACTGCACGTTAAATTTTTGTTTGGTTGAGGTTAGGTTTTGAAAATCAATTGTAAATTGAATAGCACAAGTAACTAATTTAGGAGTATCACTATAACTCATTGCTCCATTTGAAGCCTCCAGTGAGTGATAATTCACATGGATTGAAGTAAACTTTTCACAATTCCTATGTTCGATCGGTTTCGGCCAGGAATTCGATTAGTTGCTTTGAAGTTATCTAGTCTGGGATTATTACGCCAGTTTAAAAGCAATTCTTTTCATCTGTAGGAAGTGGTTTGTAAAACCGTATTCTATTTAATAGTGGTAGCTATGTTTTTGTGTCCAAAATTGGGAATCGTTTAGACCTACTGGACTCATTCAACAAATTCATAGTAGTGTTATTGATAATATCTAAGTTTCCTAGTCCTGTGTTTACTGGCCGACTTAGATATTTGTCAAGCACTTTTAATAAAGTGATTTACCATCAATGCATAGTATCCCGGTGTAAGTTGAATCAAATTGGTAGCACTTACTTCACCGATTTATTCTAACAACGAAAAAACTGTTTCCCTGAACCTCTATAATGAATTAATTGGGAATTACTATTAATCAAATAAGAGTTTAATGCGCTTAATCAGTACGCATATACTGGACTCAGATAAAACACAAAAACAAATACTGTAGATTGATTTAAGTATTTTATCAAAAAGTAGAAATATGTTCAATTTACACTAAAAACACAAAAAAATTTTGAGCAATAAGTTGCTAGGTAGCAAAAATAGATTTTCTAATTTTCTGACTTCTATTTTGAGCGCAGTTTTTGCATTAAAAGATCCGTTTTAAGGACCGTACATTCCAAAAATATTTTAAACGAAATATTTTCCCAATTTTTATGTAAACTAAATAAATTAAAAAGGAAAAAAAGAGAGAAAAAAGCCTTTGGCATTAACGGAATCAAATTTTTTTCTTAAAGCAATTTATAACTATTTGCCTTTAATAGCTTCCACTAGTTACGTTTATAGCGAATTTGACTAATCATTCTACTTAACTTTATCTAAATGAATAATGATCGAAAAAAAAGATTTTATCTAAAATTTGTATCACACATTAGCACTTATTTCTCGGTAGTTTTGGAAAGATTAAGATTTGAAACTAAACACTGAAAGCATATAACGTGCAAGCTTAAATGAAAGTTCGAGACAAAATAGTTAAAAATGTGCGAAAAAAAATCAGTACGTAGTAAAAGTTCTTCACATTAAAAATATTATATTTAAAATTTAGAACAAAAAACATGATAACTTCAGATATCAGTTTTTGTCACGAAATTGTTTTATGTGAAGTTATCAGTAAACAAACAGAAACTAAATAATCTCTCTCTCTTTCTTTAATTAATCTGTATTTCGTTGTTGAGTAGAGTATTAGGTTAGTTGAAAT
This sequence comes from Odontomyia ornata, assembly GCA_963969285.1. Lineage (NCBI taxonomy): Eukaryota > Metazoa > Arthropoda > Insecta > Diptera > Stratiomyidae > Odontomyia > Odontomyia ornata. Next base: position 148,346,876 of record OZ017739.1, read on the forward strand.
GTATTTCGAGGTATACAGAACTAATAATAGTAGAAAAAAAATAATATGAATAGCTAAATGTAACAACGTCTTACCTTTCCAGCTAACCCTTCTTTTTCAGCAGAAAAGGCAGCAAACGGTGAGTATGCCGTTACGAGAGTAGGGTTCTTGTAATCCGTGGATGGCCGGTTTCGTGTCACGTTCGGTACGCGGTACCATAGTTTGTTTTGCGTTTTTATATTAGAGTATGTTAGATTATTTCGAAGTTCGCGTTGGAGTAGGATATTTTTCGGTACCGTGTTGGTGATATTCGGGAACGCGGAATTAGATATAGTTTTTGTTGTTGGCTTAATGAATGGAAGAAATATGGAATAAAGTAAAGATAGGTTTCGTTTTCATATGGTTGTTTTTTCGACGCGTTAATAGATCGGGCATGTGAACCGCTGACTGAATTTTTGTATTTTGGACTTAGTCTGCTCGCGTAAGACCCGCAACCGAACTCCTCACCGAACTAGCTAGCTAGCCAGCAGCCACCTCGGAGTAGAAGGGTACAGTCCGTTGTCACGTTCCAAGACTTCACGTCGAGAACCGATGAGAGGTCGGTTCAGATTTCTTTTGAGAAATCCCGACGTTCGAGTTGTTGTTTAAACGAAAAACACTACACCTGTCAAATATGAAACACAAGTCTTCATAGGTGACAACATAATCAATAAGATTCAAGCTCGTTATGAGGTCAGATGTTAATGTTTCATTAAAATGAAGAAAAAATTCGCCGTTTAGACTTAATTTGAATTCGGGAACTTTTGCTCTGAAAGTATTTGATTCCCTCCCTCAGGGTTTGGTCGATGAACCAATTCAAAATGTGTTCAAATCAGGGCAAGTTTCTGCAATCCATCACATATAATCCTGTTTCCATTCCTATCTTGAATCGTACTATCAATTTCGATACCAGCCATATCGAGAAGATTTATACCATCGCTAGTGACTCCAAGATTCGATACCTTCACTCGAGATTGCTTACGGAATAAACTATTCACTTTCATGAAAACGCCATCTAGATCCAGTGGGCTAGTAATGCTCAGTTTTTCCGCCCATTGATTGCTTACCTCACTCCTGAAGTATGAACGGATTAAGTTCCGGACATTCTTCGGGTGTAATTTCAACAAAGCCAATGAGGGATGGTTGTAGTCCAAAAATCGCTGATAAATATTGTTGATGCGTGTGAGAAGAAGGCTTTTTAATCTTTTCAATCTTATAATGGTTGCTGTTTTATATCCTATATTCACCTATGATTTATGCTTGGAATTCATATAATAACCATGCAGCCTGCTCAATTCGAGTATTTCAAACAAGGAATTAAACTTCTCCTTAAACTTGAGAACATTTCGACCAGTTGCATAGGCAGAGATAACGGAGCGATTATCCCCACCTGGCAGTGAGATTTTGATAACGGGCACTTCAAGAGATTCAAAGTTTTTAAATTCGACTTTTTCAATATTTTGGAAACAATAGGGTCTTCGACCCAAAATCCCGGTGCCACCTCCCCCATCACCATTTACCCTATCGTTTCTTACGAATTTAAAATCTTTGAATCTCATGGAGTGCCATGAATTGAGGTGGGTTTCAGCATGATGTCAGGTTTTCGCTTAACAATGAATTCAATGAGATAATCACGCCGATGTATTGTAACAATGGAGTTGACGTTGATCGAGATGAGACAAATCCTATCCATGGGAATGTGACTGGATGACAAACTATTTTGGAGCATGTTGGCCTAAACGTTGAAAAACGAAATTGATTTCTTGGTCTTGTTTATTTATTCTATCTGAAATAGATTAAAACTGTTGATAAATTTTGAGAAGAAGCTCATTATTGCCACTTACATTATTTATTTTATTCACATTGTTGACAACTGGTTCTCTAGCAGCAAGCGCAAATGATACTCCGGGTTTGACGAAGTTCGGAGGTAATAAGTGGTGATATACTTGGGTTTGTTTTGGGAAAAATTTAACTCTTGCATCTTGATATCGAGGGCATCTTCGATATAATTAATGTTCCTTTATGAAGACAACATGGCTATGGACAATAAACGCTTCCAATCGATTTTTGCACTACGGGTTTATTTATTTAACTTTAATTCCTTCTTTTCATGTCTCCGATCCCGTTAATACACCCGTACTTCACTCCATTGACATTTCTTCACTTTTTACTAGCCATATAGAAGTTGAATCCCTCATTAAGTCACTCAATCTTAACATAGCACGTGGTCCTATTTCCTTAATTTCCTGTTTCCGTCCTATTTCCTTAATTTCTTGTTTCCGGAAGTTACTCGAGCGTCTGGTACATATAACCGGTTTTCAGTTTCATTGACCCCTATCTTGTCGAAGGAACAACATGGGTTTCTCAAAGGTCGCTCTACGACCTCAAATTTAATTGAATTCACTGATTTCATTGCTAAGGTCCTAGAGAATCGATTCCAGGTTGATGTTATCTTCACTGACTTCTCGAAGGCGTTTGACATGGTCAACCATCAACTTCTCTGTTACAAACTGAAAACTTTTGGGGTTGCTGAACCTCTCTTATCATGGATGGACTCCTATCTGTCTTCTCGTATAAGTTGTGTTAGTTACTGTGTAACTACCTCTATTCCATTCCATCCGTCCTCTGGTGTTCCTCAAGGTTCGGTTTTAGGTCCTCTCCTATTATTTATAAATGATCTTCCTTCGGTTATCGCCTCCAATTGCCTACTGTATGCCGATGATTTTAAAGTCTTTCGAGCTATAAGGTCTGTACAAGATTGTCAATATCTTCAGATGGACCTGATTGCACTAAGTAACTAGTGTTCGTCTAACTACCTCTGTCTTCATGTTGCCAAACGCTATAATCTAAATCATTCTTCGCTGACTTTCACTTATATGTTGAATGAAGTCCCACTCGATGCTGTGAGCTCTGCTAAGGATCTTGGCGTTACTTTTGATCCTAAGCTCAATTTCGATGCCCACATTCTAATCGTGACTACTAGGGCCTCGAAAATATTGGGACTTATTTTCAGGCATGCTCATAAATTTAACAATATATCTACCCCCGTCCGATTGTTTAACTGTCTTGTCCATCCTATCCTCGAATATTGCTCTGTAGTTTGGTCTCCCCGACACTTCTACCTCATTGCCTCGTTAGAGAATGTCCAGCGTAAATATACACGTGTCTTGTTTTACAAATTCAAAGTCCCATATCAACCCTATGACTGTCGTTTATCCTTCTTACGTTTGCCTACTCTGTCATCCCATCGCATGTATCCAGATCAGTGTTTTCTGTATCAACTCTACCACAATCAAATTTCATTAATAATCAAATAATTTTTTCGTGCCACCGTATGCCCGTACAAATTCATATTTTCACTCTCCCATTACACGAATGGTAAGGAATCATGATAAGCTTGAGCTTGGCCCTTTTTCCGACTCATAACTAATTTTTAAATTGAGATTAAGAAGCCTGATTCTTAAAACTCCACTGGAGTAAATATTAGACTTTATTTTTTTTTCTTGTGCTTTAATTTAATTTAACATGCATATTTATTATTGTTAGTACCATTGATTTTTTTTAATATTAATTTTAACACTTAATTCTAATTTTCATGAATTTTCTTTTCTGTTTGTTTTGTTCCTTTTTTTAATTGGATTATTTTTTATCTGTTAAATGGAATTTAAATAGATAAATAAATGATGCTGGATGACCAAATATACCGCAGTTAACACAGTATAATTTTTCTTTTGGCTCTATCTGAGCGATAGTGCATGGTACAATTGGCAGCCGAATGACCGAATCTTTGGCACCTATAACACTGGTTGACCTCAATTTTTTGGAGTCACTCCCACCTCACAACTCTAAAGTTTAAGTACCTTACGTGTTGGAGGGCACTCGGACTGCTATCGTTAGAAATCTGGACCAAATAAAATGGTAATATTTTGCCTTCAACAGTTGATCTCCTTGTAGCAAAATTTTTCACACTGATGAACTTAACAGCTGGTGCTGCTTCCTGCAACATTTCAAGGATATCAACTGTATTCTCCCTACAGTCCGAGCCCTTCAACAGGAAGGTCTGATTTTTTTCCGCCTTTGGCATATATGTAAAGTGGGGAGCTTTTGCACTATTAAGAGCATCTTTCGCTAGCTTGAAATCAGCTTATGTTTTTGTCTTAATTGTGAGTTTATCAGCGGTCATTCTCCTAACTTCAAAATTATCAATTTTATGTTCGGCTGCCAATAACCGAACCATATCCACTCCACGCTGCCCAAAAATATTAATTGGAAGAACTTTCTCATTTATCTTATTATTTTTAATAGGAGAACCAGCAGACACTCCGGTTGGCCTCTTCTCCTTCTCCTTATTTTTTTATTTTAAATATTCAATGAAATTATTACTACAATCATTAATATTACCTATGCTATCTTAGCACTCCATCTTGATGTCCATTTCGTCATTCATCGCAGACAGTACCGCATAGTAATTGACGCTGTCGTTTGCTCCTCCTGCGCTTGGTATGTTTTCATCATCTGTTATAGTACGCCGCCGCCCGGGATCGAAGTGATTCCGATCCTGACTGGCACCCGAAGGCCATGCTCACGGTTCTGCTAATATTCTTCAAATCGCTTGTCCAGTCCCTACACCGATTCTGAATCACATAGCGAATATTTTTTTTTTGTTGTGTGTTTTCTATCGCAAAGAAAATGTTTTCTTTCATTTTTTATAGTGGAAGGAAAATATTTTCTTTCGATTCTTATCACATTAAAAGAATGTTCTCTCCGATTCGGAATCGCACCGGAAATTAATTGGGAAATGAAAAGTAGCATCTGGCAATACCCGGCATACCACTATAACATCTGACTGTCATGAAAAAGTTTGCGTGACAGTCAAATTACATTCGGTGTAGGAGCTGTCAGCGAGTGAGGAAGCAGAACCGTGGGGCGATAAGAAGCGAGAAAAACCCGAAGCATCGGGTAAATATTGTTGTTTGGTGTCTGAAACACCTCAATTAATGTAATTCGATCCCACAGCAACCAGTAGGAGAAGCTCGTAAGGATTAGTTACTGTCGGAAAAAAATTCAATACACATGCCATTTCGTACAAGTGACGGCTGAATCTCAAATAACTGGCATCGGTGTTGATGACTTGCGTCATCTTGGCATTCTTCCTTTAAGCTTTGTGATAGGTTGGGGACCGGATTATCTACGACTAGAATTGCATTTACATCGTGCTCTTCAGCTGCTCGATGAAGTTTTACATGCAACGCCAATCGACGGACCAAGAATTGTCGACTAAATCATCGTAGCAGTTGTCCAATGAAGGCGGAAATAATTGCAACATAACGCAATGGTTCACAGGTAATCCAAAGATGTTCACGTAGATGTAGGAAGCTGTTTGATTTAGGTTTTTAAGAAGGAGTTAAATAAGCATAAGGTTAGATTGTTATTTGCCATAATTTGTGCAATGCACTACTCTAAAAAAGTTTAAGAAAAATCTTACTGAAGCTGAGTTAGATTAAGAAGAATGATAAATTGCTTGAATAGAAATTCCACAATGTGTAGAGATCCTAAAGTTGAGGACCAAAGAAAAAGCCTCGTCAGTTGATCAGAAGAATGAATTGCACACGATTTGTTGAGAACGCAATGCAAAACTATAGAATTTTATGTTGGCTAAATTTTTCGTGCTTAAAGATAACATCTGAAATGAATTTCATTGAAATTTAATTGAGAGAGACATTTAGGAGTATGTAATTTGATGCCTTAAGTTAGCTTTGCGGTGAAAAACATAAAGAAAGCTTCTATGATATTAAGACTAGAGAATGTCGCGGGAGTCAAAAGAGAGTCTTGCAATTTCTATTCAACAGTGTAATGTTAACACCTTGAAAGTAGATGCATTAAATGGGCGTTCACTTGCTAAGTAAATTCAATTTAAAAGCCGTTTTAAAATTTCTTTTAAATTAAATGAAACTAATGTGAAGTACCTGTACAGGAATCAGCGATAGATTCAACATTCTCCTAGGTCTGAATCTGTAAATAAAATCGAAGATAACTAAATTGAATGTAATCGGAATTTATTATTAATGCATGGCTCGAACACCAAAATTTGTTGGCATTTTATTTTAAATGCTAATATTGCATAATCGTGATAAATGCAATTGCTTGACTTTATCCAAATTAAAATTGTGGGCATACATATATACGAGTATGTGCAAAGTTACATTTGCTCACATTCCCTTTTGCCGTCAAAACGCATGCATGCTTATAGGTTTATTTGAATAACGTACCTAACAGACGGCGTAATTATTGTCCGCCTACCAATCGCAAGTAAATCAAGTGAGTAATTCAGTTATTCATTTCATAGCTAAATGGTATTGATTGAATTACTAAATTACTCACACTTGTTTTACCTTCTCATAATGCAAAAACATAGCAAATCACATCACTATGCTATGAAAAAATTAGAAGAAAAAAAATCTATTTGTTATTGCTTGTTGTAGAGAACGGAATCAAATCAAATGGTGTTTTATATCTTAGATCACATATACTCGTAGTTCCCCTTCCTTCTTCATTTCCTCGTTAAGATTCCCCCTTTTGAAAAGTACAAATTATTTTTACTAAGACAGACTAATATTTTAATGTTGTACTTGATTTCTGTCTTACAAAATAAAACAAAATCAATTTAAACACCGCCAGCGACAAAATAACAACATATTTTTAAACAAAAAAAAAATTTAGCTTGTTTAAGCATGTCTTCTTAAATAGAATATAACGACTTAACGTCAGCAATATTGTTTTTTTGTTTCTTTTTGCTAATTGCTTTATGGTGAAATCAACTACATGATACTATATGTTTATTATATTAGAACTAAGGCAAACCATAAGTTATTTTGCAAAGTCATCAGATATTACTGTGCGATAAAATGATAGGTATTACTAATGATATTAGTGTCATATCAAATTAAGTTATAATTATTGGAACTATCAATAAATGAATAACATGAATTGTTAACTCACGAAAATCTTTCCTTTCCGGTAGGATAGATCCTCTTTTTCAGGAACCGGGTGCCAACAGAGGAAGGTATGACGAAGATTGGGGTCGGGACTTTAGTAACCCTCGAAAGGAGTTACTAAGGTCCCGCTGATCATCATCTTTCGGTCCGGTGCGGTACGCGGTACCATTGTTCGCGTTTGTTCAATTTCATTAGAGTAGGTTGTTGGCACTTTAGACTCGAGTAGTTTATTTTCGGTACCGTTAGATTTGTTGATACGATTGAATTGAAATGTTGAAAGTGGTACATACGGACTAGAGTAAGGATAGGTTTCGTCTCCGTATGCATCGGGTATTTGACGCGTTTTTATCACGGGCGTGTTATGGTGGCTGAAAAGTATTGTTATCGGGCGTAATCCATTTTAAGACCTGCGACCGAAATCCTCTCCAAACTAGCTGGCCGTCAAGCAGCCACCGCGAAATGGATTACGAGTGCACGCAATGGTTGACCGACTGGGTACCATTCGTTGGCACACCCCGGACTGCACGTCCATTAACCGATGAAAGGTCGGCTCTGATTTCCTTAGGGAAATCTCGTCGGACGTTTGGTGCTGCTAAATCCTTACACATCATGGATTGATGTCTTGCACGAAACTTGTAATTTTGCTTTATATTGTTACACGAACAAATAATTCTGCGAGCTATTCTGCGCAATTGTTTTCACAACCATTAAGAACATAAACAAAATTAATTTGCTCGAAACCACGAGAACCCACCAAGCATGATCAACATCTGAAAGAGTGTCACTGCCCATTCATTACGCTGCTCGAATGTTCCCGCTAATTCACCAATGTACGAGAACTGAGTTGAATGATTAGAGACCCTATATAAAGGCGAGCTGAATGAATGGGGGATCATTCATTAGAACCGCGATAGTAAGGTTGTGAAGCGAATAGAAAAGCGATATTGTTCGAGTAACAGAAAAGTGATTTTCGTGATTGTGAAGTAATTTTAGAAGACAATTGCGATAGAAATTTATGGACAAGTGAAAGTTAGATTCTTATTAAAATTGTGAAATAGTAAAATAAGTGATTGTGCATTTGTAATTTAATTAAATAAACTCTTTTAATTTAATTTAAAAGACATTGCGTTTTCACTTTTGTAATGAATCATGCGACGCCGCTGGCGACCACTACAAACACACTTTGCTGCTAGGTGGCTTGTCATTTCACGTTGGTTGCGATGAGTGCACATCCCACGTCAATTTTGTCGTGGGATGTCAAGAGGATTTGACAGCCACATGGGAGTAAAGTGTGCACGTAGTGGCCGCCACCCATGAGGAAGTCCCGGAGTGTGCCGACAGTTCCACAAAGGTCAAATCGGCCAAATTCAACTCAACCAAATGATGTTGAATATTGGCAATTCGAATGAGTATACCGACGTCATACATTATAATACCCTTCCCATTTATTGCCCGAACCCAGTGTACAACTTGAATGTGGGTGAGAATATTCGTGGGCAGGCTAATCCAGACAGAACACCGAGCGCCGCATCTAACACGGTATATGCAGCCAAAACGGTGCCAACAAGCATCGAAAGGTTTAAAAATAACAGGAAGAAGAACTTTCCTACAAAATGGTCATCACAGATATCCATCGACTATTCAAAAGTAGTAGTAAATTTATCAGAAATTGGAATTGGTAAGTCGGCGAATGCAAAGTTTGTTTTTCCGCTTCGAATTAAAATAACGTTTTAGTAATAGTTAAACTAACCGCAGATATCATCAATCAATCTATGCAGTATATAAATCCATGCACAGAACGTGAACTAGATCTACGAGGATACAAAACACCGCAAATAGAAAATTTGGGAGCTACACTGGACCAATTCGATACTATAGACTTCTCTGATAATGATCTACGCCAACGTGATGATTTTTGGGCCGCCACTTAGGTGCAAGAAAGTTAACTCTTGTTAACTTTGATTCTTCCAGCTTTTTCTAATTGAAAACTTCCAGTCAATGGCCCATTAAAATTTCCAAATTCTGTCCCCTTTGTATACATTTCAAAAGGAAAGTGTCCTTACGCGACAATTACCTTCAAAGTAATTTTTAAAAGAGAAATTGAAGGTTTATATCGGAGGTATATGAACTTACATGAAATGATTTCCTACATTACTTGCAGTGAACAAGGCGGTTCAATGAACGTAGTTGCTAAATATTACAATCCTTTTAAGAATTAACAAAAAGTTTTATATTATATCCCTAAGACATTGATAATTATACCCTATTATTGTTTACATAAGGTTGTAAATAATTTTTGTTAGAAACCAGTAAGGAATTTGTTCGATTAACTATAAATTGAACAGGTCACGAATTTAGTATTGAGATGCAAGAAATAAAAAGAATAATATGAATTGCTAATTACAAACACGACTTTCCTTTCCAGTGGCTCTTTCTTTCAGCGGGAAATATTGTGCAGGGTAGGTATGCCGTCGCGAGGGTAGGGTTTGAGAAAATCCGCTGAGGTCGGTTTCGCGTCGCGCGCGGTACGCGGTAACTTTGTTGTTTTGCCTTTTTATTAGCGTAGCTTTCGTCGGGTTGAGTTAGCGTAGCATATTTTTCGGTACCGCGTCGGAAATTCGGGAACGCGAAGTCCTCGACAGATTAAATGAAGAAATACGGAGTATGTAGTAATCGAGGAGTTATGGCTAAAAAAAAACCAGCGCAGCAACCACAAGAACAGGCACAGCCAACACTACTGTTACAAGACACACAACAGAAACAATTGCAAACAGTAGAGCAACAACAAATGCTTCAGGCACAGCAAATGCAACAAATGCAACAGATGCAATCGTTCGGGAAATTGGCTAAGCGGTAAAATGAAAGTGTTTCACGCTCTATCTATTGTGCATATACTCGTATGAGTGTCAAGCGTACGTGCTAAGAAGGATTCATTGTTGATTCTCGTTCACAACGCGGGTAGCAAACTATTTTCTAAAATTAAAACGAATAAAAATGATAAAATGATTATTAATAATAACAGTATCATTCAATATTAAGGTCATAAAGTTTTATTGTAATCAAATAATGATTTCCTCCCTTTTTAATGATATTCAAACAGTGCAAAGTTTAGCGGAATTAATCAAAACGCAACAAATTAAAGCAAATAATGATGCCACTTTACAAACAAACGAGATCGCTGAAAACCAGAGATATACAGTGGCTCACAGCTTATTTGATGCAGTAACATTTTCAAAGCTAAAAGCACTATAACTTCTGTATTAGAAAAGGTATTGAAAAAATTTAAGCTGCAATAAATTAAATAAAAGCCCTTTTTTAAAAATAACAATTTAATTTATTTCAACAATTGATTCTTAAATAACTAAATAACAAAAACAAAATTAAAGGCAAAATTTTATGTCACAGCTTATTTGATGCAGTCCACGTTTTCCTTAAATTTATCCATGTAGAGGATTTCCAGTTCAACACTAATATTTCGTATGGTTTCCTTTTTGGCTCAAGACAGCTTTGAGTCTATTTGGAACAGATTCAACCAGCTTTCCTGTCATTTCTGGCGTTATTTTACTCCATTCTTCTAAAAGAGCTTTCTTTAAATCAATTTTGTTGTAAATTGCGTGGTTACGAATTTTTTTCTCCAGAAAAGCCCATAAATTCTCAATTACATTTAAGTCGGGTGACTGTGCCGGGGGAGCCATCAAATGAGGACAATTCCAAATAAGCCAAGATTGCACGATTTCTGACTTATGTTTAGGGTCATTATCTTGGTAGAATCTGAATTCACGCCGGATTCCGAGTTCGTCAGCACTTTGCAGGAGATTTTCCTTTAGGATATTACTGTACATGATCTTGTCCATGTTTCCTTCAATAAAGGCTAGCTTCCCAACTCCGGCTGCTGACATACAGACCCAAACCATTACGCTGCCACCGCCGTGCTTAACAGTCTCATGTAAATTTGCTTTTTTGAGCTCTGTATTTGGCTTTCTCCAAACGTACGCCATTCCATCTGAGCCAAATATGTTGAATTTGGACTCGTCAGCGACAATCACGGTTTTCCAAAAGTCCAAATCCTTTGAAATATGCTCCGTAGCAAAGTTCAGGCGGCTTTGTCGATTTTTGATACTGATGAACGGCTTCTTTCGTGCAACTCGGCCATTAAAATTATGCTTTCTTAGCACACGACGTATGGTTTCAGCACTGCATTCTTTACCAATTCCAGTAAACACTTCGTTCGCCAATTTAGGAGCTGATAACTTAGGGTTTTGCATTATTTTCCGGACGATCCACCGTTCATCAGACTCATTCAAAATTTTATTTGGTGCATTTCTACCCTTGTTTTCCAACCTTTTTTCATTGGTAAACCTTTCAATTATATGCTGAACTGTTGATGAACTTAAATTGACAACTTCGCTGATTTTGCGATGAGATTCACCATTTCTAAAATGATGAATGACTAATTCCCGCTGTTCAAGTGTTGTCCTACGGCCCATTTTAAATATTACACAATTTATCCACTTTTAAACTATCAAGGTCAAATAACTTTTTTAAAAATAAAATAAGAAACGCACTAAGTACAATATATCCAAAAAAAATTCGGTGAAAATCGTGCACTTTTAATGCTAGGATACAAAGAACTAACTGCATCAAATAAGCTGTGAGCTATCCTATGCAAATGATTTTGCTTCATTACTGCTAACGGGACATTTGAAACATTTTTTCTTACTTTCTTTTGTGCTTCGAATTTCAGTTATACTAACTGTAAAATCTGCATCAAAATATTTGTAAATTTTTATTTATCTGCATAAGGACGACAGTTTGTTTAATATTTATTGAAGTGCATCAAATAAGCTGTGAGCCACTGTATATGTATTTTTAAATTAAACATATAGCACACCAACAATACAAATAAAAGAAAATCCCATTTGTCGAATAAATTTTTTATACAAGAAACTATTTTCCTATTTAAATACATTTTAAGTTGTCTCCAAAGCCTATAGTATTCTGTTTGATTGCAGAACTTGATATCGAATTCAGACAAGTAGTTTTTATTGCATATGCCTGCAATAGAATATCGGAACCAATACACTTGTTTGGTAAATAGTTCGAAACTTTTTTCATGTTATACAGAGTATGAAATTGACTACAATAGTTCAGAGCAATCTCCAAAAAATGTTCAATGATGTACAGCTGTACACTGACAATTGGCGAATGAAAATCAATGTGCAGAAGTGTGAAACAATCTTGTTTCGGAGAACGCTGCAGGGGGTCAGTCAAGACCTGAAACGTAATTGGAAAGATTTCCACATCATGGCTGGTGAGGGTAGTCTTGAACGGGTTCCACATAAATCCTGTGTTCGATACCTCGGTGTTTATCTCGATCAGTATCTGTACTATACTGAACATGTGAAAATCATGCTCAGTAAGGCACTTAAAGTAGTCATGGCCCTTCGAAAGCTCTTTCATTCCAGATACATTGATCAAAAGGTCAAAATTATCTGTTACAAGACACTGGTTAGACCAGTTTTGACATATGGATGCCAGATCTGGTACAACCAGAGCGCTAGTACTATGGAAAAGTTAAGAGTTTTCGAAAGGAAATGTCTTCGTGCATGTACTGGTTTGTACAGAAAGCCTGAGACGGATTGGAAACATTATATATCGAATAGAAGAATTTATCAAACTGCTGAAGTGACGAGGGTCGATATCTTCATATTGAAACTTCTTCGGAATCATATCGCAAGATCTGTGACTGTGAGTGAAAACCCTTGGATTTCACAGCCGTTCCACCCTACAGACGGGTATATAGCGACTTGCCTCGCTACTGGCTTCATTCCTCCAGAAGCATTCGTGTATTTGGACATGAATCGATATGTTTTTGATTCTGACGGCGTCCCAGTCATATATCACATATATCGACGGGCCACCGATAAGAAGATAAAATATCCTCCTAATTTGAGTTCACGAGACCAACGATTTCAATGGAGATACTCATTTGCTAGATTCGTTGAAGCTGATCGAGTTGAGACGGGGCAATCTAGGTATTGGTGGCTGAATGACAATGTCTAAATTATTCGTGTTTATTTTCAGTTTTGGTGTTCTTCGTTATTTAGTTTTTGAGTTTCAGCTCATTATTGCTACATTTAGTGTTGTTGTTTATTTTTGTTAAAAATTAGGTATAGGTTAGGTATATGTAATGTTTACTATATTCCGTTAGAGATAAGATTAAACACTTAGGTTAGGAACATTGTTATTGATTTTTTTAGTATAAGATAAAGTTTTTGATTGTATATTATTAGAAATAAGTTACAACATATTAGGTGTAGGATCAAAGTTTCACTGTTGTGTTTTGATTATAAATTAATTTTAGGATAGTGTTGGTTGGTTTTTTCTCCTTTTTCCAATTAAATTTTAAAAATATGTAATAATCGTAATTAATTGAATTTGCTATCGTTTTTTTTTTTTTGATGATATGAGTTAACGATAACGTACAAATTTAGAAAGCCATTTGGGCCATTAAGTTTTTTGATTGTTATTGTTTGGAATTTGCTTTATATTCTTTTAAAATTTATAACGATTAGTATTAAATAAAGCGCTTTTGACTTTGACTTTGACTTTGATTATGAAATTGAATGCAAGTGGTTACTGGCTACGATCCTAGCTAGTCAAAGAACCGTTTGGGTCAACCAACTGAGCAATTAAAGAAATTTCTGGGGAGTTCAAATTACGCTTAGGAACAATCAACTACGAACCGCAATATTTCTATTGTTCTGTGATGTTTTTTACTTGGGCATTTTATATTATGCGGTGTTTTATCATTAAAAGGAAAAATTGATTATTAACGAAAGTTTATAAATAACTGGCGAGGAGAGTGCTAGTTGAGCAGTCGTTGAAGTCGGTCGGGTTTCGGTTCCGCCTAAGATTGTGCATAACTTTGCATTTGATATCCGTCGGAGTAGCCGCCAAGTAACGGAAAATCATTTAAGCTTATCCCATAGGAAGTGCTTTAATGTTTGTTGTAAAATTTTTTGTACGTGGAATGATATATTGGCAAGCGACGTGGAAATTACTTTGAATAACAGCCCGAGTGCAAAACTAGTGATTGGAATAATAAAAAGTGTTTTGAGAATAAAATATTAAGTGCAAGATCTTTTTTTGAATTTTATCCGAGTGTTATGAAATTTTATTGCGGTCTGATTTGAGTTCAATTTTGAATGTTTCTAAATAAAACAAGTGTTGACCGTTGTCATCGAGATTTCTTGTGACAGTTTAATATAACAGTGTGCCACTGCGGTTGATATCTATCTTAACCCAAAGTTAAACGTTTCCCTTCCTCGCCTGCTCAATGTTTGCGGGAAATTCGCAATACCTTTGGGAAGTTTTGAAAAATGCTGACACAGCTGGGAACCGAATCCCATGGCTGGTATACGAAATTTATCCCCAATTTCAGTAATACTTATACTAATCGCAGTGCGATCGTCAAAAGCTAACCGCCAGGTTCTATAAAACGGAACTGTCAAAACTACATCCTTCCGCTACAACGGCCGGTAATTAGTAGTTGAACAATTTATTCGATTGACATTTGATTTGTTCACTTGATCAGAATCAACCATAAGGGATTGAGAGTTGAGTTACGGTGTTTTGAAGTGGATTTTACGCGTGGGAAATTGCAATTTTGAATTGTTTAAACATCAAACAGCGACACAGTGCAATAATTTACACGGCCCTAATTTTTAATTGATTGAAAATTTGTGACTTTCCTAGCATTTCGGTTAATTAATTTCCCCGTGAACCTAAGCTAGCCAAAAGCAATTTTGTAGCAATTTTCCACTTATTCGTGTATTGTGCAGCACGTTTCCTATTTCACACGCGTTTGTGCATTTTGATCGGCGCCAAAAGATTTTCCGTCTTTCCTACACTCGAATTTCGAAGTGTTTATGTTTCGTGTGGGTGCAAAAATAGAGCCACGTGCATCTTATTGGATTTGATTCTAACCTGGCGTGTCCGAGAGAAAGGAGGATATTTTTGCGTAGTATTTAGTAATCGAGGAAAAATAATTTTTTTTTATAAACCGCATTGAAAACGACCTAAATAAATTTTAAATTTAAAAAGAAAAAAAAAGTAATGAATGTTTCAGAGGACCCCCGCATTCTTCATCGAGCGCTCGGAGGACCATGCGGGTGAGTACCCTTTTTGGTATATATATATTTATTGCATGTAAAATTTATTTGCAAAATTTTGAGGTTGGTTTTTTGTTAGAGTAAATGAATCTTACACAAGAGAACGACGCAATTATTTAACTGTGAAGTATGCTGAACACTGAAATTATTAAAGTAAAGCTGAATAGTAATGAAGAATTGTTAATCGTCGAGTTATGTTTATAGAATTGTTGATAATATCTAAATAATAATGTTTGAGTAAATAACAATTTTGGTCTTTCCTTTCCGATCACTCTGACCGGGTATAGGACTCGGTACGGTGGCAGGCTGCCCCCTAAAACCATGAGCCAGCCGCCGGGTGCAATTTAATCCTTTTTTTTTTCTTTGTTTCAGGTGACCTCGTGGGTTGAGTGGCCCAAGCAGAGTGCCTCTATGGCATAGAGTTATACATTCAAATTGTATAATTCTATGGCATAAATTGGTCACCGGGGTACTCCCCTTCTGATGGGAAAGTTCATGCAATTCAAGTTGTATGAGTTTTCCACTCAGAAGAGGAATACCTGGCCACTGCAACAGAATATATATGGATTTATTCCGGTTGGGTGGGTGCGAAGGGGCTCCACCATCACCCGTTTGCCCCTCTTTCATTTGTGGGCCATGAACTTCGTCGGGTAATGACGAGGTCACCCCAAGTCTGCCTTTCTTTTCAGGTTCCACTTGTTCTCGTAACAAGCTCTAATTCCCTCGGTGTAGTTATCTACACTTTTTGCGACTTCGGTCGCCTCTTGATCTTCAGCAGTCCAATTCGTGAATGCGAAATTTTTTTGTAGTGGGTCCTCGTGCTGGGGAAAATGAACCCGCCCCACGACACCGCAATGCTAGCCTGCCAGCGCATTCACGCGTCTCCAGACGAGGGCATTCTCGGCAGATACCGACACCTTCTTCTTCCGAGGCAGCAGACCATCGCTGCAGTCCTTTACGGACTTATTTGAATTTAATATTCACTACAAGTAACGTAAAGTAGGTTTCCTCTCCGTATGGTTTTGTTTTGTAACGCGTTTGAAAACGGGCATGTATTGGTGGCTGAAGATTGTAGATGAGCGTAATCCATTCGGAGACCCGCGACCGAAATCCTCTCC
Source organism: Odontomyia ornata (assembly GCA_963969285.1). Lineage (NCBI taxonomy): Eukaryota > Metazoa > Arthropoda > Insecta > Diptera > Stratiomyidae > Odontomyia > Odontomyia ornata. The sequence goes on from OZ017739.1 coordinate 148,363,181, forward strand.
GATCTAGCTGGCCGACAAGCAGCCACCGCGTGAATGGATTACGGTGCACGGATTGGTTGACCGGTGTGTACCATCCGTTGGCACTACTCAGACTTAACATCTAGAACCGATGAGAGGTCGGTTCCTCGTTCGGACTTAGACTTAAAATCATTACACTTTCCCAGAACATTAAAATTATTTGCCGCGAACCATAACACGCGACAATATATTTGAATCTTTTGCGTTGCTACTGTTATTTCGTTGGTCTTGTTTGTTGTCGCTTCCTTTTTCTCATTCTTCTTATTTGTTATCGCTTGTTCTTTGCCGGACGTATTCTGTGGCTTCATCACTTTTGTTTTGTTCACATTTGTTGATGACCGGACTATATCCTCTAAATTTTGTATTCGGAGTTTCATCTCATCGTTTTATTTGGTAACCTTTACGTTATCTCTGGTTACTCTTTCGTATTCTTCACTTGAAAGCGTAATACGCTTGCCATGCTCACAGCTGCTTTGATCGTTTTTCCGCTTCATGATTTTTTCATTCGTCGTATTAGAATTGCCTGGCCCTGGGTCCCCCAGCGGTGGGAAGCCGTCGGGCTCCTCCATCCCCCCGGTGAAAAAATCTTTTCTTCTTTTTTGAAACTTTCTCGCAGGTAAAATCCAGATACTCGATAAATTGTTCGAATAGTTCTAATTGACGTTTTAAAAATTATTATTTGACAGGGACGAATTAAAAACGAGTGCTAGACTGAATTCTTGAAAAAAACATCTATTCGCAACGAACGATAGACATAGAATTTACTTAGGGTGTCAGGTTCTTTCTAATGTTAACCTAATCACCTAAAACACAATTTTTCTTTAAACATTAGATTTTTTGGTAGAATAGCGACTGCTATTTGCAGTCTACATTAGTACCCTACTAGCTAGTCACTAGCTTCTAGTGCACTGATGAAGACTGCGAAAAGCAGTCGAAAATCTAATGTAATATATAAAGAAAAATTGCGTTTTAAGTAATCAGATTAATATTAGAAAGAAGCTGGTAGAGTAAGTGTTTTTTGAGACTAGTGCTCACAATGAAGATTAGTGACTGTTAATCTACTATAACTCATGAAGTTCAATCGGTGTGAGATCGCTTGCAAAACGCAACGCTACCTCCCATACTATTATCGTTTAGCAGACAATTGTAAGCGCCATTCATTCACAAATGTGGACGAAACTGAAGTAGTACGCCAAGAAATTTTGTGGAAGGAAGAAAAAATTGTCCTTAAGATATTGACATGGGCTTTTCACTATTTGATTAAAAAATAACGCATATCAAACTACAAGTATCTTCTTATCAGCGCAAAGTTATCAATCCCGTCCAATAAAATAAATCACCTCACGTCGTCGACCAAACAAACTTGAATTTAATAATACCCGCGTTCGCTTCGGTACTTGCAACTGACTCTCGCTGGTCTAGTTATCACGCACTTATTTGATTGTAACTTTTTGACTTCGTTCCAGTGGAAATATTAATATGCCAAGCATCGTATTTAACGGATTGATGCGATCATTCCATCCGTGGATTAAAATCAGAGTGAAAAGATAACTACTCACCTCAAGAATGGCCGATGGAGCGCGATCAATAACGTCGGGAACAATTTTATTTTCTTCCATAGCACTTTGAAGGTTCGAACTTGCTGTACTCTCACTTAAATGAGCCACACTGGCAAATAAGACAATAATGAAACTATTGAACATTTCTTATCGCTGTAAAGTCGTTATCACTGATCAGACTCGCGCAGTAAGCTCAGCGATATGTTGTCTTCGACTAGTTAACTCGAAGAATGAGGTGGAATCTTCCAGTCTTCAGTTTCAATCCATCATTAACCACCTGACAAGCAGGTAAAGGTCACTCGATCTACTCATAAAGGTGTTAATGCATCAATGTAAATATCGAATGAGAAATTACACAAGAAATTGCGAGATTGAATCGAGTAAATAAATATTTAAGTTAGAGCATTTTAATAAAATAAGTGATCAGAACTCTAAAGCATAACACCATAAACAAGAGTCTCTAACAATTAACTTGTTTGTATAGCGCTTGTAAGTACTTTATTTAGTGTAAGGGCCTGGGAGCAGGTTTGCATTCTTTTGCGATTAGGATTTTATTGGCAAGGCAAACGGGAATAGAGATCAGCAGATTAAGGCGTAATTAATATTTCCTACCTCATTAGGTATTCAATTAATTCGCAATACAATCAAGCGATTCCAGTTAGCGGTGGGATTGGCGATCTGAGAACAACTTTCAATTCCTTTTGTTCGTGTGCGTGGTGGCAGAGTCGATAGTTCGAATGTCGATGGTTTCGTTCAGCCCGCTCGCTTCGATATTTGCACCTCCAGTGCTCCAGTGCCCCCCATGGTGGAGGCGTCAAAACCGGTTTCTGCATAATCTCGTCAAGTCACACTTTCAGCCAGCACGTGAAAAGAAACTTGTTGCAATTAGCATAATGTAAAATTTTATTGAATAATGATAATGTTATAACCAATTTTGTACAGTCACGTAATAAATAGAGATCAGTTTTAACCTAGTTTGCGTCTAGCTGTGCGTAGAGCTTGGGAACGTACTCGTCCCACTGCGCCTGGAAGAAGTTGCCGGCTACAGGCCTTCCGAGCTGGTACTTGGCTGCGAATTTGCGGATGGAGAACTTGCCGCGGTGCTTGCCACTCTTGTTGGTCAGCTTGGGTTCGTTGAAGGATATTTTGCCGGATGGTTGTTTGTAGACTAAGAACACGTACCTATGTTGTCCCGTTCCTTTTGGGGGCCCGGCGCCAATGTACTCTGAAAGGACGTCTCCTTTCTTGACGTCTTTGCCAGGAATGTTACCGACAAGCCAGTGCTGCCACTCGCGCATTTTAGGCTCCTTGCGACTGGGTGCATCTGGATCAACCATTGCCAACGTGTAGAAACTTCCTTGCTCCGCCTTCCATTTGACCGACGGCTGATCTTTTACTTGTGTTGGGGTCAATTCAACTCCTTTGTCTGCTTGAATATTGTTCGAGTACCGCACCTAGAAACCAACAAGGCTTGTTTAATGCATTCATAGAAACCAGTCTACCCACCGTCAAGTACTCCTCAGGTCCTTCGTTGATGACGTCCGGTATGACTTCGAGATGCTTCATGAACCTGGCGATATCGGACTCGGCTCCCGATACCACCAAGGAGGCAAGAAGGAAAACTAAGGTGGGTTTTATCATCTCGATCTATCTGCAAAAGTTGTGGCAATGCTAGATGCAACCGTTGTGTGTACTTGTTTCTCCCGCACAACCGATCGCTGTTACTTTGAGTTCGCAAGTGAACAATCTTAAATGCAAGATCGCCGTTCACCTAATGTACGAGTATATCGTTATTAGTTTTGTTTATGTCACAACTCGCGGCCGCCTACTTTCATTATGGATATTATAAATGGATAGCGTGAGAGGGGTTAATTATATGCGGAAAAGTGCACCGGCGGAACGTGCGGCAAGTTCACCATATCCGCTCTTCTAAGGCACAGATTCCAGAATAGTTGTGCGGTTTTTTATTTGCATGCAGTAGTTATACGAGTGCCGTATATAATTCAAGAACAAATTGTAGATGTACATAGCGGTTCTTCGTGTTTACTTATGGATTCTAATTTGTTATGTATAATTAATATGAGAACCAAATTTTAAGTTACTACCATGTAACGTGAACACAAGAAAATAAATAAAATACTTTAACGAATGAAAGAGGTGTTAATTGAAGTTAGAAAGGTCACGTAACGGGATCTTCATGCTTTTACTCATAGTTTTGTAAATGTTTTACAAGCTTTACGAAGCTTTAAGATTCGCTTCATTAAAGATAAACCGTTATCCGCAAACTATGTCAACGAAATTTTTAACGCACCACTCCACTCCGCTTCGGTATCACCTTTAGGGGGTTTGAACTATGTTACAATATTCAATTGAGCTAGTGACCTGTCTGTATATCCGTCCGTCTATCATAGCAGTTATCCCTTGAATCTGTAGCAATTACATATACCAAACAATTGGTGTCTAAAAAGCGAATATTTGGGTATTGAAAAAATATGCAAAGGTTTTTAAGGGGATCTCCTTATGTATGAAGGTGACTCTTAAACAACATTTTGTAATCGAAGGTGGTCATGTGGTATACCATATAAAAGGTGTAATGAGAGCTTATAATAAATCTCCAGACGAACGAATGTTTGGGCAGACTGCCGGACGCGCGCACGGATGAACAGACAGACAACGGGAAGTCCACTTCAAGTAAGCAGCCGAACTGCTCCGAGATAATTAGCCGTTGCAATTCCTGATGAGGAAATTTGTAGTGTTTTTGTGAATGTTAAAGTATCCGTTAAGGACTGCAGCGATGGTCTGCTCCGTCAGCGAGCAAAAGATCAGTGCTCAGCAGGATTGGCCTTGCCTAGGGACACGTGAATGCGCTGACAAGCTAGCGTTGCGGTGTCGTACAAGGCCCACCACAAATTGGTTTCGCACTCACGAATTCTAAGGTGACCAGGGTCAAAAGCGGAACCGATTGGCTGGTATTAAAGGGGCCAATGGCCTACCGAAAGCGATTACAAATAGAAAAGCGTTGACAAATAACTCATTAACCATGCGTGATACTCAAGTCAATTTTCTGAATTGATTTAGAAATTCAATTCCATGTTTATTACGATCACTTTTAAAGCTAGCTAGCACTAGTAAATTTGTGACTTTGTTGATCTCAACATTATTATTAGTTGATTGAGACTTTCTTATACCTATATTTCATAGAGTAGGGATCTGAGAAACATTTATTCGATGATTGTAGCAGTGATGATGGCGGTGTTGATTTCGGGTTAGTGATACTAATATTATTAAGTTGCGTATTAGATTCTTCAGCACTTATTGCGTTACTATTATTATGAAATTGCTAATTAAATATCATTGTTGCACTAGCTGATGTCGGTTATACTTAAATAGCTCACATACATCGGGTGTACACAGCAGTGGTGGCGATAAAAACCCACGGGCCCACCCGCAAGTTTGGTCATCGGGCCCCCCTCCCCCTATAATATCTTTAAAACCATTATTACTATTGCAGGTATTTCGGGTGGATCCTAGGCAAAGACCTTTCTGCGAACATTCCGCTGCTGACTTACAACTAACTTTTAGATGATATAAACGTCACTTAATAGCATTTCGTATTTCATCTATTCTAGTGCCTTCACTCGGGCCGCGAAGGCAGTTGAAGCCACCCGCATGACAGCAGACAATGTTTTTGACCTAGGTTAGTTGAGAATTTCGATCGATCGGTTAAGTGCCAGTTTAACTGTTGTAAAAACCAGTCCTAGAGCAACACTCGCAGACTCGAAGCACTTTCACGTAAACCGTACGCTTTCCATGCGGCAAGCGAACGGGAGCAGTGAAGCATTTTTATTACATCAACGAGTGAACGGGTTAATTTAGTCACTAACGGAGGCATTATGACCTGACCTGAACGCCATGATAAATAGTTTTCGGCCGATGATGACCGATATAAAATAAAATATATAATTTTTGAAAACGTTATTCTTACACTCGCGCTCCAAGGACGTATCAAAAACCTACTAATTTATATTTCATACATATTGAGCTATTGAAGTTGGCCTAATCTGCGTTTTTTCAAAAGAATAAACTCTTCCACAATATTATCTACATTAATTTCTCGCATTTCCTGTTGTTCATGACTGAGGATCGCCAAATCACTAAGTCTTGATTGACTCATAGTACTTCTCAAATAATTCTTGATAAGCTTTAATTTTGAAATGATTCTTTCTGCCGTTGCAGTCATCACTGGTCCGGTGAGGTACAGTTGTACCATTGTGGCAAGGTTTGGAAAGTTACTTAAGAGCAAATTATTTTCTTCAATCAGCAGTTTTGCTATATCTATGACAGTTTTTTTTGCGGTGATCTCATCTGAAAACAATGACCTGAACGACAATATTACTCCTGTTAGCTGGTCATTGATGTCATCAGTATAGTTATTTATGAGGACAATTGCTTTTTCTGTAAAATCTTTCTCAGGAAGTTTTACCAAGTTTTTCGGCCTCAAAAAAGAAAACTACCATTTGTAAACTAGAGAACTTGTTTTGTATTTGATCAATTATAATATTCAACGAGGTATTAAATATTTTTATTTCAAACGATTTCACAGGGTTATCAGTTCTATGATCAGACGCTAGTTTATCAAAAAACCGCTACTCTTTGTAGTGAATTAGAATGGTTTCAATATGTCCGTAAAGGACTGCAGCGATGTTCTGCTGCCTCGGCAGAAGAAGGTGTCGGTATCTGCCGAGAATGCCCTCGTCTGGAGATGCGTGAATGCGCTGGCTGGCTAGCATTGCGGTGTCGTGGGGCGGGTTCATTTCCCCCAGCACGAGGACCCACTACAAAAATATTTCGCATTCACGAATTGGACTGCTGGAAGTCAAGAGTAGATAACTACACAGAGGGAATTAGAGCTTGTCATGAGAACAAGGGGAACCTGAAAAGAAAGGCGAACTTGGGGTGACCTCGTCATTACCCGACGAAGTTCATGGCCCACAAATGAAAGAGGGGCAAACGGGTGGTGGTGGGGCCCCATTGTACCCACCCAACCGGAATAAATCCATAGATATCTTGTTGAAGTGGCCAGGTATTCCTCTTCTGAGTGGAAAACTCATACAACTTGAATTGTATGAACTTTCCCATCAGAAGGGAAATACCCCGGTGACCAATTTATGCCATAGAATTATACAATTTGATTGCATAACTCTATGCCATAAAGAGGCACTCTGCTTGGGCCACTCAACCCACGACGTCACCCGAAACAAGAAGGATTATTAAGTACCCGGTGGCTGGCTCATGTTTTGAGGTGGAAGCCTGCCACCGTACCGGGTCCTATACCCGGTTAGAATTTGAGGAAAGGAAAGACCAATTTGCGTTACTTTACACAAACATTATTATTTCAAAAAATTCTATAAACATCTTTCGACAATAGCAAATTCTTCATTACGTTACGTTACTAATTTCAGTGTTTATCATAATTTAGAGAAGTAATGGAGTCATTCTCTTGTATAAGATCATTTACCTCTAAAGAAAACTACCTCTAAGTTTTGGTGAACAAATTTTACACGCAATAATAAAAAAAAAATATATATATATATATATATATATATATATATATATATATATATATATATATATATATATATATATATCAAAAGGGTAACAAAAAAAGACACTTACCCGCAGGGTTCTCCGAGCGCTCAATGACACATGCGGGGGGGTCCACTGAAATTATCATTAGTACTCTCTAATTCAAAATTTATTTAGGTTGTTTTAAAAAAAAACTACAAAAAAGAAAAAAAACAATATCCTCCTTTCTCTCGGACACGCCGGGTTAGTATCAAATCCACTTCAAAACCCGTAACTCAACTCTCAGCCCCTTATCGTTTATTCGGATCAGATGAACAAAGCCGATGACCATCGAATAAATTGTTCCACTCTTAATTACCGCTGTTGTAGCGGAAGGATGTAGTTTTGACAGTTCCGTTCTATAGAACCGGGCGGTTAGCGTTTGACGATCGCACTGCGATTCGTATAAGCATTACTGAAATTGGGGAATAAATTCCGTATACCAGCCATGGGATTCGGTTCCCCGCGGTGTCATCATTTTTCAGAACTTCCCTAAAGGTATTGCGAATTTCCCGCAAACATTGGGCAGGCGGGGAAGGGAAACGTTTAACTTTGAGTTAAGATAGATATCAACCGCAGTGGCACACTGTTATATTCACTGTCACAGGTAATCTCGATGACGACGGCCAACACTTGTTTTATTTAGAAACATTCAAATCAGACCGCAATAAAATTTCATATCACTCGGATAGAATTCAAAAAAAGATCTTGCACTTAATATTTTATTCTTAAAACATTTTTTTTTTATTCCAATCACCAGTCTTGCACTCGGGCCGTTATTCAAAATAATTTCCACGTCGCTTGCCAATATCTCATTCCGCAAAACATTTTCAACAAACATTCAAGCACTTCTTTTTTTTTTATTTCATTTACTTTTTATCTTATTTCCCGACGAAGCGTGACATATGGTCGCGTTATATGACGCTTTTCCGCACAGAAATTTACTTCACCAACCTTGGTCACTCGGAAACAACCATCCGAAAACGCTTTCAACATTTTTTTCTCACTCACGATAAGATGCAACCACCCATCCCGTTTAAATTCAGGTTTGCACATTAGATTCACGTTAGTATTTCCGTTACTTATAGGTTGGTAGTGCACTCACGAAGCACGGAAAAGGGGGAATATGATCGATTTTTACTCGAGCCTCGACTCAATCCTGATTTTTCCATTACTCCCTTTTTGACGCGTCGATTCGAACCTAATTTCCGCTAAATAAAATTGAATCTCCCCGTATCGCGCGGACCTCATGTCACAAGCTCTCATTCCAAAAACTTTCTTTCCATTCGCGTCCGAAGTGACCGCCGTCAAAGTCAATCGCAGACTCCCCATCATGATCGTGCACATCGACGGTCAAACCCATCCCGCAATCCACTTCTTCTACTCCTCCGTGCACATCTCAGATTCTCAACCTGATCCATCATCTTGCTTTGTTAGTATTGCGGGAACCGGTTCCTTTTCTGTTTTCCCTTTTATCTCTTTTCTTTTGTTAAGCTACTACATTAGGAATGGCAGTATCAAATAAATTGTAAGTATTAGAGAGAAACAAGAGAAAACAAAGAACATAAATTTTGTTGTACTTATGACACGCACTAGAAAATATCGAACAAACTTTTGGTAATATTGAAAAAATATGTTCAGAGAACAGGTTTTGTCGTACGAGATCTATCCAATTTCTTTCTTCACGTGAATTCAATTTGTATATGAAGAGACGTTTGAAGCCATGTTTGTACAATTCGTACTTAATCTTCGTAACTATTGAGAATGAGGAAGATTTATTTCTGGTGTAAGTGCATATTTCTCTTCCTGTAAAACAAAACGATACATAATAAAAAGACTGATTGGGGCATAAAGAAGAGGTGAGCAAAGCCGACTACTTATCAATTTGTATTACAATCGATCAGTAGTATTAGTGAATTAGTATAGTTCACAAATAAGAATTGATGATAATCGAATATACTCACCTTTCATAAAAGCAAACATGCTTTAAATGTTCAAGCTTCACAACCCGGTATGGTCAGAATGAGTAGGATAAAGTGGACTTGAAACTGAAAGTTCAGATTTATTCATTCTCCGATAATAAACTTACTTTATTATTTTACGTTAAATCATTAAAATTATAAAAATGCGTTTCTCTTTCAGTTACGCGAAGAAAGGAAATTGATGAAAGATTTTTCTCTATGAACACAATGTAGAAAATTATAAGTATATAGTCCTTAACTATATAAAGAACTTATTCTAAATACTTTTAGTGAAAATATTTTGCTGAATTGATGTGAATTGTTTCAATTGATACAAAACTTCTTCTCTATTAGAAGTTACATCGTCCTCAGTGTAAACTTCTTTTTTCGATTGAAGTTATCATATCTCTGTATCGCCCTTTTCCATGTATTTTGCGGGACTTCTTCGCATCGGTTTGTCCAGTTTTTTCTGGATTTCGCTCAATATGCTTTTGATATCTAAACGGCAACGCCCAGGGTTTTGCAAGATCAGATGGCAATGGTTGTAGTGATTCGTATGGAACCTGTAAATTGCTGCCTCCCATGTACCAATTTTTAAACCTCTGTTCCTTTCTCACCTCGCTCCATGCATCAAATTCAACGTTACGATATATGTCTGGATCAAGCGCTTTTGCTACTTTATACGGAAATGGTGTTATTCCATCCTTTAGCAATTGTTGAACGCATGAAATGAATTTTTCGGGTAGCAAAGAATCAAGAGTTTTTGTGATTTTCTGATTATCATATTGAGAGGCCTCAATCATATGCATATCGTGATGCAAATCGTCCGCGAATTGTGGAAAGTTCGGATTATGGAAATGGCAAAGAAGATTATTGTATAAAATACAATTTGTTTCTTGTGGTGTGTTCAGATCAAATTCCCGACCGTCAGCGTAGATAACTTTCTTCGGATATGCTCCAGCATATTGTGTTTTAGATTTTACAAAGTCCAGTGAGTTTCCATGCAGCATTTGTTCCACAACGTACATTACATCGGGTAATTTAAAAACGTTTCTATACAAAATTTCGTAGCATATGCCTTGACAAAATGCCGCGGCTTCATTTTCAGGAATTCGGCAAGGGAATTATGCTTCGCCTGCTTTTCGGAATGTATGGTAGTGGTTGTTTGAACAGGCTCCTCTACTTTATAACTTATTTGACCTGTTTTTAAAGTCTTTCCATCCAATGTCACTGTGTATTGTGGATATGGTTGCCTGGTTTCCGTTACTTGGCGGCTACTCCGACGGATATCAAATGCAAAGTTATGCGCAATCTTAGGCGGGACCGAAACCCGACCGACTTCAACAATTGCTCAATTAGCACTCCTCGATTACTACATCTTGTACACTTTTCATTGCTCGGTTCAAAAAGTAACAGGCTTTGTCCAGATCCACTGGCTTAAGCTGCAAACTATGCCAGGCCATATTAATAGCATTCAAAATTTTGCTTTCAAGGGTGGAATTAGAATGAAGTCAAACGAGTCAATGTGTTTTCTCAAAGCTATAGCTTCATCCGCCTCTTGTTTGTTTTTGCACTAAACAGAATGATTTTGTTCAAACATTTGACTATAGCTTGGATGTCGTTTTTCATTGCCAAGAAACAATCATAGCGTGACGCCCACCTCGTAGGGGATACTTTTTTAAGCTTCAACTTTTTTTGCAGAGACTCCTCTTCCATAGTTTTAGTTAAGCTTTGCCAACGAGGCTGACTTCCAACTGACATATATTTGTTGAACTAAGTCATCAAACTGACTCACTTCAGATATATTGGAGACAGAATCGTTGAGGGCAAGGTTCAGGTTGTGAGCAGCACAATGTACATAGTCAGCTGTTAGAATTAGATTCTTGATCCTCGTTTGCAACCCTGATTACTTTCCACTCATGGTTGATGCAGCGTCGTAAACGTGTGAACGACACTTTTGAATAGCTATTCCCTTTTCATCGAGCAATTTTAGAACTGTATTTTCAAACCCTTCGCTGCTTTGGTCACATATGTCGGTGAAACCCAAAAACGAATCATTTATTTTCAGTTTGCTCTCTGTCAACTGTGTCAGCGTGATGTACCTAATTATTAAGCTTAATTGATCTCTATGAGAAATGTTTTGAGTTGTGTCTAAAATTGGTGTGTAAAAAAGCGCAGAAGTTATTTTACGTAGTAAGGTTTTAAATACAGTACGTGCAAGCAGACCATTGATTTCATTTTGTAAATTATGATGTTAATACTTATTCCTGCTTTTTTCATTATTTAAATGAGCTTTAAGTAGCGAGTCATATCTGCTAAGTAAATCAATAGTATTCAAAAAGTTTCTACTTTCAGGTCCAATCGATTTAATATCTTCCCTATAGCCTGTAAAGGGCAATGAACACAGTGCTGACGTTCTGACTATATCAATTATCCGAATGAAAATCTCCTTCCACTTCCGGTGTTCACCGCAGAGTTGGTTGACAATGGTTTTATTTTTCTTCCATAAATATGATTTGCTACATTCATGTTTTTTGATTTTTTTACTAAGGCCTTGCCAATCCCGAATTCCAATAGCCTAAGACCTTGATTCTGGATAGTTACTAAATAGCCAATATGGCTCACAATAAGCAGCATCTAATTTTGGAGAGTAACACAACCAGTATCTGTCCACTTTCTGCCCAGTTAAAGCTGTGTTACTATAGTATTCCGCGCTGAATGATCACTTGGATACTGCATCCTTTGGGAAGGGACCACGTGAAGGGCATGGTTTCATGGATAACACATTTTCTTTTATTTCTACAGAAACAGGCCCCGAAAAAAAGCAATATCATTTTGGAGCCTTGATTCAATTTTAATCTCATCGCATTGTTCATTGATATTGGAAATATCAGTAGTTTTGGTGTTATCATCGGTATATTTTTCTGGTTCCCCAACAGTTAAACTGCTTTATCCAATTTCTTCATCACTGAAAACTACTGCTTGTTCAATGTTAGATGTATTAGGTGAATTTATATCAATTGATTTTTTTAAAAAAAGAAGTCAATCTTTTGAAGTTTACCAGTTTTTTCTACCCTCTTTTTCTGTAGTTTTCTTTTTTGAGAACCATTCAAGTGTTTATATGACTGCTGTGCCATATCTAAAAAACAATTTACTTTCTGTTAAATAATATAAAATACAAGAACACGACACTGTTCACACACTTTTCCACGTTTGCCACTCAGAACGCACGCAATAATTCAACCGTACCGTTCTGCAATACGACTACAACTAACGAGTCACCAATATGAAAGTTTATTTGTTTGCCTGGTGCTATTTTTAATCTCACGGACCGGATGTTTATCTTATCACCAGTTGGCGAGCGACCGCGATGCGCGACGTAGAGATTGCTGCATTCGTATCATGATTTATTAATACTGCTCTCTAAAAAATAATGGTTATTGCAGTTTTGGATGCACAATCATGTCTGCAGACATTTAGCTTATTTTAGTAATTTTTTGACAATACTTACATAAATATTGTTGTGACAGGGGGGGGGGGATGTGTGACGGCACGGCACTCTTCATGAGTCCACTGAGGGCCCGGGTCCAGGTGAAATTTCCCGAAAAAACGCGATCAAGGCTTGCGGGCCCTGTGGGTCCGCTATCGCCGCCACTGGTACACAGGTATGTTGTGAACTTTTCGCATCACCACCCATGACACCATATTGATCATCTTTTGAACAAGTTTTTTTTCGTGAAGGTCCCTCAAGCTGTTTGCCAGGCGGACTGCTCGATGACTACAAATTAAGATTGTGGCAGAACAGACGATTGGACATCAAGTCCGGTGCAAAAGAAAAGATTGGTTCGAAGGTGAGTGCCAGTATACGTTAGGCAGGAAGGATCAGGCGTATGGTATTTAGGTAGGAAAGCCAGGGCGAAGAATCGATGTAATTCTAACGAGCAACAATACAAGACAAGTATGCAAAGTAATTAAAAGCCTGAAATGAGGTTATCAGTCCTAGACTACGCTCTGTCATGATGACATCGGCAACATTATTGCAGATAAAAACAGGATTAAAAAAAGATGGGGGTCATATTTGAAGAGCCTCTTTAATCCTTCACACAGCTCCAGAACATCGGAGCTTATAGATATTCCCCGAAAGCTTGCATTGACTACCCATACTCTGGATGAAGTTAGTTCCAAAGAAAAGAATAATAAATCGCGGGGTATTGATAAGCGGTGTTCATAAAGCTATCTGCAAAGTCGTCCAGCACATTTGGTGACAAGAAAATATGCCGAACGAGTGGACCCAAACCATTATTTTCCCTATCCACAAAATACCTGACAAGCTACAGTGAAAAAACTATAGAGGCATATCACTACTTCGTACGGAGTACAAAATATGTTCAAAGATCTTAGGAAGTAAAATCAGATCATATGCCAACAGTGTTATTGGGGAGTATCAAGGTGGCTTTACAGCAGATAGATCGACAATAGACTAACTGTATACAGTCTGATTGACTGTAAACAGTTGGTCTACTTGAAAAAGGCTGGGAGTTCAACATAGACATACACCGAATTTTCGTTGACTTTAAGCAAGCATACAACAGTATTGATGGTAACATACTGTACCAAAATGACAATAACTTCTACAACCTCTAAAGTCTAATTAATACCTAACTCACCGACGTCTTTGACAAAAATATCGGACTAAAGCAGGGACATATGCTGGCCATGTCGCACTTCAATTCGGCTCTAGAATACGGCATGAGAGAGCTACCTGTCGATCAAGCCGTACGTTTTTATACAATTTAAGCCAAGTGGTCGTTAACAACCGCTTGAAGATGAACTGCGCACCTCATGTCTGAATTAAGACCATGGCTCAATCGAACACATGGTGAGGCTAACTTTTACCTCTTGAGCGGGCATGGATATTTTCAGTCTTACTTGAAGATTGGTAAGCCACGGTCCCCCAAGCGTAGGTTTTGCGCAGAAGATGAAGACAATGCCTAACACACATTTTATACCTGCGAAACGTGGAATAAGCTGCACTGGGATCTCTTTAGAGAAACCTCATAGTCTAATCGGGGAGATACTTTCATCGGTTGACAAATTGAACGATGTGGCACATTATGTTTGGGCAGTCCTAAAAGATAAAATGGCCATACAGTGGCTGGGGGTGTTTTAATTAGGGGACTACTTTTTAAGCAATTCCTTTCCCTCTTCCAGTTCCAACTTGAGAACAACTGACGGTGTAGCGAAACGAGGCTTAACCCGAAGTAATATATCAAACAGATCCAGGCTAGGTGCTTAAGTTGAGAGGGGAGGTATTTAATTGACAGTCTACAAGTCTTGATTATCTGAGCCCCAGATTCAGGGCGTAAATAGCCTTCATTTCCAAACCACCAAAGTAATCTTTTCCGGATCGCATCAAAAGTTTTTACCTCCAAAATGTATTAAAACTGTGTACAATTGTATATAACTCCACCGCAGACGGTCCCAAGCCCCTTTGAAAAAGGAAGACGGATCCCTCTCTTTCCCCAACTCACAGCTTCCATGGTTCCCCATCCCAAATTCCATGAGAAAATGGAAGTAAATGGCCTCGGAGTTGCACATTATGTTTACTGGTTCCACAATGATGGGACATTAAACACCGCAAAATGCTAGTAAATGTAAATACATCTGCAGCTCTGCTACTAAATCCTCCTTATACGTGGGGTCGTATGTAGGTGAAGGCGAGTCTTCCGTACCTGATAACTGAATTGAAAGTAATAACCATACCACCGGAATGGAGATTAGGCAGCCGGCTAACTGCCGGTCCCTGGAAAAACTTATATTGTTCCGAAACCTGCAACAGAGCCTTGGAATGGATTGGACTTGTGGCAAAGACCTCGCATTTGAAAAAAGGACTATGGCATGCAACAAAAGACAATGGCCAGTGCCTGGTTGACTTTGTATGTAGCAAAAATCTAGTCAAACGTTCAATCTGCTTCCCTCATCGAAGCATACATAAAATGATCTGATTATTACGAGGTGGCAATACAAAAAACCAGATCGACCATGTTCTGATCGAACAATGCTAGGTCTCGAGCATACTTGACGTCCGTACGTACCGAGGACCCGATTGTAATTCAGACCATTACTTGATTAAACTAACCTATTCAGGACGTATGTCAAAGGCGCATTCGGTGGGGACCAACCCTCAACAAAAATTTGGCATCGGAAGGCCCCAAACAGCATCTGTAGCGAAAAATTTCACCGAGGCCCTCGCCAACCAGCTAGCTCCCATCCTATGAACACATCACTGAAAGTAAGCAACGAGCTATGGGTGGAAGTGAGAGTGATAATCAAGATCGTCCAGCGCAAATGAAATGGTTGGTTCGATGATGAGTGCCAGGATACGTTAGATAACAAGAATTAGGCCTACAAAGAGTATTTAGGTAGGCAAAGAGAGAAACTTATGAAAACCTCAGAAGAGTAGTGAATAAGATAATTAGAATTAAGAAGAGGAAATACTATGATGACTAATTGAGAATCATCGATAAAATTCTAGCAAGCAACAATACAAGACAAGCATACAAAGTAGTGAAACGTCTGAATTGAGGTTATCAGCCCAAGACAACGCCCTGCCGTGATGACATCGGTAGTATCATCGCAAATGAACGTAGAATTTAAGGTAAAATGGGCATCATATTTCTAAAACCTCCTTAATCTTTCACACAGCTCCAGAACAGTGGAGCCTACAGATATTCCCAGAGAGTCTTCATTGGCCCCACCTACTCTGGATGAAGTTAGTTCCCTAAAGAATAATGCAGTGCCGGGCGTCGACAAGATTCCAGTGGAGCTCATTAAATATGGTGGCAGCGATGTTTAGTGACAAGCTTCAATGAAAAACCCATAGAGGCATATCACTACTTTGTATGTCATACAAAATATTTTGAAAGATCTTAGGAAGTAAAATCAGATCATATGCCAACAGTATTATTGGCGAGTGTGAAGGTGGCTTTACAGCAGATAGATCGACGACAAACCAGTATCTGCAGGTACTTGAAAATTGCTGGCAGCACAACATAGGCGTAGACCGAATTTTCGTTCACTTTAAGCAAGCATACGACCGTATTGGTGGTAACGTACTATACCAAATTGTTTTGGTATCCCAGCCAAATTAGTACATCTTACCAAATTGTCGATAACGTTGACAACCTTACAAGCCCGCATCAATAACCAACTCACCGACGCCTTTAACACAAATATTGGACTAAATCAGGGCGACTGGCTGGCCTCATTGCTATTCAATTTGGCTCTTGAATACGTCATTAGAAAGCTACCTGTCGATATAGGAGATACGTTACTATATAAGTCGAGCCAAGTGGTGGCCTATGCAGATGACACCAACATTGGGTCATATTCGTTAAGAACCGTTTCCATTCGAGGAAGAATTCCTCAAATCCTCAAAATATCACACTTTGCGAATAATTTGTATACGAAGGAAAAGAGACGAAGTTCACCGAAGAATATAGCTCGCAAATAATATATTTTATTCAATTTTGATGATCTTGAAGATTAGCTATATACACAGGAACATAAAGCTCCATACATACAACTCCGTGATAAGACCTAACATATCCTATGCTATGGGTGTGAAACATGGACCCTAACCCGAGCATCCGAAAACATATTGAATGCCTTTGAGAGACGAGTACTGAGGCGAATAATTGGAGTGAAGCTAGAAAGGGACCAATGGTGAATTCAATATAACCATGATGAAATTTTTGACGAACTGGATGTCTCGGCGGTTGTAAGACTGCGAAAACTGCAATGGACTGACCATGTGAATTGCATGGACGCACAACGGATACCCAAAAAGGTATTCGTTGGGAGAACTATAGGGTGAAAACCAGTGGGGAAACCAAGAAAACGCTGGTTTCACTTGGTCGACGAAGATCGTTCATCACTGCTCGAGTTTTGAAATTGGAGGAGGCGGTCAATGGACAGAGTCAGTTGGAGGCGCTTGTTGCTGGAAACAAAGGCGCAATAGGAGCTGTATGCTACAAAGAAGAAGACAATTATATATCTGATATCAGTGGTCCCACTGCCATAATTAAAGAAGAAGACGGAATAATACTATAGCTGCAGTGAAAAAATAAATACATTGATTTAATTTCATGACGAGACCAGGCAATATACAACATCTATGTCTCAATATAATTTAATTTGAATCAAATTCTTACTTTTAGAATGAACTTCATGTATTTAGTTCAGGAAAAGATAAGAAATCTCCTTTCGCACCTCAAACCGGAAATGTAAATTTCTCAATAAGCTTCAAAAAGTAACTAATAATTAGCTTCAATAAGTAAATAATAATTTGATTGCCCTCTACTTTGAAAGTCAAACACTGCTAAATGAAGAAATTCTATTGCATAAATTTTTCTAATGCAAGCTTTCCATGATAAGATTCAAAACTTTGCCTACCAATAAAATAACAACTTTTGCTTGTTTCCTGAACTTTACGGGCCCCCATTTTGAATTTAAGCGTTTGATGATGAATTTTTTTATAAAATATCCCTCTTAGTTAGATATATTATCGGAGTTATAGTCTGGACGGAACAAAAATATCAGATTTTGATTGAAAGTGGCAGCAAAAAATAACAAGTTTAAAATTTATGATTTTTTTATTTATGTTCCGATTTCCATCATCATGCAAGATAAAAGAAATTCTTTAAGTAACCTAAAATCCCAAGTTTCATCAAGTTTCATCAAAATCCGCTGAGAAACTTGGCCGCTAGAAGGCTACAAAAAATTGAAAAAATCGCATATTTGAACCACCTCCATTTCGAAATCTGCACTAAATTGATAACCAAAATAACAAAATCAAAATTAGATATTAGCAACATCTCTCTTAATATCGAGTTTCATAAAAAACAAGAAATGTGACTTTCATAAGCCTTTGAAATCCCAAATTTCGAACTAGTCACCATATTTAAATTTGAGACTTAATCTTAAATTCTTTTTATTGTTCACTAGACACTTGCACTTTCAATCACAACGCCAAGTCTCATCATCATCGCTTGAAAGATGTTACGGGTGAACATTGAGACTCCATAGCGTTGCTACCATACGCGATTTCGTAAGAGTTTAACCTAAGCAATTCCGAGCCGCACTTTATTAATTGTTTGTTTCTGGTAGTCCGATGATGTAACTATCAACAAGTAATTTAAATTTCCATTCACGAAAGAATTACTGATTAAATTACGAACAGAAAGCCACACAATAATTTTAAGCTTGATAATTGTTTTAATTACAAACAGGAAGCCACATAGTAATTTTGCTTTGTCACTTAATGTAATTAAACTCATGTAGCTAGGTCGCTTCCGTTCCACATGCCACAATTATGGACAATGCAACCAGCAGCAAGCAGCGGAGGCACCAAGCACCAGCGCGAGCTCGAAAACGAAATGCGAAATACACACGGTAGCGGAAACATTCGTCATCCATTCAACATATGCGGCAAAACATGTAGTCAGGCAACGCAATTGCATCGTCATAAGGCTTTGTACTCTAATCCCGCCCTATTCCAATGCAATGTTTGCGCACTCAAGTGTGAGTAAAATGATTGTGGCAGATATTATAAAACATCGAAAACTTTAAAGACACATCGTATCGTACATATCAAGCCTAATAGGCGCAAGTGCACATTCGGCGTTAAATTAGTCGATAATGCCCACAATGCTAAGAGATATGAAAAGTTACATTCGAATCCCAATGATAGTTGGGAAAAATTCCTAAGCAATTGGGAAGGTTAAAAGAACATCAAATCCTTCATTCCGGCCAGGAGAGTCTTCATTTGAGACTAAAGGTGAATATTTTACAACATGGTGATTCCAACAGCGCGATATTAAAATACAAATTCCAATGTAAACCGCAATTATATCCGATTTAAATGGTTGCTTTCATCATTCACGCTACATTGTAGTGTAAATTGCCAATTTGTGGGTTGTTGCAGTTCTCATCTGAATACAAAATAATTTCACTATAAGGCTATATAAAAGACCTTACCATAACATCAACAACACCTCCTTTGACTGATAAAAATAAAACATACAAATGAGTATGATAAAAGAAGGAAATTAATGAAAAAAAATTAAAACATGCAAGTAAGGAAATTCTTGTTTCAGCGAAACCAACCAAAGATTCAGATGACTGTTTTCATCGGAACATCATCAGTCGCCGAAGACGACACAGCAGACAAACAAACGACAAGTGATGCTGCACTCGTATCGTCGGTCGAAGGAAATGATAGATAAACCATGAATCAACGATAACAGACAATGGAGATAAAGTCAATGCATTCAGCGGGTAGTACATTCGATTCCCAATAGGATCGCAACCAAGTGGTATGTACGTTGAGTGGAACCAAGCAAGGGGAATTACTCGTTCAACAGAGCAAAAGTCACTCAAAACGCGGGGGATGGAAGGAGAAAACGGGATTCAGTGAGTTTATTTAAGCCGAGAAGATTGGCGCGTTCGGCTCTTTTTCCCTCTTTCTTCTTGGACGGTGAAGTTTTTCTGAAAATCTGCAAACAACGGTGGTGCTGTGAAAAGTTAAGTGCCTTTGGAACAGTGTCAACTTGTGCGAACAACGGTGGTGCTGCGGAAAATAAAATTACTTTGGAAACATCAATTTTGGATATTCGTCGCTGCGGAAAATAATATTACTTTGGAAACATCAATTTTGGATTGTCATCACTGCATTACGAACGTTGACGAGACGACGAAGGAAATCTGGGAGCGAACGGAAGCGAGAGGCCCCTTTCCTAGGTTAGGAAGTTAAAGTAAGTGGCTTCTTGTCTTTTAGATTGTCGAATTGCTTGTTTGATTTCAATAAATATAGTCAACATAGGCGTAACTATTCGGTTTCTTTTTTCCCTTCCTCATATATCAAAATTATTTAATTTTTTTCCAGTTGTGACGAGTGTGGCTCGGGAAATCTTTTCCCGGGAGCGGTGACCAGGCAAGAAGACCTGGAAGATTTTACGGTGGTGGTAGTGTTCGGCGAGGGTAGTAAAAGTGAGTGTCGGTTTCCTCGGTTTTCAGTGTTAGGCGGAGTTTCAGTGGCCGGGGGTAGGGAATCAAGGGTTTTGCGTGGTGGCGTTATTTTCAACTTGCCCTGGGTGATAGAATCCTCGCGGCTTAGTGCTCCAGCGATAGTTTTCCTTTTTTTTCTCCGGCGGTCGTCTTCTCGTTCGGAAGACCCCTTTGGAGGCTCGAAAAGCGGACGAGTGGCGCCCACGCCGGTCTACGGGGGAAATAGGGAATCCGGCGATTAACAATTTCCCACTTTGGAAATTCGCGGGCGCCCAACGTGTATGATTTGTAAAGTAAGTGGAGTAGTGAAGTGAAAAGTGAAATAAGTGAAAACAAGTGAAGTGAAAAGTGAATACAAGTCAAGTGCGAGTGGTGACGGATTGTTTGGTGCGACGCGTAACTTGCGGGAGTGAAGTGAAGTGGTCTGAATTTTGCGGGAGTTTGTTTTTATCGTGGTTGGTGGAAATTGTGATTTGTAGTTATATTAATTTAAATTGAATTTATAAGAAATCCTGAGTTTTTCATTTAGCATTAAGTTGTTGTGTAACTAGTATTAAGCATTTAGTAGTCTCGTTCAATTTCGGCAAAAGGGAAATGGCGTTGAAAGGGAAGATCCTCGTCGATAGGCTTAGTAAGGATGAGCTAGCCTATGAGCTGAGGATTCTGGAGCAGGCATTAGGCACGGTGGACGAAATGAGGAGGGCGCTGCGGATAGTACTCAGGGCGGAGCGAGCGTTGGACTGCTCTATGGTTGGGACAGGTGCGTACCCTTTTACGGCCAAAGAAGATGTGGACGCCGTGAAAGAGAAAGTGAAGGAAATCAGGAATTTGTTAAGGGATTTCGAAGGTGGAACTGACAGTGGGGATTTCTTAAGGATCACGTCGAAGGTGGATTATGGTCTCCGACGTTTGGGTAAGGTACCTCCGGATGAGGCAGATTTAGTGCAGGAGGTGAGCAAGTTGAGGTCCGCCCTGAGAATGTCCATGGGCGAATTAATGATTCGGGCTGAAGGAGATGAGGCAGAGGTGATCGGACCAACTGCGGGAGATTGTGTGATACCAGGAGAAGCGTTTGAAAGTGCTATGGGACCGATACGCTCTACCCCCGAGTCAAGGAGCCCTTGGGGAAACATTAAGATGTGAGTAAGTGGGGTATTCGTTTTACGGGGGATTCGAATTCGGTGAGCTCTTTCCTGGTAAGGGTAGAAGAGTGGCGAGAGGCGAAGGGGGTACCCATATCCCATCTATTTAGGTCAGCGGTGGTCTTGTTCGAGGGGAAGGCATTGACATGGTTCCGAGCGATAAAACATAGATGCAAAGATTGGGATGATATAAAGAAGGAGTTGCGGGCAGATTTCCATTATGTTTTCGTTCGGCCAATTTAGCCGGTTGACGAGTTTAGCTGAAATATTTGCTCAATAATACCTTTCCTGATAATTTTGTGCAAATCGAAGCAAATTGTGACCTCCGCCGTGCTCACATATTTCGTTGCATCCCGTTGCATATATATATATATATATATATATATATATATATATATATATATATATATATATATATATATATATATATATACGAGGTGTGTTCAAAAAGTATCACGAATTTTGAATTTTCGCGGGTTACGTACATTCGAATTTCGATTTTTTTATGGCGTTATGTTGGTACTCATGTCTGTCACTTATGCCGAGAAGCTCGGCCATTTTGAATGTTCACTTAATTGGTGATAGCTGCTTTACTTGCACGTGTTTTCAATCGTCTTCGATTTTTACTTATTCAAAAAAATGGATCAAAGAACGTGTATCAAATTTTGTGTGATAAACGAAATTAAGTGCGCGGATGCATTCCGAATGTTGACTGTGGCATACGGAGAAGCTACCTTGGACCGAAGCAACGTTTATCGGTGGTACAAAATGTTTTTAGAAGGCCGAGAAGATGTGAACGACGAAGAGCGTGCCGGACGCCCGAGCACTTCAACAACAGACGAAAAAATTAATGAAGTGGAGAAAATGGTATTGGCCAATCGTCGAATCACCGTTAGAGAAGTTGCTGAGGACCTGAACATATCGATTGGCTCGTGCCATTCGATTTTTATCAACGATTTGGGCATGAGACGGGTCGCCGCGAAATTCGTACCAAAATTGCTCAATTGCGACCAAAAACAGCAACGCATGAACATTGCTAATGAGATGTTAAACTCTGTCCGCGACGAACCAAATTTGCTCCAGAGGGTCATAACTGGTGACGTATCGTGGGTTTATGGTTATGACGTGGAAACCAAAGCTCAATCATCTCAATGGAAGCTGCCGCATGAACCAAGACCGAAAAAAGCGCGCCAAGTTCGGTCGAATGTGAAAGTTTTGCTGACAGTTTTCTTCGATTGCAGGGGCGTGGTGCATCATGAGTTCTTGCCACAGGGAAGAACGGTCAATAAGGAATATTACCTGCAACTTATGCGCAATTTGCGCGAAGCAATCCGCCAGAAACCCCCGGATATGTGGGAGAACAAAAATTGGCTTTTGCACCACGATAACGCCCCTGCTCACACATCGTTGCTTGTGCGCGACTTTTTGGCCAAAAACAACACACTAATGATGCCGCAGCCACCGTATTCCCCAGATCTAGCCCCCTGTGACTTTTTCTTGTTTCCTAAACTGAAGAGGCCCATGAAAGGACGACGTCACGCTACGCTTGACTAGATAAAGACGGCATCGAAGGAGGAGCTGAACAAGATTAAAAAAAATGATTTTTGAAGTGCTTCGAAGATTGGAAAAACCGTTGGCACAAGTGTATAATATCTCATGGGGATTACTTTGAAGGGGACAAAATAGATATTCATGAATAAATAAATAATTTTTGAAAAAAAAACAAAATTCGCGATATTTTTTGAACACACCTCGTATATATATATATATATATATATATATATATATATATATATATATATATATATATATAATATGTGTATGGGTGCGTGTGTTTATATGTATGTATGTGTGTGTGTATATGTGTGTGTGTGTGTGTGTATGTGTGTTTGTGTGTATTTTATAATTAAGATTTTCTGCGATCTTCGATGCTATTAGAAAAGGTTTTGCTCTAACACGTATTTAACAACATCCTAGTCGATCAAAGATGGTCGCCCAGAACGTGGCTTTCAAATTTCAAATTTTTGAACTATCTCTGTTTATAAAAGAAATAGAACAAAATATAAGACATTTTAAAGTTACAATAATAATCTTCGTAATTAATATTCTTAAAATTTCCGTTTTTTCGTTGATTTGATATTAATTTTAAAAATATACGTAGAAATTGTGAAATTCTATTGTAGTTTCGTTTCTATCATTTGTTTTATAGCCTTATTCCCTCGATTGTTTGTAAGTTTAAATAATAGACGTATGGTATTGAATTTAATATAAATGCAATTATAGTCTTAGTTAATTAATCCTTTTCTGTAAAATTGTAATAAACATAAGCAGTCGAGCAGCCCCGTGGTGATCAGGAGTGGCTGCTCCTGAAGAGATAAGGTGGTCACCCCGTCAAAACTGCTTAGTTTGTTGTTTTACTAGTGTAAAGTAAACTACATCCGTCAAGTTTCCATCCTTTGGGCAGAGATGAGTGGTTCACTTCAGCCACTTTAACATCTTTAGGTTTGACACTCCCCTTGTAATGCAATGACCTTCTTTGGAGAAAGTAACGGTTGCTTTTTGTGTAATGTTTGCGTTTGTCTCAAGTCTGTAGAGTAGCTTAATTGACACCTAATAGAACATTTCTGAAGATAATAAAAATTGATCGGTACGTCTTGTAGAGTAGAGTACGCGTGACAAGTATTTTGTAGTGTAGCTTCATGGCTCGACAAGAACCCGCCTCATATGATCCCGCAAATGCTAGTCGTCAAGCACGCGTACGCGGTCGTTAAGCGAAGCTAGGTAGCTGAGCTCGGTGTTGTTTATAGCTCGCTGACACTTGTGCCAGACCATCGGCACCCGTGTCCTACACGGGCATTTGGAAAATCATTACAAATGGCGCCCAACGTAGGGCCAAACATCCTAAGGGGGTAAAAGATGCGCATCTTCTGACGAGTTGGTCCTGTACGGAGGATGTAAGGTACCTCCAGCCCCACAGACAGTAGTAGTGGAGTTGTGTAAAACACACTTGCATTCGCTTCCCGTGAGTTGTAGCTTCCGCTCTTCTTTGTTTGATTTTTTTCTTGCGCAGAATCCTTCCAATGTGTTGTCCCAGGTTGACACCTGTAAAGACCATCTATTTTCTTGATGGAACTGCCAGCCAGGATTTCTCCTATTGGCCTGGACTTTCAAAGAAATAGAAGGTTATCTTGCCTTTATGTCGCGGAAGGATTCTACTCATCTTTTTATGCGTGATAGACGAGTGGTTTCGGTTCAACGTTCGGTGGCATATGCTGGAGTTGCGGAGCCCGGAATGCTTCCTTGTGTCGGGAGCGCGTACAAAGCTGTTACGGTAGCTCTACTACTTGTCTCGTCGAGTCAATTAACGTAGTTTAGAGACGATTTTTGTGATGCATGTGTGTTTGGGGATAAATTCATTAAATCGGCCGGACGCACCCTTTTCTCGGCAGACTACCAGTCACTCTCATTTCCATATGGAGGAGTCAGCGCTTCTGGAAAGGAAAGTGTTTATCAAATAAATTTTATCCTTATATTTACGAAAAAGCTCGCCACTATCGGCCACTAAATTTATTACGGAGTTTTTTTACATATATATAGCTTCGTAGTTAGGAGTAGTTTTTTTTCTCTACAGTAATACCTACTGGCAACAAACCTAGACGACACCAACAACGGCGACGAAACGAACACCAGACAAGCGTTGGACCCGATCCAAAACCGTCCAACCCGCGAACTGTGGTATTTGTTTCGAGGACGTAGTGGAGGGTGTAAACAGCGTGTGATTGGAGTGTAGACACTTGTTTCATCGCGCCTGTGTCCAACAGCTCCTACTGACGTCCGAGCTCTGTCCACTATGCCGACGCCCTATAGATCGAACAGCCGTAGACGCCCCCCTCGGAACGCACGTCCCAACGCGCGGAGGAGCGGTGAAGGGGCCGCAAAATGTTGAACCGCCTCAACCCTTGTTGGACATCCCAGGAGTCGTGGGCGGAGAAGTTCCTGGTGGAGTTGTCCCGGCCGAGGTTCCAACAGTGCCTTCCACCAACTCAGTCGACCCAATCCTGGCTCTAATGCAAGGAATGTCCGAGAGGATCGGACATATGGAGAGAGGACTCCAGAACGTCCAGATTAGCCAACCCCCCAGCCGCGTAGGTACTCCATCTGGCTGGGATCCCCATCCCAGTGTGGCTATGCCTCACTCTAGACCGGCTGATAATTGGACCCTCCCTCCAAGGAACTCAGGAATGGATCCCAGGGCTCCCGAGTATCGACCACGATACAGCACCGCACCTCCGTTGATACGCACAGTCCCCGATCCGGTCCCTTACAGCAGCCCCATCGGGGATGCGAATCACCCCACGAACGTATTGTCACCCACCCGAGACCCTACGCCTCGTATCATGGAGAGTTGGTTCCTTAGCTTCAACGGTTTCAGTTTGACGACACCGGTGGACCGGTTCCTGTCTAGAATTCAGGCTCTAGTCACCAGCACACTGGGGGACGACTTCTCGGCTTTCTTTCAGCTCGCACACCTTCTGCTCAGCGGAGATGCAGCCGAGTGGTATTGGAGTTTCATAGAATCGATGCCACGCCCCGATTGGAATTCCTTCTGTGCAGCCTTCCGCAACCACTTTGACCACGGCTTCACTGAAAGAGAGCTACGGGCACAACTGAAGAAACACAAGCAAGGTTCCCATGAACCATTCGACCAGTATTACACAAGTATATTGCGCTTAAGCACTCGGTTACAAACACCCATGCCCGAGGACGAACTGGTGGAAATCATCAGGGAGAATATGCGTTGGGAGCTTCAGAACAGTCTCCTTCATGTGCCCATTCACACCGTACAAGGATTACGCCTCCATGCCCGTAGGCAAGAACAGCTAGATGAACGGCGAGGGGAACCTTCCGTCCACAACCTCGCATGACGGGACATAATCCACGAAATAATAATACCGCGGAGTTAGTAGCAGCGGATCACATAATTGACGACCCGGTACCAGTACCGAGGAGCGGAGCACCCCTGGAGCGCGAGTTTGAAGCAATGATTCACCGAACATTCGTTGAAGCAGTTAGAAGTCCGACGGTCTGTTGGAACTGCCGACAACCGGGGCATCGGTTCTATGCATGTCCAGTGGAACCGACGATCTTATGTTACCGGTGTGGAAAGGCAAACACTTATGCACCAGATTGCGCAGATTGCAAGTTACGAAAAAACTTGCCAGCGAGTGCCGCGACCACCCGTCGGCTCTTCTAAAACCCGAACGAACCAATACCGACCCTATCACTTGTTGCGACCAAGCCCCAGACACGACCCCAACTTTACTGACTCGCACCGCCAAACACAGTTCTCCTGAAGTTCCGCAGCTGACGTCACACGTTGTCGAGGCGGACGCGCAGGGGAATGGTAGCGAGACGAAGGTCCCTTGGTATGTTAAGCCCTTCCGTGTCAGACTGCCGGATTATTTTGCTACTCGCCAGCGCATCTTCAATGATTGTCAGGCTTAGTCGTTACGGGAGCCAGTGTGAATTACATATCAGCCAATTCTGCAGGGGAGGTGCTGGCAGCTTACGCAGACCAAATTCATCATTTTACCACCTGGTTAAGCACGGCGGATGGGACTCGTCACTCCATAGTGGGGTAAATTACGACCGATGTCACATTTAAAGGGGTAACTAAACCTCTGGAATTTTATATTATCCCCCAATTAACCCAGAATCTTTACCTAGGGGCGGGTTTCGTTCGAAAATTTAACTTGGCCCCAGCACTGTTTTCCGACACAACACTGGATTCTGTCACCACTGTTCCTGACGAAACTCCATTCTCCCACTCATTACGACACGCACTGGATGTGAATCAACAACTGCGACTCGACTCGGCTATATCGGCTTTTCCATCGCATGAGAAGGAAGGTCTCGGCAGGACGGCCCTGGTGTTTCACACAATAGATGTGGGGGATGCTAAACCTATAAAACAGAGACATTTTGCCATATCTCCGGCGAAGGAAAAGTCGTTATATGCCGAAGATGATCGAATGCCAGCACTAGGCGTGATCGAAGAATCGCAGAGCGCGTGGGCTTCCCCGGTCACCTTAGTTGTCAAGCCGAACAAGGTCCGGCTATGTTTAGATGCCAGACGCTTGAACGCCGTCACTGTCAAGGACGCATATCCTCTACCGTTGATTGAAGGCATCTTGAGTCGATTGCCTAAAGCCCATTACATCAGGAGCTTAGACCTCAAGGACGCTTTCTGGTAAATCCCTTTAGACCCGGGCTCAAAGGAGAAAACAGCCTTCACAGTCCCAGGTCGCCCACTGTATCAATTTGTGACCATGCCATTCGGATTGTGTAATGCCCCTCAGACAATGACGCGCCATGTGGATAAGGTGATACAACCGCATTTACGGCACCAAGTTTTCGTATACTTGGACGATCTGCTGATTATAACCGAGACCTTTCACGAACATCTCGACCTGCTTCAGGAAGTGGTTTTGCACATCCGGAGGGCAGCGTTAACCATCAACATACAGAAGAGTTAGTTCGTGATGACAGAGGTGAAGTATTTGGGCCACATCGTTGGGCATGGCAACATCAAGACCGACCCGGAGAAGGCTCAAGCGATTGACACTTTTCCATTACCAAAGACCACCAAGCGGTTACGCCAATTCATAGGCTTATGTGGATGGTACCAACATTTCGAACGTGACTATGCCACCATTACCACACCTTTGACCGACATGCTGCGTGAGGGACGTAAGTTTGTCTGGGAAGGGCCCAGCTTGCGAGCCTTCGAAGAGCTAAAGAAGAGTCTGACAACAGCCTCCGTACTGCACAGCCCGGACTTTGGCAAACCGTTCTCAATCCATTGTGACGCGAGTCAACATGGGGTGGGAGCAGTCTTAGTCCAGGTTGCACAAGACGGCGAGGAGAGGCCTATAGCTCTTATGTCTCACAAGCGGAACCTGGCCCAGCGGAACTACATGGTCTCGGAGCAGGAATGCTTCATGGCTGTGCCAGCGTTGAAACGCTTTCGAGCATATGTAGAGTGACATCCCTTTGAAATCGTCACTGACCATGCGTCTCTGAAATGGCTGATGAGCCAGACTGATCTCCACGGGCATTTGGCCAGATGGGACTTGAAATTACAGGCGTTTGACTTCACGATAAGACACCGCAAGGGAAGTCAGCACATGGTACCGGACACATTATCAAGGATGTTCACCCCTGAAGCAGCCGAGTTGGCCCAGGAGGACGACAGCCTCCTATGGATCGACCTGGATCATACCGCCTTCGAGTCAATAGGATACACGCAGCTGAGGAATACGATTTTGAACCAGTTACCACAGCTGCCAGACCTGCGGGCGACGGAAGGATTTATATACAAGTGGATGGGACACGCCTCTGGAGACCCCATTCAAGAAGAGGAAGTTATGGGTGCCCGAAGAACTGACCTTCGACCTGATTAAAAGGGCTCATGACCACCCATTGAGTGCGCACGGCGGTTATGGTCGTACGCTTCGGTGACTGAAGACGTACTTCTTTTGGCCTAAGATGGCGCAGCAAGTAAAAGAGTACGTAGCTGCCTGTGAGTTGTGCAAACGCACTAAAGCGCCCAATTCTGTTCTTCGGCCCCCGATGGGAAAATTCGAGCTATCGGTCCGTACCCTCGCTCAACTTCGGGTCCCGGACCAATTGTCCAAATTCCCAATTATTAAACCAATTTGAAACATGCGCACTGGCCCGATAGTCAGCTTCCTGGAAAATCGCGTTTTCCATATATTTTGAGTACCGGTAAAGGTGGTCTCCGACACCTTTACCGGTACTCAAAGATCGGATAGATTTCCGGATCTGATGGACAAGTATGGCATTACGCATCAACGAAGCGCCGTTTATTCCCCGCAAGCCAATGCGTCCGCGTGGCTGAACCGCACCCTCATCGCCGCCATTCGGGGCTACGTCCAACCGGATCAGAAGGATTGGGACCGCAGGATTTCCACCATCACCTGTGCCCTGCGTTCATCATACCACTCCACTACAGGTATCTCCCCGTACTTTTCCGTGTTCGGCCAGTACATGATCTGCCACGGAAACTCGTACCAGCTATTGCGGCAGTTAAAAGGTTTGGAAGACCAAAACAAATCCGAGAGAAGGTTGAAGACAGTAGACAGGCGGGGGAGGAGCGTTATAACCTGCAATCCCACCCTTCTGGCTTCAAGGCAGGTGACGAAACCTACCGACGGAATTTCAGACAAAGTGAAGCAAGCCGGCACTACAGTGCCAAACTAGACAAGAAGTTCGTGAAATGTTGAGTCCTACAAGTTTTAAGTCCCACGCGATATCTCATTGCGGACATGTCCGGCAAGGAGCTGGGAGTCTACCATCCCAAAGACCTATGACAGTGAAAAGTGCCAGCAAAGAGTTTCTTCCTTCTCGCTGTTGTCCCCCGCTGTTATCTCCTGCGTAGCCTCGATCACCTTCTCCTGGGCTCAAAATATCAGCGACCTCTTTGGGTCAGAACGTGCCGCGGGAAGATTTGCCATTCACAAGTCCCACGACCTCTTCGGCCGACATACAAGTAAAGCCATCTAAGGCCAACCAGCTTATCCTTCAGTTCCCCTCCCCCCATGCCTGGTTGGCATCGTGGATACTGCCCTCTAATGAGTTGGCCTACACCACTGCTGACTCGCACACATGCCCATCGCTACCATATGGCTTTCAAGCAAACGTCAGCTTTGGATGACATTCCCATCCTTCGTCAATTTGAGTCGAGGAATGTCACCCAAAGCTGACGGCAGTTGGAGTCGGTAATATCAAACGGGTGCAGGTGGCAAATAACCGTACACAGCACGCGTGGTACGAAATCTGAATTGTGCAGAGGCGCGACGGATGGGTGTTTGAGAGTGTGGCTTCCACGGCT
Organism: Odontomyia ornata; assembly: GCA_963969285.1. NCBI lineage: Eukaryota > Metazoa > Arthropoda > Insecta > Diptera > Stratiomyidae > Odontomyia > Odontomyia ornata. Next base: position 148,393,467 of record OZ017739.1, read on the forward strand.
CTTCTCCTATGAGTGAAGGAAGTTAGAACCATTCCAACTGCCCCCATACAATCGGACTGAGAATCAAGCAGCAGCAGTAGGTGCTTCACCGGAGATAATAGTTTTAGCAACGTTACCATGACAGCCCCAACTCTAACTGCAGGCCCATTGATGTTTTAGTCAACGAAGCTCAATGGACTCACCAACAAGTGCAGAGCAAGTACGGCTGATGATAAGAACTCAGTAGTAAGTGATTTCAGTCGTATGGCAAGCGGAATCATATCACCATCAGAAATACCTGATTCACCTACTCAGTGCATACCACAATCTCCACGACGGCACAGCAGTGTAGATCCTGCGTTTGTTACCCCGAATTCATCTCAGCAAAGTAACGTGATCGGTCAGCCCTTAGCACAAAAATCATCGTCAGTCGCACAACAGCCTCAACGTCTTCGCAGTGTTTTTGAAGTGAAGTGAGTATGCAATATGATTCACACGATGAAATAATTATTTCCTTGGACTGGTCCAAAGAAGAACGATCCTGAGAAAGAGTTTTAAAACATCACTTGCTGTCATTTACATTTTACACTTATTACTTTCTGTATAGACGAATAGTTTCCTATTAATGTTTTACTAAGTCGTTTTTTTGATTCTGTGGAAAATATGCAAAAGCGTTAAACAGGGACCATTAGATATTGCTCGTATCCTCTCCGATCTAGCTGGCCGACAAGCAGCCACCCCGAAATGGATTACGGGTGCACGAACTGGTTGACTGATTGGTACCATTCGTTGGCACGACTCAGACTTCACGTCTAAAACCGATGAGAGGTCAGTTCCGACTTCGTTCGTACGAATTTAGTTATGAAAATCATTACAAATGGCGCCCAACGTTGGGCCCGAAGGAAAAAAACACCACTCTCCTTCGAGTTCTAACATTTTTAATTTTGCTGTCGGCAGATGAACCGATTCAATGTTTATTGTCGCCCTCATCACTTGATATTAACGTAGCATACTTTGGAGGGTTCCGTAAAGTAAAGATAAAGTCACCGATAAACTTTCTTTTGGAGTTGTTTGTCTTGTCTTTGGTATAATAAGGTCTATAGCATCTTCTGGAGTTCTTCGTTCGTGGTGACTCTGCTGCCTGAACATGCCGATGATGTTATAGAGTAGTGCGTCCCTTAATGTTACCAAAAGAAAAGTTTGCACATTTTTATACAGTTTGAAGTCGGACAGTTCTAATTTTGAACAAACTGGTGGTGCCAGGGGTTTTCGAATATACTGCTTGGAATCGCGTCAGTTTTTGCCGGGAGCTAATCTGATGACAGGCAGTGATAAAATTCGCATCATCAATTAGTCCTGACCAACACTCGATTTGTTTTTGTGATTGGTTAGCGGTTTTTATTTGCATACTTTCGTAGAAGACAGGAACTTGTATTCAAGGAGAGGGGCCTAAAATTATAACAACCATCTCTCCACTGCGGAAACAATTGTTTCTTCACTAGTGAAGAGCGAAACCCTTCAGTCTCTCCATGCCTGGGCCGACATCAAAGAGACTGTCCTGTAATAAACATAAGCAGTCGAGCAGCCCCGCGGTGATCAGGAGTGGCTGCTCCTGAAGAGATAAGGTGGTCACCCCGTCGAAACTGCTTAGTTTATTGTTTTACTAGTGTAAAGTAAACTACATCCGTCAAGTTTCCATCCTGTAGGCAGAGATGAGTGGTTCACTTCAGCCACTTTAACATCTTTAGGTTTAACATTTCCCTTGTAATGCAACGACCTTCTTCGGAGAAAGTAACGGATGCGTTTTGTGTAACGTTTGTCCGTTGCCTTCTTACTCAAGCCCGAAAACGGAAACACCGCGTCACGTCGCGAACTAACCTCTTCGAGTAGCCTAATCAGCGCCATCTAGTGCTATTTACATCAAACAAATTTTTTAAAGGTTTTTGACGGTACATATGACTGTAGTTTGAAATTTTATCAGTACTTTGTCAACGATTTATTTTAAATATGAGACGTCGAAGACATTAGTGCGCAAATATATGTATTTCGATCCCGTTTGTATCATTTCGGCTAAATTTCATCTGAGAAATGTCATATTTGATAATCTCAAAAGTAGCTGTTTATCAAAATTTAAAGCTACTGATCAGTTGTTTCCGGTACGGGAAGTGACGTCAGGTACGTTAATTGATTTGCTTATGGGCCTGAGTAAGATGGCAACGGTTTGTCTCGAGCCTCCGTGTCCGCTAACTTTATCGAGGCAAAAAAATATTGAATTACTGTAGAGTAGCTTAATTGACACCTAATAGAACATTTCTAAAGATGATAAAAATTGATCGGTACGTCTTGTAGAGCAGAGTACGCGTGACAAGTATTTTTTAGTGTAGCTTCGTGGCTCGACAAGAACCCGCCTCATATGATCCCGCAAATGCTAGTCGTCAAGCACGCGTACACGGTCGTTAAGCGAAGCTAGTTAGCTGAGCTCGGTGTTGTTTATAGCTCGCTGACACTTGTGCCAGACCATCGGCACCCGTGTCCTACGCGGGCATTTCGAAAATCACTACAAAATCTACTACAGAGCGACCTTTTTTCTTTCTCATTTTATGATTTTTATTGTTTGGTGAAGTTTTTCGTACAAACGGAATAGCAATTTATTGTTCAGTTTCAAATGGTAGCTCACAAAGAGTCATTGATTTTAACAAACAAAAGGCAGAAATTAGTACGAAATGCTATCATATCGTGATACATACAAGGGTGATAACCCATCAGTTATACGAATCGAGGTTGTGAATATTTATTACATCTTTCGCTGAGGACCTTATAAGAAGCAGATTAAAAAAATTGCCAAAACGGGTTTATTTATATGCTTAGAAAGTCGATCAAAAAGTTAACTGATGTCAATATAGCTCAATTCAAAAGAATCATCTAAATAAGGGTATCTTGAGTTACCGCATTTATTTATGGGTACGCATCTCATTGACGATCTTCTAGCTTTTTATACTTTCGGTAACTTGTTGTATCTTGCCATAGGATATCTATCATTAGTAAAAAAATTCAATCAATTATATGTTTCGTTATATTCGCTATTCTGCTGTTAAAGAATAAAACTAGTCCTTGTCTTCTCAATTGTCCATTCATAAATAAAAAAATTTCCTAACTTTAAGATCAACATAGCCAATGCTTTTTAAAAATTTTGTAGAAATATTTACACTATTGCTGGTGTCCGCCTATCATAAGTTTTTTTTTTGCTACTCTACTCGGACAACAGCTAGAATGCAAAAAAAATTTGGAAGGAGTGGAAAAATGGAAAAATCAAAATCCCTAGCAGCTACAAACCCTTAAACCCTAGCAGCTACAAACGCCAAACCTGTTGGTTATATCAGATGCCTCGTAAAATGTCTTTTAACCAATGCTGGTAATGTGCGGGTGTTACTGAGAATCAAAGTAGGGCTGCCTTATTAGCTTCAAAGGGTGCAGGGAAAGAGGGAATGTATAACACATTCTTTATCCAAAAGTCTTTGAAGTCAAAATACACTCAACTTCATTAAAAACTATACGAGTATAATTTACAGATTTCACATTTTCCCAAATATAATTGTATTATTACCCTTCAAAGTCAAAGTCAAAAGCGCTTTATTTAATACTAATCGTTATAAATTTTAAAAGAATATAAAGAAAGTTCTAAACAAAAACAATAAAAAACTAAATGGCCCAAATCTCTCTAAATTTATACGTTATCATTAATCACATTTAAAAAAAACTATAGCAAATTCAAATCAATGAAGATTATCACATATTATTTCATTCAATTGGAAAAAGGAGAAAAAACCAACCAACACTATCCTAAAATTATTTATAACAGTGAACTTTGATCCTACACCTAATATGTTTTAACTTAATTCTAATAAAATGAAATCGAAAACTTTATCTTATACTAAAAAATTCGATCACAATGTTCCTAACCTAAGCGTTAAACCTTATCTCTAGCCTAATATAATAAACATAACATATACCTAACTTATACCTAATTTTTAACAAAAATAAACAACAATACTAAATTTAGTAATGATGAGCTGAGACTCAAAAACTAAATAACGAAAAACACAAAAACTGCAAATAAACACAAATAATTTAGACATTGTCATTCAGCCCCCAATACCTGAACTGCGCCAACTCAATTCGATCAGCTTCAACGAATCTAGCAAATGAGTATCTCCATTGGAATTGTTGGTCTCGTGAACTCAAACCCGGAGGATATTTTATCTTCTTATCGGTGGCCCGTCGATATATGTGATATATGACTGGGACGCCATCAGAATCAAAAACGCATCGATTCATGTCCAAATACACGAATGCTTCTGGAGGAATGAAGCCAGTAGCGAGGCAAGTCGCTATATACCCGTCTGTAGGGTGGAACGGCTCTGAAATCCAAGGGTTTTCACTCACCGTCATAGATCTTGCGATATGATTCCGAAGAAGTTTCAATATGAAGATATCGACCCTCGTCACTTCAGCAGTTTGATAAATTCTTCTATTCGATATATAATGTTTCCAATCCGTTTCAGGCTTTCTGTACAACCCAGTACGTGCACGAAGACATTTCCTTTCGAAAACTCTTAATTTTTCCATAGTACTAGCACTCTGGTTGTACCAGTCAAAACCGCTCTAACCAGGGTCTTGTAGCAGATAATTTTGACCTTTTGATCAATGTATTTGGAATGAAAGAGCTTTCGTAGGGCCATGACTACTTTTAGTGCCTTACTGAGCATGATTTTCACATGTTCAGTATAGTACAGATACTGATCGAGATAAAACCGAGGTATCAAACACAGGATTTATGTGGAACTCGTTCTAAACTACCCTCGCCAGCCATTATGTGGAAATCTTTCCAATTACGTTTCAGATCTTGACTGTGACCCTGCAGCGTTGTCCGAAACAAGATTGTTTCACACTTCTCCGAATTGATTTTCATTCGGAAATTTTCAGTGTACAGCTGCACATCATTGAACATTTTTTGGAGATTTCTCTGAACTGTTGTAGCTTTTCCGTCTGCCGTATAGATGATCAGATCATCAGCAAACGCTACCAATGATCGCGTTGGCGAGACGTTAAAATCAAAGCCGTTCAATAGCTTGCGAATGAGGATTGAAAAGAGCAGAGGCGCAGTAACTGTTCCCTGCTGTAGACCATTCAAGACCTTGAAGTCGCGCATTGTTGTCAGATTTCCATCAGTTACAACAAACGATTTCCGGTATAACATATTACACATCATGGCGACAAGGTATCTGGGGAACTTGTCCTGAAGGAGTTTAAAAACTAGTCCATCTAACCACACCGTATCGAAGGCTTTCTCCATATCAATTAGACATGCTCCAACACATTGTCTATCATTTAGTTTCCAACAGATGTCTGAAGTTATTTTCGTTATTGCATGTATGGTCGAATGCCTTCCTCAATGTGGGCGTGTAATGCTCTGTTGAGTATCACTTCAAACACCTTGCTGATGTTAGGCAGCAAGCTGATTAGGCGATAGCTTTTAGGGCATGAAGATTCTTTTCCTTTCTTCAAGATCGGAAATACCTTAGCCTTTTTCCACTCATTTGGGAAATATAAATTGCTCAACATGTTGTTGAACAATATGCAATAATTCCTAATAGCAACCTCAGGCAAATTTCGGAGAACTACATTTGGAATATCATCAGTACATGATTTCTTGTTGTTTATCTTGCGCAATATGAAACACAAGTCTTCATAGCTGACAAAATAATCAATAAGATTCAAGCTCGGTATGAGGTCAGATGTTAATGTTTCATTGAAATGAAGAATCGATTGGCCGTTCAGGCTTGATTTGAAGTCGAAAATTTTAGCTTCAACGACCTCTGAAAATATTTCATTCCCTCTTTCAGGGTTTGGTAGATGAATCAATTCAAAATGTGTTCCAATCAGGGCAAGTTTATCCAACCCTTCACGTATAATCCTGTTTCCATTTCTATCCGGAGTTGTAGTATCAATTTCGATACCAGCCCTATCGAGAAGATTTATCTCATCGATTCGATACCTTCACTCGAGACTTCTTGCGGAATATGCTATTCACTTTCGCGAACACGCCGTCTGGGTCCTGTGGGCTAATACCCCCCAATTTTTCCGCCCATTGATTGCTGACCTCACTCCTGAAGTATGACCGGATAAAGTTCCGGACATTCTTCAGGTGTAATTTCAACAAAGCCAACGAGGGATGGTTGTAATCCAAAAATCGTCGATAAATATTGTTGACACGTGTGAGAAGAAGGCTTTTCAAAATCTTCAAACTTGCGATGGTTGGTGTTTCATATCCTTCCATATTGTTTCGATGTTTAATCTTAGGAACTACTTTCTCAATCGATTCCAACGTCAGCTTCTCGAACTTCGACAAATAGACATCTATTTCATCGTTAGTTAGACTCCTGTCATTAGGAACCATTGAGCAAGAGTTGCCATCATCAGAAGGTTGACATTGCTTCTGGTACTCGCGATTAAACTTCTTTTGAAGCTTTCCCCAGTCTGTTTTTTTGAAATTCAACCGATGATTTCCATGTTGAACTGGAATGAGGAAGAAATCATCCCTTTGATGATTGATTTCCATTACGATTGCGTTATGGTCGCTATCATAAGGAAGCACCTGCAGTTTCCGTTGAGGACTATTAAAGCTGAATTCAAGTCTTGTGTCAGCAATGCGGAGATCCAAATATGAATTTGTCCTAGGGTATGTTGGGAATTCCGACCCATATAGATTGCACCTGTATTCAATTTGGTTCTCTGTTATCCACGATTTCAGAAATACACCTCTTGGATTATTGGTGGCGTTCAGCCATGATGTATGCTTGGCGTTCAGGTCACCAGCAAAAATATAATAGTTATGCAGCCTGTTCAATTCGAGTATTGCAATCAAGGAATTGAGTTCCTCCTTGAGCTTGAGAACAGTTCCACCAGTTGCATAGGCAGAGATAACGAAGAGGTTATCCCCACCTGGCAGTGAGATTTTGATGACGGACACTTCAAGAGATTCAAAGCTTGTGAATTCGACTTTTTCAATATTTTGGAAACAATAGGGTCTTCGAACCAATATCCCGGTGCTACCTCCCCCATCACCTATTACCCTATCGTTTCTTACGAATTCAAAATCCTTGAATGTCATGGAGTGCCATGAATTGAGGTGGGTTTCGGTAAGAAGCATGATGTCAAGCTTTTGCTTAACAATGAATTCAAGGAGAAAATCACGCCGATGTATAGTAACAATGGAGTTGACGTTGATCGAAATGAGACGAATCCTACCCATGGGAATGTGACTGGATGACAAACTATTTTGGAGCATGTTGGCCTAAACGTTGAAAAACGAAATTGATTTTTTGGTCTTGTTTATTAATTCTATCCGAAAGAGATTCAAGCTGTTGCTAGATTTTGAGAAGCAGCTCATTATTGCCACTTACATTATTTATTTTATTTACATTGTTGTCTGCTGGTCCTCTGGCAGCAAGTGCAAATAATACCCCGGGTTTGACGAAGTTGGGAGGTAACAAATTGTGATTTACTTTGGTTTGTTTTGGGAAAAATTTAACTCTTGCATCTTGATACCGAGGGCATCCTCGATATGATGCTGGATGACCAAATATACCGCAATTAACACAATATAATTTTTCTTTTGGCTCCATCTGAGCCAATTTGCACTCATCGGGGGCGTGAATATCTTTGCACTTAACACAGCGATAGTGCATTGCACAATTGGCAGCCGAATTACCGAATCTTTGACACCTGTAACACTGGTTGACCTCAGTTTTTTGGAGGCGTTCCCACCTCACAACTCTAAAGTTTAAGTACCTTACCTGTTGGAGGGCACTCGGACTGCTATCGTTAGAAATTTGGACCAAATAAAATGGTAATATTATACCTTCAACAGTTGATCTCCTTGTAGCAAAATTTTTCACACAGATGAACTTAACAGCTGATACTGCTTCCTGCAACATTTCAAGGAGATCAACTGTATTCTCCCCACAGTCCAAGCCCACCAACCGGAAGGTCTGATTTTTTTTCGCCTTTAGCGTGTATGTGAAGTCGGGAGCTTTGACACTATTAAGAGCATCTTTCGCCAGTTTGAAATCAGCCAGTGTCTTTGTCTTGATTGTGAGTTTATCAGCGGTCACTCTCTTAACTTCAGAGTTATTGATTTTGTGTTCGGCTGCCAATAACCGAACCATATCTCCCCCACGCTGCCCAAAAACGTTAATTGGAGGAATTTTCTCATTTACCTTATTAATTTTATTAGGAGAAACAGCAGACACACCGGTTGGCTTCTTCTCCTTCTCCTTATTTTTTAATTTTAAATAATGAATGAAATTATTACTACTATCAATATTACCTATGCTTTTGTTGCTCTCCAACTCGATGTCCATTTCTTCATTCATTGCAGACAGCACCGCATAATAATTAGCGCTGTCGTTCGCTCCTCCTGCGCTCAGGATATTTTCAGCATCATGGATTGATGTCTTGCTCGTATCTTGCGATTTTGTTTTACATATTTGAGTCTTCTGTATTGGTGCTGTTTTTTCGTTGGTCTTGCTTGTTGTTGTTTCCTTTTTCTCATTCTTCTTAATTAAAATCGGTTCTTCTTTGCCGGAAGTATTCTGTGGCTTAACTTTTGGTTTGCTCGCATTTGATAACGTGCGGACCATATCCTCTAAACTTTGTATACGGAGCTTCAACTCATCGTTTTGTTTCGTAACCCTTGCGTTTTCCCTGGTTACTTTTTCGTGATCTTCGCTTGAAAGCGTAATACGTTTGCCATGCTCACAGTTGCCTTGTTCGTTTTTCCGCTTTATGATTTTATCATTTGTCATTTTAGAAATGCCTGGCTTTTGGTCCCCCAGCGGTGGGAACCCGTCGGGCTCCTCCATCCCTCCGTTGAAAAAACTTTTATTCTTTTTTGAAACTTCCTCGCAGGTAAAATTCAGATACTCGATAAATTGTTCGAATAGTTCGACGATGTAATAAGTTTTTTTTCTAAAATTACTTTCTAATTGTCGTTTTTTTTTAAAAAATTATTTTAATTTATAAAAATTCTTGAAAGGAGCGAATTAAAAACACGTCTACATGCAAACTCAAACTAATGTTGCATCCAAATTAAAGTCTTTATATTCTGTAGGTTCAAATGACAAATCGAACCATATTGACGGAGATTAAAGCTATTTGAATTTTCTACAATTAAAATATAAACAATACATGCGTTTTCTGCTATATCGGCTCTTCATCGAACCTGTCGCTACCGGTTTGATCAAATACTCTCAAATTTTTTAAATAAGATAAAAGATACATATAACAATCTTTAAATTTTACGTCAATCATATTCTTAATATCGCCAGAAAATAGTCGCTGTTGGAACTAGATTAACAATTGTGTTTCTATTAATGAGAGTATTTAATGCTTAATGTTGGTGTGGATTCATTGTCTGCATATGATAGGTTCAACATCAATTCTTTTTGACACATTAGATTATCATTTCGCACTTATTTTCTTTGACATTATTGTCCACGCATAATTTTTGAACGGTATTAGCTGACAACTTATATTTTCACTAAACTGTTTTGTTTGGTCACTCAATGACTTTCTAGAGGACCGAAAAGGAATCATTTCCCACCACGACAACCCACTTCACATTACCTTTCTCAAACTTGGTTGTACAATGTAACTTTATCATTTTCTAATATCCACGCGTTGAAAGCGTTTAGATTAAAATTATCGTTCTGGTGTCGTGAAATTCAATATTTGTTTCTAATTTATGTGAAATAATCTGTACGCGCAACGAGTACTCTTTATATCGTACCTAACCTATACAAATAGACTCACTGGCTTGCGTCCCTCGTGGGTCTGCCCCATATCCACGTGTGCCGGATAACCATAACTTTTTGCGGTTGATTGCTAATAATTGTCCCAAGACATCTTCGTTTGCTTGAACGTTAGCTGTGGGTAACTGTCATTCGTTTGTCCGTTTGACTAGAGTGCGCTACTGATTTCGGGCTGCCATGCGGGCTTTCAGTTGGACTAGACGAAGCTTTTGTAGGCCCGTCCTGACGGTGCAACGCTGGCTGCAGCCGCTGCGCTTCCTCCTCGCTAAGGAGCCACCGTTGGTAGGAACACTGACGCTGGGTTTGAAAATTATTAGACGCTACATAAAAAATCTACTATAGAACTTACTTGCAACGTTTGAAAGGGCTCGCTTGTCGTGGGAAACGCAGATGGTGTAGGTGGAGGCACAGTCAACCGCAATCCGGGATAATATCCGGGATTACCCAACTCCAGGCGGCTGCCACTGACACGTTGTTTGCTTTTCTCTTTTCTTTTTGTCTGGCCGCTACCCACACTACTGAGGTCTTGCAACGTGAAACTCTCATCCCGTGCGAACCGGACGCGATACCTTCTTCCGTTTGACTTCTGTCAATTTCGCGGTTCAGTGCCAGCGAGTGGTTTAAAGGTCGCTCCCAAACCGTCGACGTCAAAAGCGTAAGATACATGGATCTGCTGATCGGTGTCAGTGGCGTAGGGCTAATTTATTACAATTTGAAACGGACGAGAAAATAGTCGAGACGAGTTCTCGATATCCCCCTCAAAGTCAAAGTCAAAAGCGCTTTATTTAATACTAATCGCTATAAATTTTTAAAAGAATATAAAGCAAATTCCAAACAATAAAACTATGAAAAACTTAATGGCCCGAATGGCTCTCTAAATTTATACGTTATCAGTTAAACACATTTATTGAAAAAAATACACTAGCAAATTTAAATTAATTAAGATTATTACATATTTTTGGATTCAATTGAAAAAAGGAGAAAAAAACAACTAGCATTATTCAAAAATTACTTATATTACTAACACAACAGTGAACTTATATCCTATACCTAATATGTTACACTCTAATTCTAAATAAGTTCAATCAACAACCTTATATTGAAATCTATACCTAATTTATAATACAAATAAACAACAACACTAGATGTAGCAATAAAGAGATGAAACTAAAAACTAAGTAACGAGAAAAAACACAAAAACAGAAAATAAACACGAATAATTTAGACATCGTCATTCAGCCACCAATACCTAGATTGCTCCATCTCAGCTCGACCAACCTCAACAAATCTAGCAAATGAGTATCTCCATTGGAATTGTTGGTCTCGTGAACTCAGATTCGGAGGATATTTTATCTTCTTATCGGTGGCCCGTCTATATATGTGATATATGATTGGGACGTCGTCAGAATCAAAAACATATCGATTCATGTCCAAATACACGAATGCTTCTGGAGGAACGAAGCCAGTAGTGAGGCAAGTTACAATATACCCGTCTGTAGGGTGGAACGGCTGTAAAATCCATGGGTTTTCACACACAGTTACAGATCTTGCGATATGATTCCGAAGAAGTTTCAATATGAAGATGTCGACTCTTGCCACTTGAGCGGTTTGATAAATTTTTCTATTCGATTATAGTGCTTCCAATCCGTCTCAGGCTTTCTGCACAAACCAGTACATGCACGAAGACATTTCCTTTCGAAAACTGTTAACCTTTCCATTGTACTAGCATTCTGGTTGTACCAGATTTGGCATCCGTATGTCAAAACTGGTCTAACCAGGGTCTTGTAACAAATCACTTTGACTTTTTGATCAATGTACCCGGAATGAAAGAGTCGCCGAAGAGCCATGACTACTTTTAGTGCCTTACTGAGCATGATTTTGACATTTTCAGTATAGTACAGATACTGATCGTTTTTCAATTATTGCTATTACCTAGTAGATTTCATATGATAAAATTTGATGTTGTTTCCCAAATTTATGTTTTGATTAAATATTGTTTAAATTTGAAGCGCTTGAAGGCCATTCAGTTTTTGAGTCCTTAAATGTTTTAAAACTTGCTTTACGTTTTTATAAAATTCATAACGCATAACGATTGAACCAATAAAGTGCATTTGAATGTGAATATGAAACAGAGTAGAAACATTTTTAGCAAAGTAAACGAAAGTATATTAAAATTCCATTCATCAGTGCTTTCTGTTGATTTTCCGACATGTTTTCTCATGTTTGAAAACAACAATTTAAATCACCACTCACATCAATTAATTGCGCAAACAAATTATTGCGAAACGCATAAAAATATACTGTTATGGCTAATTGTCGTTTACCTCTATTTAATGACCTGAGGCAAGTTAATGGAGGAGTTTATTAAATGAAAATTGATAATCTAACCACCTTTAAAAGATGCAAACAACATAAATCACACCGACGACATAGATAACACTCACTGCTTTGTTAGACTGCTAAAAAGTCCTTCAGTATTTCTCAAAAATACTTCCAAACGGTATACTTGGAAGCATTTTTTAATAAAGCATCAGTCTTTTTAGGTGATTAAATCAATTCTGATCCTGTTGTGTTGTGAATTTTAAACAATCTGTAAAATGAATAACTGCAAATATTTTGTAGACGACTGTTCTTGCAACTGTCACTTGATATCGACCATCGCTGTCAACTTCACACATAATTATTTACTTCAGCTCGGCGACAATACCAATCGGCCCAAAAAGTGCAAGTCAATTGTCATTCTTTCTTTTCCGTGAATTTCATCCAACATGTCTCGAGGAAGCTCAGCTGGTTTCGATCGCCACATTACAATCTTCTCGCCAGAAGGACGCCTTTATCAAGTTGGTCAGTATTTCATGTTGCGAGACTTGTTAGATTCTAACCTTAATCATCCTAGAATATGCATTTAAGTCTATCAACCAGGAAGGGCTTACGTCCGTGGCTGTAAAAGGTGCAGATCTTGCAGTAATAGCTACGCAAAAGAAAGTGTCGGAGAAGCTTATTGACCCCGAAACGGTCACTCATCTGTTTCGTATCACTAAAAACATAGGCTGCGTGATGACTGGAAGAATCGCTGACAGCCGGTCTCAAGTGCAAAGGGCTCGCTATGAGGCTGCTAATTGGCGCTATAAGTTCGGATACGAAATTCCAGTAGATATTCTTTGTCGAAGAATGGCCGATATAAATCAGGTGTACACTCAAAATGCTGAAATGAGACCTCTTGGATGCAGTGAGTACACATTGCAAGTTATTTATTGTAAGACGTAAATTCAAAGTATGATTACAGGCATGATTTTGATTGCATATGATGACGAAAAAGGTGCTTGCGTCTACAAGACAGACCCAGCTGGCTACTACTGTGGCTTTAGAGCGGTATCGGTTGGCGTGAAGCAAACCGAAGCCAACAGTTATTTGGAGAAAAAGTTGAAGAAGCCGGTAAGCTACTGGAAAGGCTTTCCTAACAAGTAATTACACCTCGAGCATTTCAGGTCACGACAGGGGAAGAAGCGATTCAACTCGCAATAAGTTGCTTGTCGACGGTACTGGCAGTGGACTTCAAAGCATCCGGCATCGAAATTGGAGTCGTCTCAAAGGACGAGCCAGTTTTTCGAGTTCTTACCGAGGCCGAAATAGAAGATCATCTTAACAAAATTCATCAAAAGGATTAGTTTCTCTACACTTTTTTTATTTAATACTTAAAATAAAAAATTATCAAAGTAAAAACTTATTTTATTTTCCCGCTGCCGTGGCGAGTGGATTACGGAGGACGAGGATTACGGAGTCGCCACGAAGGAACATTTTCGATATAAAGCGATCCTTGTTGACTGGTTTCACTTTCTTCTTGCCTTTGCCGGTTCTTGGAACTTCCGTCCACATTTCTTTCACGTTTTCCAATACCATGTTGCAGTGCCGGTCAAATGCTTTCACACGACCAAGCAACTTTTTGTTGTTGCGGCAATTGATGAGGACTTGTGTATTGTTCTTCACTGATTGTGTGAGCACTGACAGCGGGCCGGTGTTGAATTCTTCTTCCTCCTGCCGTGCTAATTCTTCTGGCGTTAATTCAGATTTCGGTTTTACCAAAGCCCTGTAATAGATTTAGTTTCAGGTTTCATTAAGAGCATTCCAGAAAATAAAGCAACCTTACATTTTAATACGAACAAGATCTTAGGCACGCCGCTTGATTACTGTCAAAATAACAACTGTCAGTGACGGTAATCGAACACTGCACTGAAGTTACAGCTACTATAAACACACTGCTGCTCAAACTATGCTGTATGAGTTTGTGATCTAAGGAGTAAGAATAAAAATAATTCATTAAATTTTACAACCCTTATTTAAGCTGGCTGTCTTTGCATGTGACGATCGAAATTTCGCAAAATATTTTTCAACCACTTGCTCACGTCCGGTGGAGCCGGAAATTTTAAGTGTGTATATAATTCCCGTGACAATGAGATGTTATGATACCGTCAACTTATTAATAGCTTCAACGATATTGAGGATTACTCGAAACCACATTGCGAGTTCTCTAACTATGTGCGGAAATCGTTGGATTTAGCAGCCATTCCACCCTACAGAGGGGTTTGTTGTGATATGTCTCACAATTGGCTTGTATGTATATCTAGATAAGAATCATTTTGTTTTTGATTTTGATGGTGTTCCAATTATAAATCATGTACTCGTATATAAGCGTGCCACCGACAAGAAAATAAGATATCCTTTGAGTTTCAGTGAAAGGATTCAAAATTTGCCATAGAGATACTTTGTTGAAAGATTTGTTGAAGCTAGTAGAGCGGAGATTGAGTTATTTCAATATTGATGGCTGAATGATGTTTATATAATATAAATAATCAAAACTTGTTTTTTCTTGACTCCGCTCATCATTGTTGGGTTGAGCTATGTATTTGTTGATTCGTTTGATTTTAATGATTTGAAGTAAGGTTTGAGCTTAGGAATAAATTTGTGAAAGACAAATGTAATTGTATTTTGTTTCTTTTTTTCCAATTATAAGTATAAATAGATTAGATAATAAAATGTTAACACAAGAAAAACAATATTGTTGCGATATTATCATAGTTTTGGTATAGAATTCTTTATACAATAGTAGAATAGGTAGAGTCATCTTCATATGGTAATTTATTGATTTAGTGCAGAAAATTTAGTTGCAAGTAAACATAAAATTTGTTTCTTTGAACTATACCGTATTTCTTTCCAATAATTTTATTGAAGATATTCATTTTAATGTAATTTTCACTAAAAATAATGAAAAATATAAAGTTATGCAGAGATATGTATATATTTTGGCCCTTGCGGCTTTTAAGTTTTGTAATAATTTATGATTAAATTTGTAGACTATAACGTTTTTCAAGTCGAGCCAAGTAGTAGACTATGTGGACGACATCAACATTTTCTCATGGTTATTAACCACTGCCATAGATACCTCAAGTACACAAAATATCACACTTGGCGACTTCAATATCGGAAAGGATAGCGAATTTGTGTATTTAGGCGCCAAAATAACGAGAACCGCTAACAAAAGAGACGAAATACGCCAAAGAATACAGCTCGCAAATAAAATATTTTTTCCAGTTGCAAATGTAGGAAAACAAAGCTCAAAGTATACAAATCTGTGATAAGACCAATGTTATGCTGTGGGTGTGGAACATGGACCCTAACCAAAACTGACGATAGATACAAGCCATATGGTAGCAATTTGCATATGTATTAGTCGGCCTACTATGGACAAGCTTCCGGTAGCTGTCACCCAACCGCGGCATTAGCAAATGCTTATATTTCGTCATATATACTATTTTCCGAATAAAAAACGTGCCGAACGCATTCCGTGCATGCTATAAATTCACCTTGTATAGCCCATTGTGCTCCTAAACTTTCCAATACGAGCAAATGAAGCACACGTTTTGCACCTTCGACTGATAGCTCAGCGTTGAGATGCAAACAAACTCCTATAAATTCACTTTGGAAGGCGATAAAAACCAAACGGGTATAAAAACTGAAATAATTTTCACTTCACTGGGAGCGCTATTGTGTTCTCCACGGATCATCTGGATTTCACTGTAGAAATCCGTCTCTAAACCGTACAAAACCTCGAATTTTTGTTGGCATCTCCACAATTCTTCATATAACGCCATGTAAGTTATCCAGCAAAGTCGGCCTACTAATGGTCATGTGTGTGGTAGTAAGCGCTGCTGCCATATGGCTTGTATCTGTCGTCAGTTTTGACCCTAACCCAAGCATCCGCACATGTATTGAACGCCGTTGAGATTCGGTTCTGAGGCAGATAATCGGAGCGAAGCTAGACAAAGACCAATCGCCAATTTGATATGACCATGAGCTATTTGAAATTTTTGACGTCAGAGGTCTCAACGGTTGCAAGACTGCGGAAGCTGCAATGGACTGGCTACATGAATCGTATGGACGAACAATGGATACCCAAAAAGGTATTCGTTGGGAGAACTGAAGGCCGGAGATCAGTGGGATAACCAAGGAAACGCTGGTCTGACTTGGTCGACAAAGACAGTTCATCGCTGCTCGTATTTTGAAAGTCGAAGACGCGGTCAAGAGACCGAGACAGTTGGAGGCACTATTTGCTGGTAGCGAAGGCCCGAGAGGGGCTGTAGTGCGACAAAGAAGAAGATAGCGTTCTTATTTTAAATGTTGGTCATGCTGCCATCTGTCTTTTATTAACTAGTAATAGGAAGAAGAATAAACTATACCATTGTAAAAAAAAAGCGTTAGTCTGTTGGCAGCAGTAAAGCCATACGCCTCGTCAGACAAATAAAATTCAAATCAATCATCGTATAAGTTTACAATTTCAGATGCGGCGTAAGCCACGCATTTTGTACATTAATCAAAGTTCCAAAATACGGAAAACTGTGCGGGACTAAGGAAAATCAAATAAACTAACAGCAATTGATGGCCACATTGCGTGTGTGTTACGGGCTTCAAATGCTGATATTGAGGCCAGAGTACCTAATGCCAATCGACCGGATGCTCATCAATGTGATTCTAACCCTGATGCCGTTCAGAGCCCTGTACCAAGCAGATGTAAGGAAAGTGTTCATAACCTATAAGAATGAATCAAACGATAGCGGCAAGAACACGAGCTGTTACTGAACAACTGTGCCAGCCACAACAACCTACGGTCGGGCAACCAAATAGACGAATTTATTTTCCTGAGGCTATGAAGTCGATCCGAAACCTTACTGACAATGACAACTACGAAATCAATAAGGGGATAGTGGATCTCAACCAGCTGCTTGGTGCCTATCAAAGTAAAACTGAGATGAACTATTTTTCCTTGCGACAGAAATTGGACGATGCAGATGGCATATGGTTACAACTTTGACGTTTTATGCCACGCCATGCGGCTCGAATTTTATAAACAGTATTTGTGGGTCAATGTGTACCATCAACTGAATGGGCGTACCCGTAAAAATGATGAATCATTGAAGTGCTACATATATAAACTTCAGAATATCGCAAGTCGGGCCGACATCGACGAAATGTAAATAGTGGATGCTTTCATTAAAATTCTGTGTGACAATACAAATGCGGTTTCTATGTTATATGGGGCGAACAGTGTTGCTGAATTCAAAGCTTTGCTTAATCGATATGAACTAATCCGTTCTGTGACAAATCCGGTAGGCAACGTAAAGGCAACTATGTACAAAACCAGCGATGTGAAGACTGCTCCTAGAGCCAATTTCAAATTGATGACTGCTAGTTAGACTGAGGACTAACACGAAGGAAGTGCGTTGTTTTGAATGCAAATGGTTTGGCTATTATCAGAGTGCATATCCTAAGGAAAAGAACCAGCCAACGCGTGCTTCAAGTGTCAATCCATTTAAGATCATTTTGCTGAGTGCGCAAAGCTTGCTTAAATTGCTATGAGTGTTATTCATCACGAAGTTACAGCTGAACAGTTACAAAAAATGATCAATGATTCTGATGTTGAAAACGTTGTGGCAACTAACTTGGTAAGGGTTGTGTTTCTTTCTCATAATAGCAGGTGAGCCAAAGTTAAGGAATGTTTTTCTCTTTTCAATACCAGTAGCGAGAAAAGGTGGATCACAAGTGCAGAATTGCCCAAGAAGTATAAAAATAAACCTATTAAAACCAAATATCGTGACATTGGAGGAAAATATTTATTTGTCCATGAAAAAATCTTGCACTTGGTTAAATTTGGTGATAAAGTTAAGTTGCATTCTTTATACTCTACTAAGATTTTTTATTTATCATTCTACCCTTTTTGTTAATGCAATTTTATTAAGCAGTAGATACAAATAATTTCCATAAGAAATTTGAAGCTATCGGAGCCATCCAAAAACGAGATCGATACCCGCAGGAGCAAAAAGCTCAGTCTAGAGTTAATTAACGTATAGATTTACATTAAAATTGTAATTGATGTAAAAAGGGTCGAATGATAAATAAAAGAGTTTAGCAGAGATAAGTACTTATAGGAGGAAATTAGCGTGAACATTGTTCATAGTTACAAAAACATACTGAGTTCACATAAGTAGAATAAAATTAATTAGCGTAATTCTCTCACCACTAAGCCTGGTGAGAATTAGTATACATGTCAAAACCACCTTCCTCTAACATTTTTCTTCGCTAATAATTTTTCAGAAAGACTATTTATGCAACTCAATTAAGTGGCCACACACAAATAATTTTCATAAGGAATTCTTTATATGTTGTACCCGATGACTTCATGTCATTGCTTTTGATTCTCGGTCGTGATTTTTTACGCGTATTCAATATTAGGTTACCTCAAGTTGATGCATACTAACTGCCAAAACTATTGCTAATAATTCTACGTCTAGCACTCGTTGCGTGTAGACGTGTTTTTAATCGCTCCTGTCATTAATTTTAAAAATTAATTAATTTTTCACAAAAGTCAGTTTCAAATAATTGAAATAATTTTGTACGAGTCAGTCAAAAGCAAGTTTTGATTTTATTGGGGAAGAATTAATCGTCGAAGGCATCGACCAACCATACCAATAAATCAAGAAAAGCAACAAACCAAAGACAACTCGGGACTGCTGTATGGAGGAGCCCGACGGCTTCCCTCCGTTGGGGGGCCCCGGGGAGAGTGACGGTGTGAAATTGGCAAGTGTCAACAAGCGGAGACACACGAGCACCCAGGATACCGCAGATGCCGGTCGCAAAACACAAGTGCTCGAGGATAGACAGGAAGTGTGCCGCCTTCGAAGTGAAATCGAAGAGCTAAAGGCAAGAATTCAAACGTATGAAGAAATGTTCAAGACGGCAAAACAAGTTCAAGAGAGTGGTCCGATACGAAAAATCGAAAAACAGAAGAAAGCTGCAACTCCAATAATAACTGAAGAGGTATTAAGTGCTGGTGGCACGAACGAAAGCCAGAACTACTTTGCGGCGCTGGATGGACTCCAGCAGGACATGGAGGTAGAAGAAGGTAACAAAGACGATAATTTTATCTTATATTTAAAAAATAAAAATAATGAAAGTAGAAATAGGGAGAAGAAACCAGCCCGTAGTTCTGCTGGTCCTCCTCAAAAAGTAGCGAAGAATACCGAGAAAGTTCCGCCAATTAATGTCTTCGGGCAAAGCGGAAAAGACATGGTTCGGCTGTTGGCAGCCGAAAACAAATTGACAAATTTCGAAATCAAACGAGTAAATTCTGAGAAGCTGTCAATTAGAACGAAATCACTGGTTGATTTCAAATCAGCGAAAGATGCTTTGAATTCTGGGGAGGTTCCGCACTTCACCTATACCCCCAAGAGCGAGAAGAACCAGACGTTCTTGCTGAAGGGCTTGGACTGCGGAGAAGATACCGTCGATCTTCTTCAGGTTCTCAAGGAAACGGCGCCACAAATCGAGTTTATCTCAGTGAAAACATTCGCGACAAGAAGGTCGACGGTAGAAAAAAAAAACTTACCACTTTATTTGGTACAAATAACAAATAAGAGCAGTCCAAGCGCTCTTCAGCAAATCAGGTATTTAAATTTTCGAGTGGTGAGGTGGGAACGCCTCCAGAAACGAGAAATCAACCAGTGCTATCGCTGCCAACGATTTGGGCATTCGGCTGCCAACTGCGCCATGCATTACCGATGCGTTAAATGCAAAGACGTGCATGCTCCCGGTGAGTGCAAATTGGCTCAGACGGAGCCAAAAGAGAAGTTATATTGTGTGAACTGCGGTGTTTTTGGTCATCCGGCATCATATCGAGGATGCTCCCGATATCAGGATGCAAGATTGAAATCTGCCCCAAAACAAACACAAATACACCGCAGCGTCTTAGCTCCGAACTTCATCAAGCCCGGAGTATCATTTGCACTCGCCGCTAGAGGACCAGCAGAAAATGCGGAAAATAGGGTAAATAATGTAAGTGGCAATAATGAGCTGCTTCTCAAAATTTATCAACAATTAAATTCCTTATCAGAGCGAATCGATAAACAAGATTCGAAAATTAACATTGTTTTTCAGCGTTTAGGACTTTCAAATGCCTCAAAATAAGTTGTCATCCAGCCACATTCCCACGGATAGGATTCGTCTCATCTCGATCAACGTCAACTCCATTGTTACTTTACATCGGCGTGATTATCTCCTTGAATTCATTGCCAGACAAAAGCCTGACATCCTGCTTCTAACCGAAACCCACCTCAATTCATGGCACTTCATGACATTCAAGGATTTTGAATTCGTAAGAAACGATAGGGTAATAGGTGATGGGGGAGGTGGCACCGGGATATTGGTACGAAGACCCTATTGTTTCCAAAATATTGAAAAAGTCAAATTCAAAAGCTTTGAATCTCTTGAAGTGTCCGTTATCAAAATCTCACTGCCAGGTGGGGATAACCTCTTCGTTATCTCTGCCTATGCAACTGGTGGAACTGTTCTCAAGCTCAAGGAGGAACTCAATTCCTTGTTCGAAATACTCGAATTGAACAGGCTGCATAACTATTATATTCTTGCTGGTGACCTGAACGCCAAGCATACATCATGGCTGAACGCCACCAATAATCCAAGAGGTGTATTCCTGAAATCGTGGATAACAGAGAACCAAATTGAATACAGGTGCAATCTATATGGGTCGGAGTTCCCAACATACCCTAGGACAAATTCATATTTGGACCTTTGCATTGCTGACGCAAGACTCGAATTCAACTTTAGTAGTCCTCAACGGAAACTGCAGGTGCTTCCTTATGATAGCGACCATAACGCAATCGTAATGGAAATCAATCATCACAGGGATGATTTCTTCCTCATTCCAGTTCAACATGAAAATCATCGGTTGAATTTCAAAAAAACAGACTGGGGAAAGTTTCAAAAGAAGTTTAATCGGGAGTACCAGAAGCAATGTCCCCCTTCTGATGGCGGCAACTCTTGCTCAATGGTTCCTAATGACAGAAATCTAACTAACGATGAAATAGATGTCTATTTGTCGAAGTTAGAGAAGCTGACGTTGGAAACGATTGAGAAAGTAGTTCCAAAGATTAAACATCGAAACAATATGGAAGGATATGAAACACCAACCATCGCAAGGTTGAAAAGATTGAAAAGCCTCCTTCTCACACGCGTCAACAATATTTATCGACGATTTTTGGACTACAACCATCCCTCGTTGTCTTTGTTGAAATTACATCTGAGGAATGTCCGGAACTTAATCCGGTCATACTTCAGGAGTGAGGTCAGCAATCAATGGGCGGAAAAATTGAGGGGTATTAGCCCACAGGACCCAGACGGCGTGTTCACGAAAGTGAACAGCATATTCCGCAAGAAGTCTCGAGTGAAGGTATCGAATCTTGAAGTCACTAGTGATGAGATAAATCTTCTCGATAGGGCTGGTATCGAAATTGATAGTACGACTCCGGATAGAAATGGAAACAGGATTATTTGTGAAGGATTGGATAAACTTGCCCTGATTGGAACACATTTTGAATTGGTTCATCTACCAAACCCTGAGAGAGGGAACGAAATTTTTTCAGAGGTCGTTGAAGCAAAAGTTTCCGACTTCAAATCAAGCCTGAACGGCCAATCAATTCTTCATTTCAATGAAACATTAACATCTGACCTCATACCGAGCTTGAATCTTATTGATTATTTTGTCAGCTATGAAGACTTGTGTTTCATATTTCGCAAGATAAACAACAAGAAATCATGTGGTAATGATGGTATTCCAAATGTAGTTCTCCGACATTTGCCTGAGGTTGCTATTAGGAACTATTGCATATTGTTCAACAACATGTTGAGCAATTCATATTTCCCAAATGAGTGGAAAAAGGCTAAGGTATTTCCGATCTTGAAGAAAGGAAAAGAATCTTCATGCCCGAAAAGCTATCGCCCAATCAGCTTGCTGCCTAACATCAGCAAGGTGTTTGAAGTGATACTCAACAGAGCATTAAACGCCCACATTGAGGAAAATGAGTTGATGCCGAATTGCCAATTTGGTTTTCGTGCCAGGCATTCGACCACACATGCAATAACGAAAGTAACCTCAGACATCTGTTGGAAACTTAATGATAGACAATGTGTTGGAGCATGTCTCATTGATATGGAGAAAGCCTTTGATACGGTATGGTTAGATGGACTAATTTTTAAACTTCTTCAGGACAAGTTCCCCAGACACCTTGTCGCCATGATGTGTAATATGTTATACGGGAAATCGTTTGTTGTAACCGATGGAAATCTGACAACAATGCGCGAGTTCAAGGTCTTGAATGGTCTACAGCAGGGAACAGTTACTGCGCCTCTGCTCTTTTCAATCTTTATTCGCAAGCTATTGAACGGCTTTGACTTTAACGTCTCGCCTAAGCGATCATTGGTAGCGTTTGCTGATGATCTGATCATCTACACGGCTGACCGAAAAGCTACAATAGTTCAGAGCAATCTCCAAAAAATGTTCAATGATGTACAGCTGTACACTGACAATTGGCGAATGAAAATCAATGCGCAGAAGTGTGAAACAATCTTGTTTCGGACAACGCTGCAGGGGGTCAGTCAAGACCTGAAACGTAATTGGAAAGATTTCCACATCATGGCTGGCGAGGGTAGTTCAGAACGAATTCCACATAAATCCTGTGTTCGATACCTCGGTGTTTATCTCGATCAGTATCTGTACTATACTGAACATGTGAAAATCATGCTCAGTAAAGCACTTAAAGTAGTCATGGCCCTTCGAAAACTCTTTCATTCCAGATACATTGATCAAAAGGTCAAAATTATCTGTTACAAGACACTGGTTAGACCAGTTTTGACCTATGGATGTCAGATCTGGTACAACCAGAGTGCTAGTACTATGGAAAAATTAAGAGTTTTCGAAAGGAAATGTCTTCGTGCATGTACTGGTTTGTACAGAAAGCCTGAGACGGATTGGAAACATTATATATCGAATAGAAGAATTTATCAAACTGCTGAAGTGACGAGGGTCGATATCTTCATATTGAAACTTCTTCGGAATCATATCGCAAGATCTGTGACTGTGAGTGAAAACCCTTGGATTTCACAGCCGTTCCACCCTACAGACGGGTATATAGCGACTTGCCTCGCTACTGGCTTCATTCCTCCAGAAGCATTCGTGTATTTGGACATGAATGGATATGTTTTTGATTCTGACGGCGTCCCAGTCATATATCACATATATCGACGGGCCACCGATAAGAAGATAAAATATCCTCCGAATTTGAGTTCACGAGACCAACGATTTCAATGGAGATACTCATTTGCTAGATTCGTTGAAGCTGATCGAGTTGAGACGGCGCAATCCAGGTATTGGTGGCTGAATGACAATGTCTAAATTTTTCGTGTTTGTTTTCAGTTTTGGTGTTTTTCGTTATTTAGTTTTTGAGTTTCAGCTCATTATTGCTACATTTAGTATTGTTATATATTTTTGTTAAAATCAGGTATAGGTTAGGTATATGTAATGTTTACTATATTCCGTTAGAGATAAGATTAAACACTTAGGTTAGGAACATTGTTATAGTATTTTTAGTATAAGATAAAGTTTTTTTGATTGTATTTTATTAGAAATAAGTTACAACATATTAGGTGTAGGATCAAAGTTTCACTGTTGTGTATTAATTAAAAATAATTTTTGGATAGTGTTGGTTGGTTTTTTCTCCTTTTTCCAATTGAATTGTAAAAATATGTAATAATAGTAATTAATTGCATTTGCTATAGTTTTTTTTTTTTTGATGAAATAAGTTTATGATAACGTACAAATTTAGAGAGCCATTTGGGCCATTAAGTTTTTTTGATTGTTATTATTTGGAATTTGCTTTATATTCTTTTAAAATTTATAACGATGAGTATTAAATAAAGCGCTTTTGACTTTGACTTTGAACTATTGCTAATAATTTCAATTAAGAATTAGAGAAACTATGTGAAGCTGATATTATTATCTTTCATTCACTCGGTATTAATAAAAATTGTAATGCATTTGGGACCAATCTTTATCGTTGTGGAACTGATGTCCGATCTAATTTAAAAACTGACGTCCAAACTAATGCGCAAACTGATAAAATATGCCAATTGACGTCAGAGGTTCTGGGGTAGATGATGGTTTACGCTCGGTTGTATTTACAGATAACGTGTAATGATTTTCAACCTCGTTCGTTCCTTCGAGAGTTTTCCCGAAGGAAATCTAAGCCTATCTCTCATTGGTTATACCTGTAGTCATGAAGTCTTGGGACATGACAACGGACTCTACCCATCAAGTCCCGACACTGTTAGTCTGCTCCGAGGTGGCAGCTGGTTGGCTAACTAGTTTGGAGAGGAATTTCGTTCACAGGTCTTACGCGAGCAGACCAAGTCCGAAGTATAAAAAGCAGCCACCGGTTCAAATGCCAGATTTAAAACGCGTCGAATAACTTCCATCGACTCTACTTTAACTTACATTACTTCCGTTCCTTTTTCTTTCGATCCGAAGAAAAGGACCACAAAAAAACTGCTAAAAAATATGCGCTCCCGAATATTCACCGACACCCGAAATAACATACTCGAATACAAAACCAAAAAAAATCTACTCTAACAGAAAAACACAAAATTCAAGATATGGCACCGCGTACCGACTGCAACACGAAACCGACCATTCGCGGATAAGCAAAACCCTACCCTTTCGGTGGCACACTCACCTTTTGCCTGCATAACCTTCTGAAAGGGAATGGGTTTGCTGGAAAGGAAAGACGTTTGACTCAGTTAGCACTTCATGTTCTATTTAATTCCTGTTTACGGATTGTATACAAAATCCATTGAAAATTTAGGATAATAATTATACCAAAATGCGCAAGTATAAAAATTTCTCTTTCATTTACTCTTTTTTTACTTTTATATTATAAACTACGTATTTAATGTTTCTAAATTTGTATTTTTTTTATCTTAGGTTTCACCGTGAAGTGCATTTTCATTATTCAATTGGTATAAAAGTTGATTGCCCGGAAATTTGAAAATAGTATGAAGTTTCAGAAAAAAGATATGAGCGTTAAAATAGAAAAGATTATTAAAATAATTAAAACTATTTTTTTTGGGGGGGTATTGCTGGAGTTAATTAATTATGAAGGAATGAAATAATGTATATCTATTAAAATCAAGTTATATGAGCTAAAATAATGTGAAATGAAGTATGAAAATGTTAAAATTATTCGAATAATTTCATCAAAATAATAAATATTATTTGGGTGAATAATTATTATGGATGCTATAAATTGCGGGTAATATTATTGAATATTGAGTGAATAATACGTTCAACACTTAATACATTAAAAAGAAATATTAACGCTGAATAAAAGTAATCACTTTAGCGTCCAATTAACATTTTACAACGGCATTGCAATGCAATGGCCTCTTTAACCAGAAGCTTTTGTGCGAGTAATGTGTAAAGAGCTTCCATATATCGTCCGGGGGCAAGGACGTCGGTCAGCGTCTCGTTGACGCTGCATAAAATATCTGAATTGTATGCATTCTGTAACATGTCTGATCCAGAAAAGAGCGTCAACATATTGACTGCGGATACTATGTTGTTCGCATATTCACGATATAACTTTGCGAATTACGTATCATCGTATCGTAGTCGAATTGTGGAAAGAATTGACTCCACGTATTTGACTTCAATCGAAAAAATATTTAGCGTATACTCGAAGTGCCGTGCAATGCTAACATTGGCCGGTTGTACATATTTTCTGTTTAAATTTCGATCTTTCGCAAAAACAATATTACGGGATATAATTTGAAGCAATCATCAAATTGTTTTGAACTTTCATGGGTGAAAAATGAAGCCGTCTCTTTTACGGAGGACACATTGAAAAATAAACTCAATTTTTCAATTCAATTCAAGGTGCTTTGTTAAGTAAATCCATAACATTTTTTATAAAAACACAAAGCAAAGTTTCAAAAACATTATACAATTAGAAAAACTTAATGGCCCACTTGGCACTCTAAATTTAAACAATATCGATACTAAAATTGATTTATAAAAACATTATGTGAAATTAATCAAATGAATATTATTAAATATGATTAATCAATTGGAAAAAGGGGAAAAAACCAACCAACGCTATTCAAAAATTAAATATAATACAAAGAACACAAAACAGGAATCTTTTGACTTATATCTAATACGTTGTTACTTACGTCTAATAAAATTTACTCATAAAACTCTAACTTATCCTACTATAATACTTTTACAATACTCCTAACCTAAAAAGTAAACCTTATCTTGTAATGATTTTACGTCTACGTGTGAACGCGGAACCGACCTCTCATCGGTTCTAGACGTTAAGTCTGAGTAGTGCCAACGGATGGTACCAACCGGTCAACCAATCCGTGCACCGTAACCCATTCACGCGGCGGCTGCTTGTCGGCCAGATCGGAGAGGATTTCGGTCGCGGGTCTCCGAATGGGTTACGCTCATTTACAATATTCAGCCACCAATACATGCCCGTTTTCAAACGCGTCACAAAACAAAACCATACGGAGAGGAAACTTATTTTACGTTACTCCGTATTTCTTCATCAATCAGTCAAAGAACAAAATCTAATTTTTACTTCGCGTTCCCGAATTTCCGACGCGGTACCGAAAAGTATACTACGTTAACTCAACCCGACGAAAGCTACTCTAATAAAAAGGCAAAACAACAAAGGTACCACGTACCGCGCGCGACGCGAAACTGACTTCAGCGGATTTTCTCAAACCCTACCCTCGCGACGGCATACCTACCCTGCACCTCATTTTCCGCTGAGAAGGAGAACCACTGGAAAGGAAAGTCGTTATTTTGGTTTAACAATTCATTTTGTTATTTTTATTTCTTGCATGTCAATACTTAATTCGTAACCTGTTCAATTTATAGTTAATCGAACAAATTCCTTACTGGTTTCTAACAAAAATTATTTACAACCTTATGTAAACAATAATAGGGTATAATTATCAATGTTTTGCGGATATAATATAAAACTTTTTGTTAATTCTTAAAAAGATTGTACTATTTAGCAACTACGTTCATTGAACCGCCTCGTTCACTGCAAGTAATGTGGGAAATCAATTCATGTACGTTCATATACCTCCGATATAAACCTTCAATTTCTCTTTTAAAAATTACTTTGAAGATAATTTTCGCGTAAGGATACTTTCCTTTTGAAATTTATACAAAGGTGACCGAATTTGGAAAATTTAATGGGCCATTGACTGGAAGTTTTCAATTAGAAAAAGCTGGAAGAATCAAAGTTAACAAGTGTTAACTTTCTTGCACCTAAGTGGCGGCCAAAAAATTATTTTCAATAGTTTTGTTTAAATTCTCAATTTTAAAGGTTACAAATTTTCCTCGGTAGTTTGTTTACACACTATTGTACTTTATTTTGTAGTATGAAGAGAAGAAAAAAGACTCGCAAAAATACTGAATTTGACTTTCATCAATATCTCAAGTATTGTTATTTGTATCATTGGTTGCTATCTATTATTATGATATCTATTATGCCTTATTATTGTTTGTATTATTTGGTATTCATTAACATGCTTAGTATTAGGTCTTATTATTATTGGTTATTTATTATGATTGTTTGTATGATTTCTCAGTATTATTTGTTAGATATTATAGTGTTCAAATTATTTTGCATTATTATTTGTATTATGAGTTATTTATTTTTAAGCTTCAACATTACAAATATGACAGTCATAAATTCTTAATTTCATTAAAATTTCTAAAAATTTACCAGTTATTAATTCACATATCAATGAATGATTATATATTAATGCCAGTATTTCCATAGTGTAAATCTAATACAGCTTTATATAATTATGTTATTGGGGTGTTTTGTCTTTCTCTTCATTCCTTTTTTTTTTCTTTGATATATTAATAAAAAGGTAATATTAATTTATGCGCATCGTTTTCAATCTCGAAAAGCTTCCAAATTGATTCAAATTTAATTGATTTCCCTAGCTATATCTTAGAATTTAATTAAATTCAATTTCGCCACCTAATTGGAAAAATTTACAAATACAAAGATATTTTCTTTCTTTCATCGTAAGTATAAATAATATTGCATTGGGTAAAATTATCGTGCTGATTCTGATCTTAAAAGTAAGTAGGCAAGATCATCCAATATTTCATACATATAAAAAAAAAAAATGGAATAGTCCTTACTGAATATCGTTGGACCGGGAATTTAAGTAAATCTCTTCTCCTCTTAATACATGATACCTTGTTTTTTTCCTTTGGTCATCACTCGCACCATCTCATTATTGTAATTTGCTTATGTTTTATTGAATAGTAATTGCATGATATTAAATATAATTTGACGGTTATAAAAGTTTTATTTAAAAATTGCGGTACTAATAATATAAACCGGATGTCCTTGAGTACTAAATTGAAACTGTTCTCATTGTTACTTTACCCCGTTTGTACGTTCCACGGAATATATCACTTCTACACACACTATGGATATCATCGTAAACATTTTTCTTTCGATCAAGATGTTTCACTTGCACCGTCTATGTTGATCATATTTTCATACATGACATGTATATACCTAGGATTATGGAAACGCTCGAATTTCGTTGAAAACGCAACAATAAATTCATGTTTTTTCCCGATATCAACTAAAGAACTCTTCCGCGGGACTTCCGACATGTTATCGTTCTTTACATTAGTGGCAAGTTTACTTCATAAGTCCTTCAGATTGGATCGGATTTAACTTATATGCAACATACTCACTGTAATATGGCTTTGTAGATACGGGGTTTACAAGCAAGCACGATGTTTCCAGCTTTTTGAGGTGCGTGAGTGGTTCCAAATCACCCAACTCTTGAATATTGTTCCCAGTAAGCACTACTGACTCAAAATTGGGGAAACATTCTGGCAGGCAATCGCCCATTCGTATTGTCCGGTTGTTGTTTAATGCGGCACTTTAATCTAGGCAAATACGGGTATCCATCGCATTTGCGCATCTCTGCATGGATTGATTGATGATGTCCGCGGTTAACATAAACATCACAGAACGTTATTTTACTCGAAGCGGAAAAACAAACTTTGCATTCACCGACTTACTAATTCCAATTTCTGATATCTTTACTGCTTTTGGAATAGTCGATGGATATCAGTGATGACCTATTTGTGGGAGAGTTCTTCTTCCTGTGTGACGGCCACTACTTCCACACTTTCCTCCCATGTGGCTGTCATATCTTCTTGACATCCCACGACAAAATTGACGTGGGATGTGCGCTCGTCGCAACAAACTTGAAATGACGAGCCACCTGGCAGCAACGTGTGTCAGTAGTGGTAGCCAGCTGCGTCGCATGATCCATTACAATCTCTTAGCCTAATATAACGAACATCACAATATACCTATTCTAAATCCTATAAGCTGATTTTAAATAACACAAACAAATAACAATTAAATGTAGCAATAATGAGCTGAAAACAAAAAGGAAGCAAACACAAACGAGACACGCGAACACGAATAGTTTAGTCATTTCATTCAGGCACCAATACCGTGCCAGCTCCCTCCCAGCAAGATCAACCTCAACGAATCTCGCAAATGAGTATCGCCATTGTAAGTCGTGGTCTCGCGAGCTCAAATTCGGAGGATATTCTATCTTCTTATCGGTGGCCCGTCTATATATATGATATATAATCGGGACACCGTCACAATCAAAAACATACCAATTCATGTCCAAATACACGAATGCTTCTGGAGGAATGAAGCCAGTATCGAGACAAGTCTCAATGTACCCGTCTGTAGGGTGGAACGGCTGTGAAAACCAGAGATTTTCACTCACAGTTACAGATCTTGCGATATGATTTCGAATGAGTTTCAAAATGAAGATATCGACTCTTGTCACTTTAGCAGTATGATAAATTCTTCTGTTAGATATATAATGTTTCCAATCCGTCTCAGGTTTTCTGTACAGACCAGTACATGCACGAAGACATTTCTTTTCGAAAACTTTTAACTTTTCCATTGTACTAGCACTCAAGTTGTACCAGATTTGGCATCCGTATGTCAAAACTGGTCTAACTAGGGTCTTGTAACAGATAATTTTGACCTTTCGGTCAATGTATCTGGAATGAAAGAGTCTTCGAAGGGACATGACTACCTTTTGCGCCTTACTGAGCATGATTTTAACATGTTCGTTATAATACAGATACTGATCGAGATAAACACCGAGGTATCGAATGCAGGATTTATGTGGAATCTGTTCTGTACTACCCTCACCAGCCATGATGTGGAAATTTTTCCAATTACGTTTCAGGTCTTGACTGAACAACGGCAATGTTGTCCGAAATAAAATTGTTTCGCACTTTTGCGCATTGATTTTCATTTGTCAATTGTCGGTGTAGAGCTGTACGTCATTAAACATTTTTTTGCAGATTGCTCTGAACTACTGTGGCTTTCCGATCTGCCGTATAAATGATAAGATCATCAGCAAACGCTACCAATGATCGCGTTGGCGATATGTTAAAATCAAAGCCTTTCAATAGCTTGCGAATGAATATCGAGAAAAGCAGAGGCGCAGTAACTGTTCCTTGCTGTAGACCATTCAAGACCTTGAAATTGAGCATTGTTGTCGAATTTCCATCAGTTACAAGAAATGATTTCCCGTACAACATATAACACATCATGGCGACAAGGTGTCTGGGGAACTTGTCCTGTAGGAGTTTAAAAATCAGTCCATCCAACCAAACCGTAGGGGTTACCGTGATCATCACGTGAAAAATAAACTCGGCTCTATCTTGAGGTATTGTGCTTGTATAGGAATGCTGTGTCGCTTTTACACAAAACTATATCTTTACATTCACAATGGTTGTATGTTCCAATATATGCAGCTTTTCTTTTCCACAATAACTCTTAGTGCCGTTGCACTATTATCGTATATTTTCTATGGCCATCTCCGAAAAAGAGATGGAAACACCAGTACGCTGTTCTTTTTTATCACTTTCTTGCTTTATCCAAGCATACTGCTTTTGGGTACCACTCTTTGTCTTTCATTCACTTGAAACAATCACTAATGTATAAACTCACCATCTGGGCTTTTTCATGCGCAAATTTCCTTCTAACCTCTACTGTTGTCAGAACACCAGTTCGAAAGCCCGATTTAAGCTCCACAAAGTCTCTTGTACTAGAACCTTCTCAGATAACTTGTTTCGTACTGCTTCACTTGCAATGATCAAGAATACGCGAAATTCCACGGCTACACTAGTTTTATAACTATCGACCTGCTGAAACTTCCAAGTGCCTCAGATAAGTTTATTCCTGACCACATCTCCACTACTCTTACGCTAGTTGTTGTGACTTCAGGAATCAGTATTGATTTAAGCATGCATGCAAAGTATCGGGTGCCAAACACTTTTGGCAAGAAGCTCAAATAATTCCCGTCCGACAAAAGTAAATTTTTCAATCATTCGATGGGTAAATTTGAACTTTCAATCCGGCAGATGAACTTAAGTGATTATCGCGAATCAACCCAACCTTGATCCTTATGAGCCATTAATTTATTTACTTATTTATTTATTTCAGGTAAAAAACAGTCATTTTCTAATACGTGTACAAAATTAAAAATTACAAGTAGACCTAACATTACCATTAATTAAATTCAAATTAGTACTTCTAGAGCTCAGTAGGTGACAAATGTTGTTAATTGTTCATAAAGATACGTACAAACCATGCAATCAAATAATCAAAAAAAAAAAGATATAAGTGATCAAATTACAAAGCTAAAATTGTTACAATATTTCACGAATTTGCTTTTTGAAACCATTTCAATTGCAAGAAAATATGTCAACTTCATTTAGTTTAACATTATAAAAGTAGCACGATCGCCGGAGAAAAGTATTTTTCGCATAACTAGTATTGCAGAATGAAATAAAAAAAGTATCTTTCGAACGTGAGAAGATGGAGCGGGGGGTTTTTGAAATATGGATGATTTTATATAAAAAGATGATATCTAAATAATTACGTCTAGCGTACAACAACTGCATATTGTGTCGACTTAAATTTTCTTCATAATCGGTATAAATGACTCCCATGCGAAAATCAAGACTTTTAACGAACTTTTTTTGTACCCTCTCTATTTTATGAGAATGTACTGCATAATGAGGATTCCATATTACTCTTGCAAATTCAAGTATGCTGCGAACATAAGCATTAAAGAGAGCTATTAGGGTGCTACATCTAGAAAATGGTTTACCAATGCGAAGATTAGCCCTAAACGCTTTAGAAACAATATTTTGAATGTGGAGATTAAAATCGAGCTTAGAATCTTGAGTGACACCTAGATCTCGCACCTGAGTTACACGGCTAATTGAAGTTTCGGACATATTGTATGCATAAGAAATGGGGTCACGTTTTCTAGAAAAGGTGATTATACAACACTTATCCACATTTAAAAACAATTGATTTGCATCATAATAATGTTGAAATGTAATGA
This sequence comes from Odontomyia ornata, assembly GCA_963969285.1. Lineage (NCBI taxonomy): Eukaryota > Metazoa > Arthropoda > Insecta > Diptera > Stratiomyidae > Odontomyia > Odontomyia ornata. Next base: position 148,426,232 of record OZ017739.1, read on the forward strand.
GATCTTGTTGCAAACCCTCGCAGTCACTGATAGATTTGATGACTTTGTAGATTTTGGTATCATCAGCATAGAGTAAGTGGTGAGAGTTTTAAAGCATGAACCAATATCGTTTACATATAGATTAAATAAAAACGGGCCAAGGTGCGAGCCTTGAGGAATTCCAGAAGGGATCTTCACAAAATTTGAGCAGTACCCTCTTAGTGCAACTGCTTGGCTACGGTTGTTTATATACGAACAAATCCATCTTAAAAGATCTCCATGTATACCAAGTTGCGAGAGCTTCCTTATAACAATGGAATGGTTAATTTTATCAAATGCTTTTGAGAAGTCAGTATACACGGCATCGACTTGATATCCAAGGTCAAGAGCATTTAGCAAAAAAGTGCTAGATTAGTATTAACACTACGACCCCAGAAGAACCCATGTTGTTCTGGAACTATAATATTTAACATTTGCAAGTTTAGAATATAAGCAATGTTTTTCTCTAATATTTTTCCAAACATATTCAGCTTTGATCTTGGTCAATATTGTTTAATATTCTGTTTATCATTTCCTTTTGGAATGGGAGTAATGATGGCTTTTTTCCAGATATCAGGGAAGCAACCCTCAGTTGCAGACTTACGAAATGTAAGGTTAAGTGGAGTAGAAAATTCTTTGCTTAGCCTTTTTATTGAAAGTGGATGAACTCTATCACAACCAGCCCCCTTGTTAACATCGATTTGTTCGAATTCTTGCCATACGAATTCTTGTGTTATCTCAACAGAAGAGATATCAACTAAGGGAGATAATACTGCGTCAGTGGAAACAACGTTATACCCTTCAGTGTTCTCCTGTGGTACAAAAACCGAATTAAAATATTCGTTAAACATGTTGCAAATGGTGTTCGCATCACTAGACACAATATTATCAAGTTTCATCTGGGCTGGCATATTATTGTTGCCACATTTGGATTTTATGAAAGTCCAAAAGTAATTAGGAGCATTAGATATATTGTCTTCGGAAAAATTAATATACTCCTGATAACACTCTCGCTCAAGTTGTTTCGCACGACAGCGTAGAGCTGAAAAGAGCTGATATTCACGATTGTTTCGATATTTCTTCCACTTGGCATGTGATTTCATTTTTTTTCGAATTAACTTGATAAGGTTACGCGAGTACCAAGCAGGGTAATTTGATGACGATTTGATGCGTTTTTTTGGAATATGATCATTCATAAGGTTGTATAAATAGTTATAAAAATACGTAACCGATTGTTCAGTATTTAAGTTGGACATATCAGCAATCCAGTTTACACTTAACAATTTTTTGCTCATCTCATTAAGATCTGCCGTATGATAAATTAGTTTGTAATTTTCATTATTCTCTTGCATGTAAGCATAAAATTGTAAATTGATAGATACGTCTAGTGCTTTATGATGTAGATCTTCCGAGGTAAGTGGATTAGCCGAACCAAGTACTGTGCAAATATCACTACTCAATATCAAATCAAGAGTTCTACTATAAGAATTTACACAGCCGTTAAATTGTCTTAGATTTGATAAGTTCAGATAGTCAGTCAAATCCATCGCCATGCTATCATCATTTGCATTCAGTTCCACTGAAACATCACACTCATTTTTAATACACCAGAGTGCATTAGAAATATTAAAATCACCGACTATTAAAAAGCTATCGCTTTGATTATTTTGCATAATTACAAATGTATTGTCATAGAATGCTCGTAGAGAGTCAGAATGGTTAATTCCGTGGGTGAAATAACAACATGCTAAATGTAATTTAGTACGTGAATTGGATGCATGGGAAGCGAAATTAGAGCCATGTTGAGGGGGTGCATTATCCGTTCTAAAATCTAAGGTTAACCAAAGCTCCTCAGCGGTCGGTCCTGAGATCCAATCGCTGAGGTGCCACGCATGCAATTCGCGCCGCACTGCTATTAGCACACCGCCACCTCGAGCTCCTCGTTCATCCATTGCATTCCTATCCCACCTAAAAACATTGTAATTTGTGGGAAAATATTCAGCATCATAAAAGTCCGGTGTTATCCATGTTTCCGTTAAGCAAATAATGTCATAATTACTTAGTAGGACGTTTGATAGGAAAGAATGTGACTTTGCCCGTAACCCCCTCACGTTCTGATAATATATTGATAAGTTTGAAAAAATCATCTTATCTGTAAATTTAATTCAATAATGTATCTCACGCCGACATCAAATACCTTTCTCGGGCAAGTAATGTGTAAAATATTGATATATAGCAATACTTTTAGCAAATTAGAAAAGAAATTGTTTAAACTGTAAACGACAAATATGTTCATTCAATAAGAACGCAAAAAATGTATACTCAAAATCATAAATTGAAAAAACGTACGCTGCATACAATTCAGTGTAAAGCTAAACCAAAAATAAATTGAAGGCAAAACATGGCAAGTATTGAAATGAAAAGAATGTGGATATATCAAATGATGTACAAAAATGAAAAAAAATGAGAATTTTCAATAAATCTTTTTCGCTTAAAATGCGTATAATTTTTGAATTATCGTTTTTACGAACCAGAATTTTGCAGTCTCTAATCCACAGATAGGAGAAGTTTTTCTCAAGCCTTAGTGCACGAGCCCGCTTGAGCAAAAGTTTATTAATTGGCGTTAGATGATCGCCAACGAAAATTGTATGAGCTGGGCCTGCCAACATGATGTCAGCTGTTGTAAGTCCACGGCGTGCGCGCACAGCCGCAATAAGTTGGTCTTTACGTTGCCTTTGTGTGAAGCGTACAATGATAGACGGCGGTCGAGTTGATTGAGCGCTTGTAGCTGAGCTTGATGGATATGGTCATACTCGATGCAATGTATCCACATCAAAGTCGTTCAACTTAAAGCCGACGATATTGCAGAGATCATTAACAATGGCTCGTAGATTTTCACCTTTTTTCATTGGAATTCCCGATATTTTGATATTATTCTGCCTAGAATACTGATCTTGCGTACGAGACGCAGCTTTAGATCCGAGATTGTCTCTTGAGCTGATAATAAATCCTTCTGCATAATTGGAAGCATGGAAACTTTTCCTCCGCTATGGATATTCTTTTTTCCAGATCAATGAAGCGAACTTCCATTGCATCTAATTTCATGGAAAGCGCTTCCATATGTTGCGAAGTGTTATGGATTTCAGCTTTGATGTCATTTACTTCAACTTTTATTGTAGTGAAATCATCACGGAAGCTTTTAATTTCTTTTTAAACATCCATCAAAGAAGGCGAATCAAGTTGAATGGACTGTGATGAACGGCAGGAGATGCATCGCCAAGCTGCTTTCTTTTCACTACCCATTCTCCAGTAGCTGGTTTTGGACAAACCAGCACACTCGTAGTGGTAATGACCGACGCACTTGCTGCACACAACAGCGTCAACCACGGAACAGTTGAACTTTTTGCAATTCATTTGTGAATAGAATAAGATTGTGCCGTAAAATGAATTCGACACTGACAAAAATTAATTACTTAGAATCAATGACCGTAAGTAATAACACAAATTAATTTATAAATTCACAGTCTGGAACCACTTTAAATTAATTGAAACTTGAAAAGTTATTTGATACACTAATATTCAATAGGAGCAAGTAAAATACACGTCCGAACACTACGAGCTCTGAACTTATCTGTTTAATCTCTACAGTTGACATTAAAAGTCAGCTGTAGAGATTAAACAGATCAACACGCGAGACTTCATACTACTTTCGAGCAACTGCACCCAAACAAATTTTCTGTTCCCGGCCGTTATCTACGCCTCGGCAACGTTAAGTCCTGGTTCAGTCACAGAGATCTGTCATCCATCCTTATCAGCTGGTTGGGAAATTTGTATAGGGGTCACAGATCTCTGCGGATTATCGATTCGCGGGATCGGCAGTTATTACAGAGCAGTGTCCAAGATGGCGGACAGGCATGGGGACACTGAAGAAGAGGTTGTTCGAGTACTTAGTTGCGGCCACCTATCTTGGGCGTATGGTGAACTGATGAATAACAGTCCAAAGGTAAGTTCTGGGGTAGGGTTTCACTGCTGGCGGTTTATAGGTCCATGTGGTTGTGAGCAATAGCAATCGGAGGACAACCCAAAAAGAAAGTTTCTTGGAGATGACGTGCTTCAATGCCGTAAGTCTTTTGCATGGCAGACTCCCAGTTCTTTTCCGGACATGTCAGAAATGAGATAACGTGTGGGACTTAATACCTGCACAACCTAGCATTATACAAATTTCTTATCTAATTTGGTGTTGTGTTATAGTGTCGCTTTCTCTAAAGTTTCGTCGAAATATCTTATCACCTACCTTGAAACCAGAAGGGTGAGAGCGCAGATTGTAGCACTCCTCTCCTGCACGTCTGCTTCTCTCGAAGTTGGTCTCGTACTATTGGGAGTTTCTTGCGTGGCTGAAGAGCCACTACCGGGCATTCCAAACAATTTAATTGCCGCAAAAACCAGTACGATTTACCGTGACAAATCATATGCTGGCCGAACACGGCAAAGTAAGGCGAGATCCCCGTAGCGGTGTGGTATGAAGAGCACAGAGCACAGTTGATGGCGGAAATCCTACGGTCCCAATCCTTCTGATTCGGATTTACATATATAGGCGCGTATAGTGGCTAGTGGCAACGGATACCCAAAAAGGTATTCGTTGGGAGAAAGGAAGGGCGGAAAGCAGTGGGAAAGCCGAGGAAACGTTGGTTTGACTCAGTCGACGAAGACAGTTCATCGCTGCTCAGATTTCAAAATTGGAGGACGCGGTCAATAAACCAAGATAGTTGAGGCACTTACTGCAGGAAGCGAAGGCCCAAGAGGGGTTGTAGTGCCAGATAGAAATAGTTGCACGTACTCGACTGAGTCTGACTTTTTTTATCAGATACTGGGGAACCCGGGTTTACGATAAATAACGAGCTGAATGTCGTTGATATGACTGAGTTCGAGAGGATTATTGAGGACCACTATATGAAGCTATTAGATCTGCAGAATAAATCCGTTGGTTACAAGATGAGAACACAACTACATCATGAAATGCCTATTCATTGTCCTTCGTGATCCCTATTTGCAGTTGATTCTATAGAGGTACGTAATATCGTCTGTGATCTGATAAGAAAGAACGTGATCAGACCAAAACGTCCTCCTTATGCTTTTGCTGTTGTACTGGTTAAGAAAAAGACTGGTGGAATAAGAATGTGTGCTGATTATCGACCATTCAATGCTATCACTTATCGTGACAATTCCCTATTTATCGATAATTGTTTAGAGTATCTCGGTGGAAAAAAGTGATCTACGACTTTTTATCTAGATAGTGGATTTCATCATATGGCTATGACCCTGACTCCATAAAATACCCTGCATTCATCACACCAAATGGCCAGTATGAATACTTAAAAATACTTTTTGGGCTGAAAAATGCCCCTGGTAACTTCACGCGTATTATTACTAATATATTTCATGATATGGTTGATGACGGAGAGATTGTGATTTATGTTATATTGATATTTTAATCACTAGTGACGAATTGGAATCACATAAAACGCTTGTCGCCAAAGTTTTGCGTAATGCAGCGGAATAAAGCTTAAAATTCTAACAGAAGAAATGGAAAGCCGCCTGCAGCGAAATTTATTTTTTTGGATTATAGAGTCACTGGAAATGGGATTGGGCCAAACAGTACCCAATGCCAACAAATCCAACAGAATTGTAATCGTGTAATCGTCATTTTGGCACTTGGTAAACCTATGCAAAACTCATTGAAAAAGGACGCAAACTTCAAATTTGATGAAAAATGCGTCGAGACATTTTTTTTAACTGAAGCGACGCTTGCTTTTGGCAAGCGGTATTGGCCATCTACAATCCTACCCAGGAAGCTGAACTTTATATAGATGCAAGCAGTACTGGGTTTGGTTCTGTACTATTGCAATGGCAAATTGATAACAGGTTTGACTCTGGTAGAGAGCCTGATTTGCATAGTTATGTGTTGGGAACTTTAACTTTCGTTTATGCTGTTGAGCGTTTCAATATTTATTTATATGGTACCCCGTTCACCATTGTGCCTGATTGTGATGCATTGAGGCATACTTGATTAATACAGGGTGCGGCAGCATAACTTCCTTTTTTGAAATGCCCGCCCTTAAAGTGCTAACTGTTATAGCGCGGCGCTAGTAGTCTCATTCGAGAGAGGTGATTTTAAAGTTTTGCTCATCCCTTGGTTAGTCGCTATCATGCGTTGGAACAGTGCGGAGCGTGCATTTACCGTTGAAGCGTACTTTTCGAACGGAAAGTCGGTGATTGCAACCCAGCGTGCCTTTAGACGTCACTTCAACGTCGCTCCGTTAGGCCGTGTCCCGGACCGAAAATCAATTCTTTACTGGGTTAAATCCTTTCGAAATACTGGAAATGTGACGCGAAGAAGAAATGAAGTCCCACGGCCCGTCAGATCACGTGAGAACATCGAGGCAGTAAGAGCTTCAATGTTGCGATCTCCGCGGCGTTCTGCGCGGAAGCATGCGTCTGCCCTTGGGATATCTGATCGTTCTTTACGGCGAATTCTTCACAATGACCTTCATTTCCATCCCTACAAGTTAGCAACTGCGCAGGAACTCTCCGAACGCGACTGCGATTCTCGAAGAAATGCATGTGAAGCGCTTCTCGAAAATGTCCCTGAAGACGCGATTGTGTTTTACAATGATGAAGCTCATTTTCACTTGAATGGATACGTTAACAAACAAAACATGCGCTATTGGGCTGCCAACAATCCTCGAGAACTCCATCAGAGGCCTCTGCATTCGCCAAAAGTGACTGTTTGGTGTACCATTTCATCAGTTGGGATTGTTGGTCCATGGTTTTTCGAAGAAAATCAGTTGACAGTAACAGTCAATTCCAATCGTTATGTGAGCATGCTCCAGGATTTTTTTTGCCACGACTTGATGAAATAGACTTAGGGGACATGTGGTTCCAACAAGACGGAGCAACAGCTCACACTTCAAGGGCATCAATGGCCGTTTTGAGGGACCACTTCCCAGAGCGACTCATCTCCCTCAGGGGTGATTTGCAGTGGCCAGCGCGCTCCCCCGATTTGAGCCCATGCGACTTTTTTTTGTGGGGTTTTGTGAAATCCCGCGTTTACACCAATCGCCCAAGGACCCTGGAAGACCTGAAGGCCAACATTCAGGAAGAAACGGCCAACATACCCATCGCTATGCTCGAAAAAGTGATGAGAAACGCCAGAATTCGGTTTGCTCAGTGTATAGACAATGGAGGACGCCACCTTTCAGATATGATATTTAAAACCGTGTGAGATAAAACTTTACATGTCAAACAACAGTATAAAAAAAAAATAAAAAACAAGTACCGCTGAAAATTTGTTTTGTTGAATTTTGAAAAAAGGAAGTTATGCTGCCGCACCCTGTACTCGTTTCAATAAGCAAGTAGCTCGTTGGGAAATGGTGCTGCAAGACTATAACTACCAAATCAAATACCACAAGGATTTTTCTATGCCGCATGTTGATGCCGCTGTAAGTTGGTGGCTGCTTTGATACCAGCAAATTGAATTTCCAGATCCAATCGATTCTAAGATGTGATTCTAAAATCCAAAAAATTAAGCATGAGTTGGAAGATGATGTTATGATATAAACTGATTGATGGTTTGGTGTTTTGACGTGATGGATTTAATCGTGCTCAATTAAATGCGCATGCAGAAATGGAAACTGTCATCATTAGGATGATTCATGAAAAGATTGAACATATGGCTGCCAATAAGTTTTGTGAACATATAAAGAAAAACTATTTGCTTCCACATATGAGAGAAAAGGTTGAGAAATTTATCAGAAATTGTATTCAATGGATTATATACGCTGTACCAAACTATACAAATGAATGTAATCCTCTGTTGACTGAGGTCAGTTAAGTTTCAGATTGGCCAAACTGCAACCTATAATACAAAGTAGATCAGAAGGTACAACTTACGTAAAGCAACTCATTGTGTGTCTTACACAAACCCACTGCTCCTGTCCACGGGGCGTTGGTATCGAAGTACCAGTATGTTTTCCGTAAAGGAAACAATAATCAGCAGATCACTGAACTCCATTTGTAACGTTTTGCACCTCGAGTTAAGTGCCATTTGTAATGATTTTCGCTTCGTTTCATTCATCATTTTTCGAAGGAAATATAAGCGAAGAACTCATCAGCTAATTACGTGAAGTCTTGAGGCGCATCAACGAACTGTGCCTCTTAAGGCCTACATGTTCGTATGCTTACAGCCCATTCTGTGGTGGCTCCTTGTCCACCAGCTAGTTTGGAGAGGAATTTCGGTTGTGGGTTTTGACGCAAGTAGACTGCGCTCGAAGACAATATTTCAGCCTACGATTCAAATCGCTCGTTTAAAATGCGCTCAAAAACATTTCGAAGAAAAATTCCACCATTGCTTTACCGCAGCCCTTGCGAGGCTTCCAACAACCCAGCAAGAATATACATCGAATTCGCGTGTTCCCGATTTACTTACCAACGTGGTGCCAAACATAAGCTATTCTACAATAATTCTAATCGAAATATTCTACGCTACATAAAAATGGCCAAACTACAAGTTAAGGCACGGTGTAACCAAGCCGAAAGCCGAACCAACTAGTCACGGATTAAAACGAACCCCATTCACTCAACGACATACTGACCTTCCACTTCTATTCCGCTGGAAAGGAACATACTAGTACGTCTAGTACATGTTGCATACAGACGTGGTTTTAATTGCTCCTGTAACTAGTTTTCAAAAATTAAATAATTTTTAAAATGTCTCTGCAATTAATTTTTATTGACAAGTATCACATAATCGAAGCATTTGGTTGAAGTAATTTGTATTGGATATCATAATTCTATTTCGATAGATAACGAAAAGTGAAGTATCTCAAGACAACTTCGGGACCGCTGGTATGGAGGAGCCCGACGACTTCCCACTATTAGAAGAGCCCAGAGGAACGCTACAAAGTCAGCTGGTGACTATGTTCATAAAAAAGGCATGATCAATAAAACTCCGCAGATGGTGAATGCAAATTCCAAATTATCGTTAATAATGAAGCAATAAATAAACTCCGTAAAGAAAACAAAAAACTGAAGCTACAGATACTGTTCCTCAAAGAGCTAGTCAAGAAAGGGATGAAGATTCAAAAGCCGCAGCAACAAAAACAAGTTCAACAGGTAAAGAATGTGATGAAGAATCTGAGGTAAATGATCCCAGAAGAAGTTCTAAGTGCTGGTGGCACTAACGAAAGTTAAAACTAGAAGAACTGAGAGAAGAAATGGAAATAGAAGAAGATGGCGGAGGTGATTCCAATAAAGATAACTATTGCTCTTCGTTGTATGTAACACAAGAGTTGGTCTTTCTGGTAACCAAATGTGAGAGTACTCATTTGTTTGGTTTTATTGGGCAAAAATTCTTAACGAAAAATTTCCTTTGTTTTTCTTCATTGTTGTTGAATGTAATATTTTTTGAAACTAGGTATGTGGCTAAGGACATAGAAGTGTACCAATTTTCCGTAGTAAGATTTCTGCTGGTATTAATTATATGTTATCTGCAATAAAATGCTTTATGACTTCTTGAAGAGAGTTGGAAACGCAGTATGGGCCTAGAGGGTGCTTTTCAACATATACCTCTAAATTTTCACAGTAAACTGTCTGTGCGTCTGCCATAGTGTACATTTTAAAACAATATTTTACTGATTTTGATGGCATATATTGAATCCGCGAGCAACGTACTCGAAATGGGTCCCACATTTCATCAATTCGATTTTCTAAAATTTTGGACAAAATATCAAAAATGTCTCGAATGGAAGCAGATTTATTGAGTTTTCCCTCCTGCCGAATTGAAATCGTATAATCATCAAACCGAAAGCACCTCAAAGTGAATAGAAACCTCCGATAACCAGATAATAGTAGAGTAGAGTAGAGCCATCTTTTGGCCATATTTCCTCGGCATTTACCATTCTACCCTTTATCAGATCAATCTATTTAGATAAGATGTCTACAGGAGCTAATAATTCTTCCCTGGTTATATTTATGCAAATATGGGACCTTGCATATGTAAGAGATACATATATGTTACTTTATATTTTCTCGTTTGTGTATTTTTAAAATTTTTCGATCATATTTATATATATACGAACATTTAAATAAACCCATTTTGTTAACTTGTCATAGTCAAAATCTAAAGTGCTTTATTCAATACTAATCGTTATTAATTTCAAAAGAAAATAAAGCAAATTCCAAGCAATAAAATACATAAATTTAATGGCCCAAATGGCTTTCTAAATTTGTACGTTATCAGTTAAACACATTTGATCAAAATAAACCAAGCAAATTCAAATTAATAAAGATTATTACATATTTTATGATTCAATTGGAAAAAGGAGAAAAAACTTAATCAATGGCCCGTCTATACTCGTATATGTGATATCTAATTAAAACACCATAAGAATCAAAAACACATCGATTCATGACGAAATGCACGAATGTCAATATCTCGCTAAGTTTCTTATCTCTTATTTCTAGTGCTCGTAATATTCAAAGAGAAATGCAAATAACAAAACAAACTTGAGGGAACGTAAAACTCCAAATATCACTTAAATGTCCTGAACATTTCAGTTCCTTGCCACCTTTTCTACGTATTACAATATTAGATTGTTGTCATTTTCATGCAAATGGATTTACCCAAATGGACTTGATGCTTAAACTACGAGCTTTCACGCTACTTCTCACTTTGTATTGGTTGTTTGGGTTTTTGTAAGGAGATCAGAATCTTAGACTTGTCTAAGAATTTTCGAAATTTGGCCCATATAGATTGTAAAATTTTTGTTTGTTTGAATACCTTCCAGTTGGCTGTAACTAGCACGAACACGCCCGGCCGACTCCTTCAGCTTGATTCCCCTTTGAATTCCGCCAAGGTGAAAATTCCTTCCAGCAGCTAGATGTACGATGGCACAGCTTGCAACGAACTCCCGAATTCACTCCCGGATTACGTTTCGATCCGAGCTCCTTTGTGACAGAGAGAACATTGGAATTTGAATCTAGTTGGGCATGATGAAGATGTGTGGAGCTCACGTGGATAAAAAGTGCATTAATCAGTGGTCAACGTTGCCTAACTTTTCAAGACGCTTTCGATACAAATGGGTTGTAATTTCACGTTCTGGGTCAGCGAAGGGATAATGTAGAATGTAATATCCCTAGTTTGACCTCTGAATGTCACGGGTGTTGTTAATCTACCCTGGATAGGATGTTTGGTACCGTTAGCTTTACTGATTTCAGAGCGCCAGGGTTTTACTGGCGTAGGGTTTTGATCCACGCGTGTCAATCAGTGCAACATGACTTCGCTCAACACTTTGATTGGTGCGTAAGGTCGCGTATTATTCTCAAAAACCTCCGGGATGTTACAGAATCTTAAAGTTTGGTGACAGGTGCGCACTTTTCTGCGAAAACTCCTCCAACGACGAGTTGACCACTTAGTTTTGTGCTGCCGTGGGGTGAACTCTTCTGCGGCAAAAATCCTCTCTCGTGCAGCAATATACTCCTGTAGCCTAATATAGTAAGGTTTCAATGCACGAGTCTGTCGCTACCGGGGTTCTTCAAACAGTACTTGAGGTGGTCGCTTCAGTCATGTCCTTGGAGAGGCTGCCGGAGAAGATATGGCATCAGTTGCATCGTGGACCAGCAAAAGTATCGTGGTGTTTGACTCTAGGGGGTTTACTGGCGAGGAACTAGTCGTGGTGGAACTGTCAGTAGACGAAACGGAGTACCGTTCCGTTACTGAGTCTGTCGCGAGTACTGCGGGCTGTCGCGGGCACTCGCTTGCAAGTTTTTTTGGCTTCTTGCAATTAGTGCAGTTTGGCACATAAGTATCTGGCTTCCCACAACGAAAATAAAAAATGTTACCCTCTGCCTGGCATGCTGTCAAACGGTGTCCCGTCTGCCGGCAGTTCCAACACGTGTTACTCGTGTCTTGGGAGCCAGTTCATGTACTTTGACTGAGGTTCTTGGTCTAAATCGGTGGGTAATGGAGAAATGGTCTTCGAAGAGCTGTCTAATATAGATGGTCTAGGGCAGGCTGGCGCGGGTGGAATGAGACAGAGTGGCGTGGGTAGAGCAGGCACGCTGTATCCCAGCTCAGCTCCTGAGCATCGTTCTGATGGCTCTCGTTGGCTAGAGATATTACCTTGGGGTGTGGACCGCTGGGAGTGTTGTTTCGCTTCACGCGCTTTTGCGGACGCGCATGCACGTGTGGGGTGGGGCAAACACCAGTCACTCTCGCAGCTCCAGCCTGATCCCCTCCCAGAAGAGGCTGAGAAACTCAGACTCTGGCATGGGGACCATTAGACGTTCCAATATGCAACACTGGACTTCGTAGTACTCATCTACGATCTCCTGTGCCTGTTGGCGTCTGTTTCGGATTCGCTGCTTCAAGGAGTCATCCCCCTCAACTGGTGCAAACTCCCGTAGTGCTGCACGCCTCAACGTCTCACAGTCAAACGTTGGAGAAAGGTCCAAAAACCGCCAAAACCAACGGAGCGCGCTCCCGCTAAACAGTATTTGAGCGCAGTGTGCGACTGCTCTCACATTTCTCCCTAAATTCAAGCATGTTCTCTACCCTCCTCAGGAAGGCACCGATTGTTATAGGGTCATTCTGGCCTGTAAACACCAACTTCCAGCCAGCCACTATCTTGGCTACCTTAGACGGTGGAAGGTCTCCTGGCTGGGTGGGTGGTGGATGATCCCAGGTGTCATCAGGCATGGGTCGAGATGGTGAGTCCAGAGGTGGTAGATCAGACAATTGTTGCAGTTGCTGCCGCATTTGCTCTATGCTGGCAGCCATTGCCTGCATGGCGTCTAGTAGTTGTGACATTTTTCTTAAGTTGGATCTGAAAAAAAGAATAATTTAGAGTTAAAACAAAGTGGCCGTTAGGGGCGAACTAGAAGATAATACCTCATATAGACAGGTAAATAAATATGAACAAGTAAATATTAAAATTCTTGATCACGGATCGATTTAAAAAAAATATGATGTGTTTATTTTTAAGCTTGGTTTCAAAAACGGTTGTCAATATCAATTTCTGCCTCAGTCTTTCCATTTCATTTTTACCTTCCCAAGCAAGGACACCAATAGTATGCTCATCCTCTGCTCGACAGGGACTACACTTTTGAGGCACCATAAGAATCAGGGTTCAGAAGTGCTCTCTCATACGCAAGTTTTCGACTAGATATAATTTATCTGCCCAGGATGAATTCTGACCCGCAAGCAGCGCGTGTCTTATTATGGATAGTCATGGACTAGCTAAGCAGCCAATCGCGTGAAATCAAAATCCATGTACTGGAAGGCACATAGGCATCGCTTGGTTTGGGGTGCAGATCAGAAGTTCCCGCAAAAATGATATTGGGATAATACCTTCCGAATATACATAAGGACTCTAATATAATTTGGCCTTACTAGTCATACAATGGTGGTAAACCACCAAAGTATAAGTCAAAAGCAGGTACAAACGATATTGATGTCCGAGGATAACACACGTCCGGAAGTTATTAAATTACAGGGGCACAATTAGTGCAATATCCCTTAGTGGTTACCTACCCGCCACAATCTAGACACCTTGTAGGGACACCTAGAGATGATGGACTGTCTCGTGAAAAATGTTATAGCCACCAACATCTGGATGTCCCACTCTTATTTGTGGGCCATAAGAATCGTCGGGTAACGACAAAGTCCCCTTAAGTCCGTCTGTTTTCCCCAGGTCCAGTTTTTCCTTTTTTCGTATGCAATTTATAACCATTAGATGGCTACCTTCTTTTTTGACTTCGGTCGACTTTGACTTGACCCCGGAACTCGTGAATGCGATATTCTTTTTGTAGTGGGTCCTTGTGCTGGGGGGAAAGAACCCTCCCCACCTCAACGCAACGCTAGCCTGCCAGCGCATTCACGCGTCCCCAGACAATGCCAATCTCGGCGGATCTTACCATCCTCTTCCGCTGAGGCAGCAGACCATCGCTGCAGTCCTTTGCGGACATATATCTACCCATATTCACTACAAATATTCAAAGTATATTATTTGTTGAAAAAACAAACCTTGTTTCAAAGATGCTGTCGTCAGCTATTAATCGAAAACGGATAGTTGCGTCTACTGACGATGCCTGATCCTCATCATCAAAGCTGAATGCTTTAGTAGCCGAAGTATTTCAGTAGTCCTCTACCTCCGCATTATTGTCCATATTGGCTCCTTACGTGTTTCTAAAACAGAGTTGAAAAGTCCTCTTTCGCAATGTCTTTTTTTTGTCCTCTTTCCTCTCCTCTACTCCTATGTTCCTTTTTGTGAAGATTCTTGGAGCAGTTTGCATATGCGGACTGCTGGGTTACTACAAAAGATTTAATTGAGACATTTCATATGATACCCCACTCGACTACTATCAATAAACAAATTTTTTCTAAAGGTCACCCCCTATATGGGATACCTCCCTTACACCTCTCTGAAAATTTATTTCATCCTAAAACTTTCAAGAAGTCATCACATCTGACCTTTCTACAACGCGTCATGGCTATAGCTTGCATGATTTTATCATATTATCAATGAATCTTCCTTAGGATGATATATTCAGCACACTAAAGCTGTTAAATGCAATCAAGAGTACTACCTCTCGGATTGGTGAAGTGGCGAGGGATATAATGATATTTTCTAAATGGTGGATAATTCTTTCATGACGTGTGGTACATTTGTGTAGCATCTTTTATGAGTAGCGAAACACTTGCTCATTATTTCATCAGTAATATCTATATATAATAATATTTAATGTATCTACAACAAAGTTTGTTAATTTATTAATTGAGTAGAGCTATAAAACAATTATCTGATTCCAGGTAACGGAAGGAAGCCTTGCAGAAGAGAACGGAATCAAACTTGGAGATATTATCCTGAAAATTAATGGTATGGACGCAACTAGCCTTACTTTATCTGAAGCACGTAAAGTGGTGCAACAAGCTAATGATACCCTGGAACTAGTAGCCCAGAAGTAATCAATTCTATCTTACAAAAAGCTTTTTAACCAATTCACATTCTTTTAGAATGGAAGATGAGAATGAAACTGGAGTCGAAGAAAAAAATATTATGCTGAAACAACCTGTTACTTTTCAGAACCTTTCTCCACCGAAAGGTAAGGGTCCTCCTAAAATAATTTTTTTGGCTATGATACTACCCTCTTGGATTTGAAATGTAACATAACTAATTTGTTTTTCTATTTGTCATCCTTGGCGTTTCGTCCATCCTCAACACAGAGTTAGTGTTGCCTAAAGCTCAGCCTCGAGTTTGGCATCCTGTTATGTGGCATCACCCTAGAAAAGAGAATGAAGACGATGTCGGACAGGTTGTGCCTAATTTTGAATTTTGTTGGCATTCCAAATAACTAAATTTAACCATCCTTCAATTCAGGAGCTCCCACACCTCCGCATCATACGAAACATTAAACGTTTTTTCAAAGAAACCGAAGACAAACCGGAATTGAGACAAAAAACCATTGAAGATATGTTGCTAGCCCTTCCCGGTGCTTCAAAACTACAATAAAATTTTCTTGTTTGCTTGTAAATGTAATGTTTCCTATGTATGATTAAATAAAGTTTTTCGATTTTGTTCCAATTTGTTTTATTTACTCGTCTTTTCTCCTCATTTGATCATTTCATTTCCCCATTTTCATCAAGCTCATCTCCAGTTTCACCAAGCTCACCTGCAGGAAAAGTTGGCAGTGTTACAACGAAAATTAGCAGCGATCGCAGAAATACCAAATCTTCTAAGGTCAACTTTGGAAACGGTTTCAAAAACCGTTGAGACTTTTGTGCCTGCCGATATAAATGAGAATTTTTTGGATCAAAACGAAGAGGATCAGCATTATGAGGATTCCTTAGCTGAATGCCATGTATACGATGACAATACAATTGACGACTCATACGATATCACTGAAGATGATGATTCGTACAACGAATACATTTTTGAGGATTCTCTAGAACCCATTGAGTCAGTAAACGAAGACGAAGGAGAGGAGGATGAAGAAGAGCAAAAACAAAATTACGATCCGGATTCATTGCCCGTGCTTGAGACTTCAACCAAGGAATCCACACCTGAACCGACTGAAGAAGACATCCAGAAGAGAGAGAAAAAACAAAAGGTTAACCTCAATGAACAATAGAAAAGCTCTCAATTCTATTTTTATCTATATATGTATTATAGATCTTGGAACTTGAAAGATCTTGGCCTTGGGAAGACAACAAAAAAGTGGTTCACAAGTAAGACCATTTTCGAATTTTCATTATTTATTATTGTTCACATATCTCAATTATAGATTCTCAAGTCGGCGAATTGTGCCTTCTATATCTTTGGTAAAAGAAAGGTAAATGTTGAACGTATTTTTACTCTCAAACTAAATTCAATTCTTTTAATTAAAGTTTGTAGTACAAAGAAATCTGATAATTGAACTGATTGCTCTTTCCCTCGCAATTCAGCTTTAATTTCCACTAAATTGTCAGAAAGGGTGTGTTGGCTAGATATTTTTCGGCTAGTTTTGTTATCAACTCAAAAGGCTAATCCGTGATTTCTGCTCTAACCAAAGTAGAGCCCCGATTTTGACGAAAATCAAAAACAAAATGGCGGCCCCTCGAATATAGAAAAGCCCGCAACTTATTTTTTACTGTAGTTGTGAACAATCCTTTGAATCAATGTTGGTGAAACTTGACAATTTGGTAGAGACTGTAAATGTCTAGTGAACAATGAAAAAAACTTCCAGGTCAGGTCAGAATATAAAAATGGCAGTTAGTCGAAATTTGAAAGTTTCTTAAGGCTACAATTTTTATTATATTTTTATGAAACCTAAAGTCAACACATATGTTGACGAGATCTTGGACCAAAATGCATCAGAACAGAATATGAATACTGTGGACCCTGCAGATTTTAGCAGTTGTAAATTTTGAATTCCATTCGAGAATTTAAATTTTAATATACATGGCACAGTGTATTCAAGGAACTGAATTTTAATATATTTTGAATGAAAAAATTTGCTACTTAAAAGGGAATAATAGAAAAACTTTTAATATAAATAGAAAATCGATTTCAAAATGCCTTAAAAAGGATGAAACAAATTTTATGGAAGTGGTGCCAAATCAATTTTCCCATATAAACATAAAAACTTCCAGCATATATTCCATTACAAAAGAAACAGCACCGCTCCCATAAAATGTATTTCATTCTTTGAAGTCGGTTTTCTTTTATTCTTAAAGTTTGTTTCACCTTCGAAGTTTTAAATTTAGTTTAAGATTTTGTTCGAATATACAATATGTCATCTGTAGCGACTACAAATTAATGTCATTTTTTACATTTTAATTCATTTTATTTCTACATGTCAATATTTGCCAGAAAAGTTATTAGAAGTAGTACACTTTACTAAATTATACAGTTTATTTCACTGCACTAAAAGCAATAATAACCAAACCACTGCACTGACAGCAGTGACAAAAAATCCGGTTTGGAATAAGAAAAGAGAAGTTAATGTGCGCAGTCAGAACGTACACGCGCGAGTAAAAGCATATTAAATCTAAACTAGAAAACATAATTGTGAGTATTTATTTTGTAAAGCGAAGAGTGCGCTACATAGTGGTGATCCCTAAATGTCGATTTTCGTAATTAAAAAGAAAAACTGTAATAAAAACACTCGTGTCCTACCGCATAATTAAGTATGCTACCAAAAATATACAGGGAGGCAGATGAAACGTTTGAAAATCATCAGTATGCATTTAAAGCTCCCGGAATTTTTCACGGCTAATCCTGAGCTGTGGTTTTATCAAATTGAGTCACAATTCACAGTAGCCAAAATTACATCGGATCGGCTCAAATTTCATCATGTAGTTAGTTAACTGCGGGCGAACATCGCATGCAAACATTTCGAGATCATTAAAAATCCGCCAACTGATGATCAATTTCTCGTCTTGAGAGCAAGAATCTTTGAAGGATTAGCTGATAGCGAACATACCAAGCTAATGAAATTACTGTCACAAATGCAATTGGTTGATAGAAAACCTTCAATTTTATAGTCTGAAATGAGACAATTAGCATCAGCAGCTGTCAGTGATGATATCCTGAAAATTCTATGGCTACAGAACTATACGTGCAATTCTATCTGTATCATCGGAACCATTACTTGGTTTAGCGAAAATTTGGGAATCAACTAACGTCCATCAGGCGTATGCAACTGCAAACCGTACAACCTGTGACGAAAATACTGGATCAATCCAAAGGCAAATTGAGAAACGAGAAGCAGAAGTTCAAAAGCTGCGTAACGCAAGACAGCGTAATCAAGCATCGTCCAGTTCGGATAAACTTCGCCGCAGCACTAGCAAGCCCAAATATCAGAACTGCTGGTATCATAAGTTCGGACAAAATTCAACCACATTTGGTTGAATTCACGAGTTCGGAAAACTAAAGCAACAAGTTTGGCTCTGGGCAGACGAACTTGGCGCATCCACACCATGCCCTTTTATATACGATACCCTTACTAAACATCGATTTCTTATAGATATGGGTGCAGATGTTTCCATCATTCCATCAATACTAGAATCAAAACATTACGAAGCCAGTAATGCCAATTATAAATGACTGTATGCTGCTAATGGAACAGTGATAAATACATACGGCTAGAGAAAACTTACCGTTTCACTCAACTTACGCCGCACTTTTGACTGGACTTTTATTGTCACTGATGTTAACACACGGCTAATAGGGACAGATTTTTTGAAGTCTCACAATCTTGGAGTAGATTTTAATCAGGTTCCGGTTGAACCGTGCGATATACCAAAAACTGCTATCATTACGCCCTTTGGCCTTTTTGAGTTTGCATTTATGACATTTGATCTCAGAAATGCCGCGAAGACATTTCAACGACTAATCGATGAAGTGCTTCGTGGACTTGATTTTGTCATAGCATACATAGATGATATTTTCATCGCAAGTCAGAATATCGAGCGACATCAAGAGCATGTTAGAATCGTTTTGGATCGACTTTCACAGCATGGACTAAGAATAAATCCGGGCAAGTGTAAATTCGCACAAAATGATCTGGAAGAACTGTGAGTCGTTAGATCACTTAGTCACACCCCAAGGTATTAAACCATTACCTGGCAAAGTAGAAGCCATAATCCATTTCGAAAAGCCTCTTGTTGCAAAACAACTCCGGTGAATCATACCAATTACAAATTTATATAGGCATTTCATTCCAAACGCCGCAACTATTCAAGACAAACTGCAACGTTAAAAATGACAATTCTGTTATCACTTGGACTGAAGACGTGTCTAAGGAATACAAAAAAACGCTAGCCAATGCAACACTGCTAGTTCATCCATCCAAATCAGCACCCATTGCATTAGAAATAACGCATCAGGCGCAGCGATTGGTGCCGCTCTGCACCAAATTGAGGAAATTAAATAATGCTCAGAAAAAATTAATTACATACGATCGAAAGCTGCTAGCAATCCATGAAGCAATTAAATATTTCGGGCACATGTTGGAGGGAAAAAAATTTGCCATAAGCCACTTATTGTTGCCTATCGTCAAAAAGGTGATAGAGCATCACCTCGACATGTTCGGCAATTAGACTACATAAGTCAGTTTTCATCCGATATTCGCTACATTTCCAGCCGTCAAAATATCATCCTCGATCTTCTATCACGGATTAATTCAATCCATTACGTCAAAATTCAGATCGAAGCGATAGCTAGAGATCAAGAAACTGATGATGAACTACAAAATATCTTGCATTCAAACACAACTTCTTTGCAACTTAAACGCATCATACCCCCTTATTCAGACATTAAGCTCTACTGCGATTTAAAAAGTACGAAAGCTAAACTTTCATAACCAAAAACTTTCGTTTAACGGTTTTAGCCAAAATTCACAATTTATCCCATCCCGGAATAAGAGCAACTACGCGCCTCGTAAAAGAGCGTTTTGGTTGGCCGAATCTATACCGCGATAGCAAAAATTACGTACTAAATTGCATCTCTTGCCAAAGGACCAAAGTGCACTGCCATACAAGCTTATAAGTAAATCCCAGAGCGATTTACACACATAAATATTGATTTAGTTGGCCCGCCTCCACCATCAGGAGGTTACTCATACATTTTAACAGTAATTGGCCAGAATCAATTCCAATCAGCAGTATAACCGTGGATAGTGTCACATCTGCACTAATATTTGACTTGATATCTCGTTATGGCGTCACCGCAAGAATAAACATGGATCAAAGACGGAATTGTTTCATCAGCTAAACAAAATCTTAGGAGTATTACATCTGCGAACGACAAGCTACCATCCGCAGTCAAATGGCATTATCGAAAGATGGCACAGGTCGTTCAAATCATCTCTTAGAGCCAAATTATCTAATCATTGGTACAAAGAACTACCCCTCGTTTTACTAGGACTTCGCAGTGTGTGGAAAAACGATATAAAAGCAACACCAGCAGATATTACTTTCGGACAAGCACTTCGCATTCCAAGAGAATTTTTCGAGATGTCGAAGGAGCACCCCAGTAATGAAGAATTTATAAAAAAATTTCGACGAAGAACGAATATTTTTCAACCGGCAAAGACCATACATCATACCAGTAGTAAAGTTTTCGTGCACCCTGCTTTAAAAGATTGTTCGCATGTTTTTGTCAGAGTCGATACCATTCGTACTCCACTTCAGCCACCGTTCAAAGAACCGGACATTGTCATTAAGCGTGGCTTAATGTAATCGTTCATGGAAAACATCAAAACATTTCTATCGATTAATTGAAACCCGTCATTACAATACAAGATCAAGACGACCAAATATCGAAATCCAGTAAATCAGTACACCACCGGCCAAATCAGCGCAATAATCATTGTGAGGTTTCGAGATCACCAAGCCTAACCATTTCGTATGACAAGTATCATACTGGACAGGGAGTAATGTAGCGACTACAAATTAATTTCATTTTTTACATTTTAATTCATTTTATACATTTTTATTTCTACAAGTCAATTTTTTCCAGAAAGGTTATTAGTACAGTTTATTCCACTGCACTGAAAGCAATAATAACCAAACCACTGCACTAACAGCAGTGACAAAAATCCGGTTAAGTTCACGCGAGAATAAAATCAAATTACATCTAAATTAGAAAGCATAATTATTGTGAATTTTTATTTCACAAAACGAAGGGTGCGCTTCACTTATACTAAAGCTAATTTAGAATTCCTTAACCTGAATCACCTAGTTTATGAAAAACTCAGAATGTTGTCGAAGGTTATTGGGGTGAATTCTTTACTTTGACAGCAGAGTATGGAATTTCGGTAGGTGTGAATAAATGAGACAAAGCTCAAGTGGCAAGAAATGTTTCTCGATTCCTTAATAGCGCTTGCGCCATACCTACCTAGATACTTTAGAGAACTTCTGCAATGCTGCCTTAGTAGAGGCTGGATTATAATAACGGCATGCTGTTACCGGATCTGGAGGGGAAGGAAGGAAGACCTGCTTGTCTAGTGTACACAAAAGAAGTAGTTGAAAATCACGTTCTGGTAAAGAAACAGAGGAAGATTGCTTTGTTTCACTGAAAAAGAGAAGAGAAGTAGTCTACTCCAAGCTCGCAGGGTACCGTACCCTAGTTCTTGCCTAGGATCTAGAAGGTTGAGCCATCATAATGTGCGTCTACTCTCAAGAGTATTAGCTTCACTTGTTGCAAGAATCATTCGCTCTCGCACTAATACGTTGAGGGCCTCACTGATGACTCATTCGACCTCATTCATTCATTTCATTAGCATAGGCTGGCTGAAGTGATATTGGGACGTTTGTTTCAACCATTTTCCTAACAGTACATCTACTATATCTTAGGAAATATTTTTATGAGAAACGGTATTTAGAACACAGATGCGATATTGTTTGGTAAAACGAACCAATATTTCGTTTTTAGAGTTTTATAAAATAATTTTACGGAGTTTAAGGGGAGTCTCCCCATATAGCGGAGTGGCCCCTCGGAAAAAATTCCCCGAATGTAGACATTATGGGTACCAAATGAAAGGTCTTAACAAGAACTACTCAAAACAGGTCTTTAATTAACAAGTTTTGTTTCGAGGGATACAGGGGAAGTAGAACTATACGAAAATTTTGTGCCCCCCCTTAGACTGATTGGACACCTTTGACCTGGAAAACTTGAAAAAAATCATGGAGGTAAGTCTTTAGGAGTGCAAGGGCAACAAATATCTCAAAAGTCAAATTTCAATCTACTTGGTTAATATTAGTACATTTTATAAATTTTACTTCTTTGCCAATAAAACCAAAACGGAACCCTTAAATTTCTTAAGATCTTCACTTTATGTTTTCTGAAAGCAGTTATACGTGTTTCATATCAATCAAACAATAAAGAGCTAAGTTACAGCTGATTGAATATCTAACAATTACAACACCATTAAAATATGATACTAGGGAGATATACGTTTACAATGGATCTAGATACTACAAATATATAGAAGTTTAGATAAAAATTTAAGAAATGGTTTGTAATATTGATGTGTTATCATGATTATCCAAGTAACGGGGTCAAAAAACTTGGAAAAAATTAGGGCAAATTTCAGTTTTTAATAACCAGGACTTAGTTCTTTGAATTCAATTTCTGGAGTTACTAATTGGTTTATAAAACCCTTCTGGTAGAAGCACTCTCCTGCTACTTCAACTTGTTTTTTGTGGTAAGAAGCTAAAGGCTATTCATGCCCTGAGTGCGGGGCTTCCAAAATCGCAAGACATGTGGACCACCCACTAAATACTTCCTCTATCAATTTGAGAACGTAGCCAGGAACACATTACTTCGGGTTGGACCGCATTTTTAGACACCATGAGAATTCATCAAATTGGAAGTTTCTCTTTTCTAGCGAGAGGTGAGGGAGGATGAGGTACTTCTACTAAGTTTCTAAGCTCCATTAACCCCAGTTGTTCAATTAAGTCCTTTTTATCTGACAGGAGTACCTGAAGTAATGTGCTACACAGCTCTATTTGTCAACCAATCGAGCATATCCCCCTAATTAGAGCTCACCGATTTCCCCATAGAGACGCACAGCCTATCCCATCACCTGCATGCAAAAATCTGTAGTAAGCACCGTCTTCCTCTTCTGCCCAAAACCTTCAATCGGGAGACAGTAACTTACAAATGTTGTGCAGGAAAGAGAGAAAACATCCATTCAAGCTCAAAAGCTGAGTCAGGTAGAAGTCAGTCTCGCTATGCCCTTGATTGGACCATCATCTCAAATAATTCCCTCTACTTGTTGTTCGTCCAATACTACTGCTAATTATTGAATGAGCGTTATTTCTCCTCATGGACAACTTTCTCCATAATTCCTTCATTTCGACGAAGGCAAATCCTACGGTGCTTTAAAGTAGGAAATGTTTGGGGTGTCACGCCTTAAATGATTAGCATTGCTGAATCAGAGGCTGCCAGATACAGCTGTCTCTTCACAGCGCATAGCTCCAGAGCATCGGAGCCTATAGATGTCAGCGGGGAGCTTCCATTGGCCCCACCAACTGTGGATGAAGTTTGTTTCATCATCAAAGCCCAAAAGAATAATAAAGCACTGGGCATCGATGAGATTCCAGTGGAGCTCATCAAATATGGATGCAGTAATGTTCATAAAGCAATTCACAGAGTCATCCAGCACATTTGGCAACAAGAACATATGCCGAAAGAGTGGAGCCAATCAATAATATTCCCTATCCAGAAAAAGGTGAAAAGCTACAGTGCGAAAATTATAGAGGCATATCACTACTTTGTACGGCGTACAAAATATTTTCTAAAATCATAGATTTAAAATCGGATCATACGCCAACAGTTTTATTTAGGAGTATCAAGGTGGTTTTAGAGCAGGTAGATCGACGATAGACCAATCGTTCACAGTCAAGCAGGTACTTGAAAAGTGCTGGGAGTTCAACATAGACGTATACCAAATTTTCATTGACTTTAAGCAAGCATACAACAGTATTGATTGCAACATACTGTACCAAATAATGCTTTGCTTTGGCATCCAAGCCTAATTAGTCCATCTTACCAAAACGACAATGGTGTCGACGACCACCCAAGTCCGCATCAATAATCAACTCACCGATGCTTTGACATAAATATCGGACTAAAGCAGGGAGATGGGCTGGCCCCATTGCTATTCAATTTGGCCCTGGATTACGTCATAAGGAAGCTACCTGCAGATACGCGAGGTACATTACTATTCAAGTCGAGCCAAGTAGTAGCCTATGCGGACGACATCAACATTTTGTCACGGTTATTAACAATTGCCAAAGAACTGTTCCTGAAGCTCGACAGCGAAGCAAAACTAGTAGGGCTACAAATCAATGAAAAATACCTCAAGCACACAAAATATCACACTTGGCGAATACAGTATCAAAAATGTTAAGGAATTTGTCTATTTAGGCGCCAAAATATCGAAGACGGGTATTGATATTTTATTCAGTTTTGACGATTTTGAAGACCAGCCACATACACAGAAAAACAAAGCTCCAAGTATACAAATCTGTGATAAGACCTGTGTTATGCTATGGGTGTGAAACATGGACCCTAACCCAAGTATCCGCAAATATATTGAACGCCTTTGAGAGATGAGTCCTAAAGCGAATAACCGGAGCGGAGCTAGACGGGGAACAATGGTGAATTCGATACAACCATGAGCTGTATGAAATTTTTGATGAAATTTTGATGATTTGTTGATGATTATGTATTTATCGAGATACTAGGCGGCCAGAACCTGTCATACTAAGAGGCGCACCAAGTGCGCACGTACTCATTTTACTGGAAAAACTCAGCCATTTGGATTGAATTAGCTGCATGTCAAAAAGAAAATGGTTCTAGGTAACTTGGTGCTTCTAGACTATGCATCAGAACCGGTCATTCTAAGGCGTGTGGAAAAAGCAGGAATAAAAATTTCACCCAAAAAGCCAGCCCATTCGATTGAAGTTGAAGTCATGTTAAAAGCAATCTGTTTGTAGATTATTAAGCTTATCTCAACCATTTAGGAGGCTGAGAGGACCCCTGCAAAAGGTTTACCTTGGGTAACACAGGTATGGGTATGTATAACACTCATGCCAAACGGCATCGCAAATCATTAAGAGCAACGTGGAGATGATTTTTCTTGCTTACTGATCAGACTAAAACGGTTGAAGATGAATTAACACTCTTAAACTTTCTATTTGGCCAGGATCAGTCATTCTAAATTGCGCGGGTACTCAGTTTACTCGCGAAACTCAGCTATTTCGGTTCAAGCTAATCAAACATGTGGTTGTAAATAATTAGGCACTCCCAAACCTTCAAGGAGGTCGGTAGGGCTCCTGCCGGGGTTTTACTTTGGCAATATACCTCAATTTAAGGTATGGATAAGTGCAAGGTAGTATTATCGCTCGGTCGACGAAGGCAGTACATCGCTGCTCGAATTTCGAAATTGGAGGACGCGGTCAATGGACCAAGAAAGTTGGAGGCGCTATTTGCAGGAAGCGAGGGCCCTAGAGGGACTATAGTGCTTCAAAGAAGAAGTATTCGCTTATTGACCGGATTATACTAGCTCACATTAACTGAACGAATAAATGATGTACTGAACTTTCCAAAACAGTTCTTAAAACAATGTTACTGGCTTCGCGATTCGGCACCTGTGATCATAAAAATCTGATTAAAAACCATGGAGGGAGGTTTTAATGAGTACAACAACAACAAATGCACTAGAAGTCAAAATGCACTCAACTTTTTCAATTATATTACCTTCAAATTTCACATTTTTCCCAATAAAGTCGTATGAATTTAACATAAACTTGGCGAAATTCGATACTTAAGTAGCCTGACAAAAAGTCCCCATACTTTGTAAGTTTAATGAAAATGGCATCCAGAATCTGGCCCATAAAAGTTATTTATCTGTTATTTCTTTTCAGAGTTCATCAATTCAATGAAATTCCATTATCAGGAAGGAACGCAGGGAACAATTAACGCTGCATAAAAAGGCTTGCATTGATAGTATATAAATAGTTGCAATTTTTTATAGCGTTTGAAAATAAATTTGCATTTTACCATTTACCACATGTGTATTGTCTAGAAGTTATAAGTTTAACTACATATATTGTATAATTTATGTTGAGAGGTTTATGTGTATTTCAATTTATAATAGTTGAAAGGATTGTGAAATAACTATTATAGTTTAAAATTTTGTTGCTGCAGCACTACAGCCCCTTTCGGGCCTTCGCTTAGAGACAGTTAGAATATCTGATTATCATGATCAAATGTGCCGGTACTCCAACAAGGTGATATGGTCAGTATCACGCTTTGGCCGTGTGTCCGTCCACCCAGCTGCGACACGCTCTGATTTTTAAACCAGCACGTATCATAACTGAACGGGCTAATAGTCCGTCCAAAGAATCACTCGAACTAAATCTCGTTGCCACCAACGAGAGTCGAACCAGGGATCTTCAGCTTACGGGATGTGTGCTCTAACCACTACACCACGCGGACTACTTTTGTCATAATATGCAATGTAACAATTTTATACTAAAATTAATTTCAATTACCTCAAACTGAATAAGCCACTTAATCAAAAGTTCAGGATGGTAATTAACCTTCCACTGGTGGAGCTGTTGAATTTTGTACAAAACCCGACTTATATTTTCTTTATCTCTCGCTTTAGGCGAACTGCTCGCAGTTATGCTCCTCTTGCGATCCGTTTTCTTTCACATTTTAGTTTGTATTAGTTTCCTCAGTATGAACTGTTTAGTCACCAATGGTTTTGGTATTGTGCATAGGTTGCCGATAACATTTTTGAGAAACCAGGAATCTTATTCAAAACCCCCGGACGCGTACCTATGCAGTCGGCATATTGAAATAAATAAGTTCAAACAATTAATGTGTTATACTTATCAGTATAAGTTACTGTCATGAGTACAAATACAATTAACAAAATGTAAATAAAGAAAATAATTTCTTTTTCTAAAATCAAAATTAAAAGCAACTCCTGGAGATTATAATATTTGTACGTTTACCCATCAAAGTTTAAGGTCGCAAATTTGTTGCTATGTATTTTTGACTGCAGCCAATATAATTTAATAATTTTTTATCACCCTGTTAAAGAAGATTGTAGAACTCGTTTTTGGCTTTAATTTATTTATTTCTTCAGTCCACTGACTCGACTTCTACATGCGCAAGATGCTCTGGTAAATCAGCAATTTTTTTAGTTCTTGGTAGATGTTGGTTGATTGTCTTTAAAAATAGCTCCAAGAATTATTGCAATTTTTGTCACCAGAAACATTTTCATCAGTAAACTTTTTGAAGCAAAGAAACTCCTTGACCAGATATTCTTCGTTGATCACTATACCATGAGATTTTAAAAACTCTAAACAAAGTTCTAAATGCACCCATTCTGCAGGTTAAGGTTACTTGATGTCGATCCAATCAAATACTTTTATTTCATGCAGAGGTTAAATCCAAGATGTCAGATAATTTTTCATAGTTGCAATAACAATTTTGAATCTCTTCAAAGAATTCATTGTTTCATTTCGCATCTAATGTATAAATTATGGTTTTCACTTTGAAAGGGACAAAGTTCTGCCAAATCCTTTCACTGAGATTTTGTACAATTAATTGCAACGTACTTCGCACCTCAACGACAGCATTGTCAGCCTACTCTATTGCCTCCATATTTGTTTGCATGATATTCATGGTAGAATGAATGATAAATATATATTACATATATATATATATATATATATATATATATATATATATATATATATATATATATATACATGCTTCATTAGAATGGTCTTCAAGAAAAATTTTCAGCTCTATGGATGCATTTTCAGAGCTCAAAAATAGTTCTTTAAAGGTTCAAATGCCTTAAATAACGCTCCACTGTGAGATATAAGCTCAAACGTCTTGTTTTTGAATGGTATAAAAATTTTGAGTATTCTAAGTCCGCTTGCTAGCAAAAGTCTTTCAAGGCTTCTGTTTAAATAGTATATATCGAGAAATGATTATATATTTTCATAACAATCTGTAGTAATCGAGCAATCACCTAAGCAAACTGCCCGAAAACCCGCATAACACTGTTCCTAAATTTCAATTGCAGATTTGAAAAATTTAATTACTCAAATTCAAATCTTTGTAAATTATAAAATTTAGAAAAAAAATGTTTATTTTTATTATAAATATAAATTTATATTATTTTTTTTTTATATATATTAAACTTAAATTTTCCTTCACATCGATATTCTTTATGATATTTATCTTTTTATTATGATTTAAACTTTTCTAATTATTATTGTTTTTTTATTAGCTTTATTACACAAATCTACAAATTGAAATTTCTGACATGAAAACACTGATATAATACATCCCATCCATGTATTGCATTGTCAAATGCAAACTAACGTGGCTGAACTAGAGGCTCATCAATCCACCGTTGCGGCGTAAAGATCATGCGGGGATTAAAACGGATCGGGGAGTCTGCTTGAGATCGTCACACAGCGCGGATGCCGCGAGAAAAGAAAAGAGTCTTGCCGGATGAACGGAAGGAAAAGTTTGCATTCGGATCGTAGACTGTAGCTATAAGGAAAGAAAAGATTGAACTTCGACTGATGGAAGGCTGTATTCATTCATTCAAAGAAAAGTTTTAGTTTTGTAATTTCGGAGGGAAAGACCTTGAGATAGTTGTTGCCAAAAGCAGTCGGGAAGAAAAATAATTTATTGAAATTAGAAAGATTCGTTAAGTTATTTGACATTAAAGTCAATTCGAAGTGGTGAATCTTTGTTGATAGAATGGTAAGTAGTAAAATAATAAGGTCACGATGGTTTAAATATACCTGTTAAAATCCAAACACCTACATTGTGGAAAAAATGTAATGAGGAAAAGTGTATGAAAATTAAAAATCATATCAATCGGCGCGAGAAAATGAGCTTGCATCAAAGGGAGATGATTCGTCTTGGCACCTCCTCTATATCCGTGTGAAAAAACTTGCGAGCCTGTCGAAATAGAAGCTTTCAAGCATTTTAACCAATCTATACAAATTTCGGTGATTGCTTATGGTGATGTGCATACGGTAGATGATATAGAAAATACTTTTTCACAAACGGAATGTTTAGGAATAATGGCTGCACGAGCTCGTGCAAATAGCCGGTGATCAGCTAACCTTTCAATGCTTCCATCATTACCTAACTTTTATGACCGAAAAATTGATGTGGCGCAAACAGCGCGTAGTAGTTATTAATCTGACTCGAACAGAAGACGTAATAAACAAAATGAAAACAGTGTTAAATATTGGCCGAGTTAATTTGTTTATATTTTTGTTCGATAGTAAAAACAAATTATAATAATTTATTTAGCAGCAATAAAGAAAATTTCAAGGCATCACCACAGTACCAGCGGACGCCAGGTGAGGATGATGGTGAGTACCCTATTGGTTTCTATATTTTCTATATTATTAATTATATTATTAACTACAATTCAAAATGTATTCATTTTGCTATAGTTTAATTTATATTTATATTTATTCCCCCATGAATTATCACATTCATTCATAGTCAAAAGGAAGTTGATTTTAATATACTTTACGCAAAAATTAAAAGACCATTACAAACGGTCTTAAATCCTTTCAAAAAAATGTATTCTAATATGCCTAATTGAAAAAAACCAACAACATTGTAGCTTTTCGATTTAATCCAATAATTTAGTCAACATCAAAATATTGAATATTGAACTAAAGCACGTTTTAGCTGAATAACATTGCAATAATAATAGAAACAAGTTGGGTAAACAGACCTACGCTCATGTCAGAAGGGTTTTGTATTCAATTTACAAAATGCAGTCACCAGATCAAATAAAATCAAGAAATATGTCAAAGACGATTTTATTGGAGAAAATATGAAATTCGAAGATCATACTATTATTAACAAGGTTGAACGAATTTCGACTTTTGAGATTTTTGTTATTGTTATACTCATAAATAGCTCCCTTGATAATTATTTCAGATATCCATTCGCGAGGGAGGAAACACATTTTTCATGTATTTCCCCCCTGTGCCCCCACGGAAGCAAAAACTGACAGTTTAAGAACTGTTTTGAAAAGCTCCCATGAAAGCTTTCATTTCATACTCATATCGGCTATGTTTGATGAATTTTTATTTTCAGGAGCCACTCTCCTGTACTGTTATCATCGATCAATGGCCAATTTTTTCGAATCCTAGAATGGTTACAAAGCCCTTTTGCTGGGAGCTCTCTCCCGCCTCCTTGACTTGCTTCGCTTATGAGTATTAATTGTAGGTACTCATCTTCAGTCATTCATTAAATTGAATCAAGTGTTCAAAGCATGCACCTTAAACGTTGAAGTTGGGAAAAAATAACTCAAAATTATTCAATCTTCGCATTTAAAACAGCCACTATTTTGTTTTACGATTACTGATACCACTAGCTGAACCGATTCTCAAAGATATTCATGGCACCTATCATTCCTGAAATTTTCATGCAAATCCTAGCAAAACGGTGGTGTCTGAGTCGGTAAAAAGCTCATGTTGTTCCGTTGCTATACAGGTATGTTGCCATAGTAATAAATGCAGTAATACAGGAAAATTCAAACCGCTATAACTTCGCTAACTATGATTCAATCTTTATGAAACTTTCAGAATAGATCAATCTTATAAATACTCATGTATGTACTGAATTTCATTGAATTTAAGGGTTCCGTTAAGATTTTATTCAAGAAAGCATAAAATCGATAAATCATACTATTACTAACAAAGTTGAGTGAATTGTGACTTCTAGCGTATTTGTTGTTGTTGTACTCACCAAGGCCTACATTCCTGATTTTTTTCAGATTTTTCGGATCACAGGTGTCCAATCGCGAGGGGGGGGACACACATTTTTCGTATATTTCCCCTCCCTGTGCGCCCCTCGAAGCAAACTTTGCCAAACGAAGACCTGTTTTGAAAAGTTCTCATCAAGACCTTTCATTTGATATCCATATCGGCCATCTTCAATGAAATTTTTTTTTCGGGGGGTCACTCCCTTATATGGAGCGACGCCCCTTAAATACCTTATAAAATTTTTTTTTTATTCGAACTTTGAAGAGAACACCACTTTACACCTACATACAAAATTTGATGTTTCTAGCTTAAGTAGTTTCCGAGAAAAACTGCTGTGACACACGGACGGACGGACGGACAGACAGACGGACAGACGGACAGACAGGACGCGATTTTAGAAGGGTTTTGTAAAATTATTTTACAAAACCCTAAAAGGACAAATGAAACACGATGTAGACCGGCCTTCCGCTCGCGTTTATATTTTTCATTTAAGGACAAAGTTCATACAGATTATGTTTGTATGAGCTTGTCAATTACACTTAAATGGGAAATATATGGCTACGTCTACATTGGATCATAAATCATGTAGAGATTAAAATACCTTTTTTCACCATTTCTAATTCGATGTTACCGAGTTTCTCGCATGGAAACCATCTCTTCATTGTAAATATTTTTGTGAATGCCTATTCTAGTCTTATATCAGTACTCGACCTCAGCTGAGACATCAAATGAGATAATATGGCATAGGAAGAAAAATTGTTAATGGGTCTTTTTGAAAAAATATGGATAATGCGAAAGTAAGCTCGCGCCAGCTCTTATCACGTGTTATGTTACACATTTGATGTAGTTAGGGGTCAAAAGAATTCGTGGAAGGAACAAGGTGAAGAGAACAATACAATATTGGAAAAGACAAGATAACATAAATCTTGTATTTGATACCTCGGGAGAGAGCTCCCAGCAAAAGGGCTTTGTAACCATTCTAGGATTCGAAAAAATTGGCCATTGATCGATGATAACAGTACAGGAGAGTGGCTCCTGAAAATAAAAATTCATCAAACATAGCCGATATGAGTATGAAATGAAAGCTTTCATGGGAGCTTTTCAAAACAGTTCTTAAACTGTCAGTTTTTGCTTCCGTGGGGGCACAGGGGGGAAATACATGAAAAATGTGTTTCCTCCCTCGCGAATGGATATCTGAAATAATTATCAAGGGAGCTATTTATGAGTATAACAATAACAAAAATCTCAAAAGTCGAAATTCGTTCAACCTTGTTAATAATAGTATGATCTTCGAATTTCATATTTTCTCCAATAAAATCGTCTTTGACATATTTCTTGATTTTATTTGATCTGGTGACTGCATTTTGTAAATTGAATACAAAACCCTTCTGACATGAGCGTAGGTCTGTTTACCCAACTTGTTTCTATTATTATTGCAATGTTATTCAGCTAAAACGTGCTTTAGTTCAATATTCAATATTTTGATGTTGACTAAATTATTGGATTAAATCGAAAAGCTACAATGTTGTTGGTTTTTTTCAATTAGGCATATTAGAATACATTTTTTTGAAAGGATTTAAGACCGTTTGTAATGGTCTTTTAATTTTTGCGTAAAGTATATTAAAATCAACTTCCTTTTGACTATGAATGAATGTGATAATTCATGGGGGAATAAATATAAATATAAATTAAACTATAGCAAAATGAATACATTTTGAATTGTAGTTAATAATATAATTAATAATATAGAAAATATAGAAACCAATAGGGTACTCACCATCATCCTCACCTGGCGTCCGCTGGTACTGTGGTGATGCCTTGAAATTTTCTTTATTGCTGCTAAATAAATTATTATAATTTGTTTTTACTATCGAACAAAAATATAAACAAATTAACTCGGCCAATATTTAACACTGTTTTCATTTTGTTTATTACGTCTTCTGTTCGAGTCAGATTAATAACTACTACGCGCTGTTTGCGCCACATCAATTTTTCGGTCATAAAAGTTAGGTAATGATGGAAGCATTGAAAGGTTAGCTGATCACCGGCTATTTGCACGAGCTCGTGCAGCCATTATTCCTAAACATTCCGTTTGTGAAAAAGTATTTTCTATATCATCTACCGTATGCACATCACCATAAGCAATCACCGAAATTTGTATAGATTGGTTAAAATGCTTGAAAGCTTCTATTTCGACAGGCTCGCAAGTTTTTTCACACGGATATAGAGGAGGTGCCAAGACGAATCATCTCCCTTTGATGCAAGCTCATTTTCTCGCGCCGATTGATATGATTTTTAATTTTCATACACTTTTCCTCATTACATTTTTTCCACAATGTAGGTGTTTGGATTTTAACAGGTATATTTAAACCATCGTGACCTTATTATTTTACTACTTACCATTCTATCAACAAAGATTCACCACTTCGAATTGACTTTAATGTCAAATAACTTAACGAATCTTTCTAATTTCAATAAATTATTTTTCTTCCCGACTGCTTTTGGCAACAACTATCTCAAGGTCTTTCCCTCCGAAATTACAAAACTAAAACTTTTCTTTGAATGAATGAATACAGCCTTCCATCAGTCGAAGTTCAATCTTTTCTTTCCTTATAGCTACAGTCTACGATCCGAATGCAAACTTTTCCTTCCGTTCATCCGGCAAGACTCTTTTCTTTTCTCGCGGCATCCGCGCTGTGTGACGATCTCAAGCAGACTCCCCGATCCGTTTTAATCCCCGCATGATCTTTACGCCGCAACGGTGGATTGATGAGCCTCTAGTTCAGCCACGTTAGTTTGCATTTGACAATGCAATACATGGATGGGATGTATTATATCAGTGTTTTCATGTCAGAAATTTCAATTTGTAGATTTGTGTAATAAAGCTAATAAAAAAACAATAATAATTAGAAAAGTTTAAATCATAATAAAAAGATAAATATCATAAAGAATATCGATGTGAAGGAAAATTTAAGTTTAATATATATAAAAAAAAAATAATATAAATTTATATTTATAATAAAAATAAACATTTTTTTTCTAAATTTTATAATTTACAAAGATTTGAATTTGAGTAATTAAATTTTTCAAATCTGCAATTGAAATTTAGGAACAGTGTTATGCGGGTTTTCGGGCAGTTTGCTTAGGTGATTGCTCGATTACTACAGATTGTTATGAAAATATATAATCATTTCTCGATATATACTATTTAAACAGAAGCCTTGAAAGACTTTTGCTAGCAAGCGGACTTAGAATACTCAAAATTTTTATACCATTCAAAAACAAGACGTTTGAGCTTATATCTCACAGTGGAGCGTTATTTAAGGCATTTGAACCTTTAAAGAACTATTTTTGAGCTCTGAAAATGCATCCATAGAGCTGAAAATTTTTCTTGAAGACCATTCTAATGAAGCATGTATATATATATATATATATATATATATATATATATATATATATATATATATATATATATATATATATATATATATATATATGTAATATATATTTATCATTCATTCTACCATGAATATCATGCAAACAAATATGGAGGCAATAGAGTAGGCTGACAATGCTGTCGTTGAGGTGCGAAGTACGTTGCAATTAATTGTACAAAATCTCAGTGAAAGGATTTGGCAGAACTTTGTCCCTTTCAAAGTGAAAACCATAATTTATACATTAGATGCGAAATGAAACAATGAATTCTTTGAAGAGATTCAAAATTGTTATTGCAACTATGAAAAATTATCTGACATCTTGGATTTAACCTCTGCATGAAATAAAAGTATTTGATTGGATCGACATCAAGTAACCTTAACCTGCAGAATGGGTGCATTTAGAACTTTGTTTAGAGTTTTTAAAATCTCATGGTATAGTGATCAACGAAGAATATCTGGTCAAGGAGTTTCTTTGCTTCAAAAAGTTTACTGATGAAAATGTTTCTGGTGACAAAAATTGCAATAATTCTTGGAGCTATTTTTAAAGACAATCAACCAACATCTACCAAGAACTAAAAAAATTGCTGATTTACCAGAGCATCTTGCGCATGTAGAAGTCGAGTCAGTGGACTGAAGAAATAAATAAATTAAAGCCAAAAACGAGTTCTACAATCTTCTTTAACAGGGTGATAAAAAATTATTAAATTATATTGGCTGCAGTCAAAAATACATAGCAACAAATTTGCGACCTTAAACTTTGATGGGTAAACGTACAAATATTATAATCTCCAGGAGTTGCTTTTAATTTTGATTTTAGAAAAAGAAATTATTTTCTTTATTTACATTTTGTTAATTGTATTTGTACTCATGACAGTAACTTATACTGATAAGTATAACACATTAATTGTTTGAACTTATTTATTTCAATATGCCGACTGCATAGGTACGCGTCCGGGGGTTTTGAATAAGATTCCTGGTTTCTCAAAAATGTTATCGGCAACCTATGCACAATACCAAAACCATTGGTGACTAAACAGTTCATACTGAGGAAACTAATACAAACTAAAATGTGAAAGAAAACGGATCGCAAGAGGAGCATAACTGCGAGCAGTTCGCCTAAAGCGAGAGATAAAGAAAATATAAGTCGGGTTTTGTACAAAATTCAACAGCTCCACCAGTGGAAGGTTAATTACCATCCTGAACTTTTGATTAAGTGGCTTATTCAGTTTGAGGTAATTGAAATTAATTTTAGTATAAAATTGTTACATTGCATATTATGACAAAAGTAGTCCGCGTGGTGTAGTGGTTAGAGCACACATCCCGTAAGCTGAAGATCCCTGGTTCGACTCTCGTTGGTGGCAACGAGATTTAGTTCGAGTGATTCTTTGGACGGACTATTAGCCCGTTCAGTTATGATACGTGCTGGTTTAAAAATCAGAGCGTGTCGCAGCTGGGTGGACGGACACACGGCCAAAGCGTGATACTGACCATATCACCTTGTTGGAGTACCGGCACATTTGATCATGATAATCAGATATTCTAACTGTCTCTAAGCGAAGGCCCGAAAGGGGCTGTAGTGCTGCAGCAACAAAATTTTAAACTATAATAGTTATTTCACAATCCTTTCAACTATTATAAATTGAAATACACATAAACCTCTCAACATAAATTATACAATATATGTAGTTAAACTTATAACTTCTAGACAATACACATGTGGTAAATGGTAAAATGCAAATTTATTTTCAAACGCTATAAAAAATTGCAACTATTTATATACTATCAATGCAAGCCTTTTTATGCAGCGTTAATTGTTCCCTGCGTTCCTTCCTGATAATGGAATTTCATTGAATTGATGAACTCTGAAAAGAAATAACAGATAAATAACTTTTATGGGCCAGATTCTGGATGCCATTTTCATTAAACTTACAAAGTATGGGGACTTTTTGTCAGGCTACTTAAGTATCGAATTTCGCCAAGTTTATGTTAAATTCATACGACTTTATTGGGAAAAATGTGAAATTTGAAGGTAATATAATTGAAAAAGTTGAGTGCATTTTGACTTCTAGTGCATTTGTTGTTGTTGTACTCATTAAAACCTCCCTCCATGGTTTTTAATCAGATTTTTATGATCACAGGTGCCGAATCGCGAAGCCAGTAACATTGTTTTAAGAACTGTTTTGGAAAGTTCAGTACATCATTTATTCGTTCAGTTAATGTGAGCTAGTATAATCCGGTCAATAAGCGAATACTTCTTCTTTGAAGCACTATAGTCCCTCTAGGGCCCTCGCTTCCTGCAAATAGCGCCTCCAACTTTCTTGGTCCATTGACCGCGTCCTCCAATTTCGAAATTCGAGCAGCGATGTACTGCCTTCGTCGACCGAGCGATAATACTACCTTGCACTTATCCATACCTTAAATTGAGGTATATTGCCAAAGTAAAACCCCGGCAGGAGCCCTACCGACCTCCTTGAAGGTTTGGGAGTGCCTAATTATTTACAACCACATGTTTGATTAGCTTGAACCGAAATAGCTGAGTTTCGCGAGTAAACTGAGTACCCGCGCAATTTAGAATGACTGATCCTGGCCAAATAGAAGGTTTAAGAGTGTTAATTCATCTTCAACCGTTTTAGTCTGATCAGTAAGCAAGAAAAATCATCTCCACGTTGCTCTTAATGATTTGCGATGCCGTTTGGCATGAGTGTTATACATACCCATACCTGTGTTACCCAAGGTAAACCTTTTGCAGGGGTCCTCTCAGCCTCCTAAATGGTTGAGATAAGCTTAATAATCTACAAACAGATTGCTTTTAACATGACTTCAACTTCAATCGAATGGGCTGGCTTTTTGGGTGAAATTTTTATTCCTGCTTTTTCCACACGCCTTAGAATGACCGGTTCTGATGCATAGTCTAGAAGCACCAAGTTACCTAGAACCATTTTCTTTTTGACATGCAGCTAATTCAATCCAAATGGCTGAGTTTTTCCAGTAAAATGAGTACGTGCGCACTTGGTGCGCCTCTTAGTATGACAGGTTCTGGCCGCCTAGTATCTCGATAAATACATAATCATCAACAAATCATCAAAATTTCATCAAAAATTTCATACAGCTCATGGTTGTATCGAATTCACCATTGTTCCCCGTCTAGCTCCGCTCCGGTTATTCGCTTTAGGACTCATCTCTCAAAGGCGTTCAATATATTTGCGGATACTTGGGTTAGGGTCCATGTTTCACACCCATAGCATAACACAGGTCTTATCACAGATTTGTATACTTGGAGCTTTGTTTTTCTGTGTATGTGGCTGGTCTTCAAAATCGTCAAAACTGAATAAAATATCAATACCCGTCTTCGATATTTTGGCGCCTAAATAGACAAATTCCTTAACATTTTTGATACTGTATTCGCCAAGTGTGATATTTTGTGTGCTTGAGGTATTTTTCATTGATTTGTAGCCCTACTAGTTTTGCTTCGCTGTCGAGCTTCAGGAACAGTTCTTTGGCAATTGTTAATAACCGTGACAAAATGTTGATGTCGTCCGCATAGGCTACTACTTGGCTCGACTTGAATAGTAATGTACCTCGCGTATCTGCAGGTAGCTTCCTTATGACGTAATCCAGGGCCAAATTGAATAGCAATGGGGCCAGCCCATCTCCCTGCTTTAGTCCGATATTTATGTCAAAGCATCGGTGAGTTGATTATTGATGCGGACTTGGGTGGTCGTCGACACCATTGTCGTTTTGGTAAGATGGACTAATTAGGCTTGGATGCCAAAGCAAAGCATTATTTGGTACAGTATGTTGCAATCAATACTGTTGTATGCTTGCTTAAAGTCAATGAAAATTTGGTATACGTCTATGTTGAACTCCCAGCACTTTTCAAGTACCTGCTTGACTGTGAACGATTGGTCTATCGTCGATCTACCTGCTCTAAAACCACCTTGATACTCCTAAATAAAACTGTTGGCGTATGATCCGATTTTAAATCTATGATTTTAGAAAATATTTTGTACGCCGTACAAAGTAGTGATATGCCTCTATAATTTTCGCACTGTAGCTTTTCACCTTTTTCTGGATAGGGAATATTATTGATTGGCTCCACTCTTTCGGCATATGTTCTTGTTGCCAAATGTGCTGGATGACTCTGTGAATTGCTTTATGAACATTACTGCATCCATATTTGATGAGCTCCACTGGAATCTCATCGATGCCCAGTGCTTTATTATTCTTTTGGGCTTTGATGATGAAACAAACTTCATCCACAGTTGGTGGGGCCAATGGAAGCTCCCCGCCGACATCTATAGGCTCCGATGCTCTGGAGCTATGCGCTGTGAAGAGACAGCTGTATCTGGCAGCCTCTGATTCAGCAATGCTAATCATTTAAGGCGTGACACCCCAAACATTTCCTACTTTAAAGCACCGTAGGATTTGCCTTCGTCGAAATGAAGGAATTATGGAGAAAGTTGTCCATGAGGAGAAATAACGCTCATTCAATAATTAGCAGTAGTATTGGACGAACAACAAGTAGAGGGAATTATTTGAGATGATGGTCCAATCAAGGGCATAGCGAGACTGACTTCTACCTGACTCAGCTTTTGAGCTTGAATGGATGTTTTCTCTCTTTCCTGCACAACATTTGTAAGTTACTGTCTCCCGATTGAAGGTTTTGGGCAGAAGAGGAAGACGGTGCTTACTACAGATTTTTGCATGCAGGTGATGGGATAGGCTGTGCGTCTCTATGGGGAAATCGGTGAGCTCTAATTAGGGGGATATGCTCGATTGGTTGACAAATAGAGCTGTGTAGCACATTACTTCAGGTACTCCTGTCAGATAAAAAGGACTTAATTGAACAACTGGGGTTAATGGAGCTTAGAAACTTAGTAGAAGTACCTCATCCTCCCTCACCTCTCGCTAGAAAAGAGAAACTTCCAATTTGATGAATTCTCATGGTGTCTAAAAATGCGGTCCAACCCGAAGTAATGTGTTCCTGGCTACGTTCTCAAATTGATAGAGGAAGTATTTAGTGGGTGGTCCACATGTCTTGCGATTTTGGAAGCCCC
The DNA here is from genome assembly GCA_963969285.1 of Odontomyia ornata. NCBI lineage: Eukaryota > Metazoa > Arthropoda > Insecta > Diptera > Stratiomyidae > Odontomyia > Odontomyia ornata. Next base: position 148,465,627 of record OZ017739.1, read on the forward strand.
GCACTCAGGGCATGAATAGCCTTTAGCTTCTTACCACAAAAAACAAGTTGAAGTAGCAGGAGAGTGCTTCTACCAGAAGGGTTTTATAAACCAATTAGTAACTCCAGAAATTGAATTCAAAGAACTAAGTCCTGGTTATTAAAAACTGAAATTTGCCCTAATTTTTTCCAAGTTTTTTGACCCCGTTACTTGGATAATCATGATAACACATCAATATTACAAACCATTTCTTAAATTTTTATCTAAACTTCTATATATTTGTAGTATCTAGATCCATTGTAAACGTATATCTCCCTAGTATCATATTTTAATGGTGTTGTAATTGTTAGATATTCAATCAGCTGTAACTTAGCTCTTTATTGTTTGATTGATATGAAACACGTATAACTGCTTTCAGAAAACATAAAGTGAAGATCTTAAGAAATTTAAGGGTTCCGTTTTGGTTTTATTGGCAAAGAAGTAAAATTTATAAAATGTACTAATATTAACCAAGTAGATTGAAATTTGACTTTTGAGATATTTGTTGCCCTTGCACTCCTAAAGACTTACCTCCATGATTTTTTTCAAGTTTTCCAGGTCAAAGGTGTCCAATCAGTCTAAGGGGGGGCACAAAATTTTCGTATAGTTCTACTTCCCCTGTATCCCTCGAAACAAAACTTGTTAATTAAAGACCTGTTTTGAGTAGTTCTTGTTAAGACCTTTCATTTGGTACCCATAATGTCTACATTCGGGGAATTTTTTCCGAGGGGCCACTCCGCTATATGGGGAGACTCCCCTTAAACTCCGTAAAATTATTTTATAAAACTCTAAAAACGAAATATTGGTTCGTTTTACCAAACAATATCGCATCTGTGTTCTAAATACCGTTTCTCATAAAAATATTTCCTAAGATATAGTAGATGTACTGTTAGGAAAATGGTTGAAACAAACGTCCCAATATCACTTCAGCCAGCCTATGCTAATGAAATGAATGAATGAGGTCGAATGAGTCATCAGTGAGGCCCTCAACGTATTAGTGCGAGAGCGAATGATTCTTGCAACAAGTGAAGCTAATACTCTTGAGAGTAGACGCACATTATGATGGCTCAACCTTCTAGATCCTAGGCAAGAACTAGGGTACGGTACCCTGCGAGCTTGGAGTAGACTACTTCTCTTCTCTTTTTCAGTGAAACAAAGCAATCTTCCTCTGTTTCTTTACCAGAACGTGATTTTCAACTACTTCTTTTGTGTACACTAGACAAGCAGGTCTTCCTTCCTTCCCCTCCAGATCCGGTAACAGCATGCCGTTATTATAATCCAGCCTCTACTAAGGCAGCATTGCAGAAGTTCTCTAAAGTATCTAGGTAGGTATGGCGCAAGCGCTATTAAGGAATCGAGAAACATTTCTTGCCACTTGAGCTTTGTCTCATTTATTCACACCTACCGAAATTCCATACTCTGCTGTCAAAGTAAAGAATTCACCCCAATAACCTTCGACAACATTCTGAGTTTTTCATAAACTAGGTGATTCAGGTTAAGGAATTCTAAATTAGCTTTAGTATAAGTGAAGCGCACCCTTCGTTTTGTGAAATAAAAATTCACAATAATTATGCTTTCTAATTTAGATGTAATTTGATTTTATTCTCGCGTGAACTTAACCGGATTTTTGTCACTGCTGTTAGTGCAGTGGTTTGGTTATTATTGCTTTCAGTGCAGTGGAATAAACTGTACTAATAACCTTTCTGGAAAAAATTGACTTGTAGAAATAAAAATGTATAAAATGAATTAAAATGTAAAAAATGAAATTAATTTGTAGTCGCTACATTACTCCCTGTCCAGTATGATACTTGTCATACGAAATGGTTAGGCTTGGTGATCTCGAAACCTCACAATGATTATTGCGCTGATTTGGCCGGTGGTGTACTGATTTACTGGATTTCGATATTTGGTCGTCTTGATCTTGTATTGTAATGACGGGTTTCAATTAATCGATAGAAATGTTTTGATGTTTTCCATGAACGATTACATTAAGCCACGCTTAATGACAATGTCCGGTTCTTTGAACGGTGGCTGAAGTGGAGTACGAATGGTATCGACTCTGACAAAAACATGCGAACAATCTTTTAAAGCAGGGTGCACGAAAACTTTACTACTGGTATGATGTATGGTCTTTGCCGGTTGAAAAATATTCGTTCTTCGTCGAAATTTTTTTATAAATTCTTCATTACTGGGGTGCTCCTTCGACATCTCGAAAAATTCTCTTGGAATGCGAAGTGCTTGTCCGAAAGTAATATCTGCTGGTGTTGCTTTTATATCGTTTTTCCACACACTGCGAAGTCCTAGTAAAACGAGGGGTAGTTCTTTGTACCAATGATTAGATAATTTGGCTCTAAGAGATGATTTGAACGACCTGTGCCATCTTTCGATAATGCCATTTGACTGCGGATGGTAGCTTGTCGTTCGCAGATGTAATACTCCTAAGATTTTGTTTAGCTGATGAAACAATTCCGTCTTTGATCCATGTTTATTCTTGCGGTGACGCCATAACGAGATATCAAGTCAAATATTAGTGCAGATGTGACACTATCCACGGTTATACTGCTGATTGGAATTGATTCTGGCCAATTACTGTTAAAATGTATGAGTAACCTCCTGATGGTGGAGGCGGGCCAACTAAATCAATATTTATGTGTGTAAATCGCTCTGGGATTTACTTATAAGCTTGTATGGCAGTGCACTTTGGTCCTTTGGCAAGAGATGCAATTTAGTACGTAATTTTTGCTATCGCGGTATAGATTCGGCCAACCAAAACGCTCTTTTACGAGGCGCGTAGTTGCTCTTATTCCGGGATGGGATAAATTGTGAATTTTGGCTAAAACCGTTAAACGAAAGTTTTTGGTTATGAAAGTTTAGCTTTCGTACTTTTTAAATCGCAGTAGAGCTTAATGTCTGAATAAGGGGGTATGATGCGTTTAAGTTGCAAAGAAGTTGTGTTTGAATGCAAGATATTTTGTAGTTCATCATCAGTTTCTTGATCTCTAGCTATCGCTTCGATCTGAATTTTGACGTAATGGATTGAATTAATCCGTGATAGAAGATCGAGGATGATATTTTGACGGCTGGAAATGTAGCGAATATCGGATGAAAACTGACTTATGTAGTCTAATTGCCGAACATGTCGAGGTGATGCTCTATCACCTTTTTGACGATAGGCAACAATAAGTGGCTTATGGCAAATTTTTTTCCCTCCAACATGTGCCCGAAATATTTAATTGCTTCATGGATTGCTAGCAGCTTTCGATCGTATGTAATTAATTTTTTCTGAGCATTATTTAATTTCCTCAATTTGGTGCAGAGCGGCACCAATCGCTGCGCCTGATGCGTTATTTCTAATGCAATGGGTGCTGATTTGGATGGATGAACTAGCAGTGTTGCATTGGCTAGCGTTTTTTTGTATTCCTTAGACACGTCTTCAGTCCAAGTGATAACAGAATTGTCATTTTTAACGTTGCAGTTTGTCTTGAATAGTTGCGGCGTTTGGAATGAAATGCCTATATAAATTTGTAATTGGTATGATTCACCGGAGTTGTTTTGCAACAAGAGGCTTTTCGAAATGGATTATGGCTTCTACTTTGCCAGGTAATGGTTTAATACCTTGGGGTGTGACTAAGTGATCTAACGACTCACAGTTCTTCCAGATCATTTTGTGCGAATTTACACTTGCCCGGATTTATTCTTAGTCCATGCTGTGAAAGTCGATCCAAAACGATTCTAACATGCTCTTGATGTCGCTCGATATTCTGACTTGCGATGAAAATATCATCTATGTATGCTATGACAAAATCAAGTCCACGAAGCACTTCATCGATTAGTCGTTGAAATGTCTTCGCGGCATTTCTGAGATCAAATGTCATAAATGCAAACTCAAAAAGGCCAAAGGGCGTAATGATAGCAGTTTTTGGTATATCGCACGGTTCAACCGGAACCTGATTAAAATCTACTCCAAGATTGTGAGACTTCAAAAAATCTGTCCCTATTAGCCGTGTGTTAACATCAGTGACAATAAAAGTCCAGTCAAAAGTGCGGCGTAAGTTGAGTGAAACGGTAAGTTTTCTCTAGCCGTATGTATTTATCACTGTTCCATTAGCAGCATACAGTCATTTATAATTGGCATTACTGGCTTCGTAATGTTTTGATTCTAGTATTGATGGAATGATGGAAACATCTGCACCCATATCTATAAGAAATCGATGTTTAGTAAGGGTATCGTATATAAAAGGGCATGGTGTGGATGCGCCAAGTTCGTCTGCCCAGAGCCAAACTTGTTGCTTTAGTTTTCCGAACTCGTGAATTCAACCAAATGTGGTTGAATTTTGTCCGAACTTATGATACCAGCAGTTCTGATATTTGGGCTTGCTAGTGCTGCGGCGAAGTTTATCCGAACTGGACGATGCTTGATTACGCTGTCTTGCGTTACGCAGCTTTTGAACTTCTGCTTCTCGTTTCTCAATTTGCCTTTGGATTGATCCAGTATTTTCGTCACAGGTTGTACGGTTTGCAGTTGCATACGCCTGATGGACGTTAGTTGATTCCCAAATTTTCGCTAAACCAAGTAATGGTTCCGATGATACAGATAGAATTGCACGTATAGTTCTGTAGCCATAGAATTTTCAGGATATCATCACTGACAGCTGCTGATGCTAATTGTCTCATTTCAGACTATAAAATTGAAGGTTTTCTATCAACCAATTGCATTTGTGACAGTAATTTCATTAGCTTGGTATGTTCGCTATCAGCTAATCCTTCAAAGATTCTTGCTCTCAAGACGAGAAATTGATCATCAGTTGGCGGATTTTTAATGATCTCGAAATGTTTGCATGCGATGTTCGCCCGCAGTTAACTAACTACATGATGAAATTTGAGCCGATCCGATGTAATTTTGGCTACTGTGAATTGTGACTCAATTTGATAAAACCACAGCTCAGGATTAGCCGTGAAAAATTCCGGGAGCTTTAAATGCATACTGATGATTTTCAAACGTTTCATCTGCCTCCCTGTATATTTTTGGTAGCATACTTAATTATGCGGTAGGACACGAGTGTTTTTATTACAGTTTTTCTTTTTAATTACGAAAATCGACATTTAGGGATCACCACTATGTAGCGCACTCTTCGCTTTACAAAATAAATACTCACAATTATGTTTTCTAGTTTAGATTTAATATGCTTTTACTCGCGCGTGTACGTTCTGACTGCGCACATTAACTTCTCTTTTCTTATTCCAAACCGGATTTTTTGTCACTGCTGTCAGTGCAGTGGTTTGGTTATTATTGCTTTTAGTGCAGTGAAATAAACTGTATAATTTAGTAAAGTGTACTACTTCTAATAACTTTTCTGGCAAATATTGACATGTAGAAATAAAAATGTATAAAATGAATTAAAATGTAAAAAATGACATTAATTTGTAGTCGCTACAGATGACATATTGTATATTCGAACAAAATCTTAAACTAAATTTAAAACTTCGAAGGTGAAACAAACTTTAAGAATAAAAGAAAACCGACTTCAAAGAATGAAATACATTTTATGGGAGCGGTGCTGTTTCTTTTGTAATGGAATATATGCTGGAAGTTTTTATGTTTATATGGGAAAATTGATTTGGCACCACTTCCATAAAATTTGTTTCATCCTTTTTAAGGCATTTTGAAATCGATTTTCTATTTATATTAAAAGTTTTTCTATTATTCCCTTTTAAGTAGCAAATTTTTTCATTCAAAATATATTAAAATTCAGTTCCTTGAATACACTGTGCCATGTATATTAAAATTTAAATTCTCGAATGGAATTCAAAATTTACAACTGCTAAAATCTGCAGGGTCCACAGTATTCATATTCTGTTCTGATGCATTTTGGTCCAAGATCTCGTCAACATATGTGTTGACTTTAGGTTTCATAAAAATATAATAAAAATTGTAGCCTTAAGAAACTTTCAAATTTCGACTAACTGCCATTTTTATATTCTGACCTGACCTGGAAGTTTTTTTCATTGTTCACTAGACATTTACAGTCTCTACCAAATTGTCAAGTTTCACCAACATTGATTCAAAGGATTGTTCACAACTACAGTAAAAAATAAGTTGCGGGCTTTTCTATATTCGAGGGGCCGCCATTTTGTTTTTGATTTTCGTCAAAATCGGGGCTCTACTTTGGTTAGAGCAGAAATCACGGATTAGCCTTTTGAGTTGATAACAAAACTAGCCGAAAAATATCTAGCCAACACACCCTTTCTGACAATTTAGTGGAAATTAAAGCTGAATTGCGAGGGAAAGAGCAATCAGTTCAATTATCAGATTTCTTTGTACTACAAACTTTAATTAAAAGAATTGAATTTAGTTTGAGAGTAAAAATACGTTCAACATTTACCTTTCTTTTACCAAAGATATAGAAGGCACAATTCGCCGACTTGAGAATCTATAATTGAGATATGTGAACAATAATAAATAATGAAAATTCGAAAATGGTCTTACTTGTGAACCACTTTTTTGTTGTCTTCCCAAGGCCAAGATCTTTCAAGTTCCAAGATCTATAATACATATATAGATAAAAATAGAATTGAGAGCTTTTCTATTGTTCATTGAGGTTAACCTTTTGTTTTTTCTCTCTCTTCTGGATGTCTTCTTCAGTCGGTTCAGGTGTGGATTCCTTGGTTGAAGTCTCAAGCACGGGCAATGAATCCGGATCGTAATTTTGTTTTTGCTCTTCTTCATCCTCCTCTCCTTCGTCTTCGTTTACTGACTCAATGGGTTCTAGAGAATCCTCAAAAATGTATTCGTTGTACGAATCATCATCTTCAGTGATATCGTATGAGTCGTCAATTGTATTGTCATCGTATACATGGCATTCAGCTAAGGAATCCTCATAATGCTGATCCTCTTCGTTTTGATCCAAAAAATTCTCATTTATATCGGCAGGCACAAAAGTCTCAACGGTTTTTGAAACCGTTTCCAAAGTTGACCTTAGAAGATTTGGTATTTCTGCGATCGCTGCTAATTTTCGTTGTAACACTGCCAACTTTTCCTGCAGGTGAGCTTGGTGAAACTGGAGATGAGCTTGATGAAAATGGGGAAATGAAATGATCAAATGAGGAGAAAAGACGAGTAAATAAAACAAATTGGAACAAAATCGAAAAACTTTATTTAATCATACATAGGAAACATTACATTTACAAGCAAACAAGAAAATTTTATTGTAGTTTTGAAGCACCGGGAAGGGCTAGCAACATATCTTCAATGGTTTTTTGTCTCAATTCCGGTTTGTCTTCGGTTTCTTTGAAAAAACGTTTAATGTTTCGTATGATGCGGAGGTGTGGGAGCTCCTGAATTGAAGGATGGTTAAATTTAGTTATTTGGAATGCCAACAAAATTCAAAATTAGGCACAACCTGTCCGACATCGTCTTCATTCTCTTTTCTAGGGTGATGCCACATAACAGGATGCCAAACTCGAGGCTGAGCTTTAGGCAACACTAACTCTGTGTTGAGGATGGACGAAACGCCAAGGATGACAAATAGAAAAACAAATTAGTTATGTTACATTTCAAATCCAAGAGGGTAGTATCATAGCCAAAAAAATTATTTTAGGAGGACCCTTACCTTTCGGTGGAGAAAGGTTCTGAAAAGTAACAGGTTGTTTCAGCATAATATTTTTTTCTTCGACTCCAGTTTCATTCTCATCTTCCATTCTAAAAGAATGTGAATTGGTTAAAAAGCTTTTTGTAAGATAGAATTGATTACTTCTGGGCTACTAGTTCCAGGGTATCATTAGCTTGTTGCACCACTTTACGTGCTTCAGATAAAGTAAGGCTAGTTGCGTCCATACCATTAATTTTCAGGATAATATCTCCAAGTTTGATTCCGTTCTCTTCTGCAAGGCTTCCTTCCGTTACCTGGAATCAGATAATTGTTTTATAGCTCTACTCAATTAATAAATTAACAAACTTTGTTGTAGATACATTAAATATTATTATATATAGATATTACTGATGAAATAATGAGCAAGTGTTTCGCTACTCATAAAAGATGCTACACAAATGTACCACACGTCATGAAAGAATTATCCACCATTTAGAAAATATCATTATATCCCTCGCCACTTCACCAATCCGAGAGGTAGTACTCTTGATTGCATTTAACAGCTTTAGTGTGCTGAATATATCATCCTAAGGAAGATTCATTGATAATATGATAAAATCATGCAAGCTATAGCCATGACGCGTTGTAGAAAGGTCAGATGTGATGACTTCTTGAAAGTTTTAGGATGAAATAAATTTTCAGAGAGGTGTAAGGGAGGTATCCCATATAGGGGGTGACCTTTAGAACAATTTTTTTTATTGATAGTAGTCGAGTGGGGTATCATATGAAAGGTCTCAATTAAATCTTTTGTAGTAACCCAGCAGTCCGCATATGCAAACTGCTCCAAGAATCTTCACAAAAAGGAACATAGGAGTAGAGGAGAGGAAAGAGGACAAAAAAAAAAGACATTGCGAAAGAGGACTTTTCAACTCTGTTTTAGAAACACGTAAGGAGCCAATATGGACAATAATGCGGAGGTCGAGGACTACTGGAATACTTCGGCTACTAAAGCATTCAGCTTTGATGATGAGGATAAGGCATCGTCAGTAGACGCAACTATCCGTTTTCGATTAATAGCTGACGACAGCATCTTTGAAACAAGGTTTGTTTTTTCAACAAATAATATACTTTGAATATTTGTAGTGAATATGGGTAGATATATGTCCGCAAAGGACTGCAGCGATGGTCTGCTGCCTCAGCGGAAGAGGATGGTAAGATCCGCCGAGATTGGCATTGTCTGGGGACGCGTGAATGCGCTGGCAGGCTAGCGTTGCGTTGAGGTGGGGAGGGTTCTTTCCCCCCAGCACAAGGACCCACTACAAAAAGAATATCGCATTCACGAATTCCGGGGTCAAGTCAAAGTCGACCGAAGTCAAAAAAGAAGGTAGCCATCTAATGGTTATAAATTGCATACGAAAAAAGGAAAAACTGGACCTGGGGAAAACAGACGGACTTAAGGGGACTTTGTCGTTACCCGACGATTCTTATGGCCCACAAATAAGAGTGGGACATCCAGATGTTGGTGGCTATAACATTTTTCACGAGACAGTCCATCATCTCTAGGTGTCCCTACAAGGTGTCTAGATTGTGGCGGGTAAGTAACCACTAAGGGATATTGCACTAATTGTGCCCCTGTAATTTAATAACTTCCGGACGTGTGTTATCCTCGGACATCAATATCGTTTGTACCTGCTTTTGACTTATACTTTGGTGGTTTACCACCATTGTATGACTAGTAAGGCCAAATTATATTAGAGTCCTTATGTATATTCGGAAGGTATTATCCCAATATCATTTTTGCGGGAACTTCTGATCTGCACCCCAAACCAAGCGATGCCTATGTGCCTTCCAGTACATGGATTTTGATTTCACGCGATTGGCTGCTTAGCTAGTCCATGACTATCCATAATAAGACACGCGCTGCTTGCGGGTCAGAATTCATCCTGGGCAGATAAATTATATCTAGTCGAAAACTTGCGTATGAGAGAGCACTTCTGAACCCTGATTCTTATGGTGCCTCAAAAGTGTAGTCCCTGTCGAGCAGAGGATGAGCATACTATTGGTGTCCTTGCTTGGGAAGGTAAAAATGAAATGGAAAGACTGAGGCAGAAATTGATATTGACAACCGTTTTTGAAACCAAGCTTAAAAATAAACACATCATATTTTTTTTAAATCGATCCGTGATCAAGAATTTTAATATTTACTTGTTCATATTTATTTACCTGTCTATATGAGGTATTATCTTCTAGTTCGCCCCTAACGGCCACTTTGTTTTAACTCTAAATTATTCTTTTTTTCAGATCCAACTTAAGAAAAATGTCACAACTACTAGACGCCATGCAGGCAATGGCTGCCAGCATAGAGCAAATGCGGCAGCAACTGCAACAATTGTCTGATCTACCACCTCTGGACTCACCATCTCGACCCATGCCTGATGACACCTGGGATCATCCACCACCCACCCAGCCAGGAGACCTTCCACCGTCTAAGGTAGCCAAGATAGTGGCTGGCTGGAAGTTGGTGTTTACAGGCCAGAATGACCCTATAACAATCGGTGCCTTCCTGAGGAGGGTAGAGAACATGCTTGAATTTAGGGAGAAATGTGAGAGCAGTCGCACACTGCGCTCAAATACTGTTTAGCGGGAGCGCGCTCCGTTGGTTTTGGCGGTTTTTGGACCTTTCTCCAACGTTTGACTGTGAGACGTTGAGGCGTGCAGCACTACGGGAGTTTGCACCAGTTGAGGGGGATGACTCCTTGAAGCAGCGAATCCGAAACAGACGCCAACAGGCACAGGAGATCGTAGATGAGTACTACGAAGTCCAGTGTTGCATATTGGAACGTCTAATGGTCCCCATGCCAGAGTCTGAGTTTCTCAGCCTCTTCTGGGAGGGGATCAGGCTGGAGCTGCGAGAGTGACTGGTGTTTGCCCCACCCCACACGTGCATGCGCGTCCGCAAAAGCGCGTGAAGCGAAACAACACTCCCAGCGGTCCACACCCCAAGGTAATATCTCTAGCCAACGAGAGCCATCAGAACGATGCTCAGGAGCTGAGCTGGGATACAGCGTGCCTGCTCTACCCACGCCACTCTGTCTCATTCCACCCGCGCCAGCCTGCCCTAGACCATCTATATTAGACAGCTCTTCGAAGACCATTTCTCCATTACCCACCGATTTAGACCAAGAACCTCAGTCAAAGTACATGAACTGGCTCCCAAGACACGAGTAACACGTGTTGGAACTGCCGGCAGACGGGACACCGTTTGACAGCATGCCAGGCAGAGGGTAACATTTTTTATTTTCGTTGTGGGAAGCCAGATACTTATGTGCCAAACTGCACTAATTGCAAGAAGCCAAAAAAACTTGCAAGCGAGTGCCCGCGACAGCCCGCAGTACTCGCGACAGACTCAGTAACGGAATGGTACTCCGTTTCGTCTACTGACAGTTCCACCACGACTAGTTCCTCGCCAGTAAACCCCCTAGAGTCAAACACCACGATACTTTTGCTGGTCCACGATGCAAATGATGCCATATCTTCTCCGGCAGCCTCTCCAAGGACAGAACTGAAGCGACCAGTACTGTTTGAAGAATCCCGGTAGCGACAGACTCGTGCATTGAAACCTTACTATATTAGGCTACAGGAGTATATTGCTGCACGAGAGAGGATTTTTGCCGCAGAAGAGTTCACCCCACGCCAGCACAAAACTAAGTGGTCAACTCGTCGTTGGAGGAGCTTTCGCAGAAAAGTGCGCACCTGTCACCAAACTTTAAGATTATGTAACATCCCGGAGGTTTTTGAGAATGATACGCGACCTTACGCACCAATCAAAGTGTTGAGCGAAGTCACTTTGCACTGATTGACACGCGTGGATCAAAACCCTACGGCAGTAAAACCCTGGCGCTCTGAAATCAGTACAGCTAATGGTACCAAACATCCTATCCAGGGTAGATTAACAACACCCGTGACATTCAGAGGTCAAACTAGGGATATTACATTCTACATTATCCCTTCGCTGACCCAGAACGTGAAATTACAATCCATTTGTATCGAAAGCGTCTTGAAAAGCTGGGCAACGTTGACCACTGATTAATGCACTTTTTATCCACGTGAGCTCCACACATCTTCATCATGCCCAACTAGATTCAAATTCCAATGTTCTCTCTGTCACAAAGGAGCTCGGATCGAAACGTAATCCGGGAGTGAATTCGGGAGTTCGTTGCAAGCTGTGCCATCGTACATCTAGCTGCTGGAAGGAATTTTCACCTTGGCGGAATTCAAAGGGGAATCAAGCTGAAGGAGTCGGCCGGGCGTGTTCGTGCTAGTTACAGCCAACTGGAAGGTATTCAAACAAACAAAAATTTTACAATCTATATGGGCCAAATTTCGAAAATTCTTAGACAAGTCTAAGATTCTGATCTCCTTACAAAAACCCAAACAACCAATACAAAGTGAGAAGTAGCGTGAAAGCTCGTGGTTTAAGCATCAAGTCTATTTGGGTAAATCCATTTGCATGAAAATGGCAACAATCTAATATTGTAATACGTAGAAAAGGTGGCAAGGAACTGAAATGTTCAGGACATTTAAGTGATATTTGGAGTTTTACGTTCCCTCAAGTTTGTTTTGTTATTTGCATTTCTCTTTGAATATTACGAGCACTAGAAATAAGAGATAAGAAACTTAGCGAGATATTAACTGAAACCAACATAGAGTTCTGAGTGAAGCAGTGAATCAGTCAAAAGTAATGTTTTAGTCAACACTAGTGGTCAGAAAAGGCGTATGGCTAAAAGAGCAAAGATGAATCGAACCAACTTCCGCGCAGCGCTTCACCAGCACGCAGAAAATATCTTCATAAGCAAGCATTTTTTTTTGATTAATGGAAAAACTCATAATTTAACTATTTGCTATTTCCTGTTAGAACGTTCTGCCTCCTTTCTACCACATTCATATAATATTACCTTCGCAAATTCTACGTACTATACCAAATTTTGAAAGAAAAATAACTCTAGCAAGACCTTAAGAACCCTCCCATTTGATTTTAGTTATAAAACAATTCCAGGTAGGTTTTAAGCTCTTTGAATTTTTATTTTTTTCATGACTAATAATTTTGGGCTAAATCCTATATAAATAATTAAAAAATTATCACATATGGGAGATTATTATCTTTGAAAATGAGTAAAATATACTTTTGATAAATTGTTTGAAGGTACAGATTAAATCTTTTCCACTTGTCTACACTTTGAACTCATCCTTATTAAGTAAACGTTAAAAGCCAATCATGTTTTATGGTATCTTCAATGCTGAGATTCTAAAATGTAAATATGTATAATGAATAGCATGCCTTTACCTGAAATTACCTGATGTAACTACAAAAGCACACAACATCAAAAGACAAATTTAATAGCAGCAGTACCAAAATCAACTACAAATAAACTTTTAGTTTAGTTTGTACAGAAGATTTTCTGCTCAACATCTAAAAAGGGTAGCTTTGAACATAATTGTTTGGAGCTGTGAGAATCTATGAAACCATAGAGTTCTTTTAATGTTTATATAAATCGCGCTGGAAACGAAAGTTTGAGATGATACGGAGAAGGCAGTGCAAGCTGGATATACATATGTATAGATTTGCAATATTAATATATAACTTCCGTGGTAATTACCTTGACAGCGTTTGTTAGGCCTTGTTTTGTGTACCCCATCGAGAAAAAAAGGGAAAGAACAAATGAAGTGGTATACCAAGGAAGTGCCCTCTGTTTTGATGATTTGCCTTTGAATTAAAATTGTAATATATATTATTTAAACGTAAAGAGAAACCTGGAACCGTGAATATTCCGGAAAGTTAATGTGGGCTAAAATTGCTAAGTTATAGGCGAAAAGCTGCAAAATATAAATTTCTCTCGTGTATCTTAAACATTAAGTCATAAACAGAAAACAAAAAGAGAAACAGCAATGAGTTGCAATTAGGCACAAATGATCGATTTGCGAGTATATATATTTGTAGGGAGATACTTAATCGTATTTTAACGGAAAATTTTTAGTAGACTCAAATTATTCGAAACGACATTATTTAATAACGAACCTGATTTTAGAAAAATATTCCTTAAGCATTATGAATGGAATGGATACGAAACTTAAAAATATCCATGAACCTTAAATTTAAGAATAACACGAACGTATTCTTTTTGGCCAAAAAGCATGCGTAGCACTTTTTATAGAAAAATTTATTTAAAATATTTTTGTCGTTATTGTATAGAGAAATTTATGTATAATATTTTTGTTGTTATCGTATAGGATTATTTATTATATCATATTTTTGTTGTTATTGTATAGGATTATTTATTATATCATATTTTTGTTGCGTTTTTTTCGAAATTAAAATATAAAATTTACAAAAAATACATATGTATATTTACAAAATTTGCATAACCCACCGAAACTTTAACGAAAAAAAAACAATAATTTATTTAACTGTTTTGATGTCAAACCAATTGAATGTTTGTTTACTCCAACATATCGTTTCGATTCATTGATGAATTTGAATTATTTCATAAGGCTTATTACCCTACGGTTCTTCTTTTTCAATTTTCAATGGCAACTGAAACATGATGATAAGTCTGATCTCTCTATCAATTTGATTTGTAATAATCGTTATTTTGTCATTATTAGTATGATTATAGTTATTTTATTTCAATTTTTTTATTGTTATAAATTAATGCTAAATATAAAAAAAAGAAATCAAAGAAAAAACAATATAATTAGTGAAATTTTTTTGTGAGAATAGAATATAATATAATGGATTGTTAAAGTTAAAGACTACGGTCTTTCCATTTCGTGCGACCAGACCGGGTGTAGGACTCGCATAGATGACAGGCTCTTTCGCTGATATGTGCTAGCCATCGGGCACGCTCGACCGTTTTTTTGTCGCTTAACAGGGGCTATTGCCGGGTAGAGTGGGCTTCCGCTCGCGTGCCCTTTTATGATATAGGGTTATGTGATTTGATTGCATAACTCTATAGTATGAATTGGTTACGTTTGTGCTTCTCATTTGAGGGCAAGAGTCATACAAACTGCTTTTATATGAGTGTTTACTCAAATAAGAAACACATGGCCACGTCTACGTTTGGATCTTGATCCGATTGGGAGGGTGCCAGGGGGCACCACCTCTATCTGGAGGTCCCACTCTTATTTGTGGGTCACAAGAATCGTCGGGTAACGACAAAGTCCCCTTAAGTCCGTCTGTCTTCTCCAGGTCCAGTTTGTCCTTTTCGTCTGCAATCTCCTACCCTTAGTCGGTTACCTCTTTTTTTCGACTTCGGTCGACTTTTTTTGTGACCCAGGAACTCGTGAATGCGAAATTCTTTTGTAGTGGGTCCTTGTGATGGGTGAAAGAACCCTCCCCACGACACCGCAACGCTAACCTGCCAGCGCATTCACGCGTCCCCAGACAAGGCCAACCTCGGCGGATCTTACCATCCTCTTTCGCCGAGGCAGCAGACTATTGCTGCAGTGCTTAACGGACATTCACTTACCTATTTCACTACATATTGTTATTTCGAATCGAGATTTAAAAAGAATTTTAGACGAACAACTGCAGGAAGAAAGTCACCTACGCAAAGCAATGTCCTAAGAAGAGCTGAAGCTGTTGAGGGAAAATGTAAGATCTAGTTCATGCACCGCCTGTAGTAATCAAACAGACACACAAGCAAACTGCTCGAAAACCTTCCTAACTCCTATCCGAAATTCTAATTGTAGATTTATGAAAAAATATTTAATTACTTCCATTCATAATCGTTATTTATAAAATAGTTTTCTTTCTTATTATTATTATTATTAAATGTAATTTTGTATCAAGTTTTCTTTGTATTAAATGTAAACGTTTCCCTTTAATTATATTCTTCATGAGATTTAACTTTTATTGCTATTTAAAATCTTTTTCATTATTCTTTACTTCAGTTAATTTTTCTTGAAGAATTTTAAATCTGCTAATTAAAATTTCGGACATGGAAACACTGATTTAGTGCATCCCAACGACATTTCATTACCGAATGCAATCTACCTCAGCTGATTCGATTTACAGCTGCGACACGGAAATGGAGAAAGACAAGTTTTGAGCGGATCGACGAGTCGACTCACAGCCGCTACCTGAGAAATGCGTTCGGTATGAAAGTATTGGTAAAAGTTCCATTAAAATCATTTAAAGACCGGGTATTAAATTCAAAAACTTAAATTAAAACAATTTCCAACCACTCACCCTTTTAACTCTAATACTTTAACATCTCCTTGCGGAATAGTGCTCCAAAGGGAAATTACATTTTTTAGGATAGGAAATCGTGAAGAACCACGGACAAATTGGCGAAATTTTGTTCGATGGGACGCTTTTACAATTTGATAAGTTTTGCGGGCATTTGATTCGGTATCGTGTGAAGTTGATCAACATCACGTCTTAGTGAATATTTGTTGGGAAGTTCTTACGAACGAATTAAAAGTTGAGGTTCCATAAAGGCAACTGCGGTGCAGTGAATCGCACAGTCTCAAGCCATGGAAACGACAAACATTTCCCGAGTGCTTTCCATACAAGTGTGTGTAAATTTTGACTGTCGTGCCGTCAGTATTTATTCGAATTGTTACATTTGTTCTGTGAACACGGGCAGTGAATTAACAAGACAAATCGAAGAATTACTTTGCATGATGGATTAAGGGGGAAAAATATTGTTGAGAAACAACGCGACCAAGCACATAATTCAAGTTAAAGAGAAAAACCTGGTATGTGAATGGTTCGGTACTTGGTTGACAATTTGGTGTAGGTCATTTACGAGTAGTGTGTTTAGTCAGTAACTGCAGTGTAAAGCAATAAATCAGTTATTGATGACGCGTTTAGTGTCTTGATTATTCTTTCCGAGAAGACCTTGATCGATAAAAGCTTACGAATTTAAGAATTTAGTGCCCGAGTAAAGTGATCTAATCCGCATATTGGTCAACATGGATCGTTTTGCGCAAGCGTGTTATAGGGAGTACAGTGTAGGTCGGAAATATTGCCCGGGTTTTCGTGTTTGAAAATGAGGTACGAAATCGCGACAAGTTGATGCGGCATTTCATGAATCTTAATGCATGCGTCATTGAGAAGAAAGAGAAAATACGAACTTAACTCACTGAGTCAACGAAAAGCATTTCAGCGCATTCTTATTGCCGCCAAAAAAACAGTATGTACACAAACCGCTTAAAGAGACATTCTTATCCGTTTTACCCTAGATTGCGGAGCACTAAGTTGATTTGAAGGGAAATAATTTATCTCAATTTAAAGCAGTTCATTGAGAATTTTAAAATAACAACTAGCGGAAACCGCATTGAAACAAAAATCAAATGTAAAGTACAAAGAGGACATTGAAATACGGTTGGCATTTCAAGAACGGTAAATATTGCAAATTAGATCTTTTCCGAAGACTTAAAGTTATTTGAGTATTAGTGCATGTGTCGCCTTTCATATAGAAGCATATAGCAGTGTTTCCTTTTAAATTTAATGAACGGAGTGCTTGAGAATTTATCTAAATATAGACAGCGAGTTAAAAAAAAAAAGGACAGTTTAGCATAGAATTGGGTCGCCTTCTAGAGCACGCGTTGGAAGTATACGCTGGAAATTACGTGTAATCGTTTAGCTACGATGATTATGTTTGCGGCATATGCTTATATTCAAACTATGTTTTCCCTTCAATCAACCTCCACTGAGTAGCCTTGCAACTCTGAACCTCCCAACTGATTGGCTTGACATGACGATCAGTGAACCAACCATACGAATACAAATTCAAAAGGAAATTGATGCGTCATTTACGTACTTGTTCATGGGAGCTTATTTCTCACCTGATACCATTAATCGTCCAGGTTTTGCGGAGACTTTCTTCAAGACTGCCGGTAAAGAACGTGAGCATGCTCGACATTTAGTTGAATATCTGTCGATGCACGGTCAACTAACTGATCCGGTTACAAATTTAATCACGGTACCCACGATTGTAAAGCATGTATTGAAGGCTTCTCTCCCTATATACAATATTATTGATCATGATAATCGTGTTTTGTTCTTTGCCGCAACAACTATATTTGATATAAATTTCGAACTAGTGTGTTTTGAGTCAATGCATTATATATGTATGTATAAAAAGTAGGATAAACTTAGATATTAAAACAAAACAAATAGAGTATTCAAGAAAAAAGACACAGGACAGAAACGGACAATTGAAAAATTAGAAAACAAAAAAATGAAACAAGTTTGTTTTGGAAACGAAATGACTAGATAAAAACAAATATTTTATAACTTAGATTTATTTTCTTTGCTTTTTGGACGGCGAAGAATTTGCATAAGAAGAAAATATTGTTCGCGACCAGAAAATTATGTCGGGACGCAAGGTACTGTCGCGTGTTTTGGTTCATGGCCAATATTAATCTCCTTTTCTATTGATTGATGTATTTTTTTTAAACATGAAACTGTTGCGATCATTGCTATCGAAATTAGAATAAATATAATGAATTACTAAATTATACCTACGGTCTTTCCATTTCGTTCTACCTGACCGAGTATAGGACCCGCATCGAAAGCAGGCTCCTCCTTTAAAATGGGCTAGCCATGAGGCGCGCTCTTTTCTTTCTTTTGTTAACAGGGGCTCTTGCCGAGTAAGGTGGGCTTCCACTCGCGTACCTATTTATGGCATAGTGTTATGTGATTCTCTCACATAATACTATGACATAAATTTGCCACGTTTATGTTTTTCATTTAAAGGAAAAATTCATTCAAATTAAGTTTGTATGAGTTTCTCACTTAAATGGAAAATATGGCCACATCTACGTTTGGATCTTGATCAGGTTGGGAGGGTGCAAGGGGGCACCGCTACCATCTGGATGCCCCACTCTTATTTGTGGGCCATAAGTCTCGTCAGTAATGACGAAGTCATCTGAAGTCCGTCTGTTTTCCCCAGGTCCAGTTTGCCTTCTGAGTCAGCAATATTCTTTGACCCTTAGTAGGTTACCTCCTTCTCGACTTCTGTGAATATTTCTTTGACCCCGAAATTCGCGGATGCGAAATTTGTTGGCAGTGGGTCCTTGTGCTGGGGAAAAGAAGCCACCCCACGACACCGCAACGCTAGCCTGCCAGGGCATTCACGCGTCCCCAGACAAGGCCAATCCCGGCGGATCTCAACATCCTCTTCCGCTGAGGTAGCAGACCATCACTGCAGTCCTGCACGGACATTTACATATACCTAATTCTCTACACACCAGCTGAAATTACTTTCAATAAAATGTTCATGGGTAAAAGATATTCGTTAACCGTATATAAATCGTTTCATGAAAAGTAGCACTTATTGGATGAGTCCATTCTCAGCAAGAATATGGATGTGATATTAGGAGTAGTACTGTTCTTGATCAAAACTTTAAACAAGAAACAATTAAATAGAATATTATCATAACGGCCAGATGCCTGGAATCATTATCTGAATTATTTAGTTACTTGCTTGGATATTGCTGAAGCAACTAAGTTTCATACTGGGAAGAGATCAAGATGCTGCTATTTTACAATTCAAACCTGCGGTTACTATGCACTCTGATCCTGGAATGAAAAAGAATCGATTGAAAAAAAAGTTTTTTTCAAACTATTTTACTCAACCTAGTACAATTGTACCGCATAGTTCAATAAATTTACTTGAACGGCATTGCTCGAAAACTCATCCTCGCCATTGGATATAGTTAATTCATCGGCATTGGAAACGCTATATTATGCTTTCGGTTAACATTAAGGACGGAAAAAATTCCAATGAAATTAGAATTAACCCGTTCCGGCAAGTAACGGGAAGGGGATTTTCATTGACGTTGGTTGGAGGCGGTTGGCGATACAGGGCAGTTCTTGTCGAGTGTTTAAATTTAATTTGGTGCTGTTGCTGATTTCTCATCATCCGTATTAAAATTATATGTGAGACGAATCATTGTATGTGAGGGAATTTGCATAGTTGATGTCCAACTGTTTGTTCACTGGATTCATGCAAGTGGAAAATCACAAAAGTAACATTCAATACCAAACGAATTGTTTTATGAAATTGTTTTGGCGTGTAATTACGAGATTTTGGTACAAAAATATACAAACCGTGCAGAAGAAACCAGAAAATGAAGCAGGGTTCACCGCAATTACAAATGAAAATGAGACAGAACTGAAAGGAATCGTGAACATCGTCATCATTTTCGCGGAGTGTTTCTAGTGAAAAAAATTCAGGATTTCCACCATTCTTACACGCCGAGCTGCCGGACACGATCCAAGCGTGGGGGGATTCGGGTGGGCTTCGTCACTTGCATCGGAAAAAGATGCATTTATAAATTGCCGGTTACGAGGAAATCCTTAATATGTTTTCTTTCAACCACAATTATGTACATGGTTGTGCCAAAAATATATTGCAAAAATCATTCAGCACTCAAGTAACAAAACTGGGAACAATGCTCTTTGCCATGTATATAATGAATATGAAGGGAAAGCGCGAAACTATCCCGTTGTCAATGCGCAGATGACGACTATTAAAGAAAAAATTAGTATTTAAAAAAATTTTGAGTCTCTTGTTGTTGTTAATATGTTTTTGTATATTTGAAAACTGAAATTTTTCGACCTGTTCCTCATATCCATTCGTTGCGTTGAAAGGCTCGGCTTAACGTTCCTGTAGACGTCAAACGTGATTAATGTCGAGGAGATGGGTGTGTACATGTAGAGACATTTGCAAGTGAAGTGTTCCTGAGATTCCCATGTCTACTCCTATCATTTAGCCTCCTGTTTAATTGCCAACTCACCGCCGAACCATATTAAACAGCAAAGTGAAACAATCAATTTGTCGACAAAATATGAAGCAGTAGAATAAGTAGCAGCGATGATTACCACGTTTAGAGACCATATGGATTTAATATTCAAAGAAGTTTACATGCATTTACACTCTGATAGCTGAATTTTTATGTGATTTTATACAAACTTATGATATGTTTTATGCCTTAATACTAGTGTACTAATATTTGATGTACGAACGCGAGTCCTCACTACCCAAAAGAAGAAAAATCTAGATTCAGAAGTTACAACCAGTACAACAATACGCTTAAAACAAAGTCCAACTGATCTCAGTACGCAATTAATTTACTGAAGGAAAACCTTTTAACTATTGTGATCGTTGCGAAATTTAATGTAAGAAAAAGTGCTAGTGTAATTTGTACGGACAAATTTACAAGAATTATCATCCCATCTCTCTACATATTATCTGCCTGATGGTCGCTTTACTTAACATTATAGCTTTATAATCCGTAAATTTCTTTCAAGTTTCAGGCACACCCCCCCAACAACAAGCGCTCATCGGAGCATCGACCTCGTTTTTAGCATAGCTCTGATAGATTCAAATTATTTATTACTCGTATGTAGCACCACACAAAGAATACTCATAAGTAATTTGAAGCTATCGGAGCTATCCGAAAAACAAGATCGATGACCACACAAAGCAATAAAGCTCACTTTAGAGCAATAATTATCTTATGGATTTACATTTAATTGATGTAAAAAGGGTCGAATGATCAATTTAAAGTTTGGCAAAGACATGAGCTTACAGCAGAAAATTAATGTGAACATTGTTCGTAGTTAGAAAAACATATTGAGTTCGCATAAGTAAGAAAATTAAAAATAATTCTCTCACCACTAAGCATGCTGGTTGCCATCACCCGTGTGTAACTAATAAGAGGCCTGATGAGAATTAGTATACAAGTCAAAAGATGTTCTCTAACAATTTTTCAAAAAAATTACTTATACACACATAAAGAATTTTCATAAACAAAAATATATGTAAGATCTCAGTTTATTAATGATTTTGGTTATATTGCAACAAAATGACATATTGCAACAATATGACATACACATTTGAGGACTGGCCGGAGCTGGATCATCGTGTTTCAAAAATCGTTCTTCAAGACCAAACCTTGAGCAAACAGAAGCCGGCATACAAAACGTTTAGATATCTGGATAAGGAGCTCTTTAAATCTACCCTGCAACAATTACTGAAGAATGGTACTTAAAAATATGATTAAAGCTTCTAAGCAAAGCTCTAATATTGAGAAAAAATCAAATGTCAACAGCGAACTTGGATAAAGCAAAAGTAACAATTCTACGTCTAGCAGTCGTTGCGTATAGACGTGTTTATAATCGCTCCGGTCATTAATTTAAAAAAATAACTAATTTTTTACAAAAGTCAGATGAAATTAATTTTTTAATTGAAAACCATCACCGTCGAATTATTCGAACATTTATCGAATACCTTTAATATCTTTCCTGCAGAAGTATTAGAAAGTGGAAATAAATTCAAAGGAAGTCCCGGCTTTTGAACATTCCCTCTTATTTCGCTGCAAAAGCAACGAGATAGAGGAGCACGATGGCTTCAGCCATCAACCAAAACGGTCGTCACCATCGACAACGATGACGGGCGAAAAAACTAAAACAAACATTCGATAGAAATGAAGAATAACCGATAATTTTATTAGTCATCGAGATCGAGCAATTAATCAAAGCTTCGGCTGCCGATTGCGCTATGAAATATAGATGTATAAAGTGCAAAGACATCCACGCGCCCGGAGCCAAAAGAAAAATTTTATTGTGTGAGCTGCGGTGTCTTTGGTCTGCACTTACTGCTAGAGGATCAGTAGACAAGGTTAATCAAATAAATAATATAAGTGGCAATAATGAGCTGCTTCTCAAAATTTACCAGCAACTTAATTCTTTATCGGAGAGAATCGATTAACAGGACTCAAAAATTAACATTGTTTTTCAGCGTTTAGGACTTTTAAATGCCTCAAAATAAGTTGTCATCCAGTCACATTCCCATGGATAGGATTCATCTCATCTCGATCAACGTCAACTCCATTGTTGCTATACATCGACGTGACTTTCTCCTGGAGTTCCTTGTCAAGGAAAAGCTTCTTACTGACACCCACCTCAATTCATTGCACTTTATAACATTCAAGGATTTTGAACGATAGGGTAATAGGCGATGGGGGAGCTGGCACCGGGATATTGGTTGAAGATCCTATTGTTTCCAAAATATTGAAAAATTCGAATGAAAAACTTTGAATCTCTTGAAGTGTCCGTTATCCAAATTTCACTGCCAAGTGGGGATAACCTCTTCGTTATCTCTGCCTATGCAACTGGTCGAAATGTTCTCAAGTTCAAGGACGAGCTCAATTCCTTGCTTGAATTACTCGAACTGAACAGGCTGCATTGTTATTATATTCTTGCTGGTGACCTAAATGCCAAGCATACATCATGGCTGAACGATACCAATAATCCCAGAAGTGTATTCCTGAAATAACAGAGAACCAAACTGTATACAGGTGCAATCTATGTGGGACGGAGCTGCCAACATACCCTAGGACGAATTCATATTTGGACTTCTGCATTGCAAACGCAAGACTTGAATTCAACTATACGAGTCCTCAACGGAAACTGCAGGAGCTTCCTTACGATAGCGATCATAATGCAATCTTAATGGAAATCAATCATCAGAGAGATCATCTCTTCCTCATTCCAATTCAACATGAAAATTATCGGTTGAATTAAAAAAAAACAGACCTTGATCTTGAAGTCACTAGTGATGAAATAAATCTTCTCGATAGGGCTGGTATCGAAATTGATAGCATGACTCCGGATAGAAATGGAAACAGGATTATATGTGAAAGATTGGATAAACTTGCCCTGATTGGAACACATTTTGAATGGTTCATCTACCAAACCCTGAGAGAGGGAATGAAATATTTTCAGAGGTCGTTGAAACAAAAGTTTCCGACTTCAAATCCAGCCTGATCGGTGAATCAGTTCTTCATTTCAATGAAACTTTAACAACTTACCTTATACCGAGCTTGAATCTTATTGATTATTTTATCAGCTATGAAGACTTGTGTTTTATATTTTGCAGAATAAACAACAAGAAATCACGTGGTACTGATGGTATTCCAAATGTAGCCCTCCAACATTTGCCGGAGGTTGCTATTAGGAATTATTGCATATTGCATATTTCCCAAATGAGTGGAAGAAGGCAAAGGTATTTCCGATCTTGAAGAAAGGAAAAGAATCTTCATGCCCAAAAAGCGGTCGCCCAATCAGCTTGCTGCCTAACATCAGGAAGGTGTTTGAAGTAATACTCAAGAAAGCATTGAAGGCCCACATTGACAAATATGAGTTGATGCCGGATTGCCAATTTGGTTTTCATGCCAGGCATTCAACCATACATGCGATAGCGAAAGTAACCTCAGATATCTGTTGGAAACCAAACAACAGAGAATGTGTTAGAGCGGTCTCATTGATATGGAGAAAGCTATGGTGTGGTGAGATGGACTAGTTTTTATACTCCTTCAGGACAAGTCCCCCAGACATCTTGTCGCTATGATGTGCAATATGTTATACGGGCAATCATTTGTTGTAACTGATGGAAATCTGACAACAATGCGCGGGTTCAAGGTTTGAATGGTCTACACCAGGGAACAGTCACTGCGCTTCTGCTCTTCTCAATATTCATTCGCAAGCTATTGAAGGGCTTTGATTTAACATCCCGCCAAAGCGATCATTGGTAGCGTTTGCTGATGATCCGATTATACGGCCGACCAAAAAGCTACAATAGTTCAGAGCAATCTTCAAAATTGTTCAATGATGTGCAGCTGTACACTGACAATTGGCGAATGAAAATCAATGCGCAAAAGTGCGAAACAATTTTGTTTCGGACAACATTGCTAGAGCTCAGTCAAAGTCAAGACCGGAAACGTAATTGGAAGGATTTCCACATCATGGCTGGCGAGGGTAGTTAGACCGGGTTCCACTTAAATTGTATGTTCTATACCTCGGTGATCATCTCGATCAGCATCTATTCCATACAGAACATGTCAAAATCATGCTCAGTAAGGCACGAAAAGTAGTCATGACCCTACGAAGACTCTTTCATTCCAGATACATTGATCAAAAGGTCAAAATTATCTGTTACAAGACCCTGGTTAGACCAATTTTGACATATGGATGTCAGATCTGGTACAGCCAGAGTGCTAGTACTATGGAAAAATTAAGAGTTTTCGAAAGGAAATGTCTTCGTGCATATACTGGTTTATACATAAAGCCTGAGACGGATTAGAAGCATTATATATTGAATAGAAGAATTCATCAAACTGAAAGTGATGAGAGTCCATATCTTTATATAGAAACTTTTTCGGAATTGTATCGCAAGATCTGTGACTGTGAGTGAAAACCCCTGGATTTCACAGTCGTTCCACCCTACAGACGGGTATATTTCGATTTGCCTCGCTACTGGCTTCATTCCTCCAGAAGCATTCGTGTATTTGGACATGAATCGATATGTTTTTGATTCTGATGGCGTCCTAATTATATATCACATATATCGATGGGCCACCGATAAGAAGGTAAAATTTCCCCCGAATTTGAGTTCACGTGACCAACAATTCCAATGGAGATACTCATTTACTAGATTCATTAAAGCTAGTCGAGCTGAAATGGAGCAATCTATGTATTGGTGGCTGAATGGCAGTGTTTAAATTATTCGCATTTTGTCAGTTTTTGTGTCTTTCGTTACTTTGTTTTGAGTTTCAGCTAATTATTGCTACATTTGGTGTTGTTGTTTATTTGTGTTAAAATTTAGGGAAAGGTTTCAATATTTAGGATAGGTAAATGTTATGTTTATTATATTAGGCTTAGAGATCAATAAGATCATAAGATAAAGTTTTTTTTGATTGAGTTTGATTGGAATTAGGTTATAACATATTAGGTGTAAGATAAAAGTTCACTGTTATATTTCTGTTTTCTCCTTTTTTACAATTGATTCATAAAATATGTAATAATTTTAATTAATTTGAATTAGATATTGTTTATTTTTTATGAAATGTTTTAATTGATAGCATATAAATTTAGAGAGCCATTTGGGCTATTCAGTTTTAATATTTTTATTGTTTGGAATCTGCTTTATATTCTTTGAATATTATAACGGTTAGTATTGAATAAAGGACTTTGGGTTTGCCGTAATTTTCAAATCATATGAAAGTGTTCACACCAAATGGCGTGATTTTGTTTGACATTCCTATCGCTGGCAAAAAATGTAAAATTGACAAATTTATTTTGCCGAGTTTCGAATTTCTAAGCAATTTTGTCAAATTTAAAAAAAATTATTAATGACGCATTGATCGAGTTTGATCAACTTTAAATTTTCTATGGACACATAGGTTTGGCCAAATTTGATTCAATGTATATTGCAAGTGATTTAATTCAAATTACTACCTTTGAGTTAATTCACAATTTGTCAAAATATAGGGAAAATTATGTAATTTTGAGCTTGATTTGTATGTAAACTACCAAACTTTCTCAAAATCGTATAATTTGCTCCCGTGTGAAAGTAGTAGTAAAAGCAAACAAAAAGAAAAAGGTTTTTGTTTTCTTTTTGAATGATGTGCGTGCGAATCATCCTGTTATCTGGTCCTGGCCCTCGCCCATTGATACTTCCTATGACGTTAGTCGCAAAACAAGTCTCTGTCCGGGATTTTCATCGAACAGTCATATGGTGCATCAGATCACAGTTAGTGGCAGTGATTTTACTTATCGGTGGTCATAGCGACTGACGTGCATAGTTTCTGAAATTCAGGCGTACGAAGGTTTCAACGTTATTAAAGATTACTTTTGAGAGTTTGGAGGTTAGGGTAGATGAACAAGCCGCCTCACTGCACCTCCGTTTAAAGTTGGTGTTCTTGAAGTTCGCAGATAATAATCGGGCTACAGTGAAATGCTGAATGGAGGAATGCTTGGTGGAATGGACATTTAGAAAGTAGTTTTGTCTGGAATCAGGTAACCTCGTTCTGTAGTAAGACGTTAAAATTTTGAGAGCGAGCTCATTCATACTAGAAATACTAAGAGTTTCGAATTTATAATTTCGATTCTCGGTGAGGAAGGTAAACTAAGTTTTGCGATCATCAAACCTATTCTGGTGTCTAAATATTTATCGACTATATTACTATCAACAATCCACTAAGTATCTATTTTATCTGACTAAGATTAATAATTATAAGTACATGCTGTACGAGCATCTTCTTCTTCGTAGCACTACAGCCCCTCTACGGTCTTCGCTTCCTGCAAGTAGCACCTCCAACTGTCTTGGTCCATTGACCGCATATTCCTAGTTTGAAATCCGAGCAGCGATCAACTGTCTTCGTTGATTATGTCTGAACAGCGTTTCCCCGGTTTCCCCACTGATCTCCGGCATTCAGTTCTCCCAACGAATACCTTTTTGGGTATCTGTTGTTCGTTCATACGATTCATGTGGCCAGCCCATTGCAGCTTCCGCAGTCTTACAATTGTTGCGACCACTGGTTCGTCAAAAATTTCATGGTTGTATCGGATTCGCCATTGGTCCCCGTCTAGCTTCGTTCCGATTATTTGCCTTAGGACCCGTTGCTCAATATGTTTACGAATACTTGGGTTAGGGTCCATGTTCCACACCCATAGCATAAGGCAGGTCTTATAACAGATTTGTTTACTTGGTGTTTTGTTTTCCTGTGTGCGCAGTGG
Organism: Odontomyia ornata; assembly: GCA_963969285.1. Taxonomy (NCBI): domain Eukaryota; kingdom Metazoa; phylum Arthropoda; class Insecta; order Diptera; family Stratiomyidae; genus Odontomyia; species Odontomyia ornata. Next base: position 148,492,828 of record OZ017739.1, read on the forward strand.
TCTTCAAGAGCGTCAAAACTGAATAAAATATTTTATTTGCGAGCTGTATTATTTGGCGTATTTCGTCTCTTTCATTGGGAGTTCTTGTTATTTTGCTGCCTAAATATACGAATTTGCTAACATTTTTGATACTGTATTCGTCAAGTGTGATATATTGTGAGTTGAGGTATTTTTTCTCGACTGCGTCATGAGCTTTGCTTTATTCTCATTGATTTGTAGCCCTACTACTTTTGCTTCCCTATCGAGTTTCAGGAAGAGTTCTTTGACAGTTGTTAATGACCGTGACAAAATGTTGATGTCCTCCGCATAGGCTAACACTTGGCTACACTTGTATAGTAATGTACCTCTTGTATAGACAGGTAGCTTTCTGATGGCGTACTCCAGATGTAATAACGGAACGGTCGCCTAGGCAAACTACTCGAAAAACATTTGCAGAGAAAACACCATTTCCCGTTTTACAACCCGCTACTACCATCACTACTATTACCAGAAGAATTGCTTTCCAAATAAATAAAAAAAAAAAATTTGATGACGACGACCCCATTGCAGCGCAATTTAGTAAAGAATTGCGGTTTATCTCATCGAAAAAATCTCCGCTGCCACCATGTGAGAAGCTCGTTGAGATAAGCGGAAAGATTGCATCGAAGCAGAGTGGCATTGCAAAGGTCGAGCGGGCAATCTCGATGGAATTTGAAAAGACGCAATCATCTGGTGGAAAACCGTGCGAGATCGTTTTGTTTGCGGCGTGAAATTTGCTCGACCATTCATTGTTTATTACGCACGCGATTACCTGTTGGAAAGTGTATGAGCAGTGTTAATTGTTTAGTGTGGGCTCCCGTGAAATGTACCGTAGATTTATTCAATGTTCGCGGAGGAGAGTAAAGCGTGTGATGACAGACGGAGACAAAAAATGTCAGTAGCAGCAGCCCAATAATCCCAAAGTTCTATTTGAATCAAGCCGCCATTTTTCATTTTTTCGGGAAATGTGAGTTTTGTGTGTCCGAAAACAAGTTGGTGTGACGAAATTGTCGGATTCGCAACCGTCCGGAATTGACGCGATGCATTCCATGGATATTCTCGTTGTCGACATCGCACAAGCAACGATATTGGATATCGCTTTGACGACGGAGTCTCGTGAGAACTTGAGCAAGAATTGGTTATGCAAGGCGAAGAGACCTTCAATCGAAAAGCCCCACATACCTCATTGAGTTCGAAGAGTTTTGAGTGATTGTATTGTTTACAGGGTAGTCAGTTTGTGCCCGTGAGCATAACGACGACCGTGGAACGGCAATCAGATGCATTTGGATATTAATGAAACCTACTTGTTTGCTTAATTGGGGAATTCCGTGAAAACCCTCGCCGTCGGTTTCCCACTAGTTCAATAGCAAAAGAACGTTTGTGTAAGCTTGCCGTGTTGTTATGTAAGAGAATGTCGCAGTGAAAAAGCAAAAGAAAATTGTTAAAATTTGTGTTGTGTGTCTGTTGGTCACTCAGTTGATTAACACGCCAGACAAAGCATCCCCCTAAACATTGGAATTTCGCGACTTGTTGCCATTCAAAAGTGAAAATAGGTATTTTTCATAGATGTACTTGTCATAACATTTGCTATAAATGCAGCATCACCAAATTGCATAGCTTTAAAGTGAAATTGTGATTATAATGTTTCAATTTTTTGTCAATTTTATTTGGGGATTAAATGATTGTATTGCGGATTATTTCCCAACTGCATAGCTTAAAAGACAATAAGTAAAGAATTACTGTGGGTAGTGAAGTAGAAATTTAAGCGTTAATGATTAACAGTGCGTCCATCGTGGATAAAACTGGACCAAATATCAGATCAGGAGCTCTGCTATAGATTCTTTGTTTCCAGCACCTATAAACTTGGAAAGCATTAAGACTAGATACGATTGAAAATTAGAAAAGAAAAAAAAATAGTTGTGGAAATAAAGTATCCAAAATAAGAGAGTGCTATTATTTTGATACTGAATGCAGTGTGGTGCCGCCTTAAGGGTGTACATAATTTTTTGAGTGAAGTTCGATACCGGAATATTGGTCACGTGTATTTTGATTTGTGTTGTCATTTGAAATTAACGTATATTTAAGAAAATGAATAGCTTGATTCTTGTATTATAATTCCCGGATGGTAAAGTGGTTACTTCGCTGCATAGCTCAGTTAATATCGTATTAGGACTACAATGAACCAAAATCGCCCTCATCCACCCCATCTACGAGCGTTTGCCAGAGGAGGACTGGGTAAGTACCCTCCATTTCAAAATTTTGGTTGTTTTTGCCTGTTGGTGCATGAACCCATAAACTTAATATTATAATTGACCACTCTTGCTACTATACTTTATTTATTATGCCCATCTGCTGCAAACAATGTGCTTAGAACGCCAAAAATAAAATTAACGGAAACTTTAAAATTAATTAAAAAAAAAATTATATATATATATATATATATATATATATATATATATATATATATATATATTAAAGAAATTTTACAATACAATATGCTTATTGGCAACAATCTATGTAAGGGGGCACCGCTTCCACCTGGATGGCCCACTCTTATTTGGTATAGTATATATGGTAAAGACAAGATCCTCTCAAGTCTCACCCGCGTTCACTACGCCCAGTCTGCCGTTTTGCTTGGGCAATACATCCCTTCAGTAGGTTATCTCGGCCCCGAAACCATCGAACCGAGTCCTACGACAATATCATTTTTTTGTAGTGGGCCCTTGTGATGGGGAAAAGAGCCCGCCCCACTATAACACAATGCTAGCCTGCCAGTGCATTCATGCGTCCTCAGACAAGGCCAGTTCCGGCGAGCACCAACATCTTTGCTGTGTCCTTTACGGACATTGAGATGTACACACAATTCACAACCCAGACCCAAATTGAATAACAATGAGGCCAGCACATCTCCCTGCTTTATTCCGATATTTGTGTCTAAGGCGTCGGTGAATTGGTTATTGATGCGGACTCCGGAGGTTGTTAACGTCATTGTCATTTTGGTAAGACGAACTAATTTGGCTGGGATGCCAAAACGAAGCATTACTTTGTCCAGTACGATACAATCAATACTGTCGTATGCTTGCTTAAAGTCATTCGTCTATGTTGAACTCCCAGCATATATCAAATATCTGCACTGTGAAGAATTGGTCTTTTGTCGATCTACCCGCTCTAAAACCACTTAAAGCAATTCAAAACATATTTTAATTGATGTTTGGAATTTTATTGAATAATTTATTATTGGTAAAATACTGTTTATACAAAACTGACACTCTCATTTTATATAGTAAGTTTTCTGCAATATGATAACATCATTTATAGGAGAAAAATATACTTAAAACCGTTCCGATCCTCTATGTTGCAAGCACTTTGCATAATTCTTTCAGTAACTTGTTAAACGGATGGAAGTGTTTTAAATTTTAAAAAGTTATTTTTTTTTCATTTATTTATGTATACTTTTTCTCCTTTTTAACAGACAACACCAATAGAACAGGAAGTACGAGTAATGCCACACTTTACCATTAATTTGAAGTTTCATACAGCTATAAGAACTTCTGCTTTTATCCTAGCTTGGAAGTAAACCCAGCCTCCCAGATTACGAGTCCCAAGCTCTTACTATACATATCACCAACATGACTTCATGTATGTCGCACTTCGAATTGTCGATATGTATACCCGATGCTTCCTCACAGAGGCCAAAAATAGATGCATGAGTCCTTCAAAGTTTAAAATCTAGGTGAAACATTAAGTGTATTGAAAGAGCAAAGGCGTATTCAGCAAAGACCAGCTCTCCACAAAACTTCGACACCGAAAGGCTCCAAACGGCGTCTGTGGCCAAAAATTTCATAGAGACCCTCGACAACCAGCTAGCTCTCATCTTATCAGATACATCGCTAAAACAAGCAACGAGCTATGGGTGGCAGTGAAAGCGGTCGTAGAACAGACGATCGGGTATCAAGCCCGGCGCAAAAAAATTGATTATTTCAATGATAAGTGCCAAAATTTGTTAGACAAAAAGAATCAGCTGCACAAGCAATACCTAGGTAGTGTAACCAGGACAAAGAGAGAACAATATGAAAATCTCAGAAGAGTAGCGAATACAATAATTAAAATTAAGAAAAAAGAAGTATAGATATAAGTCTAGCGAGCAACAACACAAGACAAGCATAAAAAGTAGAGAAAAGCCTGAACCGTGGTTACTAGCCCCAGACCACGCTCTGCCAGTAACATCATCACTGGTGAAAACAGCATTAAGGAAAGATGAACATCTTATTTCAAGAACTTCCTTAATCCTCCGCACAGCTCCAGAACATCGAAGCCTATAGATATTCTTGGAGAACTTCCGTTGGCCCCGCCAACTGTGGATGAAGTTTGTTCCACTATCAAAGTTCAAAAGAATAATGAAGTGCCGGGCATCGACGAGATTTCATTGGAGCTCATTAAATATGGTGGCAGTAGTTTTCAGAAAGCCATCCATAAAATCAGCCAGCACATTTGGCAATAAGAATATATGCCGAAAGAGTGGAGCCAATCAATTATATTCCCTATCCACAAAAAAGGTGACAAGTTACAGTGTGGAAATTATGGAGGCATATAACTGCTTTGTACAGTGTCCAATATATTTTCAAAGATCTTAGAAAATGAAATCGGATCCTACGCCAACAGTATTATTGGGGAGTATCAAAGTGGTTTTAGAGCAGGTAGATCGACGACAGACCGATTGTTCACATTCAAGCAGGTACTTGGGGGAGTTCAACATAGATATAGAACAAATTTTCGTTGATTTTAAGCAAGCATACAACATTATTGGTCGTAACGTAACAACAAATGCTTTGCTTTGGTATCCCAGCCAAATTAGTGGCTCTTAACAAAATGATAATAACGTCAACGACCTCTCAAGTCTGCATCAATAACTAATTTACCGACGCCTTTGACACAAATATCGGACTAAAGCAGAGAGATGAGCTGGCCTCATTATTATCCAATTTGGCTCTGAAATATGTCATCAGAAAGCTACCTGTCGATACATGAGGTACGTTATTATATAAGTCGAGCCAGGTGGTAGCCTATGCGGACGATGTCAATACTTTGTCACAGTCGTTAACAACCATGGAAGAGTTCTTCCTGAAACTCGACAGCGAAGCAAAACCAGAAGAGCTACAAATCAATGAGAATTAAACAAAGCTCATAACGCAGTCGAGGAAAAATACCTCAAATATCACACTTGGCGAATACAGTATCGAAAATGTGAGCAAATTTGTGTAACTAGGCGCCAAAATAACGAGAACTGCCGATGAAATAGGCTGAATAGCACAGCTAGCAAATAAAATTTTTTGTTCAGTTTTGACGATCTTGAAGACCAGCCGCATACACAGGAAAACAAAGCTCCAAGTAAACGAGTCTGTGATAGGACCTGTGTTATGCTATGGGTGTGAAACATCCATGTTTCAACCCAAGCATTCCCAAACATATTGAACACCTTCGAGCGACGGGTGCTGAGCCGAATAATCGGGGCGAAGCTAGACGGGGCCCATTGACGAATTCGATAAAACCATGAGCTGTATGAAATTTTCGACGAGCCAGAGGTCGCAACGATTGTAAGACTGCGGAAACTGCAATGAGCTGACCACATGAATCGTATGGACGGACATCGGATACCCAAAAAGGTATTCGTTGGGAGAACTGAAGGCCGGAGACTAGTAGGGGAACCGAGGAAACGCTGGTCTGACTCGGTCGATGAAGACAGTTGATCACTGCTCGGATTTCAAAATTGGAGGATGCGGTCAATAGACCGAGACAGTTGGAGGTGCTTGTTGCAGGAAGCGAAAGTCCGAAAGGGGCTGTAGTGCTACGAAAAAGAAGAAGACTATATTGCTCCCTTGCGCCTTTCCATGTAACTTTTTGAGGCGTGCCTTCTCACAGGTTAATTGGAAGTTATCCAATTTAGCCAGTGAAATTCTTTGTTTATATACGCAGGAGTGTGATAGGCAACCCTCCGAGTTAGATAGAGTAAGTTCGAAAATATAATTGAAGGAAGCATAGTTCCTTGTTAAGATTGTGCTGTTCAAAATGTATTTACTAAATTTCATATGGACATGTTAACGATTTGTGCACAAATTTTTGTTTTCATTTGGCTAATTTGTTATGAAAATAGTAAAAAATGCCTCAATTTCGCACAATAGTTATGAATACAAATATTTATGTGTTTTATGTTCAATTGCTACTGAAAATTACAAAAAAATGGGTGTGTAGGTATTGGATGGTAGATAAAATTTGCAAATTATATTACAATAGCATGAGTTAAAGAATTTATTTATTTATAGCACAGTAAAATTGCCAAAACAAACATTTTGTTGTTCCGAGAATGCACTTGCACTGTATAAACGCACTTTCACTTTTTCATCTTAAAAACAAAAAAAAAACTCATCCTTACCAACCAATTGTGTTGAGAGAAGTTAAAACAAACTAAATAAATGGGCAAGTTAAGAAGGAAAGTAAATGGTTCGTTCAACCCTGGAAGCTCAAAGGCAACTATTGCAACCGTTAGAAGTCAATGCCTGGTCAAGCCAACTTCGCAAAAAGTCACTACCACAACAGACCATCGAGTACATAGTCCCAGTCCATTAGAACACAAAATGGTATTCCGTGGGACTTCCACTTGTTTTCCCGGTCTGCTGGGGTAAGTAGTTCACTAGAGGAAAATAGATCGATCAGCTTCCGAACGCTAAATTTGTTTTGACTACGTCACGTCTGCGCCAAGCTTTGTGTTTTCTCGTGTTTGCCTTTAAATAATGCGAGTACATTGCGCAACAGCGACCAATCCACTTACTTGAAAAACAACCACAGGCATCTTGAATTCTGCACCACCGGTGATACGGAAGCCCCACTTTTTCTCCTCCGGGTGCAGATAGGTGTCTTCCTCGCTGCCGTTGTCGAGAAGCGGAAACATATCGGAGTCGCCGATCCCGCCGGAAAGAATTGATAACTTCCTCTCGGAATCAGCTGCTTGCGAAACGTGCACTTCTGGCATGATTTTTAGATTGCGGAATTCCTTGGCACGCGAATGAACAATTAAATAAAAACTTCTTCGTTTATGGAAAATAGTGTCCGATCACGAAAATCACAACTGAGCACTTGAATAATCTTTTACTTTAATATTTCTTACGAGGTTAATTTAAATTGGCACAAGCGCCCACATCGGTTTTGAGTTGAAGATACTCTGCGAGTAACTCATAAGTGCGTACGCCGGAAAATTGCAGTCATCCGTGTTAGGCTAAAATTAGAGGTGCATCTCACGCATCAAGTGCTCTTGCAGCCACTAAGTGTAGCCAGCATTCAAAGAGATTTGGGTCTCCGCTTAAATATCTGAAAGTGGAAAATTTATACCTCATATTAGTACGAAGAACTTCGATATTTCTCTCTTTAATGTATCAAAGATAGAGTTAAAGGAGAATGAACAGGAAATGAAAATATTTCATAGAAATTTTGGAAAAAACGACTTCATTATTCTCTAAAAGCATTCCAGATTTTTCCCATTTTGAAAAGTGTTAGTTTGGAAGTAGACTTGGTATCGAATTCATAAAAATTATCGATTTTAGACATGAATAAGTCGGTTTTCCTTTTTTCTCACGATTTTTAATTCATGGTTTTCAAAGGCTTCCACAAAGCCTGTAAAAGTCGTCTCAGTTTGATATGCTAATAATACAATGTATCTTTTGCAACTTTTAGTTTGTGTTGCAAAATGTTCTTCAACTTTAATCGTTACTACTTCCTAAACTCAATAGAACCATTTTTAAGGGGTTTTAAAATGTTTTTATTGCATATCCGATTATAATGGGTACCACTCCATCTGTCTGTCTGTGCTTGATAGGAAGTTTTTTAAGGAACTAGTGAAGCTGAAGTCATCAAATCTTATGAAGAGCTCAGAAAGGTGGGCTAAGTTTCATGTTCAAAAGAAATTTTAAAGATTTAAGAGGGTCGCACCATTTAAGATGTGATCTCTAAAAAATGTTCAGGGAAGATAATCGAGTAGGGTGTAAAATGAAAGCCTTAATGGAATCCTCCAATGTTAGTTGTACAGCCGTATTTTTGAATCGCTCCGCAAAATATTAGTAGTCTTCTTTAAATCATATCCTTGCCGTGCTAATCGCAAATTTGTTGTCCGTGCATGAAATTCTGAATTTTTTAGTTCTTGACCGACTTAGTGATTTCACTGTAAATTATTAAGTGGCAATGATATCAATAATTAATCAGCAATAATCGAATCTGTAGTGAAAGTAGCAATTTGCTGATAACTGTGTAATTTTCGTGCACGATATTTTTAATTCTTGACCCACTTATCAATTTCGCTGTGAGTGACTTAGTGACTATATCAAGTGAAAGCAGAAATTTGCTTATGAATACACTTTTTTCAAGTTTTTCTTTCCACAACGATTTTCGTTTAATAGATAATTCTAACCTCCTCGCATATAACTGAAATGAAGCCTCTCAAATTGCATCACGTTTGACAACACCTTTAAATATGCTATCTTACACGGTGCCTGCATGGATCCACCACGTGATTGGTTTCATCTTTACCTGGATGAACATTTTATATGCTCAGATTGTCAAGGTATTGAGCAGAAACTAAAAGCGATGTATGATAACATTACCGGCTACATCGAAAACCTCATGAAGAGAAAACTCAGACAATCGCTCGACTACGATCTAAATCTCAAGCAAATGCGGATAGTTTTGTGGAGATGGCTAGCAGTTTCGATGAGCTAGCTATAAACCTATCAAAGAGCGATAGGAAAATATGCTTACAGTATTATACAAAAGCTAACCGAGCGGAACAACTTGTTGCAGCTATCGGAAATTCTCAAAAAATTGGAAAACATCGATAAAAAGTGTAATATTTAAGAAGAAAAAATAATGGAGCAGCGTAACATTGAAAACGTTTTTCCAGTTCAAAATAATGCCAGCCATCTGAAAAAAACCTGAATATTAACACTACTCACAACACCCAACTATTTATTACTAACAACATTGTTAGCCTTCCAGATCCTTTAGATACCAGGCCGATGGGAGACAGTACTATTTCTGATAATAGCAAACCTAAGGAAAATATCGGTTCTTCAGAAACGAATAAAAGCTCAATTTCTGAATTTAACCCTATAAAACCTCCTTTCAAATATCCGAACTTCATAAGAAGTGGGTTTCAGACTTCGTCCCCTAATTGTATAATTGAATTAACTAGCACACTCAAAAGTCCTTTGAACGAAAAACAATACTTTTTAGACCCATTTGTACCTCTGATTTAAAAGCGACAATAAACTTCAGCAAAGAGGTTCAGAGCAGGTATCCACTATCAAGACTGGATGAGCACAGATTATATGAGTGGGTTCGACTTTACCTAGCTTACATGCATAAAGCACCACACACAACATATATCAACGGTATAATGATGACCAATATAAAAGTAATGATCCAGAGAGAAGGTCTTCCGATAGATGTTGATGCTCTACAAAAACTATATCTTAGATACCATGAGCAACTTGGTGTCACATAAGATCAAACCAAAAAAGATCTTCTCATGTAAGCTCAAATTATATATCCTCGCTTCAAAGGTCACGTAAGCAACATCACAAATTTTTTCGTCCACAAGAAGAGCTCTACCACAAAATGCCTCAAAATGTTCTACCATAACTGTAGTGGCATGAGAGGCAAACTCAACAAACTTTTTCTTGACGCTAAATTATGCCCTTTCAGAATCCTTGCATTCACAGAAACCTGATTGAATGACTCCCATCGTAACTAAGAGATTCTCGATAGTTGTTGGTCTATTTATAGAGACGATCTTGACTATCCAAGCACTTGCCTAACCCAAGGAGGTGGTGTCCTAATTGCCAAACACAACGCTTACTCGAGTGATATCGTCAATACCGCAACTTTCAAACTTTCCAGCATGTAATAGTGAAAATCAAAATAAATAAATTTTATTTGTACGTTGGTGTATTCGATATTCCCCCAGAGTCCAGTGAGGCAATCTATAGCGAAGCTTGTAGAGTTGTCTCTTCACTTGCTGAACTCTCGAAAGAAGAAGATAAAATTATTATCCTTGGAGATTTTAACAGCCCCAATTTAAAGTTTGTAGTTGACGAACTTGACAATCGTCTCATTTCATTGAATCTTCGAGACGATATTGATTTCAACCTAGTTTTTACATTGTATGGCAATGATTTACGGCAAGTAGCTCTGACACCCAATTCCTCTGGCAATTGGTTAGATCTAATTTACACGAATGCTTATGACGAAGTGGTGATTAATCCAACTAATGATGTGGAAAATCTTTTCAAAAATACCCTTCACCATTTCATACTTTCAGTTGATTATTCCATCTTTGATGACACAAACAGCCTTCCGTACAATAACTTGATTGTATTTGATTTCCGTAATGCTGACTACGATAGCATTAAGAGTTATATTTCTAATGTAGACTGGACTAGTAGGCTTTCGACGCTAGATGTAGATGATACAGTGTATCTTTCTACCAGACCATATTTGACGCCGTTGGAAGTCATATATCTAAAATCAAAGAGGGGTTCAAACTGTCTGAGCGATGGTTGGACACAAGTCATTAAAATTTAAGAAACAGAAGGAATAAGCTCCACAAAATCACACAAAAAGAACCCAATGTCAGTGATGAAATTAAAAACGAATATAATGAACTGGCAAATGAATTTAGATTAAAGCCACGTGAGGCCTATGTATTGAATGTTAATTTTATTGGCGAAAACATAATGAAAAACCCAAAGAAGCTCCTTGATTTTGTAAATATTAAGCGCAAAGCTCATGGTTATCCTAAACAAATGACCTATAAAGACCGCAGTTCCTCTGTCCCGGAAGAAATCTGTAATTTCTTCGCAGATCATTTTCAATCAGTGTATTCCTTACCAAACACCTCACCACATGTAAATAACACTAACGCCGTTTTTGAAACAGCGCTTCAAGAACTCTTAGTTTCTGAAGATGATATCATTGATGCAATTGAAACACTTGATCTGAACCATGGACCTGGCCCAGATTTACTTCCGCCTTATTTTCCATACCAGTGCAGTGAAAGATTAATTTTACCTCTCCATATCATTTTCAATAAGTCACTCGTAAACGAAAAATTTCCAATATACTGGAAATCTTCTCACCTGACTCCAATTCATAAAAGCAAAAGCAAAGGGAGTGTTCGAAATTATAGAGGGATTGCCATTTTATCCGCCATCCCAAAATTATTCGAGAAAATAGTATGCTCTAAAATATTGCCCGTAATAGAGCAGCGTCTCAATGAGCAGCAGCATGACTTCAGGAAAAACCGATCCACAACCACCAATCTAACAGTTATGGTCTCATACATACTTTGCGCAATGGAAAAAGGACACCATGTTGACGCAATTTATGCTGATTTTAGTGAAGCCTTGACCCCTCAATCACACGATTCGGTCAGAAAATTTGCGCAATTTGGGAATCACTGGCCCATTGCTTCGCTCTAAACTCTTACTTCAAAAACCGGACTCAAACCGTTAAATTTCAAGGGTATGTGTCCAAAGAAATCCAAGTCTGCTCTGGTGTACCTCAAGGCAGTTATCTCGAATCTCTTCTTTTCAACATATTTATATCAGACCTTTCTGATGTGTTATCCGATATACATCATTTATTTTATGCGGACGATCTCAAAGTATACTATGGGATAACATCCCACCTCGAACCTCGAAAAATTTCAGGTGATTAGTTTCTCTCGCAGAACTTCAATTTTATTAGCTGATTATTACCTCGGTATACTAATCTCTCCCGAACAGACAGCAAAGTAGACCTCGGTGTCTTCTTGGGTAAGAATTTTCGTTTTAATTTGCACTATGATGAGGTTCTCTGCAAGGTTAATAAAATGTTAGGCTTCATCAAACGGCTTGCTAAAGAATTTCAGAATGTGTGGGTAACAAAGACATTATACATATCATTAGCCCACCCTATTCTCGAATATGCAGGTGTAATCTGGCATCCTATTTCTGATGTTCATACAGAAAGATTTGAGTCTGTTCAAAAACAGTTCCTGCTATTTGCTTTACGACCTCAATATGACCCACGTAACTTTCAGAGCTTGCCATCATATGAATATCGGTTGTCCATTCTAAATTTATCTTTACTTGCCTCCCGTAGAATTATGGCATGCTCTTGCTTTGCATTTAATGTCCTCCATTGTACCATTAAAGTTTAATATCTGATTGACAGGATATCCTTGAACGAACCAGTAAGATTTACAAGACATTCACGTTTGCTGGTGGAAATTCGACATCTTACCATCTACGGTCTAAATGAACCAATTTATAGATGCTGCAAAATATTAAATAGCCTGAGCCATTGCTTTTCCCCAACCATATCCAAAGTACAGTTTAAAACCAATCTATCAATGTTCCTCTTTTCCTAGTCCTATATTTTTAACTTGTATTTTTGTAAGTGTAACCTATATTTTTAACTTGTATTTTGTACCTTTTAACTGGTATTTCTTCGTGATAAATTATAATTTTGATGTAATATCTCGTTTGGTAAAAAATAAGAAAAAAATTGCAATATCGATAACGGGGTATGGAATTAACCTTTTAAAATACGTAGCTACTCCTGCTACAATAAAAAAAAATTTTTGCTTATTTTTGCATATGCGAATTTCGGCGGTTACTTACTCCCTTCCTCAGTACAAAAGCTAATGTTTCATTGGCAATTTTTAAATCTTATAAATACTCTATGGTTTTAAGGTAAAAATATGAATGATCGTATTACTATATACATCAATAAAAGGTTATTAGAGAAGACAATTTAAAAAGGTACAAATATGAATGAACTTATTACCCTATACATCAATAAAAGGTCATTAGAGAGGGTTATGTTGATCTATTTTTTCTGCAGTGACTCCAATTATTTTTGAAGTCCAATTTTCTTGATCGGTCTTTAAACGATTTTCGAAATTTTGTCGGATTATGAAGAGGCTTTCCCAAGCATTCAATGTGTAGAGAGAGTCAATTGACGTACTTAACAAGCTTTAAATTGTCTTTGTCGATAATATGGCCTTTCTCAGTTATGTGCATTTGTAGTAATTGAGCAGGCACCTAAGCAAACTGCTCGATAGCTATCATATTGCTGATGCCATTTTAATTGTAAATTTAAAAAAATTATAATTTAAATTTACAATTAAAAACTTGGACTCGGCAACCCCTTTCTTACGCATCTTATCCACGAATTACATTGTCCGCAATGCAATCTACAGTGGATGGATAAGTGGGCTCGTCACGAAACTCCGTTGCGGCAGGAACCGTACCGATCAGTAATGGGATGGATCTTTTGTAACCATTTGAGTACTGCTCATTACGCATCCTAAGCAAGACTAGGAAAGTGCTTTAGAAACTGAAAAGAGAATACATACTGGCACGATCAACACTGCTGGGGGCCAATATCGATGAAAGTCTGGTTTATGACAAGGGCAATCAACCATCGATGCAATTGCGGAACAATTGAGCCCGGCCCAAAAAATGAGGCTCGCCGCCGGTCTACTCGATGAGTTATTTTGCTGGTGGCACTTCATATCAGTAATGCCTTCAATTCTTTCAAAAGAGTGAATATTTTGGAAATGGTGAAAACCCCTTTCCTAATTTACTGTACGCAAACAAAAAGGTGAATAGTTCATCTACGGTTTTAATTTACAGGTTTTATGAAAGAAATTACATGCATTCTGTAGATTGGTTTTACTTTGCTGGATATTTTTGCAGAGTGTCATGTCAATATAATCAATTGCTGCAGAGCTACTTGTGCTTTATAAACATAAAATCCAAGGATTAACAATACATACAAGTGATTTATCGATTTTTGCTTTGTCTGTTCTTTCGCGACCACCATGTCGTGTCCTTTCGCAACCACCAGCTATAGCTTCGGATGACTTCTGGCTATTCCTTAAACTCATAAATCCACAATGTGTATATCATTTCGAATCGATCAAGAAAGTAAAAGATGGATCAATGAAAATGTTGGAAGCTATACTTGAAAAGGACTTTTCAGACTGTTACGAGAATTATAAAAGACGATAGCTTAAGTGCGTTGTATCGGGTGGAAATCACTTTGAATGCGACAAAATTGATTTGGAAGAATAAATAACAATTTTTATTTAAGAGAAAAATCATTTTTGTTTTGGCTACAGTAGCACCTCATGAAGATTTGAGGGACGACCTGAAGAATTAGAGTTGGCTTCATGAACTAAAGGAATATAGACAAAGCACAGAAGATACTTAATGAGAACCAAGGGAAAGAGATTTTCGAATTTCATATTGATAGTCATGAAGGAGATTGTTTGTATTCCATAGAAGGCGTAACTGTGAAAATAACGAGCAAGGAGAATAATGATGAATTTGATCTGATCTATCCAAAAGACTGCGAAGAGGAGAAGACAGAAAAGGAACATATTGATTTGAGGAAAACGTATTCAAAGAGTGACAAAAAAAGAGTGCAGGAACTTGTGTCACTTAGACCACAAGGCTTTGTGGCAGTTCAAACTAAACGGGACTTGATACAATTGCAAAAAGTGTGATTTCAAAACTAAAAGATTCGCCCACATTACTCCCCATCATACTGTTCATCAAAGACAAAGTCGAAGAGCCATAGGAGACGTTAAATTATTATCTGATACGTCCAGTGAATCAAGCATAAGTAACATTAAACTGAGCCCAAAGACATATAAAATAATGGACGCGAAATGCGCTTATTTTCATCCATAAGTGAGTGAAGTACTTTTACTACATACATGCCTTCCTCTCGCATGCGAATTGAAATTCCTCTACCTTTCACGCCGCTAGAGAATCCATACACTCAAGTGGCTCTCTAGTTGCTCTCATGAAAATCCCACTCCTTTTACACCTTAACCCCCGCATTGTCAACAAAATATCAACCATATGATTGAACACATATGATTTGTGAAAATTCAACATTAATGGGAAACGTCTAATCAAGTTGAATTTGAAATTGTGCACAAAACAATTTTTTTAAGATAAATCGTGTTGAATCTAGTGCAAAAGCGTTGCAAATGTGATAATTAATCAAACTGAAAAGTTTGTTACGGATCGCGAGTGTTTCTGTATCGAACAATGAAAAATGTAGTGACGTGTGTGGGATTATAAAAACAGCTCTAGGAAGCCTGTCAGGGACGTATCCTTCGTAGGGTAAGTCATGCTCAATCTTTTACATCGTTCAAGTTAGAATACCCGCACGGAAAATTGATTTAGTTCAAGATGCGAAAAATAGTGGGAGACGTCACGTCAAATTTATTTGAAATTCGAATCAACAGCTAATAACGCGCCAACTTCACGCTACAGGATAAAGTGCTTCAATTCCCTCGATGCATTTCGCATCCATTCTCTCTGAGATCTATGACTGAGCCCTTTAGATGAGGAAAAAATACTTCCAGAATTGAGTGCGAGACGAACGTTAATTGATCTCTTTCAAGTGTGCATTTGTTTACTCGTTGCTTAGTTTTTAATAGCCTGCTTCTGATCGGCTCATTTGTAGATTGACAATACAAGGGCTTTATTTGAGATGCTGCCAACATTTGGGCCGTGATTTTTCCTCTGAAATTTGTTAACGATATCTAACAAATAATTTTATTCCAACGAGACTACTTGGACAGATTAGAGGATTAAGAAAGTGATAGAGCTACGAAGCGGGAATATAAGCGAAGGTGAATGCTAAGAACGAGTTCTTGTCGAGTATTTGAACGGAAAGCACTTGTTCACTGGATTGTCGGTATGGTTGTGATTTTATATTGTTACATGTCCAAACAAATCTGCGAGCTCCTATCGCAATTGTTATCGCAACTATCAATAACATCATGTTTGATGAATGTAATCAAAAGCACAAGAATGGACCAAGTAAATCCATGATCAATATCTGAAAGTGACGTCACTGTGGGTATTCAGAATTGCTCGAGTATTCCAGGTAGTTCTCGTCAGAACATTCGCCAATGTACGAGATATGGATTGAATGACTAGAGACCCTATATAAAGCAGAGCTGAATGAATAGAGATTGCAAGATTATTGGCGCGGTGGAATCGATCCTGTCTGTGATTCAGAGACACGACTGCGGTGCGGAAAACGATTTGAAAATGATGGAGTTTGTAAGAACTATGAAAAATAAGGCGTTCCCATGTAAGACTCAAGTCAGATCGTGGAACAGACATTGTAATTAAGCACATTAAAAGTAAAAATTCGATTTCAATGAACCTCTTCAAATAGTAAAATGTAATTGAATTGTCGGGTATCCAATACTGCATTTTAAGTGAGAAGGCAGTAGATTAAATAATTAATCAAGCATGAAACCGAAACCAAAATTTACAAAAGCTGGTTAAACGTTAAATAGCGCTGTTAGATTAGTCTTAGGCGAGGAAAATAATTTTATTTATAAAACGTATTGAAATCGACCTACATAAATTTTTTTAATCGCTGTTAGCTTAGTTTTCCCGTTAAGTAATTCTTTTTCATTATTTAAGAGCGCAAAAAGCATATAGTTAGAACCCTTTGAAGAAAGTTTGTGAAACGCGAAAATCAAAATCTTAAAGCAACCAAATTTTAGGCAATCAAATTTTTCAGGTCCAGTATTTGCCGTTAATCGAATTTCATCAACAACACCATCTACGAGGGCTCTTCGAGAATGATGGGAAAGTACTCTAATTTGATAATTTATTAAATTATAAGGATTAAAAAATATCAAACTTTTTTCGACCAAATTTTATCTTTAAAGAAAATCCAAGCTACTCTTCGAATAATGTTGATTTTTTTCTTGATTAGAATAATTTTGGTTTGAGGAAACATATACAATAACATCAGTCCTATTAATTTTAAAAAAGAATTTATTTAGACAGATTAAAAGCATTTTGTATTAGTCGAGACCCAAGAATCTTTTACCCCATTCAGAATAATGGAAAATGTCACTTGATTTTTGTGAAAAAAAAACTAAAATTTCTTTGTGTTTCCATTGATAATAACCATAACCCGTGGCAAATATGCGCGACAATAGTCCCAAAAATTGTAATCATTAACAAATTGATGCCAATCAAGTAATATAATCCCAGTTTGATTGTCACCGCACCGTGAACCCAAAAGGATTTGTAAAAAATCAGCAAAACAAATGAAACTCTGTCGTGAAGTTCAGTGCTTATTCATATTCAGCGTTAAGACGTCGGACGAGGTTTTTACACAATTTATTCTACGCGTATCGACTTCTCTGATACATCCTAGCGGGAGTTACGCAGCGGGACGACAAGGCTGGAGTCTAACTGCCTATCACGGTCACGAAATAATCAGCTCATTGCGGCGGCATTGGCGATTTCCCCAAAGTAAGGAAGAAAATTGGGCGCGTTAGAAATTTTCTTCGTCTAGCTGTCGTCCCTGTATTTCGTGCAACTATCACCTTTGGATTCGTGTTTAGTGAATTTGCTGAATATTATGGTGTAATTGTTTTATCCTTGGACAGTGAAATTAGCTAGCATTCACGGTGAAAGAGTCACAACATTGAAAAGTAGAAACGACGTTTTTTTTCTCGATACATCATCTCTTTTGAGTGCTAATCGGGACACATTTTGCACGCCGCTTCTCGGAAATCGAAAAATTAGTAATCCTGGTGGATCGTGTCGGTCAGGGTTGTAATATATATGCAGCCGTATTTCTTTGGTTGGCAGAAACAAAAAAGGATTGCTTAAAGGTGCTAACGCAATGGAAACTAACTCCAAGCATGGCAGTAATTTTCACAATACTAATAAATTTGTGAACAGTGTTGCTTATTAAGATTCAATCCGCGCAAAAAATAGAACAGAAACGAAAACAATCGTTTTTTCCCTACAAATTTCGTGGCAAATCGGTGCTGTTTAACGCACATGTACTGTATGTGACGTCGTGAAGACAGGAATCGGTTGATGCGTCAAGTGCGATTTTGACCGTGTTTTGGACATGATCCTCTCTATGACGCAACTGCTGTGCGCAAACAAACGGCTTGTGCGGCAATGGCCGCTAGAATAAGGATTGGGATAAATAACATAAAGCAATCCAACATATCCTTGATGCTCATTTCCGGAAATAGGAGTTAAATTACTAAGGAATCGGGATGACACTGTTCTTCACAGTCATGCGGCTTACTCGCCGTCGGATCCACAACATCGAGACGGGCGGTCGACACTGCTGTTACCTGAAACTGAACCGCAGCATTTTTTCTATGGGAATTTCACAGCAACAATATCGCTTTAATAAATTCAAACCATTTATCACGCCATTGATAATATGCTCTTCGAAACAAATCGTTCCAGTGCTAATAACTAGAGTAGAAAGTGTGCTTAAAAGTGTTCCGGTATAGCCTAGTAACAAAAAAATTAAAAAACATTTTAATTCATTAATCGCAAAGATTTTGTGGTATCGTGTGTTTGTTTTTCAGCGTCATCGAACCTTTAACATAATTTGTGTCATAAAAATAATTTCGCGTATTTATTTAAAAAAATAAAAAACAAAAGGAAAAGAAAACGAAATTTCAGTAGTTGCAGGCCTTACCCACGAGCGCTCGTCGGAGAGAGACTGAGTAAGTACCCTTTTTTCTATTGCTTACCATTAAATTGTAATTATTACCATTACAAGAGAAAATTAAGTTGTGTTTTATAATTTAAATATGTTAAATACAGTAATTTTTAATATTTAATAGTAATTGGGGTGAAATGTGTGATGTAGATGCGCGTTTCATAATCAATGACTGTAGAAAGTTATCCTTGGTTGAAATTCAATTAGAACTGGAATACATAAACGAAATCATATATATTGGATATTCTAAAATGTTTTGAGCCTTTTTGTCACTAGATGGTGTTCGTTGTCATATATCGGGCAATACTAATCAGATTGAGTCAAACTGACATGCTTTTGAACTCATCTGGACAGTTTTGTATTTCGTCATTCGTGTCAAAAGTTGTGTTCATTTATAAATGTGTGAAATTTCTGAAAAAATTCGTTATATTTTACAATATCACTACGATCAAGTTGAGAATGCATCGCATGCTCGTGAAAAAATGTGTGGTGTCTACGGTCAAGATACTTATCAAAAGTCACAGCCAAGAGATGGTTCGCTCACTTTCGTTCTGAAAATGTTGATGTCCATGATCGACCTCGCTCAGGTCGACCAATCACTGAAAAAGTCGATGAAATCTTACAAAAAACTGAAGAAGACCGACACATAATTAGCCATGACATTGCTAAAGAACTGAAAATCCATCGCCAAACTGTTTTGAACCATTTGCATAAGGCTGGATACACAAAGAAGCTCCATGTTTGGGTGTCGCATGAATTAACACAAAAAAATTTGATCGACCGAATTTTCATTTGCGAAATGCTAATAAAACGCAACGAAATCGAGACATTTTTGAAGCAAATCGTTACGAACGATGAAAATGTCGTTCGAAAAAGATCATGGCCAAAAAAAGGTGAATCATCACAAACGACTTCAAAGCAAGGATTGACACCAAATAAGGTTATGCTGTGTGTATGGTGGGATCGGAAGGGAATCGTTAATCATGAGGTGCTTGAACCCAGCTAAATACTCAATTTGGCTCTGTACTGTCAGCAATTAACCAGATTGTAACAAGCAATTCAAAAAAAGAAACCGGCCAGATTTGATCAATAGAAAGGGCGTTGTCATGACAATGTCAGACCACACACATCTTTTATGACCCCGCAAAAATTGACAGAGCTTGGCTGGGAAGTTTTGATGCATCCACCGTATACTCCAGACTTTGCACCACCAGACTACCATTTGTTTCGGTCTCTGCAAAACTATCTTAATGAAAAGAAATTCACTTCAAAAAGGAATGTGAAAATCACTTGGCCAAGTTTTTCGCAGATAAACCACAGAAGTTCTACCCAGATGGAATAATGGCTCGACCCAAAAATGACAAAAGGTCATAGATAATAATGGACAATATGTACTTAAATAAAAGGAATATTCAATCGAAAAATGACTTTTAGGAACATTATCTATTTAACATGAAATAAAATCAGATCAGAGCTTTACATTATTAATATTATTAAAGATTTGGTAAGTAAAAAAGCTCGAAAATTAAATTTTGGATAGTGTACATTTTTTGTTAAAGCCTAGTTGCTGTAATTAGTTGGTTAGTGAGTTGCTGTAAATGCGTATTTTTGATAATAACAAAATAAATTTTTGATAAAAAGAATCGTTTTACATATATTGTTATTTCTGTGTTTATTTTACATAACCACACAAATGAAATAAAAAAAGCTACAATATAATATTTTTAACGTAAATAAACATTCAAAACTTTCTAATATCAACAAACTATCATTATTTAAGAGTATTTTACACAGAAATTATTGCACACTACCTAAATAAAACAATTATACTCGTAGTTATGGTAAACATTATTGAATCATTTCAATCAACATTATGTTTTAAAACCTAAAAATATGTTGACTAGGACCATTTGAAATAACCTGGGAAAATATGAATATTGTCAGCCTTCGAAGATGGCGTCATTGTAGGGGTGTTACTTAAAATGTGTCGATGGGCGCCTAGGGTGATAAGACATGCATTTTATCAATTAAATGATAGATTATTAAAGCTAAAAACTGAGATGATAGAATATTAAAATTGGTGAACTTAGGGTAGCACAAAGTACGCGAGCGAAACTTATGAAATACTATGCTATATTTAAATTGCTAAATAGCGACCATTTATCGTTCCTTGATTGAAAAATCTATCGAAGTGATGAAATTCACATTTGATGACTTTGGAACTATGTAAATTCTTGGAACTAAGGGGATTTCCAATAATAGGTGTTATTTTGAATAGCCCGCTATTTCGGTAGATGTCACTTTTGATGCTGTCATTTTTTGACATATGACAAGTGAAAACTACGCCATTGATAAAAATACACGCTTCAACAACGCATTGAAATTATTAAAATTCATTATAAAAATGGTGAAAATTTGGCCGAAACGGTTCGTAATATTTGAATATTTTTGGGTCGTCGTGACGCACCTTGTCGGACTGTAATACAGAAATTGGTGGAAAAATTTGAACTGTTGGGACAACTTAGTGATGTGAAGAATAAAACTCGTGCACGTAACTCAAGCACAGCCAAGAATATTGCTGCTGCAGCCGAAAGTGTTGAAGAAAATCCAGGTTTGTCCATTCCTCGTCATTCTTTGGAATTGGGCATTCCACAAACGTCATTACACCGTATTTCGCATAAAGATTTGGATCTTAAGGCTTATAAGTTCAGTTAACACAAGAACTCAAGCCGGTCGATCATCAACGACGTTGTGTCTTTGCTGATTGGGTCCTTGAAATGCATGAAAATGATCCCGAATTCCATCGAAAAATCATCTTGAGTGATGAGGCTCATTTCCACATCGGCGGCTTCGTCAACAAGCAAAATTGTCGCATCTGGGGCTCGGAAAACCCAAGAGTTATTGTTGAAAAGCCTCTCTATCCTCAACGTTGTCTGTTTGGTGCGGTTTATGGTCCGGCGGAGTAAGTAAGGTCCCACTTTTTCGAAAATGAGGCTGGAGCAACAGTTACGATGAATGGATTGCGCTATCGAGAGATGATTAATGATTTTTATGGCCAAAATTGGATGGTATTGATCTGGACAACGTTTACTTTCAACAAGACGGCGCTACGTGCCACAAAAGCAACGAAACCATCGATCTTTTACGAAGAGGTGATCACAATTGGCCACCGAGATTTTGTGATTCAACACCTTGCGATTTCTTCCTTCGGGGCCAGGTGAAAGAGAAGGTCTACGCCAACAGCCCAGCATCGATTCAAGACCTCAAAGATTAAATTCGTGAGGCTATGGGGACATAGGGCAGCCACTTTGCGATTTGGTTATGGAAAATTTCATGCAAAGGATATAGTCCTGTAAGCGTGGTCATGGTAGTCATTTGCGTTATTTTATTTTTCACTATCAACGACATGCCTTTTTCTTTATAATGAAATAAACATTTGATCATTTAAATTAAAAAATGGCATTTTTCTTTTAATACCAAAATAACACCTCTTATTGGGGAACGCTGTATAATCATTTTACATTTACCCTTTAAAATTTGTGCTGTATCCATGATTTTATTTATATCGAGCATTAAATAAAATTGTGCATGTTTATAATATTCCTAGAATTTAACATATGAAATACTAACACAAGCATTTAATATTTTGAGATCAATAGACTCAACATTTTTGATCTGCGCAAAACATTAATTCTATGTACACGAATATCTACATACATATGTACATATATTCGCCAAGCTACGAATTTTGAGTATATGTGTACAATGGAGAAATCTGTCGCACATCAAAGCTAGATATTGAGAAATTAAATGAGAAAATAAATAGAATATTTCGTTGAGCGCAGCTGTTGCTATTAATAAAATGAATACACACATAAGATCTCCATATGCCTCAACAATGAATGCATGAAACTATGTACCTCTTTAGAGAATTGCGCTCCAAATCGAAAAGAGTGGGTGGTAACATATGTATATCACGCTCAAGATCTCAACTTGATATTTTCGGTTTTATATGCATACGCATATAATTCAAAATTTTTTTAAAATTTTACTTTGGAAATGTAAATTTTGTTGACGGTTTGTGTTCAAAACATAAAAACTTGAAAAGTGAAAACTAAATTTCAACTATCAATTTTATTTTTAATTGAAGTATTTCATAAGTTTACAAGTAGTTCAGCTACTTATTCCCACCCCTCTAAAAGATTTTAAGCTTATAAATTAGATTTATGTAAAGTATAGTCATGGGAAAAGTATTCAACATAATTCATTATTTGCATAAATTAATTAATCAGAAGAAAAATTATTTTTGGAGTCTGGAGCAGGGTTCCATCATTTATGCTTGGCAATTGATTTGTTGCGGCTGCTGAAATTTAAACGAGCAGATTGTTCTGGTGATGAAACCATTCCTTTTTTCTTTAAAACAGTTATGTCTTTCTTACATGAGCTTCTAAGTCAATTATTATATACAGTTCCTCGAATAATTGACTTAACAAGTTTTTCAAATAAATAGATTCAATTATTTAAAAACTACTTTTCGCATTTCCTTTTCTTTATTTCTCTTTTGCGTGAAAGTTTACAAGCAAACGGAAGTTGGACGAGGAAACGAAAATAGACTAGCTTAAGTTACAAAAAATAAATAAAACCTAGAATAACTTGTGCTTTTTGTCACTTATCAGTTTTTTCGCAAATTTCCACTATAAAACTATCCGACAATTCACTGTTCACTTGCACATGAGAGCACTGTTGTTGTAAAATTTCTTTCTAGATAGTGCACAAGGTTGTTACACCGGCGACTGTGCTTCAGTTATTTCTTTTAAACAGTTCTTAGATCTCCTTGTTTCACTCGATTTGTGTATGACTAAGAATCAATGGAAACATATTGAAGGCAGCGAGTTTCTGCACCAACTGAATTAAATCGAATTGCACAATCAGACAATTGAAAATGTCACGTGCTTCTTTACTTTTCGGGCATGTTTTAGGCAATGGTGGTGTTCTTTCCTCGTAATTTACAAAAGGTGATGGCGTTGCTTCTTCGATCTTTGGCGTAATTATGAACGTTGGTTTCAGGTGATCAATCAAAATTGTTGTTTCCTTATCATTCATCTGAATTTTCTGTACCTTTCCATATGTACATTCGATGATGCGATAATATCCAACGCACGGTTGTTCCAACGACAATGAGCTTTTATTTTGATCAGATGGGCAAAAGATTCCCCTTTTATTAAGTGCGCATGCAAACACAACAGCAAATCGATTTTCCGCATGAAGGCTTAGTTCTACGTAGATAGCGCTTTCAAGTTTTATCTCAAATCCAAACAAATGATGATAAACGCGCTCTCTATCTTGTGCAAGTTTATCGCTTGTTTCATTCAAACATTTTCCCTCTCTTTTAATTTGGCCGAGCAGCTGTTGAACTTGCTTGTTAGTCTAAATGCTTTGGTGAAGTCATGGAACGTGACAACGGACTGTACCCATCAGGTCGACAAGTCCGGACACTCTTAGTCTACTCCGAGGTGGCTGCTGGCAAGCTAGCTAGTTCGGAGAGGAGCTTTGGTCACGGGTCTTACGCGAGTGGACTAAGTCCGAGTTACAAAACTCAGCCGCCGGTTTAAATGCCTGATTCAAAACGCGCTGAACAACTTACAACGACTACTTCCACGGCAAAGGAATCAAGACAACCGCTGAAAAAACGCGCGCTCCCAAATATTACCGACGCGGTGCCCGAAATAACCTACTCAAATTCAAACCGATAAAACTTACACTAAGGAAAAACGCAAATTCAATCTACGGCACCGCGTACTGACCACAACGCGAAACCGACAATTCGAAGATTACTGAAACCCCCCCTCTCGGCGGCATACTCACCTTTCGCTGATATTTTCCTGCTAAAAAGGAAACGGTTTCGCTGGAAAGGAAAGCTGTGGGTTAATTCAGCAATTCATGGTGTTTATTTGTTATGTCGTATAAGGTGCTCTAAGTTTATTCTTCATAAACTAAAATTATTTACTAAATAAAAATCTAAAGAGACAAGCAATTGGCCCTAAATTTCATCAAAACCTAAATTGTAGCAATTACTTTTGTATCAAATTTTTTTTTCGTTTAATTTAGCTTCTTAAGTTTAAGGTTACAACATAGAATTTGCTTATAATTTTAAAATTTTGAGTTCATGGTTCTACAATTTTATATGATCGGTATAGAAAATCTACTAGACATGTATTCACTTTTTTTTCATTGCTTGTTATTTTAGTATTATCCTTATTTGGTCTTACATAAATTCTAGCTAAAGATTACAAAATTTACAAGAGTAAATTTAAAAATTGTGTTTATGATGCATGTAATCACTGGTATCCACAGTTGGTTTATTATTTAGATATTAGTTTTAAGTTTATTCGTGACAATGGTGTTTTACATTCATCACAAAAAATCGGATTAGACGGAAATAAGGGAAAATTGTTTGTTTGCTGGTTGACTGATACCAGGAAATACTGTATAAATCGTCAATTTATTATGATTATCATGATTCTCACTGAAACCCTCCTCAATTTATGGCACTCCATGATATTCAATAATTCTGGATTCGTAACAAACCATAGGATAAACGGTGATGGGTGAGGCGGACCGGGATATTGGTTAAAAGACCCTATTGTTTCCACAATATTGATTAAGTCCAATTTAAACATTTGAATTTCCTGAAGTGTCTACTATCAAAATTTAACTACCAGGTGAGGATAACCTCTTCATTATCTTTGCCTATGCAACTGGTCGAAACGTTCTCAAGTTCAAGGAGGAGCTCGAAATACTCGAATTGAACGGGCTGCATAGTTATTATATCCTTGCCGATGACCTAAATGTCAAGTATACAGTATGGCTGAGCGCACCAATAATCCAAAAGACGCGGACCTGAAATTCTGCATAACGGAGAATTAAATTGAATACAGGTGCAATCTGTACGGGTCAGATTTCCCAATATACCCTAGGACAAATTCATATTTGGACCTCTGCATTGCTGACGCAAGACTTAAATTCAGCGTCGATAGTCCTCAATGAAAACAGCAGGTGCTTCCTTACGATAGCGACCGTAACAATGGAAATAAATGATCAAAGGGATGATGTCTTCCTCATTCCAGTTCAACATGAAAATCACCGGTTGAATTTCAAAAAGTAATGTCCTCCTTCTGGTTATGGAAACGCTTGCTCCGTGCTGAGCAGCAAGTCAGGGCAATGGTGATAGTTGAGCCACAACACCTCAGCCGGAAACCATCTGGACCTGGAGCCTTCCTCGCTTTCAATGAAAGGACTGCCTCCTCCAGTTCCGGCTGCGTGAAGAGTGGACACTCGACTGGTGTTTCACCATGGACACCGTCAAAATAGACAGGATGGGTGGGGAAGAGTCCTCGCACTAACACGTCCATCTTTTTTGTGTCATGTATACAAGGCTTCCGTAGAGCACCAAGCTTCCGCATAACTAGCTTGTAGCCAAGGCCCCACGGATCCTTGTTCACATTGTTCACTAGGTCTTGCCAGCAGCAAGCCTTACTGTTGTTGATCAATTTGTGAAGGCATTTCCTGGCCGACTTATATGCTGCCACCCAGTTGCATGCTTCGTCATGGTTCCGCGCTTGTTGAGCCTCGCGTCGAAGCTTGTGAAACTCCCTGTGCTTTTCAGCGATTTCAGTTGACCACCAGTACACTGGGGGCTTGCCGTGGCAGGTTTTTCGACGGGGCATCGAAGCGCAGCAAGCAGTCGTAATGATACTCATAGTAGAGTTCACCACGTCTTGAGCTGCCCGTTGTTTCATCTCCTCCGAAGCTCCCTGCAGCGGCTCACCTGCTGTGAGCATCTCGACGTCCATCCTTCCGATGTTCCATCCAGTTGTAGAAAGCCGAGAGCACGGACGCCGGGAGGCAACATCACCTATCTTAAGCAGAATGAACTGGCTGAGTAGTCCTCTAATACTTTCCAATTTTGTATCCTCCGTACTAAGGACTCCGAGGGGAATGTCACGTCCAGTATGGTTTCCTCACAGGCAATACAGCGGAAAGTTGGCGTATTTTCGGAGTTTAGTACGACGAGCGCCGTCCTGGCCGCCATTCCCAGGATTCGTTTTCCCCACCGATTCGTTTGAGGCATGCCCCATTCGATTGCTTTGGCGTTGAAGTCACCCCCAACGAGTACTTTGCCCTCTGCGTTCGAGACAGTGCCCTCCAGAGCATTAAACTTGGCTTGGAGAGATGATATCCTTGGTCCGAACCTGTGGAACGTGTCTTACGATGGGTTACTGAGACTTGAGATGCCAGATGAGTTGCGCTTGTTCGGCTATGCGGATAATGTTGCGGCTCTGGTCGCTGGACACGCCGTTGAACAGGTGTGACTTAGGCTAAGTATGCTAATGCGCTGAATGAGGGACTGGATGACTGTTTGCGGGCTCAGTTTAGCACTGAAGAAAACCGAAGTGGTCATTTTGACAAAAAAGAGAATCCCTAGAGTAAGGATGATCAATTTCGAAGCCATCGGTGAAGTACCTGGGGCTACTGATCGATTCGAAGATGACTTTCTCTGGGCGAATCAGGGCAACGGCTGAGAAGGCTGCTTCGGGAATATCGGCCCTGAATCGACTTATACCCAAGAAGAAGACGCCTCTTGATGAGTGCTGTATTGTTGGTGCTACTGTACGGAGCAGAGGTACGGGGTGACGTTCTCAGCAAGGAGGTATACCGAAAATGTTTGGCACAGGTACAGAGAAGAGGAGCAGTTAGAATTACATCTTCGTATCCGACAGTCTCTGATTCGGCGGTGAGAGTTATTACAGGCATGATACCTGTCGCCCTCCTTACTAGAGAGCTTTACCTGCGCCAAAACGAGGATGCGAGAGAGACAGTTGTCCACGAGGAGAGACAGCGCTCGCTCAACGATTTGGCAGCAGTCTTGGGTCAATTGCACGACGGGAGGGTGGACTGCGCGCCTCATCCCGATGTGAGACCGTGGCTAAATCGAAGGCATGGTGAGACTGACTTCTATCTGGTTTTGCCCAGGAAAGGAGGACAATGCCTGCCACACATCTTTTGCGTGTACAAAATGGGTCAGGCTGCGAAGGGAATTCTACAGGGAGACGGGAGAGCTCACCCCGGATAATATAGTCGTGGTGATGCTCGAATCGGTTGACAAATGGAACCTGGTGGCACATTATGCTCGGGCAGTCCTAAAATATAAAAGAGGCTGGGGGATAGCTTTTCTGGCACTTCTTTTTCCCCTGTCCCCTCCCGCTAGGAAAGGGATTCTCCAGCTTGAAGGCGCCTCATGGCGTAACAAAACGAGACCTGGCCCGAAGTAATGTGTCAAACGGTTCCAGGCTGAGTTCTCAGGTTGACAGGGGAGGTGTTTAGTGGTTAGTCCAGTCGCCTTCTTGCGAGCATGGGAGTCCCACACTCTGTGCATAAATGGCATTCACCTCCCTACCATAAACAAAAAAAAAACGCTTCCTCCGTAGTTCCTAATGACAGGAATCTAACTAACGATGAAATGGATCTCTATTTGTCGAAGTTAGAGAAGCTGGCATTGAAAACAATTGAGAAAGCTGTTCTCAAGATGTAACATCGAAACAATATGGAAAGATATGAAACATCACACGCGTCAACAATATTTATCGGCAATTTTCGGACTACACCCATACCTCGTTAGCTTTGTTGAAATTACACCTGAAGAATGTCCGAAACTTAATCCGTGTATACTTCAGGAATGAGGTCTGCGATCAGTGGGACTGAGGGATATTAGCTCACAGGAGCCAGATGGTGTTTCCATGAAAGTGAATAACTTGTTCCGTAAGAAGTCTCGAGTGATGAGATAAATTTTCTCGATAGGGCTGGTATCGAAATTGATAGTACGACTCCGGATAGAAATGGAAACAGGATCTTATGTGATGGATTACAGTAACTTGCCTTAATTGGCACACATTTTAAACTGGTTCATCTATCAAACCCTGAGAGAGGGAATGAAACATTTTCAGAGGTCGTTGAACCAAAAGTTTCGGACTTCAAATCAAGCCTGAACGACGAATCTCTTCTTCATTTGAATGAAAAATTGACATCTGACCTCATACTCAGCACGAATCTTATTATTTTGTCAGCTATGAAGACTTGTGTTTCTTATTTTGCAGGATAAATAACAAGAAATTATGTGATATCGACGGTATTCCAAATAAAGTTCTTTGACATTTGCCTGGGGTTGCTATTAGGAATTATTGCATTTTGTTGAAGAACATATTGAGCAATTGATATTTTCAAAATGAGTGGGAAAAGGCTAAGGTATCTCCAATCTTGAAGAAAGGCAAAGAATCTCCATGCCCTAAAAGCTATCGCCCAATTAATTTGCTGCCTACCATCAGCAACGTGTTTTAAGTGATACTAAATAAAGCATAAAACGCCCACATTGAGAAATATGAGTTGATGCCGATTGCGAATTTGGTTTTCGTGCCAAGCATTCGACCAGACATGCGATAACGAAAGTAACCTCAGACATCTGTTGGAAATTAAACATCAGAGAATGTGTTGGAGCATGCCTCATTGATATGGAGAAAGCCTTCGGTACGGTGTGGTTTGAGAGAAATCACTTGTTGTAACTGATGGAAATCTGATGAAAATGCGCGTCTTCAAGGCATTGAATGGTCTACATCAGAGAGCAGTTACTGAGCTTCTGCTCTTCTCAATGTTCTTTTGCAAACTATGGAACGGCTTTGATTTTAACGTCTCGCTGATGCGGCCATTTGTAGTGTTTGCTGATGATCCGATCATCTATACGGTAGACTGAAAACCAGCAATAGTTTAGAGCAATATTCAAAAAATATTTAATGATATATAGCTCTACACCGACAATTGGCGAATGAAAATCAATGCGCAGAAGTGCAAAAAAAATTATGTTTTGGACAACGCTGCAGGGGCCAGTCAAGACCTGAAACGAAATTTGGAAGGATTTCCACATTATGGCTGGTGAGGGTAGTTCAGAACGAGTTCCACATAAATCCTTTGTTCGATACCTCGGTGTTCATCTCAATCAGTATCTCTACTACACTGAAAATGTTAAAATCATGCTCAGTAAGACACATACATTTTTCAAACGTTTTACATTCCACTTAAAAGTAAAATAATGTTTATAAATTTCTCGCGTGGCCTCTAAAACATCAAAAGTGATTGCGGGAACAGTTTTCGGTCATCATTAAATTTGTCATTCTAAATATAAATATGGAAACTAAAGGGTACTTACTCACTCCTTTGATGAGAAGGTAAGGACCTGCAACTCATTTAAACAGTTATAACGATAAAAGAAAAATCGCAAAAAAAATAATATTGAATAGGAACTCTAGATAATAGGCAGACAAATTAAATATAAAAAAATGAAAGAAAGAACATTACCTTTAATTCTACTTTTTTTATTTTAAATTCAGTATACAATTGTTTCGTTCTCTAACTGAGAACTTCCTCAGGACTACTATTCCCTAAACTACAAGTATCCTAATATTTACACTAAACTATTAAAATGAATCCCTAATTACACCTGACATGTCTCTCATCCCTCAAAGTTCTTTTACGTACTCTCTAATTACCTGATCCAGGTGTATCCGTTACCTGGGTCGCCGTTCCAAATGTCCTGCGTCTTTCAATTGAATATCTCCATATATCTCTCTGGGGTCCTTGGTTGATCCTAGCATAAACTAGGCTCGTATAAACTAGGTCGATGTCTACGTTTTCCATAGCCCTATTCATTGTTTCCGTCCTTGAGTCAAAAGTTACAATCAACCTCTTCCGTTGCTCGACTTCCGCAGTTAGCGTTATGAACTTTTTGTTGAAGATTTCCTTCGTTCGCTTGGCTATCAATTTGGTGACTTCATCCATAGGGTATCCATTCCACTCGGCTAACTTATAAATGTGGGACGTTTCTTTTTTCAGGCCTTCCTTATTCAATGGAAGCGTGAGCATTCGATTCACAAGCCAGCTAAATGTCACCCATTTTTGCTGTTGGCAATGATTCGAAGTGAAAGGAATTATCCGCATGGTGTCCGTTGGTTTGTGATATATTTAAAATTCAAATCCATTAGCTCTTCTACATACCATCACGTCCAGGAATGGTAACCGCCCCTCCGACTCCACCTCGTGGGTGAAACTGATGTTGTTGTGTATCGAGTTGATCGCCGTGAGAGTTTGCTGGACCTGATCCTCTTTGATGATCGTGAAGATATCGTCTACATAACATATCAATCGATGTGGCAGTTTACCTTCTTGTGCTAGCTTCTCCTCCAAAAATGCCATAAAAACTTCGCTTAGAAACGGGGAAGGCGGATTTCCCATTGGAGCACCACGTGTTTGTTTAAAGAATTCTCCTCTGAAGGTGAAATAGCTTTCACCCATGTAGAGTCTAGCCAGTTTCAAATAGATTTTGGCTCGTGCTTTCCATTGTTCTCCTGATCCTTGTATTAGAACCCACTCCTCAAGTAACGCAAGTGCTTCTTTAACCGGAATACTGTGAAAAAGTGCCTTGATATCAAATGACACCATTGTATCGCCATCTTCCAAAGGTCCCCAGGACAAGACCTTTGAAGTAAATTCTGCCGAATTCGCTGCAGATTTGGTAACAATTTTTTCCCCATGTTATTGAATTCCTTGACTAACCACTTCGCAATTTTCTGAGTGGGGGCGTTTTCTGCTGACACAATTTCACGCATTTCATGCCCTGGCTTGTGAATCTTCGGAAGTTCTATGATCCTTGGTAGTGATGGGTTAGTTACTTTTAAGAATTTCTTGAGGTCCTGAATCCATGGTTCACATTCTTTCAACACTTTCTCCACTCTTTTTATTGACTCAGGCAGCGGACTATTTCGTAGACTGAAGTACGGTCCCGTATTTATTTTTTCCCGCATTCTATTGTCGTCATCGGCCTTGTCCATGATCACTAAGGCATTCCATTTACAAATTAAGAAGCAGCTGAATATTCGGTATGCACTAAACTGGCTAATTTCCGTTAAAATCGAATCTAAATAGTTATTCCCTTTCAACATCTTGAATGATTTTGCTTTTGGTCTTTGAAAATTGTATTTTTGGGACACGTTTATCACTATCCAACCGGTTGGAACACTTAACGTGTTAATTTATTTATCCGGCATGCTTGATAGTAAGCGATTCACCCGTGATTAACAATACTAGTTGTTTTCAATTGAAGCCACTATAAAATGTTTATTTTTTTCATACTAATCAGGTATAATTTAATAATTCATTAGGCTCCTTTTATTTGATGTGCGCTCTTTAACGTTCATGTTCAAATATTACACTAGATCTTTCCCACTATAAACGGATGATAGCAGCGAGAAATTTCAAAACTATGTATAATTGACGGTTTATAAATAAACTAATCCAATCGATCAGATTAGAATACTGTGAACACTTGGTATGGTATTTATATGCGCCCGGCATTATTATATTATTAGATTTGTTTAGAAATACGCTTAATTAAAAACTCCACTCCTCCAGTAACACTGCTCTTTGATGTAGCAAAAACCATTGCAAATTTTAATTGATACATCGCGGAGAAAGGTCGCGTTGAAATGGAGTCAATCGAACAGACCCTTATCACTGAAAGAACCACTTGTTCTTCACCCGGGCCATCTTGGTTACTAACATGATAGCAAATTTTTTTGGCCCGATAGAGACCAGCATTTTAAAAGTGTTTGGTACAATGTTGCTAGTCTCCTTAGTGAAAGAACTATGACGAAACCGTAGTTTTGCTGACACCAGCCTTCCTATGCTGGAAACGCTGGTCTCCATCGGGCCAAGAAAATGTGCTATCATGTGGGTAGCCAAAATGGCCTGGGAGGAAACTGGCAGCATTGTACCAAACACTTTTAAATTGATAACTACAATCTACTGTGGAAATTGTTAGCTCGATATAAATTGCATGTTAGGCATATTTCCACATGCATATAAAGGGTCCAATTTAAACCTCAGGACTATGCGGACGAGCTGCTCCGTGGATGATGGCCTGTGGCAGCTCCTGAGAAGTTTTCGTCATCCATGATGAAAACGCCACCTTGTCACTCATTTTTTTTTTATAGAAAGCGAAAATTTATTTATTATCTTGAATACAACTGATAAGTTTATGCTCTATTCTTTGAATACATCTGAATTGTAATCATACGCTTTCATATTACTCAGGTATGTTTATACATGTTACACTTTTTAAAAGTCTTATAGACCAAGATCAAATAACTAGTTGTTACACTACTTGGACACTTTTGAGAAAAGGAAGTAGTATGTGTAAACTTTTAATCATCTCACTTGTATGATTTTGCGGTTGGGAAACGAATTCCATTGACTACAGTTTTTTTTTCTTACATCCACATTTCTGTCGAATAAAACAAGACATGACATTTAATTTAACACTTCTCGTTAGACTCAAGTATATATATTTGCAATATCCACCATCTGCGGGAAAAATTGAATTGCGTGATTAACTTTTATCAAATAGATTCGCTTTGGGCTCCTTCCAAAACTGCTCTCCAACGACCGTATTTCCTTCTTCTCTCCCTTTCGTTAATCTTAAACAGCGTGAAACAGCGAAGGGTGATGCAATTCTTTTCAATCCATAAATAAAACAAGAATATAAAACGATAGCGCAACCCCGACCAGATCTACGAGTATGTAAATTCCGTACTCTCCGCTCCTCGTACTCCGCCGGTACGAGATCAAGTCTCGTCCCATTCCCCGTTCCACTAGATGAGATCTTTTCCTCGTCCATTTGCTCGAGTTCTTGTCATGGCGGTAACGGAAGATTCGGGTGCGAGTGGAATGTTGGAATTACTTCGTTCATTCGCGTAGCAATGGCGTTGCCATTATCAATTATTTCGTTCGATAGTTATGTGTTGTTATGTTATGTTATTGTTAACGACTTTCTGAACTGATTTAGAAATTCAATTCCGAGTTTATTATGACCGCTTTTAAAGTTAACTGGTATAAGTAAATTTGTGATTTTGTCGATCTCAACATTATTGTTAGTTGATTGATATTTTGTTGAATGTTCATTGAGTAAAGAACGGAGAGACTTTTTATCGATGATTTTGGCGGTGATAATGGTGGTGTTTCTTTCGGGTTAGTGCTAATAATATTATTAAATTGCGTATCAAATTGCTGTACACTTATTGCGTTATTATCATCAACACCACCACCGATTTGGCTTCTGATAAATTAATAAAAAGTTTAAACTTAAACCTAATTAAAAGCAATTTCAAAAACGACCGTAGGTCAAAACTGAAACTCGCACTACCAACTGCCATAAGATGCACCATATGGATAATCGATGACAATCCTGGACATAGACTTGGTTTGTTACTAACTTCATCAAGGCCAGGCCGGATTACAAGAAAGAAAGAAAAAAACAAAAAAAAAATTATTTCTGTTTATTTGTTTTCATCACGACTCTTAAATGTTTTGGCGGGGAAAAAATTTTCAAATGTTCTTAAGGGGATCTTCCTATACATGAAGGTGGCTCTTAAACATTTTTTTACCAAAGTTGGTCGGGTGGGGTATCAAATACAAGATCTTAACCACGTCTCAAAACAGTGTTCATAGCATCGAAGGCTACAGAGCGAGGAGAAATATTCAAAAAATATGTTCTCCCTTCGCGCTTTTGGATGGCTGTGACCCAAAAAATAAAATCTGGGAGGTACTTCTCTATAAGTTGTAAAGCAACAAATACATTAGAAGTTAAAATCTGCGCAACTTTATTAGTAATAGTACGAATTGTCAATTTCGCATTTTCTCCAGTAAAATTGGATAGATACTTCTTGCTGATCTACAGATTGCGGCCATTCTCCCATAACTGATTTTACGGGCAATGTTCAAATGCATTGTTTTAATTATATTGCAAATTCCAGTCATTCACCCAAAAGCTGACTTTGTGGCCAATTTTCTTAGCTGGAATCTGTTGATCGATTGGTTTTGCTGAATGATTGGTGCTAAAGTTGGGCGGCATCACATGAGGACGCGTATGAGGCTTCTTCAGGAATATCCCTAACATTGTTGCCCGCCAAGAACCTTATGAGGTTCTTAGTTTGATTGATTTCAGCTGACGTCGATAAGTCGCACCATGTTGCCCATGATTGCTTTGATCTTGGAATTAGCTTTGTACTGTAACGTCGTATGAGAAGAAGAGCTGCGGAATCTATTGCCAAAGTGATTATGACGGAGAGAATAATACTCGTTCCATGTTGTCGAATTGTGGACCAAGAGGTTGGTTGGCAGTCGTCAGTAATCGTTTGCTCTTGCCCAACGTAAGTCCCAAATGATTCTTCTGCTTTGATGATCGCTGGGGCTGAGAGTTTAGGAATGTATTTTAGGCTGATGATCTGATTAAAGACAAGTGAATGCGGGAGAACATAGACCGATAGATTTCTTGTGGAGGCCACCCATGAAACAGTGAATAGAGAGTCTTCAATTTTAAACTGCAATCTTGGGAAAGTTCCACTACCCCTGTTCCGTTGAGGATGATGTTTTTTCGGTCACCCTGACAAATAGTTTGCCCAGGTGTTGCGAATGGTGCTGCAAACATCCTAATGTTGTTGTCAAACAGCTGTTTCCAGACTATTCCGTGTGGTTTGAAAGCCTGGATTGCACAAGAGCTTCTTCCAAATACCTGGTGTATCTTGTTGATCACACAGTTTGGATTTGACACGTCATAGAGCAAACTAATGTCCACTAAGTATTGGTCAGCCATTATTCTGGAAAGATCGTTAGTAGTAACTTCAAAGTACTGTTGTACGTTGTAATTTGCACCTAAAATGGTTGATGGTATATCGAAGGCTTGAAAGGTATTATTCCCGATGTTTAAGGGGACTGGCGTGGGTTTTTTCAAGCCGTACGGACGTGTATCAAGGATGGAAAGGAACATTGTCAGTACAAGGTTGTCCTCGTTATAACTGATTTGAATTGGTAAGTGACCTGGGAGTAGTATTTAAGTGTGGTTGATATCTTGAAGGGCGTCATTGGTGCTGATAAAAGTCCAGACGCTAGAACGTGAGAATATACTGGACAGCAAACTGGAATATTTATAGTACACTACATCTAGATCGTTTTCTGCTCGCTTGAAAATCACAAATAGATGGATGTTGATCTTGTTATGGCCAATTATCTTTTATCCAACGGCTGAATTAATTTATATGTATGGTCTAAACCTATTAAAAACTGAATTTGAAATCAGTGTAATCACGCATTGATCCTTCCTGTCGTACTGTTTAGAGTTTTAGTGTCTTTAAGTACTAGTTTGATCAGGCTATCTGTGGGGCCGATAATTTTCTTTTGGTTGTTAGATAGTTCTTTAATGTCCTCAAACACTTCACCGTTCACACCAAAAACTACTGTCAATAGTTGGACTGATCATATTTTATATTGTCCCATGTCAGCTGAAGCTACATTTTCAGGGCTCCTCTGTGGATGCATGCAGTTCCTATGAAGTCAATATAGACTCCGGTCGATAATTGAGTTATCATTACAATACAGCTTAGTGCGCAGAAAACTACCAACAAGAAGAAGAGCCATTTGGGTGTAGATATCGAAGTTCGAGATTTCTTTGGAGCTGTGGTTGTGATCCTAGTTGCGGTTTCTTTGGGTAGGCTGTTGCTTTTGTAGTTGCTAAAAACGTGGTGGTTTGAGCTGCATCAGGGTGTGAGTTGGCAAATGGTAGACGATAAATCTTACTGCCGGGGCGTCATGTTATTCTTCCGTGGAATTCGACAGAAGCAACACGTACTAACCCGTCAGGTCCAGGGTGCACCTCCATCACTCTTGCAAGTGGCCAGTGTGTTGATGGGAAATTGTCATTTTTCATGAGGACGAGTTCTCCTGCTTGTAGGTTTGGCCGTATCGTCATCCATTTTGGCTTTTTTTTGTAATCGACTATAGTACTCGAGCTTCCATCTATCCCAGAAGTGTTTGCGTATCTGCTGGATGATTTCCCTTTTGCAGCTAACATGCTTGTCAGATGAGATGGATGGTATTTCAAATAAATCACATCCAGTTAGAAAGTGTCCTGGCGTAATGGCGGTGAGATCAGTGGGGTTGCTACTAACTTCACAAGCAGGACGTGAGTTGAGACATGCTTCTACCTTGGCCAGAAGTGTGTACAATTCTTCGATGGTTAATAATGTTTAACCGATTGCCCTTCTTAAGTGCCGCTTCGTTGATTTCACTCCAGCTTCCCAGAGCCCACCAAAGTGTGGACTGCCAGGAGGAATGAATTGCCATTGAATTTCTTCATTCAAAAGAAACCCTTGGCAATGATTCGTAGCTTCTCTGAAAGCTTCTTTCAATTGGTTTTCGCTGTCTTAAAAATTGGTTCCACAATCACTATAAATGGTGTAACAATAAACCTGCGGATTGCTGCGATACATGCCTATGCGGAGAGGTCACTCACTGCTTCAAGATGGAATACCTTGGTAGATAAGCATAGAGACACGGCGATGGAGGCTTTTGATGTTTTTGCTCCACGTCCACCGTTCCATTTTATCATAATGGGCCTGACATAGTCCAATCCTGTCTGGGAGAATGGTTTTTCCATTTGAAATCTATGAGGTGGTAGTTGTCCCATTAATTGATTTTCGGGACGTGCGGTGGATCTGAAGCATGTGAAGTATTCATGCAATACATTATTCCCAAATGACTGCGCGTTGGTAATCCAGTACTGTTGGCGAATCTAATTGTATTCCTCCAGCGGAGTTGTTAGATGAGCCTGTCGAACAACGAGTTTAGGGAAAGAATCTCGTGGTAGTATTTCTGGATGTTTTGCGTTTTCGCTGAATGGAGCGCATTGCAACCTTCCTCCTACCCCGAGAGTTCCCAGCGTGTCAATGTGCGGAGTTAAAGATTTTATACTGAAATTGTTTAATGATTCGATTTTTTTACAAAGTGCGTGTGGTTCTAGTGCGCAGGGATGAGTACAGCAATTGTTCCGGACGTATTCCTTTTGAAGCTAAGTCAGCGAGATTTTCATCTGTAGTGACATGGTGCCACTCGTTCACTGTGGAAACATCATGAATGACGTTTACTTGATTTGCAACAAAAACTTTCCATGTTGTTGCTGGCGTTTGGACCTAAGCCAACACAATTTTCGAGTCGGACCAAAAGAAAGTTTTGGGCTAGTCCATGTACAGACCTGTTTTAACTGCTTCATTATTTTTGCCAAAAAGGCTGCTCTGCACAGTTCAAGTCGTACAATGGAGAGTTTCAGAATGGAGATTTCCTTTGTTGGAGGGACACGAGTTTTTGCGGTCAGTAAACTAGTAGATACGCGTCCATCTGGTCCCAAGACACGTAGGTAAATAGTGGATGCGAAAGCGTGTTTTGATGTGTCGCAGAACCCATGCAGTTCTATGGTTGTGTTGTTTGTGAAACCAATCCACCTCGGGATCTTAAGCTGTTTGAGTAAAGAGAGCTGGCTTCGTGTTTTGAGTCAGTTTTTCGCTTCAAAAGGACGAACCTATTTATCCCAGCCTAGCTGCTGTTGCCATAAGCTTTGAATGATGATTTTTCCAGTGATTATGCAGAGTTGCAGCCAGCCAAGTGGATCAAACAACTTTGCCACTTCTGAGAGAATAGAGCGCTTTGTGAGCCTCTAGTTGTCTGTTCTTTGAACTTTGAAAGAAAAACCGTCTCGCACTGAATGCCAATGCAGTCCTAGCGTCTTGATCTTTTCGGATAAAGCGATTTCTAATGAATTTTGGTTCTCTCGGTCGGACTCTGGGACAGATTTTAAGTGTAGTGGGCGATTGACTGACCACTTTCTTAGATGGGAACCTCCCTTTTGAAGTGCTGTTGTGAGCTCAGTTTTTAAGTGCTGTAGGTGGACTACGTAATCGGAGCCAGTTAGCTGATCGTCAACATAAAAGTCACGAAGTATCGTCTCAGAAGCCTCTGGATAATTATCACATTCACCGATTGCCAATTGCTGGAGAGTGCGAATTGCTAGGAACGGCGCACAGGCGGTGCCCTAAGTGACCGCCGTCAACTTGTAGTGGCCAATTGGCTCGCTTTTAGAGGCTCTCCATCGAATGTGTTGGTGATCGCGACCATTTTCGTGAACGTGAATCTGCCGGTACATTTTTTCTATGCCGGCAACAATGACGTACTTGTAAGTATGCCATATTAATAATAGATGAAGCAGGTAAGTCTAGATAGTTGGACCAACCTGCACCACATCGTTTAGAAATTTGCCACCTTTTGTTTTTTGAGATGCTTTGAAAACGACGCATAACCTTGTTGTTGATCTTGTTTCCTTAATAACATCGTGCTGCGGAAGGTAGTAGCAGTCTGAGCTATGCCTAGTACTCTTTCTGTCGTTCAGGATGATCAGCGAGATGCTGCTCTAACTGTCAAAATCTGATGTGCACTGTGCGTAGAGATTCCTTCAGGTCTTTGCTATGACCAAATTTGCCCTTGAAAGGTAACATCCCGGTATATGTCCTATCCACTTCTCTACGTGTGTTCTGAGTGAAGTGGTTTTCGGTTTGTACATCGTCTAGAGATGATTCTGCTGTTTGTTGAAGCTCTTCAATTTCCCAGAATTGTCTAACCACTTTATCCAGCTCTTCAGTTGCTACAAACGTAATGGAGTTAGCGTTGGTATGCAAGCTGCCAGTCAATCCAAAGATCACCAAGCCTAGTTTCGTGTTTTGTGCGCATGGATTCCCTAAAATGAAACCATTCTCCAAGATACTGCCATAGATATCAGCTCCTAGCAATATATCGATGTGTGCAGGACAATTGAATTTGGGGTTCGCTAATTTCTACTCCTTGATACGGGTGGGCGGAACTCCATTCATGCTGACTATAGGCAAGATCGCTGTGATTTTTGAGATGATCAAAGCTGAAAATTGTAACAGATTGGTTGGTTTACCACTTCCAACGGTTAATGTAACATTGACGATTCCCTGTGTAGTAACTGCCCCTGAGCATCCAATACCTCTTATCGATAATTTTGAATGGCTGTGCTGCATGACCAGTAGCTGAACAGCAGACTCTGTTATTAACAAACGTTGTGAGCTAATGTCCAATAGTGCTCGCAGCAACACGGTTTGATTTTCCCTGGTTTTGACTGACATCAATACGGTTGCAAGGCGGATCTGTGGGTTGCACAACATTACGTTGTGTACTTATGTGTGCATGGTGACTGATTTCGAAGAAGGTACTTCTGATGAGCTTAGTTTTAGCCCTTTAGCATATATTGTATGCAATAGAGTGTTATGCTGTTTAGAGCAAAGCTTGCCAGGCTTCTTCGACTGACACTGCATGCTTGTCGGATAAACAGCTGAAACATGAGCGTAATTAGCTCTCATTCGAAAAAACGGTGTTGTTCGTTGCTCATGGCCTATCGAACTAACGAAACGTGAGTAGTATTCATGGGCACTTTTTTCTACGGTTTCACCTCTGAGCATGGTTTTGATCGAGTTAATGTTTCCAACGTTTTAATCATTCAGAGTTGGAACGTCTTCAGTTTCTTGCTTGCTGTTGAGCATGAATACGATAGCAGGGTCGAAGCCGTTAATGTTGAGTGTTTTGAGACTTGCCGTTAGTTGACTGGTCGTGTTGACCATCTCCCGTAATCCAGCCCCCTGATTTCCATGGTAGAGACCAGCATTCCACCAGTACTGCATGAGCTCTTGGGCTATAATCTTCATGTTGTCGTACCGATCGCATAGAAGTGACCATGCAGGTTCATAATTATCGTTGACAATTGGCCTATCAATTTCTCAGCTTCTCCTTTCAGACTGCTACGGAGATACTGCATTTTCTGCACGCTTGGGTGGTTTTCGTGAACCATACTTTTGAACAAGTCCCTGAATACGATCCAGTTAGTGTGATTTCCGTCAAATATTGGGATGTTAATCCGCTCTAGCCACAATCCTTCATTTGCAACGTAGCTGTCCCGAACAAGCAAACTGAAATTTGTAAGTACCTTCCTTAAATAATGTTTGGTGCAATAGGACTTGATCTTCGATGCCAGCATACTCTTCGATGTATTTCGTTACTGCGTGAGCTTTGGCATGCATTTCTTCGCATGCTCTCCATTTTCGCTACAAGCGTGCAAGCCTTACTTCGATATACGCTAGCGAGTGTCGACTGAATCCGTCTTTGTGAAGTTTGTCACAATACGGGTGATGCTGGCGAAACTCAACTTTTGAGACGCCACCGGACTGGCCTCTCGCAGTGCATGGAAAAGTCGAGATGTGACGCAAAGAAAAAATCCTTGATAAACTGTCCTGTGACGAATGTCCTAGGTAAGATATCCTGTGACGGAACCTTGTTAAAATGTCCTGTGACGGATGTCCTTAACAAAACCCCCTGTGACGAATGTCCTTGGTAAGATGTCCGGTGACGAATGTGCCTGTTAAAATGTTCTGTGGCGGATGTCCTTGACAAAATGTTCTGTGACGAGTGTCCTTGGTAAGATGTCCTGTGGTATGCGAAGGACCCGATAGGCATGCAAAAGACACGATAGGAGCTCCCTATGTTACAAATGCTGTGAAATGGGACATAAAAGAAAAGAGTGTACAAAGGAGGCATACTGTACTTTTTCCAAGGATGCTGATCCAAGACATGATTTTGG
Source organism: Odontomyia ornata (assembly GCA_963969285.1). NCBI lineage: Eukaryota > Metazoa > Arthropoda > Insecta > Diptera > Stratiomyidae > Odontomyia > Odontomyia ornata. Next base: position 148,534,103 of record OZ017739.1, read on the forward strand.
ACACGTCTTGGGATCAGGGAAATGCCGGGTTTTCTAGGAAGCACTACCCAAGGCAAAATTAGAAATCCAATGACCTGCATTCTGCAGCTAAACCTTCACTGCAGTTTAACCGCCCAAAATCTGCTTGAGTAGTTTGCGGGGGACATGAAAGCCGACTTCTTGCTGCTGAGTGAGCAACATCACGATGAAAGTTCAGCATCATGGTATCCTGATGAAACTGGTACTGCCGCCATCTAGGTTTGAAGTAGTGATTTCTAGGCGGAGATCTGTGGACGTGGGGATGGTTTTGTGTGGGCTCGAAGCATCTAGACCACCTTCTTTAGTGTGTATCTAACGCCGAACAAATCGATATCATCTTTCCAAGCCAAGATTCAGGCTTTGGAGGGTGCTGTCTCGAACGCATATGGGAACGTGTTCATTGAGGGAGACTTCAACGCTGAAACAATTGAATGGGGCATGCCCTAAACAGATCACTGGGAAAAATGAATCCTAGAAACAGCGCCCAGGACGGCGCTCGTCATACTAAATATCGGCAATATGCCGACCTTCTGCCGTATTGGCTGTGAAGGAACCATACCGGACGTGGCATTCGCTTCGGAGTCCCTAGTATGGAGGATACAAGCCAGTGATCATCAGTGCATTTTGCTTGAGATAAGCGATGTTGTCCCCCGACGTCCGTGCTCTCAACTTTCTACAATTGGATGGAACATCGGAAGGATGGACGTCGAGAGGTTCGTCGAGGTGCTTACAGCAGGTGAGCCGCTGCAGGGAGATTCGGAGGGGACGGAAGAGCTGGCAACTCAAGACGTGGTGAACTCAACTATGAGAATCATCCAACAGCTTGCAAAGCTTCGATTCCCCGTCTAAAATCCCGGCACGGCAAGCCTGCAGTGTACTTGAGGTCAACTGAAATCGCTGAAAAACGAAAGGAGTGTCACAAGCTCCGGCGTGGGGTTCAACGGGCACGGAACCATTACGAGACAATCAATCACGCAGCAACATATAAGTCGGCCAAGAAATGCCTTTGTAAATTGATCAACAACAGCAAGGCTCGCTGCTAGCAAGACCTAGTGGACAATGTGGACAAGGATTCATGGGGACTTGGCTGCAAGCTAGTTATGCGGAAGCTTGGTGCCTTACAGAAGCCTTGTATACATGATGCAAAAAAGATGGATGAGATAGTGCGGGCACTCTTCCCCGCCCATCCCGTCCATGTTGACGCTGTCCATGGTGAAACAGGAGTTGAATGTCAACTCTTTACACAGCCGGAACTGGAAGAAGCAGTCCTATCATTGAAAGCGAGGAAGGCTCCCGGTCCAGATGGTGTTCCAGCTGAGGTGTTGCGGCTTGTCTGTCACCATTGTCCTGACTTGCTGGTCAGCACATTCAACACTTGCCTACGGGACGGGGCTTTCCTGGTACGATGGAAAGTGGCGAGGCTTGTGCTGATCAGCAAGGGGAAGGGAAATCCCGAATCGCTGACTGTATACCACCCATTATGCATGCTAGACACTGCTGGGAAAGTGCTGGAGAAACTCATCAACGGAAGAACCACTGACGCAATTTACGCTGCTGGGGACCTATCTCCTCGGCAGGACGTTCTACCATTGATGCGATTGCAGAGGTAGTCAGCGCGTTCCAAAAGGCAGAGGAATATCGTTGCACCAATCGACGGATCGCCCTGTTGGTAACACGACGTCAGGAATGCCTTCAACTCCGCTAGATGTGTGGATATTCTAGATACGCTGGAAACCCCTTTTTCAGTTCCAGAATATCTTATGCGGCTTTTGAGGAACCACCTAAAGGACCGAAGCCAACGAAGGATGGAAGTTACATCGGGTGTTGCCCAGGGATCTATCCTTGGTCCGGACCTATGGAACGTGTCTGACGACGGACTACTCAGACTCGAGATGTCAGGTGAGTCGCGTTTGATCGGCTATGCGGATAATGTTTTGGCTCTGGTCACTGGACGCCCAGTTGAACAAGCGCAACTTAGGCTAGGTATGCTAATGCGCCAAGTGAGGGACTGGGTGACTGCTCGTGGGCTGAGTTTAGCACTGGAGAAAACCGAAGTGGTCATCTTGACAAAAAAGAGAATCCCCAGAGTAAGGATGATCAGTATTGGAGATACACGAATCGAATCAAAGCTATTGGTGAAGTACCTGGGGCTACTGATAGACTCGAAGATGAGTTTCTCTGAGCAAATCAGGACAATGGTTGAGAAGGCTTCTTCGGGAGTATCGGCTCTGAGTCGACTTATGGCCAACGTAGGGGCACCCAGCCCAATAAGAAGACGCCTCTTGATGAGTGCTGTAGGATCAGTGCTACTGTACGGAGCAGACGTATGGGGCGACGCTCTCAGTAAGGAGGTATACTGTAAACATTTGGCACAGGTACAGAGAAGAGGAGCACTGAGGATTGCATCTTCGTATCCGAGAGTCTCTGATTCGGCGGTGAGAGCTATTGCAGACGTTATACCTGATGCCCTCCTTACTAGAGAGCGCCGCGCTATTTACCTGTGGCGAAACGAGGACGCAAGGGAGACGGTTGTTTGTGAGGAGAGACAGCGCTCACTCAACGATTGGCAGCAGTCTTGGGTGAATTGCACGAAGGGAAGGTGGACAGCGCGCCTCATCCCGGATGTGAGACCGTGGCTAAATCGAAGACATGGTGAGACTAAATTCTATCTGAACCAGCTTTTGAGCGGGCATGGGTGTTTTTAGTCTTACCTGCGCAAGATTGGTAAGTCACGGTCCCCCGAATGTCGGTTTTACCCAGAAGAGGAGGACAATGCCTGCCACACATTTTTTGCATGCACAAAACGGGTCAAGCTGTGAAAGGACCTCTGGAGGGAGACGGGAGAACTCACCCCGGATAATACAGTTGCGGCGATGCTCGAATCGGTTGATAAATGAATCCAGGTGGCACATTCTGCTCGGGTAGTCCTAAAATATAAAAGGGACTCACAGCAGTCAAGTATGGGAGTCCCACACTCTTTGCATAAATGGCGCTCACCTCCCAAACACAAAAAAAAGATGTCCAATGACGAATGTCCTGTGACGGATACCCTGTGACGGATGTCCTTCACAAACTGCTGCCTTAATCAAGAACTACTCTTGGGCTGTGCTCCGAGATACTTCTCTATATGGAGCAGGTGCTTAGCTCGATATCCTTGAACCTCGCCTGAATATCCTTGAAGGCGATCCAATAAAGTTTGCGTGTGAACGAATCCTTGCACTCCTTTATGAATCCTTGTGAGAATCCGGCTCGACGTTTAGTCCGTCTAGAATGAGATACAATGGCTTTTTAAAAAAACGGTTGTGGAATAATAATTGAAACGAGTTGTCTTGGTTGTAAATCACAGGTGCCTTTATTGTTCCTTGGTGATTTATTCATACAAGGTTTGTGGTAAACTCAGCAATTTTCTCTTGATTTAGTTATGTTGCTGATCTACAGATTTCGGTCATTCATCCAAATGCTGATTTTACGGGCAATGTTCAAATGCATTGGTATGACTATATTGCAAGTTCCAGTCATTCGCCCAAGTGCTGACTTTGTGGCCAATGTACTTAGCTTGAATCTGCTGATCAATGCGGCCGTTGATCGATTGGTTTTGCTGAATGATTGGTGCAAACGTTGGGTGGTATCACATAAGGACGCTGTTGAGGCTTTTCCGGGAATATTCCTAAACTGTGTCTTCAATATATGGTTGTTCCAACACTTAAGTTTCATAAAAATCTAGCCGTATTCAACGAAAGTATAGCCATTTAAATTTCCATGTGCTACAACAACAATGTGCGATTTTCCTACTATATTGGTTTCGATTAAACCAGAAAGTACATTTTTGATCCGATTTCCTTGAAAATTTCAGGAAGGATGAATGACTTAAAAAAAAAACTTGTTCTTTGATATTGCGCTGGAACATGTCATCAGGACGACATCAGGTGAAACCCCGGGTACACTAATGTTCAAGTCCGCACAATTGATAGCATATGCTGCTGACGTCAGTATTATGGCATGTTCAATCTTAAATGCCAAATGAGTATTTGTCAGCCTAGAATCTGAACCTGACCGAATTGGACTACCAGGGAGAAAACTCTAGCTCAACAAAACCTGACCGTAGGCGACTATGACCTTGAAGGATAATTTTATCTACCTTGGAGCCAACCTGACTGGTAGAGGCGCCGAAAGTAAAACCTATTACTCCGTTCTTCCCATTCAAAGCTCCAAAGTTGTACACAGGTAAAATAAGCCCCGCACTTTCAAATCGCCAGTCAAACCTGTGCTGTTATATGGAAGCGAAACATGGACCCTGACGAGCGAATCCTAAAAGGCAGTGGATATATTTGAATGCAAAGCGCCCTAGGAAATCGATGGGCAGTGAAACAAGGAACATAGTGGAGACTAAATTACGACGATGAGTTGTATGAACTATTTGACGATCCACCTATTTCCTCCTGCGTGAAGTTACACAAATTGCAATGAGCGGGCGAATGTAGAAAGAATGGAAGAAAACCGGCTACCCAAAAGAACATTAAAGGGTAGAGCACAAGGTAGACGTCCAGCGGGAAGACCGAGGATTCGATGGGAAAACACGATAGTAGCTGACAGCAGATCCTTGTTAGGTAGGCCTTCACGTTGCGATACGATACCGATATTAAGGCTATTATCGGTATCGTATAGAGTTAAATTTTTTAATATCAATATTGGCGATATTTTTTTTTAATTTATTTTGAGTTGATATCGATACGATAACCGATAAAATGTCGATATTTCATAAGCTAAAGAATCTATACATGAAATGTCAAAAACAAAACAGTTAAATCCCTTTTCAGGTTTTTGTTTAATAGTTTTTGTAAAAACCTACTTTTTCGCGACCTGTCTGTTCATCCATCTGTCCGCTCGTCTGTCTATTCGTGCGTCACAGCAAGTTTTCTCAGAAACTACATAAGCCATAATCTTGTAATTTAGTGAACAGTTTAGAAGTGATAACCTCTCCAAAGTTTAGTTATGAAAAACATTTTATAAGGTTTTTAAGGGGAGGTCTCCCATCCCCAGAGGTGACCTTTAAAATTATTTTTTCATAAAATATCTCCGATATTGTATCAAAAGAAAGGGCTCTGTGAGAGCTTTTTGAATCAGGTAAAAAAGTAAGATGACACGTGATTCCCTCCTCGCAATTGGACATTTTTGAGCCGAAATATCTAAACAAAGTCATGAAAGTAGACCTTAATGAGTTCATGGACAACAAATTCCTCAGACGTCTAGTTCAATTAAGTTTGTTAATAATACCTGTAGTACGGGGCCTTTAAAATTTTCAAAAATTATTATTATTTATCATTGTTATTATCTCATGTATAAGTTCATATACCCTGAAAATTTAACAGCAATCAACAGCCACATGTGATTCTTTTTAGAAACACGTTTCTAAATACTCACACAATACAGATTTGTTCCGATTTCCAAAAAAAATTGCAGAAGCCGTGCATAACATTTGTATGTACGACGTCGAAGGCTTAAAAGAAAATGGCGCTTTTGGTATTTGGATAAATTGTTTGATTCATTAGTTTGTTAACAAAACCCTTCCGGTAGGAGCACTCTCCGGCTACTGCAACTTATTCTCTTCTGTTTGTCAACTGATTTTCTTTTTCTTATTTTATTTGGTAAATTTTGAATTTACTGTTGAAATAAGAAAATTTCCTACTTTTGCCCAATTTTTTCGGCATAACTAATCAACGCATTTGAGGATTTTGATTAGTGAGGTTTCAAACGGGAGACATCATATTGGACTAAAAGGTCCCATCACAGAATTGTAATCCTTTGTAGGAACCTGCAAGTATTAACAGTTCAACAGGTAAGATTGAAATTTTAAAATTAAATTTTATGAACTTTCGTATTAAGTACACCTATTATTTTGCGAATTTTCAAGGATTTCAATGAGGACACTGAATCCTTTTGTCAAAGATGATGAAATGATAAATAACGTCAAGTTTTTAATTTTTGAATCTTCTTCTTAAATTATATAATTTCAGATGAATCAAAGCAATTTTTTTGCCAACAAAAATCGTTCTAGACTCACAAGCAGCACACGTCCTATAATGAACAGTCAATGTAATGTTAGTTTTGCCTTTAAACCAAATATTTGATGTGAATGTCATTGAAGCATTTCTTGAGTTTCATAATTGGTAACTGCATATCATATTTTGAGTTCTGATACAAACGGCGGTCTGTCTGCCCGACTTGATTTGAACTAAATACCTGCAGGCGGAGGTTACATTATAAAGGCTAGAAAAGACATGAATATATTGTATAATACGCGAAAATTTCTCAGTTCCATGAAAACACGTGTATTGGGTACAAAATATTTGTATTGCTTTATTACACACACACACACACATACAAACACGCACACACATTTGTATTCAATAGAAAGAACTGTATCAAGTCATCTTTTAAGTCTGATTCTTAATATGCATTTCCTCCTAAAGTGGGACTTCTAGGGCCCCTTGAAAATCAATATGAAATCTACATTTTTCCGGTTTATTTTAGATTTGATACCTTCTTCGTCTTAGCACTACAGCCCCTTTCGAGCCTTCGCTTCCTGCAAACAGTGCCTCTAACTGTCTCGGTCCGTTGACCGCGTCATCCAATTCCGAAATCCGAGCAGCAATGAACTGTCTTCGTCGACCGAGTCAGACCAGCGTTTCCTCGGTTTCCCCACTGGCCGCCGGCCTTCAGTTCTCCCTTGGGTGTCCGTTGTTGGTCCATACGATTCATATGTCCAGCCCATTGCAGCTTCCGCAGTCTTACAATCCTTGAGACCTCCGGTTCGTCAAAAATTTCATACAGCTCATGGTTGTGTCGAATTCACCATTGGTCCCCGTCTAGCTTCGCCCCGATTATTCGGCTCAGCACCCGTCGCTCAAAGGCGTTCAATATATTTGCGGATGCTTGGGTTAGGGTCCATGTTTCACAACCATAGGATAACACAGGTCTTATCACAGATTTGTATACTTGGAGCTTTGTTTTCCTGTGTATGCAGTTGGTCTTCAAGATCGTCAATACTGAATAAAATATTTTATTTGCGAGCTGTATTCTTCGGCGTATTTCGCCTCTTTCATTGCTCGTTTTCGTTATTTTGGTGCCTAAATACACAAATTCGCTAGCATTCTCAATACTGTATTCACCAAGTGTGATATTTTGTGTATTTGGGGTATTTTTCCTCGACTGCGTCATGAGCTTTGTTTTATTTTCATTGATTTGTAGCCCTATTAGTTTTGCTTCGCTGTTTAGTTTCAGGAAGAGTTGTTCGGCAGTTGTTAGTGACCGTGACAGAATGTTGAGACAGACAGAATGTTAGATTTGATACCATTGTATCGAATTTCATCGTATTTGATTAATCCGTGTAATCATAATCATAAAAAAAAATTGTGAATAATTTGAATTTATAACACTCACTTTGATTAACTAGATGATACCAACAGCTTCCTCGGTGTCAATTTTCATCGGAATCGGTCAATAAATGTGGCCGTTATTAACCAAACAAAATTTTTCTCATGTTGAGACATTGAAGCGGCCGTCATTTTCATCACTACAGTTAAATCAGAACTTTGATTCCTGAAAACTACCTCAAATATTTATGTTAGCCTTTGCACCAAATGTCATCTAAATCGGAGCTTTACTTTGACCGGAACAGATATCACCAATTTTTGACAAAAATGGCCGCCATTTCATTACTTCTCGGCCGATATGGCTGGATAATGAATTTAGTCGAGATATTTATCCTTTTCAAAAGATCGAAGCAAAATTGCGACTGGTTCTTGTTCTTTTCAAGAAAGAATTCTACCTAATATGTGAAATTCCCTCTTATGCCATACTGCCTTCCCTATTAGTAAGGCAGTTGTCGGTTAGAAGGGACCCTATTTTTCCTGAAAAAGAGTTGGAGCAAAATTTAGCCGTGATTTCCCGGGAATGCGAACTGTAGTAATCGAGCAGTCACACAAGCAAACTGCTCGAAAACCTTCCTGACCCTTGTCCGAAATTTGAAATGCAGATTTAGAAAAATAGATTTCAATACTTCCATTCATTGTTGTAATTCATAAAATATTTCTTTCTCTTACTATTATTTTCATTTTCTTTATATTAAATTTAAACGTTTCCGTTTAATTGTATTCTTCATGATATTTAAGTTTTATTATTATTTAAAATCTTTTTCATTTCTGTAAATTTTTGAAAAATTTTAAATCTGCAAATTAAAATTTCGGACATGGGAACACTGATTTAGTGCATTCCATCTGTATATTGCATTACCGAGTGCAATCGAACTTCGCTGACCGAGCCGCTGATTCAAGTACCGTTGCGAAACGGAAAAGAGAAAGAAAGATTTGGACGGATCAGGGGGTCTACGGGAGATCTTGTTTCGGCCTTATCATATCGTAGGATGTTCAAAGTGAATATAAATTTTTCGCTGTTTAATCTTCTATTTCGTACGAGTTTATTTTGCTATTTCATTACCCCATTTTACAACCCCATCGGTTTTTATATCGAAGTTTATCAAATACGCGTTGATAACTGCCAATTAGAATATATACATAAGCTATGAAATCGAAAAGTTGACGGAGTGGAAATAGGACGTGATGCGAGAAAAAACGTGCTCAGGGATTTGTATTTGGATGTAAGGAAATGGAAGTGAGATTACTGAGAGTCAGTCGCGAGTTCTGAACCGTTGTTCCGTTAAAAGAATAAGAAGAAAAGGAAAGAAAAGTTAAAATCGTGTTGTAGAGATCAAGGCGTGTGCAATATCAATATCGCGTTTTAGTTAATACTTGTTGGCAAGTTTTTGCGAATTGACTGAAGGTTGAGGTCTCAAAAAGGCAACAGTAGTGCAGTGAATTGTACGGTTTTAAGACACAACCAAATATAAAGGTTTCTCGACCGCCTTCTATGAGAGTGTGTGTAAAGGTTGACTGTCATGCCGTCAGTATTGATTGGAATTGTTGAATTTGTTCTGTGAACACAGGCAGTGAATTAACAAAAGAAAGCGGAGCTATTTTCTCATCGTTTTCTTTGTCTTTTCCGCTTACGGTAGTCTCCCATAAATATCTGTGAAAGTCCCTCCGTGCGTGATATTCTTCGAACGGGCGAAAATGTGACGCACAATTAGAAATACCGCAAGAAATCAGTGAACCGTCATCCTACGGACACTCATCCGCCTAGTCGCTGTGTGTCAGCATTCAACAAGAATGCACACTTGCAAACCTCCGCGCCAAATCCCTACGCACTTCCCCGCTGACTTACTGTCGTGCTTGCTAGCGGATTTGTTTGCAACCGAAAGTGTTCCATAGTCAAAAATCAAAATATCGCGTGTTCGTGACAGCACTTTAACAGCTGCGAGTGGGATTGAACAAATTTGGAAATTATTTTTGTGTGCATTGGTCGTGATTGCTGGTAGCCAACCGTGCACTGGGTGTGACGAATGTCAAGCGGAATATGCGGAAGTGCTTGACGTTGTTTAGTTTATGGAGCTATTTACCAGTTCCAAGGAATTTCAATCGGCCACTGAGCATTTAAATTGGCCATAAACTAGTGGAAGAAACGTTGCAAGATAGAAAAATGAATCGCCCAATGGACAATCTCGAAAGACTTTCAGAGCTGCAGGTACAAAGAGGACATTGAAATACGGTTGGAAGTTCAAGGACGGATGTTGGTGCAACTGCAAAAAAACTTTCGAACGATAAAAGTGCAAAATACAAGAGTGCAAGTGCTAAGACAATAGTCTCGGCTAGTAAAGGCAAGAAATGAACTAAACCGCGAAGGAAGTTGCGTAAACCTAAGGTTGATATCGAATATTGGGTGGAAACTAAAACAAGTGCAATACGCCAAAATATCCATAAGTGAGGAGGAGGTAGATTATACCTTTTACATTTTTTCTTTTATGTTATTCATGTAAAATAGACCAGCGTTATGTATGCTTAGTATTAAATTAAGTTAGCACACATTGAGTCATGAGAAGGCGAATTTTTCCTGAAAAACATATACGACGTGTGACAATTAAGTCATGAGACTGATTTTATTGCCGCGTTTGTGGTGAACCTGCGACCTCAGCCCTCAGTATGTCTCAGTATTTGGCCTCTAAAGGGGTGGCCGTGTTCTTCCGATATGTCGCCCGTGACTTTTTTGTTCCCTAGAATAAAATCGGTGGTCAAAAGAACCCATTTTGAGTCGATTATGGACAAGGTACTCGCGGACATCTCAGTCAAAGCGTTCTAGAAATCTTAGCTAAACTTTAATTGGATCACTTCACCCTTTTGACATCAATTTTAATGTAAATCTATACGTTAATTTTGCCCCACCATTGACGCTTTCATTACCTCGCACGGATATCGATCACTCTTTCGGATAGCTCCGATAGCTTTTTTTAAATTACTTATGGATTTTTTTGTAGCTACATGAATGAGTTGCATATCTTTAATAATTTTTTCGGAAAAATTATTAAAAAGGAAAAATGTTAGAAGAAGGTTGCTTTGACATTTCTAGAAATGTTACAAAGCATGGAAATCGCATTGCAATCGTTGTATAGCTGCGCCAGGGGACTACTTTGAAGGGGATGGCAAAGTTGTAGAATAATTTTTAAATATACGGTTTTCATGGAATAAGTCTCATTACTTAAATATCACATTTCGTGCATACAAGCGTATAAGTAGTGCATACATTAATTATATACTCTGCCAAGCTTATGACTGACCAATGTTTGCTGAATGGACTTCACCTCCATGTAAATCCTTTTCGACTGTGTTTACTCGTATTGTAATTATTTCCGACGCCTGGGAAAAACCATCTGGAAGTCTTTCGCACTTACATGTTGTATGGACAATTAATTTGTGCGATAGGAACTAACAACTCCTGATATCGCCAGCAGTGAAATTTTTTCACTATAAGATGTCTACCGAACTGATAGAGATCGTTTGGTTTCAGGTAAATCTGGCGGTGGTGGTGTACTTATTGCTACTCATAAAGCCTTGGACAGCAAACTCTGCTCTGACTTTTCACCGTCACTTCCAGTAGAATGCATCACTGTCTTAATCAATATCTCTCAAGCCATGAGTTTAGTATTGCTTTCCGTGTATATCCCTTGCAATGCTCCTTTCCGCGTTTACAACCGTTTTTTCTCTGAATTATCTACGTATTTCTGTAGCATCAACCCTCTCTACACTATTTTTATCTGTGGTGACTTTAACATGCCATGCCTAAGGTAAGGCTCAAGCTCTCATACCCTCTCATCCTTCAATGATCTCTCTATCCTGTTTTCTTCTTTTTTATCGCTTTGCACCCTATCGCAATTAAATATGATCCCAAATGCAAACAATCAACTTCTCGATTTAATCCTCACTACCAATCCTGCCTCTATCTCCTCGATCACAAAATCCCCCTCCAAATATGTAAAACCTGATCCCCATCATCCTCCGCTTGAGGTTCGTTTATCTTTTCTTGCACCTCAATTCAAACGCACTCCTTTCTCCCCAAGATTCGATTTCCGCAAAGCCAACTATGCAGCAATTCAGCTTGAGCTGGATAATATTGACTGTAATTCAATACTACAGAAGCTAGATGTCAATTCAGCGCTATCAACTTTCTATGAGAATCTCAGTAGCATAATTACAAACCATGTACCTATCTGCCGTTCCCCTCGGAAAAAGAGCCCCAGCTGGTTTTCCGCTGAAGTCTCACACGCTCTTTATTTGAAGGACCAGGCGCGCAAAAAACTTCATTATTCTAACTCTAACACTGACCTCATCAACTACTGACTGCTTCGTAAAGAAGCCAAAAAAGCGGTTAAGAACGCAACGCGATCTTATTATTATATGATTGAAACATCACTGCAATCTTATAGTCCTAAGCCCTTTTGGACATACATACATTCTCTGAAAACAACATCCCATAATCCTAATATCTTCACATGGCGTAACTGCCAAGCTTCTGATGGGCAAGCTATCTGTGAACTTTTCGCTCAATGTTTTTCCTCCACATTTAATGTTTCGAACCCCACTATATACTCATCGTGTGCTTCTCCTTCCCATATTATGCATTCTATCGTGACCTCTCCATCGGAAATTGAAAATGTACTGCTTACCTTTGACATTAATGGTGGTCCGGGTCCTGATGGAATACAAAATCTGTTCATTAAGTCATTATCTTCTTCATTATCTACCCCACTATCAATTATTTTCAATATTAGCCTTTCTTCCTCCTGCTTTCCTGACGTCTGGAAGCATGCTAACATCTTTCCGATCTATAAGTCCGGAGATCGTAGTGAAATCTCAAACTATCGTCCGATTTCTTTGCTGTCTTGTTTTGGCAAGCTCCTTGAGCGAAATGTGCATAACAGAATGTACGATGACATCAGTATCCTGTTTGCAAATGAACAACATGGCTTCATTAAAGGTCGTTCGACAGTAACTAATTTGTTAGAACTTGCGAATACCAATTCTCTTGCTTTTGACAAGAGCCAACAAGTCGATGTCATATACGAGTACACCAATTTTGCTAAAGCCTTTGACCGTGTTGATCACGGCCTTTTGGCTAACAAACTTCGATCGTTCCGCGTTTCCGACTCTATCCTCTCCTGGATCTTATCCTTCTTATCCCATCGGTCCTGCACCGTTACATGGAATAATTTTTTTTCGTCGGACTCATTTAGCCCAAAGTCTGGTGTTCCTCAAGGATCAATTTTAGGCCCTTTGCTATTCAATATTTTCATTAATGATCTTCCCCAATGCCTGTCCTCTAATTGTCTTCTTTACGCTGATGATTTAAAAATTTATCGTTCCATTAGCCCCAGCAAAGACTGCTCATGCCTCCAAAATGATCTTGACAATCTCCGTAATTGGTGTCAAGGTAATTAACTTCCTCTCTACATTTCAAAATGTTGTCACATGAGATTCACCAACAAAATTCATCCAGTTTTATATGAATACCAGATTGATGGATCGCTGCTCGCACTTGTGGACAAATTTAAAGATTTGGGGGTAGTATTTGACCCTGGTTTGAAATTTAACATCCATATTTCATGCATAACCACTAGAGCTTCATGTGTCGCTGGTTCTATTTTACGATCCTCTTGCAAGTCTTTTAGCATTTCAACTAGCGTCCATCTATTTATATTTCTAGCCCGGTCAATCCTTGAGTATGCCTCCCAAGTATGGTCTCCTCACTATACCAATCTATCGGATACTGTTAAAACTATACAGCGTAAATTCACACGATCTCTATTCTACAAATATAGCCTCACATACAGCACTTACAGATCCTCAACATTCCATCACTCAAAAAAAGGAGAGAATTCTTAGACCTGTGCTGCTTATTTAAATTATATCCTCTGCCACATTCCTTAAACGCTTTTAAAAGCATATTGCACCCAATAGTTTATTAGTATTTTATATTCTTGTTTTTTTTCTCATTTCAAATTACAACTTTGTTTATTCGCATGTATTATATTTTCATTGCCTATTTTGTGATTGGATTCAATTATCTGTAAAATAGTGTAAATAAATAAATAAATTGGTCTCTGTAGTTTGCATATTTATTTTGGATTTAGATTTGACTTTATTATTTTGGACTTGCATGCGAAACAGTTGAAATTTACTTGGAAGTCGTTCATGAAAATCAATAATGATAAATTAAACAAAATTATTTTGTAGAAGGATTTTCCAAACAAGCAGCTGCAAGATTATTTTAACGATTTAAGAGCAGATGCAGAATTATTTGTGCGAAAAAGTCAAATAAATACAGTTCTTATTATTGTTCCTTATAACGTATTAGCAAGAACGTGTGGATATGCCCTATTTAAAGTTTTATAAATAAAAATATCGTATTAAAAATAGTTGTACTGAAATTAAAAGTTTTTTGAATGTCCATACATGATGGTACCGATGGACTGTGTTATGTCCAAAAGTAAGAATTTACTTTTCAAATCATTCTAAAGGCCAATCCATACAAAGTTTCATACAAACAGAGGAAGCCACTAAAACTTAATCAATTTGTAGACTTGATAAAAAAAATTTTCATATCTTAAAATTTCATAGACCAAACATTTAACCAGACGTAAGTTGGCAGATACATTTTGCCTTATCAAACTTTCTATAATAGTCGTCAAGTATTTAAAATTCAAATCGATGAACATTTTTTCTGTTTTATGGACTTGTAACATTTCTTCTCTTCATTTTATATTAACACATTTGAAATAGCAAAATGGCCTTTTTTTGTGGTAGGGAGGTAAAGGCATTTACGCCCGCCGAGTCGCGCAGTGTGGGACTCCCATGGAGGATACCCTTGGACTACCCACTAAACACCTCCCCTGTCAATCTGAGAGCCTAGCCTGGAACCGTTTGACATATTACTTCGGGCCAGGTCTCGTTTTGTTACGCCGTGGGGCGCCTTCAAGCTGGGGAGTCCCTTTCCTAGCGGAAGGGGAGAGGGGAAGAGGAAATGCCAGAAAAGCGATCCCCCAGCCCCAGCGCCCCTGGCTACTGTGAGTCCCTTTTATATTTTAGGACTGCCCGAACATAATGTGCCACCTGGTTCCATTTGTCAACCGATTCGAGCATCACCGCAACTACATTATCCGGGGTGAGCTCTCCCGTCTCCCTGTAAAGTTTCCTTCGCAGCCTGACCCATTTTGTACACGCGAAAAATGTGTGACAGGCATTGTCCTCCTCTCCTGGGCAAAACCGACAAGCGGGAGACCGTGACTTACCGATCTTGTGCAGGTAAGACTGAAAACACCCATGCCCGCTCAAAAGCTGGGTCAGATAGAATCAGTCTCACCATGCCTTCGATTTAGCCACGGCCTCACATCCGGGATGAGGCGCGCAGTCCACCTTCCCTTCGTACAATTCCCCCAAGACTGCTGCCAATCGTTGAGCGAGCGTTGTCTCTCCTCGCGGACAACCATCTCCCTCGCATCCTCGTTTCGGCGCAGGTAAATAGCGCGGCGCTCTCTAGCAAGGAGGGCGACAGGTATCATGCCTGCAATCACTCTCACCGCCGAGTCGGCAACTGTTGGATACGAGGATGCAATTCTCAGTGCTCCTCTTCTCTGTACCTGTGCCAATCGTTTTCGGTATACCTCCTTGCTGAGAGCGTCGCCCCATACCTCTGCTCCGTACAGTAGCACTGACCCTACAGCACTCATCAAGAGGCATCTTCTTGATGGGCTGGGTCCCCCTACGTTGGCCATAAGTCGACTCAGGGCCGATATTCCCGAAGCAGCCTTCTCAGCCGTTGCCCTGATTTGCTCAGAGAAACTCATCTTCGAGTCGATCAGTAGCCCCAGGTACTTCACCGCTGGCTTCGATTCGATTTGTATATCTCCAATACTGATCATCTTTACTCTAGGGATTCTCTTTTTTGTCAAGATGACCACTTCGGTTTTCTCCAGTGCTAAACTCAGCCCGCGAGCAGTCATCCAGTCCTTCACTCGGCGCATTAGCATACCTAGCCTAAGTTGCGCTTGTTCAACGGTGCGTCCAGCGACCAGAGCCGCAACATCATCTGCATAGCTGACCAAGCGCGACTCATCTGGCATCTCAAGTCTCACTAGCCCGTCGTAAGACACGTTCCACAAGTCCGGACCAAGGATAGATCCCTGGGCAACACCCGATATCATTTCCATCCTTCGTTGGCCCTGTGTCGTGTCGTAGAGCAGGCTTCGGTCCTTTAGGTAGTTCCTCAAAAGCCGCATTAGATATTCTGGAACTTGAAAAGAGTTTTCCAGCGTGTCCTGAATATCCACCCATCTAGCGGAGTTGAAGGCATTCCTGACGTCGAGTGTCACCAACAGGACGATCCGTCACTTGGTGCGACTATATGCCTTTGCCTTTTGGACCGCGTTCACCACCTCTGCAATCGCATCAATGGTAGAACGTCCTGCTCTAAAGCCGTACTGCCGAGGAGATAGGTCCCCAGCAGCACGAATCGCGTCAGTGAGTCTTCCCTTGATGAGTTTCTCTAGCACTTTCCCAGCCGTGTCTAGCATGCATAACGGGCGGTATTCAGACGGCGATTCGGGATTTCCTTTCCCCTTGCTGATCAGCACGAGCCTCGCCACCTTCCATCGGACCGGGAAAACCCCGTCCTGTAGGCAAGCGTTGAATTTTCTGAACAGCAAGTCAGGACAATGGTGATAGACGAGCCGTAACACCTCAGCTGGAACACCATCTGGACCTGGAGCCTTCCTCACTTTCAAGGAGAGGACTGCCTCTTCCAGTTCCAGCTGTGTGAAGAGTGGGCACTCTACTGCTGTTTCACCATGGACAGCGTCAACACGGACGGGATGGGCGGGGAAGAGTCCCCGCACTATCGCGTTCATCTTTTCCGTAGGGCACCAAGTTTCCCCATGACCAGCTTGTAGCCAAGGCCCCACGGATCATTGTTCACATTGTCCACTAGGTCTTGCCAGCAGCGAGCCTTGCTACTGTTGATCAGTTTGCGATGGCATTTCCTGGCCGACTTATATGCTGCCACTTGGTTGCATGCCTCGTCACGGTTCCGCGCCCGTTGAGCCTCACGCCGAAGCTTGTGACACTCCCTCCGCTTTTCAGCGATTCCATTAGACCACCAGTACACTGGGGGCTTGCCGTGCCAGGGTCTTCGACGGGGCATAGAAGCGCCCCGCAGCAAGCAGTCGTGATTATGCTCATAGTAGAGTTCACCACGTCTTCAGCAGCCAGTTCTTTCGTCCCCTCCGGAGCTCCCTGCAGCAGCTCACCTGCTGTGAGAACCTTGACGAACCTCTCGACGTCCATTCTTCCGATGTTCCATCCAGTTGTAGAAGGCCGAGAGCACAGACGTCGGTAGATAGCATCACTTATCTCAAGCAGAATGCACTGGTGATCACTGGCTGAGTAGTCCTCTAATACTTTCCAGTTGTGTATCCTCCGTACTCAGGACTCCGAGGCGTATGTCACGTCCGGTATGGTTCCCTCACAGCCAATACGGCGGAAAGTCGGCGTATTTCCGGAGTTTAGTACAACGAGGGCCGCCCTGGCCGCTATTTCCAGGATTCGTTTTCCTCGCGGATCCGTCTGAGGCATGCCTCATTCGATTGCTTTAGCATTGAAGTCGCCCCCATCGAGCACTTTACCCTCTGTGTTCGAGACAGCGCCCTCCAGAGCATTAAGCTTGGCTTGGAAAGATGATATCGGCTCGGTAGGCGTTAGGTACACACTAAAGAAGGTGATCCCTGAGCACCGAACCCACACGAAACCATCCCCCCGTCCACAACTCTCCACTTGAAAGTCACTGTTCCGAACCCAGATAGCGGCAGTACCAGTTTCATCAGAGTACCATAATGCAGGACTTTTATTATGGTGGTGCTCACTCAGCAGCAAGAAGTCAGCTTTCCTGTCCCTCGCAAACTGCTCAAACAGATTTTGGGCGGTTGAACTGCGGTGTAGGTTTAGCTGCAGGATGCGGGTCATCGAAGCTCTGATTTGGCCTTGGCTAGGGCTTCCTGGAACACCCGGCATTTTCGTGATCCCAAGACGTGTCCAAAATCAGGTTTTGGATCAGCATCCTTGCAAAGAACACAGTGTGCCTCCCTCGCACACTCCTTTCTTTTATGTCCCATTTCACCGCATTTGTAACATAGGGAACTATTATCGGGTCCTTTGCATACTTGTGTGGTGTGGCCATAACCAAGGCATTTGAAACATTGAAGAGGCGTTGCTCTTCGCCGTATCCTACAGACAACCCACCCTATTCGTACTCTGCCCTTGTTCAGGAATTGCTCGGCGTCCCTTTCGGTCAAGTCAACTATGGCCATGCGTTGTCCCCTGTTGTTTTCTGGTGTCAGTCTCGCTTTGAGACCTTTGGCCTTGTTAAATGTTTTCACAACGATTTGAATAAATGAATTATTAAAACTTCAAAACTCGGTCTTTCCCTTTTTTCGACCTGACCGGGTATAGGACCAGCATTGATGGCAGCCTCTTCTGCTAATCTGGGCTAGTCATCGGGTGCGCTTTTTCCTTTTTAGGGTATTGTAAAATCATTTTACAATACCCTACTAAAATCGCGTCCTGTCTGTCCGTCTGTCCGTCCGTCCGTCCGTGTGTCACACCACTTTTTCTCGCAAACTACATAAGTTAGGAACATAAGATTTTCTAAGTAGATGCGAAGTGACGCCCTCTTCAAAGTTTCAACAAGAAAAAAAATTTATAAGGTCTTTAAGGGGGGTCTCCCCATATAGGGCCCCTGAAAAAAAGTTTTCATCATATGTAGGCAATATGGGTATCAAATGAAAGGCCTTAATGAGAACTTTTCAAAACAGGTCTTTAAATGACAAATTTTGCTTCGAGGGGTGCAGGGGAAGGGGAAATGTACGAAAATTTGGTGTCCCCCCCCCCTCGCGATTGGACACCTTTGATCCGAAAAATCTGAAAAAAATCATGAATGTAGGCCTTTATGAGTACAACAACAGCAAATACAAAAGAAGTCGAAATTCACTCAACTTTGTAAGTAATAGTATGATTTATCGATTTTATGTTTTCTTTAATAAAATCTTAACTGTGCCCTTAAATTTTATGAAATTCAGTACACAAATGACTATTTATAAGATTAATCTTCCTAAAAGTTTCATAAAGATCAAATGATATTTAACGAAGTTATAGCGATTTGAATTTTCCTGTATTACTATGGAACAATATGCGCTGTATTGGAAACATATGGCTATGGAACAATATGCGCTTTTTACCGACTCAGATACTACAGCTTTGCTAGGATTCGCGTGAAAATTTCAGGAATGATAGGTATCATGAATTTCTTTGAGAATTGGCTCAGCTAGCGGTATTAGTAATCGTAAAGCAAAATAGTGGCTGTTTCAAATGCGAAGGTTGAATAATTTTGAGTTATTTTGCCCCAACTTCAACGTTTAAGACGCATGCTTTTAACACTTGATTCAATTTAATGAATGTCTGAAGATGAGTACCTACAATTAATCCTCATAGGTGAAACAAGTCGAGGAGGCAGGAGAGAGCTCCTAGCAAACGGGCTTTGTAATCATTCTAGGATTCGAAAAAAAGGCCATGAATCGATGATTACAGTACAGGGAAGTGGCCGCTGAACAAAAAATTTCATCAAAGGTAGCCGATATGAATATCAAATGAAAGTCCTTTATAACAGCTTTTCAAAACAGTACTTGAACTGACAATTTTTCCTTCACAAGGGCAACAAATACCTTAGAAGTCGAAATTCGATCAACTTTGTTAATAATAGTACATTTTATAAATTTTCCTTTTTTGTCTATAAAATCAAGATCGGACCTTTAAATTTCCCAAATCCTGCAATTTAAGTTTTCTGAACAATAAACAGCTAGGTTACAGCCGATTGAATATCTAACCATTACAACAACATTAACACGTGATACTAGGGAGATACACGCTTGCAACGGACCTAGACACTTCAAATATGTAGGAATTTTGATAAAAATTTTAGAAATGGTTTGTAATATTCATGTGTTATCATGACTAATCAAGCGACGGGGTCAAAACACTTGAAACGAAATAGTGGTGAGTTTAAAATCATAATAACCATAATAATTTTTCGAACTCTATTCATGGAATCTGTATATTAGTCAAGTTTTGATATGCAGGATATATTGTTTGATTTACTAATTGTTTTACGATATCCTTCCGGCAGGAGCATCCTCCTGCTACTTCAACTTGTTTTTTACTTAACGGGGCTCTTGCCAGGTAGAGTGGCCTTCCGCTCGCGTGCCCTTTTATGACACAGGGTTATGTGGTTTCATTGTATAACGCTATGGCATAAATCGGTTACGTTTGGGTTCCTTATTTGAGGGAAAAAGTCATGCAAATTATGTTTGCATGAGTTTTTCACTTAAATGGGAAATACATACATGGACGCTTCCATCTGGACGCCCCACTCTTATTTGTGGGCAATAAGTAGCGATACTAAATAAACGAAAAATCTTCCTTTTTATTGAGTGAATATTACTTTTTTATTGTTATTGAATTGCAAACGCGCGTTTCGAAAGGAACGTCCTTTCTTCTTTAGTGTCTTTCTACAAGTGTTTCTGATAAACAATCTACAGTAATTTTATACATCTAAGTTTTTTCATACAGATAACAATTTTTCCGTGCTAAATGGTCTATTAAGGGGTTTAACAATTATAGGTAATAACCCTAGCTACAAATCTTCCAAACTTAAACAAGTGATCCTTTAAGAGGAAGTAGAAAAGCACTGAAGAAGAAACGCGCGTTTGCAATTCAATAACAAGTTGGGTAGACAGACCCATGCTCATGTCAGAAGGGTTTTGTACTCAACTTACAAAATGCCGTAACCAGCAACGAATAAAATTAAGAAACACGTCATGTTCGAGGATCATACTATTATTAACTAAGTTGAAAGAATTTTTTAATTCTGAGGTATTTGTTAAAATTCTACCCATAAATATTTCGCTTGATAATTTTTTCAGATTTTTTTAGATCACGGGTGTCCATTCGCGAGGGAGAAAACAAATTTTTCATGTATTTCCCCCCCTCTCTGTGCCCCCACTGAAGCAAAATCTGTCAGTTTAAGAACTGTTTTGAAAAGCTCTCATAGAGAACTTTCATTTGATACTCATATCGGCTACCTTTCATGAAATTTTTTTCAGGGGCCACTCCTTTGTACTGTAAGCATCGATTCATGGCCTGTTTTTTCGAATCCTAGAATGGCTACAAAAACCTTTTGCTAGGAGCTCTCTCCTGCCTCTTCAACTTGTTTCAATTGCATGTAGTCATCTTCATGATATCCATCATTCCTGAAATTTTCATGAAAATCCTAGCAAAGCTGTAGTGTCTAAGTCGGTAAAAAGCGCATATGGCTCCATAGCCATATGTTTCCATAGTAATACAGGGCACATTGTTCCATAGTAATACGGGAAAATTCAAATCGCTATAACTTCGTCAAATACTATTCGATCTTTATGAAACTTTCAGAAAAGATCAATCTTATAAATGGTCATCTGTTTGCTAAATTTTATTGAATTTAAGGGTACCATTTAGATTTTATTCGAGAAAACATAAAATCAATAAATCATACTATTACTAACAAAGTTGAGTGAATTTCGACTTCTCATGTATTTGTTGTTGTTGTACTCATTAAGGCCTACATTCATGATTTTTTTCAGATTTTTCGGATGGAAGGTGTCCAATCGCGAGGGGGGGTACGCGAAAAGTTCGTACATTTCCCCTTCCCCTGCCCCCCTCGGTACTCATAAGGCAATTTTAAGACCTGTTTTGAAAAGATCTCATTGAGACCTTTCCAATGACACCCTACTCGACTATCAATGGTGAAAATTTTTTTTTGAGGGGTCAACTCCCTGTATGGGGAGACCCCCCTTAAACCCCTTTGAAAAATTTTTTCACCCTTGAATTTTCAAGAAGTCACCACTTCTGACCTTCCCACAAAGTTTCATGGCTGTAGCCTTTATAGTTTCGGAGAAAAAGTGCTGTGACATACAGACGGACGGACGGACGGACGGACAGACGGACACAGGTCGTGATTGCAATAGGGTTTCGTATTTTAGTACAAAACCCTAAAAAAGTAATATTCACCCAATAGAAAGGGAGATTTTCGTTTAGTTAGTATCGTTAAAGCGAGATGAAAACAGCCGAGAAAGAACAAAACACATTGCATTAGTAGCGTCGGTAACGACGAAGTCTCCGCCAGTCCGACCATTTTTGCCCGGACCAATTTGTTCTTCGAACAAGCATTGCAACCTTTATTAGGTTACCTCGGCCTCGACACCAGTCGATTGACGATTTTACATGTTTAATTCGTGAATGCGAAATTTTTTTGTAGTGGGTTCCTTGTGGTAAGGGGAAAGAACCCGCCCCACGACACCGTAAAGCTAGCCTGCCAGCGCATTCATGTCCTGAACGGACAAGTCTCCATACCTATTTCACTACAGAACTTAAAGTTAAAACGTAACACCAGTATGAAATTATTGTATTTTATGGATTTCATTCATGGCATTTTATTAAGGTCTTAGAAAATGGATCAGATTCAAACCACCAGTGCTTTCGACTAAAATAGAAGTCAACTTTACAATCCCTAATAGAGGAACTATATTATATTTTCTCCTTCTTTGGAGCACTACAGCCCCTCTCGGGCCTTCGCTTAGAGATAGCTAGAGTATCTCATTTTCATGACCATATTGATTTTTTCGGAAGTTGGTTTGGTCATTACCATGCTCCCGTATGCCTACTCAGCTATGATATGATCTGATTAAAACAGTACATATCAGCACTGAGTGAACACTCGTAGTCTGTCCGAAAAATCCCCTGAACTAAATCACGTTGCTCCCAACGAGATTTGAACCTGGTACTTTCGGCTTATGCGTTCATGCTCCAACCACTAGACCACACAGACTACTTGTATTATATTTTAATCAGACTTACTATTGCATTTTTTTTTTATTGTTAATGTCGATATAGATATGTTCGATAATATCGGGACGTTTTTATCGGTGATACGATAATATCGATGGTTTCCTGAATCAACTGTATCATATCGTTATTGATATCGTCACACTGAATACCGTATCGAAAATCGATGCGATATCGATATTTTTATCTATTATCGTGAAAGCCCATTGTTAGGAGTAAACACTGCTGGACCATGATGAATGGAGGAGATAAATCCTGGAGGCCAAGTCTCGGCTTGGGCTGGCACCCCATAGACGATGATGAATAACTTAAATATCCTTAAGGCTTTGTGCACTCCAATAAAATAGCCAATCAAATCGGAGTAAAGGGTAGGTTTCCCATGAATGTATTATTTAACGTACACTTTCCCGAAGTGTTTCTTGGGTTTGTTCATTAGTTGCGTAACATAGGTATGTGCATGTGAGTACACATCCTTCTGTCTGGAGATTGTGGTAACAGGAGTGCTGTTAGAAGTAGCGAAACGAAACCATTACAGATGGTGAAAGTATGAAATGAGGGCAAACAATTATATGTCCATTAAATTAATTTAATTATACTTAAGTGTTATATCTATTTGGTCTCAAAAAATTTTGTTTAATTGATCCCTTCATCAACTCTGATTTCCACTCGAGTTCGAGATAGATCCCTGATTTAAGGATAAGATAAGAAAAAAATCTATTTAAGTGATTCTGATACGTTTAATAGGCTTATGGACTACGTTGAGTAAATCGTTTCAATATTTAACGTTTTTCATGGATAATAATTGAGCTCATATTCATATCCATAAACTGAATGAATCAAATCAGATATTAACTCAAAAGTTCTTTAAGTTTGTCAGTTGATAAAAGGTAAAATCATTTAGTACATTTAGTCTCGTCCAAAACAACAAAGTAGTTCTGAAAAATTTCATTTATTGTTTTTAAAACTTACCTGATGACTACGCATAAAAGTTAAATGGGAATGTGGAAGCCAATGCAGTGACGCTGCCTTGGTGAAAAAATAGATCAATATCCACTCTTGTAGCACTTGGATGCATGCTGCATCCTCAACCTTCACCTATATTTATCTCAAAATAAGAATTGTCATTATCACAAGATTAGTCGATTTGGCATTGAAATCGATTTATAAATACTGCAATGAGTGATAAGATTGTTAGTTTCAATCGAATCGCGAATCCTCACGCAAGCGGTTGACAGCCATCGCTGCTTTGAACCCAGGTTTGCTGTACCTTCAATCAATTCTGACTTCGCCTCTGGAATTATTAGATCAGGTAAATTCCGGTATTCGGGTGTACTCGCCAAATTGCAATTTCCGTGAACTGTCCGATTGATTTTTGCACAGAATGATAGATACAAAGATGCCTTCCGTTCCGAAATATGACTCCGATGCATTCGATAATGTGGAGTACGAGTTGCGGATCACATACACTGTCGAAACGGATATGAGAATCATGTCCTTCACGGACGTTCTCTGGGGGTTCGAAGTGACTGGTGGAGTGGACCAATTTGAGCCTTTGACTATTATTAATGTACAAAGAAGTGGTCTCGCCCGCAGAGCAGGCATGAGGGTGGGAGACATCATCACGCAGATCAACACAACTCCCGCCAGTAACCTGACTCTGATGGAAGCTATGAAATTGATTAGACAATCTGGAAAATATGTTCGAATCTACGTCACAGGGTAAGATATTCCTCTTGTACTTGGGAAAACTTTTCTTGTGTGTTGTCTTAATTTTATCTTTAAAAGTTACTAAAAAAAATTCCCTCGTAAAACTATTCTAAATTTAAAAGAAACTAAGTACCAATAACAGGATGAATAATGCACACACTTTGAAAATTTGACTGTGGAATTCTACCTGTACAGAAATAAACTTAATAACTTCCTTTTATTTTCTTGCAGAGATACTGATGCTGAAGTTGATGATGAGTACACAGTAGACTTTTGGTTTAAACCAAGTAATTTATTTACTATTCTCATGTTTATTATTTCAATAACATTACTTAATTTTCAGGAAAACCATGGCGCAGAGATTTCACGGTAAGGCTTTTCATTTAATCACAAGATCATTTTATTTATTTATAACAAACATTATTTGCAGCCAATCCAATGGGAATTTCCCTGGAACGATCGCAAGAAACCCATCTATAAGTATGAAATTTCAATGACCTTTAACTTCAGCATCTTATTCAATCTCCTTTTCACTTTTAAGGGAATCCAATTGTTATATGGTTCCTAGCAGATTTGAGGACCGTTTACGATCCAGACGACAAACGGCCTCGGGCAATCTGTTCCAGAAAGAAGGCTCAATGGCGAAGTATGCAGACAAAAATGGTCCTGCTCGCGGAGTGTCGCTGCCACCAAAACCAGGAGCAGCCGCAGACAGCGCCAAAACAGATAATTTGCTATCAGCTGCATCAGCAAAATTACAGAATCTTCGATGAAATAAATTTGATTAAATTGATATTCATGCATTAGAATGCACTGTATTTTAAGTTTGATTGTAAGCTATTTTTATACTGAATGGTTTTTAATATAATTTTATTTTTTTAGAAAATCTTAGTAAGCTTGATAAGGTTTAAGGAGAATTTTCCCCATGAAATGGCAATACCAAAACATAACTATAAAAGAACTGTTCCTATTAGAGCAGTTTTTTTTATTTCAAGAAATAAATATATTCTCTCTCAGTCATTGAGAGATTTCTTAATGCTGGATGCGCAAATTGATTGAAAGATTGTGTCACTGCTAATGTATGTGCGGCGGCATCCGACCCTGAACAAAATATTGGCACTGACACTAAACCTGTGCCCAAACCAAAACTTGTTCGGTTTGTGGAATCATTTCGTGATTGAGTAAAAACATTTTTCTGAAAATGCGTAAGTGTACACTGGGCTGTGCAAGGTGAATTTGAAGCATTCAAGAAGTGTGTTTTGTCCTTCTTTATGTGAATTATGATATATACTCGTATTTCGCTATGCACGCATTTGAAATTCAATTATTTTGTGATATTCATTTCGGAGGTTATAGCGCCTAGAATGACAAAATTAAATTAAACAAATTCAAAATTAAAATTCCTTTTAAAAAACGCTATTCGGTTTATTGTATAACAATACTTCCCATGTACATGTATTTCGAAAACAAGTTGTTTTACTGATCAGTGGTAAGGCTATGAAAATCATATTCATACCCTTACCACTGATGAAGAAAACAACTTGTTTTCGAATTACATGTATATGAGAAGTATTGTTATACAATAAACCGTTCTTTTAAAAGGAATTTTCAATTTTGAATTTGTTTCATTTAATTTTGTCAATTATTTTGTTTATTTTATGTCTTCAGGGCAATTTTCTTTTTTCACCGTCTGTTTCTAAAGGATGTATAGAAGGAATTAACTGGTGCAGGATGGGTTAAGCAGGCAGGCCCTAGGTTAGGCCAGGTAAAGGGATGGTGAATATCCGTTTGCTCTGGTTTGTCTCACTTCCGTTTTCGTCGGAAGGTATTGTCTAGTACTGACAACACCTTCTTAATTTGTTGTAAGTTGAACGTTGATCATGTTACCATCTATCTTTCTATGTTTACGAGTATTTATTTAAAGCCTTCTTAGGATGTTAAGTCTGCAATGATTTTTAATTCTCTTTTGTTTGGTCGATAGAGATTTCCCGAAGAAAATCTAAACCGACCTCTCATCGGTTTTAGACGTGCAGTCTGGAAATGTGCAAACGGACCGTACCCATCAAGTCCACAAGTCCGGAAACTCTTAGTCTACTCCGAGGTGGCTGCCCACTGCCTAGCTAGTTCAGAGAGGAGTTTCGGTCACAGGCCTTCCGCGAGTAGACTAAGTCCAAAATACAAAAATCAGCCACCGGCTCAAATGCCCGATTTAAAAAAAAAAATCAAACAACTCCCACCGACTGAACTTTAACCTACTTTACTTCCATTTCCTTTTTCTTTCAACTCGAGGAAAAGAACCATACAAAACCGTTAACCAAAAACACGCGCTCCCGAACCAACGCGGTGCCCAAAATAAGCTACTCGAACTCAAAAACCAACCTATGGCACCGCGTACCGACCGCAACACGAAACCGACTATTAGCGGATTATCGGAACCCCACCCCCTCGGCGGCATACTCACCTTCGCCGTCACTTCCCTCTGAAAAAGAACAGGTTTGCTGAAAAGGGAAGACTGTATTAAAATAGCAATTGATAGTTCTGTTTATTTAATTTCGGAACAGTTTTTTGCTACACTGTATTATACGATTTTTTTTGTGGTAGGGAGGTGAATGTCATTATGCACAGAGTGTGGGACTCCCATGCACGACTGGACTACCCACTAAACACCTCCCCTGTCAACCTGAGAACCCAGCCTGGAACCGTTTGACACATTACTTCGGGCCAGGTCTCGTTTTGTTATGCTGTGGGGTGCCTTCAAGCTGGGGAGTCCCTTTCCTAGCGGGAGGGGAGAGGGAAGAGGAAATGCCAGAAGAGCGATCCCCCAGCCCCAGTGCCCCCGGCTGCTGTGAGTCCCTTTTATATTTTAGGACTGCCCGAGCATATTGTGCCACCTGGTTCCATTTGTCAACCGATTCGAGCATCACCGCAACTATATTATCCGAGGTGAGCTCTCCCGTCTCCCTGTAAAATTCCCTTCGCAGCCTGACCCATTTTGTACACGCAAAAAAATGTGTGACAAGCATTGTCCTCCTCTCCTGGGCAAAACCGACAATCGGGAGACCGTGACTTACCGATCTTGTGCAGGTAAGACTGAAAACACCCATGCCCGCTCAAAAGCTGGGTCAGATAGAAGTCAGTCTCACCATGCCTTCGATTTAGCCACGGTCTCACATCCGGGATGAGGGTGCAGTCCACCTTCCCTTCGTGCAATTCACCCAAGACTGCTGCCAATCGTTGAGCGAGCGTTGTCTCTCCTCGCGGACAACCATCTCCCTCGCATCCTCGTTTCGGCACAGGTAAATAGCGCGACGCTCTCTAGCAAGGAGAGCGACGGGTATCACGCCTGCAATCACTCTCACCGCCGAGTCGGAGACTGTTGGATACGAAGATGCAATTCTCAGTGCTCCTTGCTGAGAGCATCGCCCCATACCTCTGCTCCGTACAGTAGCACTGACCCTACAGCACTCATCAAGAGGCGTCTTCTTGATGGCCCCCTACGTTGGCCATAATTCGACTCAGAGCTGATATTCCCGAAGCAGCCTTCTCAGCCGTTGCCCTGATTTGCTCAGAGAAACTCATCTTCGAGTCGATCAGTAGTCCCAGGTACTTCACCGCTGGCGTCGATTCGATTTGCATGTCTCCAATACTGATCATTCCTACTCTAGGGATTTTCTTTTTTGTCAAGATGACCACTTCGGTTTTCTCCAATGCTAAACTCAGCCCGCGAGCAGTCATCCAGTCCCTCACTCGGCGCATTAGCATACATACCCTAAGTTGCGCTTGTTCAACCGTTTGAGATCAACACAAACGCACTCTATATTCTGTTATATTGAATTGAACAACTTGTCCTGTTTTAAATATATCGGCACATGACGATGAGATAAATATTGTTTGTTGATCAATGTTCCAAACGCGAAGTTGGCCACATTCAGATATAACTCCACCTAAGTGTCCTACCGGGCAAAAAGCACATTGTGTAGCGGCTGTGGCTAAGTAAGGTATCGGTACAGCACTTATTCCGGTTTTTTATACTTAAAAATCTTATTGTTCCATCTTGGCTGCCCAGCAGCACATTTTTGTGTACACACTAAAATTTACAAGGGAGGAACGAATTAAAGTTTCCCACATTTTCTCGGATGTACTCAGACTCCAACATGTAACTTTACTCAACGCTCCACTTGTTGTTGTAATGCTTCCATTTTTGCACGTGAACTCGATAATCACTCACTTGCTTGGTAAATTCTGAGCCCGATCCCGCCTTAACCGTACCCAAACCTATATTCAGACGAGTAGGCCCGGTTGGTTTTCGTTTTGTTACATTTTGCACTTGTTGAACAGATACCGGTTGAGATCGAGTAATTGCAGAACTCTTTGCTGGTGCCGATGATGTATATGTACCTTTGGTTAAACGATTGTCTAAGTGAGCCTGCCTTTCGGCTTAAATCGGTTTATTCGAGTTTGTTATCACTTCCATTATCACATTAAATGAAAAATCTCTTACTTGTGACTTGCAAACTCTAGGGAACTGGTTTTGATTTAGATTGACTTTTCTTTAACTGAGTAATAATATCTCACTGTGCTACAAAAAATTTAATTGTTAGGGGGATGAACCAACCCTATTAGACTTTATTTATACTTGCACAAATGAAAGGATTTTGTTTTATAGTCAATAACTTTGTTTATTTGATATCCGCAGGCCAATCCTCTTTTTTCTTTAAAAGCCGTCGGGCCTTGCTTAGTTGTGTGAGCAGACGCGTTTCGACTACTTTGAGTCATCTTCAGTGTCTAAAGGATGTGTTGAAGGGAGCGACTTTATATAGTCGTAGGATGGGTAATTAGCGAATAGGTAATTAGCGGATGGGTAATTAGCGGATGGGTAATTAGCGGATGGGTAATTAGCGGATGGGTAATTAGTGGATGGGTAATGAAGTCAGGAAGTAACTTACTCAATTATGCCACGTAGGGGGATATTATGTTTTTGTTTTTTTTGCTTGTTGGCTGTCCGTTTGTTCTGTTTCATCTCGTTTCCGTTTTCGTCTAAGAGTGTGGTCTAGGACTGAGAAAATTGCGTCGGAATTGGTAACAAGTTGTTCGTTGATAATGTCACCGTCTGTCTTTCTATGTTTATAAATTTCAAGCCTTTCTAGGATGTCAAGTCTTGGTCCTTTGTTTTGTTTGTGTAGCAATTTCATAGAGTTTGTCATAGCATCAGGCTCATGTGCGTGGTTTTGAAGGTGCGTCGCATAATTGGAGTCTGCCTTGTTGTATAAGAAAGATCGTAGGTGCTCTTTGTATCTTGTCGTTAGTTTTCGTGTTGTCCTTCCTATATATACCATGTCGCAGTCCTTGCATGTCAGTTTGTATATGCCGCTGCCTTCGTATATCGATGTGTCATTCAGTTTTGGCTTCAGTTTGTTTCCAATGTTGTTGTTCGTTTTGAATGCAGTTTGCAATTTGTATTTCCTAAGGAAGTTTGATAGTTTGTATGTCTCTTTGCCTACGTATGTTAACGATACCCACTGTTGGTCGTTCTTATGAGTTTCCGTCGGTTGGCGTTCCTGTTTTTGTTTGTACTGTGTGACTAGTTTGTCAATGTCGCATTGTTTGTATCCGTTATTATTAGCTATTCTGTAAATGTTGTTTAGTTCGTTGGAGTAGTTAGTAGGAGTCATGGGGATGGAGTGAAGCCTCTGCACCATTGATCTGTACGCTGCTAGCTTATGTTGTGCGGGGTGGTTAGATGTTTCATGTATGGTATGATCAGTTGTGGTTGGTTTTCTGTATATTTTGTAGTCCAATCGTGTTTGTTCACGTGTCACAGTTAGGTCCATATAGTTGAGTTGTCCGTTTGTTCCTTTTTCCATAGTGAACTTTATATTCGGGTGAATTTCATTCATATAGGCAAGTAGTTCGTCTTGTTTATTTTCTTGTGAGTCAATAACAATGAAACAGTCATCCACATATCGTCTGTAAAATATTACATTGAATCTTTTGACAACTTTGGGTATAAAGACTTCTTCCAAAGATTGTAAGAATATTTCTGACATTATTGAGGACATTGGATGTCCCATACCCAGACCGTCTTTGGCAATGTATGTGTTGCTATTGAACTTAAAATAGTTCTGTTTGATTGTGGTCTTTATGAGATTGAGTATTTGATCTGTGAATCGTCGGCTGTTGTTGAATGAAAGTTTTTCTTTTAGTATGGCCAGTGTTTCATCGACAGGGATAGACGTATAGAGGTTGGTGATGTCTAATGATAAAAGTTGACAATTTTCAGTCAATTTTAAAGAAGTGGTAGAATTTGCTAGCTCGCGGCTGTTCTTTAATGCGTATTTGTCGTCAAGGTGCACGACATCAGCCATTATCGTTGCCAAGTACCGTGCTAATTGGTATGCAGGAGCTGGGCGGTAGTTGACGACAGGACGGATAGGAACGCTACATAAACCCAAATCCATGCACACCACCCCTTAAAGCACAACCTAAGCTCCACAAACCCAATATTCCTATCCGTCCTGTCGTCAACTACCGCCCA
The DNA here is from genome assembly GCA_963969285.1 of Odontomyia ornata. Classification (NCBI taxonomy): domain Eukaryota; kingdom Metazoa; phylum Arthropoda; class Insecta; order Diptera; family Stratiomyidae; genus Odontomyia; species Odontomyia ornata. The sequence goes on from OZ017739.1 coordinate 148,564,790, forward strand.
GCTCCTGCATACCAATTAGCACGGTACTTGGCAACGATAATGGCTGATGTCGTGCACCTTGACGACAAATACGCATTAAAGAACAGCCGCGAGCTAGCAAATTCTACCACTTCTTTAAAATTGACTGAAAATTGTCAACTTTTATCATTAGACATCACCAACCTCTATACGTCTATCCCTGTCGATGAAACACTGGCCATACTAAAAGAAAAACTTTCATTCAACAACAGCCGACGATTCACAGATCAAATACTCAATCTCATAAAGACCACAATCAAACAGAACTATTTTAAGTTCAATAGCAACACATACATTGCCAAAGACGGTCTGGGTATGGGACATCCAATGTCCTCAATAATGTCAGAAATATTCTTACAATCTTTGGAAGAAGTCTTTATACCCAAAGTTGTCAAAAGATTCAATGTAATATTTTACAGACGATATGTGGATGACTGTTTCATTGTTATTGACTCACAAGAAAATAAACAAGACGAACTACTTGCCTATATGAATGAAATTCACCCGAATATAAAGTTCACTATGGAAAAAGGAACAAACGGACAACTCAACTATATGGACCTAACTGTGACACGTGAACAAACACGATTGGACTACAAAATATACAGAAAACCAACCACAACTGATCATACCATACATGAAACATCTAACCACCCCGCACAACATAAGCTAGCAGCGTACAGATCAATGGTGCAGAGGCTTCACTCCATCCCCATGACTCCTACTAACTACTCCAACGAACTAAACAACATTTACAGAATAGCTAATAATAACGGATACAAACAATGCGACATTGACAAACTAGTCACACAGTACAAACAAAAACAGGAACGCCAACCGACGGAAACTCATAAGAACGACCAACAGTGGGTATCGTTAACATACGTAGGCAAAGAGACATACAAACTATCAAACTTCCTTAGGAAATACAAATTGCAAACTGCATTCAAAACGAACAACAACATTGGAAACAAACTGAAGCCAAAACTGAATGACACATCGATATACGAAGGCAGCGGCATATACAAACTGACATGCAAGGACTGCGACATGGTATATATAGGAAGGACAACACGAAAACTAACGACAAGATACAAAGAGCACCTACGATCTTTCTTATACAACAAGGCAGACTCCAATTATGCGACGCACCTTCAAAACCACGCACATGAGCCTGATGCTATGACAAACTCTATGAAATTGCTACACAAACAAAACAAAGGACCAAGACTTGACATCCTAGAAAGGCTTGAAATTTATAAACATAGAAAGACAGACGGTGACATTATCAACGAAGAACTTGTTACCAATTCCGACGCAATTTTCTCAGTCCTAGACCACACTCTTAGACGAAAACGGAAACGAGATGAAACAGAACAAACGGACAGCCAACAAGCAAAACAAACAAAAACATAATATCCCCCTACGTGGCATAATTGAGTAAGTTACTTCCTGACTTCATTACCCATCCACTAATTACCCATCCGCTAATTACCCATCCACTAATTACCCATCCGCTAATTACCCATCCGCTAATTACCTATTCGCTAATTACCCATCCTACGACTATATAAAGTCGCTCCCTTCAACACATCCTTTAGACACTGAAGATGACTCAAAGTAGTCGAAACGCGTCTGCTCACACAACTAAGCAAGGCCCGACGGCTTTTAAAGAAAAAAGATTTTGTTTTACTTGAAAATGTGATTTTTAGAATTTATAGGTTAGACTTTTCCTTGCAACCACTCACTACACTCACTGCACACTCTGAAGGTTGGATGGGAAGTGGGATTACCTCCCAAGTCTCCTTCTTCACTCAATGACAACTGCCCTGTCAAAAGTATTTCAACGTACCAGATCAATCTCAAATCGTACCAGTTCGATCGCGAATTGTTCTGGTTCAATCGAAAATTGTTCCAATTCAATCCACAATCGTACCGGTTCGATCGTTTCAATTGATCTGGGACATTTTAAGTTTGAGTTTTTCGTTAACCCTTTAACTGCTCGATTACTACAACCCGATGTAATTTCCATCCTTTGTTGGCCCTGTGTCGTGTCGTAGAGCAAGCTTCGTTCCTTAAGGTAGTTCCTCAAAAGCCGCATTAGATATTCTGGAACTTGAAAAGAGTTTTCCAGCGTGTCCAGGATATCCACCCATCTAGCGGAGTTGAAGGCATTCCTGACGTCGAGTGGCACCAGCAGGACGATCCGTCGCTTGGTGCGACTTTATGCCTCTGCCTTTTGGACCGCGTTCACCACTTCTGCAATCCCATCAATTGTTGAACGTCCTGCTCTAAAGCCGTACTGCCGAGGAGATAGGTCCTCAGCAGCACGAATCGCGTCAGTGAGTCTTCCCTTGATGAGTTTCTCTGGCAGCCCAGCCGTGTCTAGCATGCATAACGGGCGGTATGCAGACGGCGATCCGGGATTTCCCTTCCCCTTGCTGATCAGCACGAGCCTCGTCACAATGGTGATAGACGAGCCGCAACACCTCAGCTGGAACACCATCTGGACCTGGAGTCTTCCTCGCTTTCAATGAGAGGACTGCCTCCTCCAGTTCCAGCTGTGTTTTTTTACACATAACAATTGATTTTTACAATTATAACCAAGAAAGTAGAAAAAAATTGCCTTGAAAATAACGTCAAAGAAATTGTTGATTTCTGATCTGCTTTCTCGAATTCTTCTCTTGGTTTCTTTGTAAATGTTGGTAAAAAATTTGAGAGAAAGTGTAGTAAGATCTAATCAATATTAATCAAAATGTCGGCTATCATTGTTGTGGCAAATTTTTTTATCATACACTGTAAGCTGTTAGAACAATGTACCAAAAGAATTTTTTTCTCGTCTATTGATAATTTTTATTGATTTAAATCAATATTATTCATAAATGAAATTATTAGGCTACGTTTGATTTGGGTTCCCCTTCAATCTTTTTAAAATGAGAATTAAGAAGTTACCGAAATTATAGTTAAACCCATACATACTACTATTCTTCTTCTTTTTCCTACCACTACAGCCCCTCTTGTGCCTTCGTTTTCTGCAAATAGCGCCTCCAAATGTCTCGGTCCATTGACCACGTCCTCCAATTTTGAAACCCAAGCAGCGATGAACTGTTTCCGTCGATCGAGTCACACCAACATTTCGTCGGTTTCCCCACTGGCCTTCGACCCAACGAATACCTTTTTGAGTATCCGTTGTTCGCCCATACGATTCATGTGTCCAGCAGCTTCCGCAGTCTTACAATCGTTGAGAGCTGGGGCTCATCAAACATTTCATACAACTCATGATTTTATCGGACTCGGCATTGATTCACCCCCTCTAGCTTCGCCCCCATTATTCACCTCAGGACCCGTCGCTCAAAGGCGTTCAATATACAGGTATTTGAGGATACTTGGGTTGGTTTCCATGTTTCACACCCGTAGCATAACACAGATCTTATCACAGATTTGTATACTTGGAGCTTTGTTCCCTGTGTATACAGCTGGTCTTCAAGATCATCAAAACTGAATAAAATATTTTATTTACAAGATGTATTCTTCGGCGTATTTCGTCTCTTTCATTGCCCGTTTTCATTATTTTGGCGCCTAAATACACAAATTCCTTCACATTTTTGATACTGTATTCGCCAAGTGTGATATTTTGTGTATTTGAGGTATTTTTCCTCGACTGCGTCATGAGCTTTGTTTTATTTTCATTGATTTGTAGTCCTACTAGTTTTCTGTGCTGTCAAGTTTCTGGAAGAGTTCTTTGGCAGTTGTTAATGACCGTGACAAAATGTTGGAGACAAATCAACTAGAGATACCGGAAACACTAAAACTTGCATTGACCACATTATAACAAGAAAGTGTACTAAATTTAATCTACAAAGTTAAACTGAGCATGTTGATATATCTAACCAAAAAATAATACATACGAGTATATGCATTACACTAACAAATAAACCACAAACTAAGATGACCAAAACAACGATTAAAAAGTTAAATGTCGAAAAATCCAAAAATGACGTTAAGATTGCACTTCAATCAAACCAGGACGCTGACGTTGGCACGCTTATAGAATTTGTTCAAATTTGTAAAACAAATAAAACGACATAGAAAACCATAAGAACGCGAAATAACACGTGAATTACTGAAAATATAAAAGCCCAAATAAAGAAGTAACAGACATTATTCAAACGAATGAAGGAGGACCCCAATGATACACAAAAAAGAATACAAATTTTAAATAAAAAAAAAGAAGTAATCTCACTTGTAAGTGAAGCTATAGATAGGAACTTTAATTCAGGCATAGAAAACGCGGGAAATGACTCAAAAAAGTTGTGGAGGCATTTAAAATCATCTATTACTCAAAAAATAAATGACAAAGTGGAATCAACAATTAACTTGAAACTAGATGGAGTAGATATTATGAACACTGAAAATTTCGCCAATAAAGGAATAAACCTTACACAAAACGTAACTAGACCGAGTGCAGGATCAATACCTAATTACAACAATACGACAATATTTCTTAACCCGACAGATCCGATGGAGGTACAGACTGTGATCAATTCACTCAATAAAGACGCAGCGGCTGGATATGATGTGATAAATGTATAAGACCCGCAGTCAATTGCGAATGAAATCAAAGATATTTTGGTCAAAGTTATTAATAAGATGTTATCTGCAGGAATTTTTCCAGACTGTTTGGAGAAGGTTATTGTTATACCATTTTTTTAACATAGGGACCATGATAACGCGAATAATTAAAGACCAATATCAATTCTCAACGCAATTAGCAAAGTGTACGAGAAAATTATTGACATAAGAATCACAGCATTTATAAGGACTACAATTGGATTTGACAAACACCAGCATGGATTTATTGACAAAGGATGTACTGATTCATCAATTTTCAATACAATGGAGGAAATAACTACACTCATGGACCAAGGACTAACTGTCGCTGCAATTTTCATCGACCTCAAGAAAGCATTTGACTCGGTAAACCACGCAATATTGTTACTCTGTCTTGACAAATTAGGAATAAGAGGAAAAGATGCAATGGACATTATTGTGACTGGGTGATGAAAGTGACTAGTTGGTTATGATGAGACAATAATAATTCACACGTTAATTGATACATATTTTGTATTGAACACAATAGACATGTTACATCGGGAAAGGCTGATACGAGACTTACTGTCAAAGGAACGGCACATAGAAAATAACGATTAACAATAGTCTCCCCCACTTAATTAAAACATATAGAAATATAATTTTAATTCTATTATTCGGTGATATAGCCTTTCAAGAAGTTTGGAGGACATCGTTGACGAGCAGATCTGCGTGGTGGTAGCGTCGGGTTGTTTGTGTTCCCGTCTGCTGGTGTCTGTTGGTCAGGAGTGCCAGTAAGTGTTTCTGGCTGATTGACACCTGGCGCAGTCAATGGCGTAGGCTGTGTGTCCATTGGTGGTAGCTCATCAGCTGGCATGTGTCGATATGGAACACCTGGGCTTGGGGCTGGGCTTTGCTGAGATGAAAAGGTGGCTTGTTTCTTCGGGACCATTGTTGAAATTAGTTGGTCGATGTGTCTTTTTATAGTTTGGCCTGAGTCTAAGTCAATGATATAATGGTACTGACCCAGTTTTTGTTCGACAGTCCAAAATTGCCAGCCATCTTGATTGTTCAGGTGCATTCTTGCCTGAACTCTCTCTCCCATTGGGAATGAGCGGATGTGACAGCTGCTTCGGCTCGTTGGCATTACTGCTTTTTTGTTAGGCAGGAGAGCATCAAGGCGTATCCTAATTTTCCTTTTCAGGTAAAGTTTCGCTGGTGACCATCCGGAGGCTAATAGTGTGGCACGGTATCGAAAAAGGATATTTTGTACTTTTGTGGCTATTGGTGATGAGTCTTCAGCTGCAGCTTTCAATCTTCTTTTCAGGGTTTGTATATTTCTTTCTGCAAGGCCATTAGTTGATGGGTGACCTGGCGCAATAAACTTCTGAAACATTCCCCTTTCTTTGCAGTGTGTCTGGAACTCTTCACTTTTAAATATGGCAGCATTATGTGATACTAGGACAGATGGGTAGCCATGCACAGAGAATATGGTTTCTAGGAGTGTAATAGTTGATGCTGATGATGGTGCTTCTTTGAGTATTCGAATTTCAGCCCACTTGGATTTTGCATCGACACACATTAAGAAATAATGGTTGTCAAGGGGGCCTACATAGTCAATATGTACCCTCTCCCAGTTGTCATCTGGTGGATCCCATGGATGAATAGCGGCTTTCTGTGGATTGTGCCGGACTTGGGCACAGGATTCACAGGTTTTAACAATTTGTTCGATGTCCTTGTCTAAATGTACAAAATTCAACGTTGTGTTGAATTATGTATAAAAATGAAATTAAACACCTCTATAACTATCGGAATTCAATCTCCTTTATTGATACAATTCACACCTAATTTATAACAAGATTAAGCTGACATGATACAATTTCATTAATCAATGTTCAATAAAAAACTACAAATAAAAATGCTGATCTTAAAATGCCAATGTACTTTACGCTATGAACAAAATTGCTGATGTACTTTATGAATAATTAAAGGTAAAAAGTGCTGATTGGTAATGCTAATGCACTTTATGGTATGAATAATTAAAGGTAAAAAAGTGCTGATTGGAAATGCTAATGTACTTTATGGTATGAATAAAAAAGTGCTGATTGGAAACTTGCGGGAAAGAATGGGTGAATGTACTGTGTACTCATTATTAATTTGTTCCGGCTGGAACACTAAACGTTCCCAATATACATATCGTCTGGAGAGTTGTTTCATTTTTGTAATGTCCAAGTGTGAGGCATGCAGTTCTTCCAGGATTTGGCGTTGTAGAGATTTTGGTATGACTAGGCGGTCTAATCTGATAAGCATACCGTTAAAGATGGTGAATGGTTCATCTCTTTGACTGGTTCTGAGGCTGGTCATCAGTTATAGCTAGGCTGGAGATTTGAAGTATAGTTTCAGCATACAACGCATTGACTTCTTCATTCATTGATGTTTCAGATGTTCTGAGCAGTTGGGGAACTGAAGCCCGAGAAAGAAAATCTACGTTCTCGTTGTCTTCTCCTTTTTTACAGCGTACCGTGAAGTCCAATCCACTTAGAAAGGAAGCATAGCGCAAAAGACGGGCAGATGTCATCTGATGTAATGCTCGATATGGATGAAAGATACGAGACAGCGGCTCATTATCGGTGACAAGGGTGAAGTTTCTGGCATAAACATAGTTGTAGAAGTGTGTGGCTGCGTAAATGATAGCCAAGGCTTCTCTATCAAGTTGACTGTGACTGCATTCAGCTTGGGTCAAAGCTCGAGAGGCATAAGCAATAGGCTTTTCATGACCTTCCACTTCATGACTCAAAACAGCTGCAATACCGGTCGGGCTGGCGTCTGTTGTGAGGATCAAGGGTTTTGCTGGATCAAAAGGTGTTAATACCCTTTCGCTACACAACTCCTACTTTAGGTTTAAGAAAGCAGCTTCAGTGGAGGCTGACAAAACGAATTTTCCATCTTTTTTGAGTAGACGTCGTAGATGAAAAGATTTTGTGGAGAAATCAGGAATGAATTTTGCATAATATGTCACCATACCCAAGAATCGTCTTAATTCCTCTACATTTTTAGGACGTGGCATGTTGAAGACGGCTTGAATTTTCACAGGTGACATTTCAACTTTATTAAATGAGACTATGTGACCAAGATAGCTGATACTTTCTTTGAAGAAGGAACACTTATTTTTATTTAGATGGAGATCGTTTTCCTTGAGTCGTTCTATACAAGCAATCAGGTTTCTTGTACATTCTTCCATTGATGAGCCATGGCAGATAATGTCATCAAAATATGCTTCAACGTTTGATAGGCCATTGAGAATTTGTGAGAGTATTCTATTGAATTCAGATGGTGCTGTTTTGATACCAAAACTGAGACGATTCATTTGAAATGTGCCCTTGTGTGTCGTGATTGTTTGGATTTTCTGTCCTTCCACATCCACTTTCAAGTGTAAATATGCCTTGTACAGGTCGAGCTTGCAGAAGTACCTTGAATTTCCGAGGCTGTGCAAGACTTCATTAATGCGACGAATTGGATGATTAGCTGAGACTAAACGAACCCCTCCATCAGGTTTAGGTATTACGACGAGTGGTGATCCCCAGTCGCTTGAGGATACTGGAGTAATAATACCTTATGACTCAAGAGTTGCAAGTTCTTCCTCAACTCGCTGGCGCAGTGCAAAAGGGACATCGCGTTCCCTAGTAAAGATCGGTTTTACTCCTTCCCTGAGCTGAAGTTTTATTTCTAGGTTTGGCACACAACCTATGCGTTCTTCGAAAATAGTTGCGTATTGTCTGAGTATGTCTTCAAGAGGAGTGACAGCGTTAATTGTAACTACATGATCCGAAATGAGCTGTTCTTTATCGATTTCTTTGAGATCAATTCCGAGAGTGCGAATCCATATTCGACCCAGAAGTGCATCAAATCCTGCAGGAACAATGAATAGGTCCGCATCAATTTCTCTATTTTTATATTTTACCGACAGTGAGACTTTCCCCAAGGGCTTTACTATGTGAGCTGAGTAAGAGCGGAATGATACCTGTGTTGGTTGTAGTGTAGCATTGAGACCAAGACGTTTGAATGCTGTCTCTGATAGAAGTGAGGATTTGGCTCCTGAATCGACTTCAAATGCCTGTGGCTTGCCATTGAGAAACACTTTGACGATAAATTTATCAGAACCTGGGCTGAGCTCGTATAAGTCTTCAGTGCAGTGAATGTGACCAATACCATATTCTGAGTCAGAGTTTTGATCATTCTGAGAAGACTGTGTTGCGATGGCATGTGTCTTTGAATTTCGAAGAATGGTGGTGATACAGACCTTGGACACATGACCAATTTTCTTGCAGGAAGTGCATTTAAGCGCGTTGCGGTCGATTTTGCATTGATTTGCCTTGTGGTTTGCCCTACCACATTTGAGACAGAGTCCATCAACGCCCAAAGAACGATAGTCAACCCGTGTCATGTGCTGGGACTGTGAGCGTTGGTGTGAACTAGGACTTGTATTTTGACTTTGGTTGGGTTGTGATTTCCTATGTGACCTGTTGACCCTTGAGATATTGTTTGTGTCACTACTGAGATTGGTGAAATTATCTGGGATTTTGGTAAACTGGTTGCTTTCAAAACGTGATGCTTCCAATGCTGTGGCTTTGTTGAGCAGCTCATAGAAATTTTTGAAGGCATAGTGTTGTAAGAGCTGGTCTCGAATCCAGTTGTCTTTTACTCATCTAACAAATTGGGCACTTAAAAAGGTGTCAGCAATGGAAATCACTGATTTGCATTTGCATTCAACATAAAAATTACAATCTTTCGATTTCTCCTTCAGGGATGCAACGAATTCTGAGATTGATTGTGTTGGCTGCTGAGTAACATTTAGGAAATAATGCTGAGCGACTACAGTTGAGACAGGTGGTGACAACATATTTTTGAAGAGTTTAATTAGCTCAACAAATGGAATATCTTTCATGGGTTTCTCAGGACCCAATAATGCAGCTAAGTTGTTATAATGCGTAGAACCAATTGATGCACACAACAATTAAAACATTGTGATAGGGGAATCCACATTTTTGAGACTACAGTAATTGTCAAAACGTTCTAAATAAGAAGTGAATCTTTCCTTCTTGGCGTCATTTGATTCGAATGGTGAGACTTGAGGAGCTGAACCGGATCCACTTGTCCCCAATGTGGCAGTGAAGACTGAGAGAAATTGTTCGAATTGTTGTTGATCCATTTTCCCAGCTGGACCTGTCTCGGAAACGACACGAAAATAATGGCGGCTGAAAACGTGGTGGCTACGCGGCGGAATCTAACTGTTTCACTGTGTCACACTGGTTTTCACTGGCAGTTGCAAACGTTTTAATCCTCGTCGCCGACTTATTGTGACTGGGTGATGAAAGTGACTAGTTGGTATGATGAGACAATAATAATTCACACGTTAATTGATACATATTTTGTATTGAACACAATAGACATGTTACATCGGGAAAGGCCGATACGAGACTGACTGTCAAAGAACGGCACATAGAAAATAACGATTCACAATAGACATATGAGTGAAGGAAAAAATATTAATATAGGAGTGCCGCAAAGTTCTTTTTATTCAAAATTTAAGACTAAGAAATCGACAAGGAAAAAATACAATTTATGCCGATGACACAAGCATAATATATCGTGCAAAGACCAACTATGAACTAGAAGAAACTATGAACAGGGATACAAATAAGTATTGGGAATTTAGAGAAAATAATGTATATGATATTCAGCACATCACAAAGAAATAACTACGGTATAAATATTAGAATTGACAACAATTGCAGAAAGCGGACGCAGTTTACTAGGTACCTTGGATTATTAATTGACGAACATTTGAAATGGGACAAGCACTTTCAGGCAAAAAACAGATGGTCTGCCACAGGCAATAAAACAACATGGTCGTATTAACGCTAACATTGCGAATCTGATCTATAACAGTGCAGTGCAGAAAGGGATTGCTTGATGATGATGGAAAATTAATGACGCGTAGTCAAAACTAACGTAAGATAGGAAGCCATATGGTAGCAATTCGCATATGTATTAGTCGGCCTACTATGGACAAGCTTCCGTGAGCTGTCACTCAAACGCGGCATAAGCAAATGCTTATATCGCGTAATATGTACTATTTTCCGTACGAAAGGCATTCCGTGCATGCTTTAAATTCACCTTGCTCTGCCCACTGCACTCCTAAACTTTTCAAGACGAGCAAATGAAGCACATCTTTTGCACCTTCCACTGATAGCTCAGAGTTGAGAAGTAAACACACTTATAATTATTCACTTTGGAAGGCGATAAAAACTAAACGGGTATAAGAACTGAAATAATTTTCACTTCACAAGAAGCGCTATTGTGTTCTCCGGGGACCATCTGGATTTCACTGTAGAAATCCGTCTCAAGTCATACAAAGCATCGAATTTTCGTTGGCGCCTCCACAATTCTGCATATACCGCCATGTAAGGTATCCAGCAAAGTCGGCCTACTAATAGTCATGTATGTGGTAGTAAGCGTTGCTGCCATATGGCGTTGCTGCCTATCTAACGTCAGTTTTGCGCGTAGTCTAAAGATATTATTTGGATTCCATTGGATGACACCTGCTAAGCAAGTATACATATATTTTGACTAATAAGTTTAATATCTACGAAAAATTGGACATGGAAATCATAAATAAGGACTTGAATAATGAATACGTTTTAATAGAAAAAATTGGACGAGCACAACTACAATATTATACGAGAAATAAAAACAATGTCACATACGAAACTCCTAAGCTGAACAGAGGATTAAAAGCAACTACGATAAGTGGCCTACAACTCACATATATAGACAGGCCACCGATAAGAAGAAACTATATCCACCGAGTATGAATTCACGGGACCAACAATTCCAATGGAGATACTCATTGGGCTTTTTCACACGAGAACGGTACTCACCCATAGTAAAACAGGTTTCGCGCTTACGCCCTTATGTTTACACGTTGCATGGTTCATCCAAGCTATTTTTTTATATGATACACGTCTTGCAAGTGTATGTGTCAAAAGTATCATTTAATCGTTAAACATCGTGCGGACAACATGAAAGCGAAGACAGAGAGATAAGCGATTGAGAATTGATGCTTTGGCCTTGAATTGTGCACGAGGTAATAAAAACTGGAATGGAAAATGTATATAATGATTGTTAAAGTTTATCGATTCAAATTTCTATTGGATTTATTTGAATCCTCCGTGTTTTTCCGCTTTCTAAAAAATAAATTCCAAATTTGAATCTCTTTTTTAGTCGCATATTTTTCTTGATGTGTTGTAAACTTGCTTATTATAATGTGATTCTATGAAGATTATGCATACTGTTGATTTTCTATGGACCAACAAAAGGCAATTTAACTTTATTGAAATCGTGATATTTGTCGTGCTGTTTCCTGAAAGTGAAAATTGCCTCAGTTTTTATAAATTTATTAAATAACGCGTAGCTTCTCGCGTCCACGCATCCATTTTTGCACGCAAATTAAAGAAAGGTAATCGTTTCATGCCGACTACCTTCTTCACCGAATGTTCAATTCGGAATGATTACCGGCGTTTGTATTTAAAATTTTCCCCATCAAATAATCCACAAAATAAGCTTGTGTATGTGCATTACACTCGTTCACTCTAGAAAATTTTGGAGTATTTTAACCATCAAGTTTCCTCGATGCCTGTCTCTCTTCTTGCCCATATAACCTGTTTCACGCTTACTATTCTCGTTGCATCTGAAAAAGCCCATTTGCTAGATTCGTTGAAGCTGAGACGGCACAATCTAGGTATTGGTGGCTGAATGACAATGTCTAAATTATTCGTGTTTATTTCCAGTTTTTGTGTTTTGAGTTTCAGCCAAAACTGACGTTAGATAGGCAGCAACGCCATATGGCAGCAACACTTACCACCACACACATGACCATTAGTAGGCCGACTTTGCTGGCTAACTTACATGGCGTTATACGAAAAATTGTGGAGGTATCAACGAAAATTCGAGGTTTTTTACGGTTTAGAGACGGATTTCTACAGTGAAATCCAGATGGTCTGCGGAGAACACAATAGAGCTCCTAGTGAAGTGAAAATTATTTCAGTTCTTATACCCGTTCAGTTTTTATCGCCTTCCAAAGTGAATTTATAGAAGTTTGTTTACATCTCAACGCTGAGCTATCAGTCGAAGGTGCAAAACGTGTGCTTCGTTTGCTCGTCTTGAAAAGTTTAGAGTATAGTGGGCTATACAAGGTGAATTTGTAGCATGCACGGAATGCGTTGCGCACGTTTTTTATTCGGAAAATAGTATATACTACGAAATATAAGCATTTGCTAATGCCGCGGTTGGGTGACAGCTACCGGAAGCTTGTCCATAGTAGGCCGACTAATACATATACGAATTTCTACCATATGGCTTCCTATCTAACGTCAGTTTTGGTTTAAGCTCATTATTGCTACATTTAGTGTTGTTGTTTATTAGTGTTAAAAATTAGGGACAGGTTATGTACATATATGTTATGTTTATTTTATTAGGTTAGAGATAAGGTGAAACGCTTAGGTTAGGAACATTGTGATAGAATTTTTCAGTATAAGATAACGTTTTTGATTGAATTTTATTAACAATAAGTTATCATATATTAAGTGTAGGATCAAAGTTCACTGTTGTGTTAAAATTATAAATTATTTTGGAATAGTGTTGTTTGGTTTTTTTTTCCTTTTTCCAATCAAATCATAAAATATGTAATAATCTTAATCAATTTGAATTAGCTATAGTTTTTTTGATAAAATGTGTTTAACTGATAACGTGTAAATTTAGAGAGCCATTTGGGCCATTAAGTTTTTGTATTGTTAGTGTTTGGAATTTGCTTTATTAAAATTTATAATGTTAAGTATTGAATAAAGTGCATTTTGACTTGGAATTGGCCTACATGTATACAACAGACTCCCACAACATATAACTTCTGCCCGAAATATGTCGATTTCCAACAAGCGCCTTAAAAAAATATTGTCATACGAAAAGCAAAGAAAGAAATTAATATGCTGTTGCTAAATTCTAAACATAATTAATTTTATTTTGTTTCACTGTTTCAGTTTTGTTTGTCTTGAATTATTGATTTTGAATTACAATGAATTTTCAATTTGGTTGAATTAAAATTAAACAAGGCCATATGCCATATCTCATACAAAATTTTCAATTTTTAGATATGGTGCATTAGCTTGAATAAATTGAATTCCAAATTGTACAAATTTGTAACTATTGGAGGAATGGAATAAAGTTTTATTATTATTAACCCACTAAGAAAACAATTAAACATGGAGGAGGTAATATTATGATCTGCGGGTGCGTTTCGGCTTCTAGGGTTGGTCCATTTTTTTGGATAAAGGACAAAACACAATAATACCTCCATTGGCGAAAGAGGACATGCCGATAAAGTGGAAGCTTATGCAAAATAATCACCCTAAGCACTCTTTCAAACTAGTGAAAGAGTGGCTTAGGCGTAATAAAGTAGCAGATATTGAGTGACTATTGAAATCTCCTGATCTTAATCCCATAGAATACCTATTGGCCATTCTAAAACACAAGATAGAGGACTGTAGAGCGATAAACAAGGAATAATTATGGTCAAAGATTTCATTAATAAGTACCATAGAACAGCCTTATTTATATCATTTTGCCACCACGGTATATATGCGTATATATATATATATATATATATATATATATATATATATATATATATATATATATATATATATATATATATATATATATATAACACGGTTGTCATGGCAATGGCCTTTTATTATTTTTTTATTTTAATTAAATTGTCTTTATTAATCCATTTCATCTTAAGTCGCATTTATTTGTTTTAGCGTTGTCAATTTTAATGTTTTATGTTTCAGTCCTACATTCTTTTTAATATTACTAATTTCATCTTCTTAAAGAATTTTTAAATTAACTTACGAAAATTTCAATTTACATTCTTTTTCTTCTTCCTAGCACTACAGCCCCTCTCGGGCCTTCGTTCTCTCCAAATAGCGCCTCCAACTGTCTCAGTCCATTGACCGCGTCCTCCTATTTCGAAATCCGAGCAGCGATGAACTGTCTTCGTCGACCGAGTCAGGCCAGCGTTTCCTTGGTTTCCCACTGGTCTCCTCCGTCCTTTAGTTCTCCCAAAGAATACCTTTTTGGGTATCCATTGTTCGTCCGTACGATTCATATGTCCAGGCTATTGCAGTTTACGTAGTCTTACAATCGTTAAGACCTCCGGTTTGTCAAAAATTTCATATAGCTCATGGTTGTATCGAATTCGCCATTCCTCCCCGTCTAGCTCCGCCCTGATTTTTCGCCTCAGGACCCGTCGCTCAAAGGCGTTCAATAACTTGCGGATGCTTGGGTTAGGGTCCATATTTCACACCCATAACATAACACAAGTCTTATCACAGATTTGTATACATTGAGCTTTGTTTTCCTGTGTATCCAGCTGGTCTTCAAGATCGTCAAACCTGAATAACATATTTTATTTGTGAGCTGTATTCTTCGACGTGTTTCGTCTCTTTCATTCAGTTTATGAATGGGTTGATGTAGGAAGCATTTCTACCACACCCAAATTCAATTAGGCACTGGCCGTTGTCATTTGATTCATCGTGGAGGCTGTATCATTACCGGATGAGATAGCTCATTGCCAACCTCAGCGTTTATATCATCCAGCATTATTTTTGTGTCATTTGTCGGCAATGAGTCGACTAGTCTTTCCGGGTGATTGTAGAACGTTTCCTTCAGGTTCATTGACAGCCATGATGAATTCTCGTTTTCCAGTAGGTATCGCACTTTTGAATATTGTGTGTGATCTCATACCTTGAATATCATTTCCTGGATTGCCAGTATTTTTAATTAATATTGACTGGCCTGTTGTAAAAGGTCCTTAACAGCACCAGAGTAATTGAGTGATCTGATATTCCAGGATCCAATACCATAGCCCTTTTTCCGCTTACGAGATCGTTGCCGTTAGTTCAATCCATACTAAAGCCCGTCTGCAGGTTTCGAAACATTGTAGGGTTTTACAGGGGCGAGGAGTTAGCTCATTGTATTGAATCGGCCCTACACCACACTGGATGAGAAACCAAACGGCAGCAGACGTCACTACCACCCACATGACCATTAGTAGGCGACTAAAACATACGGAATGCGCCACCTTATGACTTCCCATCCTACGTCAGTTTTGTCTGGAAGTGTCAAAGGTGGATGCGAGCTGAGAAAGTCGACGAGATCGGTATGGCGACAGTAACGTCGTCTGGGTCAGCATTTATTTCATTTTTCCTTAATTAGTCGTGTTTTAATATTTCCAACCTGTCCTGACACGGATAAGAGAACAAGTGAAAGTATAGTCTAAGAAGTTTTGGACGTCATATGGATAACCGCTGTGTACCGTATGTGCAACCCTATTTGATTGTATTTTTAAAAAGCTGTTTACTAATAAGCGGCTTAGCTAAAGAATTAAAATTATGACCAATTCAAATGTTGTTCAAGTAGAAATTGATGCTTACTTTTCAGAGGATGACGATGAATGTGAGTTTTTAAATGAAGAGTATTTAGATGAGAGAACAGATGAGTTTGAAGCAGGTCATGAGAACTCCACGGTGACATGTAACATTTTTTCAGAAAATGTTGACCGTAATGCCTTACAAAAACATATGGAGGACAATCATTTCAAGTTTCAATGTCCACAATCTAATAAAAAGTATTTCACTGCATCGTTATTGCGTAGACACTTGCGATGTGCTCATCTGGGAAGCATGAATCTAAAGTGTCCTTTTTGTCCGACTATACTCAAAACTAAGTATATTTTCCAACAACATATATATATATATATATATATTCATGCGTTCATTGGCTGCGCAATTTTCATGTTCCTTCGACGGCTGTAATCGAAGTTTCAAGCACATAAACACGCTTAGACAACACGAAAAAAATTCATGCAAAGCGTCATCGACGGGAATGTCCTATTTGCCATGAACAAGTAACGTGGCTACAAACTCATATTTTAACACACTCCGAGAATCGGCCATACGTTTGTGATCTATGTGATCACGGACACGTGTCGAAACAGCAATTGAATGTGCACAAAACATCGCACTTCGAAGAAGGGCATTTATTCAAAATAAGTATGTAATGTCAAATATAACAAGTTGAAGTAGCAGGAGGATGCTCCTGCTAGAAGGGTATTGTAAAACCATTGGTAAATCAAACAATATATTCTGCATATCAAAACTTGACTAATATATAGATTCCATAAATTGAGTTCGAAAAATTATTATGGTTATCATGATATTAAACTCGCCACAGTTTTGACACCATCGCTTGATTAGTCATGATAACACATGGATATTATAAACCATTTCTAAATTTTTTATCAAAATTCCTACATATTTGTAGTGTCTAGGTCCGTTGCAAGCGTGTATCTCCCTAGTATCACGTGTTAATGTTGTTGTAATTGTTAAATATTCAATCGGCTGTAACTTAGCTGTTTATTGTTCAATTATTGTGAAATTTTCGAACCATATACAATTACTTTCAGAAAACTTAAATTATAGATTTTGGGAAATTTAAGGGTCCCATCTTGATTTGATAGACAAAAAAGCAAGATTTATAAAATGTACTACTATTAACAAAGTTGATCGAGTTTCGACTTCTGAGGTATTTGTTGCCCTTGTGAAGGAAAAATTGTCAGTTCAAGTACTGTTTTGAAAAGCTCTTATAAAGAACTTTCATTTGATATTCATATTGGCTACCTTTGATGAAATTTTTTTTCCAGCGGCCACTCCCCTGTACTGTAATCATCGATTCATGGCCTATTTTTTCGAATCCTAGAATGGTTACAAAGCCCATTTGCTAGGAGCTCTCTCCTGCCTCCTCGACTTGTTTCACCTATGAGTATTAATTGTAGGTACTCATCTTCAGTTATTCATTAAATTGAATCAAGTGTTCAAAGCATGCACCTTAAACGTTGAAGTTGTGACAAAATAAATCAAAATAATTCAATCTTCGCATTTAATACAGCCATTATTTTGCTTTACGATTACTTATAACACTAGCTGAGCCAATTCTCAAGAAATTCATGATACCTATCATTCCTGAAATTTTCATGCAAATCGTAGTAAAGCTGTAGTATCTGAGTCGGTAAAAAGCGCATATTGTTGCATAGCCATATGTTTCCATAGTAATACAGCGCATATTGTTCCATATTAATACAGGAAAATTCAAATCGCTATAACTTCGTCAGATGCCATTCGATCTTTATGAAACTTTCAGGACAGATTAATCTTATAGTCATCTGTGTTATTAAATTTAAGGGCACCGTTAAGATTTTATTCAAGAAAACATAAAATCGATAAATCATACTATTACTAACAAAGTTGAGTGAATTTCGACTTCTCACGTATTTGTTGTTGTTGTACTCATAAAGGCCTACATTCATGATTTTTTTCAGATTTTTCGGGTCAAAGGTGTCCAATCGCGAGGGGGATACTCAAAATTGTCGTCCATTTCCCCTTCCCCTGCACCCCTCGAAGCAAAATTTGTCATTTTAAGACCTGTTTTGAAAAGTGCTCATAAAGACCTTTCATTTGATACCCATATTGCCTACATGCGATGAAAACTTTTTTTTTCAGGGGCAACTCCCCTATATGCGGAGACCCTCCTTAAAGACCTTATAAATTTCTTTTCGTGTTGAAAGTTTGAAGAGGGCGTCACTTCGCACCTACCTACAAAATCTTATGTTTCTAGCTTATGTAGTTTGCGAGAAAAAGTGGTGTGACACACGGACGGACGGACGGACAGACGGACAGACAGGACGCGAAACTAGTAGGGTATTGTAAAATGAGTTATCGAGCTATGCAAGTTTAATCTTTTATTACGTTCTCCGCACTCTCGCAAGTTTCGACTTGTTCGTTGTTATAGCATGGCTTTACTTTACTAGATTTAATACATCATAAAGAACGTTAAGATTGCGCTGGCATTCGCTATCAAACACCGTGAAAATACAATTAGTGTATGACGTGGTAATAGCATTGTAACATACAGCAACGTCTTAAGTGTATCAAACAAATTTTGTTTTTACTTTTTATTGTGAAGTTTGAACTAAAACTTTGTGAATTTATATTTTTGATATGCCTCGTTCCTGTGAAAGCAATCCTAACAATTTTTGTTACGTGTGTGGTAAATTCACTACAAAAAATACGAGCGAAAACTTCAGTCCCAGAATCTGTCGTGCTTACGAACTTTGTTTCGGAATACCAGTGAAAAATCAAGACAAGCCCTGAGTTCCGCATGTAATATGCTCGAGTTGTGGTAAATACTTGCGAGATTGGCTACCCGGCCGCCGATCATGTTTGCCTTTCGCAACACCGATGCTATGGAAAGAACAAAAGGATCACATTGAAGATTGTTATTTTTTCATAAATAAGACAGAAGGGCTTAATACGCGCAAAAAGAGAAAACATAGTTATATTGAAACGCCATCTGCTCAAAGACCTCGCCCGCATGATGAAAATCACCCCGTTCCGGCGCCACCAATGGATGCTTCTGAAGAAATTGACCAGCTTTGCACTGAAGAAGACGATCTTACGGATCCTGATTTTAGTCCTCACAGCCAGGTACTGCAACCCCATCTAATTACTCAACCAGAATTAAATGATCTAGTACGAGACCTAAGTTTATCAAAATCACAAGCTGAACTTCTTGGTTCGCGTCTCCAGCAATGGAATCTCTTGGCAAAGGGAACAAAAATTACTGTTTTTCGGAACCGACACGATGATCTTGTAGCTTTTTTTAGTATGGACGATAAGAATCATATTGTTTACTGCAACGATATTGATGCGCTGTTCGAAACTTTCGGAATGAAGCATGAACCAAATGCTTGGAGATTATTCATAGACTCGTCTAAAACCAGTTTAAAAGCTGTATTATTGCACAACGGTAACACGTACCCTTCTATTCCTGTCGGTTGTGCTGTATCTTTAAGAGAAACCTATCAAAATATTAAACATCTATTACAAATTATAAAATATACTAGATATTCTTGGAAAATATGTGCAGACTTTAAATTGATTGCAATCATTTTAGGCATGAAACAGGGTTACACAAAGTATTGCTGTTTCTTGTGTCTTTGGAACAGTCGTAACAGGGAAAACCTTTACATAAAAAAAGTGTGGCCGTTACGGAAAGCTTTTACACCAGGAACTGAAAATGTTTTTTATCCACCTTTAGTGCAAAAAAAAAAATATTATTATACCACATCTGCATATAAAATTAGGATTGATGAAAAACTTCGTAAAAGCACTGAATCGCGAAGGTCAAGCTTTTCAATATTTAAAAAAAAAGTTTACAAAAATGACAGATGCCAAGTTAAAAGTAGGAATTTTCATAGGACCTCAAATAAAAGAATTAATGAATGACAAGACTTTTGAAAGCACATTGAATAGCAAGGTAAAACAGGCCTGGACATCCATGATAAAAGTTTTTCAAATTTCTTGGGTAAAAAAAAAATCTGGAGACTATGAAAACCTGGTTAAGAATATGATCCAAGCATTGTACGCTCTCGGTTGCAAAATGTCCCTCAAAATGCATATTCTCGACTCACATTTGGATTTTTGTCCTGAAAATATGGGAGATGTTAGCGACGAACATGGTGAACGTTTTCACCAGGATATTTCAGGCATAGAACAGCGATACCAGGGCAAATGGAGTCCTGCTATGTTAGCTACTGCTGGACGTTAAAGAGAGAGGCTGTAGATATTATTTATAAACAGAAAAGCAATATATTTACTCATTTTTAAATTTGATAATATGTGATTTATGAATATAATGTTATCTTAAGTCAAAAGATTTTTATTTGATTCCACAAAAAACGCGAGCTAACTCGACCTTAAAACTTACATCAAAATGTATGTTTAGAGGTATTCTTTCGCAATTAGCACAACTCATTTCATGGATTAACAAAACCTTGAAATTTGTTAACCAGTGTTATTAAATCATTGGTTGTACGTTATAGCTTAAAAATTTAGTTTCCAAATCTTTTAGCCATGTAATATGGCAAGCCAATTAACTTAAGTAAGATCTTATGAACTAACACCTTTTTTTTAAGTGAATACAGGTCTTTCCGTCACATTTCTAAAAACAATACTTATCTATCTATATCATTGGTTATGAAAATTTAAAACACTACGGGAGAAAATTTATGTTAGTTCTACTAGTTTGCATAAATTTCAATAATTCACCAAGAATTGTAAAATTTTTTTTTCAACTGTACAAAAGACTAAAACTAATTAATTTTCGTTAAATTTGAAATGTTTGTTTTCTTAATTTTTTATTTCTAAATCATTATTTTGACCGTAGTGAATAGTTAGTGTTGAGGCTTTGTTCACTTGATGTACAACCTCCAGGCGTTTTGGCTTATGATTTCTCTATTCGGCACTTCTGAAAGAGTTGCGTTGTTGGTGTTTACTACGCCTTTCCATTTCAATTCTCCATTTTTGTAAAATCATTTATGTTTTCCTCATAAGCTACACTATTGTTTTTTAAAGAAAAGTATTTTCAAGTGAACTTAAACTAGGGAATTCCACCAAGGTTGGAAAAATTTATTTTCTCACTAATTTGAAAACATGGAAGTTTGCGACTTGCCGAGAGAAAAGAAATGACAATGTTTAGAGAAAGGCTTAAAGGCTTCGGCGTCCTTAAAATTCTCGCAAAATTTCTTGGACTCAAAATAACTATTCTTAACGGAAGGATTGAATCAATTATCTGTTTTGAAATAGGGCATCCACAACACAAACTAAAAATTCCAAAACATATAAACTATTACAAAACTTAATGGCACCGAGATGACTCTCAAAATAAAGAGAAAAGAAGAGAGAAAGAAAAAAAATGGCAAACGAATAACAAAAATACCATAGTTACATACCAATTTAAAAAGGATATTTTTCTAAGTCGAATGCCCGGAATCAAAGCGATAAATGTATACGTTTTTGCAACTATTGAAGAAACAGTAGATCAGAAATTATTTTCATTTTGTTCTTTGTTTATTGTTGTTGGGTGGCTGTATGTTGTTATATGATTTAAATTGCATGCATATACAGTATATCGCCACACAACCTCCATTCCGGCGGCATAATTATTACTTCGATTCCGTTATTAGATGCGGAAGATTTGCCTTCACCCGCTTACGTCCCCACAAAGGAGGTGTAAGTAGGATTTAGTAGCTGAGATGTAGATTTATTTACAGCTATTAGCGGTTAATGTTCCATTATTGGGGAACCAGTTAACCCAATGTGTGACCCCGAGAGCATTTACTACTATTTGAATGAGGGGCTCGGGATGAGGAATCATGGAGGCTGTGGGTTGGGGTTCCGTTATCAAACCGGCTTGGGACCGTCTACGTTAATGTTTTAATTCTGGAAAAAAACCCTTTGAATCGATTACAAACAAATCTACAACATTTTGATAAAAATGATGTTTAGAAAAGTAACCCATGATTTTTTACAATAACATTTGAAACCTTTAATTCAAATGCACATAAAAATTTTTCGATTCAAGCCAATTCATTTAATTTTTAACAAGAAATATTTGAAGTCTTCAATCTTAAAAAGAAAAAGTTTTCAATTTTGTTTTATCGTTAACATGAAAATTAATTTTCGTAATTGGCTAATTGTGTCGATTGAATTGTAAGCTTCGCTTTATATAACAATAAATTCGTGGTGGATCCAGAAGGTGGCATCTCATATATTAGTATCCGATTTAGTGATGTGTGGTTTAGAAACAAAGGATATTAAAGCCAATAGCCTTGTTGGGATGTCCAATTATACAATTAATCGGAGTCGTAATCCACACTACCCGTTACTGGTGACCACCGTCGTTTGACAGTACTGAATGCAAAAATTTCAGTCCAGGTGAAATTTTTAATCAGTATATGTACTGCCAAGGTACACAGGCTACACTCTTTTAAAGAAATTTCCAACCATTTTTAAATAGTCATATCGGAAACCAACCCTCGAAGATCAAGATTTCGAATAGAAGAAAGAAAGAAATTTATAGAAGAAAGAAGAAATAACAGATTGACTGAAAACCAATCAATGAATGTAGGAAAACATACTCTTGGGTTATGGTTCATGTTTCACACCCATAGCATAACACAAGTCTTATTACAGATTTGTACGTATACTTAGAGCTTTGTTTTCCTCTGTATGCAGCCGATCTTCAAGATCGTCAAAACTGAATAAAACATTTTATTAGCGAGCTGTATTCTCCGCCGTATTTCTTCTCTTTCATTAGCGGTTCTCGTTATTTTGGCGCCTAAGTACAAAAATTCACCTACATTTTTGTGTGATATTTTTAGTATTTGAGGTATGATATTTTGTGTATTTGAGGTATTTTTCCTCGACTACGTCATAAGCTTTATTTCGTGCTCATTGATTTGTAGCCCTTCTAGTTTTCTTGGCTGTTGAGTTTCAGGACCAGATTTTTGGGCGTTGTTAATGACCGTGACAAAATATTTATGTCATCCACATAGGCTGCTACTCGCCTCAACTTGTATGGTAATGTACCTCGCGTATCAACAGGTAGCTTCCTTATGACGCACTCCAGAACCAAATTGAATAGCGATGGGGCCAGCCCATCTCCCTGCTTTAGTCCGATATTTGTGTCAAAGGCATCGGTGAGTTGGTTATTGATGCGGACTTGGAAGGTTGTCAACGTCATTGTCATTTTGGTAAGATGGACTAATTTGGCTGGGATGCCAAAGCAAAGCATTATTTGGTACAGTACGTTAAGATCAAAACTGTCGTATGCCTGCTTAAAGTCAACGAAAATTTGATGTTCGTCTATGTTGAGCTCCCAGCAGTTTTCAGGTATCTGCTTGTCAGTGAACAATTGTTAGCCGTGACATGCCTCTATTATTTTTGCACTGTAGCTTGTCACGTTTTTTATGGATAAGGAGTATAATTGGTTGGCTCCACTCGTTCGGCATATATTCTTGTTGCCAAATTTACTCAATGACTTTTTAGACAGCTTTCTGAACACCGCTCCCACCACCACCGCGCTGTATTTTGGGCCTTGATGGTTGAACAAACTGCCCGAATTGAAGGGTGGGCAAATGGAAGCCCTCTGGGAAAATCTATAGGCTCCAATGTTCTGGAGCTGCACAAAGGATTTAAAAGATTCTTGAAATATGATGCAAATACTTCCTTAATCCTGTTTTCATCAGCGAGGATATTGATGATGTTATCACGGCTGAGCGCGGTCTTGGTCTAAATAACCTCATTTCAGATTTTTCACTACATGGTATGCTTGTCGTGTGTTGCTGCTTACTAGACTTACATCGATACTGTTCAATAGGTGATCATAGTATTTTCTATTCTTAATTTTAATGATCTTATTCGCTGCTTCTCTGAGATTTTCATAATGTTCTCTTTTCTTTCTCGTTTTCCGCCCTAAATACTGCTTGTACGCTTGATTCTGCTTATTGAATGCATTCTGGCACTCATCATCGACCAAATCATTTCTTTCGCATCGGGCTTGATTTCCGATCGTCTGTTTTGCCACGGTCTTAATTGCCGGTTTCACTGCCACCCGTAGCCCGTTGCTTGTTTTCAACAATGTGACTGATAGGATGGGAGCCAGCTGATTGTCGAGGGTCTCTTGAATTTTTTTGGTACAGACGCTATTTGAAGCCTTTCGATGTCAAACTGTTATAGATACATCATCGCTTAAAGTAAATCATTACTTCCATTACCATCGCAAAATGGTCACTTTTATAAGGAAGCAGATCTAATTACCGTTGAAGTTTTGCAAACCTGAGTTCTAGACTTGCGTTAGCAATGCAAAGCTATAAATATGAGTTTGTCCAAGGGTATGTCAGAAACTCCAACCCGTATAAATTTCACCTTTCTTCAATTTAACTCTTTGTTATCCACCATTTCAGGAATACGCCTCTTGGATTATTGATGGCGTTCAGCCATGATGTATGCTAAGTGTTAAGATTAGTGGCAAGAAAATAATTCTAGTGTAGCATGTTCAGTTCGAGCATCTGAAACAAGAAATTGAAATCCTGTTTGAATTTGAGAATATGCCTTCCCGCTGCATAGGCCAAGATAACGAGAGGTTATATCCACCTTGTAGTGAAATTGTGATCATGGATACTTCAAGAAACTCAAAATTTTTTAATTCAAATTTGTAAATATGTTGAAAACGATAAGGTTCTCTTACTAATATCCCGGTACCACCTCTCCCCCATCACCGTTGGCGCTATCGTTTCTTACGAGTGCAAAATCTTTGAACGTCATTGAGTGTCTTGAATTGGGGTGGGTTTCAGTGAGAAGCATGTTGTCAAGCTTTTGTTCAACAATAAATTCAAGGAGATAGTATCTTCATTGCACATTGATTGAGATAAGATGAAACTCATCCATTGAAAGGTGACTAATTCCAAGTTATTTTGAGACATTTGAAAGATCTAAACGTCACAAAACAACGGTAGCTTTTTAATCTTGTTTGTTGAGTCTTTCCGATAAGGAATAAAGTTATTGATAGATTTTAAGAAGCAGCTCATTGTTGGTAATTATATTATTTACAGTATTGTCTACTGGTCCTTTTGCGGCCAGTGTAAGTGATACCCTGGACTTAACGAAGTTAGAAGATGTCACACTGGAGTGTACTTGCGTTTGTTTCGGAATAAATTTAACATTTGCATCTTAATATCGGGGCAGCCTCGATATGATGCTGGATGATTAAATACACCACAGTTGATGCGGTAAAATTTTTCTTTCAGCTTTGTTTGAGCCAATTTACACTAACTGGGGGGCATGAATTTCTTTGCATTTAACGCATCAGTAGTGCATGATACAGTTGACAGCTGAACGGCCAAACCATCGACATCGACAACATTGGCTGACTAGAGGCGTTCTCGCCTCACCACTCTAAAATTCAAGTATCTCATCTATTGAAAGTCACTTAAACTGCTTTTATTAGAAGTTTGTAGTAAATAAAATAGCAGGTTTTTCCTTTTGACGGTTGATCTCCATGTTGCAAAATTCTTTACTGAAATAAATTCAATTGCTGGTGCAGCCTTTTTGCGCATTTGAAACAGATTGTTCATATTTCGTCCACAGTTCAGGCCTTTCAGTGGAAAGGTCTGATTTTTTCACTTTTTGGGGTGAAGTGTAGAGCCTCCCCAAAACTCAACCCATCTTTGGCTTGCTTGAAGTCAACTAGTGATTTTGTTCTTATCATTATTTCGTTTGCGTTTTTCCTTTTAATTTTGAAGTAATTAATCTTATATTTGGGTGCCGATAGCCGAACTTTATCCCCACGCGATGCCCAAACACGTTGATTAGCGGAACTTTTTCGTAGTTTTATCTCTTAATTTTTTTTAACTTATCTTTCCTTTTCTTTTATTTCAACTCCGAATATTCCTTCTCAAATCTTCTCTTCCCTAGCTTCTCATCCGGTGGTTGCGATAATTATAAATCGTAGATACTGATTTCTGGATGGAAATAATTTGAATTTGACGTTGGCTTCTGCTTAAGTTGAAATATCGTCCGGTTGCTCCATACCACTATTAATTAGTTGGGAAGGTACTGCCAAGATTCTTTTTGCATTGAGAGCTTCTGGCTAATCTAGTTACAATATCAAGCGATGAAACAATGGTTTATATAGTGAGACAATTAAAAAACTTTTTCCAGCAAAAAATTATTCTTCAATTTTTAAATTAGTGACAGGAGCTTTTGAAAAAACACATTTGCACGCAACGAATTGTAGTAATCGAGCAGTCACACAAGCAAACTGCTCGGAAACATTCCTATCTCAGATTCAAAATTTTAAAGGCAGATTTAGAAAAATATTTAATTATTTGCATTCATAATTGAAATTTGTAAAATAGTTTGCTTTCTTATTGTTATTAATAATATAAATGTAATTTGATATCAATTTTCCTTTATATTAAATTTGAATGTTTACCTTTAATTATATTCTTCATGAGATTTAACTTTTATTACTATTTCAAATTCTCATCATTTTCTTTAGTTCAGTTAAATTTTGTTTTTAAAAATTTTTAATCTGCGAATAAAATTTCGAGTATGGGAACGCAGACCTAGTACAGCCATCGGTGTATTACACCACGCAGTGTAAGCGAACACTGCTGAGCTGGCAGCTGATGCGAATTAGCGGTACACAGAAAAAGAAAAAGAAGGAAAAGACAAGTCTTGTGACGGATCGAGGAGTCCGCTTCAAATCGCCCAAGAGTGAGGGCTGGTTCCGTGCAAGTGCGCGTAGTGAAATAAATCCATACCACAGTGGTCACCTATGCGTTGAGTTCTATCTCGAAGTAAGGATTCAGCGTGATAAACGGCAGTCACAAAAACTTTAGCAAAAAGGGAAATTTTGCAAAAGTTCGATTCGCAAGGGATGTAGCGGAGACTTCTAAAATGTCATTCACTTCAACCGAGGACATGTTCTGCACTTGCTACTCAACAGTTTGAAGCGTAAGTACAAGTTCTTGTGGTGTGTGGAGTTTTACAGAGCCATCACAAGATGCGCGGCGGGCGTTTTTGGTGGAAGGGCTGAGCAGGTAACCTCCGAGCGGCATGCGGCTGAATTGGAGAAGAAAAATTTGCAACGGTTAAAAATAGCGAGTGACGAACCGTGAGCTGGGTGTGACGAATGTCGAGCGGTATATGCGAAAAGGCTCGGCGTTGTTTAATATGCAAAAGACCTACTTACCAGTGCCATCGGCCACTGAGAATTTGAATTGGACGTAAACAAGTGTCCAACTAGGCAGCACGGCGTGTCAAATTCGTTGGAAACTTTTGACGGAACCATATAAATTTTCTTGGCAAATAACTCTTCGAATTCGGTAAGTCTTCACGTAAATAAAGACACGAGGTAATGCATCGTAGTCGCAATCGCCGTGTGTAAACATTCAACAAGAATTGATGAGTGATCGCTTATTATTTAAATTTGCCGTGTGATATCACGGAAAGAAGCCCTTGGACTATTCGATCCGTTCCACGAACATTGTACGATTGGTCTGTGCGCGCCACTTTGACCTGAGTAAGGTGTTAAAAATAAGCAAAATTAATTGACTCTAACGAATTTACTTCTTGTATGCAAATTAACAATCGAATGCGTGCAAAGACCGTGGAGAGTGGTATGATATGTTGTGGTTCTGAGAAAATTTTGATTGGATTCCAGTGCAATTATTGCTACAGATGCACTTCATAGCGACGATAAGAAAAGAAGAAGAGCTCGTTTGCGATTGTTTTTCTTTTAGTCATGTGTTTGAGACATGTTGTTTGTGGCATTCTTGCGATTTACCTTTACTTTGGGTGCTCTTAGTTGACATAACACGCAGCTCGCCTTCAAACGGACTTATGTAGAATATATCACTGAATGACGTGATCACGCGAAAAAGCTTGCTTTGAATTCCAAGGCGAGTCGTTGTGTCGTTTTGTTGCTGTGATTGTTGTTATTCTGGCAATTGATTTTGATTGATTTCCATATGGTTCATACAAATGTATGTAGATCCACATTAATTCTGCAGTGATTATGCTTTTGAAGAATTGACCGCGATAGTAATGGCGTGGTGCACCTGCAACAAACCGTGTCTGGATATGAATATCACGCACAACAGCTAATTGCTATTATCTCCTAGTAAACGAATCGATCGAGGGAGATTAGTTTTGGTTTCTGGTGAACTTTAGAAAACAACATTTGGATTTCACTTAAATTTTCAAACATTTGAAGTTTTGTCCCGGCGAGAACAGCTTGAAGTCAAAGTATTTGTTCCGAATCAACCAGAAGGGTCGAAACCATAGATGTTAGAGAGAATGGATACGAAATACATCGAGAGAATTGAAGCACTTTATGATATAGTGTGAAGTTGGCGCGTTATTAGCAGTTGATTCGAATTTCAAATAAATTTGACGTGACGTCTCCCACTAATTTTCGCATCTTTAACTAAATCCATTTTCCGTGCGGGTATTCTAACTTGAACGATATAAAAGATTTTACATGACTTATCCTACGAAGGATACATCTATGACATGCTTCCTATAGCTGTTTTTACGATCCCACACACATCACTACATTTTTACTTTTTCGGCACAAAAACACTCGCGATCCGTAACAAACTTTTCAGTTTGATTAATTATCACATTTGCAACGCTTTTGCACTAGATTCAACAGGGTTTATCTTAAAAAAATTGTTTTGTGTACAATTTCAAATTCAACTTGATTAG
Source organism: Odontomyia ornata (assembly GCA_963969285.1). Classification (NCBI taxonomy): domain Eukaryota; kingdom Metazoa; phylum Arthropoda; class Insecta; order Diptera; family Stratiomyidae; genus Odontomyia; species Odontomyia ornata. The sequence continues at coordinate 148,593,688 of OZ017739.1, forward strand.
ACGTTTCCCATCATTGTTGAATTTACACGAATCATATGTTTTCAATCATATGGTTGATATTTCGTTGACAATTCGGGGGTTAAGGTGTAAGAGGAGTGGGATTTTCGTGAAAGCAACTAGAGAGCCACTTAAATGTGTGGATTCTCTAGCAGCGTGAAAGGCAGGGGGATTTCAATTCACATGCGAGAGGAAGGCATGTATGTAGTAAAAGTACTTCACTCACGTATGGATGAAAATAAGCTCATTTCGCGTCCATTACTTTATATGTCTTTGGTCGAAACCGTCAATTCGGCAGGCAAACGGTATGTTATTAATATCAACGTTATTGGATTGGCACGCTGCTCAAAGGAAATAAATCAATATCAACGTCCCGTAGATTCTTCACGTCCATAGCCCAAACTCGCTTCAGTTTCATGCATTGCGATGAATGGCTCTTCAAATCAAAACTGTACATGTATTAGAGTGAAAAATTTGCTGTAGATCATCATAATAAGTAGCCTTCCATTTTATTATAAAACCATTGTGATCTTGGTAATGCGTGATTGCTCAGTCGTTAGATGCCGGAAGCGTGTATCTGCGTTTAGGTGACGGTGCCCGAAAAGACTAATTTTTTTGAAAGCAACTTAGTGGCGTTAAGACCACGGATTGCAAACATTTATATTTCAAATTGGTAAAAGTTTACTCTCAGGCAGTGAATCGCTAATTATACATTCAAATTATATTTGTGTTTCTGTTGGTCTATCACGGCATGAGAGGATCAAAGGAGTTAAATGCCCAATTATATAGGAATCAAAACAAAACCCGCAAAGGTATTACTAATAATCATCCTGCGCCCTGTGGAAATTCTTGCTCAAGCGTCCATAGGGGCTTAAGTTCCTCCTCTTCCTATGAAAATCATCCTTGTTGGAACCTGCGCTACATCACTTTTTGCAAACGACATTTCATTTGGCAGAACTAAAAGCGAAGAAGTTATAGGTTACACACCAGCCAATTCGAGAACAACTACAATTAAATCTTTTAAATCAAGCGCTCACAACAAAGCAGCAACTCAGGTCAACCATTCCCATTTAACACTACTCCGAAACATGCGTCACGTCTAGGAGCATTTAACAACATTGAAGGAGATTGTCCAGTCTCTGGTTAGATGGGACGCAAATTTGTTATTTTCTGTTTTTATTACCGCAAAGAGTAATTTGGCGACCGAAAAGGGAAGGAAAACAAAAATGATTTTTTTAAATGATTTCTGAATGTAGCGGTAAGTCAGAAAATAGCTTAAATTGTAATACTTAACGATATTTACTAGTTTGCGTGTTTGTATTTCAAATAGATTTGAGATCTTTTTCAGATAGTCGTTAAATCAAGTTAAAAGATAATTCCCAAATCATTAAGCTGTGCATACACACCATTGAATGAATGCAGCAAACGTACAGTCGCATTGAAAACTGTATTTATTAGATTCATTTTCTCACCCTCCTTTTCAATACACTCTTCTAACAGGGAATAATCGGAATATTTTGTAGATTTTTAATAGGACATAAGAAAATAAATATTGAACATTATAAACTCGTTTAAAATATATTCAATATTTGACCTGATCGCTTAAAATTACGCTTAGGATGCAAGGACATAACTAAGAATAATATAGTTTTTAAATTATTAAACTCTTTTTCATGGTAGTTAAAATATGTCATTAGCTATTAGTGTAAAATTTGTAAACTGTTGGGAAAGTGTGTTTGAGTGGAGCGTGAAGATGATAAATGCCTATAAAAGGACATAATGAACATTCTAAGGGAATTGTCACGAGGAGGGAAAATTTAGATTTGACTTACCGAAGTTCCATTACCTTTGAATTTATATTAGGTTAGACTGCTTCAGTAGGGAGAATATGATATGTTGGTCGCAACCAGTTTAATAAGATGAATTGCTAAACTTTATACCTTTCGGTCTTTCCATTTCGTTTTACCTGACCGGGTATAGGACCCGCATCGATGGCAGGCTCCCTTACTAGCACGGGCTAGCCATCGGGCGCACTCCTCAGATTTTTGCTGTTTAACAGGGGCGCTTGCCGGGTAGAGTGGCCTTTCGCTCGCGTGCCCTTTTTTGGTATAGAGTTATGTGATTTCATCACATGATTCTATAACATAAATTGGCCACGTCTATATTTCTCATTTGATGGGAAAATTCATACAAATTATGTTTGTATGAGTTTTCCACTCAAATGGGAAATATATGGCCACGTCTACAATGGATCTTGATCCATTTGGAAGCGTGAGGGAGCACCACCTCCATCTGGATGCCCCACTCTTATTTGTGGGCCATAATGATTGTCGGTAACGACGAAATCTCCGTAAGTTCGTCCGTTTTCGCTCGGCCAAATTTGTTCATCGAACAAACATTTCAACCTTAGTAGGTTACCTCGGCCTCGACACCAGTTGATCGGCATTCGACCCTTTTAATTCGTGAATGCGAAATGTTTTTGTAGTGGGTCCTTGTGCTAGGGGGAAAGAACCCTGCCCCACAACACCGCAACGCTAGCCTACCAGCGCATTCACGCGTCCCTAGACAAGACCAATCTCGGCGGATACTACCATCCTCTTCCGCCAAGGCAGTAGACCGTCGCTGTAGTCCTGCACGGATGTCATCCAACCTATTTTCATTGCAGAATGCTATACGTACAAGCTGCTTTCCAAAATAAACGAGGCTTTTGTCATACCTTTTTTTTGATGACGCCATCTGTGAATGAGATAGTGCGTTGTCTAAAGTGACAGTATGTTTGTAAGATCAGCACAAAAATTATTTTCGAACAAAATCGGTAAAACGTTTACCGAAACAATTGATGAAAAAAGTTTATGGCGATGATTATCTATCTCGCGTCAGAGTTCATGAGTGGTTTACACGTTTCAGAGATGGTCGTGAGTACATAAATAATGAACATACGGGCCGCCCAAAATCAGTGATCACCGAAAACTCCATCGAAATAGTGCGTGAATTTATAAAAAATTAGCCGAAATCATCGTTGAAATTCATGAAGCTGGAGTTGAATATCTCCAAAACATGGATTTATTGCATTTTAATCAATCATTTGGGCTCACGAATGGTCTGTCAAAGAGCTTTCCAAAATAAACGAGACTTTTGCCATAAAATTTCTTTTTGTAACCAATTTTTTGACTAGAAATCGCATTTTAACCATCAATCACTTACCGTATTCACCTGTTATGGCTCCCTGTGACTTCTACCTATTCGGGAAATTGCATTTGGCCATGAAAGGAAAACGCTTTGCATCCGTAGAGAGCATCCAAAGGGCTTGTACCGACATCTTGAAGGACATTCCGGTCAATGATCTGAAACACTCTTTCGAAAAGCTTTTGGATCACGCAAAACAGTGTATCGAGGCCGAAGAGGACTATTTTGAATAAATTAAATAAACTTGAATTTATCAGAATAAAGCTTCTGTCGTTTTTTTTAGCTCAGTGTCGTTTATTTTGGAGCGCATCTTGTAGATCTATATTACTCGTAAAACGTGTTACGTTGCATAAAAAACTTAACTTTATTGTGAGAATGTTGCAAGCAAAATCAATTGATTGCCCGCCAGAGCTCAAAGTCCCGAGCAAACGATGAAAACCTTGTGGAAATGGCTACTTGCTTTGATGATCTTGCTTCGACGCTATCAAGTAGCAATAACAACATCCCAAGAGCTCTTGAATCAGCTGACAAACACCTCACTTCGATGAGAAACCTAATTTCCAATCTTCATCCTCCGAGCACTGAAGACTTGAACAAAGACAGCATGAAAGAGTTACTGGAAAATCTATTGATTAATATACCAGCGCAACAACAAAATAGCACACTCCTCTCTGAGGTATTAGCGAAAATTGAAGTTCTAGATAAACGATTCGCCTGTTTGGAAGAAACAGTGCAAGGCTTTTCGGTAACTCAAAAAACCGCAATATTTTCCGAAATCAACGCGCCGCATGTTCCCTGTTTAACTGATACACAGCCCAGTAGTCCACTAGCACCAAGCCCAAAAAGCCCCAAGTTCATCTACAAACTTGGAACCTTCTGGTCAACAGAAGAGTGGGATAATCGCATCAAAAGACTTGCGGATTCAAACCAAGAGGCAAACTTCTGCACTTTCTATGTAAAAGGAAGTAGAAGGATTTGTAATGAGGCCATAATTCGAAAAACAATTTAAAATGACCTTCTAATCAGTGGATGCAGAGTTGAACAGCTACCTTTCCGCGATCAGCAAAGACGTGGCTTTAAAGTTTTGATTCCAACACGATATGCCTGGCTTTTCACGAGTTTCAAGAAGAAGAATGGTATCTGTTCCTGGTACGGCATGGTTTTTCGTCCGGATCAATTTTACAGCCCATATCACTTGCTCCTACTAATAACAACCAATCCTTTTTAGACCCGTTGTTGCCGCCTACAGTCAAGGCCACTATAGTTTTGGGTGCTGACCTCGACAAAAGATATTTAATAACTCGACTTAGAGATAATAAAATTTACGAATCGGTTCGGCTCTACCTGTCATATATGCACAAGGCATCAGAAACCACTTGCATAGATGGGAAAACGAAAACAAGTCTGAAAATCGTGATTCAGAGAGAAGGTCTTCCAATTGATCTGGACGCTCTCTCGCTTCTGTATTTTTCTATCATGAAGAACTAGGTATCACCGTTAACCACGCAAAAAAAGATCTCGAAACCTATGCATCACATGTTAGTTCGAATCATATCTCGTCATTACAAAGGGCAAGAGATCAGCACTTTAAATTTTTTCGTCCCCAATAAGCAGAAGATTTTAAAGTTATTTTACCATAACTGTAGTGGTATACGTAGTAACTTAAACAAACTTTTTCTTGACGCAAAGTCGGTCCATTTTAATACCTTAACACTTTCCGAAACATGGTTGAATGACTCTCACATTAACGAATAGACCCTTGATAGTGACTGAAATATATACAGAGACGATAGAGATCGTCACAGCACAGGACAATCATGAGGAGTTGGTATTTTAATTGCAGTACACAACTCCTTTATGAGTGAGCTAGTAAATTCCACGCAATACAAATTATTCCAGCATAAAGTGTTGGGAAGATCTTTTTATATATTGGCGTTTTTTATGTCCCCCCAAATTCTAACGACACTGTCTACGACGACGTTTGTCAAATTGTTGCTGAAATTGGTGCAATTACAAATGGAGAAGATAAGATTATAATTACTGGTGACTTTAATCGTCCAATCTTAAAGTTTATGGTCAATGAACAAGAAGGCCTCCTTCTTCCTATTAATCTCCTAAGTAGTAATGATTTCAATCTCATGAGCACCTTTTATAGTAACGATTTGCAGCAAGTAGTTCAGGCAGATAGCTAGATCTTATTTTCTCTAACTCTTACGACAAAGTAGTGGTCAGTTCAACGGATGACAACGAGCATCTGTTTTCTAATTCAGTTCATCACTCCGCTTTTACCGTTGAATTGTCCACTTCTGATACTTCTATTCTATATCGTACAATTTCACTATTGTATATGACTTTCGTAATGGCAATTACGAACAAATCAATTGTCTTTTATCCCAAGTAAATTGGAATGACACTTTGTCAACGTTAGACTTGGATACACCTTTTATAGCATCATCTTTGACGCCGTTGAATCATTCATACCTAAAATAAAAAAAAGACAATACTTCAGAGCCATGGCTAGAAAGAGATCTGCGGCATTTACGCAACGAGAGTAATAAACTTTACAAGCTCCTTAAACGCAATAATGATGCCAGCGATGAGATCAAGAGTAAGTATAACGAGATTGCTCTCGAATTCAAACTAAAATCCCAAGAGGCATATCAATCGTACGTTAACGTTGTAGTCGAGGAAACTATTTCCAATCCAAAAAAGTTTTTTGACTTCGTAAACGTTAAGCGTGAAACTCATGGCTATCCTTCGATTATGACATACAAAGACTCGACGTCATCTTGCGTAGAACAGATCTGCGAGTATTTCGCAGACCACTTTCAGCAGATTTACTCGAACTCTGCTACTCCACTAAACCTAGAGCCTCCGGAACAATCGTCTGGAACCCTTATAGAGAACATGTCGGGCTCAGAAGATGAAATTCTCCAAGCTATCGAGGATCTCAATTTAAATAAAGGATTTGGCCTAGATCTGATCCCACCCTGTTTTTTGGCCCTCTGCAAAAGTGAACTATGGCTCAAAATGCCATCGCAGCAACCAGCGGAAACTCATGTTCAATTGCAACATATGCCAGCTCAGTCATCCAAAAAGACCGATGAGAAAACTCCGAAACCGATTCATTTAGATGACAGCAGCATTAAATCGAATAAAGTCGACGAAATTAAAAAGCCAAATAAAAGTAACAAATTGGGGAAAAAAAAGATTCGTCGAAGTCACAATTATATAGACAACAGCAGCAAGTGCAGCATGCGTTACAACAAAACTTAATGCAAAATTTCTATAGACTTTCAACGCCTAGTGCTGCTAGCTACGGATACAATAATTATTTACATCACCATTTATTCAGCAAACCTCAATTTCCAATTGAGAATTGGCAAAATTTTCAGTATTTACAAACAAATCCTCAATACATGTCGTACCAGCAACCACAAAATATTCCACTTCTAAATAAATTAAATCAAATGGATTATCTAAATGGGATTGTTAATAAAGAAAACAAAACTGATATTTCATCACCTCCAGTCTACTATAATAACACACAAGCACCTGAAAATACATCGTATGTCGAAGAAAATAACGATATTAACGATCTAAATCAGGATGAAAAGGTCTTTGATAAAAAGGATTTTTATAATTTAGAAACAAGACATGTCAGTGGTCACAATTTAAGTGATAAAACATCATCAAGTCTTTCCACATCTACGCCAACAACTGATTGTGATAAGCAAAAGTATAGAATTTACATTTCGTACAAACGCTACAACTAAAATACACAACACTCACTGTACATAAAAATAATGTTACAGCAGAGTGTAACTCGCATAGCTTTAGCCAGCATATTGCAGGAGAAGCAATTGCAAACGGTAGAGCAACAACAAATGCTTCAAGCACGGCAAATGCAACAAATGCAAGGGACGAATCGTTCGGGAAACTGGCTAAGCGAAAGAAACGAGAATTGCACGGCTATCGATTGGAGATAGACGAGGAGTCAAGTTGCAACCGCGAACGCGCGTGGACGGAGGAATAGCGAGCAAAGCGAACAAGTAGCCGCATTGAAACTTTGTGAAATTTTGAAGTAAAAACAACTTGACTTGAGTGAGTTTTCAACGCGACCTAGCCCCTGAAAAGTTTTTGAAAATCTTAACAAGAAAAGATGAATAGAAACGGAAAGTGAAAAGAGCCAAGTGTGTGATTATTACTCTTTCGTGGAGCGGTAGTTAACGGATATGTGATAGGAAGAAAAGCTGGTGCTAAAAATTACAAGTGAAGAGATAGGAGTTCAATTAGAAACCGTAAAGTGATTAGCAAAGTTACCAAACTTGAAGAATAACGAAAAGAAGAGAATAGAAAAAAAAAGAAAATAAAACAAAAGCAAGGATAAAGCGATTGTGATATACAAAGTGGACGCGGGTAACAGAATTGAATTAGAGACGATATGAGTGGCGGCTTCGTCGTAGGTAAAGTTGGTTTGAACGGAAGAAAAGCAAACGGGATTAGTGAAAGTTGGCGGTCACCAAGAACAACGGGTTCAATAGAGTGCGCTATTTTGCTTGCTTTCGAAGAAAAGATGCAATTCGGTGTTTGATGGTGCTCGCCTGTTTTGTGTACGGAAAGTGCGAGATTTTCAAGTGTACGCTCCGTTTGTGGCGGTTTTGTTGCCAATTGACGTAGACAAATCATCTTCACGCGCTCTGTGCTTTAGTTGCTAAACTCATTTCGTGAGGTTGCATGGACGTTGCAACCACATTTCCGTTCTCATTGGCTACCACGCACCATATGATTGCTTTCGCAGCCTTGGGACTTCACCGCGTAGCAACAGCCGGTGCTAAACGAGGAACGCCGCTGGGCTTGGATAAAAGCATTTATGAGACTTCTGATTTTATTTTTTTTATTAGAGCTCTCAAATAGCTCATGAGTAGTATTCGGGAGGCCGAACTAGATCGCATTACTTTCAATATTTATAGTCCAAAACGTAGATTTGTTGTCGTAGTTTATGTAAACGTGTCGGAGAAAATTAGTGGACTCGGGGAAAAAAGAGCGCGAAGTGTTACTATACATAAAAGGAAAAAAGGAAATCAAAAAGAATATTAACACAAATTTGCAGGATTTACCCGCCCCAAACACGAGCGCTCGTAACAGGAGGTCGTGGTAAGTACCCTTTCTTTTGTTCAAACACAAAAAAAAGGAAAAAAAAGGAGATTTCCCTTTTTTCATGTTTTATTTTATTTTTCCTCTATTGAATGATGCCAGCCGTACATTTGGTGCTTTGACACCTAAACAAAGTTCGTTTTTTTTCTGTTGTCTTATTTGGTAGAGCGCGTAAATAGAACCGACCCTAGCAGTATATTAGTGAAATATTTTCTCCATCACGGGATAAATGAATTGAATTTTAAAAAAATTGCTTAAACTATAAATAGTATCAAGAAACAAAAAATTTTTGATAACGTAAATTTGGATAAACCTTGATACCTTTAGTTTTGTTTGATAACGTAACTTCTGATAAACCTTAATACCTTTAGTTTTGTTTGATGAATTGTGTATCGGCGAGGAAATTTGTGATATATTATAAAATAATAATGGTTGAGTAACCTGCAATTGTTGGTCTTTCCTTGCCAAAGATTCTGACCGGGTATAGGACCCGGTACGGTGGCAGGCTGCCCCTAAAACCATGAGCCAGCCGCCGGGTACAAGTTAATCTTTATGTTTCAGGTGACTTTTTTGGGTTGAGTGGCCCAAGCAGAGTGCCTTTTTATGGCATAGAGTTATGCAATCAAATTTTATAATTCTATGGCATAAATTGGTCACCGGGGTACTCCCCTTCTGATGGGAAAGTTCATGCAATTCAAGTTGTATGAGTTTTCCACTCAGAAGAGGAATACCTGGCCACTTCAACAAGATATCTATGGATTTATTCCGGTTGGGTGGGTACGAAGGGGCTCCACCACCACCTGGTTGCCCCTCTTTCATTTGTGGGCCATGAATTTCGTTGGGTAATGACGAGGTCACCCCAAGTTCGCCTTTCTTTTCAGGTTCCACTTGTTCTCGTAACAAGTTCCATCCCCCTCTGTGAGGTTATCTACAATTTTTGCGACTTCGGTCGCCTTTTGAGCTGTAGTCCAATTCGTGAATGCGAAATTTTTTGTAATGGGTCCTCGTGCTGGGGAAATGAACCCGCCCCACGACACCGCAATGCTAGCCTGCCAGCGCATTCACGCGTCTCCAGACGAGGGCATTCTCGGCAGATACCGACACCTTCCTCTGCCGAGGCAGCAGAACATCGCTGCAGTCCTTCACGGACATCTGAACATCCGAAATTCACTACACCCTCTTCATTATTTTCAATAAATCCCTATCTAGTGGTATCTTTCCTACAATTTGGAAGCCATCCTTTATAACACCAATACATAAAAAAGGTGAAAAACGGCTTGTGGTGAACTACAGGGGCATTGCTATCTTATCTGCTATGCCAAAACTGTTTGAAAAAATTATTTGTAGTAAAATTTCTCCCATTATCGAACCATTTCTTAATGAAGAGCAACATGGTTTCCGTAAAAACAGATCTACTACCATTAATCTAATCACTTTGACGTCAGATATTCTTTGTAGAATGGAGCGAAGAAATCAGATTGATGCAATATACACAGATTTCAGCAAACCATTTGATAGAGTGAACCATGGAATTTTGTTGAAAAAACTCCCTAGCTTCGGCATATCAGGTTCAATACTAAGCTGGATTCAGTCTTATTTGAAAAACCGCACACAAATTGTCAAGTTCCAAGGGCAGTTGTCGCGTGAGATCAAAGTCGCCTCTGGGGTTCCTCAGGGCAGTCATCTCGGTCCACTTCTCTTCAATATTTTCATCTCAGATCTTTCGGAAGCGCTGTGTGATATTTCGCACCTTTTTTATGCTGACGACCTCAAACTATATCACAGTATACAATCTTTAACTGATGTATCTTTTCTTCAATCCAAACTAACCGCCCTCCACTAATGGTGCGATATGAACCATCTTGAACTAAATCTGGAAAAATGTTACGTGATAAGATTTTCAAGAAAAAAGAATGTCGACACATATAACTATGAAATTAACAACACACAACTGCGAAGAGTTGATAAAGTTGTCAACCTTGGCGTAGTATTAGACGTCAAACTCAGATTCAACCTTCACTACGATGAAATTTTGTGCAAAGCTTATAAGATGCTGGGTTTTATTAAACGGAGGGCGAAAGAATTCATGAATATTTGGGCAACAAAATCCTTGTTCGCCTCGCTAGTCCATCCTATTCTCGAATACGGCTGCATAGTCTGGGACCCTATATACGACATCTATAGCCGTAGGCTTGAGTCTGTACAAAAACAATTTTTACTCTTTGCCTTAAGACCTCTGTACGACCCGACTTCTTTTCACAACCTACCATCTTATGAGGAACGACTTCGAACATTAAACCTGACATCACTCGCTTCCAGAAGAGTCGCTTTGTCTGCATGTCTACCTTTCGACGTAATAAGGTACAATATTCAAGTTACTGTTTTGTCAGACAAGATACACTTTCATGATCCTACTAGAGTAACGAGACACATTCCCATGTTGACCACGAGTACACACCACATCAATTATGCAGAATATGAGCCGGTTAGTTCTCAATTCCTTGACTACATAATTAAGATTGTATTATTGTATTGGTATTTTACTTCAGTTAAATTTGATTTGTATTTTAAAATGGGCCTTGTTTGGCGACTGAATAAATAAAATGAACTAGTTGTGGGTGGTTTGTGGACGGAAGGTACGTCAATATTGATATGTCTATGTATATACATTTACAGCAAATTTCTCAACCGCAGCTCATCTTTGAGCTCTGTAGATTTAACAAATTTTTGGCGTTTTCATTTCTCCTTTTGCTAGTTTATAGCCATCTAACATCACCGCTATGATTTTAGGGTTTTATAAAAAACTTTCTTTATAATTCCCTATTAACAAAGTCGGTACTTATCCGCCAGTCAGTGCTTCACAGCAAGTTTTCTCATGAACTAGAGAAGTTAGAGTCATCCAATCTTGCGAACGCCTCAAAAGTTGCGGGTTAATGTAAGTTTGACTTTCGAAACAAGTTTCAGAGGATTATAAATAGTCAATTATGTTGTTTTTCTTGAAAAGCCGTCGGGCCTTCTTTATTGGGTGAACAGACGCGTTTTGATTCCTTCGAGTCATCTTCAGTGTCTAAAGGATGTATGGAAGGAAATGACTTTATTCTAGAAAAAAAAACATTATAAGGAGAGCCTCCCCATTCAAGGATGTGAACTCTTAAAGATTATCGAGTACATTATAAAATGAAAGGTCTCGGTGAGGTCTTCCAATATCAGTTGTTGAAATTGCAATATCGATAGCGGAGTAATTTGCCTGCAACAATTTCACTAAAAAGCAAACCAACTAATATAAAAGCCCAAAATTGATATAATTCGCAATTTTATATTTATAAAGCAACATTTACATGATATAAATGTTGAAGTAAATACAATAAAATTAATATTATAAGGATGTAGAATTAATTTAGTTACCAATCAGTTTGACGAAAATGTAATCTTTCTTTTGTGAGCTCAACTTAACTCGAGGCGGTACACTGAAATAATGCAAGAAGGCTATGAATGATCGTCTAGAAAATGATAAAAATGTAGAACTTACCACATCAGCCGCTGCCATCACTTTTTCCGGACGAACCTCGATACCTCTTCTCGGGCTTTCATCCAAGCTGTGTATGACTTTGTAAACTTCACTTTTCTCCAAGTCAATATGTTTTTCAGGCTTTTTAAATTTTAAAAAGTTAACCCTGAATGATTAAGGGAAACAAGTTTATAAATAACAGTTTATAAGAATTTGGCATTATAATGTCACAGCAATGTCCCATGAAAGGCCAAAATGAATCAAAACTCTATTAAAAAGCTATTTGATTTAAGTATACAGGAAAACAACACAAAATAATTAACACATAACAAAGTATTTTGAATTCAAGTATGAGTTAAATTTTGTAATTTATGAAAATGGAAACTATTTAAATTAAACATCAAGTTCTAGTAAAGATGAAATTACTGTTAACAAAAGATAAAGGCTTCATCGATATAGTCAGTAATTTTTATAAAAGTTAATCAGTTTCCATAACTCATGAAACTTCAAATAAGCAATACTTCATCGAGCTTAAATCAAAAAATGGAATTCCTGGAGCATGCCAAACGTGTAAAGCTCGGGATAAAGTTACAGCTATTGAAATTTTAATGAAGATAAGAACTATGGATAGATTTTTACTTCAAAATAAAAAATTTGATATACATGAATATTTTATACATGAGTATTTTATCAAAATTAAATGGGCATACTTACATATATATATATATATATATATATATATATATATATATATATATATATATATATATATATATATATATATATATATATATATATATATATATATATATATATATATATATATATGATAGTCTAAAAAGTATTGAACCTTTTCTGTCACTAGTGGTGTTCGTTGTCATATATCGGGCAATACTAATCAGATTAAGTCAAACTGACATGCGTTTGAAAGGTGACAGTCCATTCTACAATTTTCATACGGACAGTTTTGTATTTCGTCATTCGTGTCAAAAGTTGTATTCATTTAAAAATGAGTGAAATCTCTGAAAAAAATCGTTATATTTTACAATATCACTACGACCAAGTCGAAAATCCACCGCAGGCCCGTGAAAAAATTTGTTGTGTCTACGGTCAAGCGACTTTATCAAAAGCCACAGCCAAGAGATAGTTCGCTCCCTTTCGTTCTAGAAATTTTGATGTCAAAGGTACACCTCGCTCAGGTACACCAATCACTGAAAAAGTCGATGAAATCTTACAAAAAATTGAAGAAGACCGACACATAAGCAGCCATGACATTGCTAAGGAACTGAATATCTATCACCAAATAGTTTTGAACCATTTGCGTAAGGCTGGATACACAAAGAAGCTCCATGTTTGGGTGCCACATGAATTAATACAAAAAAATGTAATCGAGCGAATTTCCGTTTTCGAAATGCTAATAAGACACAACGAAATCGAGCCATTACCGTCGATGAAAAATGGGTAAGATACGAGAATGTCGGTCAAAAAAGATCATGGTCAAAAAAAGGTGAATCATCACAAACGACTTCAAAGCCAGGAATGACACCAAAGAAGGTTATGCTATGTGTATGGTGGGATTGGAAGGGAATTTTTTATCATGAAGTGCTAGAACCTGGCCAAACACTCAATCCGGCTCTGTACTGTCAGCAATTAAGCAGATTGCAACAAGCGGTTCAGAAAAACCGGCCAAAATTGATCAATAGAAAGGGTGTTGTCTTCCATCATGACGATGCCACACCACATACAACTTTGATGATTTGAGCTTGACTGGAAAATATTGATGTATCCAGCGTATAGTCCAGACCTTGCACCATCAGACTTCCATTTGTTTCGGTCTCTACAAAACTTCCTTAATGAAAAGAAATTCACTTCAAAAAGGGACTGTGAAAATCACTTGGCCAATTTTTTTGCCAATAAAACACAGAAGTTCTACACAGATGGAATATTAGCTCTACCCAAAAAATGGCAAAAGGTCATAGATAATAATGGACATATCTACTTAAATAAAACCCACTTTAAAGAAAAGAAACACTCAATCGGAAAATGACTTAGACTTACCAATATATATTGTATATATATATATATATATATATATATATATATATATATATATATATATATATATATATATATATATATATATATACAGGTATATATATAATAAGGGTACCGGTTAATTCATGCGGTTTTCTAACAGATGGCGTTACTTGAGTATTATTCCAGTGATTCACCTTTCCAAATATGTGTTGAAAAGCTACTGTCATATCATTTCAGAATCGTTATATGTCATTTAGCTGAAGCGTAAACAGCAACACTTTTTTTTACTCTAAATATATCGAATTTTGTGCCGAATAAAGTGTTTTTGTGGGGAGTACTTCTTCATTGAAGATAAAGGCTGCCGAAAGTCATCGTATTTTGGTGGAAGTGTATGGTGTGCATGCTCTAGCTGAGCATACGTGCCAGAAGTGGCAATTTTGACTTGAAGGACGATGAACGGCCCGGACACCCAAAAAAGTTTGAAGATCACGAATTGGAGACCAAGATCCATCCCAAACTTGCAAAATCACTTGGCGTCGCTCAACAAACCATTACCGATCGTCTAAAAGCAATTTTGCACAATAAAGCTTCAATTTTCGAAAAAATCAATCAACCGGTACCCCTTTTATATATATGTATATACTCGTATATATATATATATATATATATATATATATATATATATATATATATATATATATATATATATATCCAATTTAATTCAGGGGATTTTTCGGACCAACTACTAGTGTTCACTCAAGGGTGATATAAACTGTTTAAATCAGATCATATCATAGCTGAGCAGACACACGCGAGCATGGTACTAACCAAACCAACTTCCGAAAAAATCAATACGGTCAAGAAAATGTATATGATACTCTAACTATCTCTAAACAAAGGCTCGAGAGGGGCTGCAGTGCCAAAAAGAAGAAAATATATATATATATATATATATATATATATATATATATATATATATATATATATATATATATGTATATAAATATATATATATATATATATATATATATATATATATATATATATACATATATATATATATACATATATATATACATATCTATATACTATATATATATACATATATATATATATATATATATATATATATATATATATATATACTATATATATATATATATATATATATATATATATATATACTATATATATATATATATATATATATATATATATATATATATATATATATATATATATATAGTCAATAACTTTGTTTATTTGATATCCGCAGGCCAATCCTCTTTTTTCTTTAAAAGCCATCGGGCCTTGCTTAGTTGTGTGAGCAGACGCGTTTCGACTACTTTGAGTCATCTTCAGTGTCTAAAGGATGTGTTGAAGGGAGCGACTTTATATAGTCGTAGGATGGGTAATTAGCGAATAGGTAATTAGCGGATGGGTAATTAGCGGATGGGTAATTAGCGGATGGGTAATTAGTGGATGGGTAATGAGGTCAGGAAGTAACTTACTCAATTATGCCACGTAGGGGGATATTATGTTTTTGTTTTTTTGCTTGTTGGCTGTCCGTTTGTTCTGTTTCATCTCGTTTCCGTTTTCGTCTAAGAGTGTGGTCTAGGACTGAGAAAATTGCGTCGGAATTGGTAACAAGTTGTTCGTTGATAATGTCACCGTCTGTCTTTCTATGTTTATAAATTTCAAGCCTTTCTAGGATGTCAAGTCTTGGTCCTTTGTTTTGTTTGTGTAGCAATTTCATAGAGTTTGTCATAGCATCAGGCTCATGTGCGTGGTTTTGAAGGTGCGTCGCATAATTGGAGTCTGCCTTGTTGTATAAGAAAGATCGTAGGTGCTCTTTGTATCTTGTCGTTAGTTTTCGTGTTGTCCTTCCTATATATACCATGTCGCAGTCCTTGCATGTCAGTTTGTATATGCCGCTGCCTTCATATATCGATGTGTCATTCAGTTTTGGCTTCAGTTTGTTTCCAATGTTGTTGTTCGTTTTGAATGCAGTTTGCAATTTGTATTTCCTAAGGAAGTTTGATAGTTTGTATGTCTCTTTGCCTACGTATGTTAACGATACCCACTGTTGGTCGTTCTTATGAGTTTCCGTCGGTTGGCGTTCCTGTTTTTGTTTGTACTGTGTGACTAGTTTGTCAATGTTGCATTGTTTGTATCCGTTATTATTAGCTATTCTGTAAATGTTGTTTAGTTCGTTGGAGTAGTTAGTAGGAGTCATGGGGATGGAGTGAAGCCTCTGCACCATTGATCTGTACGCTGCTAGCTTATGTTGTGCGGGGTGGTTAGATGTTTCATGTATGGTATGATCAGTTGTGGTTGGTTTTCTGTATATTTTGTAGTCCAATCGTGTTTGTTCACGTGTCACAGTTAGGTCCATATAGTTGAGTTGTCCGTTTGTTTCTTTTTCCATAGTGAACTTTATATTCGGGTGAATTTCATTCATATAGGCAAGTAGTTCGTCTTGTTTATTTTTTTGTGAGTCAATAACAATGAAACAGTCATCCACATATCGTCTGTAAAATATTACATTGAATCTTTTGACAACTTTGGGTATAAAGACTTCTTCCAAAGATTGTCAGAATATTTCTGACATTATTGAGGACATTGGATGTCCCATACCCAGACCGTCTTTGGCAATGTACGTGTTGCTATTGAACTTAAAATAGTTCTGTTTGATTGTGGTCTTTATGAGATTGAGTATTTGATCTGTGAATCGTCGGCTGTTGTTGAATGAAAGTTTTTCTTTTAGTATGGCCAGTGTTTCATCGACAGGGATAGACGTATAGAGGTTGGTGATGTCTAATGATAAAAGTTGACAATTTTCAGTCAATTTTAAAGAAGTGGTAGAATTTGCTAGCTCGCGGCTGTTCTTTAATGCGTATTTGTCGTCAAGGTGCACGACATCAGCCATTATCGTTGCCAAGTACCGTGCTAATTGGTATGCAGGAGCTGGGCGGTAGTTGACGACAGGACGGATAGGAATATTGGGTTTGTGGAGCTTAGGTTGTGCTTTAAGGGGTGGTGTGCATGGATTTGGGTTTATGTAGCGTTGCTTAGTATTAGGAGGAATAATTAGTGGGGATTGTATAATGGCGGTACGTAAGTCCGCTTGGAACCTATTGGTGGGGTCTTTGTTTACCAGTTTGTAGCCGTTGGCGTTAATGAAGTCTATTGTTTTTTGTACATAGTCCGTTGTTTTTAGGATCACCGTTGTATGTCCTTTGTCAGCCTTCGTCACTGTTAGTAGGTTATCCGTTAGCTTTGTCTGAATGTGTCTTAATATCTTATGGTCTTCGTGGAAATCCGTTTTGTTTATGCTAGTGCGTATTTTTTGTAGTATGTCTACTGCAGTATGTCTTGCATGTGTCTGTTGTTCCTGCGTCAGTTTGTTAATGGCTAGTTCAGTGTCGATTATTAGTTGTTCTAGGTCTTTGTTGCGGTTTGTATTATGTAAGTTGTGTTTCAGTCACGCCAACCGACGGAAACTCATAAGAACGACCAACAGTGGGTATCGTTAACATACGTAGGCAAAGAGACATACAAACTATCAAACTTCCTTAGGAAATACAAATTGCAAACTGCATTCAAAACGAACAACAACATTGGAAACAAACTGAAGCCAAAACTGAATGACAATCGATATACGAAGGCAGCGGCATATACAAACTGACATGCAAGGACTGCGACATGGTATATATAGGAAGGACAACACGAAAACTAACGACAAGATACAAAGAGCACCTACGATCTTTCTTATACAACAAGGCAGACTCCAATTATGCGACGCACCTTCAAAACCACGCACATGAGCCTGATGCTATGACAAACTCTATGAAATTGCTACACAAACAAAACAAAGGACCAAGACTTGACATCCTAGAAAGGCTTGAAATTTATAAACATAGAAAGACAGACGGTGACATTATCAACGAACAACTTGTTACCAATTCCGACGCAATTTTCTCAGTCCTAGACCACACTCTTAGACGAAAACGGAAACGAGATGAAACAGAACAAACGGACAGCCAACAAGCAAAAAAAACAAAAACATAATATCCCCCTACGTGGCATAATTGAGTAAGTTACTTCCTGACCTCATTACCCATCCACTAATTACCCATCCGCTAATTACCCATCCGCTAATTACCTATTCGCTAATTACCCATCCTACGACTATATAAAGTCGCTCCCTTCAACACATCCTTTAGACACTGAAGATGACTCAAAGTAGTCGAAACGCGTCTGCTCACACAACTAAGCAAGGCCCGACGGCTTTTAAAGAAAAAAGATATATATATATATATATATATATATATATATATATATATATATATATATATATATATATATATATATGCATACATATATAATATTATTTGTTGCATATGTATGAGATAATTTGAAATATTTATACATTTTCTTCAGTTTCGTCTATTTTCATTAAAGGATACGTTTTATAATATTAATTTTGGCTCCACTAAAAATGTTCTATACTGCAATATTAACCACTTTTTCTTAACATTCTTTCCACAGCTGCAAAATAATATTTTAAAAAATAATGTAACTAAACATGTTACTGGAATATTTCCAATCCCAATTTGAATTTTCATATAATTTCCTAGTCATAACGCAGTTAAACACTTTTTAGGGTTTTGTAAACAAATGTTTTTAAGAATACCCTGTTAAAATAGGTGACTGTTCATCTGCCCGTCCACCTGTCTGTCCACCTATCTATCCGCCAGTACTTCACAGTAAGTTTTCTCAAGAACTAGAGAACGAAAATTCATAAAATCTTGTGAACAGCTCGGAAGTTTCTTGTTAATGAAAGTTTCACTGTAGAAAAAAAAATTTCAAAGGATTTTAAGGGGGGTCTTCCCCTATAAATGTGTGACACCTTAAACATTTTTTTTAGTTGGGCCAAATACTGATCGAATTCGGAGCAGAGGCCAGCTATAACAAGTTGAAGTAGCAGGAGAGTGCTCCTGCCAGTAGGGTATTGTAAAAAAATTAGTAAATCAAACAATATATTCTGCATATCGAAACTAGACTAATTTCCATAAATTGAGTTCGAAGAATTATTATGATTATTATATTTTCATTTTCGCCGCCATTTGTTTTAAGTGTTTTGACCCCATTGTTTAATTAGTCATGACAACACATCAATATTACAAACCATTTTTAAAATTTTCATCAAAATTCCTACATATTTGTAGTGTCTAGGTCCGTTGTAGTGTCTAGGTCCCTAGTATCACGTGTTAATGTTGTTGTTATTGTTAAATATTCAATCGGCTATAACTTAGCTGTTTATTCTTCGGTTATTTTGAAATTTCCAGAACACATACAATTGCTTTCAAAATTGTAGCTTTCGGAAACTTAAGAGTTTATAAAATGTACTATTATTAACAAAGTTGATCGAATTTTGACTTCTAAGGTATTAGGTGCCATTGTGCTCTAAAGCTCCCACCTCCGTGATTTTTTTCCGATTTTCCGGGTGAAAGATGTCCAATCGCGAGGGGGGGACACAAAATTTTCGTACATTTCCCTTTCCCCTGCACCCCTTAAAGCAAAATTTGTCATTTTAAGACCTGTATTGGAAAGTTCTCATCAAGACCTTTCATTTGATACCCATATTGCCTACATGCGATTAAATTTTTTTTTCGGGGCCACTCCCCTATATGGGGAGACCCCCTTGAACACCTTATACATTTTTTTTTGTGATGAAACTTTGAAGAGGGCATCACTTTGCATCCACTTACAAAATCTTATGTTTCTAGCTTATGTAGTTTGCGAGAAAAAGGGGTGTGACACACGGACAGACGGACGGACGGACGGATAGCCGGACAGGCAGGACGCGATTTTAGTAGGGTATTGTAAAATGACGTCATGACAGGGGCAAACAGCTTAGAGGAGGCACTTTGCAAACAGGTGGAGCTATACACCATACCCTCGAGCGCAGGTATGCATTTGCGCAAATGGTGTGCCAACCATCCTCTATTGTTGAAGCAGATTAAACCTGAGGACCAACAGGTCCAGCTGGACTTCAGTAGTTTACATGAGGACTATATTAAGACGTTAGGAGTCATCTGGCGTCCAAAGACTGACGAGTTTCAAATCCAAATCAACCTGGATCCAACTGATGCGAAGTTCTCCAAGAGGACGATGGTATCTGATATAGCCAGAATGTGCGATCCATTGGACATTCTGGCTCCTGTGATAGTAGCAGCCAAACCATTCCTGCAGGAATTATGGCGACTAAGATTGGACTGGGATGCAGCATTACCAGTGGGGATCCATAACCAGTGGTCCAATTTCCGTAGCGGTCTGCCATCATTGCCGCATGCCCGATTTTCTCGTCACATCAGTACAGGCGAGAAACCCTTGCAAATACAGTTGCACAGCTTTTGTGATGCCTCAGAGAAGGCATATGGCGCAGTGATATACTTACGGTCAACCTTGAGGAGCGGTCAAGTCGTCGTCAGGTTGCTGTGCGCCATTAAGAGTGGCCTCGATCAAGACACTTGCTGTTCCGCCCTAGAGTTGTGTGCGGTGAAACTAGGTGCTGAGCTCACAAGACGAGTTAGGACAGCGCTCAATCTGCAGGAGGTTTTTCAGATATTCTGGACCGATGCCGAGATTGTCTTGGCGTAGATCAACTCTACTGCATCATCGTACAATACCTTTGTGGTGAACAGGGCCTCGGCCATACAAACCCTCTCAAGGCCGGACCGATGGCGACACGTAGCATCTGAAGGCAACCCAGCTGACATCCTGTCACGTGGGATGGTGCCAACTGAATTGAGCCACTGTAGTATGTGGTCGCAAAGACCACCATTTTTATACGGGGCAGAATCAGTTGGGCCTTCCGAGTATCAGAGTGGGGTCCCTTGTGACTTGGAGACGAAACGAACTATGGTAGCGGCAGAGGCTACTGAAATACACTTCATTCAGCAGATTCAACACGGCAACTCCTTGAAGAGGCTGCAGCGCATAGTGGCCTGCATGATGCGGTTTATCTGTGGTCTCAAGCCGGCAGTCAAGCAATCTCAACTGACAAATCAAGCGCCCACAAGTGAGGAATTATCCACAGCCCTCGAGATCATCGGGAGGTTTGCACAATCACAAACTTTTAACTGCAAACTTTTAGACATAAGGTCGGGGAAGCAAGTCTCCAAGCACAGTCCGTTGGGGGGACTGGCACCATTCCTGGATCCTGAGGGTATAATCCGTGTCGGTGGGAGGCTGGAGGCTGCCAAGATAATGTTCAACGCCAAAGATCCCATTTTATTACCGTTCGAAAATCCGTTCACCCGACTGCTGATAATGGACATCCATCGCGACCACTGCCATCTAGGAGTGCAGACACAGCTTGCTACCACTAGACAGCGGCTCTGGCCGATTCGAGGAAAACAACTCGTGAGATAGATCGTTCAACGGTGCGTGTGGGGCATCCGAGTCAAGTCTAAGCTGTTTCCACAAGTCATGGGAACCTTCCAAGTGCACGTCTTCAGCCAGCCCGTCCATTCATAAACTCCAGCGTGGATTTCTGTGGGCCAATACACAAACTGGTCCCGTTACCAGTATTCAACGACTCACAGTCAAACATAGAAGCATCACAAGCAAGTTCCCCCCACTTGAAGAAGGAAGTGTCCCAGATCAGTGGTGATGACATCCCGAGGACAAGGTGGCGATCGATGCGAACCGGCAAGTCAATTGTGGCGCTCCTCTTGATGTGCCTGCTAGCTCCCATAGCGCACCCCTCTCTTACAGAAGGCTCAACAACCAGACCCCATACGAGCCTGCATTTTTAACTATCAAAAATACCTTGATTTAGGACAATTTGAAAGGGGAAAATTTCAGGATGCTTTTCTCTTCTGCATTCATTCTTCGTCTATTGATGAACTTATTAAAAGACCGTTCTTATATGCCTAGACCAAACTGATTTATAAAATTCCCTCAAGAAATAATAAGGATTAACTGATTGCAAATTATACAGTTAATTGTCAATTGAAAATTGATTCGTTACTTTCTATTTAATATTATACATTGTACGAGTATGCCCAGAAATCCAAGGTCAGTGATTTCCATACTGAAGACCGACGAGAACCGCGACCTAAAAAGACGATACATATATATTGTTACGTGTACAAATAACTCTGCGAGCTACTGTCGCAATTGTTTTCACAACCATTAAGAACACCAACAAATGAATTTACTCGAAACCACGAGAACCCAACAAGCATTATCAACATCTGAAAGTGAGTCACTGCTCCTCGAATGTTCCCGGTAATTCACCAATGTACGAGAACTGAGTTGAATGATTAGAGACCCTATATAAAGGTGTTAACAAGACGAGCTGAATGAATGGGGGGATCATTCATTACAACCGCGATAGAAAACTGCGATACGCGAAGTACAGGCGATATTGATTATTTGAGTGTGAAGTGATTTTAAGTAGACAATTGCGATAGAAATTTATGGACAAGTGGAAGGTAGAATTGTAATAGTGAAAATTAAAGTTGTGAAATTGTTATTGAAGTGATTGTGCATTTTTTTTTTTGACGAATTAAATAAACTCTTTTAACTTAAATTAAAAGACATTGCGTTTTCACTTTCCCGGAACATTAAAATTATTGGCCGCGAACCAAAAACACGCGGCAGTGGTGTCAAGAAGTAAGATAGAAAATTTTTTAAAGAGCACAATAGTGTAAATTAACGTGAAAACTGGTGGAAAAATAGCCAAAACAATAAAAATGCCAGGAAATTTACATCTAAAAATTAATCAATTGAGCATATTGGAGCTCAAAGAGGAGTTGGAACAGCGAAATCTGGCCACGCAAGGTACAAAGGCCATACTGATTGCACGCTTGCATGACGCGATCGAGTTGGAAGGCGGGAATATGGATTCAGGTGAGCTCTCAGATGCGGAAAAAGGCGCAGAAGGTGGAGAAGTGAAAACATCAAAATCAAAGGAGCCAGAAAATGCGCTAATGCAAATGTTAATGCTGTTGTCATCCAGTCTAACTGCGAAGCTAGACGAACAATCAGCGAAGCTAAATGAACAATCAGCGCAGCTAAATGAACAGACATCCAGTTTAGCTGTGAAGCTAAATGAACAATCAGCGAAGCTAGACCAACAAGCGTTCGAAATCAAGGCGGACATCACATAGAAGCTGGAGAAACAGTCAACCGAAATAAAAGCGGAGCTCGGTCATCTGAACAAACAAATTAAAAGCGTCGAGGAAAAGGTTGACCAGGTCGAGGAAAAGGTTTACCAGGTCGAGGAGAGAATTAACCATGAGATCAGCCAGGTCGAGGAGAGAATAAACCATGATATCAGCCAGGTAGAGGAGAGAATCAACCATGAGATGGGAAAAATGAAAAAGGAATTGGAAGCAGCATAGGCAGTAGTAACCACCTCACCAGCCTCGCTTATAACCGCAGCGCAAAGCACATCCAGAAATGTGCAAGCACCAATATTCGATGGGCAAACGGTCTGGAGTATTTACAAGACCCAGTTTGAAGCTGCCGAAAGGGCGAATCGCTGGAATGACCAGAAACGAGCAACTGCATTGATTCTTGCTCTAAGAGGCCCAGCTGCCGAGCTTTTGCAGACGATCCCCGTCGAATTGCTCTCAAACCCGAATGCTATAATGAATGCGCTGGACATGCGTTATGGAGACGATCATCTAAAGCAGATTTATCGGTCACAGCTAAGGCATCGGGTGCAGAAGTCTGGTGAAACCCTACAGCAGCTAGCCCAAGACATTGAGCGACTGGCACTTTTGGCTTATCCAGCCTACGACCCAGAACATCGAGATGATGCGGCGACAGAAGCATTCATCAGCGCACTAAAGGACCCGGAATTGCAACAAGCTGTGCGTTTAGCCTAAAAGCAAACGGTCAAGGACGCATTGGCTTACAGTCTGAACTTTGAGGCAGCGAAAAATGTGACCACTGCCCGGGTTCGTGAGGTAGTGACAGACGAGTGCAGGTGTGAGCGCGTGGAAATTGAGCGAGACCCGCATGTAAATGGCGCGCCTAGATGCTGGAATTGCGGAGAGAAGGGGCACCTGCAAAGAGACTGAAAGAAGCGAAGAAAACCGAGCTATTGTCCAGGGTGTGCAGCTAGGAGGAGATCCAGACCGAGTCAGGAGCCCAGAATGGAAGCCCTTCAAACAGAGGGGTCGGGAAACATGTAAGAGCCAACTTCGTGGGGCAGAGGTTGGCTAGGAGGATCGACGTCCCCAGCACCACCATCACCGTGTCAAGACTACATCGTGGAGAAGCGGACTTATGCCTTTCGGGTCAAGTTGACGGAGAACACTGCACCATAACAATCGACACTGGTGCAACCCAATCGATTATCCGACCAGACCTAGTTAGACAGCAACAACTTCACAAGGGCAGAATTTTCTCACTACGGACAGCTACGGGAGAAACTGCACCTGTTCATGGAGAGGTCAACCTCCAGATACAGTTGGGAGACCTTGTGTTCCGACATAATTTTCTGGTCGCGAACATTATGGATGACTGCATTCTCGGAATGGATTTTCTGCGACCACATGGAATCACGTTGGATTTGGGCAAACGTGTATTGAAATGGCAGAATGTCGAAGTATTGATGGAGGATCCCAGCGTCCAAATCCCCAAGATGAATGTGGTGGTATGTACTGACACTGATGTACCGAATTCTTCCGAAAGCATTGTATGGGCCAAGCTTGATGGTGATTCTGGAGACCACCGATCTTATCTGATAGAGCCAACGAAGACGTCCGCATTGCGCAGTTTGATCGTAGGATGAAGCCTTGTAAGATCCTTAAGGAACGGATATGTGCCGGTTAGAGTCCTTAACACCGCAGACTCAACCACGAGCATCAAAGCGGGAGAAGTCATCGGCAGCTGCCAGCCTGTTTCCACCATCACCTCTTTGGAAGCTACTCACGACCATCATTGGAAAAGGAGGCAAGACACAGACAAAGCCCGGGAATCCACGTCTGCAATATTGAAGCAGGTCAAATTGCCAGTGCAGCTATTCAAACGAGCCTCTGATCTGGTCACCAAGTACAGTGACATCTTCTCAACAAGCCCGGATGACCAAGGCCGAACGAGTCTGGTAACTCACGTCATAGATACACAGGGAGCCAAGCCGATTCGACAAGCACCGAGACGTCTCCCTATAGCCAAACAAGGAGAAGTGAGCGCGCTGATCTCGGACATGGAAAAACAAGGCGTTATTAAACCTTCTTTCAGTCAATGGGCCGCGCCTGTAGTTCTAGTAAAGAAAAAGGATGGTAGCACTCGTTTTTGTGTCGACTATAGGCAGCTCAACGACGTCACTAAGAAAGATAGTTACCCGCTCCCACGCATCGACGACATCATGGACACTTTAGCCGACGCAAAATGGTTTTCTACACTCGATCTCAAGAGTGGCTATTGGCAGGTAGAAATCGACAAGAAGGACAGAGAGAAGACCGCATTTTCAGTTGGGACCGGATTGTGGCAAATTATGGTGATGCCGTTTGGGCTTTGCAATGCTCCAGCCACTTTTGAACGCCTGATGGAGTACATGCTACGTGGCCTCACCTGGAAAACCTGCTTGGTGTATCTAGATGACATCATTGTCATCGGGAAAACGTTCGAAAAGGATGTGCGGAACTTAGAAGAGGTTGTCTCCCGCTTGCGACTGGCGAATTTGAAACTTAGTCCCGACAAGTGTACCCTTTTCGCAGCCGAAGTAAAATACCTGGGACACGCCGTATCAGCAGAAGGGGTCAAAACAGACCCTGAGAAAATTGAAGCCGTGAAAAGCTGGCCAACACCAAGCAACAAGCGCCAACTACGAAATTTTCTGGGTCTGGCAACCTACTATCGAAGATTCGTCAAAGACTTTGCCAAAATAGCTAAGTGTCTCCATCAGTTAACCGAGAAAAATCGTCCATATGTTTAGAATGAACAATGCCAGGTAGCCTTTGAGACCTTGAAGGAGAAGCTATGTGAATCACCCGTGCTGGCATATCCGAAACCCGGAAAAATGTTTGTAGTTGACACCGATGCAAGCAACGGCGGTATTGGAGCTGTACTCTCCCACCAGATCGATGGCGAAGAAAGAGTCTTCTCGTATTACAGTCGAGTTCTTTCAAAAAGTGAGAGGAACTACTGCGTGACCAGGAAGGAGCTATTGGCTATAATAGAGGCCACCAAGCAGTTCCACAAGTACCTATATGGCCAGAAATTTGTTCTCCGAACGGACCATGCATCACTGAGATGGCTGCTCAACTTCAAAAACCCCGAGGGAGAAGTTGCGAGATGGATCGAAAGATTGCAGTCATACGACTACGAAATTGTTCATCGGAAGGGTGGAGTTCATGGAAATGCTGACGCCCTATCTCGTTATCCATGTCCTGCTAACTGCAAGCATTGCCAACGGATTGAGGAAAAGGAACCGCCCGTTGATCTGCGATTGAAAACGGCCGAATTCGATGAAGGTTGGTCATCGGAGGAGATTCTAAACGCCCAGTTAGCTGATGAAGACATCGGACTATTGCTCGTATGGAAGGAGACAACTGGGCGGCCTGAGTGGAAGGACGTTTCAATGCATGGCGCAACCCTGAAAAGCTATTGGGCACAATGGAACTCCCTTCGGGTAGAGGGTGGCGTACTCAAGCGGAAATGGGAAACGGCGGATGGCAGCTCCTATAGGATGCAAACTATACTACCCAAAAGCCGAATCTACGATGTGGTTCAGGAAATGCACGAAGGATCCTCGGGAGGCCTCCTTGGTGTTAACAAGACCTTAGCGAAATTGCGGGAAAGGTTCTACTGGCTTCACGCTCGAGAAGACGTTGAGGACTGGTGTCGCAGATGCACAATTTGCGCTTCCGTCAAAGGCCCAAAGCGACGACTGAGTGGACAAATGCAAACCTATGACGTGGGGGTACCGTTTGAAAGGATTGCTGTTGACATCGCAGGACCCTTTCCTGAATCCGAATGGGGAAATCGGTACACGCTGGTTGTAGCCAATTATTTCAGCAAGTGGCCCGAGGTTTACCCCATTCCCAACCAGGAAGCAACTACTGTAGCCGGACAGCTAGTGTTAAATTGGGTCAGTGGGTACGGCATACCTTGTGAACTACATTCAGATCAAGGTCGAAACTTCGAATCACTAGTTTTTAGCGAAATGTGCGAGCTGCTGGGAATACGGAAAACGAGGATATCACCACTGCATCTTCGATCCGATGGAATGGTCGAACGTTTCAACGGCACTCTCAATAAACAACTGGCCAAGTTGGTTGACGAGAACCAAAGGGACTGGGACCGACACATTCCACTATTTATATGGCGTACAGAGCTGCCGAACATGCATCGACGGGCCAAGCCCCAGCCAAAGTCATTTTTGGAAAGACGATTCGTCTGCCAGCTGATATAAAGTTCGGGACACCTCCTGAGAAACCCCAAACGATCTCGGAGTACGCAAGTGAGCTAAGACAACGGTTGAACCAGATACATCGGAGAGTGCGAAAATACCTCGAATCGGCTACTGACCGCATGAAGACCAGGTATGATCTAAAAGCAAATTCTACTGGCTTCCAGCAAGATGACTTGGTATGGTTATATAACCCACAGCGACGGAAGGGTAGGTCTCCAAAGCTGCAACATAATTGGGAGGGACCATACTGAGTTACAAAGCGAATCAACGACGTCGTATACCGAATACAGGAACATCGTAAGCCAAGAGCCAAAATGAAAATCGTGCTCCTGGACCGTCTTGCCCCATATTACATCCAGGGAGAATTGACTACAACTGGCGATACATCTTTTCGGGGCGAAAAGAACTGAGGTGGGGGCAGTGTTACGTATACAAATAATTCTGCGAGCTACTGTCGCAATTGTTTTCACAATCATTAAGAACACCAACAAATGAATTTACTCGAAACCACGAGAATCCAACAAGCATTATCAACATCTGAAAGTGAGTCACTGCTCCTCGAATGTTCCCGGTAATTCACCAATGTACGAGAACTGAGTTGAATGATTAGAGACCCTATATAAAGGCGAGCTGAATGAATGGGGGGATCATTCATTACAACCGCGATAGAAAACTGCGATACGCGAAGTACAGGCGATATTGATTATTTGAGTGTGAAGTGATTTTAAGTAGACAATTGCGATAGAAATTTATGGACAAGTGGAAGGTAGAATTGTAATAGTGAAAATTAAAGTTGTGAAATTGTTATTGAAGTGATTGTGCATTTTTTTTTTTGACGAATTAAATAAACTCTTTTAACTTAAATTAAAAGACATTGCGTTTTCACTTTCCCGGAACATTAAAATTATTGGCCGCGAACCAAAAACACGCGACAATATATATATATAGATATATATATATATATATATATATATATATATATATATAAATATATATATATATATATATATATATATATATATATATATATATATTATATATATATATATATATATATATATATATATATATATATATATATATATATATATATATTTATATATATTGTCGCGGGTTTTGGTTCGTGGCCGATAATTTTAACGTTCCGGGAAAGTGAAAACGCAATGTCTTTTAAATTAAATTAAAAGAGTTTATTTAATGAATTAAAAATTCACAATCACTTATTTTACTATTTCACAATTTTAATTTTCACTATTAAAAGTCTAACTTCCACTTGTCCATAAATTTCTATCGCAATTGTCTTATAAAATCACTTCACAATCAACGAAAATCACTTTTCTATTACTCGAACAAAATCGCTTTTCTATTCGCTCCACACTTTTGCAGTTTTTTTTACTATCGCGGTTCTAATGAATGATCCCCCCATTCATTCAGCTCGCCTTTATATAGGGTATCTACATATTCAACCCATTTCTCGTACATTGGCGAATGTTCTGCCGAGAGGTACCTGGTATATTTCCGCAGCTTAATGAATGGAGTGACGTCACTTTCAGATGTTGACCATGCTTGGTGGGTTCTCATGGCTTCGAGTAAATTCATTTTGTTGATGTTCTTAATGGTTGTGAAAACAATTGCGACAGTAGCTCTCAGAATTCTTTGTACATGTAACACTGCCCCCACCTCAGTTCTTTTCGCCCCGAAAAGATGCGTTGCCAGTTGTAGTCAATTCTCCCTGGATGTACTATGGGGCAAGACGGTCCAGGCGCACGGTTTTCATTTTGGCTATTGGTTTACGATGTTCCTGTATTCGGTATAAGACGTCGTTGATTCGCTTTGTAACTCGGTATGGTCCCTCCCAATAATATTGCAACTTTGGAGACCTACCCTTTCGCCGTTGCGGGTTATATAGCCACACCAAGTCATCTTGCTGGAAGCCAGTAGAATTTGCCTTTAGATCATACCTGGTCTTCATGCGATCAGTAGCCGATTCAAAGTGCTTTCGCACTGTCCGATGTATCTAGTTCAACCATTGTCTTAGCTCACTTGCGTACTCCGAGATGGTTTGGGGTTTCTCGGGGGGTGTTCCGAACTTTATGTCAGCTGGCAGACGAATCGCCTTTCCAAAAATGACTTTGGCTAGGGCTTTGGCCGTCGATACATGTTCGGCAGCTCTGTATGCCATCAAAAATAGTGTAATATGCCGGTCCCAGTCCCTTTGGTTCTCGTCAACCATCTTGGCCAGGTGTTTATTGAGAGTGCCGTTGAAACGTTCAACCATTCCATCGGATTGAGGATGCAGCGGTGTTGTCCTCGTTTTTCGTATTCTCAGCAGCTCACACATTTCGCTAAAAACTAGTGATTCGAAGTTTCGACCTTAATCTGAATGTAGTTCACAAGGTATGCCGTACCTACTGACCCAATTTAACACTGTTCGGCTACAGTAGTTGCTTCCTGGTTAGGAATGGGGTAGACCTTGGGCCACTTGCTGAAATAATTGGCTACAACCAGCATGTACCGATTTCCCCATTCAGATTCAGGAAAGAGTCCTGCGATGTCAACAGCAATCCTTTCAAACGGTACCCCACGTCATAGGTTTGCATTTGTCCACTCAGTCGTTGCTTTGGACCTTTGACGGAAGCACAAATTGTGCATCTGCGACAACAGTCCTCTATGTCTTCTCGAGCGTGGAGCCAGTAGAACCTTTCCCGCAATTTCGCTAAGGTCTTGTTAACACTAAGGAGGCCTCCCGAGGATCCTTCGTATATTTCCTGAACCACATCGTAGATTCGGCTTTTGGGAAGTGGAGTTTGCATCCTATAGGAGCTGCCATCCGCCGTTTCCCATTTCCGCTTGAGTACACCACACTCCACCTGAAGCGAGTTCCATTGTGCCCAATAGCTTTTCAGGGCTGTGCCATGCATTGAAACGTCTTTCCACTCCAGTCACCCAGTTGTCTCCTTCCATACGAGCAATGGTCCGATGTCTTCATCGGCTAACTGGGCATTTCGAATCTTCTCCGGTGACCAACCTTCATCGAATTCGGTCGTGATCAATCGCAGATAAACGGTCGGCTGCTTTTCCTCAATCCGCCGGCAATGCTTGCAGTTAGCTGGACATGGATAACGAGATAGGGCGTCAGCATTTCCATGAACCCTGCCCTTGTGAAGTAGTTGGGGCTCACTAGCTCTGGTCGGATCGTCGATCGGGTTGCACCAGTGTCGTTTGTTATGGTGCAATGTTCTTCATCAACTTGACTAGGAAGGCATAAGTCTGCTTCTCCACGATGTTGCCTTGACACGGTGTGCTGGGGATGTCGATCCTCCTAGCTAACGTCCGCCCCACTAAGTTGGCTCCTCCAGTTTGATGGGCCTCCATTCAAGGCTCCTGACACGGTCTGGATCTCCACCATCCTGGACAAAAGCTCCGTTTTCTTCGCTTCTTGCAGTCTCTTTGCAGGTGCCCTTCTCTCCGCAATCCCAGCATCTAGGCGCACAATTCACCTGCGGCTCTCGCTCATTTTCCAAGCGCTTACACCTGCACTCGTCTGCCACTACTTCACGGACCCGGGCAGTGGTACGAGTCGCATTTTCGCTGCCTCAAAGTTCAGACTATAAGCCAATGCGTCCTTAACCGTTTGCTTTTGAGCTAAACGCACGGCTCGTTGCAATTCCTGGTCCTTTAATGCGCTGATGAATGCTTCTGTTGTAGCATCATCTCGATGTTCTGGGTCGTTGCTGGATAAGCCAAAAGTGCCAGGCGCTCAATGTCTTGGGCTATCTGCTGTAAGGTTTCGCCAGACTTCTTCACCCGATGCCGTAGCTGTGACCGGTAAATCCGCTTCAGATGCTGCTCCATAATGCATGTCCAGCGCATTCATTATAGCAGCCGGGTTTGAATACAACTCGACGGGGATAGTCTGCAAAAGCTCGGCAGCTGGGCCTCTTAGAGCAAGAATCAATGCAGTTGCTGGTTTCTGCTCATTCCAGTGATTTGCACTAGCGGCGGCTTCAAACTGGATTTTGTAAATACTCCACACCGTTTGCCCGTCGAATATTGGTGCTTTCACATTTCTGGATGAGCTTTGCGCTACGGTTGAAAGCGGGGCTGGTGAGGTAGTTACTACTGCCTATGCTGCTTCCTATTCCTTTTTCATGTTTTCCATCTCATGGTTGATTCTCTCCTCGACCTGGCTGACCTTTTCCTCGACCTAGCTGACCTGGCTGACCTTTTCCTCGACCTGGCTGACCTTTTTCTCGACATGGTAAACCTTTTCCTCGACCTGGTCAACCTTTTCCTCGACGCCTTTAATTTGTTTGTTCAGATGACCAAGCTCCGCTTTTATTTCGGTTGACTGTTTCTCCAGCTTCTGTGTAATGTCAGCCTTGATGACTGCCTTGATTTCGATCGCTTGTTGGTCCAGCTTCACTGATTGTTCATTTAGCTTCGCCGATTGTTCATCTAGCTTCTGTGTGATGTCTGCCTTGATTTCGATCGCTTGTTGGTCCAGTTTTGCTGATTGTTCATTTAGCTTCGCAGCTAAACTGGATGTCTGTTCACTTAGCTTCGTTGAATGTTGTCGCTGCTCTTGCTGCATCAGCATTAACATTTGCATTATCACATTTTCTGGCTCCTTTGATTTGGGTGTTTCTACTTCTCCACCTTCTGCGCCTTGTTCCGCATCTGAGGGCTGACCGAAATCCAGATTCACGCCTTCCGACTCGATCGTGTCACGCAAACGTGAAATCAGTATGGCCTTTGTACCTTGTGTGGCAAGATTTCGCTGTTCCAACTCCTCCTTGAGCTCCGATATGGTCAATTGATTAATTTTTAGATGTAAGTTTCCTGGCATTTTTATTGTTTCGGCTATTTTTCCCACCAGTTTCCACGTTACATTTCACTATTGTACACTTTAAAAATGTTTCACCTTCAAAGTTTTCTTTCTCACTTCTTGACAGCACTGTCGCGTGTTTTGGTTCGCGGCAAATAATTTTAATGTTCCGGGAAAGTGAAAACGCGTTGTCTTTTAAATTAAATGAGTTTATTTAATTAATTGAAAATGCAAAATCACTTATTTTACTATTTCACAATTTTAATTTTCACTATTAAAAGTCTGACTTCCACTTGTCCATAAATTTCTATCGCAATCGTCTTCTAAAATCACTTCACAATCAACGAATATCTCTTTTCTATTACTTGAACAATATCGCTTTTCTATTCGCTTCACGATTTTGCAGTTTTTTTTACTATCGCGGTTCTAATGAATGATCCCCCCATTCATTCAGCTCGCCTTTATATAGGGTCTCTACCTATTCAACCCATTTCTCGTACATTGGCGAATGTTCTGCCGAGAGGTACCTGGTATATTCGAGCAGCTTAATGAATGGAGTGACGTCACTTTCAGATGTTAACCATGCTTGGTGGGTTCTCGTGCTTTTGAGTTAATTCATTTTGTTGATGTTCTTAATGGTTGCGAAAACAATTGCGACAGTAGCTCGCAGAATTCTTAGTACATGTAACAATATATATATATATATATATATATATATATATATATATATATATATATATATATATATATATATATATATATATGTATATATATATATATATATATATGCGTGTATATATGTAATATATATATATATATATATATATATATATATATATATATATATATATATATATATATATATATATATATATATATATATATATATATATATGTATATATATATATCCTATATGCGTATATAGGATATATGTACTCGTTTTTGCCGGATATAACGAAATTTGTGCCTGGAGCTCGCGTTTTTGCTTTGATTTTCACCAAATTTTCAGAAATTAAATATTTCAACTAATTTTGTTAATCATTCAAATTTGATACGCGAAAACCAAATAACACTGTTTTAGATGAAAACCTATGATTTCTGTTCTGACCAAGGTATAACTCCGATTTGTACCACTATTGGTACAAAGATCCATTCCAGTGTGTGATAATGCTCACAATAAAAAATCAAAAGTCGAACTATCCGAGAGAAAATGGCGGCCGCTCAAGAGTCGAAAAAAGTTTGACAATGAAAAAACACTTCAGGGTCAGGTCAGAATAGCAAAATGGCGGCCGCGCAAAGTTCCAAATTCGACAACTTCTTAAAGCTACAATTTATATTGGATTTTTTTGGAACCTAAAATCAAAGTAGACGTTAATGAGATCTTGTACTACGATGTATCAGAACTAAACTCAATTCCTATGAACGCTGGAGATTTTAGCAGAAGTAAGTTTTGCATTGTAGTCAAAAGATATATTTCAATATGGACGATACAACGTATTCAAGAAACTGTGTTTTAAAAGATTTAAAATGAAAGAAATTTGCCACTTACGAAGGGTGAAATAAAAAAACTTTTAGAAAAAAAAGAAAACCGGTTTCAAACTGCCCTTAAAAGGATGAAATAAATTTTATGGTAGCGGTGCCAAATGAATTTCCCCATTTCAACATAAAAACTTCCAACATATGCACCACCACGGAAGAAACGGGTAAACACTGATATGGCCCCACTTCAACAATCAAATATTCCATGATCACGTTTGCATTTATTCGCTGTAACTATATTCTTTGGCAAAATCCCCAGGCGCTCCACTTAAAGTCCGGTTAACTGTCAAAAGAGAATCCCCCAATGCTGGACTTTCTATACTAGCTTTCTCGTCTGTTAATTTTGACTAGCCCTATCATTCTGATGAATCATTTAAATTTGCAGGGTTTGCCAGAAACCTCCTATCCTATGTAGCTTATGCTGCATATTTGTTCAACCAATCGTCTATGCCATAGTACATTCAATATACTATCGTCTATGCCACTAACCATTCAAGTTTCCGAGTCCGAGTTAAATCTTTTGTTTGTTTATGTTATAAAGGTTTCCGTTTCAAACTCTAAAATACTATATCAAGCTCTTTATATTACACACATGCTTATTTCAGCTTTATATTATACGAGGTGTGACAATTAAGTAATGAGACTAATTTTTAAGTAATGAGACTAATATTATGGTAAACCTGCAACCTTGAAATTCCCTTCCCCTTGCCCGGCATCCTTCCCCTCTCCATTGATATATTTACCATCGCCCTAGTTTGCTCAGTTTGCCTGCTGTGTCGTGTTGAGTAGACGTGTGCTGGTGGTGCTCGTCACGAAAATGGAGAAACGAAATCAAGAGCAACGCGTCGCAATAAAATTTTGTGACACATTGGGCGAAACAGCTTCGGAAACGTACGCTAAAATTGTAAAAGGGTATGGTGATAGTGCTCTTAGTCTTGCCCAAGTGTTTCGATGGCATATAGAGTTTAAGGAGGGGCGTGAAAGCGTGGAGCAGGAGATCAGTCGAGGTGCGGACTGACGTGAATGCGCAGTCTTCCTGAGCAGCAAAAGCAGCATCGGAGGATCGTCACCTCTAAAGGGATCGCCATGTTGGAACAGCTGCTTTATTTGCCTGATATGCCACCCTGTGACTTTTTTTTGCTCCCTAGAACAAAATCGGTGTTCAAGGGACCCCTTTTTGAGTCGATTACGGACATCCAGGCGGCCTTGACGAGAGTACTCGCGAACATCCAAGTCAGAGCGTTCCAGAAATGTTACAAAGCATAAAAAATGCGCTGGAATCGTTGTATAGCTGCCGAAGGGACTACTTTGAAGGGGATAGCAGAGTTGTAGAATAATATTTAAATACACGGTTTTCATGGAATCAGTCTCATTACTTAATTGTTACACATCGTATTTCTTGTAATTTGCACAAAAAACACTTTGTTCAACATAGCTATAATCCCATAATATTATGTAATTAAGAATATTACGGGATTCTTTAAGTATGAATGGTCTACCTTCAAACATATTGAAGGGAATGATGATTTAATATTACATTAAAAAGAATACATTATAATAGTATCACACATTAACATTATATTAAAAAGAATATATTATATTAGTATCACACATTAACAAAATGAACAAATGATGAAAATGATTACCTTGGGTCATATGCCACATTCGTGCTTTGAGATGTAGTCCTAGGCATTAAGAATGAGAATGCAAATGTCAATTTCATTAGCAATGGTATGAGTTGGCTAATTTATAATTTGCTAGAATTAAGCCACTCACCCTAAAGTATGTCCTACAATCAGCTCGGCTTGTGCACTTAAAACATCAGCAATAAATTCGTCATTAAAAGCATCCTTCGGCCGACGCCATTTTCTCCCTCCTGGTAAAACCAATGGCCGCTCTTGAGGTGTTAGTGGCCCAAACGCTCGTGGTGGCCGTTTCGCAGTCCTTTCCTTGATGAGTCGCTGTTTATGCTCAAGTTCGAGCATGACCAATTCCTTTATACAAAAATTAAGTCAAATATCACATGATAATAATAAAATCTATATAATTTGAGTTTTGGATTCAAAAATAATGTGTAAGAGGAAGCTGCACGAATATTCTATGTAAAAGCCTTATTAATAACATTTTCTATGTGATCACTCTACTAAGCCTTCCTACAGGAATTCATTCTTGAATCTTTAATTTGTCACCTCGATTGCAAAGAGAGAAATTCCCTTTAATTTGTACAATTCTCTTCCTCTACTTTCTTGGTGTGAAGTTGGTGCGATTTAACACCTTAACTCCCTCATGCCTGTGAGCCTTTCAGTACCCACCTACCTTCTAAAGCCAGTTTCAATATTATACGAGTATAATTTAAAATGGAAAACCATAGAATATTATTTGACGGATAATTATAAACCTGAGTTTTTTAAAAATCCAGGAAATGTCAATTGTACCAAAGAGTTCAAGTGCCTTGTTACTTACATACTTTTCAATGGTTTAAATTCTCTGGTTCTTATAGATGCCCATATTTCTAACATACCATGGGATTCCTAGGACCTTTCTAATAATTTTATTTTGGAAAGACTGGAGTACTTTTTTGTTTGTCTTTGTTGTCTGGTAAAAAACAAGACTACTGTACTGTACAGTCATATAATCTGTTTGCAAATAAGCTTCCAATTGTTAAGGCTGTCTTCTAAATGAATGAGAGGATATAAAAAGGAGAGAAGTCCTATGCAGTCTTTTCGTTAATTTTGTATGTGTTATTTCCATGTAAGTTTATTGTCGTATATAAGTCCGTAGTATGGACTATATTGCCTTCTTAAGCGCTTGTACATACGATTAAGATTGTGGCGACGAACGGTTTAAGAACGACGCCAACCACACACATCGAAACACATCGTGTGGCAGCCAGGCCGTCAATGTACAATGCGACACAGTACACACACAGAAACTTTATGTGGAAGGCGAGTTGCTAAGATAAACGGGTCAGTTGGTCATAAGACTTCCAACGAATACACCAACGCGACGCGAATCTTTTGTTTATTTTTATATATCTTAGGAAATAAACGATGGTAAACTCTAATCCGACCGTGCTTGAGTTATTTCCTAAATTGGTGACCCGACGATGCCAGACACATTACGCAACGTAAATGGAAGTGAAACCCCCACCATCCCCATGATAGTGGAAAATGACGCGCAAGTTAGTGCATACCGACGCAGGCCGATACGACAGGGTAATTGCGGAATCGGAATGCAGAAATTACTGCCCATTGCCGATATTGTTGAATCGCCGCCTGAGTCCGCCAAGTATGTCGCGCTAAAGAAAAGGCTTTTGGCTACGTTCGGAGTTTCGGGCGAGGAAAGAATGCGCCAGGTGTTATTTGACATGGAAATGGGAGAACTCCGACCCTCGCAGTTCCTGCACCAATTACAGTACGCGGCAGGCAAGTCTATTCCAGACCAATTTTTAAAAACACTGTGGCTACAGCGAATCATTTAGAAGAACCGGCAGCAGCTGCGGATCGAGTAACTAGTGTCGTTGCCTCAAACGTAGCATTCATTCAAAATAGTGCAACGTCACACTCAACGTCAGAGTATGAGCAATTAGCGAAAAATATGACGAAGATAGGAGCAGTGCTTAGCCGGATTCAAGCGCCTTCAAGACAAAGCGTCGCTTCCACGTCTAGCTCGTGCCACCCATCATACCGATCGGCTACTCCGTTCAAGGTGAGTCAAATTCGTTTCTATCACCAGCAATTCAGCGCCAAAGGAAACCGTTTCAGACCGCCATCTGTATTCTTCAAGCAGCAGCTGGGAAACGAATCGAGCCGCTAGCCCAACAGGCAACAGCTAGTGGCACATCCAAAAGTCACCTCGAAATTTTTGACAATAAAACAAAGCTGAATTTTCTCATCGATACGGGAGCAGAGATATCTGTCGTTCCAGTATCCCGAAAGCACCCCACTCATTCATCGTCAGCCTTCAAGTTATTTGCAGCCAACGGAACTACCATCGACACATACGGTGTCCGAGCTCTAACCCTCTCCTTGGGTCTACCGCGAATTTTCCAGTGGCGATTCATCCTGGCCAAAGTATCACGACCTATTCTAGGTGCAGACTTTATTCGACATTTCGGGCTGGTGGTAGATATCGAAAATGACAAATTATCAGATTCCAGTAAGAACGCCTCTGCTAAAGGAAAAGTCTAGGAGTACAACCAAAAAGAGATTTCTACTGTGAAGGCAACTTTAAGGTATGCCAAACTCCTCAGAGGTTTCCAGGACTCACTAACCCTGCAATAGCTACACATGCTCCAACTCGTGGCACAAAGCATTATATTACAACGACAGGGCCCCCAGTGGCAGACTGCTCTCGGCAATCAAATCAGGAAAAGCTACAAGTGGTACGGCCAGAATTTCAATTCCTGCTTGACAATGGATTTTGTCGACCTTCCAAAAGTCCCTGGGCAAGCCCTTTGCACCCCATTCCGAAGAAAAATGTTGGCTGGCGCCCATGCGGGGCTGCCGCCGACTGAACGCCGTGACTTTGCCAGACAAATACCCGATGCAACACATTGAGGACGTCTCACTGAATTTAGACGGCGCACGGTATTTTTCAAAGATCCATTTCTTCCGAGCATTTCACCAGATTCCGATAGCTGAAGGGGATATTCCGAAAACTGTAATTGCTACGCCATTCGGCCTTTATGAATTCACAGTAATGACATTTGGTATTTGAAACGCAGCACAAACATTCCAGCGATTCATGGACGAGGTGCTTCGTGGACTACTGTTGCTTATGCTATGTTGACGATTTATTAATCGCCTCAAAAACGAAGGAAGAGCATGAGCAGCACCTACGACTTGTATTTGAGTGTTTATCGAAATACGGAATTGTTATCAATTTAGCCAAATGTGAGCTGGGAGTCAGCCGGTTATAGTATTTGGGACACGTTATTGACGAAAAAGATATGATCCCTCCGAAGTCACGTGTGGACGCCATTCGAAACTTTGTAAAACCAACTACAATTAAGGAACTTCGAAGGTTTTTAGGAACAAGAAATTTCTACAGGCAGTTCGTTCGCAATGCTGCGGTAATACAGACTCCACTCAACGACTTGTGCGCTAGACGTAAAAAGAATGACAAAACCGTCATCGAATGGACCCCAGAAACTAGCGATGCATTTATAAACTGTAAAAACAGTCTCGCTAATACTGTTCTATTAGTCCACTTTCGAGCCAATGAGCGTCTCATACTGACAACCGATGCATCTGTCGTTGCAGTAGGTGCCGTTTTAGTGCAGAAGCAGAATAATAATTGGCTACCTTTGGCATTTTTCCAGAAGAAGTTGTCCGCTCCCGAAAGTAAATATAGTGTATATGATCGCGAGCTGCTAGATATATTCCAGTGTCAGACATTTTCAGCACTATTTAGAAGGCTTTACTTTCTACATCCTCACGGATCACAAACCACTAAAGTATGCATTCGCTCAGTCTGCAAGCAAACCGTCGCCGCACCAAATCAGAAATCTCGATTACAGCTCGCACTTTTCAACAGATATCCGCTGTATCGCGGACGCAAGTAATGATGTCGCCGATGCGCTCTCGCGGCTGGAAGAGATTACGATGCCAACAATAATTGATGAATCTGAACGAATAAAAGAGCAAAAACGAGATATCGAACTGAAGGACCACTTTGTTCTAACACTACATCCCTAAAACTTGTCCACCAGCCAATAGGCTCAAGTGATGGAATAGTGTACGACAAGTTACTGCAACAATTAAGGCCCTTCGTTCCACTGACGTTACGAAGGAAAGTATTTTACATGTTTCATCAGCTAGCGCATCCCATTGCACGTGCCACAGTCAAGGCTTTAGCTGAAAGATAAGTTTGGACAAACATGAAGAAAGACGTCCGCGTTTGGGCTCGTTCATGCATTCCATGCCAGCGCTCCAAAGATGCTCACCATCAAAAGAACCCAGTACAGCTTTTCCAATGCCCGATGCTCGCTTTCAACATACCCATGTCGATATCGTGGGGACGCTGGTTCCGTCGCAGGGTAATAAATATTGCTTGAATGTCATCGAGCGATTCTCTTGGTGGCGAGAGGCATTCCCTATTGCGGATCAAACTGCAGCTACCGTCGCAAAAACATAGTTTAACGATTGGGTTGCTCGTTTTGGTACACTTCAAATAAATACCATCGATCAAGTTACTCAGTTTGAATCGGCACTGTTCAAAGCCCTGGCTGCATTTATCGGAAGTGCGAAAAACAGGACATCACCATATCACCCAGCGTCTAATGGATTAGTCGAACGCTGGCATCGGACACTGAAAGCAGCGATTATGTGTCACTCTAACAATTCTTCCTGGCCCGATATCCTTCCCACCGTGTTACTGGGATTGCGCACCAGCTTTAAGGAAGAGTTACAGGCCTCGTGTGCAGAGTTGCTATACGGAACTATACGGTCCATTCCGGGAGAACTCGTCAACCCTCACAGTTCCTCCGTAAGCCAGCATGATTGTTTTGTTCACCTTCGGGATATCATGTCATCAATCATGCCCGTGCACACACGTCGTCATGGCGACAGATCAGTTTTCATAAACAAAAAGCTGAATACATGCACACATGTTTTTGTGCGCGTCTATGCCGTTCGCAAGCCACTTTCGCCACCGTATACAGGACCACATCTTATAGTGCGTCGCCTGTCGACCGTTTACACGATCGAAGTAAACGGCCAACAAGTCAACGTGCCGCCCGAGCGCTTCATTGAAGCTTGAGCAAACGAATATTCTCGCGATCATATATCGGAGCCGGTAAGCGTAAATTCGATACCCTACAAGTCAGTAGCTACGCAGCAAGCCCGAAGCCAGGTGACAACCAAACAAGTTATTCCTGCTCATAAACACTCGCAGCAATCACCTCATGTGCATACAAAGCAGCATCCAACACCAATCAATACGCCGCCCGCAGGAACAAAAACGTACCTACCAAGCAAAAAGCATATATGTTCGAGGCACCATACTGATCATGACATTTTACTACCTCACCAATGCCACTTGGAAGGGAGAAGTGTGGCGACGAACGCTTTAGGCGTTGTTGGGAGAACGACGCCAACCACATACATCGATACACATCGTGTGGCAGCCAGGCCAACAATGTACAATGCGACAAAGCACACACACACACGGAAACTTTATGTGGAAGGCGAGTTGCTAAAATAAACGAGTCAGTCGATCATTAGACGTCCAACGAATACGACCAACGTGACGTGCATTTTTTGTTACTTTCATATATCTTAGGAAATAAACGATAGTAAACTCTAATCCGACCGTGCTTGCATTATTTCTTAAAAGATAATGAGATACTCTAACTATCTCTCAGCCCAAAAGGGGCTGCCGTGCTGAAAACAAACAAGTCGAAGATACTTAGCTGTTATGTTCCAGCCAATTGTATCATTATCGATGGTAAACGTCTGTAGAGTTTGTCAGGATTTACCTTGATTTTCCATTTGCAAAAGTATTCCATCTTGCAACTTTGAAGTGATGACTGATGCTTGTCATGACGTATTAAATATACAGATGTTATCAACATATAACGATAGTTTTACTCTTGGAGGTAGCAGAAGAAGGTCTGCAGTAAATATATAATGTAAAGAGCCGGTGAGATTAACGAGCTCTGAGGAGCTCCAGTTTCAATGGGTCTCTGGCTTGAGAGTTATTTGTCAATTCTGACACGGAATGTTCTACCTTCTAAGAAAAAGCCAATAATTTTAGTGATCTGCAGTGGCATATTGCATTGATTCATTTTGAAGATAAGTCCTACATACTAGACTTTATCAAAAGCCTTAGCTATGCAAAACATAACTAGGCCTGCTGAGTTTCTGTGATTCAAGCCGGTCTGATTTATTGAACAACTCTAACCAACTAGAGTTCAGTAAAGTGCATAGCTCTGAACCGAAATTATTCTTCCAGAATGATATCTTTGTCAGATACAACCTCATTGGGTCGATGCAGACTCACCCTTTCCGCAATTTTTGACAGCGGTGAAAGGAGATTAATAGGTGTCTAGTTTTGTGGAAATTGTTGGTCTTTAGAGGTTTTTTGAAAACAATAAACGCAGATTTTCATGTTTAAACGTTGACAGGAAAGGTGCTTAGTGGGTAGTCCGGTCGTCTTTTTGCGAACATGGGAGTCCCACACTCTGTGCGTAAATAGGCATTCATCTCCCTACCACAAAAAACCAAAAATAGTAAATTAAAACCATTTTTTTCGTCCAAATACACGTAAGACGATTATCTTGCGTGTGCGATTGTCTTGCCGAAGTGTCAGCGAGCTATGAAGAAGACTGAGCTTAGCTACTAGCTTCGCTTGACGACTGCGTACACATATGAGGTGGGTTCTGGTCGCACCACGAAGCTGCATTGCAAAATATTCACCATGCTTACGCTACTCTACAAGACATTCCGATCAATTTTTATTATCTTTCAAAATGTTCTGTCATGTCAATTAAGCTACTCTATACTAACTCAAAACATGTTTGTCTCTTGAAAGTTAGCAGACACCATCTTGCGAGCCTTGAGACAAATGCAAACGTTGTACAAAAAGCACTTCTTACTTTTCCTGAAAAAGGTGATTATATTACAAGGGGAATGTCAAACTAAAGATGTTAAAGTGGTTGAAGTAAACCACTCATCTCTGCCTAAAGGATGGAAACTTGACAGGTTAACTTAAACTTAGTAAAACAACAAACTGAACAGTCTTGACGGGGTGACTAACTTTCCTCTTAAGAAGCAGCCACTCCTGATCACTACGGAGCTTCTCGACTGCTTATGTTTATAACAGAATATTGCATTAGTTATATCAGTAAGAATTTTTAAAATGTTATCCGGTAGCCAAGAAATCATTTTTTTTCCTAATAGTTTCATATCTAAGTCCCTTATACTTATTGAGCGTTTATATAATGTGCTTAATTTCATCTAAATCTGTTGGTTCAACCTTGTCTTCATGCTGAATGTTATCACTCAGGAATCTGCTGACCGAAGAAGCAATTCTATCCTCAGTTTCAGAGTCCTCCTCGTCCGAAGAATGGTCTCAAAATTGCATTTCCAGAGAATCTACAAATGCTACAACCTTACTTATACTGCGGAATTGGGTCCCATCCCAACCAAGCATAGGTGATAACGCAATTTCATTATTTGTCCGAAAATATTTGGACTCTCTCCAGAAACGATTCTATCCCATTGCTTGTTTTAGAATACTCTTATCCAGCCACGGTCTTCATTAGTCATCCAAGTAGCATTTGTGCGTAGCGTAGCTCTCCTCCGAACTTGATTGCTTCTCCTAAACAGTTGTTTGATGTTCTGAGGGAGTTCATGCTCGACTCGTTTCCCTACTTGAAGTAGTAAGCGTATGGTTCTCTTTTCTCTCTATAATGTTGTCAATGTCGTCGGCCATTTCAATTGATTGAAAATTAGTTTCATTGACCAATGCGACTTTAAAAGCTTTCCAGTTTGTATTTTCCTTTTCCTGCATAGGAACATCAATAAAGATGTTTTCTAGAAAGAAACGAACTGTTTTATGGTCAGAAGACAATTCGTCGAGGACATTTAATCGAACAGTTTCTGTGAAACCTCGTAATATTCCGATGTTTAGTCCAAAGCCATTTCTTCATTTATAATGTGTCGGTTCATTAGGGCTTTTCAGGCTGATGTTGTTGACTGGGGTAAATGCATTGAGCTCACATCTCCAATGACGGAGGATGGCATTTAACCTTCAACTGGTGAAGTGGTGACGTCGCCAACATATTACAAAGTTTTTCTCAGAAATGGCTTGCAGCACGCAGTGTCGCGTCTTATTAGTTGCCTAAATATGAATTTCACACAGAAAATTAGTAT
This sequence comes from Odontomyia ornata, assembly GCA_963969285.1. Taxonomy (NCBI): domain Eukaryota; kingdom Metazoa; phylum Arthropoda; class Insecta; order Diptera; family Stratiomyidae; genus Odontomyia; species Odontomyia ornata. The sequence continues at coordinate 148,637,263 of OZ017739.1, forward strand.
TTGTTCAATTTGAGTATTTCAAACAAGGAACAGAGCTCCTCCTTGAACTTGAAAACATTTCGACCAGTTTCATAGATAGAGATAACGAAGAGGTTATCCCCACCTGGCAGTGAGATTTTGATAACGGACACTTCAAGAGATTCAAAGTTTTTGAATTCGGCTTTATTTATATTTTGGAAACAATAGGTCTTCTAACCAATATGCTGGTGTCATCTCCCAAATCACCGTTTACCCTATCGTTTCTTACGGATTCAAAATCCTTGAATGTCATGGAGTGCCATGAATTGTGGTGGGTTTCAGTGCGAAGTATGATGTCAGGCTTTTGCTTGACAATGAATTCCAAGGACAGTCACGTCGATGTAGACTCACTATGGAGTTGGCGTTGACCGAGATGAGACAAAGCCTATCCATGGGAATGTGACTGGATGACAAGCATTTGAAAGCCCTAAACGCTGAAAAAAAAGTTAACTTTTGAATCTTGTTTATCGATTCTCTCCGATAAAGAATTAAGTTGCTTGTAAATTTTTAGAAGCAGCTCATTATTGCCACTTACATTATTTATTTTATTTACATTGTCTGTTGGTCTTCTAGCAGCAATTACAAATGATACCTCGGGCTTGACGAAGCTAGTAGGTATCACACTGCGGTGTATTTAGCTTTATTTGGGAGTAAATTTTACCTTTGCATCTTGATACCGGGGGTATCCTCGATATGATGCTGAATGACCAAAGATACTCCAGTTCACACAAAATAGTTTTTCTTTTGGCTCCACCTGAGCCAATTTGCACTCGCTAAGAGCAAGGACATCTTTACACCTTACATACCTATATTTCATGGCGCAATTGGCAGCCGAATGCCACAATCTTTGGCACCTGTAGTACTGGTTGACCTCGCTCTTCTGGAGGCGTTCCGAGCTCACCACTTGGAAGTTCAAGTACCTTATTTTTTCAAGGGCACTTGAACTGTTTTTGCTTGAAGTCTGGACTAAGTAAAAAGGCAAATTTTTACACTCGATGATCGATCTCCTTGTTGCAATGTCTTTGACTGTAATAAACTCAGTCCAAACTCCAAACTCTTCAATAAAAAGGTCTGGTTTTTCACTTTTGGGGGTGTACGTAAAGTGCGGAATCTCTCCATTCAACGCACTTTTTGTTGCCTGAAAATCAACTAATAACTTATTTCTAATTGTCAGTTTATCACCATTCACTCTCTTGATTTCAAAATCATTTAATTTATTTTCGGCTGCCAAAAACCGCACCATATAATATAATATCGCACAGGAACACGTCGTCAGAAAGGTAAAGGCAACAACTCGGCAGAGTTGGGCATCCAGTCTGACACATACATTTTCCACCAAAATAAATTACTAAACCTCCCTCGCTGTGTGAGTTGGTGCAAAGTCGTGTTGAAAGAAACAATGGCTCGTCTTGGGATAACTCAATTATTTTAGAGATTTCCCTCGCTAACAGCAGTTTATAAGATGCTCCCGTTCGTCTACCATGTAGGATAGGCAGGTAAATAGTTCCATGGTATATGGCTCTCCATACCATAAGAGAACCTAGTCGGAGATGATGGCGTGACAGGTGCATAAGTTCCTTCCTAATAATGTGATAATAGTAGGAGAACCATCTGGATCATCCAATGAAAACCGTTTTTTGTCTGTGAACTCCACCTGCCTCCATTGCAAAGTCCAGCTCATGAGCTAAGATGCAAACCCCAGACGTTACGAGTGATGTGGCTGCGTTAACACTCTTTTTCCTTCAACTTAAAATGTTTTGAAGATAAGGAGGCTTTTAGGACTCGTTGGTTTAACCTAACAGTTGCCATTAATTGAAAGTGCTCCGCAAGTTGACGCACAGTACGTGGAAAATTCGATGCTTCTCTTAATAGCCGTCGTTTTGATGTGGCGGAAACCGCACTTTTTCTACCTCCTTCGTATCGTTGGTCATAGTTCTAGTGATCCCATATGTCTCTTTTTTACTCGATGCTCGCTGCAAAGAATCCAAGCGTCGCCAAGCAACGAATGACGATCAAAAGGAGAACGCGTCTATGATGCCTGAAACGACGTGTCCACACTCTGCATGTGCTTGTGTTTGCATCTCAACCAAGGCACGCGAAAATCTCCCTTGGTATAAATCTTTGTTTACGCCAAGACTGTGGAAGCAGTGGCGCTACAGCTACTCCCTCCCCAATGAGCTTCGCGGGGTGCAAAGGGTATGAAAATGTAACGCGCTTTTTGGCCTTCGATATATTTGCCGGTGATGGAAGCTAAGCAGGTAACGAAGCAGCGACGGATGTTGGCGAATGAGGCGGTGAGCTGTTAAGCGGTGGCGTGGGCTGTGAAATCTCAGGCCCTGGTATGGAGGCTGGTGAATCGATTAAAGTGGACGTTTGTGAATCTGTGCTTACTGGATGCCTTAAATCTGTAGTGAAGTAAGCGGGCTTCAGCTGATCTGTCGATAGTGTTTTTACTATGCCATTGACGATATGCTTTATTACTCGATAAGGGCCGGAAAACGGTTACTCTAGTGGCTTTTTGATTAAGGCTATTCGGCAGAAAGCGTATTCGCAAGTGGCTAAGTCCCTGAAAACGAAAGAGCGATAGTTGACAGATCTGGAAGCTTGGATTGGGCGAATGGCGTTGAATAGGTGATGGAGGTCGGTAACGAAAACTGCCAGAGTAGAAACTGGAACAGGGTCAATGAATTCGCCTGGGATGCGAAGTGATGTCCCAAAGACTAGTTCTACTGGCGAGGCCTGAAGATCCTTCTTGAAAGTCGTTCGCAAACCAAGGTGTACGGTCGGAAGTACTTTCGGCCAGGAGATTTCTGGAGCACTGTCGAAGGCTGCAAACAATGTACATCTGAGAGAAGCCTTGAGCGTGCAGTGCATCCGCTCTACTATGCTGTTCGATTTGGGGTGGTAAGAGGTCGTATGAATTTGATGAGCTCCTGGGAGGCGAAATAGTTCACGGTGAAGCTCAGCCTCGAATCGCGTGCCCTGATCGGTCGTAATTTCGAGCGGCGTTCCAAAGCAGGATATTCAATTGTCAAGGAAAGCACGGGCGACGGTTGCGGCTGTCATGTGACGTACTGGTATTGCCTGTGGCCAATGGGTGTAGCGGTCTATAATAGTTAGACAGTGTTCAAAATTTTCAGTGAGTGGCACTCTGATCAGGTCCAAATGGATGTGGTCGAATCTTTGATCCGGTGCTGTGAAATTTCCTGGTTTCATTCTGCTGTGGTGATGAACTTTTGACTTTTGGCAGAGGATGCACTACTTGGCCCACCGAAATATGTCTCGCGCTTAGCATTAGCACGACCACACGGATGCGACAAATTGTGAGCTGCGTCGAATGTTTGTTTGCGTAGTGAGACTGGCAAGTAGGGCTCAATACTGCTGTCGTGTTTGGTGCAAACCAATGAATATCCGTTGAGCTCGAGGCGTCGAAGCTTGAAACGAGGGATAGCTAATAGGTGCGGTAGGTGTTCATCTTTCTCTTGCTCAGCGCTAATGGTGCTGAGGTTTCAGGCGGCAGAACGCGCGAGAGTGAATCGGCTACAACGTTTTCTTCCCCAGGTGTTTATTCCAGCTGGGTATTAATCTGCGATATAAAATCTAATTGCCGAATCTGCCGAGGCGATGCTTTTTCTGATCGTTGCTTGAGTGCATGAGTGAGCAGCCGATGATCTGTATAGGTCGTGAACTGCCTGCCTTCAAGAATGCGCTGGAAAGGTAAGCTTAGCTTTCTTTTTTGTGATCCCTTTAAGTAAATAGGTGAGAGGAGCTTGCAACAAAGCAGCTTGTGAAATGCAGCGCCAGTAAAAGTTCAGCATTCCCATGAAACGTCTGAGCTGCGTAGTGTTCTATTGGGAAGTCGATGATGGCCTAGGTCTTTGACAGAGGTGGGCGAAAACCTTCTTACGATGCGTGATAGCCGGAAAATGGTACCTGTGGCTAGGCGATCTGATATTTAGTCCCGTTAATTTGGAGGCATGCTTCGTGTAAAGTCGAGAGAAATATAGCGAGGTGCGCCTGATGCTCTTCGTGGCTGTCTGAGCTGACGAGAAGATCATCCTTATATTTACGCACGAATGGTAGATTTCTGAGGACATTATTAATTGTACGCTGCATGGTTTGAGTCGCATTCTTCAGACCAAGTGGCACGCCCAAAAACTCGGACAATCAAAAAGGTGTCGCGACTGCTGTCTTTTCAATTTCTTCCGGTGCCATCGGGATCTGTTAAAAGGCTTCGTGAAGGTCGATGACCGTAAACACTTTGCCTTGAGCATCCTGCAGCAAGTCCTCTATTTCTGGAAGTGGGTAACGGTAGGGGCGGGTGATTGCGTTGAGCTGGCGATAGTCACCGGTACCTCGCCAACCCCCATTGTCGTTCGGCATCATGTGAAGAGGACTGGTCCACTAACTCCCTGAGGGGCGGATGATTTTTCACTCTAACAATTCGGTGAATTCCCTTTTAGCTGCACTAAGTCGTTCACCTGAGAGCCGACGTGGTCGGGTGAATACTGGCGGGCCACTAGTAACGATGTGGTGTTGAACGGGTAGATCAGGAACGTGCGCCATCTCTCCAGAGCGAGCAGAGCTTTTTGCGAAATTGTCGATAAGCTTTGCGTAGACCTCGTTTAGAGATCTGTGAGGCATTGTTTTGGGTGCAGCAATTATAAAAGAGTGCACTACCGCAACTGGACCAATTGCTGAAAGGCTGGTGCGACCATCTAGTAAGCGGTGATTTTGGAGATCTATGAGAAGTCCGTGGTGTTTCAAAGTGCCTGTTCCAAGAATTGCCGTCTGCACGTTTGCAATGATAACGCTCCATTGAAAAGGGTGGCGTAAACCAAGGTTTAAGCTGACCTGTCCCTTCGGAGTGAGACAGCTCAGCTTAAATTGGTGTTCCGTTGGCTGCAGTAAGAGTCAAACTCTGTTTTTGAAGCGGCTTCTTGATAATGTTTTTGGGAGTGATAGAGAGTTCAGATCCTGGGTCCATGAGAAATTGGATCGAGAAATCGCAATCCAAGACGTAAAGGCGGCTTTCTGAAGAGTTCCCGGTGACGGCCACCAAAAGTATCGCCAGCTTCTACAGTTTTCCTGAGGCGGCTGTGCCTGAGCGGAGAAATAACAACGCTGCCTGCAATTTTGCGTGCGTCCGCCGTGCCTTGTGTGGTATCAACAGTACCCCGTTCTTTCGTTGGGGCCTGGTGTATAGAAGCAGGCCTGGGGGTTACGGCCGCTTCGTGATACTGAACGGCTTCTCTGATCTGGATCTCTCGTATTTAATTGGAGCTAGCGGGTGATGTTCGTGAGTTTGGCGATGGCCTGTTGCATTGCGGATAGCTCCTGCGTTAGCAGATCAGGCGGAGACTGTGGAGATACATAGCCGGATGAAGAAATTCGAAATTGAGAAGTCACCATGACAGATGGTCCTATGTCATGAGCCTCATCAGCCAGAGTGCCCTACAGAGCCTCATCAGCTACAACAGTGTCTGGCCTTTCATAAGAAGAAGCATGCGGCGCGTCTGCTGTGGTAAAAGATCTAACCGCTTGACTCGTAAGACGTCATCTCCAACACGTTTGCCGCCAAGCGTCCGCATGTGGCGCAGTAGTTGCGACGGCCTTTCATCCCCGAGCTCTACTCCAGTCAAGAGCTTATGGAGCTGTGCATATGGTGAATCGGTGAGGCGCAAGGCTATGGCTTTTTTCAGCGTGTTATAACTGTCTACCACCCGCGGCGTACGGAAAATGTCAGAAATGTCCGCAACTGTTACAAAGTCCAGTGCTCCGACAACGAGGTGATACTTTGTTGAGCCTGAAGCTGTTCTGTGCACGTAAAACTGTGACTCAATGACGGCAATTTGTAGCTACTCACGACATTCACCTGTTGCTGCCCGGTGGGCTCCGGAGCCAAATAATCTCGTTCCTTGGGTACGATCTGCTCGGCGTGGTTCTCCACACTCATTTTGGAACTTGCTGATGATTTACTTAACTGCAATTGCGAGTCTTTTTCGAATTGCCGTCTGACATAAGCACTGAGCACAATTCACACTGCCGAATGAGTCCACAGTATTTTGCTTTTCTGTTGTTCTTTTGTTTAAAATACAGGGTCAACACTTTTGGGAAATGAAATGGTACTTCATTAACATTAATAAATTTATTAGTGAACAGAAACTACAATTTACATTTCACAAGATACAAGTTAGGCTAGGATGAATGTAGAATGATAGGCACGTCTTGCTGCTCGTGCAATAAGCTACTACATGCTGCAACGCATATATTGCCACTCTCTTTTTTACTCGATGCCCACTGCAAAGAATCCAAGCGTCGCCAAGGAACGAATGACGATCAAAAGGAAAACGCTTCTATGATGCCTGAAATGACGTGTCCACACTCTGCATGTGCGTGTGTTTGCATCTCAACCAAGGCACGGGAAAATCCCCCTTGGTATAATTCTTTGTTTGAGACTGTAGAAGCGGAGGCGCTACGTATATATATATATATATATATATATATATATATATATATATATATATATATATATATATATATATATATATGTATATATACATACATACATATATATATATATATATATATATATATATATATATATATATATATATATATATATATATATATCTATATATATATATATATATATATACATATATATATATATATATATATATATATATATAAATATATATATACATATAAATATATATCTTCTCCTTCTTTGTAGCCCTACAGCCCCTTCGGCTCTTCGCTTAGAGATAGAGTATCTCTTTGTCATGATCGAATGTATCGGCACTCCACAAGATGATATGATTATTATCACGCTTTGGCCGTGTGTCCGTCCACCCAGCTGCGATACGTTCAGATTTTAAATCAGCACGTTTCATAACTGAACAGGCTTATTAGTCCGTCCGAAGAACCACTCGAACTAAATCTCGTTGACGCCAACGAGACTTGAATCAGAGCCCTTCGGCTTACGGGCTTAGTGCTCTAACCACTAAGCCACGCAGACCACCTATAAATATATATATACACATATATATATATATATATATATATATATATATATATATATATATATATATATATATATATATATATATATATAAATATATATAAATATATATAAACATATATATATATATATATATATATATATATATAAAGATATATATATATGTATGTATATATACATATATATATATATATATATATATATATATATATATATATATATATATAATATATATATATATATATATATATATATATATATATATATATATATATATATATGTGTGAGTATATAGACATCTGGAACCCACACAGTCAAGCTGCTGATTTAAATATCACAATCTGAATTTCATATCAGTTAATTGTTTCATTCGAAAGTTTTCTTTATTGCACCTAATTCCTGAACCATCAAATTCACCTCAATTTTCGATAGTTACAAAATAATTATTCACAGAGATCGAACCCATAGAATATATACCCTAAAAGGAAAGGTTCGAATATGTTAATTCAACCAGTCTAGAGACCTTGAAGCGTGGTTTCATAAAAAAAACTTCAACGATAACATAACAAGCAAATGATACTATTTGAGGAAGCATATGAATGCGTATTTAACCCAATTTTTCGTTTCTTTTGTTTTTAACTTTTGAGCAACGTCCTTGCCTGGAAGCATTTTGAAATATTGTTGAGTATTTCACAGTTTTCACTTTTTCAAGATTCCCTCTCGACATTTATAAAAGCGAAAATTCAAATAAAAGATACGTAGTTTATAACACAATTTAAATTTAATGAATCACACGATCAACAGTTAGATCCAAAAATAGTCAACAAAATTCATTTCAAAATATGCAATGTATGTATGATGAATTTAATATTTCATAGGGAGTGGAGATGCCAGAAGTAGATTAATCTTTTCAAAAATGCTTTTTAGAAAGTTAAACTACGTTCATAATAAAAATCGAACTTTACGAGCTGTAATTTGCTGCAAAATAATTATTAGGAACTACTTTCTATTCAACAAATGTATTGATAAGTTTACAAACCTTTTGACTTTTTGACGTATGCTCTTCAACCATGAACTCTTCTTCATGCTGCTCCTGGTAAACCGTTGTTTCTTGCGTCAGTTGCTGATGGACTTCTTCTCTCGATTCGGTCATCCGTTCTTCAGTTGTATCTTGCTGCTCGCAAATCGTTTGCTCTTCCAAAGTTTCTCCCTGTTCAGATTTGCAAGAAACTTCAGTAACTACGTCCTGATTACAATCGTCTGTACCTGAGGAAAATCAATAGAGAGCTATTACGATAGGAATATGTCGAATTTTATCAAAAAATCATTGACTAAGATATTTTGTTCAGGTTTATCTCTTTGTTAGTTGATCCCTTAATAATTTGAATTAAATTGTTGCAAGGCGAAATTCGTCAATAAAACGGCTTTTGATGATGCTTTATCCTTACTTTTCACTATGAATCAAAAATATCAAAAAACATACACAAAACACTTACATTCAGTTGGTTGATTTTCGCAGCATTCCTGTTCTACGATTTGGGCATAGGGTTCTGCCTCTGCCGATATGTTAGAGGCTAATGGTAAATCAAGTTTAACATTTGGTAGAAGTTCACTTAGTTGCCGGGTAACAGCATCTAATGTGGCTTGAATAGTAGACGGCAAAGTTGACAATGCCATAAGTTGCTTTTGTATATCTGTTAATTGCTTTTCAAAAATAATTTCCTCTTCCGTCTTTTTCGGTAGCTCTACTACCTCAATCTGCAGAGCCTTTAAATTTTGTTCTTCATCAGTGCTCACAATTTCTGCTTCTAGGTTCGCTACATTTTCGGAACCTTCAATACCTTCTGTTTCAAGTAGCGCTTCCTCGGTTGGTTCTAAGTTCGGTACTTCAGTATCAGTGGGTGGCTCAACAGCTTCTTCTTCTTCCTCTTTCACTTCTGCAGTCTCCTCCGGTATCTCTTCCTCTTGTTCTGGCACTTGCTCTAAAGTTTGAGGCTAAACGAAAAGTTGACCTTTTTAGTAAAGTAATCTAGAGCCCAATAAAAACCTACCGGTGGAGAAGGAGGCCGATCAGGTGCCACTCTGGGCTTTTGTTGTTTGACGATCTTGACCCTATAAGTTTCAGCAGATATATCAGGCTCAAATTTGTTTTTAGGTATTGGACGGTCTGGTTTTTGAAGAAAAGTAGACCATTTTCGTTTTTCTTTCTCCTTTTCTACCATCGTTTTCCAGGATTCTTCTTTGATTGTCTGAAATACTTCACTTGTTTGGAAAAATCCAGCTTTCTTCTTCTCTCTAAATAGAACAAATGTATTAATAAAGAACTGTTGGATAGAAAGATAAAACATTTACTCGCTGGCAGCTTGCTCCTCTACAGACGTAATCTCTGCCACTTCAACATCAGCTACTTCTACATCAGCTACTTGTTGCTCTTCGTTTGTTGGTTCGGCAGCTTCATCTGCATTTTGGCGGTATCCATTAACCTGTTCCACGAGTGGTTCTTGAGTGGGTTGTGCGGCAATTTGCTGGAATTGCTGTTCCGCTGACTGTTGAGCTTCGTCGATGTACTCAAATTCTGTATTTTCGTCCCTATTTGTTTTGGAATGCTATCAATAAAACCAAGACAAGTGACAGACAAACCTGTATACGGTGAGGAAAAAATTATTTCCACATTCAGTGATCGTTTTATGCACATCTGTGTGGCTCATTGCTGCCGTTGATTTATCATTGATTCGTATGACTATATCTCCAATTCTCATTCCAGCTTGTTCAGCCAAGCCACCTTCAGCTACCTAACAAAGGATAACAACGCAGTGAGAAAGAAGTATCGCAAAACGTTTCAAATGCTACTGATTTTAAAATATTTCAGAGGAGCAATAAGACCTCCTTTTTTATCCTAACTTTTCGTGGTAGAGTGGTGAAGGCAATTTATGGCCTGAGTTTAATATTCCCAGATGTTCAGGGCTTCTAGAATGCCCACTAAATAAAGAGTTTTCCATTAAGGACATAACAATTTTATCTATTAATAAAACACAGAAATATCTGAGATATTGAGTTCAAATTTATTGTGGGTGTAGTGTAAGCACAACACTTTGGTCATATGACCACCACGAGCTCGTTTACGGCGGTTGATTCTTTGGACCCAATTTGCCACCACTCTGGCACACATTTCAATCGGAATGTTAGCAATTTCGCGTTGGATGTTGTGACTTGATATAGCCCCATAAAAAGAAATCCAATGGTGTTAGATCGCACGAACGAAGCGGCCCTTCGACCGGTCAATTTCTTGAAATAACACGTTCACCAAATTTGCCTTTCAATAAATCGATTGTGAGGCACGCTTGTTGAAAGCACATATCGTTGATGTTAAGTTCATCCAATTCTAGCCACAAATAATCTTCCAGCATAACACGATAGCGCCCTCCACTGACGCTAACATGACGGTCGTTTTCATCCACGAAAAAATACGGTCCAATCGCATGAAAACTACACCAAACAGTAATTTTTTGCAGATACAATGGTGTCTCAAGGAACATATGTGGGTTTGTTACTGACCAATAATGCATATTTTGCTTATTAACAAAGCCATTGAGCCAGAAATGAGCTTCATTGCTGAATATGATTTTTCGATGAAATTCTTCATTTTCTTCAATCTTTGCCTGAGCCCATTTGGAGAAGTTTCGGCATTTCAAATGATCAAGTGGCTTTAGTTCTTGAGTCAATTTGATCGTGTAACCATATAGGCCAAGATATTTTCGCTAAATACCCTACAGTGTCGTGTCGATGCCCAACTTTTGAGAATGACGTGGAATTTACTGATTTGGTTCATTTTAAATTGGTGCACTTACGGCTGCGATATTTCTTTCGTTCGAGCGGTACGACGTTTTTTTTGGCACCGAAACGTGTAATAATGAAAATTTGAATTTGAACTTTTCCACTATAGCATGCACAACCTGTCAGGTGAGACAATTATTATGGCCAGAAATCGGAGTAAGCGCCGTTAAAGTTGCGATCACCGACTCAACATTTCGGTAGTAATTTTTAATAATTTCTAAACAATGCTGGTTCGTAAACTTTATCATGATAAAAATGTTGACTTTGACTAACGTTTTGACTTTGAGAATTCATTAAATAAGTTTAAGGGTGCGTTCATATAAAGATACAAAATTCTTATGTCCCTAATGGAAAACTCTTTACCTGCCCTGAGAATCTAAGAACCTAGCCTGGAACCGTTTCAATACGCCTTGGTGCACCGCTACCCTTCAGAGGAGAGCTAGATCGGTTACTAAAAAAGAGACCTGTTCACCTGGAACACGTGACACTCTCAGGAACTGGCTTGAATTGGCCATAGACTCAGCCCATGGAGTAGCCAGGTGGTCCATCCCTCTTTCACATAACTCAACCAGCACGTTACGAATCGATAAGTGAGTTTTGTGTCTCTTTTAGGGCTGCAGACTCTCTTACTCTTGCTTGTAAGCAACTAAATATTTCTGCACTCTCTACAAAGGAGGGTGATGATATCATTTTAGCAATCACCAATATCGCTCATGTAGCGACTACCCAATATACGGATGAAATAGTAGCAATATAGGTATAGTTCCGTGCTGAAAGGATAGTCCCATATTTCCGAGCCTTACTGCACGGTGCTCATCAAAAGTAAGCATTTGATGACTATCAGCAACGGTTGGAGCCAACGTTTCTTCCTTTCATGGAATAGGCTGTGGTCCGTCAGGCAGTCCCTCGGAATCCGCATCAGATATTCTAGAGCACGCAAAGGATTTTTCAAAACATCCATAACACCCGCTTATCTATCGGGATTGAAGTTGTTCGTGAAATCAAGTCTGATAAGCAAAGACCCATCGGATAGACCGGCTGTGAGCCGCTATTCCTTGGACGACACTCGTCACCTTCGTAATAATTCAGTGGTTGAGTTCTCTAGCGCCACTGCTGGGCAGTTATGTCGACAACAGCATGGATTCCATCAATGAGTCTTCCCCGAATATATTTTTCTCAAGCACTTTCCAAACCGTAGCCAAAATGCATAACAGACGGTATGCAGAGGGTGACTCAGAACTTCCCTTCATCTTATTGATCAGCATGAGCCTTGGTACTTTTCAATGCTTCGGAAAGTCAAAACAATAGTGATAAACTGGATGCAGTACCTCATTTGGGGTGATATCTGATCATATGCCTTGTTTGCCTTCATGGATAGTGAAGGACGGAGTGCAACGGGGAAAATCCCTGCATTATCACTTCCACCTTTTCTGCTTTATGTAAACAGGATGTAGTAATCGAGCAGTCACACAAGCAGACTGCTCAAAAACCTTCCTATCCCTTACTCAAAATTTGATGTAGCAGATTTGGAAAAACTATATCATCATTTCCATTGTATTCGTAATTTATAAAATAATTTTTCTTTCTTATTATTATTGAATGTAATTTCATATCAATTTTTCCTTTATATTAAATTTAAATGTTTCCCTAAATTTATTGTATATTCGTAATGAGATTAAACTTTTATTATTATTATTCCTCCTCATTTTTCTTTACCCCGGTTAAATTTTGTTTTTAAAAATTTAAATCTGCCACATAACAATTCGAGTATGGGAATGCTGATATCATACAGCATTCGACGGATTGCATTGCCAAATGCAATACCTTATTGGATAAGGAAAAATAATTTATTTACAGTGCAGAATTTGTGTTTTGGAATTTTTCTCCGCATTTCAATTAACGTTTCAGCTCACCACCAGATCTCAACGGGCGCTTGTCGAGGATGCCGGTGCGTACACTTTTTGCCTTTTCCTTTTTTTATATTTTTTTGTTTTTAAATATATGCATACAAATTTAATAGGACACCAGTTACAATGATAACTAAACTTAAATCTCAAATTTATATAAATATTCAGGGTATTTACATTCTATTGAAGGTGGTTATGTAAAAGAAACTCCTGTTTAGCTCGAAAAATAAATAGCAAATAATAAATTAATGTTCGGGACGCGACACAGTAGTCTGTGTATTTCTCAATAACAAACTGTGAATGTTTTCATTCGGAACGTCCCTTACTTGTTTGTTAAGAAAACCAGTTGTAAGGAAGTAGTTAACCAATATTCCTTTCAAGATATCGAAAGGGAAGTAAAAAAATATGAAATTATTCGCGATAAGTAATCTACCTTTGAGAGGTGCTTGATATCGAATTTAAAGTATGGTGTCTCTCAATATTTCAAACTCTCACTGCTATTTCTCTTTGATGTAATTATTGTATGAAAGATTTGATTCCGAAATGAGTCGAAAATACGGTATCAATGAATAACACAAAATAAATAATAAAATGAATTGTTAAACCGTAACCCTAGGTCTTTCCATTCCGTTATACCTGACCGAGTATAGGACCCGCATCGATGGCCGACTCCTCCGCTCAAATGGGTTAGCAATCGGGCGCGGCCCTCCGTTTTTTGCTGTTTAACAGGGGCTCTTGCCGGGTAGAATGGCGTGCCCTTTTATGGTATGGGGTTATGTCATTCCATCACATAATTCTATAACATAAATTGGTCACGTCTATATTTCTCTTTTGATGGGAAAGTTTTCCACTCAAATGGGAAATATATGGCCACGTCTACGTTTGGATCTTGATCCGGTTGGGAGGATGCGAGGGGGTACCACCTCCATTTGGATGTCCCACTCTTATTTGTGGGCCATAAGAATCGTCGGGTAACGACGAAGTCCCCTTAAGTCCGTCTGTCTTCCCCAGGTCCAGTTTGTCCTTTTTCGTCTGCGATTTCTAACCCTTGGCTGGTTACCTCCTTTTTTCGATTCGGTCGACTGTTATTTGACCCAGGAACTCGTGGATGTGAAATTCTTTTGTAGTGGTTCCTTGTGCTAGGGGGAAGGAACCCGCCCCCACGATACTGCAAAGCTAGCCTGCCAGCGCATTCACGCGTCCCCAGGTAAGGCCAATCTCAGTGGATCCCAACATCAGGTGGACGTTACTGCTGTTGATTAGCTCGCGAATATGTTTCTTGGCCAACTTGTATACACTAAGAGCTTGGCCAGGCAACGTTTCAACAGCTGTAAGTAATTTTAGCTGCACTGCAGCCAGCACCACTATCATGCCCCTTGAATTGCCCAATGGGAAAGTTTCTAATGTTGAAGTTCCAAGCTTACACTACAAAACCTTAGAAAGTTTTTCCGTGTAAATTCAACACAGGTAAACATTTTCACGTGTTTAATTAACACGGGCAACGCCAGCTTCCATGCAACCGTGTGTGTGAAAATAACACGGATGTACCGTGCTGGGCTCTCGACACGGTATACCCGTGTTCACAATTTGCCGTTTTATGCTAAACGCGCATGAAAAAAACACGGTTCCTACAAATTCATACGGGAAACTAAATAACACACGAAAAGGTGAAACGGATGTGAAGGCAACACAGGAGTTGTCAAATATGGATTTACAGAAAGCTGTAATTGCCCACGTACGTTTGTGAAAGCTTCCGATTGTTCGTTTGTGAGTATATTTAACAGTTATAAATGAAAAAGGTGTTTCATTTGTGAAATTGAACAAATCAAATTCATCAATCGTGTAAGTGTGATAGCATGTGAATAGAAAGGAATAATTTTATAATTTATAAGTTTAATTTATTGTCATGATAAAATTACTTAAATCCTAGCTATTTAGCGGTAAAACTCATTCCTTTCATCGTTGAGGAAGCAAACATAATTACAATACTGAATTTCAATACAAACTATTGGATGTGTAAATATTAACTTATCATCTTCTTCTTCGTAGTAGTAGTACTACAGCCCCTCTCGGACCTTCATTTCCTGCAAATAGCGCCTCCAACTGTCTCGGCTCATTGATTACGTCCTTTAATTTTGAAATCCAAGCAGCGATGAACTGTCTTCGTTGAGCAAGTCAGACCAGCGTTTCGTATGTTTCCCCACTGGTCTTCGCCTATCAGTTCTTCTAACGAAAAACTTTTTGGGTATGCATTGCTCGTTCATACGATTCATATCGCCAGCCCATTGTAGCTTCCACAGTCTTACAACCGTTAAGACCTCCGACTCGTCAAAAATTTCATACAGTTCATGGTTGTATTGAATTAACCATTGGTCCCCATCTAGCTTCGCTCCAGTTATTCGCTTCAGGACCCATCACTCAAAGGCGTTCAATATATTTGCGGATGCGTCCATGTTTCACATCCATATCATAACACAGGTCTTATCACATATTCGTGTACTTGGAGTTTTGTTTTCCTGTGAATGCAGTTGGCCTTCAAGAGCATCAAAGTTGAAAAAAAAAATATTTTATTTGCGAACTGTATTCTTCGGTGTATTTCGTTTCTGTCATGAGCGGTTCTCGTTATTTTGGCACCTAAATACACAAATTTGCTCACATTTTTGATACTGTTGTCACCAAGTGAGATATTTTGTGTATTTGAAGTATTTCACCTCGACTGCGTCATGAGCTTTGTTTTATTCTCATAAGTTTGTAGCCCTACTAGTTTTGCTTAGCTGTCGAGTTTCAGGAAGAGTTCTTTGGTCCACATAGGCTACTACGTGACTCGACTTGTATACTAATGTACCTCGTGTATCGACAGGCTACTTTCTTATGATGTACTCCAGAACCAAATTGAATAGCAATGGGGCCAGCTCATTTCCCTGTTTTAGTCCGATATTTGTGTCAAAGGCATCGGTGAGTTGGTTATTGATGCGGACTGTGGAGGTCGTCGGCGTCATTGTCATTTTGGTAAGATGGACTAATTTGGCTGGGATGCCCAAGCAAAGCATTATTTGGTACAATACGTTACGACCAATACTGTGGTACACTTGCTTAAGGTCAACGAAAATATGGTGTACGTCTCTATGTTGAAGCTCCAGCATTTTTCAAGTACCTGCTTGACAGTGAACAAGCGGTCTATCGTCGATCTATTTTGCACGCCGTATAAAGTAGTGATATGCCTCTATAATTTTCTTACTATAGCTTGTCACCTTTTTTTGTCGATAGGGAATATAATTGAATTAACTTATCATAAGGTATGATATTTTCTACTGTTGGTGCAAGCTTCGCTAAAGAATAATTGTTTAACGCATTAATGATAATGTTCGTAAGGTCCAGTATATATATATATATATATATATATATATATATATATATATATATATATATATATATATATATATATATATATATATATATATATATATATATATAATATATATATAAATATGTATATATATATATATATATATATATATATGTGTATATATACTATATATATGTATATAAATTATATATACGAGGTGTGTTCAAAAAGTCTTTTGAATTTTCGCGGGTTACGTATATTCGAATTTCGATTTTTTTGTGGCGTTATGTTGGTACTCATGTCTGTCACTTATGCCGACAAGCTCGGCCATTTTGAATGTTCACTTGATTGGTGATAGCTGCTTTACTTGCACGTGTTTTCAATCGTCTTCGATTTTTACTTATTCAAAAAAGTGGATCAAAGAACGTGTATCAAATTTTGTGTGCAAAACGAAATTAAGTGCGCGGATGCATTCCGAATGTTGACTGTGGCATACCGAGAAGCTACCTTGGACCGAAGCAACGTTTATCAGTGGTACAAAATGTTTTTAGAAGGCCGAGAAGATGTGAACGACGACGAGCGTGCCGGACGCCCGAGCACTTCAACAACAGACGAAAAAATTAATGAAGTGGAGAAAATGGTATTGGCCAATCGTCGAATCACCGTTAGAGAAGTTGCTGAGGACCTAAACATATCGATTGGCTCGTGCCATTCGATTTTTATCAACGATTTGGGCATGAGACGGGTCGCCGCAAAATTCGTACCAAAATTGCTCAATTGCGACCAAAAACAGCAACGCATGAACATTGCTAATGAGATGTTAAACTCTGTCCGCGACGAACCAAATTTTCTCCAGAGGGTCATAACTGGTGACGAATCGTGGGTTTATGGTTATGACGTGGAAACCAAAGCTCAATCATCTCAATGGAAGCTGCCGCATGAACCAAGACCGAAAAAAGCGCGCCAAGTTCGGTCGAATGTGAAAGTTTTGCTGACAGTTTTCTTCGATTGCAGGGGCGTGGTGCATCATGAGTTCTTGCCACAGGGAAGAACGGTCAATAAGGTATATTACCTGCAAGTTATGCGCAATTTGCGCGAAGCAATCCACCAGAAACGCCCGGATTTGTGGGAGAACAAAAATTGGCTTTTGCACCACGATAACGCCCCTGCTCACACATCGTTGCTTGTGCGCGGCTTTTTGGCCAAAAACAACACACTAATGATGCCGCAGCCACCGTATTCCCCAGACCTGGCCCCCTGTGACTTTTTCTTGTTTCCTAAACTGAAGAGGCCCATGAAAGGACGACGTTACGCTACGCTTGACGAGATAAAGACGGCATCGAAGGAGGAGCTGAACAAGATTAAAAAAAATGATTTTTTGAAGTGCTTCGAAGATTGGAAAAACCGTTGGCACAAGTGTATAATATCTCATGGGGCTTACTTTGAAGGGGACAAAATAGATATTCATGAATAAATAAATAATTTTTGAAAAAAAATATTCGTGATTTTTTTTGAACACACCTCGTATATATATATATATATATATATATATATATATATATATATATATATATATATATATATATATAATATATATATACCTATATATATATATATATATATATATATATATATATATATATATATATATATATATGTATATATGTATATATATATATATATATATATATATGTATATATATATATATATATATATATATATATATATATATATATATATATATAGTATATACAAAAAATATGGTGATTTTTCAAATTTCGCGGCAACGTACATTCGATTTTTTAATTTTTTTATGTTTATACACTCGTCACGAACATATATTTACAGTTTCAGCTATAAAATGTGTTTAGTTTGTTTGTGAGAGGCATAACGGTTAGAAAGGTTTCGCGTGCTCGGCGATTCTTTACTATAGAAAAATGGATCAAAGATCAAGAATTTTTGGCCGAAAACAACACCACAACCATGCCTCAGCCACAACAATCATGCCTCAGCCACCACATTCACCGGGTTTGGCTCCATGTAACTTTTTCTTGTTCCCAATACTGAAGAGACCTATGAAAGGACGGTGATTTGCAACGATTAAGGAGATAAAGACTGCATCGCTGGAAGAGCTCAGCGCTATACCGAAAAGTCTTATGAGAAGTGCTTCGAGGATTGGAAAAAGCGTCGGCACAAGTGTATTGATTACTTTGAAGGGGGTGTAATGTGACGCCTACGCCCGGGAATCGAAGTGATTCCGATCCCGAACCCTGGCACCCGGCCAGATATGTATGACTTCGAAGTGCAAGCAGACTTTATCTTTCGTGCAGATATCATTGCGCCGAAAATATTTTTCTTCAAATATTTATATTTGTGGAGAAATATTTTCTGTCAATGTGATCCGCTGTAACTAAACACTGGTACATTTCGAAGCATATCTATCTGGCAATGCCTCCCACAGTTGCCATCCAAACGTCAAAAAGGTAGAAAAGTGGAAACTGGTTTAAAGTGTCAAAAAGCACATGGGTTTTTCTATGAGCATTAGTTATAAATTTGAAGTGATAATTTGACTTCACAACCTGCAAGCCGCCTTTATTTGAAGTTTTAGAACATACAAAAGTGTGAAAAGGAATGCAACATAGAGCAGAAAACCGTTATTTAATGTAGTGTGGACTCCTGATCAGCATGGTTGTCGTTTTTTTTGATCGCTTCCACCTGCTCGGGCAATGTTGATGAACTTTGCATAAATTATCTGATGGAATGACATGCGAAAATCCATAGCGAAGTTCGATTATGTGATTTGAGTGTTGCTGTTCAAACAATAAAAGGACACACGCATGCCAAGCAAAACGTCGTTTGTCGGATATTAAGTGAATGTAAACGAGTTTTCGATAAGCTGAGTTCGCAATCCTATCGCATTCCTATGCTCGACGGTGAAGTTATAAGGCGAGTTCAAACAAAACGACGTCGAAAACTTCATTTTCCATTCGGAAATAAATCCAACAAAAGTAAGCTTGCATAGTTCTCACAGCGCTGGCTGCATCGAGCTGAGCAAGAACTCGAATCTGAACGTGGATGAAGAATTGATCGCGGGCATTCTGGATGAAGTGGAATGCGATCGTGACGCATATTTTGCAACTGAACTGGGACAACCGCCACCGGGGATACAATAGAATTTAAGATGGAATGCAATTTTCTAGAGAAATATTGTAATTTGTTTTTAAATTTCTTTTCCAATTATGCTTTGTAATTTATTGCGACAACTTTGCGCACTAAACAAAATATTTCGTTGCGAAACGCTAAAACGTTTCTAGAAGGAAAATGTATTTTGGTCGTTCTAGAAGTTATACTACCTGTGTGTCCCCCTTATATTTATTTTGAACGCAATTGTTTAAGGCTTCTATTAATAGAAATAGCATTTCATTTGGAGTAGTCTATCAGCATCAAAAACTATCAACTTTTGAATAGAGTAATTGCTGAAATTCCAGTGATGGACAGAGGACAATCGTTGATATTTTGACAAATACCAAGAATGTAATAAAAATCAGCAATTAATCTTACGAATTTATTTCACTGAGTACACTGACTTGCCTACATATACACAAACGTTGGTTATTTTTTGTGTGAATCAAACGTAAACGTTAAAATATCATCATATCTATCACTGACAGATCAATCAAGAATTTATACTAAACAAAATCTTTAACACCTAATTTTCCACAGACGTCGGTTTGGACAATAATGCAGAAAAAACTCGTTTATCGGCCGAATGATTCGAGTATCATAGGTTTTTAACGGCAATAAATTGCTGGCACTGATCTTTTAGACAATGAAACTCTTTTCTTTCTGCATTATTCTGAAAATTAACACTTTCTAAACACTTCTTACGACCTTAATTTTGAGTGAAATATGAGTAAAATCCAAATTTTACTAAGTAACCGGGTCCACAAAACTCTATTCAGGGCTACCTTAACTATTGCAAACAATCAACAAGCGACTCAAACTACTCGAACATTTAGATTCCTCTTTTTCGTTATTTTTAATTGTGACGAACGTGCAATATTTACCAATTTTATTACTTTCTCTGTTTTAAATTAGGAGCATGTCCACATTTGGAAACAAAAAAATCCTTTTTCCTTTAATAATTTTAATATGTAACTATTATTCTTGTAAATATTCCTTATTAGTTACTTTGGTAAATTTAGTGTTAGTTGAATGCATGCGATGAAAATCATATGGTTAATCCCTTTAACACATGCGCATTTAACCATTTATTTTATAGATCAGGGAAACTAAAAGTGTATGGGTTTTATTATCAACTGAAATAGCAGCTCAATACAGAGCTTCTTTGTTTAGTATTCTTATAGAGTTTAAAATGACAAAATTCAGCAAATATAGACTAATATTACCTGAGAGGAATCTACCACTTGGTACAATCATTCGGTAAATTTTTTAAGAAGCCCGAAAATACTTTGACATTGTTTTTCTTCTATAATTGTGTTGAGTCTTACTTTCTTATACCCTTCCAATTATCTGAAGGAACTATGAGAGCAATCGCTTTTGTTGACGTACTTTCAAATTTGGTATTTAATAAGTATGCTGTAGATTAACAAGGGTTATGTGACTTTGACCTGATTATATAAAATTTATTTGGTCATGTGTCAGCCTTTTTTTCAGATTAATTACAGCAGGTTTTCCAATTCGTCAGATATTCAATATTATAAACCAAACATATTAAAAGGAATTCAGCTGGAATATTTTGCACAGCATAAACTCAGATTTATCTTAAAGTAATAAACATCAACATAAATTAAATTCGTAGTATTTTTTATTCTACTTAAATATTAACAGTCGATCATATAGAATTAAATGTCAGCTCAGCATTTCGATTGGTATTTGAAAGAAGAGACACTATACTATTATTTTTATGAAAAAAAAAATCAATATGTTATAATGGCAGCCCATCTTCACCTCTTCGGTTATATTCAAGAGTGTTAACAAGCAAGAAAAAAAAGGTTAGGCTAATTTATTTCATAACTTAATGCAGAGAATTTCCACTATACTAATTAATTTGTTAACAATACAACTAAATCGTAAACCATAACTGAATTTTATCGGTTTCATTTCAATGAAAAAAAAAAAAATATTTCTCTAAAAAAATAATATTCCAAAATGCAGAACAAAAAAAAATAAAGTGAAAACTCTAGGCATAAATATCCTTTAAACATTAACGATGAAAAAACTAAGGGCACATTTACTAAATCTTAAAAACAAACTTTTTAAATAAACTAAAAAAATTAGGAATATTCAATTCAATGTTAAAAACAACATAAACTTTATGTATGTACATTCTATTACAATGAAAGGAAAAGAAATTAACATTTGCATGGTTTCAATGTATAAGTAACTAAAATTATACAAGACAATTTCAACCCATCATCAAACAAAAGAAATGGTTTAAAAGATTCTAGTATATTATGCCTGTTATTAAAACAATTCAGAAAAAAATCAAAAAATTTAAGATATACTCAAAAACAGTAAATATTCATTATATACTATATATCGATATATATTTAGAATTAGACATCAAGAAATACATTTAGAATACAATGAGCTCCGTGATTCACCATTGAAGTACAAAAAAGGTTAAATAATATTTTTTTAAACAAAAAAAAAGGAACATGAAATAATGTAAAATCGAATTCTAATAACATGAAAAATACAATACAAATGCAGCTAGGCAAACAGCAAGAAGTAAATAGAATTATCAGAGAATTAAATTCATATGAACTAGAATATTTGACAAATCCATTAATTGCCAAAAATAATTGATGCAGAAAATATTTTTCATGATATAAATAAACATAAAAAAATATATTTTTCTGAAAGAAATCAAACAAAGCATAACAATAAATGTACATCGTATTTTATGTGCACATATCCAGGCGCTCAGGTATAAAAAGCAACAAACAACTGAAATTGTTCTTGCAACAAATGCATATGAAATAAACAATTAGGACAGCGTAGGTTAGACCTACATATTTTATCAAATAATATACATTTATAATTTTGTAAAATTACACTATACGAAACAATAATATGAATTGCTAACAAAAAACGGATTTTCCTTTCCAGTAGTTCTGCTTTTCAGAAGGCAATGGGGTGCAGGGTAAGTATGCCGTCGCGAGGGTAGGGTTTGGAAAAAATCCGCTGAGGTCGGTTTCGCGTCGTGCGCGGTACGCGGTACCTTAGTTGTTTTTGATTTTTCCTTAACGTAGCATTCGTCGGGTTGAGTTAACGTAGTATACTTTTCGGTACCGCGTCGGGAATTCGGGAACGCGAAATAAAAATTAGATTTTGTTCTTTTTGACTGGTTATGAGAAGAAATACGGAGTAACGTAGAATAGGTTTCCTCTCCGTATGGTTTTGTTTGTAACGCGTTTGAAAACGGGCGTGTATAGGTGGCTGAATTATGTAAATGAGCGTAACCCATTCGGAGACCCGCGACCGAAATCCTCTCCGATCTAGCTGGCCGACAAGCAGCCACCGCGTGAATGGGTTACGGTGCACGGATTGGTTGACCGGTTGGTACCATCCGTTGGCACTACTCGGACTTAACGTCTAGAACCGATGAGAGGTCGGTTCCGCGTTCGGACGTAAATTGTTAAATCATTACAGGGGTAACATATATATATATATATATATATATATATAAATATATATATATATATATATATATATATATATATACTATATATATATATATATATATATATATATATATATATATATATATATAAATATATATATATATATATATATATATATATATATATATATATATATGTATGTATATATATATATGTATATATATATGTATGTATATATATATGTATATATATATATATATATATATATATATATATATGTATATATATATATATATATATATATATATGTATATATATATATGTATATATATTGTAATGATTTTCGAAATGTCCGTGTAGGACACGGGTGCCGATGGTCTGGCACAAGTGTCAGCGAGCTTAAACAACACCGAGCTCAGCTAACTAGCTTCGCTTAACGACCGCGTACGCGTGCTTGATGACTAGCATTTGCGGGATCATATGAGGCGGGTTCTTGTCGAGCCACGAAGCTACACTACAAAATACTTATCACGCGTACTCTACTCTACAAGACGCACCGATCAATTTTTATTGACTTTAGAAAAGTTCTATTAGGTGTCAATTAATCTACTCTACAGAAATTCAATATTGTTTTGCCTCGTTAAAGTTAGTGGACACGGAGGCTTGAGACAAACGCAAACATTACACAAAATGCAACCGTTACTTTCACCGAAGAAGGTCGTTGCATTACAAGGGGAATGTCAAACCTAAAGATGTTCAAGTGGCAGAAGTGAACCACTCATCTCTGCCTAAAGGATGGAAACTTGACGGATGCAGTTTACTTTACACTAGTAAAACAACAAACTAAGCAGTTTCGACGGGGTGACCAACTTTTCTCTTCAGGAGCAGCCACTCCTGACCACCACGGGGCTGCTCGACTGCTTATGTTTATTACAGGGCAGTCTCTTCGATGCCGACCCAGGCATGGAGAGACTGAAGGATTTCGCTCTACACTAGTGAAGAAACAATTGTTTCCGCAGTGGAGAGATGGTTGTTATAATTTTAGGCCCCTCTCCTTGAATACAAGTCCCTGTCTTCTACGAAAGTATGCTAATAAAAACCGCTAACCAATCATAAAAACAAATCCGGTGTCGGTCAGGACTAATTGATGATGCGGATTTTATCACTGCCGGTCATCAGATTAGCTCCCAGCAAAAACTGACGCAATTCCAAGCAATGTATTTGAAAACCCCTGGCACCATCAGTTTGTTCAAAATTAGAACTGTCCGACTTCAAACTGTATAAAAATGTGCAAACCTTTCTTTTGGTAACATTAAGGGACGCACTACTCTATAACATCATCGGCATGTTCAGGCGACTGAGCCACCACGAACGAAGAACTCCAGAAGATGCTATAGACCTTATTATACCGAAGACAAGACAAGCAACACCAAAAGAGAGTTTATCGGTGACTCTATCTTTACTTTATGGAACCCTCCAAAGTATGCTACGTTAATATCAAATGGTGAGGGCGACAATAAAAATTGAATCGGTTCATCTGCCGACAGCAAAATTAAAAATGTGAGAACTCGAAGGAGAGTGGTGTTGTTTCCCCTTCGGGCCCCACGTTGGGCGCCATTGTAATGTCGGGTGGCATCACTCTGCCGGAAGTTTCGACGATATATTTCGTCGCCTGCCTTAAAGCCAGAAGGATGGGATCGCAAGTTGTACCGCTCCTCTCCCATCCGTCTACTTTCTTCAATCTTCTCCCGCAGTTGACCTCGCAGAAGTTGGAGCTTTTCGTGCGGTTCCAGAACCACGATTGGGTCCTCTAGCGATTTCAGCTGCCGCAATAGCCGGTAAGCGCTTCCATGACAGATCATGTACTGGCCGAACAATGCGAAATACGGCGAAATGCCGGTAGTGGCGTGGTACGACGAGCGCAGAACACTAGTGATGGCGGACAACTTGCGATCCCAGTCCTTCTGATTCGGGTGGACATAGGCGCGAATGGCCGCTATGAGCGTACGGTTCAGTCGTTCGGATGCGTTGGCTTGTGGTGAATAGAGGGCGGTTCGTTGGTGGATCATGCCGTATTTGGACATTAGGTCTCGGAACTTGCTTGAGGTGAACTGGACCCCGTTGTCGGAGACAAGTTTCTCCGGAACTCCAAACATGTGAAAGACTCGGTTCTCCAAGAAGCTGAGTATAGGTCCAGTGTGCATGTTACGTAGTGGTTCTATGATAGGGAATTTAGAGAGCTGGTCCAGGACCACGACAGCTCCCGTGTGACCAGAAGCAGATCGAGGGTAAGGACCGATAAGATCAATGTACAAGCGCTGGAACACGCGTTCGGGGACCTCAACCTTACCCATGGGAGGCCGAAGAATGGTGTTGGGCGCTTTAGTGCACTTGCATAGCTCACAGGAGGCTACGTACGCTTTTATCTGTTGTGCCATCTTAGACCAAAAGAAACAGGTTTTCAACCGCCTAAGTGTACGACCGTATCCGCCGTGCGCACTTGATGGGTGGTCATGAGCCCGTCTGATAAGATCAGTGGTTAATTCTTCGGGCACCCACAACTTCCACTGTTCTTCTTTTTCTATGGGGTCTCCGGATGCGTGTCCCATCCGCTTATAAATAAATCCATCCGTCAACCGCAGTTCAGGAAGCTGGGACAGTTGATTCTGGATAGTGTGAATCAGTTGGGTGTAGCTGGCTGACTTGAAGGCAGGATGGTCCAGATCGATCAATTGGGGGCTGTCGTCCTCCTGGACCAACTCGGCTCCTTCAGGAGCGAACATTCTGGATAGGGTGTCGGGGACTACATGCTGGCTTCCTTTTCGGTGGCGAATGGTGAAGTCAAATGCCTGTAATTTCAGTGCCCACCTGGCCAATCTGCCGTTGAGATCAGTCTGGCTCATTAGCCATTTCAGAGAAGCGTGGTCCGTAACGATTTCAAAGGTGTGTCCCTCCACATAGGCTCGGAAGCGTTTCACTGCCAACACCGCAGCTAGACATTCCTGCTCGGAGACCGTGTAATTTCGCTGGGCTGGGTTCAACTTGTGAGACATGAAGGCTATAGGTCTCTCCTCGGCGTCTTGTGCAACCTGGACTAAGACTGCTCCCACCCCATGTTGACTTGCGTCACAATGGATTGAGAACGGTTTGTCAAAGTCCGGGCTGTGCAGTACGGGGGCTGTAGTCAGACTCTTCTTTAGCTTTCAAAGGCTCGCAAGCTGGGCTCTTCCCAGACGAACTTACGTCCCTTACGCAGCATGTCGGTCAAAGGAGTGGTAATGGTGGCATAGTCACGTACAAAACGCTGGTACCATCCGCATAAGCCTAAGAATCGGCGTAATTGCTTGGTGGTCTTGGGTAATGGAAAAACGTCAATCGCTTGAGTCTTGTCCGGATCGGTCTTGATATAGCCATGCCCAATGATGTGACCTAAATACTTCACCTCCGTCATCACGAACTGACTCTTCCGTATGTTGATGGTTAACCTTGCCCTCCGGATGTGTAGAGCCACCTCCTGAAGCAGGTCGATGTGTTCGTTAAAGGTCTCGGTTATAAGCAGCAGATCATCCAAGTAAACGAAAACTTGGTGCCGCAAATGAGGTGGTATCACCTTATCCATAAGGCGCGTCATTGTTTGGGGGGCATTGCACAATCCGAATGGCATGGTCACAAATTGATACAGGGGCCGACCTGGGACTGTGAAGGCTGTTTTCTCCTTTGAGCCAGGGTCTAAAGGAATTTGTCAGAAGGCGTCCTTGAGGTCTAAGCTCGTGATGAAGTGGGCTTTAGGCAACCGACTCAAAATGCCTTCAATCAACGGTAGAGGGTATGCGTCCTTGACAGTGACGGCGTTCAAGCGTCTGGCATCTAAGCATAGCCGGACCTTGTTCGGCTTGACAACTAAGGTGACTGGGGAAGCCCACGCGCTCTGCGATTCTTCGATCACGCCTAATGCTAGCATTCGATCAACTTCGGCATATAACAACTTTTCCTTCGCCGGAGATATGGCAAAATGTCTCTGTTTTATGGGTTTAGCATCCCCCACATCTATAGTGTGTAACACCAGTGCTGTCCGCCCGAGACTTTCCTTCTCATGCGATGGAAAAGCCGATATAGCCCAGTCAAGTCGCAGTTGCTGATTTACATCCAGTGTATGTCGTAATAAGTGAGTGGTTTGAGATTGGTCAGGAACTGTGGTGACGGACTCCAGGGTCGTACCGGAAAACAGTGCCGGGGCCAAGTTAAATTTTCGAACGAAATCCACTCCTAGATAAAGATTCTGGGTTAATTGAGGTATGATGTAAAATTCCAGAGGTTTAGTTACTCCTTTAAAGGTGACATCCGTCGTAATTTTTCCCACTACAGAGTGGCGAGTTCCGTCCGCCGTGCTTAACCAGGAGGTGAAATGGCGGATTTGGTCCGCGTGCATTGCCAGTACCTCCCCTGCAAAATCGGCTGATATGCAATTCACACTGGCTCCCGTATCGACTAAACCTGACAACCGTTTTTGTAGGAGGTGCACTGACGCATATGGTCGAACGTCATCCCTCAATAATTCGTCTAAGTGAATGTCCTTCAGCACCTTCCTCGACTGCCTGACTTTTCTCCAGAAGCTCCGCATCCGACGCGTGGCTCGCTTTCTTCGCGGTGGGACAGTTGTAGCCAACTCCTCGTGGAAGATGCGCTGTCGAGTAGCCAGATAATTCCGCAGTCTGACGTGGAAAGGTTTGACATGCCAAGGAACCTTCGCCTCGCTATCATTTCTCTGCGCCTCTGCCTCGCCAAAGGATGGCGTCGGTTGTGGAACTTCGGGAGAACAGTGTTTGGCGGTGCGAGTCAGCAGAATTGGAGTCATGTCTGGGGCTTGATCATAGCTAGTGGTGGGATTAGCCTTGGTTCGTCCGAGTTTTAGGAGTGCCGACGGGTGGTCGCGGCACTCGCTGGCAAGTTTTTTTCGCAATTTGCAATTGGCGCAATCAGGTGCGTACGTGTCGGCCTTCCCGCATCGGTAACAGAAAAGCGTCGGCTCCGCTGGACATGCATAGAACCGATGCCCCGTTTGTCGGCAGTTCCAACAGACCGTCGGGCTTGTAATTGCTTCAAGGGAGGGTCGATCAATCAATGCTGGGTCCTCAAGCTCCTGTAGTGCTCCGCTCCTCGGTACTGGTACTGGGTCAGCAAGTAGGTGGTCCGCTGCCATCAACTCCGCAGTGTGATGATTTTGGGGATTTGGTCCCGTTATGCGAGGTTGTGGACGGAAGGTGCCTCGCCGCTCATCCAATTGTTCTTGCCTACGGGCATGGAGGCGCAATCCCTGTATGGTGTTAATGGGAAAATGCAGAAGGCTGTTCTGAAGATCCCAACGCATATTTTCTCTGATAATTTCTACCAGTTCGTCCTCGGGCATGGTTGTTCGCAAGCGAGTGCTCAATCTCACTATACTTGTGTAGTACTGGTCGAACGGTTCGTGAGCGCCTTGTTTCCGTTTCTTTAACTGTTCCCTTAGTTCTCTCTCAGTGAAGCCATCCTCAAATCGATTGCAGAAGGCTGCACTGAAAGAGTTCCAAGTGGGACGTGGCGTCGATTCCTTAAAACTCCAGTACCAGTCGGCAGCGTCACCGCTGAACAAAAGATGTGCATGCCGGAGGAAGGCCGAGGAATCACCTCCCAGGGTGCTGGATACTAACGCCTGAATCCGGAAGAGGAACCGGTTCGCCGATATCATATCGTTGACACCCGTGAAGTTCAGGCGTCAACTCTCCATGATACGAGGCGTCGGGTCTCGGAAAGGTGTCAATGCGTTCCCGGGGGGGATCGCATCCTCGATTGACCTGTTGTAAGTAACTGCCTTGGGGACTGGAGGTGCCAACGGAGGTGCGGCGCTGTGGCGTGGTCTATACTCGGGAGCTCTGGGATCCATTCCCGAGTTCCTTGGAGGTACGGCCCATTGATCTGATGGTCGAGAGTGGGGCATAGCCACACTGGGATCGGGCTCCCAGCCAAGCGGAGTTCTCACGCGGCTGGGTGGTTGGCTCATGGGGAGATTCTGGAGCTTTCCCTCCAAGTTGCCAATCCTCTCCGACATATCTCGCATCAACGCCACGAGGGTGTCAATGGAGTGGGCGGAAGGCATGGGGGTAACCTCGGACACGACAACTGCAGCCGGAACTTCACCACCTACGGCTCCTTGAAGGTCCATCAGTGGTTGGGGCGGTTCGGCATCTGGAACCCCTTTCGCTACTGCTCCACGCGTTGGGACGGGCGTTCCGAGGGGGACGTCTCGGGCGGTCCGCTCGATGGGTCGCCGGCATAACGGGCAAAGCTCGGACGTGAGGAGGAGCTGTTGGACACAGGCACGATGAAATAGATGTCCACAATCCAATCGCACGCTGTGTACCCCCTCCACTACGTCCTCGAAGCAGATCCCGCAGTTAGCTGGTTGGACCGTTTTGGATCTGGTCCAACGCTTGTCTGGGGTCCGCTTCGTTGCCATTGTCGTGTGGGTTTATTATGGGTGTTGGGGCTGTATCTTACTGAAAGAAGAAAAAAAAATTTAACTTAATCCTACCTCTACTTCTAATCTGTATACATATGCAAAAACTTAATGCTGGATAAGTGGCCGATAGTGGCGAGCTATTTATATCGAATTGAGAAAAAAAATGTATTTAATACACACTTTCCTTTCCAGTAGTCGACTCCTCCAAAGGGAAATGAGAGTGCGTGGTAATCTGCCGAAGAAAGGGTGCTTTCGGTCGATTTACAAAATTTATCCCCTAAACCCACATACATTACAAAACCGTCTCTAAACTACGTTAAATGACTCGACGAGACAAGTGGTAGAGCTACCGTAACGATTTTGTACGCGGTCAAAGTTCCCGACGCGTGGAAGCATTCCGGGCTTCACCACTCCAGCATACGCCACCGAACGTTGAACCGATACCACTCGTCTATCACGCATACGAAATAAGTAGAATCCTTCCGCGACATAAAGGCAAGGTAGCCTTCTATTTTCTTGAGAGTCCATGCTGATAGGTAAACCCATTAGGCTGGCAGTTCCATCAAGAAAATAGAAGGTCTTTACAGGGGTTAGCCTGGGACAACACATCGGAAGGATTCTGTCACGAAAACAAAATCAAACAAAGGAGAGCGAAAGCTACAACTCACGTGAAGCGACTGCTAGAGTGTATCACACAACTCCACTGCTCCTGATAGTGGGACTCGAGTACCAAAGTACCTTACATCCTCCGTAAAGGACCAACTCGTCAGAAGACGCGAATTTCTTTCCCCCTTGGGATGTTTTAGGCCCCACGTTGGGCGCCATTGTAATGATTTTCGAAATGTCCGTGTAGGACACGGGTGCCGATGGTCTGGCACAAGTGTCAGCGAGCTAAAACAACACCGAGCTCAGCTAACTAGCTTCGCTTAACGACCGCGTACGCGTGCTTGATGACTAGCATTTGCGGGATCATATGAGGCGGGTTCTTGTTGAGCAACGAAGCTACACTACAAAATACTTATCACGCGTACTCTACTCTACAAGACGCACCGATCAATTTTTATTGACTTTAGAAAAGTTCTATTAGGTGTCAATTAATCTACTCTACAGAAATTCAATATTGTTTTGCCTCGTTAAAGTTAGTGGACACGGAGGCTTGAGACAAACGCAAACATTACACAAAAAGCAACCGTTACTTTCACCGAAGAAGGTCGTTGCATTACAAGGGGAATGTCAAACCTAAAGATGTTCAAGTGGCAGAAGTGAACCACTCATCTCTGCCTAAAGGATGGAAACTTGACGGATGCAGTTTACTTTACACTAGTAAAACAACAAACTAAGCAGTTTCGACGGGGTGACCAACTTTTCTCTTCAGGAGCAGCCACTCCTGATCACCACGGGGCTGCTCGACTGCTTATGTTTATTACAGGGCAGTCTCTTCGATGCCGACCCAGGCATGGAGAGACTGAAGGATTTCGCTCTACACTAGTGAAGAAACAATTGTTTCCGCAGTGGAGAGATGGTTGTTATAATTTTAGGCCCCTCTCCTTGAATACAAGTCCCTGTCTTCTACGAAAGTATGCTAATAAAAACCGCTAACCAATCATAAAAACAAATCGGGTGTCGGTCAGGACTAATTGATGATGCGGATTTTATCACTGCCGGTCATCAGATTAGCTCCCAGCAAAAACTGACGCAATTTCAAGCAATGTATTTGAAAACCCCTGGCACCATCAGTTTGTTCAAAATTAGAACTGTCCGACTTCAAACTGTATAAAAATGTGCAAACCTTTCTTTTGGTAACATTAAGGGACGCACTACTCTATAACATCATCGGCATGTTCAGGCGACTGAGCCACCACGAACGAAGAACTCCAGAAGATGCTATAGACCTTATTATACCGAAGACAAGACAAGCAACACCAAAAGAGAGTTTATCGGTGACTCTATCTTTACTTTATGGAACCCTCCAAAGTATGCTACGTTAATATCAAATGGTGAGGGCGACAATAAAAATTGAATCGGTTCATCTGCCGACAGCAAAATTAAAAATGTGAGACCTCGAAGGAGAGTGGTGTTGTTTCCCCTTCGGGCCCCACGTTGGGCGCCATTGTAATGTCGGGTGGCATCACTCTGCCGGAAGTTTCGACGATATATTTCGTCGCCTGCCTTAAAGCCAGAAGGATGGGATCGCAAGTTGTACCGCTCCTCTCCCATCCGTCTACTTTCTTCAATCTTCTCCCGCAGTTGACCTCGCAGAAGTTGGAGCTTTTCGTGCGGTTCCAGAACCACGATTGGGTCCTCTAGCGATTTCAGCTGCCGCAATAGCCGGTAAGCGCTTCCATGACAGATCATGTACTGGCCGAACAATGCGAAAAAAATCATTACAATATATATATATATATATATATATATATATATATATATATATATATATATATATATATATATATATATATATATATATATATATATATATATATATATATATATATATATTGAATACTCTAAAACGTATTGAGCCTTTTTTTGTAATTTTTCGATTAAATATTTCTTTTATTTAAAATGGATTTTATTTAAGTACATATTTTCCATTATTATCTATCACCTTTTGCCATTTTTTGAGTAGAGATTGTTCCATCTGTGTAGAACTTCTGTGGTTTATCGGCGAGAAACTTGGACAAGTGATTTTCACAGTCCCTTTTTGAAGTGAATTTCTTTTCATTGAGGAAGTTTTGCAGAGACCGAAACAAAAGGTAGTCTGATGGTGCAAGGTCTAGACTATACGGTGGATGCAACAAAACTTACCGGCCAAGCTCTGTCAATTTTTGCCGGGTCATCAAAGATGTGTGTGGTCTGGCATTGTCATGATGGAAGACAACGCCCTTTCTATTGATCAATTCTGGCCTGTTCTTTTTCAATTGCTTGTTGCAATCTGGTTAATTGCTGACAGTACAGAGCCAAATTGAGTGCCTAGAAAAGGCGTTCAACTATTACATAAGGTAGCTTGATGTCTATAGGTGCAAGTAAATGCAATATTTATGACGCAAGTGAAATGTCAATTGGTGGTATGGTCTTGGGAAACTTCAAGTGTGCAGTTCGTCAATGGTCAGCGGGGACGAGAACTCGTCTTGTGAAGGTGTCCCGTATACAATTTTTTCCCAATAAAAATTTTGAGATTTTCCTGTTTTTGTTGGAACTTTCGTCGGATGTTCAAGGGTTTGGTGCTCCACAGGGGGGAATGCTGGCCGACAGAAATACTCTTGGAGGCTAGCATCCTTTGGGGAGTTTCACCCTCACGTACCCAAGGAAATCCCCCCACGGGGATTGGTGGTCTACAAGAGTACTCTTTGAGGCTAGCATTCTTTGGAGGGTGCCACCCCCACGGATTGACCAAACAAATTAAGCGACTTTGCTTGATTTCATCACCACAGTCGAAAATGTGGCAGGAGTACTTTACTCGGAAACGGAAGCCGATAATCTCTCCCAAGAACGATGGTCGCAAAATACAATTGCCGCCCAGCGACTTGAAGAAGATAGGCTTTTCCGAAAAACGAGAGATGTTCTGTAAAGAATACAAGCTGCATCCGACTCGCCAAACATCAACAAAACCTTGAACTAGAGGAGCTCCTAGATCGTATAGGGCATTGCCGGAGGAGCTGGGTAAAGGCCGAAGAGGACCAAAAGGACGAAGAAGAGCAGAAGGCTAAACAAGCGCTGGGGGCTGAGTCTAAAGGACACGTGCAGATAGCTCCGCCCTCAAAAATCAATAGAAGAATGGGGACTAGCCCAATCGAAGGAGATCGGGATAAACGAAGGAAGGAAGAGGCACTTGATGGGCGTGGAAAGCCGAATCAGGGTTTTCAGGTAGTGCTGACAAAAGGGGTGAAGAAAGCCATAAAGAAACTCTTTCAAAAGTGCCAGAAAACAAAGTTCGCACGGAAGCCCAAAAAGAAAAAAAAATGATGCAAAACGGGAGGGAAAGAAGCCCCGACGAAGACCCGGCAGCAGGTACTGCTCGCAAAACCCCAAGATAGTCAATCCTACGTGGAGATGCTGCGGGATATCAGGGGAAACGTAAGGCTCGAAGACACCAACACTGCTATTAAAGTAGTACGACCAACGCAGTTGGGCCACATACTAGTCGAATTCGGAGCAGAGGCCGACAATAGGGAAGCATTCTGCGAAGCAGTAAAGAATGTCCTCGGCAAAAGTGCAACTAAAGCCTCGCTCGACCCGATGGCAACGATCGACATAAGAGACATTGACTGCGTGACGGATCTGGCCGAGGTAGGAGAAGCCATCAAAAAGGAGTAGCGTGGGCAGGATCTAAGCAAAGCTGACCCCAGAAAAGCAAGGGGCAACGCATGGCCATAATTGACTTGACCGAAAGGGGCGCCGAACTGAATAAGGGCAAAATCAGAATAGAATGGGTTGTCTGTAGGATACGATGAAGAGCAACGCCTTTTTCAAATGCCTTGACTTTGGTTACACCACACAAGTATGGAAATGACCCGATAGGAGTTCCCTATGTTACAAATGCAGTGAAATGGCACATAAAAGAAAGAGTGTACGAAGGAGGCGCCAAGTGACGGGTCACCCTGTTGGTGACACTCGACGTCAGGAACGCCTTCAAATTCGCTAGATGGGTGGACATTCTGGATACGCTGGAAAACCCTTTTAAAGTTTCAGAATATCTAACGCGGCTTTGCAGAAACTACCTGAAGGACCCCAGACTGCTCTACGACACGACACAGGGCCAACGAAGGATGGAAGTTATACCGGGTTTTACCCAGGGATCTATGGTTGGTCCGGGCCTGTGGAATGTGTTTTGCGATGGGCTTTTGAGAATGGAGATGCCAGATGAGTCGCGCTTGATCGGCTATGCCAATGATGTTGTGGCTCTGGTCACTGGACGCACCGTTGAACAAGTACAACTTAGGCTAGGTATGCTTATGCGCCGATTGAGAGACTGGATGACTACTCGAGGGTTCAGTTTGGCACTGGAGAAAACCGAAGTGATCATCTTGACAAAAAAGAGAATCCCTAGAGTAAGGATGATCAGTATTGGAGATATACAAATCGAATCGAAACCAGCGGTAAAGTACCTGGGGCTACTGATATACTCGAAGACGAGTTTCTCTGAGCAAAACAGAGCAAGGGCTAAGAAGGCTACTTCGGGAGTATCGGCTCTGAGTCGACTTATGGACAACCTAGGAGGACCCAGCCCATCAAGAAGACGCCTCTTGATGAGTGCTGTATGCTCAGTGCTGCTGAACGGAGCAGAAATATGGGGCAACTCTATCAGTAAGGAGGTATACCGAAAACGCTTGGCACAGGTACAGAGAAGAGGACCACTAAGGATTGCATCTTCGTATCCAACAGTCTCTGATTCGGCAGTGAGAGTTAGTGTAGGCGTGATACCTGTTGCCTTCCTTGCTAGAGAGCGCCATGCTATTTACTTGCGTCGAAACGAGGATGAGAGGGAGATGGTTGTCCACGAGGAGAGACAGTGCTTACTCAACGATTGGCAGCAGTCTTGGCTGAATTGCACGAAGGGAAGGTGGTCTGCACACCTCGTCCCGGATGTGAACCGTGGCTAAATCTAAAGCATGGTGAGACTGACTTCTATCTGGCAGAGCTTTTGAGGCTTTTGGGTGTTTTCAGTCTTATCTGCACAAGATCGGCAAATCACTGTCCCCCGATTGTCGGTTTTGCCCAGGGGAGGAAGACAATTCCTGCCACTCATTTTTTGCATGCAAAAAATGGGACAGGCTGTGAAGGAACCTCTACAGAGAGACGGGAGAGCTCATCCCGGATAATACAATATAGTCGCAGTGATGCTTGAATCGGTTGACAAATGGAACCATGTGGCACATTATGTTTGGGCTCACAACAGCCGGGGGAGTTGGGGTTGGGAGATCGCTTGTCTGGCACTTCCTCTCTCCTCCCCATCTTGAAGGCGCCTCACGGCGTAACAACACGAGACCTGGCCCGAAGTAATGTGTCAAACAGTCCCAGGCTAGGATCTCAGGTTGATAAGGGAGGTGTTTCGTGGGTAGTCCAGTCGCCTTCTTGCGAGCATGGAAGTCCTACGCTCTGTGCGTAAATAGGCATTCATCTCACTACCACAAAAAAAAGGTTTGGTGCGGTAACGAGGGCCAACTTGAAGACGTGAAAACTCGGCCAAAAAGGTATAGTTCGTTTATGGTGCCATATGGTTCTGCGAGCATCTAACCTCAATTTGATTTCTTCATAGGTTTATTCTACGGGTTGGAAAAATTGCAGAACTGATACGGCTTGGGGAGCAGCAGGCTGAAAGTCTTCATTGGGTTCCGGCTCAAATATACCGCCACTCTATATGGTTCCTATTTAGATAAGGAGCAACAGCCATCACATCCCTCCCATCCTACATTAAGTATGGTACAAAATTGTTTGGCATACTTATGTTTATAGCGAGGCTCCCGGTCTGCCAGAAATGCTTGTGACGCCATATGTGTAGGGAATTATTTAGGCTCCTGATAGAGAGTGCGAATAGTTAATAAAACAATTGAAGGTGTTAAAACGCTTGTCATGTTAAGTTTTAGGATCACAAGAGCTATGGTGTCATACTGAAAGATAATACTTGTATTGAACAGATTTATGCAGATTTTCTCATAACGCAATTCCAAGCAATAGAAGCCCGGCTAGTCAATATTTAACCATTTTCAGTGTTTGATAAATCCAGTACATTTTCTGTGAGGCATTAGGCTTCTATTTGAGCCCTGAAACCTGTACCATTCTGTAGCTTTTTTCAATCTGCATTTTTCTGTGCCGAAATGGACTCAAGGGAGATAAAACCTTCTCTGTTCCTTAGTTTTAGCTGAAGACATATCTTTCCACGAGGGACCTTATCTTTTTTACGATTATTTACGAAAAAGAAAAAAATAAAACCGAACGTTTAGCTGTCGTTTTCAAACGTTTGGTTTTTTCTTGTTTTCCAAACACATATCTAATATATTTTTGAGTTGATTTGTCTTTATATGCACTATTTTTTATATACGGGTCTAATTTTCCACATCGGTATTTCCATATTTTTCTTCAATGCATACTTAGATAGCTTTTCGACTACATCTTTTTTCATTCTATATCTGTATTTGTTTTCTCCACCCCTCGTCATATTTTTCTTTTCATTGTAATTATTATTATAGTGTATATATTTAGTAATATATCATGTGTAGTAATAAAATTAGTTAGTGCCGACGAAACATACGATCAAGATAATGAGATACTCTGTCTCTAAGCGAAAGCCTGAAAGGAGCTGTAGTCATAAAACAAACCAAACATCTAAAATATTTAAAATAAGCTTTGTTATATTAGAATAAGATTTATAAAATCAAGAAATTAAAATGGGCTCTTTTGAAGTAGGAAATAATAACAAAAGAATTATATTCAATTAAAAATAATTAATGGTACCTATTGGCGCCTGTAAAAATTATTTATAATACCTTTTCGTGCATTGCCAAGTTAAAATTATATTTGAAAGCTATTCAACGAAAATTTGTTAGTAATAAACGAATTGAGATAAAAGATTTATGATGTCAAATATTTTCAAATTCATTTTATTAGGGTCAGCTAAATTAGAGTATTGTTTACTTTTAAGTCACTAGAATATGGTAATGCTAGATTAAATTTAAATCATAAAGAAGATAGTTTAAAAGCAGGTACACATTGAGAATAAATTACCGGTTTTCGAACAAACACTTCTAATGCAAATCCGCTAGAGGCTCCAAATAATTGATTCTTTTCACTTCAGAGTCTCTAGCTGTGCCCCAAATACTAGAGAGAGCTATAAAGTACAAGTCTCTTCTTCTTATTCTAGTTAGGCAAAATCAACGTCTTTACTTCAGCTCGTACAGCTAGGAACGCAAAAAATTGAACTCCCTTTTTCAGCCCCAAAAGAAAAAGACTAATAAAGAGCTGAACACTATAGCTCTGGTAATTTCCAATCAAATGGCTAAATAGCGCGAAGCTGCCGATCAACAAAGAAGAAGATTGCAGAGACTGAACTTTTTATACATCAACGCTATCATTCTTCTTAGTAGCACTAGAGCCCATCTCGCGCCTTCGCTTCCTGCAACAAGCGCCTCCAAATGTCTCAGTCCATTGAGCGCGTCCTCCACTTTTGAAATCCGACCAACGATAAACTGTCTTCGTCGACCACGTCAGACCGGCTTTTCCTCAGTTTCTACACCGTAACCCGCCCTTCAGTCCTCCCAACGAATACCTTTTTGGATATCTGTTGTTCGTCCATACAATTCACATGGCCAACTCAGTTTCAATAATCTCACAATCGTTGAGATATCCGGCCTCGCTGCAATTTTTCGCCTCAGGACTCGTTACTCAAATGCGTTTAATTACCTGTATATACCATAGCTTAGCACAGGTCATATCACAGATTTGTATACTTGGAGCTTTGTTTTCCTGTGAAGGTAGGTGGTCTTCAACCAAATTGAATAAAATATTTTATTTGCGAGCTGTATTTTTAGCGTTTTTCATCTCTTTCATCATTACATAAATTCGCCCACATTTTCGATACTGTATTCGCCATCATACTGACGGAAGAAGAGCTGGCTATTAACAATGAGATCAACCGAATTAATCACCATGTGGTGAAAAATGAAAACAAGATTAGAGATGTATAAACATTACGCACAAACCTCTGCCAAGGCATGACTGGTACAATATTAAACTACCCAACCTATATTATAAGCAGATGGAAAACACCTCCCACTGCCCGCGATCAGAGTTTAGCATTTCAGAGGCTGAACAAGTTCATCAGAAGCTGGTGTAGGTAAACATTTTTGAACAAAGCTCCTAAAATTTCAAAATACCAACAAAGCTTTGACAAGATATGTTTGTGGAAAAGGAGATAACTATAAAAGTACATCCTATAAAGTGGCGTCTAAAATTATTGATCAAAAACTCAATCCCCGATTTATTAAATATTGTCAGTGAAACTGTTGTTCAAAAAATACTAGGAATAAAATATCTATGTGAACCTGTACTTCGTAGAACTTAAACAAAACGACTGGTTCGATAGAAATATCTTAATCAAATAATGCTTGATTTCAATTAGCCTCATATCAAAATCATCGGAGTTCTAACTGAACACTTCCCAACTGAATCAGGCTTAAAACAACAGTTGAATAGGTTTGCCCAAAAGCTGTTTAAGATTGTTTTACAATAGATTGTCAGGAAAACCTCAGCACTCTACAAGTTTACACCACTAGGATCGTATACTGACGGCTTTTGCACAATGTACAGATCAATTCCAAATGCCAAGGAAACCTTCACACACCTACAGTCAAATGTGAAGACCAATCTAAAACGAATTTCCTAATCCAGACAAAGAAAGACACAGCCTGTCTGACAAACTACGAGTAGACCTTAGAAGACTAGAACCTGAAAAATGTGGATATTTTCGCACTCAGAGAAGTCCGTCTTGGCAGAAAGAGCGCCGAAAAGGATGAAATTCGCCAAAAGATGAATATAGTGAAGAAAGCCTACTTTTCAGTAGTTTCTATTCAAAGGTCCAGAAATGGGCAACAGGAACATAAGCTTTATACATACAAATCACTAAAGAAACGTTCTCCAGAAAGTCCTGGATGTATTCGAATCGAATATGCTAAGGAGAATTTTAAGCCGAGTTAAATATAGAGTATGTTAAAGTGGAGACTTCGATATCGAGTACCGACTGAAAATCTATGCTGACAAAATCATTGGCGAGTACCATGGAGGCTTCAAACCAAGACAATCGACTGCAGACAGTAGCGTAGCGTGGGTGGTGGCAGGGTGGCCCATTGCCCTGGGCGGCAGATAAAAAGGGGCGGCAAGCATCATAACTTTTTCTATAAAATAAAAGCAATTCATTTTTCGAAATACACCCGCGTTAACCCGAGCCTTCAACGAGCTCTTACTGGAAATTTTTGCAATATCTTTATTGCTCACACAAATGCAAAGAGCCAAAAATAACATTTTCTTCTCGTATCATTTCACCATCACTTCAGAATATGAGACATAGTGCCTCATCTACTGAAATGATGAAAAAATTTTCAACAAGTTACAACGGCAACACTTTTACCCCATTTAAGTCTTATAATTCTTCCCGTAATGTTTTGAACCAGCTGTTTTTTACAAAACTCTTCTGAAATCGTGTGTCGCTTGTTTGCTTGCCTGTCAGTCCATACATTAAAAAAGTTTTAAACTTAACGTAACAAAATGAAAATGCTAGGACGTAAGAAATAACCTGCAATCCCTTAACAATTCAATGTTGTCTTGCTAATTTTGAATGACAGGAAATGTTGATCTTTTTTTTCAAGAAAAGCAGCCGATTCATAAGGCGACAAAACTTGCATTGCACATATTTGCCACACATTTATTAATTGTTTTGCAGTCGAACTGTGTTTCGCGAGGAGATTCTAAAGTTATGCCATATTTTCGGTTTGGCTGCCTATCTATTTTGCTAAAAAGCGTTGCATCCAAGACTTACCTAAACTTCACAAAACTTCAATCCTAAAATTCATTGCCAGTTTTATTGCTGATTTTTTTATTTTTTTGAAATGCTTTTTAGAGGAAATAATGATGTGGAAGATTTCAATACGGATAATTCAAACTAATAATTCAAATTGCAGTAACCTTTCTAATTAAGAATAATCGTACATACTACAATTTTTAAAATTTTTCAAGAAGCAGCATTCACTTTCAAACTGGTATCACAATTTTTTGTCGACAGTGGGTACAGTGGAAATTGAAAATTGGCTCCAGATATTGTAACATAAACAAATGATGATATTGGTTTGGTGCTGCTTTGTTGTTCTGATTGCTTTATCACGACACATTAATATTCGGTTCGATGAGCGAAGTTTCAAATCTCTGATCGAGGAATTAACAATTTTGAAAATTAATGAAGTGAAGTGTAGTGAAATAGTGTATTGACAGGTTATTCATGACCTTGTTGTAGTTAAATAAATAGCAATCAGTGAATAGCTTGATTTTGTTTTAAATCTGATTTCTACGGAAAAATTTCGGACAAAACCAAAGAAGTTAAGGTGAGTTAATGTACTGTGATAGAAATTTGCTTTCTATTATAGATTTCTTTTGCTTTCTATTATATACATGATATATATTTGTCGCTACTACGGTATTTTTTTCTTTTCATTTATAGCTTATCTAGCTGAAGATGAAAAGAACAAAAGAAAGCGGAGCGTTTTATCGCAACTTAAAAAAAGCCAAGGAAGAAGCTGCAAGGAAAAAAAAAGTACCATTTTAAAGTTTGTGAAAGTTTCTGATGCACCGCAGCGTACCCATAAGTCACCAGAGCCTTCCAATGTTATTTCTTTAGGTGCTCACCTTTTGCCAAAATTCACTAACGATGAGTTACCACAACCGAGCGCAAGTACTTCTGTTGAGCTTTCTGGTATTCTGGTACGAGAATAAAGTGACACACTCACTGATTTAGATTTTAATAGTAACGACATTGGAAAATGGCCTGCAAAAGTTGATTCAAATTTAAGGCTACTTTTGACTCAAAGAGGTCCTGAAGTTGTTCAACACTTCAATGTCGACTTTTTTGAAGAATCAGCAATACCACGTATTGTGCAGTCAGACGAAAACTATGTTAGAGCAACAGTATTGTCAACGAGACGCCTAACACGAGATTGGTTCTACCGTACATTGCCAAACGGCGAAAAAGTTTTACGTTCTTGGATGGCATATTCACCTTTTAAGCCTCATTGTTTTGCTTCTGTTGTCGTATATTTGAGGATGCAAATTCATCAATGTGTCGAAATTTTGCTGCTCCGGAGGATTTCATACTTGGTGGAAATTGAATCCAAAAGTTGGCAATCATGATTCAAGTGTTGAACATAATAAAAGTTTTTGCGAATGGAAGGAACTAGAAACAAGACTTCAAAAAGGGCAGACAATTGATAAGAAAGAACAAGAAGCAGTTACAAGAGAAACTAAAAAATGGCATGAAATTTTGAGCAGAATGTTTGATACTATACAATTTCTTGTTAAACAAAATTTGGCGTTACGCAGCCACATTTGGAATTAGTAGATTTTTTGGAATTAGTAGATTTGCTGGCTAAGTACAATCCTGTTCTCCGAGAGCATTTGGTTCGAATCAAAAAGGGGAAATTCAAAACGACTTTATTAAAATTCTAGGAAGTAAAGTTCGTCAAAAGATTATAGCTCGTGTACAAAAGGCTAAATATTATTCAATAATTTTTGACAGCACTCCAAATATTTCGTATAAAGATCAAACGAGTCAAGTCTTACGGTTATTAAAAATCAGGAGGTTCGAGTAAAGGAATCTTTTTTGGATTTCATCGAAACCAAAAACAGAACTGCTAAAGGCATAAGTGAAATGATTTTGAACAAACTCATGGCTGATGAACTTGTCATTATGAACTATAGAGGACAAGCGTATGATAATGCTGCGACGATGGCTAGAAGGCGCACAGGTGTACAACAGAAGATAAAAGACTTCATTTTTAATGCAGAATTCGTGCCGTTCTCAAATCACACATTAAACGTGGTTTGTATGAATGCAGCTTCAGTGGAGGTAAATTTCGTAACTTTCTTCGGCACGCTAGAGCGCTGGTATGCTTTTTTTGTGTCTACACATCGGTGGGAAGTTCTGATTGCGACTACAGGTAAAAGATTGCAGAGAATTCAGGACACACGTTGGACTGCTGATGCTGTCAATTTTATACGACACCACTTCAAAAAAACATTGATTGCACTTGAAAATCTAACCAAAACTGAGGAAAGTTTTAATACAAGAACAGACGCAGGAAGCTTGTTGGTGGCAATGCAATCATTTTCTTTTTTAAATTTTTTGGGTGTCTGGCAGCTAGTACTACCTGAAGTCAATGATGCTCAGAGCTATTTACAAACCGAGGGACTAAACATACATGAGTGTGCTCAAAAAATATGTGCATTGCAGATTATCTTGGAAGAAAGCCGATAACAATTTATGGACGTGGCTTTAACACACGCTAAAACTTTGTGTGAAGACCTTGGAATTACTTGTGAACCTCGAAGACGAATTAAGAAGAGTCAGATAATTTGTGACGAAAGTAAAGACGCTGGATTATTGTATGAAGACGAATTGAGGCAACCATGTTTTCTTCGGTAGACAGAGTTGCTGCTGAAATTCGAGAAAAGTTTCAACAGCTTAAAACTTTGGCAAAAAATATGACTTTTTAAGGGCTGCAGTAATATTAGGCGTCGACGAACTCAACCTGGATGAAGCTCCCTAAGATGT
Source organism: Odontomyia ornata (assembly GCA_963969285.1). NCBI lineage: Eukaryota > Metazoa > Arthropoda > Insecta > Diptera > Stratiomyidae > Odontomyia > Odontomyia ornata. Next base: position 148,679,851 of record OZ017739.1, read on the forward strand.
TAACAGAGAAGGACTCAAAATTGAGCGAGTACGTCTTCGGGCTTTCGCAGCTGCAGCTGACCCAGATTGCAAAACTACGTTGATTCAGTCTGGTGCTTTAGGCTTGTTAAAATAAATCGTTGAGTTTAGGCTTGAAGATTTTTTAACCAAATATTGTTTTAATGTTGAGAATTTTCTTAACAGTGGCCATCAGTAATGCCAGTTGTGAGAGAAGCTTCTCGAAACTTAAGCTCATAAAAAACTATTTGAATCAACAATGTCTATACTGAGATTAACAAATTTAGCTATCCTGGCAATCCAGCGGGATGTAGAAATCGACGTTGTAAGTTGCATAAAAGATTTTGCTTTAAAAAAAACAAGAAAAGTTAATTTTTGAACGATTAAAATGGTTTAAAATTGCTTCCTCGACATTTAATCGATTTTCTGGTCTTGTAATGAAACATCTGATTTTCTCTTTTAATTCTTCGCATGTGGAAGGAAAAATGATTCACGACTAATTTTCCTTAGTGAGAAAGAAAATATTGGCACCGGAACATTAGTGCTAATTTACTTTAGTGTTTCACATTACAGTTGCCTTGGTGTTTTTAACCGATTCTGCAGCGACATTTTTAAATTTCACTATTTTATTATTTATTAAGCTCCTAATGCAATATGTCCCAATAGAAGTTTACGCATGAAAGTTCGAAAAAAACTAGATAATCAAAATAGTAGCATCTTTCGAAAAGCGAATAAATTCATAATTACAAGGTATTTATGTTTGCCCGTCAATCCATTAAGCAAAATAAGAACTCTTAATGAGGATTTTTTTAATTTAATTTTAGATTTAACTTGAAGCTTATGCTTATTTCCTGTCGTCCGTCGTGGTGTAGTAGGTAGGAGGCTAGCCGCCAATGCGACATGTGCTAGGTTCGAACTCCGGTGTAACGAGTTTTCGATGCCAGTATCTGTTGACGGACTTCCAGCCCACTCAGCTGTGATGGGCTCTAAGTAAAATTAGGTAATAATCACACGGTCAAGCGTGATGCCGACCACATCACCTTCCAAGTACCGTTGCGGTCATCAAATGAGATGCTCGACCTCGTCTCAACGTCCAGGTTCCATTTGGACTGTAACGCGATTATTATTTCTATTATTATTATTATTATAATTATTATTTATTATCCTTATTTCCCAGCGATGAGTTTCTTCTGTTTATTTTTTATGTTGAAGTGTTTATTAAATGTAGTATTCTTACACCAGCTAGAGGAGCGTTATTCTCTTGCTCTGTTAATGTCATGTTTTCAATAACTTTATTATTTTGCTTACTAATAAAAGCTTATCACTAAATTATTCGTAGTTGGTATAATTCGTCATATGATTTTACATTAAGGATACTTTTAACGGCCGACAGAAGGATTATCTCGTGGTGAAAAAGCTCTGAATACAAATCTGTCTCCAAAAAAGGAGGGCGGCAAGTCCCCGGTAGGCCCCGGCGTCAAAAACTCACGCTACGCCATTGACTGCAGACCAAATCTTCTCAGTGAAACAAATATCAGAAAAATGCTGGGAAGAAGACATCGTCGTATACCAACTTTTTATAAATTTTCTACAAGCTTTTGATAGCATCACTTACTACGCCCTCTATAATACCCTCTTTGAGCTAAGAATCCCACCAAAATAAGTGTATCTGATAAAGACCAGAATGGACAGTACCGAGCGCTGTGTTAGGATCCAAAATTAACTTACCAAAGCATTCACCTCAGAAAAAGGTTTAAAACAAGGAGATAGTTTGGAACCAAACGCTCTTCAATCTGACACTATATCGATATTATGACCCGATTTCTCTCCCGTCCACAGGAGGAGTTTCAAGAGCTAGCTCAATCAGCTTATCGGGGGGGACCACGAGTTAACAAAAGCATAACCAAGCTGATAACATGTCACATTTAATCACCTCGAATTTGAGCAAGCACATAATTTTCTCTACATAGGGGCTCAGCTTTGGGGGGTGTATATCCAAAGCGAATAAAACCTACTTTGCAACTCTCCCTCTAATGAGGTCCAGGGTTTAACTTCAAAATCGAAAATTAAAATCTACAAAATTTTGATAAGACCCATATTTCTCTATGGGTGTGAAACCTGGGCACTGTTGAAAATATCAGAGAAATAGATAGAGGCATATGAACGATAAATTCTCCGATAAATATTCGGCCCCATTAAGCAAGGTGAGTTGTGGCGAATCAGATACAACAATGAGTTGTAAAGCCTTTTTAAAAATACCACACTGGACCGGCCACGTCGATCGTGGGCCAGAAGCTATGTTGCCTAGAAGGGTATTAAAGGGTGGATTGAAGACAACCGGCCACAAGGAACTTTACACAAGCGATGGAAGGACTCAGTGGGCGCTGACAGCAGAACGTTGCTTGGAATAACAAATTGTAGGAAGAGGTCAATGCATTGCGATAGCTGGGTGGGATATAACCAGGAGTCCATTGAAGGAGAAGAAGAAGGAAACTTCATTACAACGGTGAGTTGTATAAAATGAATGAAGGAAGCCAAGAAAATGATGAAATAACTTATGATGGATACTGTCAGCAGATACCTGTTTACGTTTTCCGATTGGCAAACTAGATCGCAGAATAGTGACGATTGGAGGCAATTAATCCTGGGGGGCGAAGGCTTAACTTTGAGCTATGCAATAGAAAATGATCAATTTTCATGAAATGTTTTCTGTTTTTATTATGTAGAAACGTTTTTGCACAATTTATTACTGAGTTTACAAACTAACTCAAGAGCAAGAATATTCACTTGTTGCAATCGCTCACTAGAAGGTAAAAACAGCAAATACCTAGTTGATTGCAAGGAGGCACAATGTATAATTTAGTAAAGAGCATAAATTAAAGTCTAGAAGGAGGTGCTTATCAGTATTTAAGGTATTCGCTTAATGATGGTCGGATATTAAAATCAACGTTTGTCAAATCCTTGATTCTACTAGCAGATCCTGCAGCAAGTGCGGTTTGAGTAGATGAGCAAAAGCTTAACTTGATCAGCAAGAAGAGATTGAAAATTTCAACATGGAATATTACTTAATATTAAAAATTTGTATAGTCCGTGTGGAGCTGTGGGTTAGGGCACACTCCGCTTGCACAGTAGCTCCCACGTTCAAACCTCGGTCGCGGCATCGAGTTTGAGCTTCTGATGCTGCTGTCGGAGTATCAGCCCACCCAGCTGTGTTGAGTACCATTGTAATTAAAAAATTAGGTAATAGTCACATGGTTGAGCGTGATATTGACCATATCACCTCGAATTCCGTTACGGTCATGGAATGAGATACCGTAACAATAAATGTCAACGCCAAGCTTTGCATTTTGACTGTTGTGCGATGGATTATTATTATAATTATTAAAAATTTGTAGGTCAAAGCTACCCCTGAAGCAAAAGCATATTGGAGTTACTTTGAAAACCTTTGACACTGGGCCATTTTCCCCCAAGACGTGAACTAGCTAAATAATAGCCCTCATAAAAGTGGAAGCGTTGTAAACTAGGTGTTTTTTCTTGGCTTATAAATAAAGGAAGATTTTATTTACCTAAACATATAAACTTACTACCAAATTTTATCATAATACGGATTTTATGTCCGTGTTCAACAGACCACTAATGGCCACTCTGTCTCTAAAGATGTGTTTATATCATATTCGATCTTTTTGTAAAACTGAATAAATGGTATCTGCACCATTGTAATTTTACCTCAGATAAAGGCATTCAAATCGATAAAATGTTGCAACGCTAAAGTCATTGAAGATTTTAATTACTAAGTATGTGGGACAATTCGATCCAAGGCGAGCGAAAAAATGTGATATGCAGCCACATATCATCCTGTCGCCATCATCTTGACAGCTTCAGAATTACACAAATCCATTCATTGGTATTGCAGGTCATCCACAATCATTGCACTGCAGTCCAATAACTCGACATTTCCTTTCAGCGAGAATAAACAATTATATCTATTTTTAACCGTCCTTAGTTGCGCAATTCTTATCACGAACGATTCGAATTGACTCGCGGGTGTTTCTATTATATAAATCACACACCAGTTGCTAATTCCTGCAGTTTCATCATAATCTGAAATATACTTCCTACCACACCCCACGTCAATCATAAAAGGATTAAAAAGGACACGTTTTGCTATGTAACACTACCTTTACAACGGTTAACGGCAACTCGAAATCAGCACCCCCAACGAGCCGAAACCCCCACGGGGCACTTTCGAACCGGCACATTTTCAGGTCCAGCTCCATAATGCATCAACCCCTAAAGGTTTAGGACGATCTACCGAAAAAAAGGACCAATTGGTATGAGTCCGACTCAGAGCTCGCGAGAACAGAAAAAATTCGACAATTTAGCACTACGGTGCACCGCAAACTATTAGATGAGACCTTTCGATTAAGCTTATCAATTAATTGGCACACGTTTAGCAATGGATTGTCTTCTCGCACATACGTTGCACATATGGATATATTTGTATATATTTAGCGTTGGCTCTACACTGGTCTATGCTTCGGTCACTAATCGAAAGCATCAACTATCAATAGATTTACTCCTCCATCGATCTATTTCTAATTGTAGCGTGCATTCGAAATAAATGGTAGAATTCGCTTTCGATTCTTTAACGAGCTGGGCGGCACATCCTGTTATAAAAAATAAAGAAAATTGTTTTGATGCAAAACCAAACACATGTTCAGGCTAACAAATAACATAAGCTGCTAATCCTTATGAGGGTTCGACAACTAATTTGAAATATTTTGTCAAGGAACTTCCAGTTTCCCTTTTGCTGTAAGTTTTCAAAGTCAAAAGCGCTTTATTCAATGCTAATCTTTATAAATTTTCAAAAAATATAAAGCGAATTCCAATCAATAAAAATACGAAAACTTAATGGCCCAAATGGCTCTCTAAATTTATTCGTTATCAGTTAAAAACATTAAATCAAAAATACAATAACGAATTCAAATTAATTAAAATTATTACATATTTTATGATTCTATTGGAAAAAGGAGAAAAAACCAACCAACACAATTCAAAAATTATTTATAATATTAACACAACAGTGAACTTTTATCCTATACCTAATATGTTATAACATAATTCTAATAAAATTCAATCAAAAACTTTATCTTATCCTAAAAAAAAATAAAGGCTTTCACAATATTCCTAATATAAACGTTAGGTAACTCTTATCTCTAAACGTAATACGATAAACATAACATATACCTATTCTAAAGATTGAAATATATTCTAAAATTGCTAACGCTAGCAAACAACAACGTCTAGCACTCGTTGCGTGTAGTCGTGTTTTTAATTGCTCTTGTCATTAATTTTAAAAATTCATAAATTTTTCACAAAAATCAGTTTCAAAAATTTGAATTAATTTTTTACGAGCCAGTCAAAAGCATATTTTGTTTTAATTGGGAAAGCATTTATCGTCGAAGGCATCGACCCACGGAATCAATAAATCGACAAAAGCAAATAAACCGAAGACTAACTCGGGACTGCTGTATCGAGGCGCCCAACGGCTTCCCTCCGTTGGGGGGCCCCGGGGAGAATAACAATGCGAAATTGGCTGCAAGCGTCAATAAGCGAAGACACACGAGCACCCAGGACTCCGCAGATGGTGGGCGTAAGACTCAAATAGTCGAAGACAAGCTAGAATTGAGTCGACTTCGAGCTGAAATTCAAAAATTAAAAATAAGACTGAAAACGTACGAAGATACCTGTATGTTCGAGACAGCGAAGAAAGTTCCAGATACTGAACCGGTACGACAAACAAATACGGAAGCTAAGCAGAAGAAAGCTGTTAAACAAGTCATCCCAGAAGAAGTACTAAGTGCTGGAGGCACTTACGACACCCAGAATTACTATGCAACGCTGGACGGACTCCAACAAGAAATGGACGTTGACGAATGTACAGAAGGTAATGTTAGTCAAGATAATGATAATTTTATAATTTATTTGAATAATAAAAATAAGGAGAACAAACCAGCCCGTAGTTCTGCTGGTCCTCCTCAAAAAGTCGCCAAGAATACAGAGGAAGTTCCGCCAATTAATGTGTTCGGTCAAAGCGGAAAGGACCTGGTTCGGCTATTGGCAGCCGAAAACAAATTAACAAATTTCGAGAATAAACGAATCAATCCCGAAAACTTAACTATCAGAACGAAATCACTGGTTGATATCAAATCAGCAAAAATTGCTCTAAATTCTGAAGAGGTTCCACACTTCACATATACCCCGAAAAGCGAGAAGAACCAGACCTTCTTGTTGAAGGGCTTTGACTACGGAGAAGATACGGTCGATCTTCTTCAGGTGCTCAAGGAAGCAGCACCAGAAATCGAATTTATCTCAGTTAAAACATTTGCAAAAAGAACGTCGACGGTAGAAAAAAAATTACCATTTTATTTGGTGCAGATATCAAATAAGAGCAGTCCAAGTGCTCTTCAACAATTCAGATATTTGAACTTCCGAGCGGTGAGGTGGGAACGCCTCCAGAAACGAGAAATCAACCAGTGTTATCGCTGTCAACGATTTGGGCATTCGGCTGCCAACTACGCCATGCATTACCGATACGTCAAATGCGAGGACGTGTATGCTCCCGGTGAGTGCAAATTGGCTCAGACGGAGCCAAAAGAGAAATTATACGGTGTTAACTGCGGAGTTTTTGGTCAGCCGTCATCATATTGAGGATGCTTCCGATATCAAGATGCAAGAGTTAAATTTGTCCCAAAGCAAACACAACTACACCGCAGTGTCTTAGCTCCGAACTTCATCAAGCCCGGAGTATCATTTGCAGAAACCGCTAGAGGACCAGCGGAAAATGCCTTAATAGTGTTAATAATGTAAGTGGCAATAATGAGCTGCTTCTCAAAATTTTACAGCAATTAAATTCTCTATCGGAGAGAATCCATAAACAAGATATGAAAACTAATCTTGTTTTTCATCGTTTAGGGGTCTCAAATGCCACAAAATAATTTGTAATCGAGTCACATTCCCACAGATAGGATTCGTTTCATTTCGATCAACGTCAACTCCATTGTTACTGTACATCGCCGTGATTATTTCCTTGAATTCATTGTTAAGCAAAAGCCTGACATCATGCTTCTCACCGAAACCCACCTCAATTCATGGCACTCCATGACATTCAAGGATTTTGAACTCGTAAGAAACGATAGGGTAAAAGGTGATGGGGGAGATGGCACCGAGATATTGGTTCGAAGACATATTGTTTCCAAAATATTGAAAAAGTTGAATTCAAAAGCTTTAAATCTCTTGAAGTGTCCGTTATTAAAATCTCACTGCCAGGTGGGGATTACCTCTTCGTTATCTCTGCCTATGCAACTGGTGGAACTGTTCTCGAGCTCAAGGAGGAGCTCAATGCCTTGTTTGAAATACTCAAAATGAATAGGCTGCATAGTTATTATATTCTTGCCGGTGACCTGAACGCCAAGCATACATCATGGCTGAACGCCAATAATAATCCAAGGGTGTATTCCTGAAATCGTGGGTAACAGAGAACCAAATTGAATACTGGCGCAATCTATTTATGTCGGAGTTCCCAATATACCCTAGGACAAATTAATATTTGGACCTCTGCATTGCTGATGCAAGACTTGAATTCAGCTTTAATAGTCCTCAACGGAAATTTCAGGTGCTTCCTTATGATAGCGACCATAACGCAATCGTGATGGAAATCAATCTTCAAAGGGAAGATTTCTTCCTCATCCCAGTTCAACATGAAAATCATCGGTTGAGTCTCAAAAAGAACAGACTGGGGGAAAGTTTCAAAAGAAGTTTAATCGTGATTGCCAGATGCAATGTCCCCCTTCTGATGGTGGCAACTCTTGCTCAATGGTTCCTAATGACAGAAATCTAACTAACGATGAAGTAGATCTCTATTTGTCGAAGTTAGAGAAGCTGACGTTGGAAACGATTGAGAAAGTAGTTCCCAAGATTAAACATCGAAACAATATGGAAGGATATGAAACACCAACCATCGCAAGGTTGAAAAGATTGAAAAGCCTTCTTCTCACACGCATCAACAATATTTATCGACGATTTTTGGACTACAACCATCCATGTTTTCGCGAAAGTGAATAGCATATTCCGCAAGAAGTCTCGGATGAAGGTGTCGAATCTTGAAGTCACTAGTGATGCGATAAATCTTCTCGATAGGGCTGGTATCGAAATTGATAGTACGACTCCGGATAGAAATAGAAACAAGATTATATGTGAGTGACTGCATAAACTTGCTCTGATTGGAACACATATTGAATTGGTTCATCAACCAAACTCTGAGAGAGGGAATGAAATATTTTCAGAGGTCGTTGAAGCAAAAGTTTCTGACTTCAAATCAAGCCTGAACGGCCAATCAATTCTTCATTTCAATGAAACATTAACATCTGACCTCATACCGAGCTTGAATCTTGTTGATTATTTTGTCAGCTGTGAAGAATTGTGTTTCATATTTCGCAGGATAAACAACAAAAAATCATGTAGTGCTGATGGTACTCCAAATGTATTTCTCCGACATTTGCCTGAGGCTCCTATTAGGAATTATTGCATATTGTTCAACATCATGTTGAGCAATTCATATTTCCCAAATGAGTGGAAAAAGGCTAAGGTATTTCCGATCTTGAAGATAGGAAAAGAATCTTATGCCCCAAAAGCTATCGCCCAATCAGCTTGCTGCCTAACACCAGCAAGGTGTTTGAAGTGATACTCAACAGAGCATTAAACGCCCACATTGAGGAATATGAGTTGATGCCGAATTGCCAATTTGGTTTTCGTGCCAGGCATTCAACCACACATGCAATAACGAATGTAACCTCAGACATCTGTTGGAAACTGAATGATAAACAATGTGTTGGAACATATCACATTGATATGAAGAAAGCTTTCGATACGGTGTGTTCAGATGGACTAATTTTTAAACTCCTTCAGAACAAGCTCCCCAGATACCTTGTCGCCATAATGTGCAATGTGTTATATGGGAAATCGTTTGTTGTAACTGATGAAAATCTGACAACCATGCGCGAATTCAAGGTCTTGAATGTTCTACAGCAGGGAACAGTTACCGCGCCTCTGCTCTTCTCAACCTTCATTCGCAAGCTATTCAACGGCTTTGATTTTAACGTCTCACCAACGCGATCATTGGTAACGTTTGCTGATGATCTGGTCATCTATATGGCAGACTGAAAAGCTACAATAGTTCAGAGCAATCTTCAAAAAATGTTCAATGATGTGCAGCTGTACACTGACAATTGGTGAATGAAAATCAATGCGCAGAAGTGTGAATCATTCTTGTTTCGGACAACGCTGCAGGGGGTCAGTCAAGACCTGAAACGTGATTGGAAAAATTTCCACATCATGGCTGGCGAGGGTAGTTCAGAACGAGTTCCACATAAATCCTGTGTTCGATACCTCGGTGTTAATCGCGATTAGTATCTGTACTATACTGAACATGTCAAAATCATGCTCAGTAAGACACTAAAAGTCGTCATGGCCCTACGAAGACTCTTTCATTCCAAATACATTGATCAAAAGGTCAAAAGCTATTTGTTACAAGACCCTGGTTAGACCAGTTTTGACATATGGATGTCAAATCTGGTACAACCAGAGTGCTAGTACTATGGAAAAATTAAGAGTTTTCGAAAGGAAATGTCTTCGTGCGTGTACTGGTTTGAAAACATTATATATCGAATAGAAGAATTTATCAAACTGCTGAAGTGACGAGAGTTGATATCTTCATATTGAAACTTCTTGGGAATCATATCGCAAGATCTGTGACTGTGAGTGAAAATCCTTGGATTTCGCAGCCGCTCCACCCTACAGACGGGTATATTGCGACTTGCCTCGCTACTAGCTTCGTTTCTCCAAAAGCATTCGTGTAGTTGGACATGAATCGATATGTTTTTGATTCTGATGGCGTCGCAGTCATACTCGTATATACCATATATCGATGGGCCACTGATGAGAAGATAAAATATCCTCCGAATTTGAGTTCACGAGACCAACGATTCCAATGGAGATACTCATTTGCTAGATTCGTTGAAGCTGATCGAGCTGAGACTGGGCAATCTAGGTATTGGTGGCTGAATGAGAATGTCTAAAATATTCGTGTTTATTTCCAGTTTTTGTGGTTTTCGTTACTTAGTTTTTGAGTTTCAGCTCATTATTGCTACATTTAGTATTGTCGCGTGTTATTGGTTCGCGGCCAATAATTTTAATGTTCCGGGAAAGTGAAAACGCAATGTCTTTTAATTTAAGTTAAAAGTGTTTATTTAATGCACAATAATCAGTTAACACTTTCACTAATTTTAATTGTCACTATTAAAATAAATCTAACACTTGTCCATAAATTTATTATCGCAATTGTCTTCTAAATCACTTCACTATTACGAAACACACTCCATAAATTTACTATCGCAGTTCTTATCGCGGTCGAATGAATTATTCTCCCCATTCATTCAGCTCGCCTTTATATAGGGTCTCTACCTATTCACCCATTTCTCGCACAATGGTGAATGTTCTACCGAGAGGTACCTGGTAGGTTCGAGCAAGTTCATGAATGGAGTGACGTCACTTGCAGATGTTGATCATGCTTGTTGGGTTCTCGTAAATTCATTCGTTGACGTTCTTAATGATGATGAAAACAATTGCAACAGTAGCTCGCAGAATTATTTGTACATGTAATTATTTGTACATGTAACACTGCCCCCACCTCAGTTCTTTTCGCCCCGAAAAGATGTGTCGCTATTTGTAGTCAATTCTCCCTGGGTGTAATATGGGGCAAGACGGTCCAGATGCACGATTTTCATTTTAGCTCTCGGCTTACGATGTTCCTGTATTCGGTATACGACGTCGTTGATTCGCTTTGTAACTCGGTATGGTCCCTCCCAATTATGTTGCAACTTTGGAGACCTACCCTTTCGCCGTTGCGGGTTATAAAGCCACACCAAGTCATCTTGCTGGAAGCCAGTAGAATTAGCCTTTAGATCATACCTGGTCTTCATGCGGTCAGTAGCCGATTCGAGGTGTTTTCGCACTGTCCGATGTATCTGGTTCAACCGTTGTCTTAGATCACTTGCGTACTCCGAGATCGTTTGGGGTTTCTCAGGGGGTGTTCCGAACTTTATATCGGCTGGCAAACGAATAGTCTTTCCAAAAATGACTTTGGCTGGGGCTTGGCCCGTCGACGCATGTTCAGCGGCTCTATACGCCATTAAAAATAGTGGGATATGTCGGTCCCAGTCCCTTTGGTTCTCGTCAACCATCTTGGCAAGGTGTTTATTGAGCGTGCCGTTGAAACGTTCGACCATTCCATCGGATTGGGGATGCAGCGGTGTTGTCCTCGTTTTCCGTATTCCCAGCAGCTCGCACATTTCGCTAAAAACTAGTGACTCAAAGTTTCGGCCTTGATCCGAATGTAGTTCACAAGGCACGCCGTACCTGCTGACCCAATTTAACACTAGCTGTTCGGCTACCGTAGTTGCTTCCTGGTTGGGAATGAGGTAGACCTCGGGCCACTTGCTGAAATAATCAGCTACAACCAGCGTGTATCGATTTCCCCATTCAGATTGAGGAAAGGGTCCAGCGATGTCAACAGCAATCCTTTCGAATGGCACGCCTACGTTATAGGTTTGCATTTGTCCTCTCAGTCGTCGCTTTGGGCCTTTGACGGAAGCGCAAATTGTGCATCTGCGACACCAGTCCTCTACGTCTTCTCGAGCGTGGAGCCAGTAGAATCTTTCCCGCAATTTCGCTAAGGTCTTGTTAACACCAAGGTGGCCTCCCGAGGATCCTTCATGCATTTCCTTAACCACATCGTGGATTCGGCTTTTGGGTAGTATAGTTTGCATCCTATAGGAGCTGCCATCCGCCGTTTCCCATTTCCGCTTGAGTACGCCACCCTCCACCTGTAGGGAGTTCCATTGTGCCCAATAGCTTTTCAGGGTTGCGCCATGCATCGAAACGTCCTTCCACTCCGGTCGCCCAGTCTTCTCCTTCCATACGAGCAATGGTCCGATGTCTTCATCGGCTAGCTGGGCATTTCGAATCTCCTCCGATGACCAACCTTCATCGAATTCGGCCGTTATCACTCGCAGATCAACGGGCGGCTCCTTTTCCTCAATCCGTTGGCAATGTTTGCAGTTAGTTGGACATGGATGACGAGATAGGGCGTCAGCATTTCCATGAACCCTGCCCTTGTGGAGCAGTTGGGGCCTCACTAGCTCTGGTCGGATCGTCGATCGGGTTGCACCAGTGTCGTTTGTTAGGGTGCATTGTTCTTCATCAACTTGACCAGGAAGGCATCTGTCTGCTTCTCCACGATGGTGCCTTGGCACGGTGCTGGGGATGTCGATACTCGTGGCCAACGTTCGCCCCACGAAGTTGGCCCTTGCAGTTTGATGGGCCTCCATTCTAGGCTCCTGACACGGTCTGGATCTCCACCACCCTGGACAATAGCTCGGTCTTCTCCCCTTCTTGCAGTCTCTTTGCAGGTGCCCTTTTTCCCCGCAATTCCAGCATCTAGGCGCACCATTCACCTGCAGCTCTCGCTCAATTCCCACGCGCTCACACCTGGATTTATCTGTCACTACCTCGCGAACCCGGACAGTGGTGCGGGTCACCTTTTTGGCTGCCTCAAAATTTAAACTATAAGCCAATGCTTCCTTGACTGTTTGCTTTTGAGCTAACCGCACGGCTTGTTGCAATTCCTTGTCCTTTAAGGCGCTGATGAATGCTTCTGCTGCTACGTCATCTCGATGTTCTGGGTCGTACGCTGGGTAAGCCAAAAGTGCCAATCGCTCAATGTCTTGTGCTAGCTGCTGCAAGGTTTCGCCAGACTTCTGCATCCGATGCCGTAGCTGCGCCCGGTAAATCTGCTTTAGATGATCGTCTCCATAACGCATGTCCAGCGCATTCATTATAGCAGCCGGGTTTGAATGCAGCTCAACGGGGATAGTCTGCAAAAGCTCGGCAGCTGGGCCTCTTAGAGCCAGAATTAACGCAGTTGCTCGTTCCTGCTCATTCCAGTGATTTATCCTAACGGCTGCTTCAAACTGGATTTTGTAAATACTCCAGACCGTTTGGCCATCGAATATTGGTGCTTGGACATTTCTGGATGTGCTTTGCGCTGCGGTTATAAGCGAGGCTGGTGAAGAGGTTACTACTGCCTTTGCTGCTTCCAATTCCTTTTTCATGTTTCCCATCTCATGGTTGATTCTCTCCTCTACCTGGCTGATATCATGGTTTATTCTCTCCTCGACCTGGCTGATCTCATGGTTAATTCTCTCCTCGACCTGGTAAACCTTTTCCTCGACACCTTTAATTTGTTTGTTCAGATGACCGAGCTCCGATTTTATTTCGGTTGACTGTTTCTCCAGCTTCTGTGTGATGTCTGCCTTGATTTCGATCGCTTGTTGGTCCAGCTTCGCTGATTGTTCGTTTAGCTTCGTTGATTGTTCGCTTAGCTTCGTTGATTGTTCATTTAACTTCGCAGCTAAACTGGATGTCTGTTCATTTAGCTGCGCTGATTGTTCGCTTAGCTTCGCTGATTGTTCATCTAGCTTCGCAGTCAGACTCGATGACATCAGCATTAACATTTGCATTAGCGCATTTTCTGGCTCCTTCGATTTTGGTGTTTCTACTTCTCCACCTTTTGCGCCTTTTTCCGCATCTGAGAACTCACCCGAATCCAGATTCACGCCTTCCGACTCGATCGCGTCACGCAAGCGTGCAATCAGTGTGGCCTTTGTACCTTGCGTAGCCAGGTTTCGCTGTTCCAACTCTTCCTTAAGCTCCGACATGGTCAATTCATTAATTTTTAAGTTTAAGCTTCGTGGCATTTTTAATGTTTCTTTAAATTTTACTATTGTGCACTATAAAAATGTTCAAATTTTCACTTTCAAAATTTTTCTATCCCACTTCTGACACCATTGTCGCGTGTTATTGGTTCGCGGCCAATAATTTTAATGTTCCGGGAAAGTGAAAACGCAATGTCTTTTAATTTAAGTTAAAAGTGTTTATTTAATGCACAATAATCAGTTAACACTTTCACTAATTTTAATTGTCACTATTAAAATAAATCTAACACTTGTCCATAAATTTATTATCGCAATTGTCTTCTAAATCACTTCACTATTACGAAACACACTCCATAAATTTACTATCGCAGTTCTTATCGCGGTCGAATGAATTATTCTCCCCATTCATTCAGCTCGCCTTTATATAGGGTCTCTACGTATTCACCCATTTCTCGCACAATGGTGAATGTTCTACCGAGAGGTACCTGGTAGGTTCGAGCAAGTTCATGAATGGAGTGACGTCACTTGCAGATGTTGATCATGCTTGTTGGGTTCTCGTAAATTCATTCGTTGACGTTCTTAATGATGATGAAAACAATTGCAACAGTAGCTCGCAGAATTATTTGTACATGTAATTATTTGTACATGTAACAGTATTGTTGTTTATTTGTGTTAAAAATTTTGGGTCGGTTCGGTTTATGTTATGTTTATTTTACTAGGTTAGAAATAAGATTAAACGCGTAGGTTAGGAATATTGTGATAGAATTCTTTAGTATAAGATAAAGTTTTCGATTGAATTTTATTAGAATTAAGTTAAAATATATTAGGAGTAGGATCGTAGTTCACTGTTGTGTTTAAGTTATAAATAATTTTAGGATAGTGTTGGTTGGTTTTTTCTCCTTTTTCCAATTGAATTTCAAAATATGTAATAATCTTAATTAATTGAATTTGCTATAGTTTTTTTTTGACGAAATGTGTTTAGTGATAACGTATAAATTTAGAGAGCCATTTGGGCCATTAAGTTTTTGTATTGTTATTGTTTAGAATTTGCTTTATATTCTTTGAAAATTTATTCCGATTAGTATTGAATAAAGCGCTTTTGACTTTGAGTTCGACTTTTACGCTATCCGTAGCAATAATGAGCTGAAACTCAAAACTATGCAACGGAAAACACAAAACAAAAAAATAAACACGAATGATTTAGACGTTGTCATTCAGCTACCAATACCTAGATTGCTCCGTCTCAGCTCGACCAGCCTCAACGAATCTAGCAAATGAGTATCTCCATTGGAATTCTTGGCCTCGTGAAATCAAATTCGGAGGATATTTTATCTTCTTATCGGTGACCCGTCTATATATGTGATATATGATTGGGACAACGTCAGAATCGTAAATTCGGACATGAATTGACATGTCCGAATTTACGAATGAAGCCAGTAGTGAGGCAAGTTTCAATATACCCGTCTGTAGGGTGGAACGGCTATGTTACAGATCTTGTGATATGATTCCGAAGAAGTCTCAATATGAAGATATCGACTCTTGTCACATTAACAGTTTGATAAATTTTTCTATTTGCCATATAGTGCTTCCAATCCGTCTCAGGCTTTCTGTATAAATCAGTACATGCACGAAGACATTTTCTTTCGAAAACTCTTAATTTTTCCATAGTGCTAGCACTCTGGTTGTAACAGATCTGACATCCATATGTCAAAACTGATCTAATCAGGATCTTGCAACAGATAATTTTCACCTTTTGATCAATGTATCTAGAATGAGAGAGTCGTCGAAGGGACATGACTACTACTTGACTTACTTTTTTATAACGAGGTATTGGAGCCCGTTCTGAACTACACTCACCAGCCATAATGTGGAAACCCTTTTAGTTACATTTCAGGTTTTGACTGGCCCTCTGCTGCGTTGTCCAAAAAAAAATTGTTCGTTCTTCTACGCATTGATTTTCATTTGCCAATTGTCGGTGTAGAAATGCACATCATTAAACATTTTTTGAAAATTGCTCTAAACGATTGTAGCTTTGTGATCTGCCGTATAAATGATCTGGTCATCAGCAAACGCTACCAATGGTCTTGTTAGCAAGACGTTAAAACCAAAGCCGTTCAATAGCTGCGAATGAATATTGAGGAAAGCAGAGGCGCGGTAACTATTCCCTGCTGTAGAGCATTCAAGATCTTGAATTCGCGCATTGTCTTCAGATTTCCATCAGTAACAACAAATGATTTCCCGTATAACGTATTGCATATGAAAGCGACAAGGTATCTGGGGAGCCTGTCCTGAAGGAGTTTAAAAATTAGTCCATCTGACCATACCGTATCGAAAGCTTTCTCCATATCAATGAGACGCGCTCCAATACATTCTCAGCTGTTTAGTTTCCAACATATGTCTGAGGTTACTTTCGAAAACCAAATTGACAATTCGGCATCAACTCATATTTCTCAATTTGGGCGTTTAACCCTTAAAGTGCATTGTAGGTGCCTGACACCCAACAGCATTTTCAAACCACAGAGATCCTATAGTATCGAACAAAATTGGGTATGTATCGCCATCTACCTTTAATTCAGATCACTAACTGGGTAGGGACAGTGCGTAAATCGTTAGTTTGCAAACAGCAGCTGTGTGCACTTACTGGTCGATAAAGTGATTTTGGAGCAAATATTTTTACTGAAAAATCATAGATTTTTGTTAAATGGTGCGTGAGAAATTGATTGAGACGCAGTACGATGAAAAAGATTTTGGTGGCGAGGAAGGTGAAAGTGAAAAGGATGCTCAGATTTCGAACATGAACCTGATGATTCAGAAGAAGAAGAAGAAAATTATGAAATTCCAGAGGCGGAAGAGTTCCATCCAATAAAGCGAATGCGTGAGAGAAAAGAGTGAGAAAATGAGATTGATGAAACTCCGCTTAGCATAAGAATTCAAAGTAAACCGGCAAGAAGACCATCTGCAAAATTGTGTGGAAAAGGCGTTGCGAAAGATCGAGCACGAATCATCAGTCTCGTTCGTCAGGTAAAAAATAAAGTATATGTAGGTATAGGTTCGTTGTTATGCCACGTGCGTATTCATACACTCCGTATTTACATATAGTATATGTATAGAGAACTATCGTATTGAAAGTTGTGTTAGATATACTGTACGTATATATATATGTATATTATAATTATATATACTCTATGCCCTCGCAGCACAGTAGAAATTTCGGCGCGTTAATTCGAATAAAAAGTTCAAATGTTATTGATTTTTATTGAGTATTTTCATATATCACTTTTCTAGGTCAGCTCGATCCTCCATTGCCGGAATTCATACCTGCACCAATGGGTAATACTGCTGATTTTGAGACGATTTTTGATTTTTGGAAAGTTTTATTCACTAACGAAATTATAAACATCATTGTTGAATGTACGAACGAAGAGATAGAAAACAAGTGTGCTGTTGCAATAGCTGCAGGTAAACAAAATCAAACTTACGAACATCATAGTGATGCAAAGGAAATCAATGCTATTATAGCTTTTTTTTATCATTCTGCAATGTGGAAAACGAATCGAGTGGATGTCAAAAGGCTTTGGAGTTATGGGAATGGAGTAATATTTTATAGATGTATCATGTTCTGTAGAAGGTTTTTGTTCTTGTCAGAAAATTTACGTTTTGACATAAAAAGCACACGAAATAGCGAAGATGGACTCGCTCCAATATGAAAAATTTGGGATATTTTTATTAACAATTACACAGCAAATTATCAGCAGAGCAATATGTGCACAGTTGACGAGCAACTTCATGCTTTTAAAGGACGTTGCAAGCATTGTGTTTACATGAAAATGAACTCCAATAAGTACAGATAATGGACAAAACGTTAAACGATGCGCTGACTGGTTACTTGGTAATTTATCTATTAAATTTTTTAAATTGTTGGAACTGTAAATAAGAGGTGTAAAAATTACTTTTTTTAGATTTTTGCTATCCCTTACTTGAGAAAAACCCATGGTTTGTCGAAAGTGGTGTATTTCTTCCGAGCGGTTACAGCACCAACATATGGAACTAATCGCATAGTCACCATAGATAGCTGGTTCACGGCAATTCGACTTTTATTAAAATTGTTGCAAGCACCGTACAATTTGACAATATCTGGCACTATCAGGAAAAATAAAAAAGAAATCCCACAAGAAATGAAAATACCCTCTAAGATGGTTCGAAACAGTAAGTTCTGCTTAGATTTGTTCTGCTAATTTTGACTTTATGTCGTCGTCTGAAATTACTGACAGAAAGCCAAATATGATTCATCACTACAATAAGGCAAAACGTGGCACAGACACTTACGATCAGTTGTGCCATACATTCACGACAGCCAGACGAACTAAACGATGGCCATTGAGAAGATTTTTTGCCATGCTAGATCAAGCCATGGTTAATTCAAGAGTACTACTCATGTGTAAATTAAAAAACGAAGGTAAATCTGACAGAATTACAGCACAAGATAGCATGGAAGGCGTGATCGAAAATTTTAGCAAACCGCATTTGGAAGAAAGATATAAAATCGCCACTTTGAGACTCGACATCAAATTCACAATAGCTTCAATGTTGGGCATTAGTAGAGAAGCTGCAGATCAAAATCTATCAATTGTGATAGGAGATAACTATGCAAGGTGTTCGTTATGCCCCTTGAAGAGTGACAGAATAACTAAAAGTCATTGCGGCTCTTGCATGCGCTCTATGTGCAATGACCACCAAACAGATCTTTGCACTGACTGTGAATGTGTATAAATATGATTTTTTTTTATATTCTACTTTTGCATTTATGTATATCAATTACTAATATTCACCATTTTTATATATTTTCACAAAATAAATTGATTTAAACTGTAAAAAACTTGATCATTTATTTTGCCTTTTTTTAACATAAAATTGACTCTTCAATCTGACAAATAATCATAATTTTTGAAAGCAACAATATTGCAGCAATTGTTTTTATCAAAGTACATATAGTATCTTGAGAATATAAACCTAAGTTTTTAGGTAAAAATATTGGAAATTACGTTAGTTATGAATTTTAAGTTAAAAAAAAACCATTTTTTCACCTTTTTTTCTTTCAAAAATTTTCTAAACAAATTAAAAATTTATAAATGAATATAAAATTTACATAACTTTGAAGGAGATATTTTAAAGTGTATCCGATAATTTTTTTGTAATAAAATATTTTATAGCGGCAGAGCAAATCTGCATATAACACGTCAGGGTGTCGGACACCCAAGTGTGCACTTTACGTGATTCCTAAGAAGTATACACTTTAAAGGTTAATGCTTTGTTCAGTATCACTTCAAACATCTTGCCGATGTTAGGCCAGAGCATATCTACTAACAAGCAATTTCACATAGAACAAATTTCGCATCTAACGGTAGTTAACGTAAAAACCGATTTGTGTATGTATTGCGTAAAATTAAAAATCGATTTATGTATGTATTGAGTAAAATTTATTTTCCTCTCAAATTGTTAGAAAGGAAAGAAAGAAATGCAAAATAATTTCTCTTATGTTATTTTACGTCCCTTTCTAATCGGAAAAACAGCTGGTGCAGTTGCTTGTTAGTATATATGCTCTGGTTAGGCAGCAAGCTGATTGGGCGATAGCTTTTGGCGCATGAAGATTCTTTTCCTTTCTTCAAGATTGGAAATACCTTAGCCTTTTTCCACTCATTTGGGAAATATGAATTGCTCAACATGTTGTTGAACAATATGCAATAATTCCTAATATCAACCTCAGGCAAATGTCGGAGAACTATATTTAGAATACCATCGATACCACATGATTTTTTGTTGTTTATCTTGCCAAATATGAAACACAAGTCTTCATAGCTGACAAAATAATCAATGAGATTTGAGCTCAGTATGAGGTCAGATGTTAATGTTTCATTTAAATAAAGAATTGATTCATCGTTCAGGCTTGATTTGAAATCGGAAACTTTTGCTTCAACAATTTCTGAAAACATTTCATTCCCTCTCTCAGGGTTGGTAGATTAACCAACTCAAAATGAGTTCCAATCAGGGCAAGTTTATCCAAACCATCACATATAATCCTGTCTCCATTTCTATCCGGAGTCGTACTATCTATTTGGATACCAGCCCTATCGAGAATGTTTATCTCATCACTAGCGACTTCAAGACGCAATACCTTCATCCGAGACTTCTTGCGAGATAAGCCATTCACTTTCATTTAAACGCCATCTGGATCCTGTGGGCTGATACCCCTCAGTTTTTCCGCCCACTGATTGCTGACATCACTCCTGAAGTATGAATGGATTTAGTTCCGGATATTCTTCAGGTGTAATTTCAACAAAGCCTACGAGGGATGATTGTAGTCAAAAAATCGCCGATTTATATTGTTGGCGCGTGTGAGCAGAAGGCTTTTCAATCTTTTCAACCTTGCAATGGTTGGTGTTTCATATCCTTCCAAATCTTTTCGATGTTTAATCTTGGGAACTAATTTCTCAATCGTTTCCAACGTAAGCTTCTCTAACTTCGACATATAGAGATCTATTGCATCGTTGGTCAGATTCCTGTCATTCAGAATCATTGAGCAAGCGCTGCCATTATCAGATGGAGGGCATTGCTTCTGGTAATCCCAATTAAACTTTTGTTGAAAATTTCCCTAATCCGTTCTTTTGAAATTCAACCGATGATTTTCATGTTGAACTGGAATGAGGAAGACATCATCCCTTCGATGATTGATTTCCATTGCCAAAAACTGAATAACACATCAATATACGAAAACAGCGGCATATACAAACTGACATGCAAGGACTGCGACATGGTATATATAGGAAGGACAACACGAAAGCTAACGAAAGATACAAAGAGCACTTACGATCTTTCTTACATAACAAGGCAGACTCCAATTATGCGAAACATCTACAAAACCACACACATGAGCCTGACGCTATGACAAACTCTATGAAATTGCTACACAAACAAAGCAAAGGACCGAGACTTGACATCCTAAAAAGACTTGAAATTCATAAACATAGAAAGACAGTTCTCAGTACTAGACCACACTCTTAGATGAAAACGGAAACGAGATGAAACAGAACAGACGGACATCCAACAAGCGAAAAAACAAAAACTTAATATCCCTCTTCATGGCATAATTTAGTTCTTGACGTAGTTTACTACCTGACCTAATAACCCATCCGCTAATTACCCATCCTACGACTATATAAAGTCATTCCTTTCAACACTTCCGTTAGACACTGAAGATGAATCGAAGTAGTCGAAACGCACCTGCTCACACTACAAAGCAAGGCCCGACGGCTTTTAAAGAAAAAAGAGAATTGGCCTGGGGATATCAAATAAAAAAAATTATTGATTCCCATTACCATTGCGTTATGGTTGCTTTCGTAAGGAAGCGCCTGCAGTTTCCGTTGAGGACTATTAAAGCTGAATTCAATTCTTGTGTTAGCAATGCAGAGGTCCAAAATAAATTTGTCCTAGGGTATGTTGGTTGCTCCGACCCATATAGATTGCACCTGTATTCAATTTGGTTCTCTGTTATCCACGATTTCAGGAATACACCTCTAGGATTATTGCTGGCGTTCAGCCACGATGTATGCTTGGCATTGGGTTTGTTTTGGGAAAAATTTAACTTTTGCATCTTGATATCAAGGGCATCCTCGATATGAGGTTGGATGGCCAAATATACTGCAGGTAACACAGTATAATTTTTCTTTTGGCTCCATCTGAGCCAATTTGCATTGAGCGGGGGTATGAATATCTTCACATTTAACGCAGCAACTGTAGCACTGGTTACCTCAGTTTTTTTGAGGCGCTCCCATCTTACAACTCTGAAGCAAATACCTTACCTTTTGGAGGGCACTTGGAGTCCTATCATTAGAAATTTGTACCAAAGGACATGGTAATATTTTGCCTTCAACAGTTGATCTCCTGGTAGCAAAATTGTTCACACTAATGGATTTGACAGCTGGTACTGCTTCCTGTAACATTTCAAGGAGATCAACTATATTCTCCCCACAGTACAAGCCCTTCAACAGGAAGATCTCATTTTTTCTGCCTTTGGCGTGTATATCAGGTGGGGAGCTTCTACAATATTAAGATCATCTTTCGCTAGCATGAATTCAGCCAGTGTTTTTGTTTTAATTATGAGTTTATCAGTGATCACTCTCTTAACTTCGAAATTATCGACCTTATGTTCGGCTGCCAATGGCCGAACTATATCCCCTCCACGCTGCCCAAAGAGGGATTTTCTCACTTATCTTATTATTTTTAATAGGAGAATCAGCAAACACACCAGTTGGCTTCTTCTTATTCCCCTTATTTTTTGTTTTTAAGTATTCCATAAAATTATCACTGAATCATTAATATTACCAATGTTTTCTTGAGACTCCATCTCGATGTCCATATTTTCATTCATCGCAGCAAGTACCGCATAGTAATTTGCGCTGTCATTTGCTCCTTTCGCCCTTAATGTGATATCAGTATCATGGATTGTCGTCTTTTTCGTATCTTGCAATGTTGCTTTATTTGTTTGTTAAGCCTTTGCGTGCGACTTTTTTTCGTTCGCCTTGTATGTTGTCGCTTCTTTTTTTCGTTCGTCTTATTTGATGTCGCTCCTTCTTTTTCGGACGTATTTTGTGGTTTGATCACATTCGTTTTGTTGACATTTGGTAATTTCCGGATCATTCCCTCCAAATTTTGAGTGTGCCATGCTCAAAGCTTTCTTGGTCGTTTTTTCGTTTCATGAGTTTTTCATTATTAGCATTATTTGTGACGTTTTAACAAAAAAAAAAGAAAATTTGTTAAATTTTAGTGCTTTAATACCACACTTTAGCAAAGGTGGAAAAAAAGAAATTTTTTGAATTTAGTTGAAGGCAAGAATAAGTGATTGAAATTTTACCGAAGTAGCAGGCGGTTTTTACGTTTATGTTTAAGTTCAGAACAAGCGCGAAATTTATTCTCATAACTATCTCGGGCTCTGTCAAAAGATGGAAGTAGTTAAACTCGCTCACAGCTCTCCACAAGATGAACTGACGTGAAAAACCCAGGTTTTGTCAACCTCTTTGTATATTTTTTTCTCTTCATGAAATTTGTAATAAAGCATAATAACTTGATCAATAAAATTATAATTCCAGCCTGGATACAAAAGTACAATGAGAAAATTAAAGTTAAATTGTAATGATGCCAAATCGTATGTAGGAGGGGAAGCTAGTGTCTTTTAAATTAATGTCAAATAAATAGATTTAGGCGCAGCTACATC
Organism: Odontomyia ornata; assembly: GCA_963969285.1. Lineage (NCBI taxonomy): Eukaryota > Metazoa > Arthropoda > Insecta > Diptera > Stratiomyidae > Odontomyia > Odontomyia ornata. The sequence continues at coordinate 148,702,948 of OZ017739.1, forward strand.
TACACACAAAGAATAAAGTTATTAGGCAATAAAAAAAAGAATGTTGAATTAAACTATACACCCGGTCTTTCTTTTCATCCGACCTGACCGGGTATGGGACCCGCAACGATGGCCGACCCCTGCACTAAAATGAGCTAGCCATCGGGCAGGGTCCTCCCTTTCCTTTTGCGTTATAGGGGCTCTTGCCCGGGTAGATCGGCCTTCCGCTCACGTGCCCTTTTATGGTATAGTGTTATGTGATACTACACAAAATTGGCCACGTTTATATTTCTCATTTGATGAAAAAATTCATGCAAATTATGTTTGTATGAGTGAAACACTTAAATGAGAAATATATGGCCACGCCTACATTTGGATCTTGATCCGGTTGGGGGATGCGAGGGGGCACCGCTTCCACCTGGATATCCCACTCTTATTCGGGGGCCATAAGTATCGTCGGTAACGACGAAGTCTGTGGTCAAGTCCGTCCATTTCCTCCCGGCCCAGTTTGTTACTGGCTATAGAAAAGTCCAACCCTTAGTATTGTTGCAACCGCAGAAGTCACCGCAGTTGCAGACATTTTGTTTCAGCAGAGGGGTGAGTAACCTGGGATGGCATACTGACGCCGGCTAGCGCTCAGTCGTGTCATGGGACTTCCGGGACACCCTCTACTCATGCTGAGCCACCCTACACATAAAAAACTAACACGAAAGGAAAGAGGCAGGTCATTTTAAGAAACGAAAATCTAATATTAGTGTTTCATGGCCGTTTTTTATTTAAAAATTCACTGATTCTCTTACAATATAACTTCAATCAAGTATGGAACGGAAGAATAATACTTAGTAATGAACACACATTAAATTCTGTGAATAATTTAAGCCCCCTCTTTGATGAAATTAGTTCAAAATAATTTAGTTACAAAAAAAATCATAAAAATCGTCAAAAGAGAGATAAAAAAATTCAATTTATCGCAGATAAATCAGAAAAAGAAATAATTACTCATACTTTCTTTTGAAGCTGCGGAGTACTCTGCAACTGGAAGGGGGTACTGATAAAACTTATAAAAACCAAATTAACTTTACTTCAGGAAAAATAATGAAACAATAAAATAAACAAACGGCCACCAATCTGCGTGTCAGCTCCTTGAAATTGTCGAATAATCCAATAAAAATAGTTTTTAAATCAATTACTGTCACTTTCACCTTTTTTTAGGTTTTCGTAGATTATGGTTTTGAAATAGAATAAAATAATTCACCAGAGAAAAAAAAACGGTTCGTCTGGCCACAAAATAAATTACTTTAGCATGACCACAACTGTTGATGGGCTCTATATTATATTATTCAATTAGTGCCAGAATCACTAGTTCCTCACATCACACTATTCTGTTTTTCACTTTATTTGTCTAAAATCGTCTCACACTATTCCCTCTTCACTTCATTCGTCTAAAATTCAATTTTCATTAAGTTTCGTTTATTCCCTATATTTTCTTGTCTTCACACTTTTCTCCATCTCCTCATAAAAACAATTTGTTTCCACCCTCCACTATCATTAACCACCGCTTGCGTAACATCCAAAAATTGACCAAAAAAAGAACTCCTATCCCAAACTCCAAAATCAAAAACTACTTTTCCCGAATTGAAAATTCAATTCCCGAATCTCAACTCAAGACTTTTTCTCACGAATTCCACTCCAAACTTTCACCGAAACCGCAACAGAACTATTCTTACTCTTCAAACGAAACACCGAATGCCCTAAATCCAAGAACCCAGTCCCGCAATCGTTTCATTCCCAATTACCGCTGCCGTACGTAATCGTAGTTCATAACACTTAGATTCTACACATCTTTTCATACCGACAACCGCAACAATTTCCATTTTGCATATATGGCGATTTGCATAACCATGATAGTGTTTGGTTAGATGCCAATCGTCATATATATATATATATATATATATATATATATATATATATATATATATATATATATATATATATATATGTATATATATATATATATATATATATATATATATATATATACGGAAACAATTGCTTCTGCCGATATTCCAAAAGGAGTGTTTTCCTGTGCTCAGGAAACTTGAACCCAGGGTCCCAGCGGACCCCTGGTCGCGAATCCACGACGCTACTAACGGAGCCACTTTCAGTTGATTTCCCGTTAATTGAATTACCAACTTCAACTATGCACCTTTTTGGTGGGCATTGAGATGAAAAAATGTTAGTAGAATTTTTTTTGTAGTGGGTCTTGTGTTGGGGAAAGGAACCCACCCCACGACACCGTAATGCTAGCCGGCCAGTGCACTCACATGTCCCTAGACAAGGCCTAATCTCGGCGGATACTACCATCCTCTTTCGCCGAGGAAGGAGACCATCGCTGCAGTCCTGTAAGGACATTTATATCCACTTCTTTCTCTACAATATATATATATATATATATATATATATATATATATATATATATATATATATATATATATATATATATATATATATATCTCTCTCTATATCTATCTATCTATCTATGTATATATGTACGCATATATATATATATATATATATATATATATATATATATATATATATATATATGTATGCATAGGTATATATATATGTATATATATACTTATATATATATATATATATATATATATATATATATATATATATATATATATATATATATATATATATATATATATATATATATATATATATATATATAGTATATTCATGCATATGTGTGTATATAGGATATAACAAAATTTGTGCCTGGAGGTCGCAATTTTGCTTCGACTAGTTTTGTTAATCATTCAAATTGGCTAAGCGAAAACAAAATGGCGGCTGTTTTAGAAGAAAAGCGTATGTACGATTTGCACCAAAATTGGTATAAATGTTTATTCAAGAGTGTGATAAAGCTCACAATAATAAATCCAAAGTCAAACCATCTGAAACAAAATGGCGACCGCTCAAAATTCGAAAAAGGTAGAATACCAAAAAATCCCCGTTGGCAGCAACAGCCGGAAAGGTAAATTTCTCTTATGTAACGTAACGCTCCGAAAAAGAATTTGGCTTACCTACTACTAGACTTCTTACTGTAATTTTTGTAGCACTACATGGATATTTATTAACATAAAAAGAATCTGCCGCCGTTCGTATTTGGAGATCCTTCATAGAGGCGCAAATATTTTACTTATTAAATTGAGTTGCACACGTATGGATCACATATTGAAAATCGGCGGGTTACAAACATACAAATACTAGTTTCGCCCTATTCAAATTTGCTGTTTACACATTTCACAGTGGTTACCACCAGAGGTGGTAACTTTTTGGTTTAAATAGCTCAAATTGTTAATTTCAAAAGATTTCCATAAAAGTTTAATCAGCACTTGCATTCCCATTAATATATACATTTTCGATTCTTTTCTGAACTACCAGGGGCCGTCATTTTGAATTTTTATTGAAAACGGCTGCTAAAAATATTAAGCTGTAAATTTACGAATTTTTTATTTGTCATCCGATTTGCATAATTAAATTAAATTAGCTTGCCTTATCGGAATCTGTTGAGAAACTTGGCTGCTAGAAGGCTACAGAAATAAAAAAAAAATGTTAATGTCACCCCCCTATATGGGGAGACCCCCTGAAACACTTTAAAATATTTTCTTACACTGCAAATTTCAAGAGGCACCACTTTTGACCTGCGTAGAAAATCTCCTCATTCTAGCTCATGTGGTTTGCGAGAAAACTTGTTGTGACGCACGAACAAACGGACGGACGGGCAGACAGACAAGTCGCGATTTTATAATTTTTTAGGGTATTGTTAAAAATATTTTACAGTATTTAAAAAATAGTCTGATTTATAAATAGTTTCAAATTCAGTCATTTAAAACGTTTCCATGGAAAAAATTTATTATTTCAGTTGCTATTAAAATAGCGAATTGCGCTTGCCTTCTGACCTTTGGGGGCCGCCATTTTGAATGCATGCATTTAATTTTAGACTATTTAAAATTTTTGTGTGGTAGGACCTCATCAATAAATGTGCCAAATCTCGTTCGAATCGGAGTTTCACTCTAGAAAGGGCAAAATAATTTAATTTTTAGTGAAAATGGCAGCTAAAAATATTATGTGTTAAATTTTCGACTTTTTTATTTTTCACTCAATTTTGATATTATTCGGCATAATACAAGAACATAGTACATAGATCCAGAATCTCAAGTTTCATCAAAATACGCTGGAAAATGTGACTTTTAGAAGCCATCTGTTGAAAGCTTTGACCACTATTACAACAACAAAATTTTGCACGTTTTTCGACCTTTGAGCGGCCGCCATTTTGTTTCGGCTGTACCGACTTTGGATTTTTTATTGTGAAATTTATCACATACATCAGTGAACCTATGTACCAAATTTCATCCAAATGGGAGCTATACTTTGGTCAGAACAGAAATCACGACTTTTCGTCTAAAATGGCCGCCATTTTGTTAGTGCCCAGCCGATATATCTGGTTCACGAACTTAACCGAGATATTTACCCAATACACCTTTCCTGAAAATCTGGTGAAAAACGGAGCAAAATTGCAACCTCTAGCATGGTCACAAATTTCGTTATATCCCATATATATATATATATATATATATATATATATATATATATATATATATATATATATATATATATATATATATATATATATATATATATATATATATATATATATATATTTATATATGGGTTTTTCACGTCAGTTTATCTATATATATATATATATATATATATATATATATATATATATATATATATATATATATATGTATATAGATATATATAATATAATATATATATAATATATATATATATATATATATATATATATATATATATATATATATATATATATATATATATATATATGTATATATATATATATATATATATATATATATATATATATAATATAATATATATATATAAATATATATATATATATATATATATATATATATATATATATATGATACAAGACAAAGTTCGAGGTTCGAAAACTTCTTAAAGCTGTAATTTATGTTGGATTTTTATTAAACCTAAAAGCAAGGTAGACGTTGATGAGCTCTTGTACAAAAATGTATCAGAACGGGAAATTAAGAATATTGTTAATTTTTATCTTCCGTCACCAAAAGATCCAGTATCTCTATCAAACTCTTGAAGAGTGCAAAATAATTGGCATTTTTGTAGGAAAGATCATTAAAATTCAATATCTAGACATCAATGAACTATATTAAACTGTCAATACCTAGAGAATCCTTGAAAGGGTCACGATTCATTTTAGACCGATATGTTGTCCTTCATTTCAAATGTCTACAATCCAAATCGTCATATGCGTCGATCAGTTATGCTGAAAAATTGAAGTGAAAGTAGCAAATTTTTTAGTTTCAACGGTAAAAGCCCTTTACCGTTATTTGATTTCTCATCCTCTAAATGGGAACTAACAGAAAGAAAGACGTATCATTTGCCGAAAACAGGACACTTCTATCTACCTCCATTCAAAAGTCATACATGAACATATGTTACATAAAAAAGCAGCAAAAAAATATATGTGATGAATACTTAACCTTCTTTCCTTTCGAAGTCGCTTAGTAACGAATTTCGCTTACAGTCTGACCTTTAGGGGCCGCCATTTTGAACCTGAGTGTTTGCAATATTTAAAAAAAAAGTCTGTCTTAGAGTCTTTTCACCTAAAAATATTAAGTTTAAAATTTTCGATTTTTTACTTTATCGCCCGAATAATAAGAATAATCTACAATTCCAAGTTTCATCAGAATCGGTTGAGGAACTTGGCCGCTAGAGGGCCACGAAAATATGGAAAAATTGCGTATTTGAACCACCGCCATTTTGAAACTTGTACATGAATGATCACGCATATGATAAGATCATTAAAACTAATTACCATCTACCTTAATATCATGTGTTTGTAAATCGAATGAAAATTGTAACTTTTAGAAGCCTTTGAAAATTCTAACTTTGACTAGCCCCCATTTTGAAATTTAAGACCTAACCTCCAAATTTTTTTATTGTTTTCTAGACACATAGTTTCTATCATACTACCAATTTCCATTAACATCGATTGAAGGATTTAGTCACAACTACAAAAACAATTTTTTGCATATTATTCGACCTTTGAGCGGCCGCCATTTTGTTTCAGACAGTTTGACTTTCGATTTTTTTTTTTTTTTTGTTAACTTCATTGCAAAATTCAATAAAGCTCGATACCGAATTTCGTCCAAATCGAAAATATACTTTGCTCCGAACAGAAATCATTTTCGTCTAAAATTGTCGCCATTTTGTTTTCGTTCGGTGGATTTGCCTGATTACCGATCTTAGCCGAGATATTCACTCAATACACCTTTGCTGAAAATTTGGTTAAAATTGAAACAAAATTGCGACCTCTAGCGTGGTCACAAATTTCGTAACATCCCATATATGTATGTATGAGTATAAAGTTTTGCAAAGTGTGCTTTCCGCAATAGGAAATTTCTCTCGAGAAATTTACTTAAAAAAAATGTTTCAAGTGAGATTTCAAGAATACAGCTTTAAGCCTTTTTAATTTTATTCCGAATTAAAAAAAAATTTTTTAGTCTACCTTGGATAGTGTTTCCTTTGTTCGCCCGATTCGGTTGATACCCGATGAGAATTGGGGGAACTTGAATGCACCACTCCAGCCTATAGTAAAAACTTGCAGGCAGAATGTGCTCGTAACTTCACTACCTTAACATTAAAAAAATTATTATATAGGTTCTGTTAAATTCATATCACAACCGTGACTTTGAAATCTTTACATTGTCATATCTTTTATCGCATTATCTACACAATAAACATAAAGGAGATTAGACATAAAGTAAATCAAATTTCTCAAAATGACATATGTACTCTTGTTAGTACGTACTTTTCCTAATTTCTGTTCACCATCTAGTTCATTGTTGGCTTGAAAAAAAAACACGCTAATGAGTTTGTTGAACTTTGTACTTAGTTTTATTTTTTCGGTTCTATAAAATGCATGTTCTGTTCGATATTTTATAAAAATTGGCTTCTATACAATATAAATATAGTAATTCATATGGCATTTTTGTTTATTATTTAAGTGAAGCTACGGCTTTCTTTGCTGCATCATCTAAATCAACTGCAGTTTCTATGGGCAATCCAGATTCCTTCAGAAGTCTTCGAGCTTCATCGGCATTAGTACCTGCCAACCGCACAACTAATGGAACTTTTAAGTTTAACGATTTCGATGCTCCTATGATGCCGTTGGCTATTGTTTCGCAATTGACAATACCGCCGAAAACATTGACTAGAATCGCCTTAACATTGCTGTCCGATGTCAAGATTTGAAAGGCTTTCAACACTTGTTCTTCTTTGACGCCGCCACCTACATCTAAGAAATTTGCAGGATTGCCTCCGTTCAGTTTAATAATGTCCATAGTTGCCATTGCTAAACCAGCACCATTCACCAAACATCCTATATTCCCATCCATTGCTACGTAATTTAACTTATTTTTAGCGGCTTCTACTTCTCGAGGATCAAGTTCGGTTTCTTCCTCCATTTCAAATATTCGCTTTTGACGAAACTGAGCATTGTCATCGAAGTTCAGTTTAGCATCTACTGAAATAACTTGTCCATCTGAAGTCTCCGCAAGTGGATTGATTTCAATTTGAACCGCATCAACTTTCAAAAACAGACCCCATAACTTTTCTATTTCGTTTGCAGCACGTTGAACTAAGTCACCTTTAAACTCAAGGAATCGGGCTATTTCAAGTGCCTCCTCTTTCGATAATCCCCGCGAAATATTAATAGGAACAGTTTTGATGAGATGTGGAGTTTTTTCTGCAACTGCTTCAATATCAACCCCACCAGCAGGTGATGCAATTAAAACAGGCCCGTTATGCTGACGATCCATAAGGATACAGAGATAGGTTTCCCTTATTATATTTACACTTTTAGCTACCATGACTTTTTGTACTGGAATACCTTCTTTTGGAGTTTGTTTTGTTATAAGACGATGTCCAACCATTTTGTCTACGAGATCCAGAACTTCAGATCGACTGAAAAAATAAAATAAAGCAAATATTTGAATTTTATTACTTTCAAAGCTGGACTAGTTTTAAGCTATTCAGGGCAATAGAAATTTTGCTGCTTGCTAGTCTCAAGTCGTTTTTTTAAGATTCCTCCTATATATAAGCTTTGCTTCAAAAGTATTAGAAGAAAATTTTAAGAGCACTTCAGTAAATTTATGTCGTAAATACGGTAGCGTCACTTTCTCGTACAGTAAAAACAGATATTTCAGTTGGCAATTATCCGCGCAGAACCAAAAATTGGTACAGGACTTAGTACACTATTACAAGAGAGCAATATCAAAAGGACTCGCCGATCCTACCTATCCAGAAAAAGTTATTCTCGTAAATGGTAAATGTTATTGAAAAATAGTTCATTGTTAGATTGTTATAGATTATGCAACTATCTAAAAGTTGTAATATATAATACTTTGTTCCTTCTTCTTCTTCTTCGTAGCACAACAGCCCCTCTCGGGCCTTCGCTTCCTGCAAATAGCGCCTCCAACTGTCTCGGTCCATTGAAATCCGAGCAGCGATGAGCTGTCTTCGCCGACCGAGTCAGATCAGCGTTTCCTCGGTTTTCCGACTGGTCTCCGCGCTTCAGTTCTCCCAAAAAATACGATTTTGGGTATCCATTGTTCGTCCATGCTATTCATGTGTCCAACCCATTGTAGCTGCCGCAGTCTTATAAGCGTTGAGACCTCCAGCTCGTCAAAAATTTCACACAACTCATGGTTGTATCGAATTCGCCATTGGTCCCCTCTAGCTTCGCTCCTATTATTCGCCTCAGGACCCGTCGCTCAAAGGCGTTCAATGGTTGAGTTAGGGTCCATATTTCAGACCCATAGCATAACACAGGTCTTATCACAGATTTGTATACTTGGAGCTTTGTTTTCCTGTGTATGCAGCTGGTCTTCAAGATCGTTAAAACTGAATAAAATATATATTTTATTTGCGAGCTGTATTCTTCGACGTTATTAGCGGCTATCGTTATTTTGGCGCCTAAATACACGAATTCGCCCACATTTTCGATACTGTAGTCGCCAAGTGTGATATATTGTGTATTTGAAGTATTTGTAGCCCTACGAGTTTTGCTTCCCTGTCGAGTTTCAGGAAGAGTTCTTTGGCAGTTGTTAGTGACCGCGACAAAATGTTGATAACGTCCGTATAGGCTACCACTTGGCTTAGCTTATGACGTACTCCAGAGCCAAATTGAATAGCAATGGGGCCAGCCCGTCTCCCTGCTTTAGTCCGATATTTGATTCAAAGGCATCGGTGAGTTGGTTATTGAAGCGGACTTGAGAGGTCGTCGACCTCATTGTCATTTTGGTAAGACGAACTAATTTGGCTGGGATGCCAAAGCAAAGCATTATTTGGTACAGTACGTAACGATCAATACTGTCGTATGTTTGCTCAAAATTAACGAAAATTTGGTGTACGTCTATGTAGTGAGCAATTGGTCTATCGTCGATCTACCTGCTATAAACCACCTTGAAACTCCCCAATAAGACTGTTGACGTATGATCCGATTTTATTTTCTAAGATCTTTGAAAATATTTTGTACACCGTACAAAGCAGTAATATGCCTCTATAATTTTCGCACTGTAGCGTGTCACCTTTTTTTGTGGATAGGGAATGTAATTGATCGGCTCCACACTTTGGGCATATGTTCTTATTGCCAAATATGCTGTATGATTTTGTGAATAGCTTTATGAACACTGCTGCTACCACACTTCAACTGGAATCTCATCGATGCCCGATATTTTATTATTCTTTTGGGCTTTGATGGTAGAGCAAACTTCATCCAGAATTGGTGGGGCCAATGGAAGCTCTCCGGAAATATCGATATGTGCGAAGGTTTAAGGAGGTTCTTAAAATATGATGCCCATCTTTCCTTAATCTTGGTTTCATCAACGATGATATTGCCGATGCCATCACGACAGAGCGTGTTTTTGGGCTGATAACCACGTTTCAGGCTTTTCTCTAATTTGTATGCTTGTCTTGTGTTGTTGCTCGCTAGACTTAAATCGATGCTTCTCAATTGGTCGTCATAGTATTGTTACATGTACAAATAATTCTGCGAGCTACTGCGGCCGACACATCCCACTATTTTTTATGGCGTACAGAGCTGCCGAACATCGACGGGCAAAGCCCCAGCCAAAGTCATTTTGGAAAGACTATTCGTCTGCCAGCTGGTATAAGTTTCGGAACACCCCCTGAGAAACCTCAAACGATGTCGGAGTACGCAAGTGAGCTAAGACAACGGTTGAACCAGATCCATCGGACAGTGCGAAAACACCTCGAATCGGCTACTGACCGCATGAAGACCAGCTTCCAGCAAGATGATTTGGTGTGGCTATATAGCCCACAACGGCGGAAGGGTAGGTCTCCGAAGATGCAGCATAATTGGGAGGGACCACAACGAGTTACAAAGCGAATCAATGACGTCGTATATCGCATACAGGAATACCGCAAGCCGAGAGCCAAAATGAAAATCGTGCACCTGGACCATCTTGCCCCATATTACACCCAGGAAGACTTGACTACGACTGGCGACACATCTTTTCGGGGCGAAAAGAACTGAGGTGGGGGCAGTGTTACATGTACAAATAATTCTGCAAGCTACTGTCGCAATTGTTTTCACAACCATTAAGAAGATTATGATCACAAAACGAACGTACTCGAAAAGCCACCAAGCATGATCAGCATCTGAAAGTGACGTCACTGCCCATTCAGTATTGCTCGAATATTCCAGGTAGTTCGCCAATGCACGAGAAATGGATTGAATGACTAGAGACCCTTTATAAAGACGAGCTGAATGAATGGGGGGATTATTACAACCGCGATATAGTAAAACTGCGATAGTGTGGAGTGCGAATTAAAAGCGATATTGATTGTGAAGTGATAGACAGTTGAAGTAAAAATTGATAGACAAGTTGTAAAATAGTGAAATCAATTATTGTGCATTTTGAAGTAAATAAACTCTTTTAACTTAATTTAAAAGACAGTGTGTTTTCACTTTCCCGGAACATTTAAATTATTGGTCGCGAACCATAACACGGACAGTATTTTCTTTTCTTAATTCTAATTATCCTATTCGCTACTCTTCTGAGATTCTCATAATGTTCTCTCTTCATCCTGGTTTTCCTCCCTATATACTATATTCTTTGTGCGCCTGATTCTTTTTTTTCTAACCCATTCTGGCACTCATCATCGAACCAATCATTTCTTATGCACCGGGCTTGATATCCGATTGTGTGTTCTGCCGCAGTCTTTATAGCCGCTTTCACATCCATCTGGAGCTCGTTGCTTGTTTTCAGTAGTGCGTCTGACACGTTGGGAGCCAGCTGTTTGTCGAGGGTATCCGTGAAATTTTTTACCACAGACGCCGGTTGGAGCCTTTCGATGTGAAATTTTTGCAGCGGACTGGTCTTAGATGAATGCGCATTTGACATACGACATCAAGAGGTTAATTTGATCAAGTAATGATCTGAGTTACAATTAGCTCCTCTGTATGTACGGACGTCAAGTATACACGAGGCCCAACGTTGTTGTTTCAAAACATGATCGATTTGGTTTTGTGTGGTGATATCCAGGTAGCAAGTCGAACGTATGACTAGATTTCTGCTACATGCAAAGTCAAACAGGCGCTGGTCGTTGTCATTTGTTTCATGGCTATATCCTCCAGTTGTTCCCCAGTGAGATATCTCATTGCCAAGCTTGGCGTTGAAATCACCCAGCATTATTTTTGTATCGTTTGTAGGCAATGAGTTGACTAATCTTTCAAGGTGATTGTACAACGTTTCCTTCGTTTTTTCGTCCTTTTCTTTGGTCGAGGCATGTACGTTGATCAGCCAGATTTTGAAGATTTTTATACGGATCGCACACAACCGTTCATTGACTGCCTTAAAATCAATAACATGTCATTTGAACTCTCTATCCACAATGAAGGCCACTCCAAATTCTCGCTTTCCAGCTGGCTTCCCACTTTTGAATATTGTGTTTGATCTCACACCTTGAATATCATTTCTAGTCCAGTTCGTTTCATGGATTGCCAGTATTTTTAATTTTGTATTGACTGGCCTGTTGTAAAAGGTCCTTAACAGCGCAAAGGTAATTGAGTGATCTGACATTCCAGGACCGAATGGAATCGTCCTTTTTTCGTTTTCGAGGTCTTTGCCGTGAGTCTAATCCATTCCGAGGCCCTTCTGCAGGTTTCGAAACGTTGTAGTTTTCCAGGGACGGGGAGTTACCCCATCGCCCAACCTCCATTCCGGCGGCATGGTTGTTACCTCGATTCCGTTATCAGGCGCGATAGACTCGCCTTCATCCTCTTATTTCCCCACAAAGGAGGTGTAAGTAGGATTTGGTAGCAGAGCTGTAGATGAATTTACAGTTAGAAGCATTTCTCGGCATTTAATATCCCATTATTGGGGAACCAGTAAACCCAATGTGCGACCCTGAGAAAATTTACTAGCATTTTATCGAGGAGTTTAGGATGAGGAATCATGGAAGTTGTGGGTTGGGGAAACAAGGGGTTCCTTCCTCCTTTCTCAAACGGGTTTGGGACCGTGTATGGCGGAGTTACTTTTTTCCTACAAATAATCATTATTGACATATTCCTTATAATATGCACATATTTCCGCACTACCTATGAGGTAGTGTAGTTAGCGCATTTTTGGGGCTTTGTAAAACGAATTTTCAAAAATCTACTAGTTTCGCGTCCCGTGTATGTGTCTGTCCATCCGGCCGTCTGTAAGTACGTGACCGCAAGTTTTCTCAAGTCTATAAAAGCTACGATTATCAAACTTTGTGGAAAGGTCAGAGGTAGTCGTCTCTAAAAAGTTGAGGTCTTATCAACACTTTTAAAGGATTTTCAGGGGGTCCCACCATATACTGATGTAGACTGTCATAACGCGAAACTATTAGCTTTAGTTAAAAATCATTTTACAAAACTAGAAAAATACACCAATTACATTACCTCATAGGATGTGCGGAAATATTTGCATATAATATAGAATACGAAGTCTCGAATTCTCGGAATCACGAATCTCAGTAATGATTATATCTAGGAAAAAAGTGTTAGAATAACTTCTGTAGTCCATTTACGAGAAAATGTAAAAAACACATTTGACCTTGAACAACGTTTTTGCAGCAGTAGGATCGGCGAGAACTTTGATATTTCACTCAAAGAAGAAAGAAAATTGTAGTGTCTAGATCAATTTGAAATATCTACCAATAAATATGTTGTATTTTCATCAAATTGAAACGGTTATAACTCACTTGATTATGATAGGATTTCAATGAAAGTTTGTGGGCAATAGGGACTTACGTAGCCTAAATAATTGTAAGAAGGAGTTTAAGGGTACCGTTTCGATTTCATGGAGCAAAACGGTAAATTTAAAAATTAACCTGTTACTAACAAATTTGAGTGAATATCAGTTTTTGCGATATTTTTTGCCCTTGTACTTACTACCTCCTTTCTCTGATTTTTTGACTCAGGTGTCCAATTGCAAGTGGGGGTGGAGGACAAACACAATTTTTTCCGATATTTTGTCACCACCTAGAATCGCTAATGCACAAGTTGATTTTCCTGTGTCAAATTCTTAAAATATTAAGCAAGACCTTTGATTTGATAGCCCACACAAAAACCTCTTGATTAAAAAAATTGTTTTTTGGTCATTTCAGCATCAAGGGGGACACTGTTAAAATTTTCAATCAGGCCTTAAATTTTTAAGAGGCCACTACTTCTGACCTTGCCATAAAGTTTGAGTACTGTAGCTTCTATAGACGCACAGACAGACGGACGGACAGACAGACAGGACGCGAAACCAGTAGGACTTTGTAAAATTTGTTTTACAAAGCCCTAAAAAGAACGGATACCAACAACAACAGATGATTTGGAAACAATTCAGTTCATTAACATGACATAAATGTCAGCCATAACTTAAAAATTCGCTAATTTAAAATTTGAATTCAAACTTTACATTAGAAGTTTGAGAAATATTTTGCTTCATGTCAAACTTTACATTAGAAGTTTGAGAAATATTTTGCTTCATGACCAAAAAAGATGTTGCAGGGTAAAAAATCAATTCTAAAGGATTGCTTTACTCACTCTTTCGTAATGTGGACACCACCCTTGAATCCATTGTCGAAATGGCCCTTTCCTCGACCGCCCGCCAATATCTGCGCTTTTACTACATATTCAGGAACATCTGGAAATAATAATTTTTTATTTAAGTGATTCAACTCCAATTAAACTAGCATATAAAATAAAAATAAGATCCCCCGTGTGGAGGTTGGACAGCAGGTTGATTTTTCATAATTGGCCTAGAGGTCAACTACCTACGCATTTGATTTTTTTTGTTTTAATTTTTGAGAGAACTGATTTTTCTGATTCGATTTTTTGTTGGTTTAATCAGAAGACTTTAGTTGTGTTGTTGATTAGTAACTTCATTTGTTAAAGCTACAGTTAAACGTTGAAATCTACAGAAATGATAACAGCAGTTAGCGGAGCGTTACTGGCTAGATTCTTCATAGAAAGTTAAAAAACCGAAAGCAACGTAAGTGCAACAAGCTCGAAGTTTGCATTTTTAGTAGTCGATCTACTTCTGATAAGCTCCCGTAAGCTGTCAGTCTACTTAGGCAAAAGCAAATGATTGCATTGCGTACTATAGTGAAAAGTGGTTTGATAAATGTCCGTAAAGGACTGTAGCGATGGTCTGCTGCCTCGGCGAAAGAGGATTGTAGTATCCGTCGAGATTGGCCTTGTCTGAGGACGCGTGAATGCACTGGCAGGTTAGCGTTGCGGTGTCGTGGAGCGGGTTCTTTTTCTCTAGCACAAGGACCCACTACAAAAAAATCGACTGGTGTCGAGGCCGAGGTAACCTACTAAGGGTTGAAATTGCTTGTTCAAAGAACAAATTAGGCTGGGCAAAAACGGACGGACTTGAGGAGACTTCGTCGTTACATAATTGGCATGAATTTTTCCATCAAATGTGAAACATAAACGTGGCCAATTTATGTTATCGTCTTATGCGATGGAATCACATAACTCTATACCAAACAAGTTGGGTAAACAGACCTACGCTCATGTCAGAAGGGTTTTGTATTCAATTTACAAAATGCAGTCACCAGATCGAATCAAATCAAGAAACATGTCAAGACGATTTTATTGGGGAAAATATGAAATACGAAGATCATACTATTATTAACAAAGTTTAACGAATTTCGACTTCTGAGGTTTTTGGTATTGTTATACTCATAAATATCTCCCTTGATAATTATTTCAAATGTCCATCCGCGAAACACATTTTTCGTGTATTTCCCCCTCTGCCCCCACTGAAGCAAAAACTGACAGTTTAACAACTGTTTTGAAAAGCTCCCATGAAAACTTTCATTTCATACTCATATCGGCTACGTTTGATGAATTTTTTTTTTCAGGGGCCATCTCCTGTACTGTTATCATCGATTCATGGCCAATTTTTTCGAATCATAGAATGGTTACAAAACCCTTTTGCTAGGAGCTCTTTCCCACCTCTTTGACATGTTTCACTTATGAGCATTAATTGTAAGTACTCATCTTCAGTCATTCATTAAATTGAATCAAGTGTTCAAAGCATGCACCTTAAACGTTGAAGTTGGGAAAAATAACTCAAAATTATTCAATCTTCGCGTAGAAAACAGCCACTATTTTGTTTTACGATTACTTATACCATTAGCTGAACCGATTCTCAAAGATATACATGACACCTATCATTCCTGAAATTTTCATGTAAATCCTAGCAAAACTGTAGTGTCTGAGTCGGTAAAAAGCGCATGTTGTTCCATAGCCATATGTTGCCATAGTAATAAATGCAGCGCATATTGTTCCATAGTAATACAGGAAAATTCAAACCGCTATAACTTCGCTAAATATAATTCAATCTTTATGAAACTTTCAGGATAGATCAATCTTATAAATAGACATGAATTTAAGGGTACCGTTAAGATTTTATTCAAGAAAACATAAAATCGATAAATCATACTATTACTAACAAAGTTGAGTGAACTGCGACTTCTAACGTATTTGTTGTTGTTGTACTCACCAAGGCCTACATTCCTGATTTTTTTCAGATTTTTCGGATCACAGGTGTCCAATCGCGAGGGGGGGGGACACAAATTTTTCGTGTATTTCCCCTCCCTGTGCGCCCCTCAAAGCAAATTTTGCCAAACTAAGACCTGTTTTGAAAAGTTCTCATCAAGACCTTTCATTTGATACCCATATCGGCTACCTTCAATGAAATTTTTTTTCGGGGGGTCGCTCTCCTATATGGGGAGACCCCCCTTAATGACCTTATAAATTTTTTTTTTGTAGTTGAACTTTGAAGAGATCACCACTTTACACCTACACCCAAAATTTGATGTTTCTAGCTTAAGTAGATTCCGAGAAAAACTGCTGTGACACACGGACGGACGGACGGACAGACGGACAGACTGGTCGCGAAACTAGTAGGGTTTTGTAAAATTATTTTACAAAACCCTAAAAAGGGCACGTGAGCGGAAGGCCACTCTACCCGGCAAGAGCCCCTATAAAAGAAAAGAAGGGAAGAGCGCGCCCGATGGCTAGCTCATTTCAGTGGAGGAGCCTGCCATCGTTCCGGGTCCTATACCCGGTCAAGTTAGGGGAAAGGAAAGGCCGAAGGTATACGTTTAACAATTCATTGTATTCATAATGCTAACAAGTTACAGTTTTGTAATCAATAGATGGAAATTTCCTTGTACATTTATTTTAAATATATAATTGAATCGAGTATTTTTGCAAAAAAACAAAGAAAACTCGATTGATTATAAGCCCATAAACAATTTACAGTGTCTATATTTTACGAAAATTTAAGATTGTGGACGTAAGTAGTGAATGTAACTTCAATGATATCTTGCAAGACTTTGTTCGTACGATTTAATATACCAAGCAGAATAAAAGCTTTGCGTTTTGCTATAAAGCGAATCGTTATTTTTACGCATTTTGATTAATGGGTCCACAACAAACAATACTCTCCTATTTAAATTACCGTAACTTGGAAACCTCTGCAAAAATCGATTATATAGAAATTGAATGCAGAGACTTACTGTGGAGCGGCCAAACTAGTATTATTCAATAATGATTAATTTTTACTTTTTTTTCGATCGCTGGATGAACGGTAACTTTGGTTAGCAATTGGCTTATGATGAAGTGCGTCCGAATTAATATTCCCTTTCTGAAGCTTGATTGAATGTCATTGACTTCGCACTCTGCTTCTTTTGGAATTAAGGCTCTTCTTTATTGTTCATAGAACTATTTTGGGCAGTTCGGATTTACAGTCAGCAACACTTATTTTTCGGTGGAAGTTATGATAAGCCGTTTATGGAAGGCCATATTGGATAGTACCACCATGTACTCCAGCAATGCAAAAACGCTATACACGCCAGGTTCGCAATATTTGTTATGCCGAATGAAGCAATAGCCGACACCTGTTGCTTTCGCGACCACTGAACGAGCTATTTCTTCATTAGAAAAACTATTCAGCAATACATAAACGTGTACTTCTCACTTGAAGCGATAAACACCATGAAGCATAATTTGTGTATCTCATAATGATCCACTGAGGTAGGCAACAAAAATCCTAATGGCGACAATTTTCCATGACGCTCAAAACAAATGTCACTTAGCCAAGGCCTTTTATTCGCCTTCGCAGCGCATCAGCACAATCTGCAAAACATACTTTTGCGATCATCAAAAGATTCAACATATGAACAACACTGCGCCAGCTACTGTATAACTCCCAATCACGCACTTAACTACGAATTCAACGGTTAGGAAAACGTGAATTCTCGTAAATTCTTTCCTTCGTCGTGACTCAAATGAAAGGGATGAAAAATCACAATTTAAGTCACTTTTGTTGTTACACCAAAACCAAACTTTTACATACAATCCCTTCGTTTTAAATTAATCAAATGGCCAATTACAGCGAATATCCTTATCCATCTGATATCGCATACAATCTTCTTCAATTTCATCTACTACGTATATTCACACAAAATTTTTAACTTGGATCTTAAATTGTACTCTAATAGGTTCCCGGTCAATACTAATATCCTGGTGTTAAAACGATCATTAAGATATAACTGACTACCCTTTCCGTACAACACAGACCGCCGACGTTTTTGCGAGCCACTTTCCTTCAAATTTGACTCACGATCTCAAGCTAAACACGTTCGAATAATTGGCATAACCTTCACTATTTACATATTCCACAATCAATCCGACATCGTTTAAATGACGGCTGTTTTCACTACCGATCCGTTCTGGCCAATCCCTGTGACATTTGATTTGCTCTTCTGTAGAAATTCATTGCCAATGGCAATTGCTTTTGAGTTTTGTTCCCAACTCATCTACACAAAAATGTCCAACTGTTTCTCTTAACGGTCCTTGTCGTAAAATATACTTTCGATCGCTCTGTTCATTTTAACAAAGTTCGCATTGATGTAACCAAAATTTGCGCGATGGATAATTATTCGAGAATGATCGTACGGGCTAACATCTCTGTAGCGATTAAATACACGCTCCAGATTTTTATTCGACGCACTCAGGAAAGCTGATTTACTTTTCCTCTTTTTCGCATTTCTCTTTAATTTCACAAGCCTATATCCATATTGCAAAACCTTTGCATTCCCTTTCCCTTATATTCCTCTAGCACACCTTTATTCCAATTACATCCCGTAATTCATGTTACGATTCCGTCTTACAGTTTGACATTCTATCCCAATACTTGTTTTAATTTCTCCACACTCATTTTCGCATATATTAGAAATCAACGAAAACCAGAGCGAACCAACAACCATTTTTCCCGGAAATGGCTATGAGTGTTTAGATAAGAAAAAAAATCACTTATTATTGCGGATTTCACTATTTCCCTTGCACTACGAGAAAGCTTTCGTGATTCCACCTCGAATGTAACCAGAAATCGCGACTAACAACGGGCAAATCGCCTTCAAACGCTTCTTACAATGATGACCGCCTGAAGCGGGAACAAATTGAAATCTCCCCGCACAAAAACGTCACTCCCGTGCACAAGATAATTGAAATTTTTGTCACTGTGGGGCGACAGTTCAAATAACGTGGAATGGGGCGGGAAGAAACGGTTACCAAGCGATTTTGCAATTACGTGATTTAAATATTTCACGTAACGGCTCGAGAAATAATGAATGATACCGGAAACACAATACAACAGACCGACCGCGAGCTATTTAGTAAAATCCAACGTTCTCGCGGCTTTCGCACAATTTTCCACGACGACGAATGGCGGAAATATCTGCGACAACTACACGTTAGAAGTGGTGGAAGGGAAAAATATATAAATTTGATTCATTTGACAGGTGCCGCACGCACGTATCTCCACCAGATTCTTCCGTTCACGATCCATCACAGACTCCCCTGTTCTCCGTTTTCACCTTGCGGGACTCCATGCAACGGAGGTTGACGCTGTACACTTGCCTTCGCCAATGCAATACGTGCATATGCAGCGGGAAAAGATATTGCCATATCCGAATTTTAATTGCAGATTTGATTTTTTTTTAAGAATATGAAAATAATATAGAAAAATTTAAGTAATAACAGGAAAAGATAAAACTCTTAAAGAATATAACTACTACGCAAAGTCTAAATTTAGTATAGCAAAACAAAATGATCTAAAATTAATTTTAATAAAAATAAAGAGAAATTAAAAAAAGGCTTATGATTTATAATTACAAATTGAAATAAAAAAAATGTCGCCTTCGAATCTGCAATTAAAATTTCGGATGAGTTATGAAGGTTTTTCGAGCAGTTTGCTTAGGCAACTGCTCATTACTACACACCTTGCACTGTCAACTGTACATCTACAATTTTTAAAACGGCTAAATGAAACACACGTTCAACTCCTTCCAGTGGGAGCTAGCTTGAGGGGGTAAAAAAACTCCTATCCTTTTTTTCTTGAAAAACCGTCGGGCCTTGCCTTTTTAAGTGAGCAGACGCGTTTCGACTCCCTACGGCTTTTCAAGAAAAAAGAGAATAAAACTCATATTCTTTTAACTTTCAATCTCAATAAAACATGAACGGATGTATGAACTGAAACAAAATTCACTTTATAAGCAGCGGTACGATGTTCTCCGTGGGCCGTCTTGATTTCACCGTTCAAATTCGCCTCGGAACCGAACAAAACCTCTATTTTCTTCTGCATTTCCACATTTCTTCATATACATATATATAATTTTTTTTTTTTTTCTTTAAAGGCCGTCGGGCCTTGCTTAGTTGTGGGAGCAGACGCTTGAGTCATCTTCAGTGTCTAAAGGATGAAACGCGTCTGCTCACACAACTAAGCAAGGCCCGACGGCCTTTAAAGAAAAAAGAGGATTGGCCTGCGGATATCAAATAAACAAAGTTATTGACTACATATATATAAATTTGCGCAAAACGTCAACTTACATGTCATGCATGTGGTAGTAGGGCTATCATGTACATGGTTTGTAGGGCTATAATGTACATGGTTTGTGAAGCTGTAGTAAGGCTTTGTAAAAAACACGTGCAACTTGTAAAGGGAGGATTTTTACTAAATCTGCCGGCCAGTTGCAAAATGCGTTTGCAAGTACCGGAAGATAACGAATTATTAGACAGTAAATAGTTTCATATAGAGGCGCAATGACAACGAACTTGAATGAAAACAGATTGCAAAAGCGAATTCACTAACGAAATCGAAAACTGCTTCAATACCTGTGTCAACTTTTCAAATTTCTAAGCCATTTAAATTGAATGAAAGGGAAGTTTATTCAAAAAGTTTACAGAAAAGAAGTCACCAATTTAATTGGCATCAGTGCCAAAAATCATTATTGTAAGTCATACCTGGCATTCACAAGGCAATCAATGAAGCAAGGGTTCCACCCATATGACAAAGTTCAATGAAACCATTAATACGAATAGTTCATCTTGAGCACAGCTTCTATAATGATTTTTTTCGCGCTCTCGTTCATTCGAGGCTTTCCGAAGGAAATCTAAACCAACCTCTCATCGTTTAAAGATATGAAGTCTCGGTACGTGCCAACGGACTAAACCCAACAGTGGCTGCTTGCAGACTAGCTAGTTCGGAGAGGAGTTTCTGTCACAGGTCTTATGCGATTAGACTAAATCCGGATACAATTTCTCAGCCACAGAGTCAAATACCCG
The DNA here is from genome assembly GCA_963969285.1 of Odontomyia ornata. Lineage (NCBI taxonomy): Eukaryota > Metazoa > Arthropoda > Insecta > Diptera > Stratiomyidae > Odontomyia > Odontomyia ornata. The sequence goes on from OZ017739.1 coordinate 148,724,258, forward strand.
TTGAAAACGCGTTCAACAATGTTCCCGAATAGAAATTTACGCCACTACTTTACATCAGCCTGTTGCGAGCGTAACAAAAATGGCGCAGCCGGTAGGATATCAGTTTTGCAAAGACCACAGAGAAATTTAAATGGATTGAAAATCTATCCTCCAAGCCGATATCTGAAACCATTCAACTAATGTATAACAACATTGCTACTCATACTATTCATCAAACTAGATCAATCTTCTTAAAAAAAAATCAAATTATTTAAATCATTTAAATAACAAAAAGAAAGTATGAACATCCAAATATAATATTATTGATCAAACTAGATCAGTCTTCTTTAACAAAAAAATAAAATAATTAGATTAATCGTTTAAATAACAAAAATATAATATCAGTATACAAATATAATATTAACGCTACTCATACTGATCATCTCCCAAGATCAGCCTTTAAAAGAAAGAAATAATTATATTGGACGTTCTAACAACTAAAATAAAATATCAACATTCAAATAACATATAGTATTATTCCTACTCATACTGACCCTATTTCACTTTCAAATATACATCCAGCACTAAATGTGCAATTTCAAAGCTTTTGCAGTAAGGAAACGGAAAAAAGTGGCAATCAAGTCGGTAAACCCCGCCAAAAGTCCAATCCAAAACCATCAGCAGACACGCTTTATCTGCACGATCACTGGAATAAAAACCACTAGATCAAACAACATAAGTCCCTACAGAAACAAATAAAAGCCTCTGAGCTGCCCGACTTGAACTGTCGGTAGACACGCTACATTTAGTATTAAGTCATATGTAAAACGGACATCGATTTACCATCCAGTCGTAGCCTCTGCGCTATTAATCCAAACTGGTTGGCAGACACGCTATCCACCAAGTACCCTTTAAACAAGCCACTACGTTTCCCTGCACAATAAATACATTATAACTGCTAACTTCTAAAGAAAGTCACCAATAAAACTCCTGCGAAAAACGCAAGACAATTCTAAACCCACTCATTTCCCACTCTTAATTTACATATGGCAACGATATCAAATTGCATTTTAGAATGCTATAATATATACTTTAAGATTCTTTAAACAATCGTTTTCTCGAGAAAGAGATCAAAAATTTTATAAACGGGTAATGAAATGACCTCGCTCGGCACTGTACTATCTTCCAGCAAATTCTACGACAGCATGACGCCAAATCAATTAGACACTCACTAGGGAGAAATTATACGAAACACATATAAGGTCTTGAATGAAAGCCGAAACTATATGCTCCCAAGCCTATCATATAGTGATAGTGCCAGTTCGACCATCTTTTACAATAATCTTTCTCACAAGATATTTTCAACGCACTATTTCTGCTTAACAGTTCACTAAAATGAATAAAAGTATATACCAGAACTTTTAAGCTTAAGATCGGTCCTTCTAATTTCAATTTGACAATGCAGGTCAACATCATTTACATTAACGCATTCAACCTTTCTATTTTTAATAAAAAACTTCATAGTGAATAGCAGATTCCGGTTTATCAATAATTCACATCTATTTAAACATAATGCAGAAGACATTTTTAATAACCCTCCCTTTTTGCCAACACTAATGGATGAACAAGTATGTAATAGACAATTTAAGCCAATTAAACGACAATTAAATGTATATACCTTAAAAGCTCTTTCTCCTACACAATCCCACAGCATAGATGGATTAAAAGCCCTGCCCACTAGGAAATGTATTAAACTGACTTAATTAGAAATAAATCCTCTTCAAAGCAATTATAAGCCAACCACGAATTAGTACATACATATCATATACTTCGTATACTTCCTAGCAATTAGCGCATGCGAAAGCTACAATATATCGCCTCATTCAATTTGCTCATGCTAATCATATCTTCAAAGCTCATTAGCAGCGAGCAAAAACAATCACGTAAACCTTCAATCTATGACTCCCACTCCCATTAACAATATTAACCATACATATTAAGGGGAAAGTTTATGTATCACACTCATTATCTCACATCCTATAAAGCCAAGATAGATACTAAAGTCTTGGGAATACAACAACAACGACTCCCAAGCTACATCAATGGAAAGCTATTCTCCCGGCAAGACTTTCCAATAAGTTACCGCTAAAGCTTTAACAATATTCACTAATGAAACTTCCCTACTAACCTATTAGCACAATAATATAAGAAAATAGTAGCAAAAGCTTACATAAAGAGCTTTTTGTTATAGCGTTAAAGAAATTCATTTAATAAACAAAGGAATTTTTTTTTGTGGAACAAAAACCAGAATATTTAAACTATGTTGAACCTCTTTCACATCAAATCTAACTGTGAATAATTTACTAAAATCTGTACTAATCAAATAATAACACACTAATAATAAAGGGAACCGCTTGTTTCTCCAACCCGTAGCTTCCATGATTCCTCATCCCAAACCCCCCAATTAAGTGGTAGTAAATGCTCTCGGGGCCGCATATTGGGTTTACTGGTTCCCTAATAATGGAACATTAAATACCGAAAAATGCTAATAACTGTAAATACATCTACAGCTCTGCTACTAAATCCTACTTATGTTACACCTCCTTTGTGGGGACGTAATCTTCCGCGCCTGATAATGGAATCGTCATAGTAACCATGCCGCCAGAATGGAGGTTGGACGACGGGTTAACTCCCCTTAACCTTAAAATGTTTCGAAACCTCGGAATAGATTGGAATCATGGCAACGATTTCGCAAACGGAAAAAGGACTATGGCATTGGATCCTGGAATGTCAGATCACTCAATTACTCTGGCGCTGTTAAGGACCTTTTACAACAGAGCAGTCAATATAAATTAAAAATACTGGCAATCCAGGAAACGAACTGGACTGGAAACGACATACAAGACATGAGATCGCACACAATATTCAAAAATGGGAGGCCTACTGGAAAACGAGACGTCGAAGTAGCCTTTACTATGGATAGGGAGTTCAAATCGCACGTTATTGATTTTAAGGCAATAAGCGAACGGTTGGTGCGATCCGTATAAAAGCGAAATTCTTCAAAATCTGGCCGGTTAATGTTCACGCCCCGATCGAAGAAAAGGACGAAGAAACGAAGGAAACGTTCTACAATCACCTGGAAAGACTATTCGACTCATTGCCTACAAACGACACAAAAATAATTCTGGGTGATTTCAACGCTAAGGTTGGCAATGATCGGGGAACGACTGGAGGATATAGCCTCCACGATGAAACAAATGACAACGGCCAGCGCCTGATTGACTTTGCATGTAGCAGAAATCTAGTCATACGTTCGACTTGTTTCCCACATCGACGCATTCATAAAATGACCTGGGCATCAGCGGATGGCAACATACAAAACCAAATCGACCATGTTTTGATCCAACAACGATGGGCCTCGAGCATACTTGACGTCTGTACACACCGAGGAGCCAATTGTAACTCAGATCATTACTTGATCAAATTAACCTATCGATGTCGTGTGTCAAAGGCATATTCAGCAAAGACCAGCCCGCTACAAAAATTTGACATCGAAAGGCTCCAAACGAAGTCTGTAGCCAAAAATTTTACGGAGACCCTAGAGAACCAGCTGGCTCTCATCTTATCAGACGCATCGTTAAAGACAAGCAACGAGCTCTGGATGGAAGTGAAAGCGGCTATTAAGACATCGGCAATATCATCACTGATGAAACCAAAATAAAGGAAAGATGGGCATCATATTTCAAAAACCTCCTTAATCCTCCGCACAGCTCCACAACATCGGAGCCTATAAATGTCGGCGGAGAGCTTTCATTGGCTCCACCAACTCTGGATGAAGTATGTTCTATCATCAAAGCCTAAAAGAATAATAAAGCGCCGGGAATCGATAAGATTCCAGTGGAGCTCATCAAATATGGTGGCAGCAATGTTCATAAAGCTATTCACAAAGTCATCCAGCACATTTGGAAAGAAGAGCATATGCCGAAAGAGTGGAGCCAATCAATTATATTCCCTATCCACAAAAAAAGGTGACAAGCTATAGTGCGAAAATTATAGAGGCGTACGGCGTACAAAATATTTTCAAAGATCTTAGAAAATAAAATTGGATACAATATTATTGGGGAGTATCAAGGTGGTTTTAGAGCAGGTAGATCGACAATATACCAATTGTTCACTTTCAAGCAGGTACTTGAAAAATGCTGGGAGTTCAACATAGACGTACACCAAATTTTCGTTGACTTTAAGCAAGCATACGACAGTATTGATCGTAGCGTACTGCATCAAATAATGCTTTGCTTTGGCATCCCAGTCAAATTATTCCATCTTACCAAAATGACAATGACGTCGAAGACCTCCCAAGTTCGCATCAATAACCAATTCACTGATGCCTTTAACACAAATATCGGACTAAAACAGGGAGATCGGCTGGCCACATTGCTATTCAATTTGACTCTAGAGTACGTCATAAGGAAGCTACCTGTCGATATGCGAGGTACATTACTATACAAGTCGAGCCAAATAGCAGCTTATGCGGACGACATCAACATTTTGTTACGGTCATTAACAAACTGCCAAAGAACTATTCCTGAAACTCGACAGCGAAGCAAAACTAGTAGGGCTACAAACCAAAGAAAATAAAACAAAGCTCATGACGCAGTCAAGAAAAAATACCACAAATGCCTAAAATGCTAGCGAATTCGTGTATTTAGGTATCAAAATAAAGAAAACGGGTAACGAACGACGCGAAATATGCCGAAGAATACAGCTCGCAAATAAAATATTTTATTCAATTTTGACGATCTTGAAGACCAGCTGCATACACAAGAAAACAAAGCTCGAAGTATACAAATCTGCGATAAGACCTGTGTTATGCTATGGGTGTGGAACATGGACCCTAACCCAAGCATCCGCAAATATATTGAACGCCTTTGAGCGACGGCTCCTGAGGTGAATAATCGGAGCGAAGCTAGACGGGAACCAATGGCGAATTCGATACAACCATGAGCTGCATGAAATGTTTGACGAACCGGAGGTCTCAACGATTGTAAGACTGCGGAAGCTGCAATGCGCTGGCCACATGAATCGTATGGACGGACAGTGGATACCCAAGAAGGTATTCGTTGGGAGAACTGAAGGCCGGAGACCAGTGGGGAAACCGAGGAAACGCTGGTCTGACTTGGTCGAGGAAAACAGTTCATCGCTGCTCGGATTTCGAAATTGGAGGACGCGGTCAATGGACCGAGACAATGTGAGGCGCTATTTTATCGGTTAACTTAACAACAACCAGGTTTAACTGTTTATTTTGAGGGAAGTAAATGTTATCCCTTTTTTTAAGGAAAGAAAATCTTTTTGGTTAGCTTGAAGAAATTCGTTATTTTGTAAGCAATATTCTGAGTTTATTTGATGGTCGTTTAATTGTTGTTGGCTTTTCCAAATCGAGTTTGTAAAAATAAACAATTACATAAAAAACAGCATCTGCCAGACTTAGTCTGTTTCACTTTAGGTAACGTAGACATTACGTGTTATTTATATCCATTCGCGTTGTCGAAATCCAGCTTGAATAAACTTTTATATATATTCGAAATATCTCTAGACTCGACTTAGACTTATAGATGAGTATGTTCTTTTTCTACTTCTGTATCCATATTTCGTTCTCTACAACTGTCTAATGTATTGATACTGAATGCTATTGATGTCGCTAAGCTATTGAAACTTTGGCAAGTTCGCATAGATTTCTCATCACCTGTAACACTCTGAGTTTTCATAAAGTTTTTTGATTCTACTTCTTCTCGGTTCCATCATATGTACAAATGTATTTATGCATATAGTTTATATTATGTGTTTGGTTTCGCGCGTAGATATCCTCTGCTCCATAACGCCTGCTCCGGAATTTTCCAAAAATTAATGCAGTTGCTTTTTCAACGAATATTCCCTGAATATACATTTCATAAAATACTATTTTGTAGAGAATTTCAAGGGTATCAATTCTTTCCAACCCTCATTTTTAAAAAGGTTTGAGTTTGAAGGGCTCGGCTGAGCTACTTAAAAACTTAATAAAATAAAAATTGCTTAGAATTGGTCAATCAATCGATTTCCGGACTTGATTTGAATGAAACCGTTTTTCATCCCCTGGAAAGGGTGGCATCCACCCCCCATTGTAAAAGTCGGTCCGGTAGCGGATAGACTTTGAATAAATAAATCCAAATCGTTGCTGCTCAAAAAATTATACGTTTTCAGACAATTTGGAGAAAGCTGTGGAGCCAATGAATATTATCATATGCTTTCGTTTATTCAAAGCACCTACGCAACATATTAAAATCATGTAAATTTTACGGCCCGCAAGACTCATCGTCACCATACTCTCGATTTTTCTATTGCTATGGTTTTAGGCGGCAATAGTCACACAACAGGCTCATCATTAAAATGTCACTCACAAGTCTCAATGCAGTCATCGACTTCTTCATTCAGACGAGACTATTTTTTTCATTTCTGCATTTGACTCTCGATACACTCACTCAATTGATTGCATCAACAGATCCAAGAGGCCGATTGTTGTATCAATTTATTTTGATCAAATGCTAAAGTTCAATTCAGGTTGAGGTTAAGAGTTAAAAAGATAGGGAGGTGTGACAGAAAATTTCAACAATTACTAATCGCTATCCGATCATAAAGTACATTAAATATCCTTACCGAATCCTTTCAATTTGTCTGCATCTTTCTTTCCTTCCAGAACTTTGAACGCCTGAATCGACACTCCACTCTCCTGTAGCAGTTCCTTACTTTGATATTCCAGTAAATTGAGACAACGTACTTGAGATCTAAGAACCTGATATATTTATAGATGTAGAAGCAAGCTATCACAAATAGACAAATTTACCTTTTGATAAGTAACCCTGGCTAATTTAGAGCAGAACATTTTACGTGCAGTGTATCTACTTGACAGCACAGTCCAATAGCCCGCAAAAGAAATATGTAATGTTATGTTGAAAGCGATGAATATCACTAACACGGTATAAAACTGTCCAAAAATTTCCAGTAGCTGAGGGTAAAAATTTCAATTCACCGAGTCTTAAATGCTCGCAGTGGATGCAAAATTCATCCCCCTCACAGTTCAGAAGAAGAAATAAATACACTGATTTTGATAGATAACAACTCTGATAAGAGAATGATAACAAGATGATGTTTTGAAGGAATACCGAATAGGAGGATTCTGTAAATATGGATGAAATTGAGTTGGTATATTAAAAACTCAGTAATGCATTGCATTAATGGCACTGATCTAATAGACGAATGAATGAATGAATCAACAATCTCCTGAAATTGCCCAATTTTAGGGGTTTCGTAGGATAAAATTGCAACGCCCTATTAAAACTTATACGTTGGTCTGTCCACGTGTCACAGCTACTGCCGATAATGTTTGATAATACTGTTGTAAAAGAATATTTCTATAGCTTGGCCCATGTGATTCTGGTTTCCACCGATTAACGTATTTTCAATTTACTTTTCAAACCTAACTTCATATTTCAACGCCAAAAAGTAATTCTCAAACAAGGACTCCATTCCAGGAAGCCACTTCGAATTTCAGATTAATGGGATAACGTCGAATTTTCTAATGTTTTGTAAAAGACAATTTTTGTAGAATCTTATATGTTAGTGATTAACTTAAGGTTTTTTTGAAAGCATATCAAAGTACGCTGCATACAAGTAGGAACGTCTAACTACTCTTGTTAAATTTTTACGTAAACTAACTACAGGTAGTCAGTGAATACTCACTTAATTACTTACTGTGCGGCCGCTGAAATAAAATATGCATTTTTGCATGCACTTCAGAAAGAAAATAGTCAGTATTGAAATATTTTTCAATATTTTATTGAAGCATGTCCATATATTTTCAAGAAAAGAGAGGATGGTTTTTGACGCAGTAAGTTTAGTTTTATTTAAAATAATTAAGTTATTTGGAATCTTTTTGATTGGAATAGATAATACAATATATGCTGATAAAATATTACTTATTAGTGATTCGTGGAATGTACTACGAAAACATGCCCATGTTTTTACTTTTAATCGAAGTGGTAAATAAAAACGTTAAGGGCATACGAGAAAATTCGTTTTAAGGAGCAATACTCTTATGCAACTTTCCTGCGACCTTCAAAGGAACTCTAATATGCTTGGTTTCAATTTTTCCCTCAATCTTTTAATAAAGACATACGAAATTGAAAACATCAATTGACGTTCTCCCATGAAAATATTTCGGTGTATGCTTGATATGGTACAGAGGGCGACTTCCTTTGACTGCATTAAATAATTCTGTTTTCGGGCTTTTCATCAACATACTTTCCAACCGTCAATCGGGCTATGTGTCAGAACATTTTTCCTCCAGATTTACGGAGCTACAGCAGCCAAATTTGGTAGATTAATTTAAAGTAATGCCCTCTTAAAACTTTGGGGTTTATTGCGAAGGATTCTTTAGAGGGGGTCTCTCCTTATAGGGGAAAGACCCAAATAATTTTTTTTAAAAGATTGACTTAAGGGGTATCAAATGAAAGTGTGTAGTAATCGAGCAGTTATACCAGCAAACTGCTCGAAACCTCTCCTATCTCCTATCTAAATTGTAATGGCAGATTTAAAATAAAAATATGTAAATTTTTTCTATAATTGTAGTTTGTAGAGTAGTTTTTCTTCTTATTGTTATTAGTAAATGTAACTTGATATTAATTTTCCTCTATATTAAAATTTAAATGTTCTCGTTACATTACAATTTAGGGTGTGGAACCACTGACTTCGTGCCGGGCAACGGTGCATTACTTAAAATCAAAGACATATAAACAAATGGACGAGCAACGAGAATCTGTGTACTCGTCCATGTGAGAAGCAAATTTGCCACATAAATAAGTTATAAATAACTTACGCTCTCGAAACTATATGATTCCCTCTGCTTCTCCTTCCCCTTTTTATCCAGACAGGTTTTCTTTTCTCTCTTCAGAAGAATCGCTTCCCCCACTGACACCCGCGCACACCATTGAAATTTCATTTCACGTGCACACGATCGCGCCTTCGTTATAATTCGGAAAACAGTTTGAGTACAAACAACAAACGACTCTCATGGAAAACTCGAACGTCAAAGCAAAAGAAAATCGAAAAGAGCGCGAAACACGCGGGAAAACTCATGTGTCAAAGCGGATGGAAATTTCGTAAATTCTTAATTAAAACAGTGAATTAAAGTTCCGATTACGTACGCGCGATCTTTAAAATTAAAAACCCTTTAAATGTGAACGTGTTTCACCGTGAATAGGGTGCTAAAACAAAAGCATATCACTTCAAACCTCAACTTCACACAACTTTAGCGAAGGTTGCCAATTGCTTCGGCTCTCGCGACCGGTTGCGGATCCAGTACTCTCTATATCTATGCTTAAAATGCATTCGGATACATTCCTGACGTGCACGTAAACTATAAGGTGATGAGGGATTCGCTTGGCAACGCAAAGCGACTTGCGGGAGTTGGAACTGGTGGCGATTGCTTGGAGATTGTCGGTCGGGCGGAAAACCTGTCTAAGCGAGATATAAACGCAATAGACTTGCGAAATAGATCAAAAATCGAAAGAAAAAGAAGGGAATGTTCTGCCGGAAGTAAAGGGGGATTGAGTGATTCCTCTTCATCGAAGTAACGTGATCGTCATCTTCCAGTTGTTTTACATATGATTTGTTCCGCACCAACCACGGTTTTTTGTTGTGATATTGCATTCAACGTGTACACAAGTATTTTTCCCACGTCGCGATAGTGCCGGATGGTGGGACTCTGGTCGAATTAAAGATGAAATGTCTTAAGAGTTACGTCGCCAAGTTCGGGATAGTGCGGGAGCTCTCTAAATAATGACATGCGAGTAATACCTTTGTTTGTGACTAGATAATAATACCGAAAAAATAAAAAACCGAAAAGATAATCCAACATAATAAAATTGACAAGCAAAGAAAAAAAGACAAATATGATGTTCCAGTGAAAGTCGAAAGTTGTGGTGATCTGTGCTGTGCTTATTCAGAACGAAATTTTTCCTTGATCTTTCCGAGAATTAGTTGACATCTTGCTGATGAACTTTCGACTTTGCTAAATGAAAGCCATTTACCATGAAACCGGCTGTCTTTGATTTTTCTGTGGTAGCGCTAAGACTGACTATCAGAAAATTGGCCTGAACTACCGGCGGAGTACTTAGCGGGAAAAATTAGATCAAAACTGTTGATCCTCGTATTGCCTTACAACGAACTAAGAGTCGTTATATTGTCACTCAAATTATACCAGAAAAATCATCAGCATCTCCTTTTACTGAGGGTTGTAATGAATCATGCGACGCCGCTGGTGACCACTACCAACACACTTTGCTGCTAGGTGGCTTGTCATTTTACGTTGGTTGCGACCAGTGCACATCCCACGTCTATTTTGTCGTGAGATGCCAACAGAGATTGACAGCCACATGGCAGTGAATTGAAGTGTGGAGGTAGTGGCCGCCACGCATAAGCAGTTTTAAGGAGTTTTGGCCGACAGCGAACGATTAAACAGAACAAACGGTGCACAAATACGAAGTGATCGCATGTATGTATAATCACGAAGTTTTCTTTAAATTTTCGGAGATTTGTGTAATATTTCGATTTTGTAGCGCTAACAGCTGTTCGTGTTCAGTACTCACGGTCAATTCGTCCCGAAAACTGTTTCAATCCTCTCGAAACAGCGTTGGAAACTTGAGTGCAAAACAAAAAAGGAACGGACTGTGTGTGCTACGAATGGTGCCGTTTATTATGTGCTACGCCACCGGCACCGATGGGCAACGGGCTATTGTTCAGTTTGCAGCAGCAGCACCAGCAGCAACATCCACTCAATTACTTAATTACAGCAGCCGCTGCAGGAGATATTCCACAACTTTTCACCCAGATGTAAAACTCATCAGCGTAACCATTATAGAAAATACAATTCCAACCAATCAGAACAGTAGTGGTGGCGAAAACACTGAAAACGAGGATGCTCGGGAAAAGCGCACAAATTGCATAAAAATCGTTAAAGATGAAATCCTTGAGAATCCTCTGCTGCCAATATCAAAAGCCGAGCCCAGTATTACACTTATGGAAACGGAAAAAGTGAAGTAAGTATGCGACACGATAGATTTCCCACTTAGTGGTCAGTTGGTTCTCCTTCCTCTACTCTAACCTCAAACTTACTTTCAATCTATTAAGATAAAGCCTAAGCTGTATCTTGCATTTATCTTTGTGAGAATGAGGTTGAAAGAAGTCATTCATTACAAGGAAACTTATTTCCTATTTTCTCTCAAAATATTGCAACAAAAGCACATTTCGCACAAAGAAAATTTCAAACTACTCGTACATGGCACAAATTTCTAAATTTCTTGGACATGTCTAAGATTCCGATCTCTTTACAAAAACACAAACAATCATGCGAAGTATGAAGTATACATACGAGTATATATATATTTACAAAGCAACACTTAATCGTATTTTTATTACGGAAATATTTATTTTTAATAGACTAAAATTATTCGAAATGACATAATTTAATAATGAACCTAATTAAGAAAAATGTTTCTAAAACATTATGAATGGAATCGATATGAAAATCGAAAAATATCCAATAGTATTAAATATAAGAATAACACAAACAAACAAAAGACACACAAAAATGCAATAATTTTCTTTTTTAAGAGTAAACTCATTTTTGCTAATGTAATAGGTATATGAAAACCGAAATTTACAATGTTGCTATGTGCCTTTAAGAGTAAATTTAGATTAAGCTTTTCGTTTAAGTTAAACTCCTTGTTGAAAGAAATTATTTTTTTGTACTTTGTTTGATTATTAATACGAAGTCAATGTACCTTTTACCAAAACAATGAAATAGGAAACGCAAACATTTAAAATTTTGCATTAAAAGTTGAACAAACGAGTAAAGTCAGGAGAAGAAAAATTAATTTAATTTTTTTATCAATTTTTTTCATATATTTATACGTTAAGGAAGCGTTGATTCGCATTTATAAAGGTTGTAACTAATTGCACAAAGCAAGAAAAGTTTTCTTAATATTTTGTCATGAGTATAAGTGAATTATTTATTTCTTACATTCAATTACGTAAAACAAAAATAACCCATGAGATATCCAGTAAATATTTTAAATTATAAATTAATTTACTAAATCTTTCCCCTGGCACCTTTCACTCCTTGTGATATCTTTTCCAGTCTGTCATAACGTATTCAGTTTATTAAACTATAAAATAAATCATTCAAACATTTGAATCAAAAATACTCATTTGAAATGAATATTTACACTTTGTTGTAAATTAATAAAATCTAATTAACTAAAAACTTCAAATATTAACTTAAAGGAACCTTCCCAAAATATACCTTCCATTTAGTATAGTAAATCCTTCCCATTTGCTTCCCGCACCGTTGTAATCATTTGAATGAAAACATACTGATCACAACCCTATTGTACTTTGGAAACAAATCGGCCTGATTAATTAATGTAGAAAGCAAAATAGGTCTGAAAAATCTATCCAACATAATTAATTTAATCTTCTCGACTATCTAAACGGCCAAACTGCTCTTTGATAATTTTGAAAAACAAACAATAAGCAATTATATAAAAATTAATAAATAATTAAATTCCAATTGTCACTATGAACATTTCAATATGCTTTAACGATTGTTTCTTTTTTTTCTGATTAAACATTTTAAATTTTGAGCTTTCATCTTTTTACGCCTTACAAAAATCACTTCACTCACAATAAGAATCTTCAATAAAATTAAACTGAAATGTATTACATCAATAAAATAAATGCAACCAAATCAGTACAAGTTGTATATAAAAATCATAAATTTAAAATAAACTACATTAATAATTTAGAATTCTTAATATCATATTTATATTTATAAATAAACATTTATATACCAACATGAATTGCTAACGAAAAACACGACTTTTCTTTCCAGTGGTTCTTCTTTTCAGCGGGAAATGAGGTGCAGGGTAGGTATGCCGTCGCGAGGGTAGGGTTTGAGAAAATTCCGCTGAGGTTGGTTTCGCGTTGCGCGCGGTACGCGGTACCTTAGTTGATTTTGATTTTTCTTTAGCGTAGCTTTTTTCGGAATTATGTTAACGTAGTGTATTTTTCGGTACCGCGTCGGAAATTCGGGAACGCGAAGTAAAGATTAGATCTTTGTCTTTTGACTGGTTATAGGAAGAAATACGGAGTAACGTAAAGTAGGTTTCCTCTCCGTATGGTTTTGTTTTGTAACGCGTTTGAAAACGGGCATGTATAGGTGGCTGAATATTGTAAGTGAGCGTAACCCATTCGGAGACCCGCGACCGAAATCCTCTCCGATCTAGCTGGCCGACAAGCAGCCACCGCGTGAATGGGTTACGGTGCACGGATTGGTTGACCGGTTGGTACCGTCCGTTGGCACTACTCAGACTTAACGTCTAGAACCGATGAGAGGTCGGTTCCACGTTCGGACGAGACATAAAAGCATTACAGGGTGCTTTAACTAAAACTGTTCGGAACAGTGTTCAGATGTTTTATGGAGATTTTGGAGCGGGTGCAATAGAAGTCTGCTTTTGGATAAAGTATTGTAACGAAAAAACAAAAGTAACGATAATAAGGTGCCGACAGGGTCCTCACCGGTTCATTACCAGCGTTTTTCCGTTGCCCACCACCCTTGGCGGAAATCGAGCTAAGTTTCAAATATTGTACATTGGAGCGACGATTATGCAGTGCAATAGGTTTATAGTTAAATACTAACCGGATTATTTAGACCGAAAAATTGGAAGTCTTGAATCAGCAAAAGATCGAATTGATTTTATGAATAATGTCATGGATTTTAAAATAGAGCAAAATTGGTTTTAAATCTGAAAAAGAAAAAAAAATCATTGATTATTGTAAAGAAAATTTGCATTAGCTGCCAGGATTTACTCACCCCACCTCGTCAACGAGCGCTCGTCGAAAAGGATGGGTAAGTACCGTGTTTTTTTTAATTTATTTATTAAAAATTGTTTAATTAACGTTTTATACCAATATTATTCTATGCCAATTATTTTAATCTTTTATTAAGATTTTGATTTTCTTCCGTTGCATTTTCGTTGATGGAGACAGGGTTAAGGGACGAAACAAAGTTCTCTTGTTTGATTGTGAAGAAAAAATGGATAGCATACAGAATAGCGGGAAGAATTTTAAATGAAAATCAAAACATTAAAAAACAAACAAACTGATTGTGGGGCACAGGTATCAGCTATCCACTTATTACAAACCACATTGATATTCCCTTATAGTCGAAGATAAACAAAAAAGTATATGTTTAATTTTTGGATTGGATTTTGAAAGGGTGGTACTTTGTTAGTTGCAATGTTGAAATAATAAAATTAACTTAATTGAATCATTTTGTAAAAAAAATATCATGTACAATAACACCGAGTGGATGCAAGTAAGACAAAAAAAATATTTGTGATTTTCCTAATATGGAATAATAATGCTGTTTCTTTGAAGTAGAACGCCGGTCTTTTCATTTTGACCTATCTGACTGAGTATAAGACCCGGTACGGTGGAAGGTTTTCCACATCAAAAATGAGCCAGCCATCGGGCACTTTTTAAGCTTCTTTTTGTTTCAGGGACTCTCGTGGGTGGAGTGGCCTCTAGACAAGGTGCGTTTTTATAGCATAGGGTTATGTGATTCGATTGCATAACTATAGGACATAAATTGGTCACCGGTATATTTCTTTTCTGATGGGAAGGCTCTTTTCCACTCAGAAGGGAAATATATGGCCACTGCAACGTTTATGGATCTTGATCTGGTTGGGCGGGTGCGAGGGGACACCACCACCATCCGGTTGTTCCACTCTCATTTTTGGGGCATGAGAATCGTCGGGTAACGACGAGGTTTCCCTAAGTCCGTCTGTCTTCACTCGTTCAACTTGTTCTCTGAACAAGTCATTTTTCCTTTTGGTATTTACCTACAAGTTTTTTCGACTTCGGTCGCCCGTTCTTTGAGACTCAAGAATTCATGAATGCGATATTCTTTTGTAGAGGGTCCTTGTGCTGGGGGAATGAACCCACCCCACGGAACCGCAATGCTAGCCTCCCAGCGCATTCACGCGTCCCCAGACAAGGGCGTTCTCGGTGGATATCAACATCTTTCTTCGCCGGCAGATGACCATCGCTGCAGTCCTTCACGGACATTTGATACTCAGTTATCACTACAAGTGCTTGTAATTTTCACGTCTTGCAGGGTGGTTTAGTATCTGATGACACAATCCACTTCGCAATTAGACATCTGTAATCCAAAAAATTCTCAAATAAATATATACAAGGGCAAAAATTAGCTTAGATTTCGAAATTTACTCAGTGTTGTGGATATTTACATGAGCTATTAATTTCACATTTTCCAAATTGAATAGTACCGGTACCCGTAAATTCAATAAAATATACATAAAGAACTCAATCATTTTCAAGAGTGTATGGACTTTTTATTGAACAGGGGGGAATTGGCGTATTTTTGGTGATTATGCTTTTCTTCCCATGGTTCGTTATCACTTGAGTCTGTATTTGGTCATCCCGCATGTTTTTAAAAAGTTGTATCTACATTACTATTAATAATAATCCATCACACAACAGTTCAAATCCGAACCTTGGCGTTGAGATTTTACCATAACTATAATAACTATCTCGACTTGAACAAAGGTAACAATCCCAAATCTTTCCCAATGGAAATCTGAACCGACCTCTCATCGGTTCTAGACGTGAAGTCTTGTAATTCATATTATTTTTTTTTCATTTGTGAGATATAATTGAAAAAATTATGATTCGTATGCATTAATCATACTTAATTTATCGACTTATAGAAGTAAATTAAGTCCTTTCTCATCGAACACAGTTTTCGGGACAATAATAACTAGCAACTTAAACGCAATGAAGAAACTTAGAAAATACTAAACCAAAATAAAAAGGAGATTAATCAAATGCTTAATTTCTACTTATCCGGGATTCCAATCATCAATAATTGAATCCTTTATAGTCTTGCATTTCAATTGCTTGGTTCTACTCAAGAGACATTCAAAATCATTTTGACTTGCATCTGAGAGTACTATGTATAGAATATTCTTTTTTTTCTTTCAGGTTACTATTCAATGACTTTTCTTTTTTTTCTTTCTTCATTTGGTTCTTTTTCGAATCAGTTGTTTGGATCAAGAATCTATAAATTTTGTGACAGTAAATTTGTTTTTAAGCGATATAAATGCAACAAAAATGAAACTCAATTGGAACTAAATTTAAAATGCAAATACTAAAATTTAAAATCAAAATTAAAATAATTTGTTTATGTTGTTTTTTTGGCTAATTGGAACAAATAATATTTAAAATCATAAGTTGTGTAATGTGGTGAAAATATTAACAATCAAGAAATAACCCCAGCGTAATCAAAACAGAATGCTAAATTCATCTCACAGGAGGATTTGTTTAGAACACGGGGCCATTACATTTTAGATTACCAAAAACAAAAGGATGCAGTGCAAAAGAGCCACCAACATTGGTGTTAATGTTCACAAGGAATGTTAGAATGACAAACATGCAGTTACTTCAGATTCATTGACTATCTTTCTTCTTCGTGCTTTTCGCATCAGTAATTTTCTCATTCGAAGCCAACTCCTCGTACTTTTTGATTTTCTCCTTTGATTTTGTTTAGAATTATACTAATTATGAATAGTACACAATTGGTTGCCAAATCCTTTTGTAATTGGATGAAATACTTATCTACGTATTTTATAATACTTTTTTGTCTTAAAATCGAAGAATTCTAATTACAAAATTTAATAATTAAAAGAAGTTCACCACAATTTCTGTTCATACTCATTCACACCTTACAACAAAAATTATTTAAACTTTTGTTTTACATACATTTTAGCTATGCTTGATCCTATAATGGCACTAAAAATATTTGCTTACAAGGATAATTAAAGGTCTAACTAATTAATAGCTACTTGCTAACAAAGAGTGATTTTCCTTTCGAACAATCAAAGGATAAATGATAGAGATTGCAAGGTTGTTTTTAAATAATAAAAAGGTTGCACCAATGAAGAGTTTTTCGTTGTTTTGAAATGGAAATTTGAATTTTCTTGTTTGTTTGTTTGTTTCAAAGCTAAAATCTCTTGAATGCATCTGTACTATTGCTACAGAGTGTATGGCATCAGGTTCGGTCACGAAATAGCACATTCTCCAGGATTCACCCAAAATATATTTGTATGGCTCTATGTGGCTCTCTTTGATTCTTTCTTAGTTATGATTGTTTGGGGCGAAAAATGTTGCTTGGAGAATCGCTTCGTTCACTGAACTAAAAACTCGAAGAACCACAATGTCTGTTGCTCGCGGAATCGCTTCAATCACCGAACTTTCCACAAAATAAAGAAGTTATGGGAAAAAATACAATACTAGACTTTAGGCTTAGTATCTTCTATATATTTTATTCAACAACTCTTCAAATTGACTACATTCTTCCTCGAACAAATTCTAACTAAAACTCTCTCAACTCGTTATCCAACTGCCTTTAATCACTCGAGAGTCCGCTATTTTTTCCATTACATGTTACGGTTGATCGTGGTTGTCACTTCTTGTCATTTTCAGGGTTGGTGTCTTCAATCGTTTCTATATCGATACTTTTCAACCGTTTCTCAACAATGATATGGTTTGAAAGGCAAATGTACCTGACTGCTGAGCATTTCTACTGAATTTAACGCATTTTCTGGTTTTCTCTGTTCAGTATTGAAGCCTCAACTTTATCAACGATAAAAATATTTGATTAATTTAAAAAAAATAGTGTATATCACAACAGGAGCACATTTGATTCTCGTTTGAGAAAGGAAAACAATGGCGGATTATAAAAAAGGTGGGAACTCGCGTTCAGATGGAATGCATTTCACCTGTTTTACGCTGTCGTAGGCAATGGTAAAAACGCTCTTCTTCTAGTGATAGGGTTTCGCCGACCCATGCTATGGAGCAGGGAGTTCATGGCAATTCCGGAATCGTGGTCGTCTTCTAGGGTGGCAGCATTCAGTTGTTTCGTTTGGCTTTAAGCAGTAGAGAATTTTTGCACGGAATTACCTTCTATGTAGATGGTCGTCCCTGACGATGACGATGAGCTTCTGGAGAAGGGTGAGGCAGTCGACGAAGACGTTGCGGGCGATACACTAAGACGAATTATTGAAGGACGACGTTCACCCGTATGCGTTAGTACACATCTTGCAAAAGCGACTGTTAGGCTTGATTGACACTGGGGCTAGTGTGAACTGCATATCACCCAATTTTGCAGGAGAGGTCCTGACGACTCACGCAGACCAAATCCAGTATTTTACTATATAGTTAAGCACGGTGGACAGAACTCGTCACTCCGTAGTGGGGAAACTTACGACGGATGTCATCTTTAAAGGGGTGTCCAAGTCTCTAGAACTCTACATTATACCCCAACTAACACAGAATCTTTACCTAGGGGTGGACTTCGTTCGAAAATTTAACTTGGCCCTGGCATTACATATTTTCCGGCACGATATTTGACTCGGTCGCCACTGTTCATGACGTGACTCCAACTTCCCACTCACTCCGAATCAACAACTGCGACTTGACTTGGCTATATCGGCTTTTCCATCACATGAGAAGAAAGGTCTAGCCAGGACAACCTTGGTGTTTCACACAATAGATGTGAAGGATGCTAAATCCATAAAGCAGAGATATTTTGCCATATCTCCGGCGAAGGAAAAGTCGTTATATGCCAAAGTTGATCGGGTGTTAGCACTAGGCGTGATCAAAGAATCGCAGAGAGCATGAGCTTTCCCAGTCACTATAATTGTCAAGCCGGCCATGCTTAGATGCCCAACGTTTGAATGCCATCACTGTCAAGGACGCATATCCTCTACCGTTGATTAAGGGTATCTTGAGTCGACTACCTAAAGCCCATTTCATTACGAGCTTGGACCTCAAAGGCGATTTCTGGCAAATCCTGCTAGATCCTGGTTCAAAGGAGAAAACAGCCTTCACGGTCCCAGGTTGCCCACTGTACCAATTTGTGACCATGCCATTCGGACTGTGTAATGTCCCTCAAATAATGACGCGCCTTATGTACAAAGTGATACCACCGCATTTACGGCACCAAGTTTTCGTATACTTGGAAGCCTACTGCTTATAATCAAGATCTTTGACGAACACATCGGCCTACTTCAGGAAGTGATTTTGCACATCCGGAAGGCAGGGTTAACCATCAAAATACAGAAAAGTCAGTTCGTAATGACGGAGGTTAAGTATTTGGGTCACATCATTGGCCATGGCACCATCAAAACTGACCCGGACCAGACACAAGCGATTGATGCTTTTCCACTGCTCAAGACCACCAAGCAGTTACGCCAATTCCTACATGACTACGACACCATCACCACACCCTTGCCCGACATGCTGCGTAAGGGACGAAAGTTCATCTGGGAAGAGCCCAACTTGCGAGCCTTTGAAGAGCTAAAGAAGAGCCTGACAACAGCGCCCATACTACATAGCCCGGACTTTGGTAAACCATTCTCAATCCAATGAGACGCTAGTCAACATGGGGTGAGAGCAGTCTTAGTGGAGATGCCTATAGCCTTCATGTCTCACAAGCTGAATCTGGCCCAGTGGAATTACACGGTCTTGGAGCAGGAATGCTTGGCAGTGGTGTTGGTGGTGAAACGCTTCCAAGCATATGTGGAGGGGCACCCCTTCGAAATTGTTACGGATCATGCGTTCCAGAAATGGCTGACGAGTCAAACTGATCTCCACGGCCGTTTGGCCAGATGGGCCTTGAAATTACAGGCGTTTGACTTCACGATTCGGTACCGGAAAGAAAGCCAACATGTGGTACCGGACGCCTTGTTCAGAATGTTCGCGCCGGAAGGAGCCAAGTTGGCCCAGGAGGATGACAACCCGCTATTGGTTGAACTGGACCATCCCGCCTTCAAGTCGGCAGGTTACACCCAGCTGATGCATACTATTCAGAGCCAGCTACCACAGCTGGCAGAACTGTGGGTGACGGAGGGATTTATATACAGGCAGATAGGACACGCATCCGGAGACTCCATACAAGAAGAGGAACAGTGGAAGTTATGGGTGCCCGAAAAATTGACCATCGATCTTATTAGACGTGCTCATGACCGCCCATTGAGTGCGCACGGTGGATACGGTCGTACGCCTCGATGGCTGAAAACCTATTTCTTTTGGCCTAAGATGGGACAGCAAATAAAAGCCTGTGAGTTGTGCAAGTACACCATAGTCCCCAATACTGTCCTCCAGCCTCCGATGGGTAAGTTTGAGCTACCTGAGTGTGTGTTCGAGCGCTTGTATATTGATCTTATCGGTCCCTATCCTCGTTTGACTTCTAGTCACACGGGAGCTGTCGTGGTCCTGAAAAAATTGTCCAAATTCCCAATCATTAAGCCGGTTCGGAACATGCACACCGGTCTGATAGTCAGCTTCCTGGAGAAACGCGTTTTCCATGTATTTGGAGTACCGGAAAAAGTTTTCTCCGAAAATGGAATCCAATTCACCTCGGGTAGATTTCGGGACCTGAAGGACAAGTATGGTGTTACTTGCCAGCGGACCGCAGTCTACTCCCCTCAAGCAAATGCGTCCAAACTGCTGAACCGTACCCTCATAGCCGTCATTCGTGCCTATGTCCATCCGGATCAGAAGGATGGGGACCGCAGAATTTCCGCCATTACCTGTGCCCTGCGCTCGTCATTATTATGCCGTGTTTGCTCAGTCCGTGATCTGCCACGGTAACTCGTACAGGTTATTGCGGTAGTTAAAATGTTTGGAAGACACGACAGTGGTTCTGGAGCTGCACGAGAAACTTTGAATCCTACGAGACCAACTCCGAGAGAAGATTAAAGGTTGCAGACGGGCGGGGGGAGGAGCGTTACAATCTGCGATCTTATCCTTTTGGTTTCAAGGTAGGCGACGAGATCTATCCACGGAATTTTGGGCAGAGTGAAGCGAACCGGCACTACAATGCTAAATTGGACAAGAAATTTGTGAAGTGTAGGCTCCTGCAAGTTTTAAGTTCCATGCGATAACTTCCTTCTAGAACGCACCTTGGGAAGGTTAGCCATCCATCCGACACACGACGCTCCCCCTCCCCTCCAGACGGGTAAACGCAGCTTACAGCAAGACATCGTGCCCTTAAGTCTCCCCATGCCTGGTTGGCATCGTGGACACTGCCCTGTAATGAATCAGCCTTATGTCACTGACAACAATCCGCAGGTCATTATTGACATCAACGGTTCGAGAGCCACCCTTTAACCACTCGCTGACAATGAACCGCGTTTTGGGACAGCTGGTAGGAAGTTGAAAGTTTGCGGATGAATGGGAAAGAGGAAGACTCCGGACAAGATGGCCAAAGTCAATTGCTATGCACAAAATTTCCGTGTAGAAAAACCAATCGACACGATATCGTGAATCTGCAGTGCCATTACGACAAAATGTCGTTCTCGTGCGAGTAATCAAGGGGCAAATTGCAAGGTAGACGTGCTCAAGAAGATAAATTTTGTTTTCTTGTATATTTCCTTCTCACGGTAGATTTTTAGTACGGAAACGAATTCGTGGCTTACAATTAGAAGGAATGCAACATTGTATTGGTGCATCCTGGGGTATGTAAATATACATCTTTAGATAATTTACGTGTTCACCAGTCATTCTATTGTCCTAAAAGAATTGACTTACAGTCCTCCCCGACAAGCACGGCAAACAAAACAAGTAATCATCAATGTCCTTACGCCGGAGAGTATTCGTCATCTGCATCTGTTGATGTTTGTCCAGTTCGTGCATAAAGTCAAAAAAAAAAAACAACGCAAACATATTATTTTAATTTTGATTTTAAATTTTAGTATTTGCATTTTAAATTTAATTCCAATTTAGTTTCATTTTTGTTGCGTTCATATCACTTAAAAACAAATTTACCGCCACAAAATTTATAATTTCTAGATCCAAATAACTGATTCAAAAAAGAACCAAAATGAAGAAAGAAAAAAAGAAAAGTCATTGAATAGTAACCTAAAAGAAAAAAAAGAATATTTTATACATAGTACTCTCAGATGCAAGTCAAAATGATTTTGAATGTCTCTTGAGTAAAACCAAGCAATTGAAATGCAAGACTATAAAGGATTCAATTATTGATGAATTTAAGCATTTGATTGGTCTCCTTTTTATTTTGGTTTAGTATTTTCTAACTTTCTTCATTGCGTTTAAGAAGTATTTTGCATGCTAGGTATTACTGTCCCGAAAACTGTATTTGATGAGAAAGGACTTAATTTACTTCTATAAGTTGATAAATTAAGTATGATCAATGGATATCAATAATATTTTTTTCAATTATATCTCACAAACGAAAAAAAATAATATGAATTGCTAAAAATAACAACGTCTTTCCTTTCCAGTAAACCCTTCTTTTCCAGCAAGAATGTCATCGAATGGTGAGTATGCTGTTAAGAGAGTTGGGTTCGAGTAATCCGCGGATGGTCGGTTTCACGTCGCGCTCGGTACGTGGTACCATAATTTGCTTTGCGGTTCTTTTATTAGAGTAGGTTGTTTCGATGTTCGAGTTAGAGTAGGATATTTTTCGACACCACGTCGGTAATATTCGGGAACACGGAATTAGATACAGTTTTTGTTGTTGGCTGGATGTATGGAAGAAATACAGAATAAAGTAAAGATAGGTTTCGATTCCGTATGGTTGTATTTTCGACGAGTTGGTAAATCGGGCATGTGAACCGGTGGCTGAATTTTTGTATTTCGGACTTAGCCTGCTTGCGTAAGACCCGCGACCGAACTCCTCTCCGAATAAGCTAGCTAGCCAGCAGCCACCTCGGAGTAGACTAAGAGTATCCGGGCTTGTTGACCTGAAGGGTACAGTCCGTTGACACGTTCCAAGACTTCACGTCTAGAACCAATGAGAGGTCGGTCAAGATTTCCATTGGAAAATCTCGGCGTTCGAGTTGCTTATCGTTCAAACGAAAATCATTACATCTTGCAGATTGGCGTATTGTAAATTGCAGGTTAAAAAAATTGAGTTTCACCCTATAAAGGTTAACTGTGCACATATTCCTCTTAGAACAGATAGATATTCTCCATTGGAACAACTAATCGGTTAAAGTGAACGAATCATATTTGTTGTTTGGACCTCTATCAGGCAGTATATTGCCAAACGGTGTTCTGAGGCTGAAGCTCTGAAGCATGTAAGAAGAAATTCTGGTTATTAATCTGCAAATCTGCACTCGATACCCTCTTCAACATACTAACCGGGGCATTGTTAAGTTTATCTAATTTTTCTTCTTCTTCGTAGCACAACAGCCCCTCTCGGGCCTTCGCCCGCCGAAGAAACATCAAAGCTTGTTCACTTCATGTAAAATAGACTAAAGGAAGTTATTTATAGGAAAGGTCATGCTACTAGATATTAAGGTTCACAATCTGATAAGCTAATATAGGGCATCTGAAATAAAATGAATAAATTTTTTCAGATGTACGTAGACTTGTTTGGATGCATTTTGATGACTTATTGGAAGAAACTTTTTTATTTTGGTTATTCTAAACAGCAAATGAGTAATTAGTTATACATTTATCTACTGTATAGTCTAGTGAAAGTAATGAACAAAAAGTTTTACTTCTAAACGAGAAACGAGACAAAATTTTTCCACGAATTACTGGTCAAATTCATTTCGATTGTCGACATGCTATGGAAATATAGGATTGCTATCTCTCTATTGAATGTAATTTACAGGAGATTTGATACAAATTACTTGGCTCAAGATAATTCGAAAGTTGTCAATTCGTTTGGAAATTATGTAATTTTGAGGTTGATTTGTATGAAATTTACGAGCCTTCCTTAAAATGAGAACATTTGCTCTGGTGTGAACGTAGTATTACATATCCGTTGAGTTGAAATTTTAGCGCTCGATTTACTTTCTGAACGCATGAAATGTAATTCAATATCGAATTGGCGGCTTGTTCGTTCTTCGAATTTGTAATTTAGCAGCAGCTGTCAGATTTTTCGGCGTTGCTAACAATCTACATGTGTGACGGCCTTTCTTTCTGAATTTTCTTCACTATTTGTAAACCCGTTACAAAAGCAAGGTACGCTAGTTTGCTATAAAATTTAGTCTGCATTAATTTTTTTCCTTTTAAGGATATAACCGGCGTCATCCGGACTTGCTGTAAACTACACCGACGTACGGGTTAGAATCAATTATCTTTCAATAACATGTCGGACGAAGATTGGGATTTGGAGCCATCAAGCTCGCAAAATAAGAGTCATCACTCCAGCAGCCAAAGTTACTATAACAGCAGCAGAGGTGGCCAGCATGAAGCTAAGCGCCGCGATTCTCGCGATGGTTACAAACATCGAGACAATCGAGACAGCAAATGGGAAGACGCTAAACGCGAGGACTACCGCACAGGAAAACAAGATTCTTACTATGGTAAGTCAGACAGTTATCAGGATAACAAGCGAGACGACTATCGGGACAACAAGCGTGGTGGTGACGAATACGCCGACAATAAGCGAGACTACTTCGATTACAAGCGAGGAGAGAAACAGGACAACTATCATGGAGGCCACTCATCCCACGATAGTTACAATGATCGCAAGGGGTCTGGCCGCTACGATAGCAATAAAGGCGACAAATACAACTCGAACAATGGAAAAGAGAATTACAGAAGCGGCAAGGGCAAGTATGTAGAGTCGATGGAGATCGAATCAGGAGACGTTGGCAAAATCATTGGTCGAGGTGGGGCGAACATCAAAGAAGTCGAATCAAAATTTGTTGTTCATGTTAACGTGAATAAGAACTCAGGGTATGGGGCTAGTAGCGTTTCAGTTTCCGGAGATAGTCAAACTGATATTGACGATGCAATTCAACATATGAAAGATCAGTTGAGTGGATCTAGGGACAATCGTGGCGGAGGTGGTGGTAGCGACGGGTATCGCGGTGGCGGTGGAGGTGGTGGGGGCTATCGTGGCGGCGGTGGTGGTGGATACCGTGGCGGCGGCGGTGGTGGCGATGGTTATCGTAAAGACAGTGGACGCGACAACGACTTTTACGGAGGAGGAAGTAATAAGCGATATGAAAAATCCTCGTACAGTTTTGACGATCATTCCACTTCTTACGGTGATTCGGCCAGAGGAGGTCGTTCTAGCCCTGATGATTTCCAACCAATTGATTGGCAGGCATTGAACAAAGTTGCTGTAAGTATTGAATATTTCTTTACATTAATTGCGCAATAGTCATCTTGAAATTTTCCTAACAAGTTAGAATAATAAATCAATAATAATTAGAGTTATAATTGGCTGGCATATACTAATACTTTTTAAAGGCCCGTTCAAGGAATTAATCAAAGGGTGCCGAGCTACTTCATGGTAGCCATTTTCTACGTCTGCTGCAACACTCGTTTTCCTTGGTTTCTCTAGATAGCTTCTTGCTGTTCTCCTGCATTCAAAATTTGATAATAGTTCCTTCTCTTGCAATCCCTTTTTTCATGTCTTTCCATAAGGCCTTTTTATTGTAGCATCCTGGTTGATGCTCCGATTTGCCCAGTGGGTGCGGAAGCCACTGTTTCGCTTGCTTTCTTGCAGTCGCATCGCCAAATACCTGACGCTACGACAAGATAAATCCCTGCTTGGAGCCATAATGGTAGCCGTTGTTTCGTCTTTGTTTTATGTAGGTTCCGCTTGGCTCCACTGTTTCTCTGCTGTATATCGATTAAGTTAAAGCCCAATGAGTTGGTATCCTACTGCATCGTCTCATTAACACAGGTAACCTTAGGGAGTTAGTTATTTTTTGTGATTATCGTTGTTGTTGCAGCACTATAGTCCCTCATGGGCCTTGTTTTCCCGCAGACAGCGCCTCCAGTTATCTCAGTCCATTGACATCGTCCTCCAATTTCTAAAACCGAGTAGCAATGGGCTGCCTTCGTCGAAAGTCATGCCAGTGCTTCCTCTGGTGTCCGTCCTCAGCTCTTCCAACGAATACCTTTCTAGGTACCCATTTCTCGTCTATATGCATCACTTGGCCTCCCCATTGAGCTTTCGAAGTTCACTTTTATTGAGACTTCCGGCTCGTCATATACTTTGTACAATTCGTGGTTGTATCTTGTTCGTCACCGGTCTCCTTGTTTTGCTCCCATTATTCGCATTAGGCTCCACCTTTCAAAAGCGTTTAATGTTTGCGGATGCTTGGTTGAGGATCAGCACCATCCAACTATCATTTGTCTCGCTCCCTTCAAAACCATTTGAATGGTAAAACTTTCGATTCCGATCAGGCTGTTAAAAATGAGTTGGACTAGTTCTTCGGTTCTAAAAACCAAGGCTTCTTCGAGCGAGGAATTATTCAGCTTACCGAAAGATGGCAAAATGTCATCCAACAAAATGATCAATTTATCATTGATTAATCCGCCGTAGACGGTCTCAAGCCCGTTTGAGAAAGGAGGAGGGAACCCCTTGTTTCCCCAACCCATAGCTTCCATGATTCCTCATCCCAAAATCCCCAATTAAATGGTAGTAAATTCTCTCGGGGTCGCACATTGGGTTTACTGGTTCCCCAATAATGTGACATTAAATGCCGAGAAATGCTAATAACTATAAATACATCTACAGCTCTGCTACTAAATCCTACTTATATCTCCTTTGTGAGGGCGTAACAGGGTGAAGGCTAATCTTCCGCGCCTGATAACGGAACCGACGTAATAACCATGCCGCCGGAATGGAGGTTGGGCGACGGGCTAACTCCCCGTCCCTGGAAAACCTTTAAATGTTTCGAAACCTGCAGAAACTAGATTGGACTCACGGCAACGACCTCGCAAACGAAAAAAGGATTATGGCATTGGATCCTGGAATGTCAGATCACTCAATTACCCTGGCGCTGTTATGGACCTTTTACAACAGGCCAGTCAATATCAATTAAAAATACTGGAAACGAATTGGACTGGAAACGACATTCAAGATATGAGATCGCACACAATATTAAAAGTGGGAAGCCTACTGGAAAATGAGAATTCGGAGTGGCCTTTATTGTGGATAGGGAGTTCAAATCGCACGTTATTGATTTTAAGGCAATAAACGAACGGTTGTGTGCGATCAGTATAAAAGCGAAATTTTTTAAAATCTGGCTGATTAATATTAACACCCCGACCGAAGAAAGAGCGAAGAAACGAAGGAAACGTTCTACAATCACCTGGAAAGACTGGTCGACTCATTGCTCACAAACGACACAAAAATAATTCTGGGTGATTTCAACGCTAAGGTTGGCAATGAGCGATCTCATCGGGGAACGACTGGAGGATATAGCCTCCACGGTGAAACAAATGACAACGGTCAGCGCCTGATTGACTTTGCATGTAGCAGAAATCTATTGATAAGTTCGACTTACTTCCCACATCGACGCATTCATAAAATGACCTGGGTATCACCGGATGGCAACTCACAAAACCAAATCGATCATGTTCTGATCCAACAACGTTGGGCCTCGAGCATACTTGACGTCCGTACATACGGAGGAGCCAATTGTAACTCAGATCATTACTTGATCAAATTAACCGTTCGATGTCGTATGTCAAAGGCATATTCAGCGAAGACCAGCCCGCTGCAAAAATTTGATATCGAAAGGCTCCATACGGCCTCTGTGCCGAAAATTTCACGGATACCGTCGACAACCAGCTGGCTCCCATTTTATCGGACGCATCGTCAAAGACGAGCAACGAGCTCTGGATGGAAGTGAAAGCGGCTATTAGGACCGTGGCAGAACAGACGATTGGACATCAAGCCCGGCGCAAGAGGAATGATTGGTTCGATGATGAGTGCCGGAGTGCATTCGACAAAAAGAATCAGGCGTACAAAGAAAACGTAGGTAGGAAAACCAGGACGAATAGAGAACACCATGAAAATCTCAGAAGATTAGCGAATAAGCTAATTAAGATTAAAAAAAGAAAATATGATGACGACCAATTGAGAAGTATAGATGTAAGTTTAGCGAGCAACAACACAAGACAAGCATACAAAGTAGTGAAAAGCCTGAACGGGGTTATCAGCCCAACACCACGCTCTGTCGTGATGACATCGGCAATATCATCGCTGATGAAACCAAGATTTAAGGAAAGATGGGCATCATATTTCAAGAAACTCCTTAATCCTCCGCACAGCTCCAGAACATTGGAGCCTATAGATGTCTGCGGAGAGCGTCCATTGGCCCCACCAACTCTGGATGAAGTTTGTTCCGCCATCAAAGCCCAAAAGAATATGTTAATAAAGCGCCGGGCATCGATGAGATTCCAGTGGAGCTCATCAAATATGGTGCGCATCAAATATGGTTCATCAATCTATTCACAAAGTCATCCAGCACATTTGGCAACAATTTATTATATTCCCTATCCACATAAAAGGTGGCAAGCTACAGTGCGAAGATTATAGAGGCATATCAGTACTTTGTACGGCGTACAAAATATTTTCAAAGATCTTAGAAAATAAAATCGGATCATACACCAACAGTATTATTGGGGAGTATCAAGGTGGTTTTAGAGCAGGTAGATTGACGATAGACCAATTGTTTACAGTCAAGCAGGTACTTGAAAAGTGTTGGGAGTTCAACATAGACGTTCACCAAATTTTCGTTGACCAAGCAAGCATACGACAATATTGATCGTAACGTACTGTACCAAATAATGCTTCGCTTTGGCATCGCAGCCAAATTAGTCCGTCTTACCAAAATTACAATGACGTCGACGACCTCCCAAGCCCGCATCAAGAACCAACTCACCGATGCCTTTGACACAAATATCGGACTAATGCAGGGAGATGGGCTGGCCCCATTGCTATTCAATTTGGCTCTAGAGTACGTCATAAGCTACCTGTCGATACGCGAGGTACATTACTATTCATGTCGAGCCAAGTAGTAGCCTATGCGGACGACATAAACATTTTGTCACGGCCATTAACAACTGCCAAAGTACTCTTCCTGAAACTCGACAGCGAAGCAAACCTAGTAGGGCTACAAATCAATGAAAATAAAACAAAGCTCATGACGCAGTCGAGGAAAAATACCTCAAGTACACAAAATATCACACTTGGCGAATACAGTATCGAAAATGTTATTTATGTTAATTTTCCCATTTTCACGCAAATTTATAATCTCTACGCTCACTAACGTGATTACCTGATTATTAAATTCCATGTTAAATTACAGTCTTTAATTCACGCAAAACTCACAGACAATTTTCCAATGAAGTATCGTCACACGAATTTGAACGAATTTGTGTATTTAGGCGCGCGAAAACGGGCAATAAAAGATACGAAATACGCCGAAGAATACAGCTCGCAAATAAAATATTTTATTCATTATTGACGATCTTGAAGGCCAGCTGCATACACAAGAAAACAAAGCTCCAAGTATACAAATCTGTGATAAGACCTGCGTTATGCCATGGGTGTGAAACATGGACCCTAACCCAAGCATCCGCAACTCTATTGAACGCCTTTGAGCGACGGGTCCTGAGGCGAAGAATCGGAGCGAAGCTAGACGGGGACCAATGGCGAACTCGATACAACCATGAGCTGTATGAAATTTTTGACGAGCCGGAGGTCTCAACGATTGTAAGACTGCGGAAGCTGCAATGGACTGGCCACATGAATCGTATGGACGAACAACGGATACCCAAGAAGGTATTCGTTGGTAGAACTGACGGCCAGAGACCGGTCGGGAAACCGAGGAAGCGCTGGTCTGACTCGGTCGACGAAGACAGTTCATCGCTGCTCTGATTTCGAAATTGGAGGATGCGGTCAATGGACCGAGATAATTGGAGGCGCTATTTACAGGAAGCGAAGGCCCGAGAGGGGTTATAGTGCTAAGAAGAAGAATGTTTGTTGTTAATATAAATAAATTTACTTCGAAAAACATGAAAAAATTGAACCCAATAATTCTTCCCAAGGCTGCCAGCGGAAACGTCGGCGGGTGTCAAAAGTAGGTTACCGGAGATAAAACATGGAGCGCATGCTTATTAAGCTGGAGGGCTCTCTAGTTTGTATATACCAGGCTGCTTTATACTTCCTCAAAGAATGCGTCAATAAGGTTAGGGATGTATGGAAAAACTTGTGACTGAAGCTAAGTCTGACTGAAAAAATTCCTTACTCATCAAGGACTCACACTTGGTGGCGAATCACAAAAATATAAGTTTGAAAATTACTCCAGAGTCTGCGTACTAAATGTTGATATGAAATAGTTGCGGTTGGTTTGTCAATAGAAGGTACGTCAATATGTGTGTATCTAAATATACATTTTCAACATTAACAACTTCAATAACCCAATGGATGAAGAATGCCAAGAATTAAGCGAGTGGCTTTTAAGAAGACGGACAAACAAATGTGGTATGAAGAAAGGTAAGCCAAACTCAAAATAATCTCTTCTTCAAATCCGGACGATCAAACGAGCTGCCCTATATGAGGAATAATGAGAATCCATCACCTAATGTTGAGAGTTATCAAGATTAGCTTGCAATACTCCAAAGATGCTTCGGACTATCAAGCAAGCTACTTTTAAGGGTGGAAGATATTGATCCGCTATAACGCGGTAGTACTAGATTAGAGGCTCAATAATATAAAGCGTCCTTAAGATTCGGGCACTCTGAATGGTAGGCCTATAGCTTGCAGCCTGGCTAAGGAGAGCACAATCGATTTTTTTTTGTTACAATGTTCAAACTGGCGGTTTCACAGGGGAATAGTCTTTATATTCCCTCTATCTATATGTTCCATGACCAAACAACACCACGCCAGGAAGGAACGGCACCCTGTTAGTATAATGTAATGACAATGCAAAACATTCGTTTGGAGGAGCACAAAAACTAACAAAAAGGGTGAATCTTTATATGACAATTATTAACAAGATCTCAGTGTGTATTAGAAACTAAATATGGCTCAGTTCACGTGCCGTCGTTTCTCTCTGTGTACTATGGATGGCAACATTTGCGAAAATCTGTGAATTGTAATCAAATCATCTGTAGGTACGGCGGTCGTATCATTCATTAGCAGAAGAGGGTATGTATCAATATTAAGAATTTAAACATATACATACAAAACTTTGCTACTAACCCTACCGCCTGAGCAACAGTGGAGCGAATTGATTACACGCATGCAGAATTGAGCAAATTGTATGAAAGTTTGACCTTTGTGGTTGCGCCAGTTACAGAAAGATGGCGGTAAAAAAATCAACTTCGACCGTTGATTAATTTTAACAGTCCATTAAGCAATTAAGTCAGCATAATTATGCTATAAAAGCAAATTATAAAGTAGAAAAATCGAGAAGTATTCGCTAGTTCAAGGCGTGGGCCGGAGCTTATTCTATCCCAAGGCACTTAGCCCGGGATAAGCAAATAAGGATACGTTCAACTGCGTACTCAAGACGTCAGCCCGAGTATTAGCGTCCCATGGCAATTACACCCGGGGCCTGCAGTTGAATTATTAATTGATTCATGAATTTAACTGCGTACTCAAGGTGACAGCTTCAGCCAGCCAGCAGTTAAAGTATTTATTTATCAGTTTCTCCACACATAATATCATTTCCTTTAAACCACAAACATAATTAAAGTAGATATAAATCGCGAAAATTAACTGTTCCATTAAAACTCTACATTTATACGTGTGCATATATGAAACCTCATTTATTTAACCTCCAATAGATAATTAGCTTAGAAGAAATTATTCTTAAAAAATTGTATTAACCATAAATCAAATTTTGTAGAAAGAACGGAAAGAACCGGCTACCCAAAAGAACATTGACGGGTAGAGCACAAGGAACACGTCCAACGGGAAGACCAAGGACTCGATGGGAAGACACAATAGACGCTGACAGCAGATCTTTGTTGAGAGTAAAGAAAGTAATCCTGGAGGCCAAGGTCCGGCTTGGGCTGTCGCACCATAGATGAGGATAAATCTAATTTAAACATGGAGAAGCAGCAAGACTTAATATCGCTTCCATTAATCACTCGCTTCACTTTACTTGTATTGATATATCAATTTGTCGTGACCGAAAGCAACTATTAATCGGCCAACTCATAATTCAGCCAACGGCGCTAGAAAGCGAACCAACAGCAGCAGCAAGCCTCTTGCAAAGGCAAATCCAGCGAAGTATTTTTTTGCGAACATCAAGCGATAGAGTAAACATACAAGGTGCGTTCTAAAATAAACGAGGCTTTCGTCATAAAAATCAAAAACAAAAAAAATTTATGACAAAATTCTCGTTGATTTTGGAACGCACCTTGACTTGTGGGGAACAAAACGTGTACAGACTTTTCGTAAGCCCAAATGATCGGTTAAAATGCGATAAATTGATGTTTTGGAGATATTCAACTCCGATTCTATGAATTTAAACGATGGTTTCGGTCATTTTCGATAAATTCACGCACAATTTTGATGGAGTTTTCGGTAATCACTGATTTTGGGCGGCCCGTATGTTCATTGTCATTTATGTCCTCACGACCATCTCTGAAACGTGTAAACCACTCATGTACTCTGGCACAAGATAGACAATCATCACCATAAACCATTTTCATCCATTCAAAAGTTTCGGTAAACGTTTTACCGATTTTAACACAAAATTTGATATTAGCTTTTTGTTTGAAACTCATTTTTGTACCGATGATACAAACATATTGTCACTTTAGACGCAATAACTTCGCTTCCACTGAACCGTATGTCACCAAACTTTCACTGGAAGTCAGGGAGGGATGTAACTTTCCAACGTACTATCTAATTCACAGATAGCACCAACAAAATATTTTTATGACAAAAGTCTCATTTATTTTAGAACGCACCTTGTATGGCGTAATACACACATAATATTTCATAAAAACAAAGACTCCTTGCATGCTTAAAATTCATCTTGCACAGTTTATTGTACACCACTTTTTATAGCGGTTATTTAAACACATGCTCACCACCTTATCATTAAATCCGAATACAATTTCTCAGCCACCGATCTAAATGCCCGTTTAAAACGCGTTCCAAGAAAGAGCTGTGAATTTACCTTCCTTTATAAAGCCCTCGATGAGTTCTCGATTTAAAAATTCCTTCAAGTCAAAACTATAAAACCGATAATAGTCAGTATCCTTCAATAGTTTGACTAAATCTTCTGGTATAGATCCGGAACAATCCGGCAAAACAAGTGACACCAATCTATTAAAATTGTGGTTTCGAAGTGTAATTTTCCACTAATTGTTTGTTGCTTGCATCATAAGCACCACTTTTAAATGCTACTGAATTCGTTATTACCTTTAAATTCTACGCCTCTGGCCTCGCAAAATCTTATATCGAGTGGCATTATAGTAGTTGATAAGGTATTTTTATAATTGAACGACGAACATGAATATCACTTGATAAGCGGTGCAACTTGACTGACGTATAATGCAAACAACACTTCTGGTGAAATTCACAAAACTCCTTGATCAGAAGAGATATGGCGGATCTGTCTTTCAGGTGTTGCCGAGTTTGCCGGTGTCTCATCCATGAAACATTTCACTGCAGCCCGATTGTTATCTGCGAACGACAAGAACGCCAACTGGTCCGGCGAGGCGGCTTGTTCATTTAACATTAACAACGTTGAAACTTGTATGCAGGAACCTGCGAAACCATGCACGTCAATCGCCACGAACACAGGTCGACAAAACCACTACCTGTTAGATTGTTGATAAATTAAGCTAGATTCTATCAAAACAAAAAAAAATCGGACCGCAAGCCAAACCGAGGAACACGCACAACTGTAATCGAACACCCATCACTTCGAGGCATGTGTTCCGACATTCGAGGATGGAACAAATGCAGAGGCTATGCCCAGGGAGATAGAATGGAAAATTATATGACCAAGTTCGGTGGGGTGGGTTGTCATTTCGCTGCTAATACGTTTCGATTTGACAACCAAACTGGGGTGCGGAATTCTATTAAAGCCGCGAGGAGCAAAAAATACAATAAAATATTGTTTTTTTTTTTTTTCTTTAAAAGCCGTCGGGCCTTGCTTAGTTGTGTGAGCAGACGCGTTTCGACTACTTTGAGTCATCTTCAGTGTCTAAAGGATGTGTTGAAGGGAGCGACTTTATATAGTCGTAGGATGGGTAATTAGCGAATAGGTAATTAGCGGATGGGTAATTAGCGGATGGGTAATTAGCGGATGGGTAATTAGTGGATGGGTAATGAGGTCAGGAAGTAACTCACTCAATTATGCCACGTAGGGGGATATTATGTTTTTGTTTTTTTGCTTGTTGGCTGTCCGTTTGTTCTGTTTCATCTCGTTTCCGTTTTCGTCTAAGAGTGTGGTCTAGGACTGAGAAAATTGCGTCGGAATTGGTAACAAGTTGTTCGTTGATAATGTCACCGTCTGTCTTTCTATGTTTATAAATTTCAAGCCTTTCTAGGATGTCAAGTCTTGGTCCTTTGTTTTGTTTGTGTAGCAATTTCATAGAGTTTGTCATAGCATCAGGCTCATGTGCGTGGTTTTGAAGGTGCGTCGCATAATTGGAGTCTGCCTTGTTGTATAAGAAAGATCGTAGGTGCTCTTTGTATCTTGTCGTTAGTTTTCGTGTTGTCCTTCCTATATATACCATGTCGCAGTCCTTGCATGTCAGTTTGTATATGCCGCTGCCTTCGTATATCGATGTGTCATTCAGTTTTGGCTTCAGTTTGTTTCCAATGTTGTTGTTCGTTTTGAATGCAGTTTGCAATTTGTATTTCCTAAGGAAGTTTGATAGTTTGTATGTCTCTTTGCCTACGTATGTTAACGATACCCACTGTTGGTCGTTCTTATGAGTTTCCGTCGGTTGGCGTTCCTGTTTTTGTTTGTACTGTGTGACTAGTTTGTCAATGTTGCATTGTTTGTATCCGTTATTATTAGCTATTCTGTAAATGTTGTTTAGTTCGTTGGAGTAGTTAGTAGGAGTCATGGGGATGGAGTGAAGCCTCTGCACCATTGATCTGTACGCTGCTAGCTTATGTTGTGCGGGGTGGTTAGATGTTTCATGTATGGTATGATCAGTTGTGGTTGGTTTTCTGTATATTTTGTAGTCCAATCGTGTTTGTTCACGTGTCACAGTTAGGTCCATATAGTTGAGTTGTCCGTTTGTTTCTTTTTCCATAGTGAACTTTATATTCGGGTGAATTTCATTCATATAGGCAAGTAGTTCGTCTTGTTTATCAACTATATGGACCTAACTGTGACACGTGAACAAACACGATTGGACTACAAAATATACAGAAAACCAACCACAACTGATCATACCATACATGAAACATCTAACCACCCCGCACAACATAAGCTAGCAGCGTACAGATCAATGGTGCAGAGGCTTCACTCCATCCCCATGACTCCTACTAACTACTCCAACGAACTAAACAACATTTACAGAATAGCTAATAATAACGGATACAAACAATGCGACATTGACAAACTAGTCACACAGTACAAACAAAAACAGGAACGCCAACCGACGGAAACTCATAAGAACGACCAACAGTGGGTATCGTTAACATACGTAGGCAAAGAGACATACAAACTATCAAACTTCCTTAGGAAATACAAATTGCAAACTGCATTCAAAACGAACAACAACATTGGAAACAAACTGAAGCCAAAACTGAATGACACATCGATATACGAAGGCAGCGGCATATACAAACTGACATGCAAGGACTGCGACATGGTATATATAGGAAGGACAACACGAAAACTAACGACAAGATACAAAGAGCACCTACGATCTTTCTTATACAACAAGGCAGACTCCAATTATGCGACGCACCTTCAAAACCACGCACATAAGCCTGATGCTATGACAAACTCTATGAAATTGCTACACAAACAAAACAAAGGACCAAGACTTGACATCCTAGAAAGGCTTGAAATTTATAAACATAGAAAGACAGACGGTGACATTATCAACGAACAACTTGTTACCAATTCCGACGCAATTTTCTCAGTCCTAGACCACACTCTTAGACGAAAACGGAAACGAGATGAAACAGAACAAACGGACAGCCAACAAGCAAAAAAACAAAAACATAATATCCCCCTACGTGGCATAATTGAGTGAGTTACTTCCTGACCTCATTACCCATCCACTAATTACCCATCCGCTAATTACCCATCCGCTAATTACCCATCCGCTAATTACCTATTCGCTAATTACCCATCCTACGACTATATAAAGTCGCTCCCTTCAACACATCCTTTAGACACTGAAGATGACTCAAAGTAGTCGAAACGCGTCTGCTCACACAACTAAGCAAGGCCCGACGGCTTTTAAAGAAAAAAGAGGATTGGCCTGCGGATATCAAATAAACAAAGTTATTGACTAAATATTGTTTTATTTATTTTATTAGAAATTTAATATTTTAAATTATTTTCAGTATTAACTTTCTTAATTTATTCCTGAACGTGAATGAAAAGAAGAAAGTGTATTTAATCTAAAACAAACATATATTTTCAGTAAGTATTTTCTCATCAGTATTTAACTATTAAACAAAAGTCGAATACTAATGAAGAAGGAACACTTACTCTATTCATAAAATTGCATAGATTTGAAATTAAATTGATTTTTTCTTTCGCCTAAGTAACAATAATGCCAAAGCCTTTTGCATATTTGCCATATCTACATAGATTCCTACTGATTGTCTTAAACAAAACAGAGCATATGTATTCCTGGCATAGACATACTGTAGTGATCTCCATAGTAGATATATCATGAAAACAAACAATTATGTAAAGCGGGCAAATATTTCAATATGGCTGATTCTAGTACATTTTTCATTCTAGTAGTTTAACATCTGGCAATATCTTTTGTAAGCTATATAATATTAAGTATAGTCTGTGAGCAATTAGGTTATTTTAATTTCTACATGTATTTAAGTGGAAGCGATTTCAATAAAACATACATTCTCGATACGCTGGTCGTTTTACTTTGACGAACTGCGTGGGAATATCCCTTTGCTAAGGGCGTGTAAACACTCGCATGGGATTTTCTTGTTAGGGTAGATGCAAACAGGAAGGCGTTCCACGCTTGTGTTTGCATTCTACAAATTATTAAACTCATTATTTATAAAATCCTCGTTGCAGGAAACAAGCAGGAAGGCGTGCAACGCTTCTGCTTGTTTCCTTAGGCCAAAAGCATTTCAACATTTATTTATTTACATGGTGATCCTGCGTATTCATTTTACAATACCTTCAACTGAGCATACCAGTTTTGCGCATGTCTGAGGACACTTTGAAATTTTGCCGCATTGTGCTTAATCTTGCGATGGAAAATTAAATCGCAATCTGGTCGAAACCTAAAGCCAGCCAAGAATCTTTCGTACAGTCAGGGGCGGATCGTGAATTTGAGGGGCCCTGGGCTGAAACTACTTAGGGGCCTATTTAAGTACTCAACTAATAGCCATGTCAAAAAACTGTTTCTATAATGATATATTATTATCATACATTCTTTATTGCAAAAAAAACATGAATATTACTTAAATCTACGCAAGTAGTAGTTGTACAAAAGGCGACCTTATTGCTGTGGTAGCAATCTCTTCCAGGCAACCTTTGGGTGAGAGAAAAACCAAAATAGTGATATATATATATGAATATAAAAAAAAACAATAAAATAATTTTATTTATTTATTATGAATTAGTAAAAGAAATTGACAGGTTATGTGTGTGACAGTTATGTTATATAAATTATAATTTATAAATCAACCTTTCTGCATTTTTGTGCTGCAAATTCTTTTATTTGGTCATCACATTGCAAGTCTTTTGTTAGATCACATTTTATGGAAAGAAGTGACAAATTATTTAGTCGATCGTTCGACATTGTTGTCCTATATTTATTTTCTACATAGGACATCTTGGAGAAGGAGCGTTCTGCTTCAAAGCTAGTGGTTGGCAAAGTTAAAAACATCTTTAAAATGGTATAGCAGTTAGGGAACATGTCAATAAGTTTATTTTCATACATGAGCATAAAAATGTCACTGCAAGAGGTGTAAGACTCTGGCTTAGATTGGAGTAAGTACGATTTTAATTGAATGCACTCATTCACTAAATGCTCGTCTACGTCATCTGGATAGTAATCAATAATATGACGTGCACTTTCCAAATCTATGGTTTCGATATTTTTGTCTTGCAAATCCATTAAAAATTTGAATTTTTTGCTATGTGTGTATATAGACTTGGCTCCTTTTATTTACATCCATAACCAGCTTATCCAACGCAACGTTTAACGTGTCCCTTTTAAATCTTTCTGCGTCGTATAATGAGAATTCACCTGTAGAATTATCTGAAAATTTTGGAGTAATGCGTCTCTTGTTTATGTCATTGCAGTCTATTCCCACAATTTTTTAGCTTTCTCTTCGTATTCTTTTAGCTTCTGATCTGATTGGTGTTGTATGTTGTTCACAAAGTCTTTTAATAACACAATTAACTTGTTGCCTTCACAAATGTCTAAACCAGGGCTCTGTATTTTTTTATTGACTAAATGAAATCTCTCCAAAACCTAGATAATCAAAATTGCAGTCTCGAGTTTCGCCATTTTATTGAATAAATTTCGTGCCTATTTCCGGAAATCAACTTTCTTAACCTAATTTTCGCTGAAACTTTTAAAAATTTTCATAATGTCATCATAATTATCTTTTAAGGCTTTGACAGCATCATAGTGGCAAGATTATCTGGTCTGGCTGATACTTTTTAACGTGAATTTTAATTTTATTTCACGATTCAACAGTTCTAAGGGTCGAAGCAGAAAAGAAAACGTATATTTGTTGCACTACTCCAAAAAAGTTTACAATTTCGGGTGCAACAGCAGATTCTACACCAACTAGAATTAAGGAATGCGCAGCACATGGCACATAATCCGCGGTGTTATTTTTTGTTTTAGTAGTGCTTGTACACCATTGTAGTGACCCGCCATATTGGCAGCGCTGTCATAAGATTGCTCCCTACAATTACTCAGTAATAATCCATTTGTTTCTTTAAAGTCTTGTATGTAGAATATTAAATAAATGTAAGGCAGAATGACTACTAATTTCAATGAAGGCTACACATCTTTCATATACTTTTCCCCGAAAATAGTATCGTAATACAATATCAAGTTGATCATTGTGAGACAGATCTAGTGTAGAATCCATCACAGTTGAATAATACTTTGTGTCGTCGTTTTTTATTTGAGTTATAATTTGTTTAACTAACTGTCGGCCCATAATCTCAATTATTTCTTCATATACTGTTTTTGATAAGTACGATATTATCGGTTTTGTTCGCAGCTCCCGTTGTTCAATGTGTTCACGAATGAATGGATCGAACTCTGCCAATAGCTCCAGAGCCCCCATATAATTACCATTATGTGGAGAACCAAATACTTCCTCGGAACCTCTAAATGCTAAGCCCCTTATACCCAAAAATTTTACCACTGCAATTACCCGTTTTAGGACATTGTGATAATATTCTGTTTCTTTTCTTAATTGCTCCTGAAGCTGCTTGTCTAAAAAATACTTAAAATTGATTTCTTATGTTCATTAGAATTTTCGTGAGTTTCTAAAGAAGTTTCTATGTGTTTCCAATCAGGAAATTCGGTCGTGTATTGAGAAGAGGCTTTAGAAAAAAGTTTGCAAGGCAAACAAAAAACAGCAGAATATGTTAGCCAAGATCTTTCCAGTGATTGACCATTTTTCATTTTTTTGTGAATTGGTATTTCTTTATAGAAGCTGAATATATATTTTTCGGATCTTTATTTTGAAAGTCAGTCATTTCATGTGAGAGGATGTCATTAATAAAATCATTATTTAGCAATTCTGGCCACAAGCCCATGTCAACATATTTCTCAAACTCAAAATTAATACTCTCTAAATTTCTTTCCGTCTCGGTGTTACAATTCTGTCGCTGAACACCAATATCGTTTTCCGTTTGATCAGAGGGTTGCTGGTAGTCAAGGCTTTGCACATTTTCATCATTAGTCTTTTTTCTTGGTGTTGCGATTGGCTACTCCCTTCAAATAGATTCTCTTCAGATACGATCCCTCCCTTGTCGCTTGTTGATGAATTTTCAGCGATTTCATCCTCGTTTTTATGTTGTGATTTGAAAAAAATCCCAATTTATGCACATTTTTATCTTTCCTTTTCACGATCTAGCTGTAATTTGCGTTTCTCAGCTCCACTTTTATACTTTCGACTAGACATTATTGTAAATTAAGACTTTGATTTTTTTCCTTAAAATAAACAATGAACTTGATAGTTTTCTCATAAATAAACAGTGAACGAGATAATCGTTACATTTGAATACGTGAATACTTTGCAATGAGTGCAGTAATTAAAAACTTCATTTAGTATTAAAAAAAAC
Source organism: Odontomyia ornata (assembly GCA_963969285.1). Classification (NCBI taxonomy): domain Eukaryota; kingdom Metazoa; phylum Arthropoda; class Insecta; order Diptera; family Stratiomyidae; genus Odontomyia; species Odontomyia ornata. The sequence continues at coordinate 148,764,661 of OZ017739.1, forward strand.
CGGCCAAATGCGAATTAACTAATTGTCCCTCGAAAATGTCTCTTATTAAAAAAAAAATACTTTTGCACATCTCTGTTTTTGGTCATAGGATATCACCATCCTACCAAATTTCACCTAATTTGGTCCAGTAGTTTCGGAGCAAATTGGCTGTGACAGACAGACGGGCGCACGAGTGATCATATATTCGTTTTTTAGGTTTTTTGTACAGAACCCTAAAAATACCATAAAAAAGAAAGACACGATTTATAATTATTTTTACTTACCAATTAAAAGCAGGAAATCTTATACTGATTATGTATTTCAATAACATAAATAAATTTTACTTATTTAGATATTGTATAACTTTTAAGTTATCACTTATTAGTAAACTCACTCATTAAACACAGTTCTAACAATTAACACAGTCAGTTTGTCATTTTGATGACGAAAACAGAAGTGCGTAAAAAAAACAAAATCACGTCAGACGTTAAGTTAAGCAGCGCAGCGGAAAGTCCCTCGTAAGAATAGATAAAAATAAACCGACCGAAAACCAACGACAGGGAAATCCCCGTTCCGTTCCATAGATGCGCACATACATTGGTTGATTGATCTCAGGGTTGCCATTATTGCCAACCTTTAAGATTTTTTTTTAAATTCAAATTATCGCCTATTGTTTTTAGCGGGGTCTAGGGCCCCTTGTAACCTCGGGGCCCTGGGCTGCAGCCCAAGCAGCCCTTAGGCAGATCCGGCCCTGCGTACAGTTAGGCGTGGATAGGATGTCCCGAGTAATTGCTTTGCTTCAATGCTGAATTAAAGACGTCCAGTCGCATTTCACTGTCAGGTGATGCAATATCTCGCCTACTCTGGATACTTGTAATGAACAATATACCATCGGTGTTGGACAGAGGGGATGAAGGTGGTGGCGGCTGCTGACGTCCTGGTAGTCTTAGTGTCGGATATGTTTCCTTCTCGCCGTGGAGAAAGGGAGTGAGTGAGCAATAAGTTGTAGCCTTAGCATAAATTCAGAGAAAACGGAAATGCTCTTCACCATGGACATTAGATTCCCGAACTTGAGTCTTTTCTGGATTCATAGCTATCAAATATCAATATTTTTCAGCTTCAAGTATCTTGGAAATATTCTACACCCAAACATCAACTAGAAATCATAGAAAGTGAGGTCTACAGCCAATGAGGTAGATGTACTTCGCAGTAGTAGGTCGGGTCTCCACTCATGGATCACTAGTCTGGTGGCCTGCTTTATGCAAGACCTATATAACAACAAACCTCGCTCGGACAGCTGCAGCTTTAGGGATTTTTGGTGCTTTGCTCTCAACTTCAACTAATACTCTAAATGTGCTTCTCAATTTCGTTCTTATTGACCTCTATATTAAAAAATTGCGACGCAAAGTACATCAAGCTGAGAGAATTTGAATGCCTGATAACCAAGCTATCCTAGACAACTTACAAAAACAAGAGATCGCGTTGACAGACTTTATGATCCCTAAGCTGAGCATTATTAAATTTTCGCCAATCTTTTGCGGAAGCAAAAGCCAGAAGAAGTAGAGGAACCAGTCTTCTCCCACTACTCCAGCAATTACCATCATGCCGAAACATCAAACTTCATGTTTTTGCTAATTGGAGCGGGCTACCGAAACCAACTGGACGAAAACGCAAAGCAAGTTTTTTTTTATACCTTCATTCCATACCACTCTGCCCTTCACTTTTTTTCTTCGTCGTACAACCGCTAGTGCGATCTGCACTTCACTGTTCATCCGTTTCATCCGATGCGCCATCAAGACAATGCTTAGAACATCGGTATAAAAATCACGCAAAAATATATGAAGTCATCCTATTAATCTGATCTTGTCCAATTCGTGATCAGCTTTTAGAGATAAAAAAAAATATTCGACACAGCAAAATGAAAAGTTTTTAAAAATAGCTGTCTCCAAGCATCTCGACGATAGGATCAAAACAACCGCCCTTCGATTCAATGTTGGCAGTTTTTAAAATTAAGATTCAATCATAGCTGTCTCTTCAAGTTTTCGACAATCTTCTTCTTCTTCGTAGCACTGCAGCCCCTTTCGGGCCTTTGCCTCCTGCAAAAAGCGAATCCAATGTCTCGGTCCATTGACCGCGTCCTCAAATTTTGAAATCCGAGCAGCGATGAACTGTCTTCGTCGAGCGAGTCAGACTAGCGTTTCCTCGGTTTCCCCACTGGTCTTCGGCCTTCAGTCCTCCAAACGAATACCTTCTTGGGTATTCGTTGTCCGTCCATATGATTCATGTGGCCCGCCCATTGCAGCTTCCGCAGTCTTACAATCGTTGAGACCTCCGGCTCGTCAAAAATTTCATACAGCTCATGGTTGTATCGAATTCGCCATTTGTCCCCGTCCCCGACAATACAAAAACTTAATGGCCCAAATGGCTCTCTAAATCTATACGTTATCAGTAAAACACATTTGATAAAAAAAACCATAGCAAATTCAAATTAATTAAGATTATTACATATTTTATGATTTGCTCAGAACAATGTGCTCATACGACAAACAATTCACTAAACATTAATTATCGTTTCAATCCAGGAAGAAGAACGCAAGAAAAAATGGGCCAAATGCCCCAAGTTGATAAAGAATTTCTACAAGGAAGCGCCTGAAGTTGCATCTCTGCCTCCAGATGAAGTAGAGGAAATTCGCAGAAGTAACAACAGTATCACAGTGGACAGAGTGTTTAAAGAAAATGCAGACCAAATGGAACCCATACCAAATCCTGTGTGGAAATTTGAACAGTGTTTCGCTAAGTATCCTGATATGTTGGATGAAATATTAAAGCAGGTTAGTACTTAGCAGTGAGTAATGTTAAATTTATGTAATTTTGGTTTGTTATTGAAACGTGTAGGGCTTCAGTAAACCTTCACCAATTCAAGCTCAAGCATGGCCCATCTTGTTGAAAGGTGAAGATATGATTGGAATAGCCCAAACGGGCACGGGAAAGACACTAGCGTTTCTTTTGCCTGCTTTGATTCACACTGAATATCAACCAGTTCCCCGAAACGAACGAGGTGGCCCAAATGTTCTTGTTCTCGCACCAACCCGAGAACTGGCTATACAAATTGAGAAAGAAGTTGGAAAATATTCTTTCAGAGGAATAAAAGCGTAATTTAACTCATTTTACATGTTTCTTAATCATTTAAGTGTTATATTGTAGTGTTTGTGTGTACGGAGGGGGCGATCGAAAAGAACAAATAAATGTGGTCTCCCAGGGGGTGGAAATAGTCATAGCTACTCCTGGCCGTTTGAATGATCTCATCCAAGCAAATGTCGTGAATATCAGCAGTATTACTTATTTGGTTCTGGATGAAGCTGACCGCATGCTTGACATGGGGTTTGAACCTCAAATTCGCAAGATTCTGCTTGATATCCGACCTGACAGGCAAACGATAATGACGAGTGCAACATGGCCACCAGGAGTAAGACGGCTCGCTCAGAGTTATATGAACAATCCGATTCAAGTATGCGTTGGGTCCCTCGACCTGGCAGCTGTCCACACCGTGCAACAGATTATCGAAATAATAGATGAGGATGACAAATTCGAACGGGTGGGTTTCCAGCGAAACAAATATGTGTTTTTGCATTATTTACAACGTTTTATTTAATTTGAAGATTTTATCGTTCGTTAAACAAGAAATGGGTCGTCACGATAAAGTCATAATATTTTGCGGAAGAAAGGCTCGCGCTGATGATCTCTCCAGTGAATTCACGTTGAAGGGTATTATGTGTCAGTGTATACATGGGTCTCGAGATCAAGTAGGAACTAAATGTTGAATATTTTCCGCTTTCTTGCTACCATAAACGATTATTTTCAGTCTGATAGAGAGCAAGCGATTGCTGATATAACTTCTGGCGAAGTGAGCATCTTGATAGCAACAGATGTTGCTTCTAGAGGTTTAGATATAGAAGATATAACGTAAGTTCGATACCTAGTTTTGGTTGATTGATTCCATTAACGATTAATTTGCAGCCACGTAGTAAACTTCGACTTTCCTCGTAATATAGAAGAATACGTCCATCGTGTTGGTCGTACCGGCCGTGCCGGGCGTAAGGGCAAGGCGTTGAGTTTCGTAACGAGGCAGGATTGGGGCTCAGCAAAAGAATTAATCGCTATTTTGGAGGAGGCAAACCAACCGGTTCCAGATGCATTGCACGATATGGCAGAACGATTCAACGCAATGAAACAACGCCGTGCGAATGAAGCGGATAAATTTGGCTTGAAGAAGGGCAGACGAAATTATTGAGTGGCTTTATTATTTGATTAATAACATCTCCAATGCAAGTATCAAATGCACACCTACATTTCCACATGAGCGTTGAATCAGAATGAGATAATTTGTATGAATTTTGTTAATTTTAAATTGAACTCGTAGCATAAGTGGGTGTACGAAGTAAATAAAAAATTATTTTGCTGTATTTAATACTTCCATCAAATTTTCAATGATTGTGTTGTATAAATGAATCTCCCGCTCATATTTCACATCCCGTTCCGAATTGTAAGAAAAATTATTGAATCAACTCTCGGTTGTATTCCATCGTTGAAACTTTATTTTAAAAGCGTTTATGTTAATAAATGCGTTATACAGAAAAATGTTGATACTTCTGATTTACAAACACAATTATCACAAAGTGATACTAGTTTGAAAAATTGTAGCAAGTATTATGAAACGGACCCTAGGCGGGAGCAAGGAATGAAGGTAAGGAGTTTGAGCGAATGGGTTACGAACGCTCAGAATCTCGCCTCAAGTCAGTGGCATAGTTTTAAATAGACGTTAAGCTGATTCTATTCTCCGTAACTCAATGGAGGGGTTTTTATACGGGAATCAATATGTCTTCCATGCAATTTGTAGATCGTTGAAAGAAAGTGTCATATCATTTATCTTTGGCAAAGCCCTTTTGGTAGAAGGACATGCTGCTTACTCGACTTATCTAATCCTTGACTCATATTCTGTTCAGAAAAAGGTGACGCCTGTCACACATTCATTCCATGCAAAAGAGATTGGATAGGCTGCCCGGTGACCTAGTCTGGCAAATAGGAGAGTTTATGTTTAATTTGTAAATCTAAGGTCAATCTAAATGTCTCTCCAGTGAATTCTCGTTGAACTTTATTATCTGAGTTTATACATATGTATGTATATCTCGAGATCAAGTACGAGATAAATTTTGAATATTTTCCACTTCTAACCCCAAACGATTATTTTCAGTCTGATAGAGAGCAAGCGATGGCTAATATAACTTCTAGAGGAATGACCAGATAATATTGGAGAGCCTGGAAATGCTGAGTGGTATGGGTCTCTTTTCTAGCATTTCCTCTCCGCTAGAAAAAGTATCCCTGCAGCCCGATGGTGCCTTGAGGCATAGAAATCCGTAGCCTAGCCCGTAGTAATGTGTTAAATGGTGCCTGGCTAGGTTCTCAGGTTGATATGCGAGAACCTCCAAACACCTCCCCTGTCAGTTTGAAGGGTATTGAAGATATTCGGGATTCGGAGCCCCACACTGAAGATGTAAACTGTCCACGTCCCTACGTTTTTGACATATTTTCGTTTGGAGTAACAGACGAGGATTCGATTCTGACGAAAGACGAAATTGCCACAGCTCTAATTAGGCCTTATCTCCCCTAGTCGGCTCTATTTTCATTGTTTTGCGAAAAGTTTATATCTACCGGGCTTCCACGAAATCCTCCCATCATTGCCTTTCTTGTGTTTTACCCTTTCACATTCGCCAGTTTAGGTAATACTTAAAAACTCGTGACGAAGTCTGCACTCTGTTTCATGCTTCACTGCGCCAAAAATTCTCCTTCAAAGTCAAAGTCAAAAGCGCTTTATTTAATACTAATCGTTATAAATTTTAAAAGAATATAAAGCAAATTCCAAACAATAACAATGAAAAAATTAATGGCCCAAATGGCTCTCTAAATTTATACGTTATCATTAACACATTTCATCAAAAAAAAAAAAACTAGCAAATTCAATTAATTAAGATTATTACATATTTTCACGATTCAATTGTAAAAAGGAGAAAAAACCAACCAACACTATCCTAAAATTATTTATAATTTAAACACAACAGTGAAACTTTGATCCTACACCTAATATGTTGTAACTTATTTCTAATAAAATGCAATCAAAAACTTTATCTTATACTGAAAAAAATCTATAACAATGTGCTTAACCTACGCGTTTAATCTTATCTCTAACGTAATATAGTAAACATAACATATACCTAACCTATACCTAATTTTTAACACAAATATACAACAACGCTAAATGTAGCAATAATGAGCTGGAACTCAAAAAACTAAATAACGAAAAACACCAAAACTGAAAATAAACACGAATAATTTAGACATTGTCATTCAGCCACCAATACCTGGATTGGGCCGTCTCAATTCGATCAGCTTCAATGAATCTAGCAAATGAGTATCTCCATTGGAATTGTTGGTCTCGTGAAGTCAAATTCGGAGGATATTTTATCTTCTTATCGGTGGCCCGTCGATATAAGTGATATATGATAGGGACGCCGTCAGAATCAAAAACATATCGATTCATGTCCAAATACACGAATGCTTCTGGAGGTACGAAGCCAGTAGCGAGACAAGTCGCTATATACCCGTCTGTAGGGTGAAACGGCTGTGAAATCCAAGGGTTTTCACTCACAGTCACAGATCTTGCGATATGATTCCGAATGTCTCAATATGAAGATATCGACTCTCGTCACTTCAGCAGTTTGATAAATTCTTCTATTCGATATATAATGTTTCTAATCCGTCTCAGGCTTTCTGTACAAACCAGTACATGCACGAAGACATTTCCTTTCGAAAACTCTTAATCTTTCCATTGTACAAGCACTCTGGTTATACCAGATCTGACGTCTATACGTCAAAAATGGTCTAACCAGGGTCTTGTAACAAATAACTTTGACCTTTTGATCAATGTATCTGGAATGAAAGAGTCATCAAAGGGCCATGACTACTTTTTGTGGTTTACCGAGCATGATTTTGACATGTTCAATACAGTACATATACTGATCGAGATAAACGCCGAGGTATCGAACACAGGATTTATGTGGAACTCGTTCTGAACTACCCTCGCCAGCCATGATGTGGAAATCTTTCCAATTACGTTTCAGGTCTTAACTGACCCCCTGCAGCGTTGTCCGAAACAAGATTGTTTCACACTTCTGTGCATTGATTTTCATTCGCCAATTGTCAGTGTACAGTTGTACATCATTTTTTGGAGATTTCTCTGAACTATTGTAGCTTTTCGGTCTGCCGTATAGATGATCAGATCATCAGCAAACGCTACCAATGATCGCGTTGGCGAGACGTTAAAATCAAAGCCGTTCAATAGCTTGCGAATAAAGATTGAGAAGAGCAGAGGCGCAGTAACTGTTCCCTGCTGTAGACCATTCAAGACCTTGAATTCGCGCATTCTTGTCACATTTCCATCAGTTACAACAAACGATTTCCCGTATAACATATTACACATCATGGCGACAAGGTGTCGGGGGAAGTTGTCCTGAAGGAGTTTAAAAACTAGTCCATCTAACCACACCGTATCGAAGGCTTTCTCCATATCAATGAGACATGCTCCAACACATTGTCTATCATTTAGTTTCCAACAGATGTCTGAGGTTACTTTCGTTATTGCATGTGTGGTCGAATACCTGGCACGAAAACCAAATTGGTAATTCGGCATCAACTCTGCTCTGTTGAGTATCACTTCAAACACCTTGCTGATGTTAGGCAGCAAGCTGATTGGGCGATAGCTTTTGGGGCATGAAGATTCTTTTCCTTTCTTCAAGATCGGAAATACCTTAGCCTTTTTCCACTCATTTGGGAAATATGAATTGCTCAACATGTTGTTGAACAGTATGCAAAAATTCCTAATAGCAACTTCCGGCAAATGTCGGAGAACTACATTTGGAATACCATCAGTACCACATGATTTCTTGTTGTTTATCCTGCGAAATATGAAACACAAGTCTTCATAGCTGACAAAATAATCAATAAGATTCAAGCTAGGTATGAGGTCAGATGTTAATGTTTCATTGAAATGAAGAATTGATTGGCCGTTCAGGCTTGATTTGAAGTCGGAAACTTTTGCTTCAACGACCTCTGAAAATATTTCGTTCTCTCTCTCAGGGTTTGGTAGATGGACCAATTCATAATGTGTTCCAATCAGGGCAAAATCAGTGCAAGTTTATCCAACCCTTCACAAATAATCCTGTTTCCATTTCTATCCGGAGTCGTACTATCAATTTCGATACCAGCCATATCGAGAAGATTTATCTCATCACTAGTGACTTCAAGATTCGATACCTTCACTCGAGACTTTTTGCGGAATATGCTATTCTCTTTCGCGAACACGCCGTCTGGGTACTGTGGGCTAATACCCCTCAATTTTTCCGCCCATTGATTGCTGACCTCACTCCTGAAGTATGACCGGATTAAGTTCCGGACATTCTTCAGGTGTAATTTCAACAAAGAAAACGAGGGATGGTTGTAGTCCAAAAATCGTCGATAAATATTGTTGACGCGTGTGAGAAGAAGGCTTTTCAACCTTACGATGGTTGGTGTTTCATATCCTTCCATATTGTTTCGATGTTTAATCTTTGGAACTACTTTCTCAATCGTTTCCAACGTCAGCTTCTCTAACTTCGACAAATAGACATCTATTTCATCGTTAGTTAGATTCCTGTCATTAGGAACGATTGACCAAAGTTGCCACCATCAGAAGGGGGACATTGCTTCTGGTACACCCGATTAAACTTCTTTTGAAACTTTCCCCAGTCTGTTTTTTTTGAAATTCAACCGATGATTTTCATGTTGAACTGGAATGAGGAAGAAATCATCCCTTTGATGATTGATTTCCATTACGATTGCGTTATGGTCGCTATCATAAGGAAGCACCTGCAGTTTCCGTTGGGGACTATTAAAGCTGAATTCAAGTCTTGCGTCAGCAATGCAAAGGTCCAAATATGAATTTTTCCTAGGGTATGTTGGGAGCTCCGACCCATATAGATTGCACCTGTATTCAATTTGGTTCTCTGTTATCCACGATTTCAGGAATACACCTCTTGGATTATTGGTGGCGTTCAGCCATGATGTATGCTTGGCGTTCAGGTCACCAGCAAGAATATAATAGTTATGCAGCCTGTTCAATTCGAGTATTTCGAACAAGGAATTGAGCTCCTCCTTGAGCTTGAGAACAGTTCCAACAGTTGCATAGGCGGAGATAACGAAGAGGTTATCCCCACCTGGCGGTGAGATTTTGATAACGGATACTTCAAGAGATTCAAAGCTTTTGAATTCGAATTTTGCAATATTTTGGAAACAATAGGGTCTTCGAACCAATATCCCGGTGCCACCTCCCCCATCACCTGTTACCCTATCGTTTCTTACGAACTCCTTGAATCTCATGGAGTGCCATGAACTGAGGTGGCTTTCGGTGAGAAGCACGATGTGATGTGATGTAAAGTAACAATGGAGTTGACGTTGATCAAGATGAGACGAATCCTATCCGTGGGAATGTGGCTGAATGACAACTTATTTTGAGGCATTTGAAAGCCCTAAACGCTGAAAAACAATGTTAATTTTCGAATCTTGTTTATCGATTCGCTCCGATAAGGAATTTAATTGCTGATAAATTTAAAGGAGCAGCTCATTATTGCCACTTACATTATTTATTTTATTTACATTGTCTGCTGGTCCTCTCGCAGCAAGTGCAAATGACACCCCGGGCTTGACGAAGTTGGTAGGTATCACACTGCGGTGTGCTTGACTTTGTTTCGGAGTGACTTTAACCTTTGCATCTTGATACCGGGGGCATCCTCGATATGATGCTGGATGACCAAAGGCACCGCAGTTCACACAATATAGTTTTTCTTTTGGCTCCGCCTGAGCCAATTTGCACTCGCCAGGAGCATGAATGTCTTTGCATTTAACACACCTATATTTCATGGCGCAATTGGCAGCCGAATGCCCGAATCTTTGACACCTGTAGCACTGGTTGACCTCACTTTTCTGGAGGCATTCCCACCTCACCACGCGGAAGTTCAAGTACCGTATTTTCTGCAGGGCACTCGAACTACTTTTGCTGGAAATCTGGACTAAGTAGTGAGGCAAGTTTTTGCGCTCCACAATCGATCTTCTCGTTGCAAAGGCTTTAACTGGAATAAATTGTATTTCTGGTGCAACTTCTTGGAGCACCTGAAAGAGATCGACTGTGTCCTCACCACAGTCCAGACCCTTCAATAAAAAGGTTTGGTTCTTTTCGCTTTTCGGGGTGTACGTGAAATGCGGAACATCTCCAGAATTTAAAGCACTTTTTGTTGCCTGGAAATCAACCAACGACTTAGTCCTAATTGTCAATTTATCGGCATTGACTCTTTTTATCTCAAAATCTTTTAGCTTATTTTCGGTTGCCAAAAGCCGAACCATATCTTTGCCTGTTTGCCCAAATACATTGATTGGTGGGACTTTTTCTTTTTGTTCATTAATCTTAACGGACGGACCAGCAGACAAACCTTTTGGTTTTTTCTCCCGATTTTTAATTTTAAGGTATTTTATGAACTCATTATCTAACTTAGAAGTTTTACCTGGATCCTCTTCAATGTTCATCGTTTCTTCAAGACCAGCTAGCGCTGCATAGTAATTTCTGTTGTCGTTTGCGCCTCCTGCGCTGAGGACATCCTCTTGATTAGCTTCTTCCTTTGGCTTTTTAGTTTTCTTGTCTTCGGTATTTGAATTTGCTTGTCGGCCTTTCTTGGTTTCTTTATCTTTGTTGAACGTTAACGTTCTAACAAGTGCTTCTAAGGATTTAACTCGAAGCTTGAGCTCTTCATTTTCTTTTTCAATTTTTTTAGCTTTTTCTTTGTCAGCTGCTCGATTTCGATTACCGATAGGATTGTCGGTTTTTCTTCTTTATCATCGTATCTTCTTTTTAGTTTTTTTTTCGCCCGTCATCGTTGGCGATGGGCACGGACCTTCTGGTTGATGGCTGAAGCCATCGGGCTCCTCCATCTCGTTGCTTTTGCAGCGGGACTAGAGGGAAAGTTCTCGGACCGGGACTTCCCTTGAACGTATTTCCACTTTTGATTTTTCTTCAGGAAATGAATTTCAGGTATTCGATAAATGCTCGAATAATTTAACGGTGATGGTTTTCAATTAAAAAAAATTATTTGAAACTGACTTTTGTGAAAAATTAATTTTTAAAGTTAATGACAGGAGCGATTAAGAACACGTCTACAAGCAACGAGTGCTAGACGTAGAATCCCAAAAATTCTCCTTAGAACCCTTTGAAATCGCTTGTTGAGATCCAGTCTCCGCTTCTATAGAGCAGCACATGTTAAATTAGTAATTTGTATAGGCGTAGCTAACATTCTTCTTCTTCGTAGCGCTACAGCCCTCTCGGGCCTTCGCTCCCTGCATCGAGTGTGTTACACGAAAAAGGAAATATGGTGCTCCGGCGGGGCTTACGGACCCGGTTCAGCTCGTCCGGAGACGGGCGTGGGGCGCGACTCACCTGTTCACCAAGGCCCCAATAAGCCGCCAAGCGAGAATACGGCTTGCCGGTTTCGCTACAACACTTTTTATGTCACAGAACAATCATGCAAATTAGTGCTATCGTTTTTTGGCCAGAAATTTAGACTGGCTATAAATAAACACATTTTTCTCGGAACTCCCTAACGATGGAACAAAAGCTGTTTTCAATACTATACGACTCGTCTAAATGCCACTTTTGTAAATTTCTTTGAATTTATAAAGTAAAACCCTTCACTTTTTTTTACAATTGCGGGACCTGCAAAGGCAAATTAATATCTCGAGAATTTGCCACTCTCTACACACCTCCCCGGAACAGAACACTAATACTCGACTTTAAATTTTCTTTCCGCGATTTACCACCCAAGCCGCACCCGTTACAACCTGAAACTCAAATTCAACTGTGCTATATAGAGAGAATTTAATTTTTACTGGATTTTACCTTTAATTACTTTAAAAAATAAAGCTCAGTTATGCAAACTTATCTTTCGTTTCAAATTTCTTTATGTGAATAGCTAATCTAATTTCACAGTTGCAATAGAGTGGAAAAGAAGAAATCTTTAAAAGAAAAACTTACTGGTCTAGAAGGTATAAAGAGGCCCCTTCTTCGCTGCTTCCGTCGACGTTATCGAAATTGCTTTGCCACTTACTGCTCGGACTACTCCCTTGTCGTCTTCTTTCGTGCTGATGTTTCCCAATGCCGTAATCTGCACTCCGCCTAGTACGCACTTGTGTACTAGGCGAGCGTCGACTTGATTTCAAAATCCAGTCGACGCTCGTCCCTGTATTATCCGCCGTCACTTCACTTCCACCTTCGAGTCGCCAATCCAAAGAAAAAAGAGGAGGCGCGTCATTCGTCGCGCTCTTAGATAATCTCCATTTAACGGCCTCTTTACCGCTCTCCGACCGAGTTTTTCGTCTCGGATTCAGCCACCTCTTCGGAGTGGTTCTTCCTATTCCTGCGGGAGCGGTTCCACTCAAACTCAGCGTGATTTCAATTCCACCTTCAACCACTCTGGTAGCGATCACCACAATCACGGCTGAATCGGCTGAATACCTTCTCTGACAGTTTGCAATGTAAGATTAAATTTTTATCAATAACTATGATGTCGCGATATCAACTGCGTGAATTTTAGTAGTGCTTTTCCGGATTTTATTCTACGTGATTTAACTAGGGCTACTGGTCATAAGACGCTCCGTCAAGTACGCCTGGAGGAGAATATTCGATAAAATGAACATTTGCTAAGTTATTTTAATATTTTTGTTTTAAAAAATTGTATAAATAACTAGTCGAGGGCAATTTTCATTTGCGTGCAACGTATCAAGTCATTCGAGAAGGTTAAATAATTGACACCAAGTGTTACGCTCGTATGTTTTGGAGAACAGACAGACAGAAAATGCCACATATTGGATTTAGTTCCATTCATCAGATTAAAGTTTACTTACTCATGCATGTGGCAGGTGGTCAACAGCAATGTGAGAGTAGCATGAGAAATTCAGAATGATAGGAATCATCGAAGCAAAACAGAATTCAACATGATGTTTAAAATTATGCTACACCCTTACAATTAGTAATTATTGTATAGATCGGAGAAGTTAGCAATTTTCAAGAACTTGTTCAAAAAGGTGTCCTTGCCTGTTTTTGTGGTAGGCACGTAAAAGCTTTTTCGTTTTTCGCGCTCTCCTTTGACGGAGTTGTTTGATATTGTGTGACTTATCGCACTAAACTCACCTTTTCGCGTTTTCTGCGTTCTCATCCTTTTCACCTACGTTGTCTTCGTCGTCGTCGTTATCGTTATCGTCGAAATTTTGATCAGATTTGGATGTTGACTCGCCTCCTTAATCTTTATCTGCAGGCAATCCTTAATCATGATGCACAATATTGTATTCGGTCGGTACATTTCCTCAACTCGTCTCATTAGTGCACTTTCGGTCTCTAAATGATGTTGAACCCTGGTGTTCATTTGTTGATCGAAATTTCGGTAGCAGTTAGATACGTGGCGATATACTTCTCGTTTAGGATGTGAAGCCAGTGGTTCAAGACATTCCTTCCAAATTAAGTTGTTGTTCGATTAACGCCGGACCTGATGTGACATATACTTTTGCAGCAACCTACCTGTCTACCAGTATGGGTTATATTAATTTTTTTTCTTTTTAAAAATCATTACTACAATTACTCATACTTAAATTACTGCTATGGGTACAATTAAAAAGTATTACATAAAACCCTACTCGAGTGCGGCTTAGGATTGCTTTGTATAACGAGTCACGCGACTGACATGGTAGTGTTCGAAGTGAGATACTGTTGATGCCTCTCTGCTCCATCCTTAACAAGTGCCACCAACTGTCTCGGTCCATTGACCGCGTATTCCAATTCCAAAATCCGAGCAGCGAGGAACTGTCTTCGTCGACCGAGTCAGACCAGCGTTTCCTTGGGTTCCCCACTAGTCTCCGACCTTGAGTTCTCCCAACGAATACCTTTTTGTGTATTCGTTGTTCGTCCATACGATTTACGTGGCCAGCCCATTGCAGCTTCCGCAGTCTTACAATCGTTGATACCTCCAACTTGTCAAAAATTTCATACAGCTCACGGTTGTATCGAATTTGCCATTGGCACCCGTGCATGTTCGCTCCTATTATTCGCCTCAGGACCCGTCTTTCGAAGGCATTCAATTGTTTGTAGATGCTTGAGTAAGGGTCCATGTTTCACATCCATAGCATAACACAGGTCTTATCACAGATTTGTATACTTGGAGCTTTGTTTTCCTGTGTATTGAACTCTTCTTCAAAATCGTTAAAACTGAATAAAATATTTTATTTGCAAGCTGTATCCTTCGGCGTATTCCGTCTCTTTCAATGCCAGTTCTCGTTGTTTGGCGCCTAAGTACACAAATTCGCTCACATTCTCAATATTGCATTTGCCATGTTTGATATTTTGGGGTTTTTTGATATTTTTGCTCGACTGCATCATGAGCTTTGTTTTATTCTCATTGATTTGTAGCCCTACTGGTTTTGCTTCGCTGCCGAGTTTCAGGAAATGTTCTTTGGCAGTTGCTAATGACCGTGACAAAATCTTTATATCGTCAGCAAAAGCTACCATTTGGCTCGACTTGTGTAGTAAAATACCTCGTGTACAACAGGTAGCTTTCTGATGAAATTCCAGAGCCAAATTGAATCGCCATAGTGCCAGCCCATCTCCTTTCTTTAGTGCAATATTTGGTGGCGTCGATGAGTTGGTTATTGATGCGGACTTGGGAAGCTTGCGATGTCATTGTCATTTTGGTAAGACGGACTAATTTGGCTGGGATACCAAAGTAAAGCATTATTTGGTACAGTACGTTACGATTGATACTGTCGTATGCTTGCTTAAAGTTAACGAACATTTGGTGTTTTCAAGTAACTGCTTGACTGTAAACAATTCGTCTATCGTCAAATTACCGGCTGTAAAATCACCTTGATACTCCCCAATAATACCGTTGGCGTATGGTCCAATTTTATTTTCTAAGATTTTAGAAAATATTTTGTACAAAGTAGTGATATGCCCTATAGTTTTCGCACTGTAGCTTGTCACCTTTTTTGGGGGTAGGGAATATAATTGATTGGTTTCACTCATTCGGCATAAGTTCTTGTTGCCAAATGTGTTGAATAATTTTATGGGTGGCTTTCTGAACACGGCTGCCACCATATTTGATGAGCTCCACTGGGGTCTCATCGATGCCCGGCACTTTATTATTCTTTTGGGCTTTGATGGTGAAACAAACCATCCAGAGTAGGTGGAGCCAATAGAAGCTCTCCGGGAATATCTATAAAAGATGTCAAAGGTTCCTGTGCAAGATTCTGAGCATGGCACCTTGTGACAGTAAGCTTTCGTTCATTTGTTTCAATAAAGTTACTCGATTTTCGGCAGATACTCTTTAACATATTTTGTCAGCGGAGCAAGCCTTTTTCCGTATATACCAACCTCACCCTTAAAGCTGTTATCCATAATTCATAAAGTAAACATCGCAACCCTCCTATAGGATTTTTATATAGAGACGAACAGTGGCGGTTGCTGCATGTGAGCCGAAGTGCTGTAAAATTCATTATTTTTTTTTTAATTCTAATTTACAAAAATTAATCTTTTTTAATATGTTTTTAAAAAATCATGATTGTATTTACAAATCATAAATTTTTAGATATTTACCGTACTATTATTATAATGAATTTATTGACTAAAAGAATTCTGTCGGCGGAAGGAGATCAGCTGACATATGCGATCAATACAATAGATAGTTTATCTTAAGATATGTACTTTCTAGTTAAATTTAATCGTGTAAATATTTGTTTCTGGAATGTTAGTTTGGAGTGTTGCCAATTTTACAGTTCGTGATTTCAGAACAATTAGAGTAGTTGCATTTTATTTGCGATTTGTGAGAGAAATTTGTTGAGTTGCTACAAGTTGTCTTTATTGCTGCTTCTTAATATGCTTTATATGTACCCAAAATCATCGATCATATTGTAGTTCTCACGGTGCTACTGGAGCTCGATACATGATATCAATAAGTGTAAGGTGTGCTCTGGCTGCTGGCCAGATAGAGGGCAAAGTTCTTCGATTTGCAATTGTATGTTGGCGTCTTTATCATAAATTTTTGGCTGATATTTATTGCAAAGAATTCTTTGTGTTATAATTCTCTGTCTTTTGAGTGGGAGGTCTAACTGCAAATGGGGTGGTAAGTTGTTGGTTTTATTTGCTATCGCTATATATATATTGTAAAGGAGTGTAAATTTTGAGTTCGTTCTGTATCTTCGCCATATACTCGTATGCGGGTGCGGTGAAAGTCAATAATTGTAAAAAGGTTCCAGCCAATGTCTTTCAAGATTGTCCCTAAGCATGTGCTCTTTAATTCTGCCTAATCAGTTGTTGTAGTTTCCACTTTCGTGTGTGTTTTTTTATAGCATCAAGCATTGCTTGAGAGTTCTGCTGTCGTCGATTAAGATTAGCTTCATGTATAGCTTAAGTGATTTTCATATGACGTCCAGTTCTATGTCCTCTTCGGATGGTGCAGTGTGGCGTGTTTGATGGTAGGTGCAGTAGTATTGTGACAGATACGGATTGTGGTTTTTCTAACTCCTCTGTACATGAGAATCCCCAAACTTTTGCTCCATAAAGATGAAAGCGCTTGTCTAGAGTTAAACTTATGTATGTGTCTAGTCGAGATCCTAAGCTTTGTGCCAGGGCAGCTCCCATGGCCCAGATATTGAAAACTTTTGATCAATTGGATTTTGTGGTTAGACAATGTCACTCTTCTGGTGAGCTGGATGCGTTAGACTTGATCAACATTAGCTTGGTTTTCGAAACGTTAATTTGTACGCTATTCAAATGATAGTATATTTCAAGTGCATTGAGTTTGTCTAACAGTTCAATGTGAAAATATTTACGTTTTCATTTATTCTGAAGCCCTTAAGTCATTCTCTTCTGATATATTCGTCAAAGTCAAAGTCAAAGTCAAAAGCGCTTTATTTAATACTCATCGTTATAAATTTTAAAAGAATATAAAGCAAATTCCAAATAATAACAATCAAAAAACTTAATGGCCCAAATGGCTCTCTAAATTTGTACGTTATCATAAACTCATTTCATCAAAAAAAAAAACTATAGCAAATGCAATTAATTACGATTATTACATATTTTTACAATTCAATTGGAAAAAGGAGAAAAAACCAACCAACACTATCCAAAAATTATTTATAAATAATAAACAACAGTGAAACTTTGATCCTACACCTAATATGTTGTAACTTATTTCTAATAAAATACAATCAAAAAAACTTTATCTTATACTAAAAATACTATAACAATGTTCCTAACCTAAGTGTTTAATCTTATCTCTAACGGAATATAGTAAACATTACATATACCTAACCTATACCTGATTTTAACAAAAATATATAACAATACTAAATGTAGCAATAATGAGCTGAAACTCAAAAACTAAATAACGAAAAACACCAAAACTGAAAACAAACACGAAAAATTTAGACATTGTCATTCAGCCACCAATACCTGGATTGCGCCGTCTCAACTCGATCAGCTTCAACGAATCTAGCAAATGAGTATCTCCATTGAAATCGTTGGTCTCGTGAACTCAAATTCGGAGGATATTTTATCTTCTTATCGGTGGCCCGTCGATATATGTGATATATGACTGGGACGCCGTCAGAATCAAAAACATATCCATTCATGTCCAAATACACGAATGCTTCTGGAGGAATGAAGCCAGTAGCGAGGCAAGTCGCTATATACCCGTCTGTAGGGTGGAACGGCTGTGAAATCCAAGGGTTTTCACTCACAGTCACAGATCTTGCGATATGATTCCGAAGAAGCTTCAATATGAAGATATCGACTCTAGTCACTTCAGCAGTTTGATAAATTCTTCTATTCGATATATAATGTTTCCAATCCGTCTCAGGCTTTCTGTACAAACCAGTACATGCACGAAGACATTTCCTTTCGAAAACTCTTAATTTTTCCATAGTACTAGCACTCTGGTTGTACCAGATCTGACATCCATAGGTCAAAACTGGTCTAACCAGTGTCTTGTAACAGATAATTTTGACCTTTTGATCAATGTATCTGGAATGAAAGAGTTTTCGAAGGGCCATGACTACTTTAAGTGCTTTACTGAGCATGATTTTCACATGTTCAGTATAGTACAGATACTGATTGAGATAAACACCGAGGTATCGAACACAGGATTTATGTGGATTTCGTTCTGAACTACCCTCGCCAGCCATGATGTGGAAATCTTTCCAATTACGTTTCAGGTCTTGACTGACCCCCTGCAGCGTTGTCCGAAACAAGATTGTTTCACACTTCTGCGCATTGATTTTCATTCGCCAATTGTCAGTGTACAGCTGTACATCATTGAACATTTTTTGGAGATTGCTCTGAACTATTGTAGCTTTTCGGTCAGCCGTGTAGATGATCAGATCATCAGCAAACGCTACCAATGATCGCTTTGGCGAGACGTTAAAATCAAAGCCGTTCAATAGCTTGCGAATAAAGATTGAGAAGAGCAGAGGCGCAGTAACTGTTCCCTGCTGTAGACCATTCAAGACCTTGAACTCGCGCATTGTTGTCAGATTTCCATCGGTTACAACAAACGATTTCCCGTATAACATATTACACATCATGGCGACAAGGTGTCTGGGGAACTTGTCCTGAAGAAGTTTAAAAATAAGTCCATCTAACCATACCGTATCAAAGGCTTTCTCCATATCAATGAGACATGCTCCAACACATTGTCTATCATTTAGTTTCCAATAGATGTCTGAGGTTACTTTCATTATTGCATGTGTGGTCGAATGCCTGGCACGAAAACCAAATTGGCAATTCGGCATCAACTCATTTTCCTCAATGTGGGCGTTTAATGCTCTGTTGAGTATCACTTCAAACACCTTGCTGATGTTAGGCAGCAAGCTGATTGGGCGATAGCTTTTGGGGCATGAAGATTCTTTTCCTTTCTTCAAGATCGGAAATACCTTAGCCTTTTTCCACTCATTTGGGAAATATGAATTGCTCAACATGTTGTTGAACAATATGCAATAGTTCCTAATAGCAACCTCAGGCAAATGTCGGAGAACTACATTTGGAATACCATCATTACCACATGATTTCTTGTTGTTTATCTTGCGAAATATGAAACACAAGTCTTCATAGCTGACAAAATAATCAATTAGATTCAAGCTCGGTATGAGGTCAGATGTTAATGTTTCATTGAAATGAAGAATTGATTGGCCGTTCAGGCTTGATTTGAAGTCGGAAACTTTTGCTTCAACGACCTCTGAAAAAATTTCGTTCCCTCTCTCAGGGTTTGGTAGATGAACCAATTCAAAATGTGTTCCAATCAGGGCAAGTTTATCCAATCCTTCACAAATAATCCTGTTTCCATTTCTATCCGGAGTCGTACTATCAATTTCGATACCAGCCCTATCGAGAAGATTTATCTCATCACTAGTGACTTCAAGATTCGATACCTTCACTCGAGAATTCTTGCGGAATATGCTATTCACTTTCGCGAACACGCCGTCTGGGTCCTGTGGGCTAATACCCCTCAATTTTTCCGCCCATTGATTGCTGACCTCACTCCTGAAGTATGACCGGATTAAGTTCCGGACATTCTTCAGATGTAATTTCAACAAAGACAACGAGGGATGGTTGTAGTCCAAAAATCGTCGATAAATATTGTTGACGCGTGTGAGAAGGAGGCTTTTCAATCTTTTCAACCTTGCGATGGTTGGTGTTTCATATCCTTCCATATTGTTTCGATGTTTAATCTTGGGAACTACTTTCTCAATCGTTTCCAACGTCAGCTTCTCTAACTTCGACAAATAGACATCTATTTCATCGTTAGTTAGATTTCTGTCATTAGGAACCATTGAGCAAGAGTTGCCGCCATCAGAAGGGGGACATTGCTTCTGGTACTCCCGATTAAACTTCTTTTGAAACTTTCCCCAGTCTGTTTTTTTGAAATTCAACCGATGATTTTCATGTTGAACTGGAATGAGGAAGAAATCATCCCTGTGATGATTGATTTCCATTACGATTGCGTTATGGTCGCTATCATAAGGAAGCACCTGCAGTTTCCGTTGAGGACTATTAAAGTTGAATTCGAGTCTTGCGTCAGCAATGCAAAGGTCCAAATATGAATTTGTCCTGGGGTATGTTGGGAACTCCGACCCATAAAGATTGCACCTGTATTCAATTTGGTTCTCTGTTATCCACGATTTCAGGAATACACCTCTTGGATTATTGGTGGCGTTCAGCCATGATGTATGCTTGGCGTTCAGGTCACCAGCAAGAATATAATAGTTATGCAGCCTGTTCAATTCGAGTATTTCGAACAAGGAATTGAGTTTCTCCTTGAGCTTGAGAACAGTTCCACCAGTTGCATAGGCAGAGATAACGAAGAGGTTATCCCCACCTGGCAGTGAGATTTTGATAACGGACACTTCAAGAGATTCAAAGCTTTTGAATTCGACTTTTTCAATATTTTGGAAACAATAGGGTCTTCGTACCAATATCCCGGTGCCACCTCCCCCATCACCTATTACCCTATCGTTTCTTACGAATTCAAAATCCTTGAATGTCATGAAGTGGCATGAATTGAGGTGGGTTTCGGTTAGAAGCAGGATGTCAAGCTTTTGTCTGGCAATGAATTCAAGGAGATAATCACGCCGATGTAAAGTAACAATGGAGTTGACGTTGATCGAGATGAGACGAATCCTATCCGTGGGAATGTGGCTGGATGACAACTTATTTTGAGCCATTTGAAAGTCCTAAACGCTGAAAAACAATGTTAATTTTCGAATCTTGTTTATCGATTCGTTCTGATAAGGAATTTAATTGTTGATAAATTTTGAGAAGCAGCTCATTATTGCCACTTACATTATTTACCCTATTTTCCGCATTTTCTGCTGGTCCTCTAGCGGCGAGTGCAAATGATACTCCGGGCTTGACGAAGTTCGGAGCTAAGACACTGCGGTGTATTTGTGTTTGTTTTGGGGCAGATTTCAATCTTGCATCCTGATATCGGGAGCATCCTCGATATGATGCCGGGTGACCAAAAACACCGCAGTTCACACAATATAACTTCTCTTTTGGCTCCGTTTGAGCCAATTTGCACTCACCGGGAGCATGCACGTCTTTGCATTTAACGCATCGGTAATGCATGGCGCAGTTGGCAGCCGAATGCCCAAATCGTTGGCAGCGATAGCACTGGTTGATTTCTCGTTTCTGGAGGCGTTCCCACCTCACCACTCGAAAATTTAAATACCTGATTTGCTGAAGAGCGCTTGGACTGCTCTTATTTGTTATTTGTACCAAATAAAGTGGTAAGTTTTTTTTTTCTACCGTCGACCTTCTTGTCGCGAATGTTTTCACTGAGATGAACTCGATTTGTGGCGCCGTTTCCTTGAGAACCTGAAGAAGATCGACGGTATCTTCTCCGCAGTCCAAGCCCTTCAGTAAGAACGTCTGGTTCTTCTCGCTCTTGGGGGTATAGGTGAAGTGCGGAACCTCCCCAGAATTCAAAGCATCTTTCGCTGATTTGAAATCAACCAGTGATTTCGTTCTAATTGACAGCTTCTCAGAATTTGCTCGTTTGATTTCGAAATTTGTCAATTTGTTTTCGGCTGCCAACAGCCGAACCATGTCTTTTCCGCTTTGCCCGAAGACATTAATCGGCGGAACTTTCTCGGTATTCTTGGCTACTTTTTGAGGAGGACCAGCAGAACTACGGGCTGGTCTCTTCTCCCTATTTCTTCTTTCATTATTTTTATTTTTTAAATATAAGATAAAATTATCGTCTTTATTACCTTCGTCCACCTCCATGTCCTGCTGGAGTCCATCCAGCGCCGCAAAGTAGTTCTGGCTTTCGTTCGTGCCACCAGCACTTAATACCTCTTCAGTTATTATTGGAGTTGCAGCTTTCTTCTGTTTTTCGATTTTTCGTATCGGACCACTCTCTTGAACTTGTTTTGCCGTCTTGAACATTTCTTCATACGTTTGAATTCTTGCCTTTAGCTCTTCGATTTCACTTCGAAGGCGGCACACTTCCTGTCTATCCTCGAGCACTTGTGTTTTGCGACCGGCATCTGCGGTATCCTGGGTGCTCGTGTGTCTCCGCTTGTTGACACTTGCCAATTTCACACCGTCACTCTCCCCGGGGCCCCCCAACGGAGGGAAGCCGTCGGGCTCCTCCATACAGCAGTCCCGAGTTGTCTTTGGTTTGTTGCTTTTCTTGATTTATTGGTATGGTTGGTCGATGCCTTCGACGATTAATTATTCCCCAATAAATTCAAAACTTGCTTTTGACTAACTCGTACAAAATTAATTCAATTATTTGAAACTGACTTTTGTGAAAAATTAATTAATTTTTAAAATTAATGACAGGAGCGATTAAAAACACGTCTACACGCAACGAGTGCTAGACGTAGAATATCCTGATATATTCGTCTAAATCTATGTGAATATGTTGAGAAGGAGTGAGCTTAATGGGTCACCTCGCAGCACTATATATATATATATATATATATATATATATATATATATATATATATACATATATATATATATATATATATATATCCACCTTTATGTATTTGGTGTAATTTATGTAAACAATAAAGATGTCAATAAATGTTATACAGAATCAATATTTTAGAAAAAGTAATATCCTCATTCTCCACTATTGTTTTCAAACATAAGCGTCTCATTCGCTGGAGCGGAAGTTTCATCTGAAATGGAGGAAAAGTTTTACATCAAACATAATGCTACTTGAAATCAAATTATATGTAATAACAAATATAACTATGTGCATTAATTTTTTGTTTGAGGAAAGTTTTGACCAAGAAAGGCAGTAATAGCATTTCGCACAGTATCAGCAACAACGTAATTATCTATAATTTCGATTTGATCCGGCTGTCGTCGATAATCATTCAAAGTTGCAATAGCTTCATACCATTTATTGTTTATATGGTCATCTTGATTGTTAAGAAAGTTGTGCAAGGCATAACAAACTTTGTCTTCAGACTTAGGCTTTATTTCTATGTGAGTTCCATCTGTTAAAAAAATAGGAATGAAAATCTATTTAATAAAAATAATTCTACTCGTACCTAGTGCACCAATACATTGGGGAAAACCTAGCATTGAAAACCCGTTAATATTTTCTTCAACTCTTTCATTATTCAAGGGATACCCATTTAAGTAAATTGGGTGTAGCAAACTCCGAGTGTTACGACCCTGCGATGCTATGCATGGGTTGTATGCAACATCATCTGTCGTCCCTACACTTACCTATATCCTGTGCCTCTACTTTTTCCTTTCAGGGAAAATATTAGTTTGTATATTTGCCTAGTAATTCTAGAGCGTCTAGGCACGCATATAGTTAAGGCGATCAACGCCGGATTGATAGTCTTCATGGAAGAAAACAGAGGCAAACTCGCCGATTTAAGTTAGACCAAGAAGTGTGTATATTTACCTAGTAATTATAGAGCGTCTAGGCACGCATATAGTTAGGGCGGTTAACGCCGGAATGACTTAGTGAAAACAGAGGCGAAGTCGCCAGTTTAACGTTTGACCAAAAAGTGATTTATTTCCACATCGACTTATCCTATTTATACAATTTTACTTCGTCTTCAATACAAATACATATTCAATTTCTTAACATATTCTAAACATATTTTGTCTACTCTAGCAAAAACATTTTACATACAATTTCCTATCTCTAATATTCTTTCCCGAAAAACTATGCAAAAAAAATTCACATTCTTAATAGCAATACCAAATATATTGCATTTCTTATATTGATAAAAAATACTTTAACTCAACGTGAAGTAAATGCCTTTAACACTTTCATGTAATTTAACACGCGATAGTCTTCGTTCATTATACGTTTGTGCTGTTGTACATATGAAACCATGTGTACACAGAATTATCTTTGTTCGTTGTACGTTAGTACTATTGTACATATGAAACCATGTGTGTACGGAAATGTTTATACGTACGAACGTGTTTTCATATGGGGCTAATGGTAATGTACGTTTAAAAGATATTCATTGTTTACGATTTGCTTTCGATTTTAATGAATGCATTACAATTTTCCTTTCCGTAATTCTTCAAGAAAATTCATATGCAAGTTCAAGCTTAACCCGATACTTTTCATAACATTTTCATTGACGGTGAACATCTTAAAATCTTGGTGCAAGTTTCTTACATAGCAAAATACATTACGAACAAAACGATTATGCGTCTCGGGTATCCCATCACTCGTCGTACGGAAAGAGTTTCTAGACGCTTGATTCATGATGAAATTTAACCAAAACAATAACTAATGTGGACATGTGTCCATAGTGGCACGAGCCAATGCTTTTGCTTTTAGTTCCGCCGAGTGTTATTTGAGCTGGGAATCCCCTTCGTGGTGACGTATGTGGTGAATGAATGTTTGGATAATTTAGTGGTCGCTCAAAATGCTTAACTGGACAAATGAAGGCTTTTTAAAATGTTATCGATATTTATTTTTATGGCGTACTCATCTCAATCAGACTTGGGGTGATATTTAGCGGAAGACACTTACAGAGGAACCTTTAGTAAATGCTTTGGCATTTAACTACATGGTAGCTGGAATAGTTCCTTCTGTTCAGCGTGTCTTTTAGGGCGTAACACAAGCTTCCAAACAAAACTCTTTCAAGATAGTGCAAACCGTTGATTTTGCTACGCCAAACAAATTACCTACTGTCCTATACTCAGCAGACGACCCAAGGCAGTACAACGCAATAGCTATTCTTTTCTCCAAGGAAATAGCAAGTCGGTAGTTTGTATCATTTTTTTTTCATATTTTTTTAATAAGCTACAAAGAAGACTAAAGCTTTCTTTCTTTAAGCAAAAATTTTCCTTGAACTGGCTGTTTGTCCATGTTTCAACCTCCCACTCCCAAAATGCGCTCGGTCGAAACTATAAAATACACATTATTATAAAATAGTTCACCCGTTTTGTTAAATGTTTTTACTTTCTACCATATCAATCGAGGTTTCATTGAAGCGAATATCGCTTAGTTTAATAACGGTTCTGTATGTAAGGAGACAATTCGTGCCACTATTCGCCGTCGTCTTCTTAGATGGTACTTTATCTTCCTATCGTAAAAAACTTGCGTTGACTGCATACTTTGTAGCCTTAGAAAGTAAACGCTCATTAATTGTTCTAAATTTCCGTTTAAATCCATTTAATTTAGAAATGACCAAAATATACGTAAAAGCTTCAATGGATTTTCAAGCTGTCATAAAAAATTACGATTATTTGGTGTGAACACTTTGAGATGATTTGCAAATAACTATGACAAAATTACGTGATTTGTTCTGGTGTGAACGTAGTGTTAGTTACTTGTCTGTGATACGTCAGTCTAGTTTTTGTTATTATTGAAGTTTTCGGGGTCTAGGATATTGTTTGCAGTTTGTTAATAAAGGCTCCACTTACGCCTCTGTTTAGCTTTTGCCAAAGCAGTGAGTGGTTAGTCGAATGCTCCTTTGCGATTTATGAATAATGCAATTATGTAGAATTTTGGCTTTGTCGTAGTTATATTGAATATAGTGTCTAATATATAACAATCTATACACCTTTTTCTGAGTCGGATATCTGCCTTACTATACTATATAACATTTGCACTGATTTTTCCTCAGCAGAATAATTTTTCATATTCCATTTTCTCATTTTTACAAACTTGTACTATCAAGGCATTCATATCAAAGTCACTTTGAGTTTGACGCGCCCCAAAAGTAAATTTACTGCCTCTTTTCTCGCCTGTCTTTATTTAAAATGTAGCAGTTGATACACTAAAATCGTGCAACATCTAGGCAGCATTATTTCTGTCAACATAAATAATGTTTGCAAAGTTCGAGCTAAAAATGACTGTATATACTCGTAATGATATAGTAACGTAAATGATCCGCCTAGTTGTAATGATTTTAAGATGCTCCATTCGTTTACACAACGTACAAATCGACATCACAGCGACCCAAAGTCGTACAGTCCTGAGGAGTGGCAACAAGCAGTATGTAGTAATCAAGCAGTCACACAATCAAACTGCTCGAAAACCTTCCTAACTCCTATCCGAAATTTTAATTGCAGATTGAGAAAAAATATTTAATTACTTCCATTCACAATCGTAACCTAACCACCTCATGTTGTTGCAAATCGCAATCAGGGCCCAGAAGGCAACAAGGAATTCAAATTCCAAGAGTCGTCGTCCACCTCCCAATCGTGAAAGCGTAATACAGTTATAGTAGTCGTTCTCAGTTTTAGTAACGGATAGGCATATCCGTCGCGTTTTTTGTTTTGTTTATTTAAAATATTTGCTTTCTCGAAGTTGCCCAGTGTGATCGTGGAAAATAAAATTTATCGTTAAACTGCGGCGAGAAGGAGAACCTTGAATTGCCCCCCCAAACAACTTGATGCTGTCCCCACTTGGCCTACAATAAATAATTGCATTCGACGTCTCGTTCCGACGCACACAAACTTATGTATGGATGGCTTTCAATCGAGAGCTAAGAGGGAGCTTGAACAATATTGCTCATGTGTATATTTTGGCATGATGGAAATGGAACGGGCCACTTAGTTATTGAGTGAATTATATTTACATGTATCTGACCTAGATTTTTCAGCAACAGCTTGTATTTAGTTCGCGGTCACAGATTGACTTCTCCCTCCATCGATTTGCATTTGAAACGAATTGTGCGTGCAACAAGAAAAAATCTCCGGTATTAATAACGCTCTACGAGTCGAACAGCAATTTCCCAAAAGGCTGAAAGAAAAACACGTTAGGAGTTTTGTACTCGCCTGCCCATGCTTAGTTTCCCATTAGCGAATTCGAGAAGGATAGGGATCATTGGTTCCGACCGATGTTTTGATTTCGCGTATTGTGTATGATCTAATATTCGGATATAAGATAGAGTTCTGAACATAAAGGTTCTGGCGGTTAAAATAATGAAAGCATGACGAGTACACCGCGGTTTATCGTGACAGATTACATTTGAGTAAAGCGTATTATCGTTTTTACGTGCTGTGTTTGCTGAAAAAATTCAGTTTCAAGTGATCACTATAGTTTTGGCGACGATTAATTGTGGAAATAGTTTGTGTGGGGTTTGCTAGGACGTGAGTGGCTGCCCGGAGCCGCCACTGCCGTCAAGATTACTCGCGCTTGATCGGAAGATATTGTAAAACTCCGGTTGTCGCGGTTCGAATTGGGGCAGTCAACAAATCTCCAGCAGCAATTAAACTTTGTAAGTGTTCTGCCACGGGGTGAAATCAATAAGGGATCACGAAGAAAAATTGTGGAATATCGAATTCTCAACGCAAGTTTTGGGGAGCAACTGGGAATAGGAAAAAGTATGAAAATGGAAAGTATGATTGAGAGTTGAACCCGCGAACGCTTGAGAATGTGCGGACAGAGTTGCCTTCCTCGTCATTATCCATCTTCATTGTCGCCGTCGTAATAGTAAATCATTGACAAAGCAAGTATTTACTTTCGAACGTGCAAATTGTGTGTGAAAGTTTCCGAAATTCCACCAAACCTTATGTGCGGGCTCCAGTTTTCCATTTCGCACAAATATTTTCCGTTTCTTCAATCAGTCCATACCGATTTCGGCATTTTCACCGTGAAGTGTGAGCCAATAACGAGAACCACCGTGCCCTATTCTTATTAGGATTATCCCATGAATGTTCGCAATTGGTGGCGATTTGGGTGGAGAAGAAAAACGTTATCCGCGTACTTTGCTCCATGTCTGCTTTGTGGATTCAAAAGCTATCGCTAATCAATTTCGACCTGTAGACTTTTGTGGACTGAACAATCACCAGTAAGGTAAGCGAAGATAATTTATTAGTTGATGACAGTAATAGGGGATCAAATGTCTCCCGAAATTCCGGAAAAGGATTAACTGGACGACGCATACAGTCATCTAACTGTACATTTCCCGTGAAAATCACCAAAAGTTCCGCGTAGCCTAGGACTTTCAATATCAGGCGGAGTCGATTCGAACGCACCATTCCCAGAACTTATATGAACTAAGCGCCTATTTCCACATCAGGCTGCATGGTCAACGGGTCAGCTGCAACCGGACGGTATCATATTACAAGTTGATAGTAAACATTATAAAATCCAAGTATTTTGGTTAACATTTTTATATTATTATATGACATTTTCAAATCAACCGTCGAAGAAATCCCCAATTTTAATCAGTGCTGCGCCTGACATGATTTTGGTTCAGTTTAAACTCTTCTCATTTTGAGTATAACCGCTATTTTCGTGATTTCTGCTTTATTTTGTAAATCATATGTGGACTTGTATACAAAAAAAAACACCCAGATAAACTTCTTAAAATGCACAATTTGCATGCAATAGGAGTAGTGAGAGAAAATAAAGCGAAGAACCTCATTTTAATGGGCAGGATAAAATTTCGCGTATCCGGTATTCTGACGGCGATATCAGAGTCTCAGGCAAATTCACAGGCCTCCATACCTTCAATGATATTGATTTGTAAAACTGCAAGCCATCTTAATAGGACTAGCGTTTTAACTTGAAGTGAATCAATCGGGCAGTAGCTTTATTCAAATTTGGTTTAAGATAATTACCAGTCGTTATATGTATTATTACTATATGCTTTGGGTCTTGATGTGTGACCAAATTTAACCTGTACACAAGAGAAGTTTTGTCATATTGACCTTAGGAAGAACGCTGTTGAATTGCTCCGTACTTTTTTCTTTATCTAAACATTCTAGTTTTTTTCGATTAATGTTAAATATGGATTGTATATATATAACGTAGTCTATTTTGAATTGAAGGATAATGAAATAATATAGAATTAATGTTAACAGAAACTCGGTCTTTCCATTTCGTTCGGCCTGACCGGGTATAGGAACCGCATTGTTGGCAGGCTCCTCCTATAACATGGGCTAGCCATCGGGCGCGCTCTTTTCTTTTGTTACCAGGGGCTCTTGCCGGGTAGAGTGGCCTTCCGCTCGCGTGCCTTTTATCATATAGGGTTATGTGATTTCATTGTATAACGCTATAGCATAAACCGGTTATGTTTGTATTTCACATTTGAGGGAAAGAGTCATATAAAGTACTTTTATATGAGTTTTTCACTCAAATTTGAAATACGAGTACATGGCCACGCCTTCGTTTTGATCTTGATCCGGTTGGGAGGGTGCAAGGGGGCACCGCTACCATCTGGATGCTCCACTCTTATTTGTGGGCAATAAGTCTCGTCGGTAACGACGAAGTCATCTTAAGTCCGTCTGTTTTCCACAAGCCCAGTTTGCCTTCTGAGTCAGCAATACTCTTTAACCCTTAGTAGGTTACCTCCTTTTCGACTTCGGTCGACGTTTTTTTGACCCCGAAATTCGTGAATGCGAAATTTTTTTGCAGTGGGTCCTTGTGCTATGTGGAAAGAACCCGCCCCACGACACCGCAACGCTAACTTGCCAGCGCATTCACGCGTCCCCAGACAAGGCCAATCTCGGTGGATCCCAACATCTTTTTCCGTCGAGGCAGCAGACCATCGCAGCAGTCCTGAACGGACATAATATCACCCTCACGATCAACAGCTTGGCTGCTCGATAGTCTACTAATTTGACGGCTGCTGGCAGGCTAGCTAGTTCAACGAGGAACGTTTGTTGATCCGACGACGAGTAGAACTGTCAACAGTTCCAAAAGTTCAGCTAGTGAAAATGCCCAAGTTTTTAGACGTGTTTCACTTTTCATATTTTCAATTTACTGTACTTTACA
This sequence comes from Odontomyia ornata, assembly GCA_963969285.1. Classification (NCBI taxonomy): domain Eukaryota; kingdom Metazoa; phylum Arthropoda; class Insecta; order Diptera; family Stratiomyidae; genus Odontomyia; species Odontomyia ornata. The sequence continues at coordinate 148,794,546 of OZ017739.1, forward strand.
ACTTCTCTATCAACTAAACAGGAACTAAGGTAAGCAGATTCAACTTCGTCACCGAATCCCGAAAGCGTTATGGTGTCAGAAATATTCTACTTTAGGCCAAACTCGTACAAACTACGTTAAGTGAAAACCAGCATATATCAAACGAGGCACTTTGAATCCGGCCCGAATGTATTCAAATAATTATTCGCAAATTTGTTAGAATTCTAGCAGCTACATTACTTACTTCCTGAAAGATTACGGGAAAGGATCCAATTTTTATTAGTGTCTACAAAATTTTATCCATCATTAATAGAAAATAAAATTCTAGTCTATTATAATGGACTTTTCTCTCACTTTGTATTTATAAATTTATGTTCAGGTTTATTTAGTACAGTAGTTGTTCACGCTTGTAGTGAAATTCGCGCTATTGTTTCTAAGAGCACGAATAGTTGTTTCTTAGAGACATAGGCGTTACCTTCTTACTTAGACCCATAAGGAAATCAATTAACATATCTGACGTCACTTCCTGTATCGGAACCAGCTGCTCAGTAGCCCTAAATTTTCACAAACAGCTGTCCAGAAAACTTGAAAGCAGCATCTCAGTTGGCTAAAAGTAGGCTTTTGAGATTGTCAAATATGACAGTTCTCAGATGAAATGATACAAACGAGAACGAAATTCATATATTTGCACGCTAATGTGTTCGACGCCTCATATTTAAAATAAATCGTTGACATAGTACTGATAAAATTTCAAACTACAGTCATATATCTTGTCAAAAATCTTTAGAAAATTTGTTTGATTTAAACAGCACTAGATGGTGCTGATGAGGCTACTCGAAGAGGTTAGTTCGCGACGTAACGTAGTGTTTCCGTTCTCGGGCCTGAGTAAGAAGGCAACGATGTAAGCTAAAGGTATCACAATAAAATTGAACGTCACTTTACAAAAAAAACAGTGTAATTTATATTTCAAAATTTAATTAAGTATGATAATGTTCGAGAGTTGTGTTCTCTCGGCGGCCAGTAGGATACTGCCTTACATTTAGTTCGCAAATCTGCATCTGAGTTACAAAGTATCTTGTGGAAATGAGCTGTAATGATTTTATTACGAGGATATCCTTAAGAGTAGTGAGAGTAGGGTAGTGAGGTATAGAAGTAGAGATAGGAGACGGGATCATTTATGTCGCAGGACTTGCAATATTTTTTTGTCATAGGGACGACCAGGCGTTGAGGATTCAGGAACATAAAATGAGAAAATTTTTTTTATGCATCTACGAAAGTAGTAGTAATATTATTTCGAACGTATTAGAATGGCATTTATTTAGCTGCTACTTAAAAGTCTTTAGATCCTACTTTTTTTTAAATGTTATGCTTGCATTCTTAAATTGTCTAGTACAGAAATGATGGAAAACAATTAAAATTATGAAATTTATCTGTTGGATATCCACAATCTGAGTTGATCTGAAACAGATAATTCCTTACCGAGGCGAATTAAGCAAATGCACTATTTCGCCATAGAGTGTACACAATTTGTGTACGATAAGGGAGAAACTGATCACCAACAGATAAATTCACTAATTACGACTTCATTCAACTTTCCATGAATGTCATATGTGGATGCAAAAATCAAATGAATTTGCATAAAATAAAAATCTAAATTACATTTCTCACTTCCCAACGTCATACCAGTGGATGCATAACCCATAAGCTGATACCTGATGAGAATATGAGTTCACGGTGAAATTACCTTCTCTATAAAAAAAATTTTCAAGTGAGATTCTCTATGCAAATTTAGAATTTAATTTACCATCCCGAATCAAAACTTTCAAGTCAATTAAAAGCTTGTACGTATCATAGTAAAGGGTGGTTTAACCATAATGCACGATGTTAATTGTGAGTCACACTTTAACGTCGAGTTTTTCGCCCAACTTAATTGGGCATTTCTTTGTTTCAGTATTTGAAAAAATTTAACCATGGAGAAGTACACAATTGAGCAGCGCGTTAAGGTTGTTGAAGCCTTTCACGAAAATGGGCGTTCAAATCAAAATGTATTTCGTGTACTTTGTGATTTTTTTGGTCAGCATAATCGACCAAATGTGTCCACAATCGGGAGAATTCTGTACAAATTTCAGCAAACCGGGTCTGTAGGAAATGTGAAATCACCTGTGCTTGCTAGCCTAGTTCGTTCTGCGGAAAACACTGCTGTTGTTCGCGATAGTGTGGCAGAAGAGCCGTCAACTTAGACTCGTCGTCGAGCCCAACAATTGAACATCTCACGAACATCACTGATGTGAATTTTGAATAAAGATTTGAATTTACATGCTTAACATACAAGGTTCAATTGACTCAAGAGCTAAAGCCTACTGATCATTTCAAGCGTTGGCAATATGCCGAATGGTTGGTTGAACAGACAGAAGTGACTTTACAAAGAAAATCATTTTCTGCGACGAGGCACACTTTCACCTCAGTGGATTCGTTAACAAGCAGAATTGCCGCATTTGGCCAAATGAGAACCCACGAGTGATTGTTGAAAAGCCGATGTATCAACAAAGAGTGACTGTTTGGTACGGTTTATGGGTTGGTGGCGTCATCGGGCCGTACTTCTTCGAAAATGAGAACGGTCAAGCAGTTACCGTGAATGGTGTTCGCTATTGCCAGACGATAACGAACTTCTTGTGGCCAGAAATTGAGTTTATGGACTTGAAATATATGTGGTTCCAACAGGACAATGCTACTTGCCACACAGCCAACGAAACAATGGCTCTTTTTCGCGAGAAATCCAATGGCCGTATTATCTCGCGTTGTGGAGATGTTAATTGACCACCACGATCATGTGATTTGACACTTCTTTCTCTGGGGATATTGAAAAAAAAAGTGTACATCAGTAAGCCAAGAATAATTCAAGAGCTAAAGGGTGAGATGATTCAGCACATTGACATTGAACCTCAATTATTCTCACAGTCATTGAAAGTATGGACCATTGGATAGAAGTATGCCACCGTAGCCATGACAAGCATTTGGGTGATATTTTGTTTCACACATAACTGTCATAGATCCTTTTATTATAATAAAAAACATCAACGTAATTCTCTGAAAACTTTTTGTTTTAGTTTAGATGGACCACCCTTTATATATCATATAGCTAAAGACGTCATAATTTTAGTCGATGTTGTTAGTTTATTTATTCTGTATTAATTTTTTCATGTTAGTAAATTATATTCACTCCTGCCGCTTATAAGTCTTCTATGTTATTTTCATCCGTATGAAATTTTATTATAAATTGTTATTTTCTTTTTGCAATTTCTAAACTGTTGTACTGATTCTATACTCGTCACTTCGTATACGGACGGATCGAGCTCGCAACGATGCGAAGACATCGACAGACACGCTTCATATTGATAGGAGAAGACATTGACAGACGCATTATATTTAAAGGAACTACTAACCAGACTCGAAGGATCAGATCTTCCATCACAAATGATTCTTATGGTACACAAGCTCACTCCTGGTTCTTGAACAATTATGATGTATTTTGATATATTTGCCTGCAGCATAACATGACGCTTGCAAATCACTGAGGAAGCTCTAATAGCATGCTGCAAGTTGATTTGGGTGAAGGATACATTCCTACTTAAAAAGGTAATCTTGAGCCTCCAAGGTTGTAAGTGAAGTCACGAATGATTCACTCCGACCATTAGGGCAATATTCAGATAGTTGGCCTGCTCACTGCCGTCATCTTCCGTGTCAAAGGAGTAGAAACATGTCTGCTCACTTAAGATAGCAAGGCCTGATGGCTTTTCTAGAAAAAATAATGCATGGCGCATTTGACAGCCTAAATCGTTGACACCGATAGTACTGGATGATTTCTTTCTTCTGGAGACGTTCTCACCTCACCACTCTTAAGTTCAGGTAACTTATCTGTTGAAAGCCATTAAGACTTGGTGCGGCTTCCTTAAGAATCTGTAGGAGATTGACCGTATCCTCTCCATAGTTCAGCCCCTTCAACAAAAAGATATGATTTTTTTTATTCTTCGGGGTAAAGTTAAAGTGCGGAACTGACTTGAAGTTAACCAGTGATTTGAAGTTAACCAGTGATTTGGTTTTTATTGTTATTTTGTCTGCGTTTATTCTATTAATTTCGAAATTACCTAGTTTGTTTTCATTTGCCAATAGTTGAATCATATCGCTAACGCGTTGCCCAAATAGGCAATACATATTGACAGAATTTTTGCTGTCTTGCAGGCTTTACCCGAGGAACCAGCAAAACCGCGCATTGGTTTCTTCACCTTGTTTTTATTTTTTCATTATTCAATTAAATTTACTTCATTATCAAAATCTATATCAGTATTACCTTAATTATATTCTTTCATTCCGATATCGTCCGACAGTCCTTATAGCGCTGCAAAATATGGGGTTTTGTATTAGGGACATAACAATTTCGTATCTATATATAAACGCACCCTTAAACTTTATTAATGAACTGTCAATGTCAAAACGTTAGCTAAAGTCAATATTTTCATCATGGTAAAGTTCACGAGCCAGCAACGTTTGGAAATCATTAAAAATTACTTTTAATCACTATTACAAAAAATCATCTTCAGCGATGAAGCTCATTTCTGGCTCAACGGCTTTGTTAATAAGCAAAATATTCATTATTGGTTAGCAACAAACCCACATGTGTTTCTTGAGACACCGTTGCATCCGCAAAAAATTACTATTAGGTGCGGTTTTCATGTCGGAGGTGTAATTGGGCCGTATTTTTTTCGTGGATGAAAACGACCGTCATGTTACTGTCAATGGAGAGCGCTATTGTGTTATGTCGGAAGATTTTTTGTGGCCAGAATTGACATCAACGAAATGTGGTTTCAACAAGACGGTGCCGCTAGCCAGACAGCATGTCTCACGGTCGATTTATTGAAATTTATTTATTTATTGTTATGTCCTTAATGGAAAACCCGATAGTTACTACTCTCATTAACACCGCCAGCAATTAAGATATCCTTTGCGGTCGTTTGCTTCACACTTTTCATTTTGGTTTCTTCTATTTATCCTCGTTTCTTGTTTTAAATGTTTTGGTATTTGATTCTTCATCCCTCTATCATTTTTTCGAGGGATTTTTTCTAACTCTTCATTGTTGATCATTATCTTCATTTTTGCTCCACCATCTGTTGAGCTCTTTTAATCAAATTTCCTCTCCAATATGACAACCAACTGATTACAATTGATCATTCCTTCGGGTTTGCCAAACGATGCGAAGCCGTCGGGCTATTGTTTGCTAGCGGCCTCGAAGTTTTCTTAAGGTTCTTCAATTTGCTTTTCCAGTTATTGTAGTAAGATGTAGAACTTTAAAATGAAATAAAATACGGATAAATCGTTTTTATTGCCATAAAATTGATTTTATTTGAAAGATATTTCTTTGCCATTTTTATTTGAATAGATTTCAGGCTTGTGAGCACCACGACTGGAGCGGAGGAAGTCCAAAAGAGAGATCAAATTTTCAGCTACTCTGTAATAAACATAAGCAGTCGAGCAGCCCCGTGGTGATCAGGAGTGGCTGCTCATGAAGAGATAAAGTGGTCACCCCGTCGAAACTACTTAGTTTGTTGTTCTACAAGTGTAAAATAAACTACATCCGTCAAGTTTCCATCCTTTAGGCAGAGATGAGTTGTTCACTTCAGCCACTTTAACATTTTTATTTTGTAGTGTAGCTTCGTGGCTCGACAAGAACCCGCCTCATATGATCCCGCGAATGCTATTCGTCAAGCACGCGTACGCGGTCGTTAAGCGAAGCTAGTTAGCTGAGCTTAGTGTTTTTTATAGTTCGCTGACACTTGTGCCAGACAATGGGTACCCGTGTCCTACATGGATATTTGTTAAACCATTACAACTCTAACCAATAATTGTGGCCGTATCTCGCCAATAACGTGGCGGTTGTCTTCCGTTCTATCCTAGTTAGTTATATACCTATAAAAAACATCCTTTAAATTCCACCGTTCGAATATGGTGTCAAATGGCAGTAACGAAATATATCGGAAATATATACCGGCCCATAAAGCTTATTCGTGATAAAATGGTAAGCCAAACTACCCATAAAACGCATGACAGCTGCCACACCATACGTAGCATTAAAAAGGATTGCCAATTTAAAGTTCTATACCTCTAAAAAAAACCACCCTGTAGATTGTTCGAATCATTTTCTTCGTCGATGTGATAAAAACTTATTTTAATTTGAAAAACTTAGTTTCGAATTGATATTTAAAAACTTATTAAATTTTATAAATTAATGACAGGAGTGATTAAATAGACATCTGTATGCAACGAATGTTAGACGAAGGATCAAAATAGCGTACTTAACTTAACGATGAATGAAACAAAAATTGATCCTTACTGAAGAACGTAAATTGCTTACTTGCAAATAGTAATCTTGCTCATCGATTATGTCATCGGTCTGGTTTCAATCTTTATTTATATGAGTTTATTGAACTCAGAACCCAGTTTTAATAACAAAAATCTTTGGTCTATTAATGATAAAATTTATTTCAAATGTTCTTCAAATTCGTACACGCAAGGACCCGCCCCGCAGTCGCATAAAATTATTTGGAGAAAACTATTCTTCTTCGTAGCACTAGAGCCCAACTCGGGCCTTCGCTACCTGCAAATAGCGCATCCAATGTCTCGGTCCATTGACCACGTCCTCCAATTTTGAAATTGGAGAAGCCATGAACTGTCTTCGTCACCCAGTCAGACTAGCGTTTCCTCGATTTCCCCACTAGTCTCCGACCTTGAGTTCTCCCATCGAATATCTTTTTGGATATCCATTGTTCGTCCATACGAACCATGTGGCCAGCCTATAGCAGCTCCCACAGCCTTACAACCGTTGAGACCTCCGGCTCGTAAACAATTTCATACAGCTCATGGTTGTATCAAATTCGTCATTGGTCCCCGTCTATCTTCGCTCCGATTATTCGCCTCAGGACCCATCGCTCAAAGGCGTTCAATATATTTGCAGATGCTTGGGTTACGGCCCATATTTCACTCACATAGCATAACACAGGTTTTATCAAAGATTTGTATACTTCGAGCTTTGTTTTCCTGTGTATCCAGCTGGTCTTCAAGATCGTCAAAATTCGTATTCTTCGGTGTATTTCGTCTCTTTCATTACCAGCTTTCGTTATTTTAGCGCCTAAATATACACATTTACTCTCATTTTCGATACTGTATTCGCCAAAGTGTGATATTTTGAGTATTTTTCGTCGAATGCGTCCATAGGCTACCACTTGGCTCGAATTTTATAATAACGTAGCTCTTGTATCGACAGGTAGCTTTCTTATGACATTCCAAAGCGAAATTGAATTGCCATGGGGCCAGCCCATCTTCGTACTTTAGTCCGATGTTTGTGTCAAAGGTATCGGTAAGTTGGTTATTGATGCGGACTTGAGAGGTCGTCGACGTCATGGTCATTTTGGTAAGACGGACTAACTTGGCAGGGATACTAAAGCAAGTTTGCTTAAAGTCAACGAAAATTTGGTGTACGTTGTAGGGAAATATGTAGATAAAGTGTCCGTGAAGGCCTGCTGCGGTGGTCTGCTGCCTCAGTGAAAGAGGATGGTGGGATCCACTGAGATTGGCCTTCTCTGAGAACGCGTGAATGCGCTGGCAGGCTCGCTCATGGGCGGGTCTTTTTCCCCAGCACAAGGACCTGCTACAAAAAACATTTCGCATTCACAAATTGAAAGGATTAATGCCGATTGACTAGTGTCGAGGCCGAGTTAACCTACAAAGGGTTTAAATTGCTTATAGCCAGTAACAAACTGGGCCAGGAGAAAACAGATGGACTGGAGCGGACTTCGTCATTACTGGCGATAGTTATGGCCCCCAAATACGAGTGGGGCATCCAGGTGGAAGCGGTGCCCCCTCGCACCCTCCTAACCCGATCAAGATCCAATGTAGACGTGGCCGTATATTTCCCATTTAAGTGAAAAAACTCATAGAAAGATAATTTGTATGAATTTTTCCCTTAAATGAGAAATATAAACGTGGCCAATTTATGTTATAGTATTATGTGTTGGAATCACATAACACTATTCCATAAAAGGGCACGCGACCGGAAAGCCACTCTACCCTGGCAAGAGCCCCTGTAACGCATAGAAAGGGGAGAGCTTGCCCGATACCTAGCTCATTATAGTGGAGGGCCCGGCCAACGTTGCGGGTCCCATAGCCGGTCAGGTATTTAAATGAGGACAGGGTGTATTGTTTTCGATTATCTGTTCATTATTGGTTCATCTTTACTTTAGCAATTTCAGTGTTTAGTATACATCGTAATTAAATGATTGCGTCGCTCTCTTGTGTAAGATTTATTTTTTTTAACCATGAATTCAAATTTTCATATTCTTTTCTTATTTTTTTTCAAAAACAATAATTTATAATAGAACCTTATCGTACAGTTGTGATTATTACAAACTGAATTTTATATGCTTTTTCAGTTTCTTGTTTTTCTGTGTATGTTTTTCTTTCAACTAACACATTTAATTCTTTAACTATCAAAACTTATGTAGATATAAATATTCAATAAAAATATAAAAAAAAAGAGAACACAAACGGTGTACTAACCTACATCCTCGCCGGGTGCCCGCTGATGATGTGGTGATGCTAAGGTTATTAAAAATTGATCGAAATCGTTGTACCATATAAAAAAATTCACTCGCGTTGACTTATTTGATTAAATTTTAACTTATTATTATAATTATAATTCACTTGAACACTTTACAGACAACTCGCGCAATTGAGCGAATAACTTTATCTTAAGATGAATAACAATAAAAATTAGAAAATGTGTGACGTGACAGACTAAAATTCTCATTTATTGCGTCTTTCGTAATCTCGAATGTCCGTTCCCGTTGAACGAACACTTTAGTGCGATTCGAATGCAGAGCACTACTTCCAGAGGTGTGGTTTTGTGATGTTTTCCCATGCGACACTGAATATTGCTAGTGACCTTGAACAGACGGAAACTGACATTTCCCATTGATAACAGTTTTCAGGTCTATTGTAAAATTCTGAACACTAGATGATATTTCGATCTCAATTCACTTTTGTTAACACCGAATTCATGCGAAAAGGTAAAAATCAAACATTTCTCCTTCAAAATACACGTATGGTTAGCATTTAAACACACTCGTATTATGTTAAGATGCATAGTTTTACTAATAATTCTGCATACTCAGGTGCTTTCTTAAGCCACTTTGTCATGCATTTCCTAGTTTATAAGCAATTGAATGGACTTGTTAAAGACAGCACGACTCACTCTAAGTTAATCATTGCTTTGATCATTCAATTTATTTAATGAAATGACACCATAATAACTATCACAATGAGAGCGAAGAAAATGCCAACTGGCACTGCCGTTAGCCCGACTGAGGGCATTTGAACTTAATACGCTTTCAACTCTCTTTAATAATATTTGCAAGGTTTTTTGCGATTTTTGCGACAATATCTTTCATAACTATTTAGATATTAAATAACAACAAGCGATTTCAATTATCATAAATATTGCTCGCCGTGCCCACATCCGTTTCAATCGACACCTCGAGACGTCTCTCCGATAGCGGTTTCAACAAGTCGTAGCAAAGTCGGATCTTCCCTGGGCGTCGCGACGTGTTCGCGGTGACGGTTCATAACAGACTCCTCGATCCGTCCAAATCTCGACATAATCTCTGTGCCACACCGGTAAATTGAGATCAGCTGCTAGCTCAGCCAAGATAGATTGCATTCGGCAATGCAATGCATGGATGGCTGTATTATCTCAGTGTTCTCATGTTCGCAATTTTAATTGCCAATTTGAATTTTTAAATTAATAGAAGATACAAAATGAAAAAAATTTTAAATAATAATAATAATAAAAAGATAAATATCATAAAGAATATGATTAGAATGAAAAGTTTAAATTTAACATAGAAAAAAAAATGACATAAAATTTATTATAAAGAAGAATTTAAATTAATATAGAGAAAAAAGATAATATAAAGTTTATATTTATAATAAAAAAAAAAAATGTTTTATGATTTATAAACTATAAATTGGAATGATTAAATTTTCAAATCAGTAATTAATATTCGGATCATGTTATGAAGGTTTTCGAGCAGTTTGCTTAGTGGATCTACCTGCTTTAAAACCACTTTGATTGGCTCCACTCGTTCGGCATATGTTCTTGTTGCCAAATATGCTGAATGACTTTGTAACTCGCTTTATGAACACCGCTGCCACCATATTTGATGAGCTCCCCTGGAATCTCATCGATGCCCGCTTTATTATTCTTTTGGGCTTTGATGGTGAAACAAACTTCATCTAAATTACTGTTATGATTTTCAGATCATGTGAAATGTGTGGACCAAATGCAATATAACCTTCCGTACTAAAATTAGCTAGTTCGCGAATCTCTAGCTCATTTGAACGATTTTACGATAGTCCAGAGTAAACAGGGTAGCTTATAAAAATGCGATCGCTCAATCTGTACAAGTGGTCTCGTTGGAGTAAAATTATATATTAGATATCATCAACAAATTTCTAAGGAAAAATCATGGGCCGAATGATGGCGGCATGTCAAATGAGGCACACGTATCGCCAATATGCAAATGAGCCGATCAGAAGTAGGCTATTAAAACTAAGCAGCGAGTAAGCAAGCGTACACTTGAAAGAGACCAACGAATGTTCGTCACACACTCACTATTTTTTCCTCGTCTAAACGCCCCCTAAGACAATTATTTATTATTTTGCAATAAATGGCTTTCAGGGGCCAAAATCTACACGCGTTTTGGTCTATCCCAAATCAATTTGTTGCGAATTGCGCCGCACGTCACTTGGCAAAACATCCACTTCGGACCCGATATTCTGCCTGTAAGAGACAAAAGTGGATTCACTCACATGTATTTCAAGGGCAGCCCAAAATTAGCCCCTTTTCACTGATCGTTGAAGTTTAATTTTTCGTTTGTCGGCGCGGTTCTCGCGGTGTGTGCTCCCGCAAGCCGTCATAAACTCCCCGTTGTTTTCGGTCGTCCAGTGCTCTTTGTGTCACACCGGGACTCGATCCGCTTCTCATTCATTCCGCTGCACACTTGCCTTCGCCAATGCAATACGTGCATGTGCAGTGGGAAAATGTGTTGCCATGTCCGCATTTCAATTGCAGATTTGAATTATTAAACTATGAAAAATAATACTACAGGAAAAATTGAAATAATAATAGAAAAAGGTAAATATCATAAAGAATATAATTATAACGAACAGACTAAATTTAATATAGAAAAAATTTAATCTTAAATTTATGTTTACTAAAAAAAATATATATTTTATGATTTATAAATTAAAATAATTAAAAAAAATGAATTTTTTAAATCTGCAATTAAAATTTCGGATAGGTGTTATGGAGGTTTTCGAGCAGTTTGCTTAGGCGACGGCTAGATTACTACAAATGCTTCAATTTTAAATAAAATCACGCGAAACAGTTACGAAAGTCATAATTTCTTATACGAATTGAGGACGTGTTTTACAGGAACATTAATGGTCATCAGCAAACCGCTTTATACATGAGCCATTTACACAGACGAATAATATATGAATGAAAATAAGATATTAAAATCCTAATAATTAATTGCACCAAAACTCATAAATATTGATGATTTATTTTTCTATACCTGCATTTTTACTACTCGTAAAAGATAACATTACAAATAAGATAATTGAACAATATTTGCAAATGCAATTTTATTAACATATTAAAACTCCAGTTTTTTTAAGTTCGTGGACAGATTTCTTAAAATCAAATGTGCGCTAATTGAACGTGAATATAGTCCGCGTCGTATAGTGGGATGTGATCGCTGCGTAAGCCGAAGGCCCTTGGTTCGAGTCCCGTTGTTGACAACGAGATTAGTTTCGAGTGTTTCTTCGGACAGACTATAGCCCATTCAGTTATGATACAAACTGGTTAAAAAAAGTCAAAACATATCGCAGCTGGGTGGACGGACACACGGCCAATGCGTGGTACTGCCCATATCACCTTCTCGAGTACCGATAAATTCGCTCATGATAATGAGATAATCTATCTCTATGTGAAGACCCGAATGGGGCTATAGTGCTAAACCAAAAAATATATAAAATTGAACGTGCTGCTGTGCTAATGATCCTTTAAAGCTGAGGTAGAAATATTATTGCGGTATAAGTTGACTGGGGTTCACAAGAGTTAATTTGAATTGAAGCAAAACTATCAGGTAGATTGCAACTGTTGCTACGACCTGTAAATAAAAGATTTACTATTCTTGATATAATTAAAAAGCATTTAGCGAAGATAGGGATTATTGATGTAATATTTAGTTATTATCGAAGTAGATTATAAACTAACCTTAAAAATAACATATCTTAATAATTGCTAATACAATAGATAAAAAAGTAATCAAGCGAAATCAAAAAGCAACTTTTAAATTTGAATTACTGAGAAAACCTTGAAGCTCACCGACGTAAGTAGTTCCCTATTAACATCTGCATACCCCGTCAAATTTACAACTGCTGGATTCATTGCTATTGCTTGTATGAACAAATCAATTTCCTTTTGTGCTTGCAGATCAAAATTTAAAGTATTTGTTGCTAACAAGGTGTCTTGTACACCTTGCGCGACTTCAAGCGTCGCCTTGTGGGAACAATCACAAAATATGTAGAGTAAAATTGCACAGTAAGCAGCTGCCACGAATAAGCCACCTACTTTTGGTGAAAGTTCTCCATGGTCGAAAACATCAGATAAGGCTCCATAAACGGCAACAGTGATATTGACAGACCTGGAAAGAATGAAATTTTATTTTATTCCTTCAGATTAATAAGTGATATTATTTGTTGCATAAAATAAAGTTTTTACTCATCTTTTTACTTACATAAAAATAATATATGTTGAGTAGGTTCTCGCGTACGCCGCACCAAGAGTTTGTAGAAGTTCACTTAAATTCAACCATAGGATACGATATTGAGATAATATCTTCGCTGTACATTTTTTCTGCACTTCCTAAAATATAAAATCTATAATCAATAGCTATATTTACCAAATATGAAATCAGCTTTATCTTTTAGCATTAGTTGATTGTATATAACTTTATCATTTTAAAATAGATGACGTAACCATACTATACTCATTCATGCCAACTGTTCATACTTGTACGGGTCGCTGAATGTTGAGTAGATATAACAGTGTTTTCTAACTAAAGGAACAATACTTTATTTTGTATAATTGAGTCTAACAATTATTCTCAACGAAATTGTAGGCGAGTTACACATAGTCCCAAATCCTTACATCAGCATATTACCATACAATTTACCAACCCTTTCTCTTAATCATCCATAACTCATATCCCGTCATCCAGAAACTTGATCAATCTAATATCAACATTCTGTTATTTTAATATGCAATTGTCCTTACTTGCATTGCTGAGATCATCATCTTAAATTTAAATTCTTAGCTTGAATTAAGAAACAAAGAGAATGCTCATAGTATTCTTATCATTACAAAAGCAGCCTTTTGAGAACTAGTAAGTGAGTTGAGTTGCAGTAAGAATTGAACTGCAGTAAAAGTTGAGATTCAGATTTAGTTGAGTTGCAGTAACAGTTAAGTTACTGTTACAACTATTTGCAGTTAAGTTTTGAAGTGTTGTTGCTGTTAAAACCACAAAAAGTGCTAAATCAATTAAACAGTTTAAAGTGAAAACAAAAGTGCTTTCATTTAAGATACTCCGGGGTAAGAATCTCCAGGAATCAATTTTTTTTATCTTTTTAACTTTGAATAACGTAATTCGCGTGAGTTGGAATCGACGGTCTGAATAATAGATTTTTTCTACCTCTGTTGTATTTTACCAATGCCCCCTCACACAGGTCCAAAAGCGAATGCATGGCGTCACAATAGGTGGAAGACTTGTACACCTACTAACCTGTTCTTTAACAGATGTTTACAGTTCCTACGATGACGCCATGTTCCAGGCCTGAGTAAGCAGGCGTTGGTTTTACTTTATTTCCTACCTGTACCCCTGGTACAGTGTCGCTCAAAAGTTAGGTCCTTAGGTGACGTTGGCGACAATTGATGACAGATGATGAAAGCCGCCGAAAGTCACAACCTTTGAGGAACAAGATAAAACCGGAGTGGACATCCATGTGTACACGTTGTCGCAACTACCCCTGCGACCGCCTGCCTAACTACGTGTCTTTTTGCACCTACCCCTGCGACCGTGATTCTAAAGCTAGTTAAGGGGAACCCAATGGGTTGTCACAAGAAAGTAAACAAACGCTTATGCACTCGTAAATATGGTTTTATTGCAAATAACACTTCACAGAACAAAAAAATAGCATTGAATACAAATAAAGCATTATGGCCACTCAGGATAGAAAACACTTTCCTAGCGATAACCCATCGTTTTCTAGCAATAACGCACGTTACACTTTTTATTGAGTTCCTCGCTCCAATTTACAATGTCACTCCTTAAAATGTTGTTATCCCTAAACCAGGTGTAATATAACTTTCACTACAGCCAATATGTACCTCCGGACACGTTCTCGAACCGAAATAACGACTAAATTCCGAATCGTATCTCACGCGCCAGGTAAATTTCGCGTCCATGTTTAGTCGTCAAATTGACAATCTGGCTCTCGAGAGGAGAAATTGTGGAAATTATTGGAAATGAAATGACAATCATGCTCAGAAGGTGGTCGTATCATTTTCTATGGAGCTTATATGAGCATAGCCTCTCCATTTGTTCCGTTCCTCAAAGGTCACAACTGCTAAACGTGGGTTCCTCATTTTTTTAACTACTACCAGCGATGTGTTTGTTTTAAGTGTTCGAATGATGAAGAACCCCAACTGGAGGCTGCTCGCCGCCAGCGTAAAAGACGTTCTAGCCTGGGTCTAGACCAGAAAGCTGCTGTGTGAGCGAAATTATCGCGCTGCGACTGAAACGCCATTTTTTGGTGAACATGTGAGCAGTTTTCTATCTGGCGGGTACATTGAATGAAGGTAAGATACGCACCCAGCCCGATGGTGAGGCGCCGTGATTTTGGAGCTGCATGCGAGGAACGGGGTTTGTTTTGACAGCTGATGACACTGAATGTGCTCCAATGCTTTTGCGGGGTATTTGCGGGCGGCAGGATACGTAAAGGCCTGATGTTGAGGTGGTGTATGCTTGAGAATGTAAGCTGGAAGCAGGAGTTGATATGACATCAGGTGCGCTCGGGTTGGAGCGCCTGGGGTTTATTATGGAGTCACCACTTGTGACAAGGGAGACGGATGTTCTTCTGGAGGCGCAGCGATCAATGGCGATATACATATGTATCTTGAGTAGCTGTTGAAGAAAAGCGGCCTTCGAGCATGTTAGGTTGTGACTCAGGAGTGTCTTCGACGAATACAGGCGTGAGCCATTTTGTAGATATGTTAACCACTCGTGCGTTGATATCGATTGTGAATAGGACAACATTGTGAGGCCCGGAGTATGGCTGCGGGTGAGACTTTTTACTGCGTCGTTTCTTAAGAAAACATGCGAACACGTGCCAAGGTTTTTGTTGACCAATATCGACCTACGATTGCCATGTACTGATGGTGTCAGGCGAAGATGTTTCATTGTGAAACGAAGCTGTGGAAGGGATGAGATGGTAGCAGTCTTTGCGTATAGAAGCCTTTTAAATTGCTCCTGTGAAAAGTTTCCAAAAATTAAATTAATTTTTTAAAAAAACGTCAGTCTTAAGTTAATTTTTATCGGAAAAAGCTTATATTGTCGAAGTTATCGACTCAGGAAATTCAATCGAATATTACTTTACTTCGATTAGTAAAGAAAAGCAAATAACCAAAGAAAACTTCAGAGCCGCTGATAGCCTGACGGCTCCCCACCGTTGAGGTAACCTGTTGAAACGACGAATACGAAACTGGCGATAGTCACCAAGAGAAAATATAACGAAGAAAATTCCGCAGATGAAGGATGCAAGCTGCAAACAATAGATGGCAATCCACAAATGACCAAATTTCAAAAATAAAATGACGAACTAAGGCTAGAGATACAGTCTCTGAAAGATCTATTCAAGAAAGGGATGAAGCCTCAAAAGACACAGCCTCAAAATCAATGGCAACAGGTAACAAAGGTGAAGAAAAGCGCAAAACAAGCAAATTCAGAAGAAGTTCTAAGTGCTGGTGGCACCAACAAGAGTCAAAACTATTTTGCAGCGCTGGGGGGGTTGACCAAAGAAATGGAAATTGAAGAAAACATCTAAGATAATTCAAATCAAGATAATGACAAATTTTATTCAGTATTTAAAAAATAAAAATAAGGAGAAGAAACCAGCCCACAGTTCTGTTGGTTCCTCTAAGAAGGCTTCTAAAAAGGCAGAAAAAGTTCCGCCAATCAAGCTGTTTCAACAAAGTGGAAAAGATATGGTTTGGCTACTGGCAGCCAAAAATAAACTAACCAATTTCGAGATCAAAAGAGTTAATGCCGAAAAGTAACTATCAGGACAAAATCACTGGTTGATTTCAAGTCAGCCAAAGATGCGCTGAATTCTTGGGAGATTCCACTCTTCACTTATACCCAAACAGTGAAAAAAATCAGACCTTTTTGTTGAAAGGTTTGGACTTCAGGTGCTCCAGGAAGCTGCACCAAAAATAGAATTTATTTTAGTCAAAGCCATTGTGACAAGAAGGCCGACCGTAGATAAGAAGAATTTACCACTTTACCTGGTACAAATTACTAATAAGAGCAGTTCAAGTGTCCTTCATCAAATGAGGTACTTGAATTTCGAGTGGTGAGGTGGGAACACCTCCAGAAAAAAGGAGTCAACCAGTGTTACCACTATAAAAAATTTGGTCCTTCGGCTGCCAACTGCGCCATGCACTATCGGTGCATAAAATGCGAAGACGTTCATGCTCCCGGTGAGTGCAAATTGGCTGTAATGGAGCTTAAAGAAAAATTATACTGCGTTAACTGCGGTCTTTTTGGTCACCCGGCATCATATCGAGGATGCTCCCGATATCAAGATGCAAAAGTTAAATTGCTTCAAACCAAACACAAGTAAACCGTGGTGCCATACCTTCCAACTTCGTAAAGCTCGGAGTATCATTCGCACTCGCCGCTAGAGGACCAGCAGAAAATGCCGCAAATAATGTAAATAATGTAAGTGGCAATAATGAGCTGCTTCTTAAAATTTACCAGCAACTTAATTCTTTATCCGAGAAAATCGACAAACAAGATTCAAAAATTAACTTTGTTTCTCAGCGTTTAGGTCTTTCAAATGCCTCAAAATAAGTTGTCATTCAGCCGCATTCCCACGGATAGGATTCATCTCATCTCGATCAACGTCAACTCCATTGTTACTTTACATCGGCGTGATTATCTCCTTGAATTCATTGCCAGACAAAAGCCTGACATCGTGCTTCTCACCAAAACCCACCTCAGTTCATGGCATTCCATGGAATTCAAGGATTTTGAGTTCGTAAGAAACGACAGGGTAACAGGTGATGGGGGAGGTGGCACCGGGATATTGGTTCGAAGACCCTTCTTCTTCTTCTTTGTAGCACTACAGCCCCTCTCGGGCGTTCGCTTAGAGATAGTTAGAGTATCTCATTTTCATGACCTTATTGATTTTTTCGGAGGTTGGTTTGATCAGTACCATGCTCCCGTGTGCCTGCTTAGCTTTGATATGATCTGATTAAATCAGTACATGTCACCACTGAGTGAGCACTGGTAGTCTGTCCGGAAAATCCCCTGAGCTAAATCACGTTGCTCCCAACGAGATTTGAACCTGGGACCTTCGGTTTATGCGTTCATGCTCTAACCACTAGACGACACGGACCCTATTGTTTCCAAAATATTGAAAAAGTTGCATTCAAAACCTTTGAATTCCTTGAAATATCCGTTACCAAAATTTCACTGCCAGGTGGGGATAACCTCTTCGTTATCTCTGCCTATGCAACTGGTCGAAATGTTTACAAGTTCAAGGAGGAGCTCAATTCCTTGTTTGAAATACTCGAATTGAACAGGCTGCATAGTGATTATATTCTAGCTGGTGACCTGAATGCCAAGCATACATCATGGCTGAACGCCACCAATAATCCAAGAGGTGTATTCTTGAAATCTTAGATAACAGAGAACCAAATTAAATACAGATGCGCCCTTACTGGGTCGGAGTTCCCAACATACTCTAGGAAAAATTCATATTTTGACCCCTGCATTACTGACGCAATACTTGAATTCAGCTTCAATAGTCCTCAACGTAAACTGCAGATGCTTTCTTACGATAGTGACCATAACACAATCGTAATGGAAATCAATCATCAAAGTGATTATCTCTTCCTTATTTCAGTTCAACATGAAAATCATCGGTTGAATTTCAGTAAAACAGACTGGGGAAAGTTTCGAAAGAAGCTTAATCGAGAGTACCAGAAGAAAAATGTCCTCTTTCTAATAATGGCAACGCTTGCTAAATAACTAACGATGAAATAGATCACTATTTGTCGAAGTTAGAGAAGCTGACGTTAGAAACGATTGAGGAAGTAGTTCCCAAGATTCAACATCGAAACAATATGGAAGGATATGAAACACCAACCATTGCAAGGTTCAAAAGATTGAAAAGCCCTCTTCTCACAGGCGACAACAATATTGTCGCGTGTTATTGGTTCGCGGCCTATAATTTTAACGTTCCGGGAAGGTGAAAACGCAATGTCTTTTAATTTAAGTTAAAAGAGTTTATTTAATTAAATAAAATGCACAATAATCAGTTAACACTTTCACTAATTTCAATTGTCACTATTAAAATGCTACTTTACACTTGTCCATAAATTTATATCGCAATTGTCTTCTCAAAATCACCTCACTATTACTTGTTCGCTTTTCAATTCGCTTTCCACACACTATCGCAAGTTTTTATCGCGGTCGAATGAATGATGATCCCCCCATTCATTCAGCTCACCTTTATATAGGGTCTCTACCTATTCACCCATTTCTCGTACATTGGCGAATGTTCTACCGAGAGGTACCTGGTAGGTTCGAGTAAATTAATGAATGGAGTGACGTCACTTGCAGATGTTGATCATGCTTTTTGGGTTCTCGTGGGTTCGAGTAAATTCATTTGTTGACGTTCTTAATGATGATGAAAACAATTGCGACAGTAGCTCGCAGTTCCCCCCCACCTCAGTTCTTTTCGCCCCCAAAAGATGTGTCACTATTTGTAGTCAATTCTCCCTGGGTGTAATATGGGGCAAGACGGTCCAGATGCACGATTTTCATTTTAGCTCTCGGCTTACGATGTTCCTGTATTCGGTATACGACGTCGTTGATTCGCTTTGTAACTCGGTATGGTCCCTCCCAATTATGTTGCAACTTTGGAGACCTACCCTTTCGCCGTTGCGGGTTATAAAGCCACACCAAGTCATCTTGCTGGAAGCCAGCAGAATTAGCCTTTAGATCATACCTGGTCTTCATGCGGTCAGTAGCCGATTCGAGGTGTTCTCGCACTGTTCGATGTATCAGGTTCAACCGTTGTCTTGGATCACTTGCGTACTCCGAGACCGTTTGGGGTTTCTCAGGGGGTGTTCCGAACTTTATATCGGCTGGCAAACGAATAGTCTTTCCAAAAATGACTTTGGCTGGGGCTTGGCCCGTTGACGCATGTTCAGCGGCTCTATACGCCATTAAAAATAGTGGGATATGTCGGTCCCAGTCCCTTTGGTTCTCGTAAACCATTTTGGCCAGGTGTTTATTGAGCGTGCCGTTGAAACGTTCGACCATTCCATCGGATTGGGGATGCAGCGGTGTTGTCCTCGTTTTCCGTATTCCCAGCTGCTCGCACATTTCGCTAAAAACTAGTGACTCAAAGTTTCGGCCTTGATCCGAATGTAGTTCACAAGGCACGCCGTACCTGCTGACCCAATTTAACACTAGCTGTTCGGCTACAGTAGTTGCTTCCTGGTTGGGAATGGGGTAGACCTTGGGCCACTTGCTGAAATAATCAGCTACAACCAGCGTGTATCGATTTCCCCATTCAGATTCAGGAAAGGGTCCAGCGATGTCAACAGCAATCCTTTCAAACGGTACCCCCACGTTATAGGTTTGCATTTGTCCTCTCAGTCGTCGTTTTGGACCTTTGACAGAAGCGCAAATTGTGCATCTGCGACACCAGTCCTCTACGTCTTCTCGAGCGTGGAGCCAGTAGAACCTTTCCCGCAATTTCGCTAAGGTTTTGTTAACACCAAGATGGCCTCCCGAGGATCCTTCATGCATTTCCTTTACCACATCGTTGGTTCGGCTTTTGGGTAGTATAGTTTGCATCCTATAGGAGCTGCCATCCGCCCTTTCCCATTTCCGCTTGAGTACACCACCCTCCACCTGAAGGGAGTTCCATTGTGCCCAATAGCTTTTCAGGGTTGCGCCATGCGTTGAAACGTCCTTCCACTCAGGTCGCCCAGTCGTCTCCTTCCATACGAGCAATGGTCCGATGTCTTCATCGGCTAGCTGGGCATTTCGAATCTCCTCCGATGACCAACCTTCATCGAATTCAGCCGTTATCAGTCGCAGATCAACGGGCGGTTCCTTTTCCTCAATCCGTCGGCAATGCTTGCAGTTAGCTGGACATGGGCGACGAGATAGGGCGTCAGCATTTCCATGAACTCCGCCCTTTCGATGAACAATTTCGTAGTTGTACGACTGCAATCTTTCGATCCATCTCGCAACTTGTCCCTCGGGGTTTTTGAAGTTAAGTAGCCATCTCAGCGATGCATGGTCCGTTCGAAGAACAAATTTCTGGCCATATAGGTACTTGTGGAACTGCTTGGTGGCCTCTATTATAGCCAATAGCTCCTTCCTGGTCACACAGTAGTTCCTCTCACTTTTTGAAAGAACTCGAATGTAATACGAGAGGACTCTTTCTTCGCCATTGATCTGCTGGGAGAGTACAGCTCCAATACCACCGTTGCTTGCATCAGTGTCAACTACAAACATTTTTCCGGGTTTCGGATACGCCAGCACGGGTGAATCACACAGCTTTTCCTTCAGGGTCTCAAAGGCTGTCTGGCATTGTTCGTTCCAGACATACGGACGATTTTTCTCGGTTAGCTGATGGAGACACTTAGCTATTTTGGCAAAGTCTTTGACGAATCTTCGATAGTAGGTTGCCAGACCCAGGAAACTTCGTAGTTGGCGCTTGTTGTTTGGTGTTGGCTAGCTTTTCACGGCTTCAATCTTCTCAGGGTCTGTTTTGACCCCGTCTGCTGATACGACGTGTCCCAGGTATTTTACTTCAGCTGCGAAAAGGGTACACTTGTCGGGACTAAGTTTCAAATTTGCCAGTCGTAGCCGGGAGAAAACCTCTTCTAAGTTCCGCACATGCTCTTCGAACGTTCTCCCGATGACGATGATGTCATCTAGGTACACCAAGCAGATTTTCCAGGTTAGACCACGTAGCACGTATTCCATCAAGCGTTCGAAAGTGGCTGGAGCATTGCAAAGCCCAAATGGCATCACTACAAACTGCCACAATCCGGTCCCAACTGAAAATGCGGTCTTCTCTCGGTCTTTCTTGTCGATTTCTACCTGCCAGTAGCCACTCTTGAGATCTAGTGTAGAAAACCATTTTGGGTCGGTTAAAGTGTCCATGATGTCATCGATGCGTGGAAGCGGGTAACTATCTTTCTTAGTGACGTCGTTAAGCTGCCTATAGTCGACACAAAAACGAGTGCTACCATCCGTTTTCTTTACTAGAACTACAGGCGCGGCCCATGGACTGACAGAAGGTTCAATAACGCCTTGTTTTTCCATGTCTGAGATCAGCGCGCTCACTTCTCCTTGTTTGGCTATAGGGAGACGTCTCGGTGCTTGTCGAATCGGCTTGGCTCCCTGTGTATCTATGACGTGAGTTACCAGACTCGTTCGGCCTTGGTCATCCGGGCTTGTTGAGAAGATGTCACTGTACTTGGTGACCAGATCAGAGGCTCGTTTGAATAGCTGCACTGGCAATTTGACATGCTTCAATATTGCAGACGTTGATTCCCGGGCTTTGTCTGTGTCTTGCCTCCTTTTGCAATGATAGTCGTGAGTAGCTTCCAAAGAGGTGATGGTGGAAACAGGCTGGCAGCTGCCGATGACTTCTCCCGCTTTGATGCTCGTGGTTGAATCTGCGGTGTTAAGGACTCTAACCGGCACATATCCGTTCCTTAAAGATCTTACAAGGCTTCGTCCTACAATCAAACTGCGCAATGCGGACGTCGTCGTTGGCTCTATCAGATAAGATCGGTGGTCTCCAGAATCACCATCAAGCTTGGCCCATACAATGCTTTCGGAAGAATTCGGTACATCAGTGTCAGTACATACCACTACATTCATCTTGTGAATTTGGACGCTGGGATCCTCCATCAGTACTTCGACATTCTGCCATTTCAATACACGTTTGCCCAAATCCAACGTGATTCCATGTGGTCGCAGAAAATCCATTCCGAGAATGCAGTCATCCATAATGTTCGCGACCAGAAAATTATGTCGGAACACAAGGTCTCCCAACTGTATCTGGAGGTTGACCTCTCCATGAACAAGTACAGTTTCTCCCGTAGCTGTCCGTAGTGAGAAAATTCTGCCCTTGTGAAGTTGTTCCTGTCTAACTAGGTCTGGTCGGATAATCGATCGGGTTGCACCAGTGTCGATTGTTATGGTGCAGTGTTCTCCGTCAACTTGACCCGGAAGGCATAAGTCCGCTTCTCCACGATGTAGTCTTGACACGATGATGGTGGTGCTGGGGACGTCGATCCTCCTAGCCAACCTCTGCCCCACGAAGTTGACTCTTACATGTTTCCCGACCCCTCTGTTTGAAAGGCTTTCATTCTGGGCTCCTGACTCGGTCTGGATCTCCTCCTAGCTGCACACCCTGGACATTAGCTCGGTTTTCTTTGCTTCTTGCAGTCTCTTTGCAGGTGCCCCTTCTCTCCGCAATTCCAGCATCTAGGCGCACCATTTACATGCGGGTCTCGCTCAATTTCCACGCGCCCACACCTGCACTCGTGTGTCACTACCTCACGCACCCGGGCAGTGGTACGAGTCACATTTTTCGCTGCCTTGAGGCAGCCAATGCGTCCTTAACCGTTTGCTTTTGAGCTAAACGCACGGCTTGTTGCAATTCCGGGTCCTTTAGTGCGCTGATGAATGCTTCTGTCGCTGCATCATCTCGATGTTCTGGGTCGTAGGCTGGATAAGCCAAAAGTGCCAGTCGCTCAGTGTCTTGGGCCAGCTGCTGTAGGGTTTCACCAGACTTCTGCATTCGATGCCTTAGCTGTGACCGATAAATCTGCTTTAGATCGTCTCCATAACGCATGTTGAGCGCATTCATTATAGCATTCGGGTTTGAGTGCGATTCAACGGGGATCGTCTGCAACAGCTCGGCAGCTGGGCCTCTTAGAGCAAGAATCAATGCAGTTGCTCGTTCCTGCTCATTCCAGTGATTTATGCGAGCGGCTGCTTCGAACTGGGTTTTGTAAATAGTCCAGACCGTTTGCCCATCGAATATTGGTGCTTGCACATTTCTAGATGAGCTTTGCGCTGCGGTTTTAATTGGGGCTGGTGAGGCGGTTACTACTGCCTTCGCTGCTTCCAAGTCCTTTTTCACTTTTTCCATCTCATGGTTGACCTGGCTGATCTCAAGGTTGATTCTCTCCTCGACCTGGTATACCTTCTCCTCGACGCATTTAATTTGGCTGTTGAGACTACTGAGCTCCGCTTTTATTTCGGTTGACTGTTTTTCCAGCTTCTGTGCGATGTCTGCCTTGATTTCGGACGCTTGTTGGTCTAGCTTCGCTGATTGTTCATTTAGCTTCACAGCTAAACTGGATGTCTGTTCATTTAGCTGCGCTGATTGTTCCTTTAGCTTCGCTGATTGTTCATCTAGCTTCGCAGTCAGACTCGATGACATCAGCATTAACATTTGCATTAGCGCATTTTCTGGCTCCTTCGATTTTGGTGTTTCTACTTCTCCACCTTCTGCGCCTTTTTCCGCATCTGAGAACTCATCCGAATCCAGATTCACGCCTTCCGACTCGATCGCGTCACGCAAGCGTGCAATCAGTGTGGCCTTTGTACCTTGCGTAGCCAGGTTTTGCTGTTCCAACTCTTCCTTAAGCTCCGACATGGTCAATTCATTAATTTTTAAGTTTAAGCTTCGTGGCATTTTTAATGTTTCTTTAAATTTTACTATTGTGCACTATAAAAATGTTCAAATTTTCACTCTCAAAATTTTTCTTTCGCGCTTCTTGACACCACTGTCGCGTGTTATTGGTTCGCGGCCTATAATTTTAACGTTCCGGGAAGGTGAAAACGCAATGTCTTTTAATTTAAGTTAAAAGAGTTTATTTAATTAAATAAAATGCATAATAATCAGCTAACACTTTCACTAATTTCAATTGTCACTATTAAAATGCTACTTTACACTTGTCCATAAATTTATATCGCAATTGTCTTCTCAAAATCACCTCACTATTACTTGTTCGCTTTTCAATTCGCTTTCCACACACTATCGCAAGTTTTTATCGCGGTCGAATGAATGATGATCCCCCCATTCATTCAGCTCACCTTTATATAGGGTCTCTACCTATTCACCCATTTCTCGTACATTGGCGAATGTTCTACCGAGAGGTACCTGGTAGGTTCGAGTAAATTAATGAATGGAGTGACGTCACTTGCAGATGTTGATCATGCTTTTTGGGTTCTCGTGGGTTCGAGTAAATTCATTTGTTGACGTTCTTAATGATGATGAAAACAATTGCGACAGTAGCTCGCAGAATTATTTGTACATGTAATTATTTGAACATGTAACAATATTTATCGGCGATGTTTGGACTACAACCATTCCTCGTTGGCTTTGTTGAAATTACACCTGACGAACATCCGGAACTCCATCCGTTCATACTTCAGGAGTGAGGTCGGTAATCAATGGGTGGGAAAACTGAGGGGTGTTAGCCCACAGGACCCAGATGGTGGTTTCACGAAAGTGAATAGCTTATTCCGTAAGAAGCCTTGAGTGAAGGTATCGAATCTGGATGTCGCTAGTGATGAGATAAATCTTCTCGATAGGGCTGGTATCGAAATTGACAGTACGATTCCGGACAGAAATGGCCAAATTGCCAATTTGGTTTTCGTACCAGGCATTCAACCATACATGCGATAACGAAAGTAACCTCAGACATCTGTTGGAAACTAAACAACAAAAAATGTGTTGGAGCATGTCTCGTTGATATAGAGAAAGCTTTTGATTTTTTGTAACTGATGGAAATTTGACGGCAATGCGCGACTTCAAGGTCTTGAATTGTCTACAGTAGGGAATTGTTACTGCGCCCCCACTTTTCTCAATATTCATTCGCAAGCCATTGAAGGGCTCTGATTTTAACGTCTCGCCAATGCGATCATTGGTAGTGTTTGCTGATGATGAGCTCTATACTGACAATTGGCGAATGAAAATCAATGCGCAGAAGTGCGGAACAATTGTCTTTTGGACAACGCTGCAGGGGGCCAGTCAAGACCTGAAACGTAATTGGAGGCATTTCCACATTATGGCTCGTGAGGGTGGTTAAGAACGGGTGTCACATAAATCCTGTGTTCGATACCTCGGCGTTTATCTCGATCAGTATATGTACTATACTGAACATGCCAAAATAATGCTCAGTAAACCACAAAAAGTAGTCATGGCCCTTTGACGACTCTTTCATTCCAGATACATTGATCAAAAGGTCAAAGTTATTTGTTACAAGACCCTGGTTAGACCATTTTTGACATATAGATGTCAGATCTGGTACAACCAGAGTGCTTGTACAATGGAAAGATTAAGAGTTTTCGAAAGGAAATGTCTTCGTGTATGTACTGGTTTGTACAGAAAGCCTGAGACGAATTGGAAGCACTTTATATCGAATAGAAGAATTTATCAAACTGCTAAAGTAACAAAAGTCGATATCTTCATATAGAGACTTTTTTGGAATCATATCGCAAGATCTGTAATTGTCAGTAAAAAGCCGTGGATTTCACAGCCGTTCCATCCTACCGACGGGTATATTGAGACTTGTCTCACTACTGGCTTCATTCCTTCCGACGCATTCGTGTATTTGAACATGAATTGATATGTTTTTGATTCTGACGGTGTCCCAATCATATATCACATATATCGACGGGCCACCGATAAGAAGATAAAATATCCTCCGAATTTGAGTTCACGAGACCAACAATTCCAGTGGAGATACTCATTTGCTAGATTCTTTGAGGCTGGTCGAGCTGAAGCGAAGCAATCAAGGTATTGGTGGATGAATGACAATGTCTAAATTCCTGTTTATTTTCTGTTGTTTTCGTTATTTAGTTTTTTAGTTTCATCTCATTATCACATCTAGTGTTGTTATTTATTTGTATTGTAAATTAGAATGGATTTCAGTATAAGATATCGTTTTTTTCGTTGATTAAATTTGTTTAGAATCAGGGTGTAATATATTAGGTATAGGATAAAAGTTTACTGCTGTGTTAGTAATATAATTAATTTTTGAATAGTGTTGATTGGTTATTTCTCTTTTTTCCAATTGAATCAAAAAATATGTAATAATCTTAATTAATTTGAATGTGTAAAGTAATTGACTCTTCATGTAATGTGTTAATTTTTTTATAAAAAGGTAGCCTAAAATTACTTGCGTTATACACATGGCACATTAATAAACAAAAGTAAGGCTGTAAACGTAATAAAAAGCTAAGAAAAATGAGATGAAATGAACATAATATATCCTTACTTATAATATTAATTGCAACATATTCTAATTTGGCACTTTTTTGAACAGAAACCACTCAGTTTAACATTAAAAAAATAATCACCCTACTTAGTATATGTTTCGATATGTTTTAGTTACGACTATACTTTTTAAGTGTTCTTCATTGTCACCACCGAGTAAAAACATTATTTTACCTTCTATACATGCAGACAGGTTTGAGATGGTAGACCTAGACCGTACTCTTTCATTCCAGATACATTGATCAAAATGTCAAAATTATCTGTAACAAGACCCTGGTTCGACTAGTTTTGACATATGGATGTCAGATCGGGTACAACCAGAGTGCTAGTACTATGGAAAAATTAAGAGTTTTTGAAAGGAAATATCTTCGTGTATACGAGGTGTGACAATTAAGTAATGAGACTGATTCCATGAAAACCGAATATTTAAAAATTATTCTACAACTCTGCCATCTTCTTGAAATTAGTCCCCTTGGGCAGCTATACAACGCTTCCAGCGCATTTTCCATGCTTCGTAACATTTCTGGAATGCTTCGACTGGGATGTTCACGAGTACCCTCGCCATGGCCGCTTGGATGTCCGTAATCGACTCAAAATGGATTCTTTTGACCACAGATTGGAAACACCAGCTCTCATAGGCTGTAATAACTCGATCAAGCAGCGTGGGATTGTTTTTCACTTGTTCTAAACAGTCTTCTGCGATGGTCATTCGATGTTACTTTTGCTCCTCAGGAAGGTTCTTTCGAACCTTCTTTGTGCACAACTTTTTCATCCCTAAATCGTCGGACAAAATTTGTCTGACTGCTTCACGGTCCATACCCAGTTTTGAGGCCAACATTGGAACTGTTAAACAGCTATCTTCACGGATTAGGGTGCGCACACGCTGCGAATTTGCGTTAGTCCGCACCTCCCGCTCCAGGTCTCGTCTTCCCCGCTTTCAAGCCCCTTCTTAAACTCTTTATGCCATCGAAACACCTGGTCACGACTAAAAGCACTATCATCATGCACTTTTGTCCCATCTGGAGCAAAATTTTATCGCAACGCGTTGCTCTTGATTTCGTTTCTCCATTTTCATGATGAGCACCACCAACACACGTCTACTCAACACGACACAGCAGGCGAACTAATCAAGCTAGAGTGATGATAAATATATCAATAGAGAGGGAAAGGATGTCGAGGAAGGAGAAGGGAATTTCAAGGTCGCAGGTTTACCACAAGCGTGGCAATAAAATTAATCTCATCACTTAATTGTCACCTTTCGTATACTGGTTTGTACAGAAATCCTGAGACAGATTGGAAGCACTTTATGTGGATATCTTCATATTGAAACTTCTTTGGAATCATATCGCAAGATCTTTGACTGTGAGTGAAAACCCTTAGATTTCACAGCCATTCCACCCTTCAGACGGGTATGTTGGGACTTGCCTCGCTACTGGCTTCGTTCCTCCAGAAGCATTCGTGCATTTCGAGATGAATTGATTCGTTTTTAATTCTAACGGTGTCCCAATCATATATCACATATATCGACGGGCCACCGATAAGAAGATAAAATATCCTCCGAATTTGAGTTCATGAGACCAACAATTCCAATGAAGATACTTACTTGCGATATACGTTGAGGCTGGTGGAGCTGAGACGGAGCAATCTGGGTATTGGTGGCTGAATGGCAATGTCTAAATTATTCGTGTTTATTTTCAGTTTTTGTGTTTTTCGTTACTTAGTTTTTGAGTTTCAGCGCATTATTGCTATATTTAGGATATGTTAGGTATATGTTATGTTTATTAGATTAGGTTTAGAGATAAGGTTAAACGCTAAGGTTAGGAATATTGTAACCGAATATTTTTTAGTATAAGATAAAGTCCTTAATTAATTTGAATTTGCTATAGTTTTTTTGATAAAATGTATTTAATTGATAACGTATAAATTTAGAGAGTTTACGTTTTTTATTGTTATTTTTTGGAATTTGCTCGATATTCTTTTAAAATTTATAACGAATAGTATTGAATAAAGCGCTTCTGACTTTGACTTTACATCGACAGAGTCGAAGTTTCATGATGTGGCGTGAAGTTGGCATCTCAGAGCAATAAGAAATGGAGGGGTTACAAGCAAAATAACTTCCTGAAAACACCCCCACCGGCGATGTGAGCGCAGCTTCCATCAAAGAGTATAAGATTGCTGTCAGCGAAAGAAAACAATATTTTATACCAAGACCAAGGGCAGAGCATATATACTAACTAGCACCTGCAATCGAGGAGCTGTCAAAATGAAAAGAGAGGCAAATAAACGTGTAAAAGATGGATTAAAGTTTACCTTGTGTTGGTAAAATGGCAAGCAAATTCAAGTTTTTGTTTACCATACATGAACACTTTTAGTCTAATTCTCTCTACTCCATAAGTACCGTAGGAAATAAAATTTGTTCTAATTGCAGCTGCTATTTAGTAGATATGCTCTGCCAAGGGCATTGTGGAAATGATCAAACATTGTAGGAGCATTTGGCGCCAAAGTTTAAAATTTTATGCATGTGAAGAAAATTTTATAATTGAATATTAAATTCAGAAATATAATGGTTTATTTGAAACGATTTTAAATTAACTTTGTAATTCATGCCGATTTTGTTTTAATAATTGGTAGCTTATATGAACCAGCTAACTGAATTTTGCTTTCCAAATGCAGTTTTATTTAATGATGATGACTCGTTTTCGCAATATTATAAATACAATCAGATGGATCATATAGCTGTTAGGAAATTCTGTTAGAGCAAGAGTTAAGTTTGAAAGTCTAGGTTATATGTCTAGGTTAGATGTCATAGGATAATATTAGAATAAGGTAAATTTTTTTGATGAAATTAAGTTCATACACTTTTAGATAGTCAAAAATTTGTTGTGCTCCCTGTGTTAAATGTAATTTTTGAATAGTCTTGGTTGTTTTTTTCTCCTATTTCCAATTGATGAATGATACATAGTAATATTCTATTTAAAAAATTTGATATCGTCTGTGACGAATTTTTTGATTGAATATTGCTTAAATTTAGAGAGGAACGTAGGCCATTAAATTTTGGAGTTCTTTTTATATTTTAAAGTTTGTTTTATTTTCGCAACGACTTATTAGATACAGCGCTTATGAATTTGGAAAAAAAGAAACCTATCTTAGGTAAGAAAGTGTTCACCAATGTCTTATTTTGTTGACAGATAAATAGACGACGTGAAACTGAGTTTTTTATAAAATTAAAAATACCACCTTCCTCCTATTTCAATCGAGCTTTTTACACGACTTTGGTGGAGTTTCGCTGAGTAGCGATTTGAAATTCAATATTAGTAACTCTTTTCTGCTCTCTTAATAAAATTTTTCGGCTTCAATTTACTCATATATTATATATATTTATGTAAATATTCAATTTATACGATATAAAAAATGAAACAAAGTGTGATTTTGAAATTGTTTAAGAAGCTCCCATAAGTCAATTTTTCCTACTGCTTTGTTGTACTTGCAGCACAGCACGAGCAACGAGTCAACTTTGACGTTACGGCACGAAAAAGAGTCTAGGGAGCCAACCAATACTGACGTTAGATAGGAAGCCATATGGCAGCAGCGCTTACTACCACACACATGACCATTAGTAGGCCGACTTTGCTGGCTAACTTACATGGCGTTATATGAAGAAATATGGAGGTGCCAAAGAAAATTCGAAGTTTTGTACGGTTTCGAGGCGGATTTCTACATTAAAATCCAGATGGTCCGCGGAGAACACAATAGCGCTCCTAGTGAAGTGAAAATTATTTCAGTTCTAACACCCGTTTAGTTTTTATCGCCTTCCAAAGTCAATTTATAGAAGTTTGTTAACATCTCAAAGCTGAGCTATCAGTCGAAGGTGCAAAACGTGTGCTTCATTTGCTCGTCTTGAAAAGTTTAGGAGTAAGAGTTGAATTTATAGCATGCACGAAATGCGTTCCGCACGTTTTTTATTCGGAAAAAAGTATATATTACAAAATACAAGCATTTGCTAATACCGCGGTTGGGTGACAGCTACCGGAAGCTTGTCCATAGTAGGCCGACTAATAGATATGCAAATTGCTACCATATGGCCTCCTATCTAACGTCAGTTTTGGAGCCAACTCGTACCAATTTGACAGCCCGACACGAAATCTGGCTCTCATCTCTTTCCAGATACTTTGTCTGGGACTGTCCCCTCCATTTTCTTATTGCTCTAAGGTTGGCAAGTTGGTAGCTGTTGATTCAAATTTCAAATAAATGTGACGTGACGTCTCCAACCGATTTTCGCGTCTTGGACTAAATCAATTTTCAGTGCGGTAATTCTAATTTAAATTTACTAACTTACCCTACGAAGGATACGTCCCTGGCATGCTTCCGATAGGTTTTTTTACAATCCCACATACATCACTTCATTTTTTTTTTCCGACATAACAAACTCGCGATCACAGTCAAGCTTTCCAGTTTAATTCATTATCACTTTTGCACTACATTCAACACGATTTGTCTTAAAAAACTGTTCTGTGTACAATTTCAAACTCAACTTAACAAGATGTTTCCCGTCATCTGTTGAATTTTCATGAATCATCTGTTTTCAATCATATGGTTGCTTTTTCGTTGACAATCCGGGGGTCAAAATATAAGAGGAGTGAGATTTTTGTGAGAGCAACCAGATAGCCACTTGAGTGTGTGGTTGCTCTAACGGTGTGAAAGGCGGGGTGATTTCAATTCGAATGGGATAGGAAGGTATGTATGTATTAAAAAACCTTCACTCACGTATGAATGATAATAAGCATATTTCGCGTCCATTGTCTTTGTTTGTATTTTAAGTACTTTATGAATGAAAACATTGTGAATGAAACTGCGTGAATGTAAATTTTGATCTTAAACCCTATTCGATTCGCATGATAAGTTATGAAAGGGATTGTGGGGTGATTGATTATCAAAGTATTTTTAGGGGTATTGGAAGAAAAGAAAAATTAGCAACCCGAAAAAATTAAATTGGTCTCGTTAATTTCAATCAATAAAAAGGGAATAAGTTAGATGAACCTGTAAGTAGTGCAAATTGCTTGGTACGGTGTGGGACCCAGAATGATCAAAACGAACTCTGTCTCTCAATTTTAGAGTCCAAACTGCAATGAAGATAAATTTGATAGCGATAAGGAAAGAGCGCGCTTTGATAAAATGGTGTAAATAATAGACGAATGGGAGCAGACCCGACCAAACTGTATGAAATAGGCGCAGTGAAACTAAATGCATTGAATACTTTTTATTTAATTGACCATTTGCATGCAATCACATCTTGGCCACAATTGTAACTTGAACAATAATTACCGGTGGCTCACTATAAACACTTTGCGGGAAGAAAATGATTTTTAGGCGTCCGGTTCAGAAATAAATTCACATGAACGATAGACACCCATTATCCACTATACCGCTGAAGTCATAGACAGTATAAACAAAAACAAAAAAAAAAACAAGCGGAACACATGTATACTGTTCGTTGAATGACTACTACTATTTAAAACCAAAAAGTGCATTATTTTAAACTTATGTGTTTGTAAAGGAGCAGCTTGTTTATTTGAGATCCATAGGCCAATTCTCTTTTTCTTGAAAAGTCGTCGAGCCTTGCCTTTTTAAGTGAGCAGACGCATTTCGACTACTTTGAGTCACCTTCAGTGTCTAAAAAATACGTGGAAGCGAATGACTTTATATATGTGTAGGATGGGTTAAGCGGGTTGACTCTTGGTTAGGAAAAGTAGAGGGATACTAGATTTTTGCGTTTTGGGTTGTTGAATGTTCATTACTTTTGGTTCATTTCGCTTCCATTTTTTTCGGAGATTGTGGTCTAGTATTGAGAAAATTGTATCGGAATTTGTAAAAGATGTTCGTGAATAAATTTCCTGTCTTTCTTTCTATGCTTATATATATCAAGTCTTTCTAGGATGTCAAGTCCCTGTCCTTTGCTTTATTTGTGTAACAATGTCATCGAGAAATGTCAAGCAAATGACCGAGACTTGAACTCTTGCAAAGACTTGAAATATATAAACATAGTAAGAAAGACAGTAAAATTATCAAAGAATAACTTTTTACAATTCTGACGCAGTTTTCTCAGTACTAGACCACACCATTCGATAAAAATGGAAGTGAGGCGGACCGTAACAAACGGGCAGTCAACAACCCAAAAGACAAAATCCTAGTATCCCTCTACCTGGCCTAATCTAGGGCTTACCTACTTAACCCACTCTACACCTATATGAAGTCACTCCCTTCCAAAAATTATTTAGACAAGATTCAAAGAAGTCAAAACACGTCTACTCACTTACAAAGGCAAGGCCCGACAGCTTTTCAAGAAAAAAATATAAAATGGTATTCAATATTATACGGAGCCATTTGTATAGAAGAAAATACAGGAGATACTCCTTAGAACTGATGGATTCAACAATATGAATGGATTTATTTTGGATATACCAAACAGAAGATGCACTCAATACTTTAATGCAGGAGCAGACTATTAAAATGTTACGTCGATCAAGCAGTTGTAAACCTCTTTTCTCTGCTTTTCCTTTTGAATTATTAGAAATCCGTATAAAATTAAGTCAAAACCATAGTTTATTCTAAATTGAAATTCTCACCAAATATACAAAAATTTTTCATTATTTAAAATTTTCTCACGAAACAAAATTCAAAGTTTTTTACCAAACAAACAAACTTTTAGATATTTATTTATCTTAGACTGAAAAATTTTGTTTTGCTTTAAATAACCCAAATTCGAATTTATCTTTTATGGTATATAGCTGAAGGACTATGTACGGAATATATAACAAATATAAATTGTTGTTTATACATCCTCTTTTCTTCCGTCAAATCAAATTTTCAGTAGAAGATGAAGGTGAGTATTTCATTGAGTGGGCTGGATTCTAGGTAAACCGTGACTAATTGGTTCAGTACTTTCGGCTTGATTCGCGGTGTCATAGTTTTTTGATTGTAGATTTTAGTTAGCCTAAGCCGTTTTTGTTTGATTCAAAGTAGGAATATGCCAGGCATCACGTCGGTATGTAGATCGGGAACGCAAGAGTTTTAAGTTTTGTCCAGATTGAAGGAAACGAAAGAGTCTGGCTTTATTTTTTCTTTTGGAAAATTATCCAACGCGTTTTGAAAAGGTCACTTTGGACGGTGGCTGAAAATCTTAAACGAGCATAGCTTACTCGCGATTAGACCCACGACAGTATTCCTCACTGAACTAGCTGGCCGACGAGCAGCATTCACGCAGTAGACTATAAGTGTCCGGACCTGTTGATCTTAAGGTTATGATTCATCAGCATAGCTCGATACTTCACGTCTTAAAATCGCCGGAAATCAACCGAAATCATTACAGGTTTCAATAGAAATATCTTGATGAGAGCTTTCGAAAACGTATTATTTTCTTCAAGGGTTGCAGGTGGAGCAGAAATATACGAGAAATTTGCATTCCCCCTCCCTTAGCGAATGGAAAAATGTGATCAAAAAATCTGAAAAAATCCTGGAAGTAGGTTTTTTTCAGTACAATAACAAACACTTTATGTGTTGAACCAACGATATATAAATAAATGGATGAGCAACGAGAACCTGTGTAATCGTTCATGAGGGAAGCAAATTTAAAACATAAATAACTTATAAATAACTTACGCTCTCGAAGCTATATGATTCCCTCTTTGTTTCCGGACGGGTTTTCTTTCCTCTCTTCAGAAGAATCGCTTCCCCCACTAACACCCGCGTGCACCTACAAAACTTCGTTTTTTACGTGCACACGATCGTGCCTTCGTTATCATTCGTTGAACAGTTTGAGTACAACACAACTAACGTTCTCTCACAGAAAATTCTTACGTCAAAGCTGATGAAAATTCGTAGAGGCGAGAAAATTTATGTGTCAAAGCCGATGGAAAATTCGTGTTTTTAATAAAAAAAAAGTGAACTAAAGTGCTGATTTCGTACACGCGATCTTCAAAATCAAAAACTTTATAAACGTGAACGTATTTCGGAGTGAAGTTAAGTGCAAAAACAAAAACATATCACTTCAAACCTCAACTTCACACAACTTTAGCGAAGGTTGCTAATTGCTTCGGCTCTCGCGACCGGTTATGGATCCACTACTCTCTATTTTTAGTATATGTGTTGCTTACTTAGCTATGCTAATGATAGTGTGGTTTCCGGATTTCACATTTTATTTAATAAAATTGACTAGGTACCTTTAAGTACAATGAAATTCTGTATTAAAGTTGATATGTATGCGAGTATAATAAGTTTTTTATAACGTACAGTTTCTTGAAAGCTGAACCGGATTCATAAAAGTTATAGTCATCCAAATTTTCATCAATTATAGCAAATGGAGATTTTATGATAACGGCCTCCTATCGAGCTACCCACTGTAACTTTGATTAGTTTTTAAAAAGGCGGAAAAAGTTATTTTTGCTAACCAGTGCAGTCATCATATTTCCAAAATGCATTGTGTTTATTTTAAATGAGCAGTGATGCGAATCAATAAGATCACAATTGAGATTCCTTTGCAATCTGCCAGCAAAGGAAAGAATTTGGCCAGAAAAGGAGTACAATGACTCGAACAGACCGAAGAATTATACAGAAAGCCTGTGAAAACCGTTTTTCTTCCTTACGAAACTTGCGTCAGGATCTAGAAGCCGAAGGAATATTTATATCGCGGATGACACTGAGAAGACGCTTAAGAGAAGCGAACTTACATGCCAGATGACCAGCGAAGAAACCGAAATTGACGGCCAAAATGCGCAAAGCTAGATTGGAATTTGCAAGGAATCTTCAACATTATTCCGTTGAAGATTTCCAAAAGGTAATTATCATATTTTCTGCTATTTTTTTGAATTTAGAGCAAAATTTTCGAATTATGATTTTTTTCCCTCATTTTTCAGATTGTATATAGCGATGAATGCAGGTTAGAAGCGGTAACAGAAAGTCACCAGTTAGTTTGGAGAAGGCCACATGAGCGATATAATGAAGCTTGTGTTGTGAGGACCGTCAAGCATCCACTTGCCATTATGATATGGACTTGCATTTCAGCAGATGGATGTGGGCTGCTGTATTTTGTCATCGGGACAATGAATGCTCTCCAGTACTCTGAGGTGATGGAAGACATATTAATTCCATATTTCAATTTTTTGAGATGCAATGGAACCTGCACCACCTTTATGCATGATGGTGCTCCATGTCATTGTGCCTAGTACGTGCGAAATATATTTGTTTGCAGCATTACCCCTGTTCTTCCATGGCCTGGCGATTCCCCCGACCTAAATCCTATTGAAAATATATGGAGCCTCTTGAAATCGGAAGTTTATGCCTCTACTAAGGAAACTATTTGTAATATATGGGAAAACAGTGACAAAATAAAGGGCATGATCGATAAGTGCATCGGCAGTATGCGCTTAATAAAGCTAAGGATGCACGAAATATAAGTATTTAAATAGTGTTGTATTTAATTTGTTATTAATAAATAGTCAATGAATAACAAAACATTTTTTCTATATTTTTTCGTCGTTTTAAGAAGGAGATCTTATGGTTCCTAAGTTTTTGATCAGGGACTTTATATGTATGTATGTGTATGTATATACACAATATGTAAATATATATATATATATATATATATATATATATATATATATATATATATATATATATATGTATATATATATATATATATATATATATATATATATATATATATATGTATATATATATATATATATATATATATGTGTATATATATATATATATATATATATATATATATATATATATATATATATATATACCTACATAAACACGAGTAAATATATATATATATATATATATATATATATATATATATATACATATAAATACATATATTGAAAGCCGTCGGACCTTGCTTTGTTGTGTGAGGAGACGCATTCGACCACTTCGAGTCACCTTCAGTGACAGAAGATGACTCGAAGTAGTCGAAACGGGGTCTGCTCACACAACAATGCAAGGCCCGAAGGCTTTTAAAGAAAAAGAGAATCGGCCTGAGAATATCAAATAAACAAAATTATTGACTACATACTTATATTGAAACAAAGATTATTCTTTTTAAAGCCCTTACCTTATTCAAACAATGTGAAAGTCCTCTTGAAGCTGTCTTTATAGCACGAGAGTTGATGTACCACAGCGAACAATTCATATTAATCATGATTATAATATGGTAATATGCTATGGTGTGCCAAAGAAGATATCCTGTAAAATTTATAATGTTAACATGTTAATTAATGTTTCTGTTGAAATACACACCATCTAGCATTGCACTTAAGGAAAGCAAGAATAAAATTGCACAGATAAAACAACCAATAAATAATATAAGAATTGACATTTTCAACCTAGGAAAGACTAGTGATGTTCCTGTTACTCGAAAGTACCGCACCTGGAAGTAAACATTCACATAAGTCTTCACACAAATTCAAATATATATCTTTAGCATTTAAAATATATATTCAGAAATTTAGCAGTTTAAAATTTAAAGTTAAATATTCACAGAATAATTATTGGTTGTGAATTTGTCAACGATTGCACCCTAAATCAAGAACCTTCGAAAGTAGTGTGTTGCAATACTTTATCAAGTTTTTTTTTTATTGAGTTGGAAAATTGCAACATCGCACTGCAACAATTAGAACGAGGCTTTTCATCTGTAAAACTGCGTCCACACCAGCGAAGATTCTGTCATTTTCAGCAAGTTTCGTATACATGTTCAAAATCATGTGACAAAATTGTGGTTCTAGAAGGGTTTCAGAGTTGAGATCCGACAACCTTTGGAGAATATAGGGTGGGCCAAATACAAGTTTCTTTTTAAAAATGTAATAAATTGAACAAAAATTAAATTTTTTTTTTATATCTTGGCTTTATTCGCAAGAACAAACCTTTCCGTCAGTTGTGAAATACAATTTCATTCATATGGGTGACATGGCTGGCGTGACAGTAATCCATCCTCTCAGCCCGATTTTCCAAGACATTATTGATGGTATCGGGCCCTATCTGAACAATAGATTGTTGAATATTCAATCTCAGTGCTTGAATCGTTTGTGGATTTTCCGCAGCGCCCATTAAAAAGAAGTTCAACGGTGTCAAATCGCAGCTTCGAGGTAGCCAACTGACATCGTCAAGGCGGCTGATTATACGATTTTCGAATTTCGTGCACAAAAGATCGATTGTTTGATGAGCTGTATGGAATGGCGTGCCATTCTGTTGAAACCGAAGGTCAGTCAAGTCCAAGTCCTTAATCTCCGGCCACAAAAAGTCAGTTATCATGTCTCTGTAGCGCTAGCCAGCGCTTCTCGATAACGTTATATGTTAATGTAGGAATTAAAAGATACCATGAGCGCCTACGGCACAAATCTTCACCTTGACACAGGGGCAAAACGACCAAATAGAGTAGTTACCCATCGCATTTTTGGTAAACGTATCATATTTTTGCTTTCAAGTTTCAATAGGAAACAAATATATTCCAGCATTATCACTTTGATTGACTCAAAAGCGAATACTTCAGCGAAGAAGAATGCTAACAGAGAAGTAAAGAACAAAACTATCAGAGGATCTGTTATTAGTTCAGAATTAAGTTAAAAAACGAGAGCAAATGATAGTAAATGGTCTCTGGGTCGTACATTGGGTTTACTGGTTGCCCAATGATAGGGCATTAAATGCCGAGAAACGCCAATAACTGCAAATACAACTTCAGCTCTGCTACCAAACCCTACTTAAACCTCCTTTGTAGAGATTGCTGGTAACTTTAACTTTTCGTAAAAGGCTGACGCCGGAAAGTGAAGGCGAGTCTTCTGCACGTGGTAAAGGAATCGAAGTAATAGCCTGGCCCCGGAATAAAGCTTGGGCAAAGAGCTAAACTCACCGTCCCTGGAAAACATATATTATTTCAAAATCTGTAACTCAGCCTTTGAGTGTATTGGATTCGGTAACGACCACGCAATTGAAAAAAGGACTGTGGAATTGAATCCTGGAATATCGGATCACTGAAAAACCCTTGCGCTGGTAAGGACCTTTAACAACAGGCTAGTCGATAAATTAAACGTACTGGCAATCCAAAAAATGAATTGAATTGGAAGTGATATTCAAGACACTAGATCGCACACAATATTTAAAAGTGGGAAGCCTACTGCAAACCGCGAATCCGGAGTGACCTTCATTATGAATAGGGAGTTCAAATCAGACATTATTGATTTTAAGGCAATTAATGGCCAGCTATGCGCGATCTATGTATATAAAAGCAACATAATACAAAATTTGGCTGATAAACGTACACGCCTCAATAGAAGGAAAGGATGAAGAAACGAAGAAAACGTTCTACAATCACCTGAAAAGACTATTTGGCTCATTGCCTACAAACTGTGCAAAAATAATTCTGGGTGATTTCAATGCAAAGGTTCGTAATGAAGTATATCGCCCCACAACAGCTAGAGAATATAGTCTCCACGCTGAGATAAATGATTACAGGATTAAGAAAAGATAGGCATCATATTTTAAGAACCTTCTAAATTCTTCGCACAGCTCCAAGACATCAGATGGAGTTTCTTGCCGCATCAAGCCCCAAAAGAATAACAAAGTGCCGGCATCGATGAGGTTCTAGTAGAGCCCATTAAATTTGTTGGCAGCTGAGCTCAACAAGTCATTCATAAAGTCATTTAGTACATTTGGCAATTAGAACATACACTAAATGAGTGGAGCTAATCAGTTTTATTCAATATCCACAAAAAAGATGAAAAGCAACAGTCCGAATCATAAAACCGACTCTCATCGGTTAAAGACACGGTCTTGAGGCACGTCAATGAACGGTTCCTCTCAAGGCATATCCATTCGGATGCTTGACGTCTACTCCAACGTGGTTGCTTGACAGACAGCTAGTTTAGAGAGGGATTTCGTTCGTGGATTTTGACAAGAGTAGACTGCGCTTGAATGCATTCTTTCAGCCACCAATTCAGAGTTTCCGTTTAAAACAAAGTAAATATCTTCTTCAACTAGATATCCACTTTACTCCACCATTCTCTTTCAAACCGTCCGACAAACCAAAATCGCAAACTCAAAAAAAAAAAAAGCACAAAAACACGTCACCGAATACGCTATCGTCGTGCCAGAAATACTCTAATTCAAAAATGACACATCCTACACTAACTGAAAACCACAAACTCAAATTAGAGCACCGCATACACGACCCGAAAGCTTGAACTAACTAGTCACGGATTACCGGGAGCCCAGTCCACGCGACGGCATACTCACCTTCCGCTTAAATCGCCACAGAAACTCTAAGCTACTGAAAGGAAAGATTTTTTTATATTTAATAATTCATTTTGATTGTTTGCGCTTCAGACACAGCTAAATTTACTCGTACAAAGCCGGTACTGGATGTTGGAATTGTAAGCGTTAACCTTTAGCTGGTGTTGCTTTTTTGGGCAACACTACAGGTATTGTGGATCTTATGTGACACACACAAGAAAATCGGTAATAACAAACATATTTTTATGCAATTAATATAAAATTGGATTGGAATGAAACGAAACAAGCATATTTGAAAAATGAATCACAATTTAATAATCAACTTTAATGATAAATAAAACTATTTTGATTGGAAAAACTCGTCACGAAAGATTTTTGGAACTAAAAATATCACATTGCATTTTCTTTCCACTAAGTCTAGGCCAATTTTTTAAATATATTTGTTTCTTTTCATTCATTTTTCTGGGTTTGGGGCTTTCCACAGCGCAAATCCAACAGCTGAACAAATATTTAAGATTGCGGAGAAAACCACACATGGCCATCTTTGTGTTCTTCTGGCAACAGAATATAGCCCAGTCATATTAGGTAAAAAAAGGGGTCAACCTCGGAATGAAAGATAATAAGCTGCAAATTGGTATGAACCTTTGTTTTGTCATTCTAAATGTTGTCTCAAAAGTCACAATCGTTATCGTGTCCGCGTCTCAAGATATTCAAGGTCAAAGGTCACAAAAATCGGTTTTTCGCGAATATCTGGCTTCCTATCGGTTAAATGAGATTTGCATTTATTATAAAAGTTGTAGGCTATAAAATTCCCTACAACTTTTGTTTAAACTTTTTTTTCATACGACCAACCGTTTTGAAGGTAGAGCGCGAAGAGTGCACATCGTACAGTCATATACGGCCTAATGCAAGGTCAAGCGTGAGTTATGGTTATCAGTACGTTATAAAGTCAATTATTTACTTGGAAATTATAATTATTAAACAATGCCTATTATTTATGTACTAACTATTAATTATTTATATTTAATTAAAGTAAGTAACTTGATTTGCAACGGTACAATTTCAAACTAACGAATAATCTTGACTCATACAAAGTGGAGAGAGTGGCCTTGAATACTATAGAACATCTGTCCCGGCAATGAATAGAAAAGGGCATAGGGTAGGGACAAGTATTTCCAGGTATATAAGTATTGAGAAATTTACGCGTTTTAAAGAAAAGATATATAATGTCGTGTTAACTTAAAATAAAACTAAAATATATAATCCAGAATTAATAATATTTTATACTTAAATAGTTAAATATGAATAATTATATATATTATTTATGTACTAACTATTAATTATTTATATTTAATTAAAGTAAGTAACTTGATTATTTATATATAATTATTCATATTTAACTATTTAAGTATAAAATATTATTAATTCTGGATTATATATTTTAGTTTTATTTTAAGTTAACACGACATTATATATCTTTTCTTTAAAACGCGTAAATTTCTCAATACTTATATACCTGGAAATACTTGTCCCTACCCTATGCCCTTTTCTATTCATTGCCGGGACAGATGTTCTATAGTATTCAAGGCCACTCTCTCCACTTTGTATGAGTCAAGATTATTCGTTAGTTTGAAATTGTACCGTTGCAAATCAAGTTACTTACTTTAATTAAATATAAATAATTAATAGTTAGTACATAAATAATAGGCATTGTTTAATAATTATAATTTCCAAGTAAATAATTGACTTTATAACGTACTGATAACCATAACTCACGCTTGACCTTGCATTAGGCCGTATATGACTGTACGATGTGCACTCTTCGCGCTCTACCTTCAAAACGGTTGGTCGTATGAAAAAAAAGTTTAAACAAAAGTTGTAGGGAATTTTATAGCCTACAACTTTTATAATAAATGCAAATCTCATTTAACCGATAGGAAGCCAGATATTCGCGAAAAACCGATTTTTGTGACCTTTGACCTTGAATATCTTGAGACGCGGACACGATAACGATTGTGACTTTTGAGACAACATTAAGAATGACAAAACAAAGGTTCATACCAATTTGCAGCTTATTATCTTTCATTCCGAGGCGAAAGCCCTAATATGACTGGGCTAATAGTTTGCTCATTTTTGATCCAAAAAATCAACTCCGCCAGTAGTACTGCTACAGAATTCAATGATTTTGGGCTTACCGCTTTCTACATCCATAGTGCATTGATGAAATCAGAATTACAAGTTGGCTTTTTTGGGACAAAAGAGTAAAGGGTTTCCTCATTTGGGAAACTGAACAAGCTGGAACCTACTAGACGTGTTTCGCGCGACAAGAACTTTGGGGGTATATCACGTTTATTCTTGCACATTGTTTCAACGTATACCAACCCCAATTCTTTCAACTTATCTACAAGTTCAATTGAGGAAAACCAACTTTCTGTGGTGATATTTCTGTTAGAAGTCTTTGAAGATTCAACTAATTTTAAAACTGTACGTGTAGGTATGGATAAGTCAGTTCTTCTTGATGCTTTTGATTTTCTGGCACATATGAACGTATTGTATAAATAGTGGGTCTTAGAATAACAGAGACATAAAACTATGAACCCATATTTAGCTGGTTTTGATTTCATGTAAACTTGCAATAGACTTTTTCCTTGGAATGGGCATAATATTT
The DNA here is from genome assembly GCA_963969285.1 of Odontomyia ornata. Lineage (NCBI taxonomy): Eukaryota > Metazoa > Arthropoda > Insecta > Diptera > Stratiomyidae > Odontomyia > Odontomyia ornata. The sequence continues at coordinate 148,837,267 of OZ017739.1, forward strand.
CGTCTATAGTAATGTGTTCTGAACAACTATAGTTTTTTGACAGTTTTTAATAAATTCATTGAATATTTCGGATACAAGTGTAACTCGATCATTGGTTTTCCTTTCAGATCTGTTTAATATGCCGTCATACCACTAAGCAGACAAAATAAAAAGATATCTTTTAAGAGGCATGGTGACTCTAAAAATTTCTCTACCTGGCCACCGTGTAGTAAATTGTAGGTATTGAAGTGTCCATGAAGGACTGCAGCGATGGTCTGCTGCCTCGGCGGAAGAAGATGTTAAGATCCGCCGAGAATGGCCTTGTCTGGGGACGCGTGAATGCGCTGGCAGTCTAGCGTTGCGGTGTCGTGGGGTGGGTTCATTCCCCCAGCACAAGGACCCACTATAAAAGAATTTCACATTCACTAATTCTTGGGTCTCAACAGAAAAGATCGACCGAAGTCGAAAAATTGTAGGTAACTACAAAAGGACGGAATTGCTTGTTCATAGAACAAGTCGGAACAAGCCAAAACAGACGGACTTAGGGGAACTTCGTCGTTACCCAACGATTCTCATGGCCCACAAATAAGAGGCGGCAACCGCATGGTTGTGATGCCCCCTCGCACCCGCCCAACCGGATCAAGATCCAAAATTTTCAGTGGCCATATATTTCTCTTCTGAGTGGAAAACTCATACAAACATACTTTGCATGAGCCTTCCCATCACTTAAACTGGAGGTCACCCTACCCGCAAGAGTCCCTGAAACTAAAAAACATTTGGAGCGCGCCCGATGGCTAGCTCTATTTTTGTGAAAAAAGCCTTCCACCGTACCGGAAAGAGAATGGTGGTTTTATCTTTCAGAGCATCACTTCCATCTCTTTGCGTGTATAAAAATTAATAAAATATGTCCGGATGGTAACAAAAGTATCAATTAAGAAAAATTCTATTTTTGCCTAAAAAAATAATATTTAAATTTTTTTTTTTTTAATTTAATGAAGAATTTTTTTTATACAAATTCTTCATATTACAATAATAAAATTGAATTCCAAATCCTTTTAGAAAAAAAAACAATTTCAAAGGCTGCCAACCATGAACACTTAAATAAAGCAATGCAACAAATCAGTCTAATGAAGAAATTACATCCAACAAACAAACGCGACGAGCGCTCGTTGACGCGGTGGGTAAGTCCTGTAAAGTTACTGAACTTTTGTTTCCCTTTTCCGTTTTTTTTTTTGTAGATAAATGCACGAAATTATTTTTATGACAAAACATATGTTTAAGATTCCATGACGCAGAAAAACGTCGTTTCGATTAATGAATTGAAATATTTTTAATTTGTTTATTACTAGGCAATACCGAATACTTTTAAGCACACCTTCTACTCTAGTTATTAGCACTGTAACGATTTGTTTCGAAGAACATATTACCCATGGCGTTATAAATTATTAAAATTCCAAATAAATTTCCTCTAAGTATTTCTTTCACTATCGAAATCTTCAATTAGATTCCCTCGGCACAATAGTGGGTCCTCATACTTCCCATAAGACATTAAATAACCGTAACTTTACAATTTGCACTAAATGCTCAGTAAGGTACGAAATTTCTTATCGATGAGATATTGGTTGGTAGAATGCGCGCTTCGGCGCCCGTGTAAACTTTCCCTTTTCGAGTGCAATTTTCAATTCCAGATGAACGGATCCCACATTCAGTCAGTGCATCTCACGAACGTTTCTTCGTCGCTGTAATGTTGGTTGTTAACACAATTGATAGCATCTTATTTGTCATTTCAAAACTCATCGGTTTTGTACTCAAAAGTGCTCCAGAATATGAAAGTCCATTCCAATCAGTCCAGCGGTAACCATTCGATAAACCAGGGCTCCAACCAATCTTTTTTTATTAATTATAATAATTTATTTTTAACAGGAAATGAAGAAAAAACTAATTCTGAAATCTTACCAATGTCGTTTTCAGAAACCTCGCCATATTCTTGCACGTGTGGCTGTGAACTAGTGTTTTTGGTATTCTCATTCTCGGTTTGAACTTGCACACAACAATCACTGTCACTGTCAGAGCTTTCATTTCCTTGTGTATTTGTTGAGGCAGAAGTCGAAATTTCATTTTCAATTGATACTTTTGTTTTTGTTTGTTTAAAAAAATAACTCGCAATTGTTTTCACGTGAGGACGTTTCATTTTATTTAAGATATAACCGCACTATAGATACTCAGCAACAACAAATTAACAGCACTGTTACACGCACAGCACAGTGTAATACACACTGATACCACACAACGTGAGTTGTTGTTGGTCTAGACTACAAAACTGTAATGCAAGCGCAACAAATGTAATATGACGACTGACTGATATGTCACTGTGACTGTGAGTAGAGCCGCTGAACATTTCGTGTAGCGACGCGTCCGTACAGTCAGCCACAGGAGCGACGAGTACGTACAGTCAGCCACAGAAGAGCTCTAATTGTCCGTATGCGTGTTTGTCGTGCGCAAAACAACCTCTCTCAATAGTTCGGTAAACTAACCAGCAAAGCAGCAAAACTAAGGTATTTTAAGAAGGTATTTTTTTAGAATTTCGGGTAGAATTTCGGAGGGTGCTGAAGCCCTTTCAGCGCCCCCCCCCCCTGGCTATGCCCTTGCTTACATAATTTACAAGGATGCTGCTTGTCTCTCGTGTGAGCATTCATATGCATATTGAGCTCATGTTATGTAGCCTTTTTCATACCGCAAACTGAACATTCATGATTTTTTATACCTTCATGGCGTAATTTGTGCTGACGCAATTTATCGTCAACACCATAGAGGTATACACTGGAGACGGCGAGCTTTCATTTCCCATATAAAATATTGAATTCTCTTAATACATGCTCAATACGAACAAACATTTCATGTACGTATACTCCAATTTTCGAAAGCTTTTAGACTTTTACGAATGAGCTTGCGTATGATTGTCCAAATGCTATCATCGTTCGAAATTAATTTCGAAATAGCTAAAAAAGTTCATTATTTTTAGTTTTCTCTCTAATGATCATACAGCAATTACAATTGTAAACAATGCCTCCAAATATTGTTCAACAAACTTCTTTCTTACCCATAAAATGTACTAACAAACTACAAAGTGCGCCACATTTAAATCGTTTTCGATCGAAATCAACAATTGTGACACCCCTGATTCCGGAAATAATGTTTCAGCTGATGGAAAACAGTCAGCTGACAATTCTTGCGAAAATTCCATCAAAGATCATAATTTTTAAAAATGTTCAATGAAAACGCTTGTTTCGGGTGGATTGTATAAGTGATTTCGAAAATAAAGTGTTCAATGTGTAAACGTGATTAAAAATGTGAAAGCGTCATCGAGTATTTTTCATTATTTAGGTAAGGAAAGTGCAGTCAAGGAAACAATTATGTGTCCGGGTATAATTTACGTGATGTTTTCTGTGTCCGTCCAGGTTTTCGGTGCGTTTCGTGAATGAAAACATCATTTCGAATGTTGTGTGAATCATTCCTGCTATAAACGGTATATGGGAGACGCGAATTTAAAGATTTTTTCGGCTGAAACAGATTTGACGCCGGTCATAGCATTCCGATAACATGCAACTGAAACTCGCTTGCATTGTAAGTATTTACGCGCTTTTTTTCTGATTTTTATTCCTACGAATTTAAATGAGCCTAAGTTATCCTTGAAACTTCCTGTCGAAGTAATTAATTGTGTTTTTAAGTAAAAGTTCGTAATTATCAAAGTGTAAATTGCGTGTGAAATAGATGTTCCGCGCAAATGTTGAAGTTTTGTCGGCTCCGTCCATAATGGTGTTAACATTAAATTATTGAAAATAATTCGTTTTGTTGTTGCGAAGGTGCTTGTAAAAGTTTCATGTATCGGAGTAAACGTTTTAATTGAAAAACTTGGAAAGTTTTCTAAAATACGAGATCTCGTATCAATGCAGTGCACCTACAATATGGGAGCTGTTTTATTAATTTCGAAAGCTGGTCGGTTGAATTTAAAAATGTTTTTCTAAGTTTCTGAAGTCGTGGTGATGGGACTGAAATTGTTGTTGGAAATCGAGCCAATTATGCAGAAATGCATACATGGCGGTTTACTTTGCAAATATTTGTTTATTTACAGGAAAACGAAGAAAACGTACTTCAAAGTGCCCTACAAAAGATGAAATGAATTTTATAAAGGTGATATTAAATCACCATATAATATCACTAATATAGCACCGCTTTTAAAAAATTTTATTCATCTTTCTTACTTTGGAGTCGGTTTGTTTTTTATTTTAGGTGAATTTCTCAAGAAAAATTTACCTATTGCGTAGAGTATTTTATATATATTTATGTATATAAATATATATATATATATATATATATATATATATATATATATATATATATATATATATATACATATATACATATATATATAGATATATATATATATATATATATATATATATATATATATATATATATATATATATATATATATACATATATACATATATATATAGATATATATATATATATATATATATATATACTCGTATATATACATATTTATATATAATAATAATATAATATTATATGTATATATATATATATATAATATAAATATAATATTATATATATATATATATATATATATATATATATATATATATATAAATAAATATATATATATATATATATATATATATATATATATATATATATATATATACATATATACATACATATGTGTATATATATATACATATGTATATATACATATGTATATATATATGTATATATATATTTATATATATATATATATATATATATATATATATATATATATATATATATATATATATATATGATATATATGATATATATATATGATATAACGAAAACCGTGACTATGCTAGAGGTCACAATTTCGCTCCAATTTTCACAAAATTTTTAGGAAAGGCGTATTGCATGAATATCTCAGTTAAGTTGTTTAACCTGCTAAATCGGTCGAGGGAAAACAAAATGGCGGCCATTTTAGACAAATATTCGTGATTTCATTTCTCACCAAACCATGGCTCCTATTTGGATGAAATTTGGTACAGAGGTTCGTTGAAGTATGCGATGAATTTCACAATAAAAAATCCAAAGTCGAACCGTTTAAAACAAAATGGTGGCCGCTCAGACGTCGAAAAGCGTGTAAGCATTGGATGTTGTTGTTGTGACCAAACTTTTCAACTGATGTTAATGAAATTTGGTTCTTTCGTAAACACTGTAAATGTCTAAAGAATTATGTAAAAAAACTAGAGATCAGGTCTCCAAAAACAAAATGGCGGCTAGTTGAAGCTAGAAATTTCAAAGGCTTCTGAAAGACCCAATTTTGATTCGATGTGAATGAAATTTATATTCAAGATAGAAAACAATTAGATCTATTTTGGTCAACATACATGCTCAAGTATCAAAAAGGTGGCGATTGAAATATGCGATTTTTTTCAGATTTTTGTGGCCCTGTAGTGGCCAAATTTTCCAATGGATTTTAATGAAACTTGAGATTATGGATAATTGTACTAAGTCCTTGTACTTAACAAATCATTATCAAAATCGGATGAAAAATAGAGAAGACGAAAATTTAAAACCTAATATTTTTCGCTGCCATTTTCACTAAAAATTTAATACTTTTGCCCTGTCTAGAGGGAAGCTGATTTAAATTAGATTGGGCAAATTGACTGATGAGACTCTGAGATTGAAATATTTTTCAAAATCCAAAATCAAATGCATTCATTCAAAATGGCGGCCCACAAAGGTCAGAAAGTAAGCGCAATTCGCTATTTTAGTAGCAACTGAAGTAATGCATGTTTATCATGGAAACATTTTTAATAGCGTAACTTGTAAGTATTTATACAACAGACAATTTTAGGGGATTGTAAAATATTTTTACAATGCCCTATTAAAATCGCGATCTGTCTTTTCGTTCGCCTGTCCATCCGTCCATGCGTCACAGCAAGTTTTCTCGCAAACCACACAAGCTAGAATGATGAAAGTTTCTACGTAGGTAAAAAGTGGTACCCTCTCAAGCGTTTGCAAGAAAATTCCACCAGAATAATAATATCAGCACATATGACAATTTTTTGGCTTTCTTTATGTCATAAACAATTAATTTTCAAACGCTGCACTCTCATAAAGTTTACACCTTATAATATGATGAACGAAATGTCGACCCCAATTTCGAAATTTGCTTGGAGCCTATGCGAGTTATTACAATAGCAAAGGCAAAACCTCGGGGCTTCATAAATTTGATCTTTCGCCGTCTCCTGTATGTACCTCTATGGTCAACACGAAAACGTTTTGGACATTTATCACAAGCAAAAGGAAATTCTCCGCGATGCATCTTGACTCGAGCAGGTAGATCGTAGAATGTCATTTATAATATCTACTCGTACATATATGCGATAAATTATTGCTATGTTGAACTGGAACGTCCGACGCACAGCGTCTAAGTCCCCGATTAGGCTCTGTGATACTTTGAGATGGGCTGAATGACTGACTTGAAGCAAGATTAATTGTATTAAATGCTTGAAAGTCTTCCGCAGATGTCCTAGCAATTTCTCTTGGAACATTTCTCATTGTTGAAGCAAATGTCGCTGTTGTGATTGACGCAGTGGGTACTTCAGGAGTATGTGAAAGTGATGATGATAAATAGGATGATGTTTGAGATAATGCTGTCTCTAGATTGTTAGGTTGTGATGCACTTCGGTTGATGCCATTATCAGTACACAATCTTCCTGATAAATTTTGTAATGTTGGTAGTGATTCTGTTTGAATTTTAGGTTGATATAGTTCTTGTCTAGTATGGTCGGGTATATTAACTAAAGATGTGTTACGCATAGAATGCCGCCGCGATGACTTTTGTCGCCGACTCTTAGGTTTTTCGTAGATGAGACGAACGCGATCATGACTAATCCCTGGTTGAGATAGTTGTTTTCGAGCAGTTTAATAGTATAACTACTCGATTACTACAACCAGTATTCCACAATCCTTCCAGATCTTCATGCCCAGGTTTAAAAATGCCAGCTAAAAGGGTAAGCCTTAAGAGACGTTCATTTCAATCATGGTTATGAGGTTCATATCAGCTTCAACACTTGAATTAACCTCCTTGAATTCTTCAATGTTTTTGTTTGTGAGTTACACTATAACATCGAGGATCTCATCTACCATCAGCAACTTCTATGACTCTAAATCGAACAAGTTTACTTTTCCTCACGCTGGGCCTGCCAAGCCAGGAAGGTGAGTAATCATATAGTGCCCTCTCGTTCGAGACCTACTTGGGACTGACTACTTGACTACAATCAACATCCGAGTCCCACTCATCAGCTCTTGGTTTTTGTGTGTCACTTAAAAAACCAGCCATTGTTGCTGAATTGATACTAAAAACAAAAAAGGAAAAACCACGCTAAATAAAAAACTTACGTACAAGGTGTCGTGGATCAACTTTTACCCAGACGGCTTCATGACTGCTCGTATACAAATCACAAGGGTACACTTCCGCGTCTTTCGGCTGTTTGCATAGTACTAAGAATACGCGAGAATGCTTTATTGTAGCTTCAACATTAAAAGAGTTAGAACCAAAATTGTTTAACTCTGGGTCAATTTAAACCCACTAAAAAGATATCACTTATTTCCTTCAAGCAAAGTTAAATAAATAAATTTACAGGTGAAAACTATGAACAATTAAGCCATTCAAGATAAAGTCAAATTATTATTGTGAAATATTGATAAAAATAATAATAAACCATCAAAAAAATGTCCAAATTTGAACCTTAGCGTTGAGATTTATTAATAGGGCATCTCATTCCGTGACCCTAACGGAATTCGGGGTGACATGGTCAAACAACGCTCAACCATGTGATTATTAGTACCCATCAAAGTTGGTTGGGCTGATGGTAATAGCAGCATCAAAAGCTGAAACTTGATGGTACTACCAAGGTATGAACTTGGAAGCTGCTGCAGAAGCAGAGGGTCCCCTAATCTACTGCTTCACATGAACTAAATGTCGAAAATATTGAGTCCTATTAAAAATCCGCTAAAATATTTTATGATTCAGCTACAAATTGAAATAATGCAATACATTTCATAGCCGTTTATAGAATCGAATTGAACTTAAAACAACTAAATTTATCCAAAATAATCAATTTTTGAAAAATTTCTAACATAGAATGAATTGTAGTGAATATAGGTATCTATATGTCCGTAAAGGGCTGCAGCGTTGGTCTGCTGCCTCGGCAGAAGAGGATATTAAGATCCGCCGAGATTGGCAGTGTCTGGGGACGCGTGAATGCGCTGCCAGACTAGCGTAGTTGTGTTGTGGGGCGGGTTCTTCCCCCCTAGCACAAGGACCCACCACTACGCATTAACGAATTAAAAGGATCGAATGCCGATCGACTGGTGTCGAGGCCGAGGTAACCTACTAAGGGTTGAAATTGCTTGTTCAAAGAACAAGTCGGGACGAGCAAAAACGGACGGACTGGCGGAAACTTCATCATTAACGACGATCCTTATGGCCCACAAATAAGAGTGGGGCATCCAGATGGAGGTGGTGCCCCCTCGCACCCTCCCAACCGGATCAAGATCCAAACGTAGACGTGGCCATGCCCATTTGTTTCCCATTTGAGTGAAAAACTCATACAAAAGTACTTTGTATGACTCTTTCCCTCAAATGAGAAGCGCAAAAGTAACCAATTTATGCTATAGAGTTATGCAATGAATCACATAATCCTATATCATAAAAGGGCACGCGAGCGGAAATCCACTCTACCCGGCAAGAGCCCCTGGAAACAACAAAACGGTGGAGCGCGCTCGATGGCTAGCCCATACTATGGGAAATGCCTGCCATCATTGCAGGTCCTATACCCCGTCAGACTTGACGGAATGGAAAGACCGACGGTTTAGTTTAACAATCCATTGTATTTCGATTGATCTTGAAATAAATTACTTCTCGTTGAAACCAGGGTAAATGTGCGCTATTTACAATTATAAGTTATTGTGACTGATGCGTTAAATTGTAATAAGTTATATATATATATATATATATATATATATATATATATATATATATATATATATATATATATATATATATATATATATATATATATATATACTACTGTGACCAAAAAGTAAGGTGACATTTGAATTTAAACTACGCGCGTCGAAGGATTTAGAAAATAATTTTTTTAGATTGGTAGCACTGTCAGTGACATCTATGTCAAATTTACGTGTCAAAATATTCATTAGTGTTTGAGATACGCGTCGTTTCCGGGATGGCCTTGAGTTCCGTCTTAGCTACGGCTTTAACCTCCTCTATCGTATCAAAACGGTGTCCTCGGAGCGGTCTTTTGAGCTTGTTGAACAGCCAAAAGTCGCACGGCGCCAGATCAGGTGAATAAGGTGGTTGTGGAACGGTATGGGTTGAGTTTTTGGCAAAATGATTACGAATTACGAGCGCAGTATGGGATGGTGCATTATCGTGGTGTAAAAACCAAGAATTGTCTTTCCACAATTCCGGCCTTTTTAGGCGGATAGTGTTATGCAAACGACTCATAACGTTCAAATAATATTCCTTGTTGACTGTTTGACCCGGGGGAAGGAATTCATGATGCACAACACTACGATAATCGAAGAAGAGAAGAGGTTGTCTTTAATCACCGAACAGCACTTACGTCTTAAACTTCAGCCGCGTAATTAATCGTTGTACTTAAATAATGGGTAGCAGGACGCTCCCTTTTGGACTTGAATACCGACTGCCTGCCGACTTCGTATCAATGTTTCCAAATGTTTTAAAATGACTTTTACTTTGAAAATTGTTCCTTTAACTTTTAATTACACCCTATGTGATGTTGTTCTCTCTCCTGCAGACTCATGTAAAGATCTCGGTGTAATATTTGACCCCAAGCTTAAATTTGATGTCCACATTTTTAAGCTTAATTACCAAGGCATCAAAAGTTTCGGGTTTTCTTATGTGGCGTTTGCTAATATTGCTAATATTGCTACCGCTGTTCGCTTGTTCACATGTCTTGTCCGCCTACTTCTTGGGTACTGCTCAGTAGTGTGGTCTCCTACACATTTATATCTTGTGGACTCACTAGAAGCTGTTCAGCGTAAGTTTACCCGTATTGTGTTTTTCAAATTCAGCTTAGCTTATGAGTCTTATGAGCGTCGTCTATCCATGCTTCATCTCCCTTCTCTGTCATCCCGTAGAACCTTCTTAGATCAATGTTTTCTTTATAAGTTGTACCACCAACAAATTGCTTCCACCCTAAGCGCAGACTTGCACTACAGACTGTATGCACATCCTAGTCGGTCTTATTACATTCTCGAGATTCCGTACGCCCGGACAGATTTATATTTTCACTCAATTATGCCGCGAATCACCAGAATGCATAACAGCCTCAAGCTTGGTTCTCTATCCACGTACTACTTTGTTTTTAAAATTAAACTAAAGACGTTACTTTTTGCGAATAGTGATTAATGTTCCTTATCACCCAATTTTTTCAAACTTTGATCTAGACTCTTACTTCATTTCTTACATGTTTTAATTAACTTATTTCTGCTTGATTTGCTGTATTAATTTGTCTTACTCTAAATTATATTTTACTATATTTAATTGTCTAAGTCTATTTTGTGATTGGATTTTTGCCTGTTAAATGGATTTAAATAAATAAATAAACTTTAAATATTGTTCATTCGTGAGCTTTTAACCTAAATTCTCTTTAAAGACGCTGAGTAGCCGAACACGTGCGCTCTCGTTCCACGAAAGTTTTTCCTCCCCGCTTCGTCTCGCTTGCTCGGCTGGCGAATATGCGAAACTGGGGAAATCGAGCAAAAGAGTGCTTTTTGCTTAAGCTTTGACTTTGTAAGAGTGCTTTTAGCTTAAGCTTTTGGCTTTCCCACGATCTCTTGAGGTGAAATAGCGAAACTGGGGACATTGAGCGAAAGAGTGTTTATGCCGGAACTTTCGGTTTTCCTTTCCGCTTGCCTCTCTCCGAAGCACACCCAAAGCTTATCGTTTACGATGTGAATATCATTGCGGGTTTATCTTTTTCGTTTACTTTACCGCTCGCTTATTTACTTGCGCATGTGCTTCTTTGGCTAATTTTCATTGGCAAAGTGCGAGTACATAGGTGTTGTTTGCTCGCTCGCAACTACTGCAGTTATGAAGCGGAAATATATCCGAGTATGTTGCATGTGTTCGCTCGCAATAAAGCGGAAATATATCCGAGTATGTTGTATGTGTTCGCTCGCAACACAGTGATCACAGTGAGGTTCGTACCTTCAGGGAAATTGTGCAGGAACAGAAACTAGAGATTCTTCAAGGCATAATCACTGAGGACTTTCGATGCTAACTTACCTTTTACGTATTTCTAGAATTTGCTTTCACACAACCCACATTACTGGGGAAAACGGAATCACAGTAGAAACGAAACGACAATTTTGCACATTTGTTCTTTATTCGAACTCTTTACTACTTGTAAAGTTCAATATTATGCTTTCGTAATAAATTCACAAACGTTTTAATCGCATTTTTGTTTTCCTTATTATCGGGCAAACATTTGCTTGCTCTGCTATATTGGACTTGTCGGCTATTGGAGAACTTCGATTTTAGATGAAACGCCGCACACTTTCCATGTTGCACTTGAACTTTTTTCGTTCGAGACACTACCATACATGACGGCTTCACGATTGCAAATTTCTGAAGATGCTTCGAATCACTTGAGGCCTCTCGAAGTGTACACTTGCGATAGATTTTACCAACGTCTCGATAAGTCTGTTGTGCAAAAACAATGGCTTTCGTAATCACGTTTATTTGCAAATCCTTCGATGCTTCGCGTCTCGCGGTCATTATCCAACTCCACGGTCCGTTCCAAAACTTGTCTTTTCTTCTCATCCCGTGCATACGGTAAAACCTCAGCTGACTCCATCAGCCCTGTTCACTCCTCTTCCGTGATGTAATACACCGTTGAGGAGTATTACAGCAGCGTTCCCCAAACTCGGAATATTACATGCAGATTTGAAATATTTTTAAAACAAAATTTGGTTACAGTAGATAAAATTGAAATGAAGTAATGAAATTTGAGATGTAGTAAAGAAATTTCAATGAGGTATAGAAGATTTAAATGGGGTGAAGAAATTTCAATGAAGTGAAGAAATTTTAATTATAGTAAAGAAATGAAAATTTTAATTGTTATAAAAGTTAAATCTCATGACGAATAAAATTAAAGGGAGATATTTAAATTTTAATATAAAGGAAAATTGATATAACATAACATTTGATAAAATTAATAAGATGAAAAGGTATTCTACACAAATATGCTTGCAAATATTAAAATCAATTACATATTTTTCAAATCTTCCACAAAATACCGAGTAGGAGATAGGACAGCTCGATTAATACAGAATTTAGCAGTACATAGATACAATAAGGTCAAGACTTTTTGCTAAAATTACTCGTAAGTTACTTGGGACAAGATTCAGTTTTGACGTACCCTTCTTAAATCAAATGGCTTGTAACGAACACAGAATTACCATCATCGCCGAAGTACATTTCAATATGTCTAGATGACCCACAGGAGTATTCTTTGGGGAGTGACGTTCCCACGTACCCGAGGAAGTAGAGGGTTCTGTAAGGTTCCTCCGTGGACAGCATCCGACTACAAGTGTTGGTCTTACATGTAATGTAATTCCAGTTGAGAGCGAGGATGCTACATTGACCTAGACACTCGGGGTGTTAAACGACCCGTGCCCATCGAGGGAAGGCAGGCAGGGTCAAAAATGGCTGTCGCAAACGGAGTCTTGAAGCTTGGTGAACCTTTAATTATGTAAATGCTCCTGGCGGTAGGTAAAACGCTATGGGAAGAAACGTAGAAAAAAGATAAAAGACGAGAAGTAGAAAAAACGTACGGTGCCGGAGGTCGGATCCCCAATACCGATAGCAGAGGGTAGTGAACGAGCAGGCTCCCGGCCATTGTCATCCAACGACTGCAGTGTTATAGAAGTGGTGAACTTGGCTTCTATAACAGATGTATCTAAAAGCAATCTTGGACCAGATTGAGAAAATCCATTCAGGTTAACACCCACCACCAATCTTGGACCAGATTGAGAAAATCCATTCAGGTTGACACCCTTGTTGGGGTGAATACCATCAAAACAAGGAAGCGCACGTGGAGAAAGCCAGCAAACCCTTAAAATTTAACCGAAATAAATGTCTTTAAAGACAACCCAGGTTTCGATAGGGGAACCAACAATCCTGGCGTCATCTTTAGCGGCAACAACGTCGGCTACAAAATCAGGAATAAAGCAGAGAACAACAGACTGCCTTGTTGAGATAAAGATTCCTGCGGCATTTGGGCGCAGCAAAAAAATGAGGCGAACACTAGAGCGTCCTAAAAAGGATGAGCAAAAAACTCTGCAGGATGCGCCAGAAGTTCACGCAGGGGGGGGGGGGGAATATAAAGAACATCATAAATTCGATGGTCACTGCTGCGATCGCTACTGAAGTGACCGAAGCAAGTGTCTTAAATCCCGAAATAATAACGAGCCATCTTGAAGTCCACAAACTGATCCCGGCAGGAAAAGAAAGAAGTCACCAGACATTATGTGATTACACTGACACCGTCAAAAATGTGGCTGATCTACTGTACTCAGAAACGGAAGCCAATAACCTCTTCCCATAAAGGAGGTCACAAAGTACAATTTCCCTCCAGCGATATCAAGCAGAAAGGCTAATCCGGAAAGCGGGAGAAAAAAATCAGCATGCGACTCGCCGAAAATCAGTGGAGTTAAAAATAACTTCCCTGAACTAGAGAAGTTTCAAAACCGCATATGGCATTGCTGGAGGAGCTGCGTAAAGGCCAAAGAGAACCAGAAGGCTAAAGAAGAGCAGAGGGCTAAAGAAGCGCTGAGAGTGATAGATAGCTTCACCATCAAACAACAATAATAGAATGGCGTCTAGCCCCATCCAAGGAGATCGGGATACAAGAAGGAAGGAAGAGGCACTTGATGGACGTAGAACGCCAGATTAGGGGTCCGACAGTGCTTTAAAAAGGAGCAAAGAGAGCCATAAAGTAACGCTTTCAAAAAATGCCAGAAAATAAAGTTCTCACGGACGTCCAGCAAGAAAAAATACCTGATGCGAAACAGGAGAGAAAAAGACCCCAGCAGCAGGCATTGCTCATAAAACACTCAGATGGCCGATCCTACGCAAAAGTACTGCGGGATATCAGGGAAAATGTAAGGCCCAAAGGCACACTGCTATTAAAGTAGTACGACCAACGTGTTTGAGCCACATACGAGATTGATTAGATTGAATATATTTTTGGATTACGAAATAACTAAATGAATAAAATAACTCATCATAAACAACATAAACACAAAGCCAATCAAGTGACATCACAATGACACACACGAACGCTCTCTATCCTCTAACCGAAATTGACGCCATATGGGAGCAATGCTTTCTACCACATATACTCCTATATGACTACATGTAGGCCAACTTTTTTCGCAAATTTAGATGGCGGTATATAAAGTAGTGCGGAGTAGTTAATGAAAACTCGAAGTTTTGTACGGTTTTGAGATGGATTTCAACAGTGAAATCTAAACGGTCCGCAGAGAACATAATAACGATGCTTGTGAAGTGAAAATTGTTTCAGTTCTTAAACCCGTTTAATTTTTAATCGAAATGGGTTTGATATTGTGCTTTTGCTACTTTTTTTTAATTTTTAAATTTCTCTACAAGCTTCGTGTGAACAGCTTTATCTATTTATAATTATAATTAGTATTATAAAGCTCAAAATTGATTAATTACCATATTAAATTTTTTTAAATGTTTCAAGCCCTACTATTTTTGGCGAATGCAACAATAATTTTTAAAGATTTGTGTTATTTACTTATGAGTAAAGAAGAGGGTGTTGTTGAAGTAGACTTACCTGAAATTGGCCCCACATGGTCTTATACCTGGCGACTTTCTTAGCGACTCCCCAGCCAACGAATGGTATCCAAAAGTGAGGAACAAGGAATATCAAAAATATAACTGCGTAAATATATTCATCGAACTGTTTTGTTGTTTGTAGGATTTTAACTCTTTCAGAGCCTACATGCAGAACAACTAGTGTCATAAATGTGTAGAATATTAGAGCATACGCAGTGGCTGATGATTTCCATTTAAATGTTACAACTCCTGGTGATGATCGTGTAATAGGCATAACGGCTAGTAGTTGAAATAATTTGAGCAGCAGTTTGTGGTCCCTGTAAAACTGAAAATTGATTTACATCATTGGGATAGCTTTAGAATTTTGTATTTTTTAAATAAAACACGATTTCCTATTTGATCCAGATGATGATTTACTCTAGACTTAAAGAACACATTTATCACTATACATAATAAGGTTTATCAATATCTACAAATGGCATAAAGGCAAGCTCATTAAAACCCAAAACCTTCCCTAAATACTATAAAAAGGCAAAAATAACTGCTGAGGGTATGCGATTGATTGATGATATATATGATATTAGGCTCAGTTGCCTACCAACTGGTTTGAAAAGCTAAAGCTAAAGCAACTATATATTCAGCTGACTCAGAACATATGCCATCATTATAGTTGTAGACTGTTTTTATTTATTTTTATTTATTTATAATAGCCGGATTCATAAAATCGACTACGTATTAAATATAGATACTATCGTGGCTAGATATCAGCTGCACAATTTTGCTTTTGTCAATAAGTGACATTTTATCGACTTTAAACCACTTCGAGTTTAATATAGAAATTTTAAAAATAGTTTTGCAAGTGGAAACCGTGCAATTTGCTTGAAGAATTGCTTTTGTGAAAACAATAGTGTTCCCTAATCTACATGCTTTAAAACATTCGAATTCATTCTCTGAAATTGGTGCCATAAGTTAGAAAAATGAAAAATGTAGTGTCGCAAAATGTGTGTTTGTGAAACCTGTTGCTATCGTTAACGAAACACTTAGAGCTTTGCTCCCCGACGTTTTGGTATATAAAACACGCGAATTTCACTGTGAAACTATTTTCAATCGGCAAGATACAAGCTGAAAAGTTGTTACTGCACTCAGTTGATCAAAAGAAAGCTAAAAACGTAATAATGCCATTATCCGGAGAGTCAGCTGCAAATACGGCCATTATATTACGAAGGTGACGTTTGTACCAAACAGTTTGTCATGTGTCATATAACAAAATCTAACAACTTTTCTATTTTTATTTCAATTTTCTCTTACTTTGCCTCTTCCGATTGAAAAGTGTCAATGTTTCTTTTTTAGAAAACAAAGCAATTGCTTACGAGGAGCCCAAATAAATTCAGTTACAAACCATTGACGGATCATAAGTCCGTTGAGTTTGTACTTCACTTAGATATCAATAAAGTCTGCTTATATATTAGTAGTTCGATTCTAGAAAATATGAAAATGTCATTTCTTGGTGAAGTGCCTCATAACTCATGTTTTTGCAGTAGATGCGCACCAGCGCCAGGGCAACTCACTTTGGCACCCTGTGTAAAAATGTGGCAATAAGAAGTAGACAAATTGGGATAAAATAAAGTAACAAATACATTATTAGTCAATCAGTTTTATTTATAAGTTACGGAATACTTTGCAGATAAATTGAGTCAAGAATCATACTATAAGATTCTAATTATAAAATTTAATAAAAATGCATATTCTCAAATGTGTTTCCAGCTAAAGTTAGACATTTGAAATTGACTAGCATACGTTTTGAACAGGCATATTTTTAAATTGCTCCTGCCACTAGTTTTTAAAAATTAAATAATTTTTTTAAAATGTCAGATGGAAATTAATGTTTTTTTGGAAAAACTTATTATATCGTCGAAGCAATCGATTAAAATAATTTATATTGAGTATCATTATTTTATTTCGATACATAAAGAAAAGTGAATGATGAAATATGCAATAATTCCTAACAGCAACCTCAGGCGAATTTCAGAGAACTATATTTGACACATGATTTCTTGTTGCTTATCTTGCCAAATATGAAACACAAGCTTTCATAGCTGACAGAATAATCAAAAAGACGCTTGGTATGAGATCAAATGTTAATTTTTCATTGAAACGAAGAATTGATTCGCCATTCAGGCTTAATTTGAAATCGGAAACTTTTGTTTCAACGACGTCTGAAAGTATTGATTCCCTCTCTCAGAGTTTGGCAGATGGACCAATTCAAAATGAGCTTCAATCAGGGCAAGTTTCTGCAACCCGTCACATATAATCCTGTTACCATTTCTACCCGGAGTCGTACTACCAATTTCGATAAAAGCCCTATCGAGAAGATTTATCTCACCACTACCAACTTCAAGATTCGATACCTTCGCTTGAGACTTCTTACGGAATAAGGTTTTCACTTTCACAAAAATGCCATTTGAGTTCTGTGGGCCCATTGATTACTGACTTCACTCCTGAAGTATGAACGGATTAAGTTCCGGACATTCTTCATATATAATTTCAACAAAACGAACGACGGGTGGTTAAAGTCCAGAAATCGCCGATAAATATTGTTGGCACGTGTGAGAAGAAGGCTTTTCAATATTTTTAAACTTGCGATAGTTGGTGTTTCATATCCTTCCATATTGTTTCGATGTTTAATCTTGAAAACTACTTTGTCAAACATTTCCAACGTCAGCTTCTCTAACTTCGGCAAATAGAGATTTATTTCATCGTTAGTTAGATTCCTGTCATTAGGAACCATTGAGCAAGCGTTGCCATAATCAAAAAGAGGATATTGCATCTGGTGATCCCGATTAAACTTCCTTTGAAACTTTCCCTAACCCTTTTTTTAAATTCAACCGATGCTTTTCGTGTTAAACTGGAATGAGGAAGCCATCATCCCTTTGATGATTGATTTCCATCATTACTGCGTTATGGTCGCTATCGTAAGGGAGCACCTACAGTTTCCGTTTGAGAACTACTAAAGCTGAATTCATGTCTTGTATCAGCAATGCAGAGGTTCAAATATGAATTTGGTGCAAGGTATGTTGGGAACTCCAACCCATATAGATTGCACTTGTATTCAATTTGGGTCTCTGTTATCCAAGATTTCAAGAATACACCTCTTGGATTATTGCTTGGCATCCAGATCACCGGCGAGAATATAATAAGTATGCAGCCTGTCCAGCTCGGATATTTCAAACAAGGAATTGAGCTCCTCTTTGAACTTAAGAACATTTCAACCAGTTGCATAGGCAAAGATAACGAAGAGGTTATCTCCATCTGATAGTGATAACGGACACTTCAAGAAATTCAAAGTTTTTGAATTCGATGTCCCGGTGCCACCTCCCTATCACCGTGTACCCTATCGTTTCTTATTCAAAATCCTTGAATGTCATGGAGTGTCATGAATTGAGGTGGGTTTCAGTGAGAAGCATGAGGAGATAGTCACGTTGATGTAGACTCACAATGGAGTTGAAGTTGATTAGGATGAGACGAACCCTATCCATGGGAATGAGACTGGATGACAAGTTATTTTGAGGCGTTTGAAAGACCTGAATCCTGAAAAATAAAGTTAATTATCGAATCTTGTTTATCGGCCCTCTCCAATAAAGAATTAAGTTACTAGTAAATTTTAAGATGCAACTTGTTATTGTCACTTACATTTATTACATTGCAACATTTTTTTCTGTTCCTCTAGCGGCGAGTGCGAATGATACTGCGGGCTTGAAAAAATTTTTATTTTTTTTTTGTGGTAGGGAGGTGAATGCCATTTATGCACAGATTGTGGGGCTCCCATACTCGCAAGAAAGCGACTGGACTACCCACTAAACACCTCCCCTGTCAACCTGAGAACCCAGCCTGGAACCGTTTGACACATTACTTTGGGCCAGGTCTCGTTTTGTTACGCCGCGAGGCGCCTTCAAGCTGGTGGATCCCTTTCCTAGCGGGAGGAGAAGAGGAAGTGCCAGAAAAGTGATCCCCCAGCCCCAGCGCCCCCGGCTGCTGTGAGTCCCTTTTATATTTTAGGACTGCCCGAGCATAATGTGCCACCTGGTTCCATTTGTCAACCGATTCGAGCATCACCGCAACTATATTCTCCCTTTGCAGCCTGACCCATTTTGTACACGCAAAAATGTGTGGCAGGCATTATTCTCCTCTCCTGGGCAAAACCGACAATCGGGAGACTGTGACTTACCAATCTTGTGCAGGTAAGACTGAAAACATCCCTGCCCGCTCAAAAGCTTGTTCAGGTAGAAGTCAGTCTCACCATGCCTTCGATTTAGCCATGGTCTCACATCCGGGATGAGGCGCGCAGTCCACCTTCTCTTCGTGCAACTGACCCAAGACTGCTGCCAGTCGTTGAACAAGCGCAGTCTTTCTTCGCGGACAACCGTCTCCTTTGCATCCTCGTTTTGGCGCAGGCAAATAGCACGGCGCTCTCTAGCAAGGAGGGTGACAGGTATCACGCCTGCAATAACTCTTACCGAGGAATCAGAGACTGTCGGATACGAAGATGCAATTCTCAGTGCTCCTCTTTTCTGTACCTGCGTCAGACGTTTTTGGTAAACCCATTTTACTGAGAGCGTCGCCCCACACTTCTGCTCCGTACAGTAGCACTGACCCTACAGCACTCATCAAGAGGCGTCTTCTTGACAGGCTGGGTCCCCCTACGTTGGCCATAAGTCGACTCAGAGCCGAAATTCCTGAAGCAGCCTTCTCAGCCGTTGTCCTGATTTGCTCGGAGAAACTCATCTTCGAGTCGAGCCCCAGTAACTTCACAGATGGCTTCGATTCGATTCGTGTATCTCCAATACTGATCATCTTTTCTCTAGGGATTCTCTTTTTTGTCAAGATGACCACTTCGGTTTTCTCCAGTGCTAAACTGAGCCTATGAGCAGTCATCCAGTCCCTCACTCGGCGCTCTAGCATACCTAGCCTAAGTTGCGCCTGTTCAACGGTACGTCCAGTGACCAGAGCCGCAACATCATCCGCATAGCCGACCAAATTCGACTCATCTGGCATTTCGAGTCTCAGTAGCTCGTCGTAAAACACGTACTACAGGTCCGGACCAAGGATAGATCCCTGGGCAACACCCGATGTAATTCCCATCCTTCGTTGGCCCTGCGTCGTGTCGTAGAGCAGGCTTCGGTCCTTTAGGTAGTTCCTCAAAAGCCGCATTAGATATTCTGGAACTTGAAAAGAGTTTTCCAGAATATCCACCCATCTAGCGGAGTTGAAGGCGTTCCTGACGTCGAGTATCACCAACAGGATGATTCGTTGCTTGGTGTGACTATATGCCTCTGCCTTTTGGACCACGTCCACCACCTCTGTAATCGCATCAATGGTAGAACGTCCCGCTCTAAAGCCGTACTGCCGAGGAGATAGGTCCCCAGCAGCACGAACCGCGTCAGCGAGTCTTCCCTTGATGAGTTTCTCTAGCACTTTCCCAGCCGTGTCAAGCATGCATAACGGGTGGTATGCAGGCGGTGATTCGGGATTTCCCTTCCCCTTGCTGATCAGCACGAACCTCGTCACCTTCCATCCTACCGGGAAAACCCCGTCCCGTAGGCAAGCGTTGAATGTGCTGAGCAGCAAGTCAGGATAATGGTGATAGACGAGCCGTAACACCTCAGCCGGAACACCATCTGGATCTGGAGCCTTCCTCGCTTTCAATGAGAGGACTGCCTCCTCCAGTTCCGGCTGCGTGAAGAGTGGACACTCGACTGCTGTTTCATCACGGACAGCGTCAACATGGACGGGATAGGCGGAGAAGAGTCCCCGTACTATCGCGTCCATCTTTTCCGCGTCATGTATTCAAGGCTTCCGTAGGGCACCAAGCTTCCGCATAACTAGCTTGTAGCCAAGGCCCCACGGATCCTTATTCACATTGTCCACTAGGTCTTGCCAGCAGCGAGCCTTGCTATTATTTATCAATTTGCGAAGGCATTTCCTGGCTGACTTATATGCTGCCACCCAGTTGCATGCCTCGTCATGGTTCCGTGCCCGTTGAGCCTCACGTCGAAGCTTATGATACTCCCTTAGTTTTTCAGCGATTTCAGTGACCACCAGTACATGGGGGCTTGCCGTGCCGGGGTGTTCGACGAGGCATAGAAGCGCAACAAGCAGTCATAATGATGCTCATAGTTGAATTCACCACATCTTGAGCTGCCAGTTCTTCCGTCCCCTCCGAAGCTCCCTGCAGCGGCTCACCTGTTGTGAGCACCTCAACGAACCTCTCAAAGTCCATCCTTCCGATGTTGCATCCAGTTGTAGAAAGCTGAGAGCACGGACGTCGGGAGACAACATCACTGATCTCAAACAGAATGCACTGATGATCACTGACTGAGTAGTCCTCTAAAACTCTCCAATTGTGTATCCTCCGTACTAAGGACTCCGAGGCGAATGTCACGTCCAGTATGGTTCCCTCACAGCCAATACAGCGGGAAGTCGGCGTAGTTCCGGTGTTTATTTTGACGAGCGCCATCCTGGCCGCAATTTCCAGGACTCGTTTTCCCCGCGGATCCGTTTGAAGCATGCCCCATTCGATTGCTTTCACGGTGAAGTCGCCCCCAACGAGCACTTTACCATCTGCGTTCGAGGCAACGCCCTCCAGAGCATTAAGCTTGACTTGGAAAGATGATATCGATTCGTTAGGCGTTAAGTACACACTAAAGAAGGTGGTCCCTGAGCACCGAACCCACACGAAACCATCCCCCCGTCCACAGCTCTCCGCTTGGAAATCACTGTTCCGAATCCAGCTGGCGGCAGTACCAGTTTCGTCAAAATACCATAATGCAGGACTTTATTCATGGTGTTGCTCACTCAGCAGCAAAAAGTTGACTTTCATGTCCCTCGCAAACTGCTCAAGCAGATTTTGGGCGGTTGAACTAGGGTGTAGGTTTAGCTGCAGGATGCGGGTCATCGAAGCTCTGATTTTGCCTTCGCTAGGGCTTCTTGGAACACCCGGCATTTTCCTGATCCCAAGACGTGTCGAAAATCAGGTTTTGGATCGGCATCCTTGCAAAGAATACAGTGTGCCTCCTTCGTACACTCTTTTCTTTTATGACCCATTTCACCGCATTTGTAACATAGCGAACTCCTATCGGGTGCTTTGCAAACTTGTGTGGTGTGACCATAGCCAAGGCATTTGAAACATTGCAGAGGCGTTGCTCTTCGCCGTATCCTACAGACAACCCACCCTATTCTTACTTCCCCTGTTGTTTTCTGGTGTCAGTCTCGCTTTGATCCTTCCCACGCTAGGGAACTCCCTTTTGATGGCCTCTTCTACCTCGACCAGATCCGTCACGCAGTCAATGTCTCTTATTTTGATCGTTGCCATCGGCTTGAGCGGGGCTATAGTTGCACTTTTGCGAGGACTTTCTTTACTGCGTCGCAGAATGCTTCCTTATTGCCGGCCTCTGCTCCGAATCCGACCAGTATGTGGCCCGACCGCGTTGGTTGTACTACTTTAATGGTAGTGTTGGTGTCTTCAGGCCTTACATTTCTCCTGATATTCCGCAGTACCTCGGGGTAGGATCGGCCATCTTGGGGCTTTACGAGCAGTGCCTGCTGCCGGGGTCTTCGTCGAGGCTTGAGGTCTTTTTTCTGATTGGGCGTCCGTGCGTACTTTACTTTCTGGCACTTTTTGAAGGAATTTCTTTGCAGCTTTCTTCGCTCCTTTTGTAAGCACTATCTGGAACCCGTGATCTGGTGCTCCACCCCCATCAAGTGCCTCTTCCTTCCTTCTTTTATCTCGATCTCCTTCGATTGGGCTAGACGCCATTCTTTTATTGATTTTTAATGGTGGAGCTATCTGCATGTGGCCTTTAGATTTCATCCCCAGCGCCTCTTTAGCCATCTGCTCGTCTTTGGCCCTTAACCAACTCCTCCAATAGTGCCCTATGCGATCTAGGAGCCCAATTTTTTCTGCTTTGCTGATTTTTGGGTAGTCGCATGCAGATTGTATTCTTTTCAGAACATCTCCTGCTTTTCGGAATAGCCTTTCTTCTTCGTATCGCTGGGTGGCAATTGTACTTTGCAACCATCCTTGGGAGAGGTTATTGCTTTCCGTTTCCGAATACACTACTTCCGCCACATTTTCGACGTTGGCGGTACAATCACACAACGTCGCTTTATTTGTCTGGTCGCTCGTTGCTTTTCGTACCGTAGTCTCCTCGTTGGCTTCGGGATGTTTCTGTACTATGTCGGGATTTGCGACCCTTGCATCGGTCGCTTCAGTAAAGATCGCAGCAGGGACCATCGAATTTCG
This sequence comes from Odontomyia ornata, assembly GCA_963969285.1. Lineage (NCBI taxonomy): Eukaryota > Metazoa > Arthropoda > Insecta > Diptera > Stratiomyidae > Odontomyia > Odontomyia ornata. Next base: position 148,860,522 of record OZ017739.1, read on the forward strand.
AATGCTCTTTAGATTATCTTCGACCGCTCGAACACCTGTAGCATCCTGCAGAGCTTCCCGCTTTTCCTTAATAGGACGCTCTGGCGTTTGCATCATTTTTTCGCTGCGCCCGAACGCCGCAGGAATCTCAGTCTGAACCAGACTGTCTGCTAATCTCCGTTTTTTGTCTGTCTTCACTCGTCATTTTTGTCATGGTTAGTACCACTCTCGATGTACTGTTAACATCGGTGCTGCAACCGCTGGTTGCGTCCCCGTTGTTATTATTTTTTATTTCTTTTTTTGGATTTTTTGGTCTTTTGATTTTGGTTGCTCCAGTTTTATTGGGTCCCCCCTCGGAGCCGCTATCTCCGTTCATGTGTGTAGTCGCCTTTTTGGTCCCATGGTTATCTTTGTAGAGCAGGGAGGCCATGCGAGGGTTGGCACAAGCCCTTATGGGGACAAGTGCTCAGAGCCAGACCAGCACTAATCGGGAGTCCGTCTCAACCGAACCTACACCACCAACCCAATGGTGTGAACTTCGAACGTACTCCGAGGCCTGCCAAGGTTTTACCGGGAGGGAGATGGTATGATAGTTAAATTGGAGCCGTTCACACACGACTGTCAGCTCGGCGCTACTGTGCAAAGCAACAAGGTCCAAACCATCACATCCGCCAGCCCAAAGCATCAATTCTAGTTCGTTGTCCAAAGCGTAGTCCAGATCCAATCAGAGTCGTTACCTGTCATCCCAGGAGGGAACCTCACGGTGCCCCCCCGTATCCCCGGGTCCGTGGAGACGGCGCTCCCCAAAGAATGATAGCCTCCAAGAGTGCTCTTGTCGACCGGCATTCCCTCTGCGGGAATTTCCTCGGGTACATGGGGGCGGAACTCCCCAAAGAATGCTAGCCTCCAAGAGTATTCCTGTCGACCAGTATTCCCCCTGTGGCAGGGCTTGACAAAATTAGAAAGCATGAAACTGCGTTGTACTTGGGTTTGCTTTGGATCAAATTTTACTTTCGCATCTTGATATCGGGAGTATCCTCGATACGATGCTGGATGACCAAAAACACCGCAGTTAACGCAGTTTAAGTTTTCGTTTAGCTCCGTCTGAGCCAATTTGCAATCACCGGGAGCATAAACGTCTTTGCATTTGATGCACCGATAGTGCATGGTGCAATTGGCAGCTGAATGACCAAATCCTTGACATCGGTGACACTGGTTGACTTCTCTTTTCTGGAGGCGTTCTCACCTCACTAATCTGAAATTCAAGTACTGCTTTTATTTGTAATTTGTACCAGGTGAAGTGGTAAATTTTTCTTTTCTACGGTTGATCTTCTTGTAACGAAGATTTTGACGGATTTAAATTCAATTTCTGGTGCAGCTTTCTTGAGCACCTGAAGAAGATCGACTGTATCCTCTCCGTAGTCCAAACTCTTCAACAAAAATGTCTGATTTTTTTCACTTTTGGGGGTATAGGTGAAATGTGGAACCTCCCCAAGATTTAGCGTATATTTTCTTGACTTGAACTCAACCAGTGATTTCATTCTCATTGTTAATTTTTCAACATCAACTCATTTGATCTCCAAATTTGTTAGTTTACTTTCGGCTGCCAATAGCCGAACCATATCTTTTCCGCTTTGCTCGAACACATTGATTGGTAGAACTTTTTCTGCCTTTTGGTGGCTTTTTCAGAGGAACAAGCAGAACTGCGAACTGATTTCTTCTCCTTATTTTTATTTCTTTAAATGCTGAATAAAATTTACACCATTACAATAACTTGATTAGAATTACCTTCAATGCTTTCTTCAACTTCCATTTCTTCGGTTAATCCCTCCAGCGCTGGAAAATAGTTTTGAGTGCCACCAGGACTTAGAGCTTCTTCTAGAATTGCTTGCTTTGGACTTTTCTTCGCCTTTGTTACCTGTTGCACTTGATTTTGGGGCTGCGACTTTTGAGGTTTCATCCCTTTCTTGAATGGATCTTTGAAGGACTGTATCTTTAGCCTTAGTTCATCATTTTTTTTTTTTGCAGTTCGATTATTTGTTGATTGTCCGCTATTGTTTGTAGCTTGCATCCACCATCTGCGGAGTTTTCTTCGTTATGTTTTCTTTTATTGATTATCGCCAGTTTCGTATTCGTCATCCAGCGGGCTTCTCCATACTAACGGTCCTGAAGTTTTCTTGAGTTCTTCATTTTCCATTACTTATCGAAGTAAAATAATATTCGATAGAAATTTCCTGAGCCGACTACTTTGACAATATAAGCCTTTTCCGATAACAATTAGATTCACACTGAGGTTTTAAAAAATTTATTTAATTTTTGAAAGCTTTTGACAGGAGGGATTTAAAAGACGCCTATACGGAACGAATGCTAGACCAAGAATTGGTGGGCTGATAGTCTGACAGCAGCATCAAAAGCTCAAACTCGGTGCCGCGACCGAGGTTTAAACTTGGGAGCTGCTGCGCAAGCAGAGTGTGCATCAACCCACAGTACCTCATGGACTATATATATATATATATATATATATATATATATATATATATATATATATATATATATATATATATATATGTGTGTATATATATGTATATATATAGTATATATACTTTTTTGTAGCACTATAGCCCCTCTCGGGCCTTCGCTTAGAGCTAGTTAGAGTAATATATATATACGAGGTGTGACAATTAAGCAATGGCACTGATTTTATTGCTGCACTTGTGGTAAACCGGTGTCCTTGAAATTCCGTTCCTCTTTACCATTGCTCTAGCTTGTTTAGTTCGCCTGCTGTGTCGTGTTGAGTAGACGTGTGTTGGTGGTGCTTGTCACGAAAATGGAGAAACGAAATCAAGAGCAACGCGTTGCGATAAAATTTTGCGCCAGGTTCGGCGAAACAGCTTCAGAAACGTACGCTAAAATTTTAAAAGTGCATGGTGATATTGCTCTTAGTCGTGCCCAGGTGTTCGCTGGCATAAAAAGTGAAAGCGTGCAAGACGAGGCGCGCAGCGGGAGACCAGTCGAGGTGTGGACTGACACGAATGCGCCACGGGTGCGCGCCCTAATCCGTGAAGATCAGCGTTTAACAGTTTGAATGTTGGCTCGGAACTGGGTATGAACCGTGAAACAGTCAGACAAATTTTAACCGACGATTTTGGGATGAAAAAGTTGTGCGCGAAGATGGTTCTAAAGAACCGTTCTGAGGAGCAAAAGCAGCCCTAAGCGTGTATCAGTATTTGGCCTCTAAAGGGATCGCCGTGTTGCAACAGCCGCCTTATTCACCCGATATGTCACCCTGTGACTTTTTTTGTTCCCTAGAACAAAATCAGTGGTCAAAGGAATCCATTTCGAGTCGATTACGGACATCCAGGCGGCCGTGACGATGGTACTCACGGATATCCTGGTCGAAGCATTCCAGAAATGCTACTTTGAAGGGGATGGCAGAGCTGTTGAATAATTTTCAAATATGACATACGGTTTTCATGGAATCAGTCTCATTATATGATTGTCACACCTCGTATGTATATATATATATATATATATATATATATATATATATATATATATATATATATATATATATATATATATATATATCTTATATATATATATATATATATATATATATATATATATATATATATATATATATATATATCTTGTATATATATATATATATATATATATATATATATATATATATATATATAGATGTATATATATATATATATATATATATATATATATATATATATATATATATATATATATATATATATATCTTGTAATGCATAATGAGTTCATCGAGCTCATAAAGAAGCAACTTAATATGCCTATGAGTATTTATGGTTTTAAGGAATTATAGTATTTCTTACTAAAATACTCAAAAGACCATTAAATTCTTTATGAACACAATGTGTCTTTAAAAATTGCAAATTTTATTTTGATAATTGTTAGTTTTGCGGAGTTATACTCACAAGCGCCCTGGTACTTCCATCAAGGTTCCTAAGATGGTGCTTAACAGCAATGACTACTTCTAATTATAGTTCAACAAAATTAACTTAGCTGAAACAATAATTCGCTGAATAAACCGTGATTGGTTATTTTTTATTGTTATCATTATAGACTCCATGTTTTCAAAAATTCAGCTTTAACCTAAATAACTTTCATAAAACATAATATAATAAAAAAGCTTGCTGTATTTAACTTGCTTATCCGTACGATTGTTTAAATAAATGTTGTTATGAAGAAAAGCAATTAAGGTTTATGATTTCCAATTACCTGATCATATTTTTCTACTGTATCTCCACAGCTCGATTGAAGTCTTGCCCTCTTTGCATGGAAGTTTGATCGGGGACTTTCAAGTAGTTGCTTTTTGTCATGTTTGATGAAGCCGCCAGCATCGTTTATAAGAAGAGATCCTTGAAAAGCTGCTTCAAAGTCACTGTCAGGTATTTCATACATCCTTTGCAATCACTTGTGGCTGATGTCTTTCGCTTGTAAAACACACTGTATAAAAATAGTTTACGTGTAATTCCATGCTTGGAGTTAGTTCTAAGTCAATACATATTCGATTATTTATCAAACGGTGCTAATTGGTTGTACGTTATTCATATTCACGCAACAACGCGCATTAAATGCTTGAAGCTTCTAAAATATTCACGAAGATTCAAAGGACCCGCTTCACACTTATTTGCATGTTTCTACCGACAAAACACAAATGAAAATAGAGTTTAATTACACACTTGAAAGTCATTCGAAGGAGTTAAGCTTAATTCGAAGCATTAATGTGAATTTGAACACTGTTTGGTGTTGTTCGAAAATGATTGTCACAAATTAAAATTGTTCTGTTGTTAAGACCAAAATTGTTTCGAGCAAAAGTGGAAAAAAATCTTCGAGAAAATTAACTAATGCATTCATTTAAAGCTTTTCAATCGAGTTGATGGATGTTATGATAAAATTACGAATTACGATTAGAGAGATTTTAATTTTAAAAAACGTGGGTTTCTGTTTACGGAATGATAATTTTCATTGACTTTCTATATAGGAATACGTCAATGTTTTGCAGTAGGGTTCATTAATAAAAACGCATCGCCGTATCATGTAACGTTCAATCGAGCAGCAATGTCTAAAATAGTTAAAAGCATGTCTAAGGACTTATACTCGTATATTATCGCTCAGACCATAAAACCACTTTTAAATTTTATTTGGCATGCATATCTAACGGATACCGCCAAAGTAATTCACTGACTGTGTTGGTGTTGTCGGCTTTATTCAATATTAATCATACATTTTCATAGAGTATAAAGCAAACTCCAAACAATAAAAACATTAAAATTGAATGGTCCAATGGCTCTCTAAATTTATACATTATTAATCAATAGCATTTAATTAAAAACAGAATCAAATTTAATCAAATTAAAATTATTACATATTTTATGATTCAATTGGGGAAAGGAGATAAAAACCATCCAACACTATTCAAAAATTTATCATAATACTAACACAATAATGAACTTTTATCTTCTTCTTCTTCTTCATTGTAGCACTACAGCCCCTCTCAGGCCTTCGCTTAGAGATAGTCAGAGTATCTCATTTTCATGACTGTATTGATTTTTTCGGGAGTTGGTTTGGTCAGTACCATGCTCCCGTGTGCTTGCTCAGCTATGATATGATCTGGTTAAATCAGTACATATCACCAATGAGTGAACACTCGTATTCTGTCCGAAAAATCCCCTGAACTAAATCACGTTGCTCCCAACAAGATTTGAACCTGGGACCTTCGACTTATGTGTTCATGCTCTAACCTCTAGGCCACACAGACTAATGAACTTTTATGCTACATATAATATGTTATGAGCTAATTCTAATCTAATCTTTATCTTATACTAATACAATGCTAACACATTGTTCCTAGCCTAAACATTAAACCTTATCTTTAAACCGAATATATTAAACATAACATATACTTATCCTAAATACTCACACTTATCCCTAATTTTTAATATAAACAAACAACAACACTGAATGTAGCAATGATGAGCTGAAGCTAAAACCTAAGTAACAAAAAAAAATCCAAAAACAGAAAAAAACAATAACGACAAATAGTTTAGATATTGTCATTCAGCCTCAATGAGTCTAGCAAATGAATATCTCCATTGGAATTGTTGGTCTCATGAACTCAAATTCGGAGGATATTTTATCTTCTTATTGGTGGCCCGTCAAAGTCAAAGTCAAAAGCGCTTTATTCAATACTAATCGGTATAAATTTTCAAAGAATATAAAGCAAATTCCAAACAATAACAATACAAAAACTTAATGGCCCAAATGGCTCTATAAATTTATACGTTATCATTAAACACATTTCATCAAAAAAAAAAACTATAGCAAATTCAATTAATTAAGATTATTACATATTTTGTAATTCAATTCGAAAAAGGAGAAAAAACCAACCAACTCTATCCTAAACTTATTTATAATTTAAACATAACAGTGAACTTTGATCCTACACCTAATATAATTTAACTTAATTCTAATAAAATTCAATCAAAAACTTTATCTTACACTAAAAAATTCTATCACAATCTTTAAAACCTATGCGTTTAACCTTATCTCTAACTTAATATAATAAACATAACATATACCTTACCTATCCCTAATTTTTAACACAAACAAACAACAACACTAAATGTAGCAATAATGAGCTGAAACTCAAAACTAAGTAACGAAAAACACAAAAACTGAAAATAAACACGAATAATTTAGACATTATCATTCAGCCACCAATACCTAGATTGCCCCGTCTCAGCTCGATCAGCTTCAACGAATCTAGCAAATGAGTATCTCCATTGGAGTCGTTGGTCTCGTGAACTCAAACTCGGAGAATATTTTATCTTCTTATCGGTGGCCCGTCGATATATGTGATATATGACTGGGACGCCGTCATAATCAAAAACATATCGATTCATGTCCAAATACACGTATACTTCTGGAGGAATGAAGCCAGTAGCGAGCCAAGTCGCTATATACCCGTCTGTAGGGTGGAACGGCTGTGAAATCCAAGGATTTTCACTCACAGTTACAGATCTTGCGATATGATTCCGAAGAAGTTTCAATATGAAGATATCGGCCCTCGTCACTTCAGCAGCTTGATAAATTCTTCTATTCGATATATAATGTTTCCAATCCGTCTCAGGCTTTCTGTACAAACCAGTACATGCAAGAAGACATTTCCTTTCGAAAACTCTTAATTTTTTCATAATACTAGCACTCTGGTTGTACCAGATCTGACATCCATATGTCAAAACTGGTCTAACCAGGGTCTTGTAACAGATAATTTTCACCTTTAGATCAATGTATCTGGAATAAAAGAGTCGTTGAAGGGCCATGACTCCTTTTTGAGCTTTACTGAGCATGATTTTGACATGTTCAGTATAGTGCAGATACTGATCGAGATGAACACCGAGGTATCGAGCATAGAATTTATGTGGAACCCGTTCTGAACTACCCTCACCAGCCATAATGTGGGAATCCTTCTTGTTACGTTCAGGTCTTGACTGGCCCCTTGCAGCGTGGTCCGAAACAAAATCGTTTCGCACTTCTCCGGATTGATTTTCATTCGCCAATTGTCGGTGTAGAGCTGCCGATCATCGAACATTTTTTGAAGATTGCTCTGAACTATTGTAGCTATTTGGTCTGCCGTATATATGATCAGAACATCAGCAAACGCTACTAATGATTTCGTTGGTGAGACGTCAGAATCAAAGCCGTTCAATAGCTTGTGAGTGAATATTGAGAAAAGCAGAGGAGCAGTAACTGCTCCCTGCTGTAGACCATTCAAGACCTTGAAGTCGCCCATCGACGTCAGATTTCCATCAGTTACAACAAATTATTTCCCGTATAACATATTGCACATCATGGCAACAAGGTGTCTGGGGAACCTGTCCTGTAGGAGTTTACAAACAAGTCCATCTAACCACACCATATCGAAGGCTTTCTCCATATCCATGAGACACACTCCAAGACATTCTCTGATGTTTAGTTTCCAGCAGATGTCTAAGGATACTTTCGTTTTCCCATGTATGGAAGTATGCCTGGCATGAAAACCAAACTGGTAACTTGGGGTCAACTCATATTCCTCAATGTGAGCTTTTAATGCTTTATTCAGTATCACTTCAAACGGCTTGCTAATTGGGGGATAGCTTTTAACGCACGAAGGTTCTTTTCCTTTCTTCAAGGTCGGAAATACCTTAGCCTTTTTCCACTCATTTGGGAGATATGAGTTGTTCAACATGTTGTTGAACAATATGCAATAATTCCTAATAGCAACCTCCGGCAAATGTCGGAGAACTACATTTGGAATACCATCAGTACTACATGATTTTTTGTTGCTTATCCTGCGAAATATGAAACACAAGTTTTCATAGCTGACAAAATAATCAATAAGATTCAAGCTTAGTATGAAATCAGATGGTAGTCCACGTGATGTAGTGGTTAGAGCACTCATCCCGTAAGCCGAAGGTCCCTGGTTCAAATCTCGTGGTTGCCACCGAGATTAAATTCCAGTGATTTTTCGGAGGGACTATAAGCCCATTCAATTATGATACGTGCTGCTTTAAAAATCAGAATGTATCACAGCTGGGTTAATGGAACCACGGCCAAAGCGTAATACTGTCCATATCACCTTGTGGAGTGCCAACGTATTCAACCATGAGAATGAGATACTCTAAATATCTCTATGTGAAGGGCCAAAAGTGGCTGTAGTGATATAATAATAACAATGAGGTCAGATGTCAATGTTTCATTCAAATGAAGAATTGATTCACTGTTCAAGCTTGATTTGAAGTCGAAAACTTTTGCTTCAACGACCTCTGAAAGTATTTGATTCCCTTTTTCGGGGTTTGGTAGATGAACCAATTCAAAATGTGTTCCAATCGGGGAAAGTTTCTGCAATCCACCACATATAATCCTGTTTCCATTTCTATACGTTGTCGTACTATCGATTTCAATATCAGCTCTATCGAGAAGATTTATCTCATTACAAGATTCGATACCTTCACTCGAGACTTCTTACGAAATAAGCTATTCACTTTCATGAAAACGCCATCTGAGTCCTTTGGGGGAATACCTCTCAATTTTTCCACCCCTTGATTGCTGACCTCACTCTTGAAGTTCCGGACAGTCTTCAGATGTAATTTTAACAAAGACAACGAGAGATGGTTGAGGGCCGAAAATCACCGATAAATATTATTGACGAGTGTGAGATCTTTTTAAGCTTGCGATGGTTGGGGTTTCATATCCTGCCATATTGTTTCGATGTTTAATTTAGAAACGGCTTTCTGATCTACATTATCGTTAGTTAGATTCCCGTCATCATCAGAAGGACATTGCTTCTGGTAATCCCGATTAAACTTCATTTGAAACTTTGCCCAATATGTTTTTTTGAAATTCAACCGATGATTATCATGTTGAACTGGAATGAGGAAGACATCATTCCTTTGATGATCGATTTTCATTACGACTGCGTTATGGTAGCTAACGTAAGAAAGTACCTGCATTTTCCGGTGAGGACTATTAAAGTTGAAGACAAGTCTAGCTTCAGCAATGCAGAAGTTAAAATATACATTTTTTCTTTGGTATGTTGGGAACTCCGACCCATATAGATTGCGGCTGTATTCAATTTGTTTGTCTATTATCCACGACTTCAGGAATACTTGCCACTCAGGCCACCGGCAAGAATATAGTAACTATGCATCCCATTTGGATTGACCTTCCCATTGAATTTGAGAACGTTTCAGAAATACTTGCCATTTAGGTCACCGGCAAGAATATAATAACTATACAGCCTGTTCGATTCGAGTATTTTAAACAAAGAAATTAACCTTTTCGTTGAACTTGAGAACCTTTCGACCAGTTGGATAGGCAGAGATAACGAAGAGGTTATCCCAACCTGGCAGTGAGATCTTGATAACGGACACTTCAAGAAATTCAAAGGTTTTGAATTCAACTTTTTCAATATTTTGGAGATAGTAGGATCTTCTTATCAATATGTCGGTGCCACCTCCCCCATCACCATTTACGCTATCATTTCTCGTGAATTCTAAATCCTTGAATGCCATGGAGTACCATGAATTGAGGTGGGTCCCCACCCATGAGAATGTGACGGGATGACAAACTATTTTGACGGAGTCAATTATTTTAGTTATTTGATATCCACAGGTCAATTCTCGTTTTTCTTGAAAAGCTGTCATTTTGAAGGATGTTGGCCTAAACGTTGAAAATTGAAATTGATTTTTTGATCACGCTTATTTAATCTTTCCGAAAGAGATTCAAGCTGTTGGCAAATTTTAAAAAGCAGCTTATTATTGCCACTTACACTATTTGTATTACTTACTTATACTTTTGAGCTCAGTTTTTTGAAGACGCTCCCACCTCACAACTCTAAAGTTCAAGTACTTTATCTTTTGGAGGGTCCTTGGACTGCTATCGTTTGAAATTTGTACCAAATAAAATGGTTAAATATTACCTTCAATAGTGGATCTCTTTGTATCAAAAATTTTCACACCAATGAATTTGATAGGTGGTGCTGCTTCCTGTGATATTTTAAGGAGATCAACTATATTCCTCTACAGTCGAGGCCCTTAAACGGAAATGTCTGATTCTACTCTGCCTTTAGTGGCACTATTTGGAGAATCTTTGGCTAGATCGAAATCAGCCAGTGTTTTTTCGCGGTCAATATCTACTTTGAAACTATCGATCTTGTGTTTGGCTACCAGTAGCCACACCATATCCCCTCCGTACTGCCCGAATATATGTGATTTTGGCTTGATCGTTGTAGTTTTATTGACGTTTGATAATTTTCTAATCATTTCCTTCAAATCTTAAATTCGGAGTTTCATTTCTTTTTTTCTGGTAACTCTTTAGTTTCTTCTTCGCTTGATAGCGTAATATGCTTCCCATATTCAAATCTTTCTTGTTCGTTTTTTCTTTGCATTATTTTTTCATTAATTGCATTTCAAATGCCTGGTTCTGGGTTCCTCGACGATGGGAAGCCATCGGGTTCCTCCGTGCCCGCGGTGAAAAAACTTATCTTCATTTTTGAACTTTCTGAAACTTTTCCGCAAGTAAAATCCAGATATTTGATAAACTGTTCGAATAATTCGACTATGTATTCGACTATGTAATAAGTTTCAAAAATTAATTTCAGAGTGACATTTTAGTAAATGATTATTTTAATTTTTTTTTAATTATTGACAGGAGCGTTTAAAAACACACCTGTACGCAACGAATGCTAGACATAGAATGCATTGTAAGTGTTTTTAGTGACTTGGATCAGACCTTATGAACTAACAAACGAGTTCACATAGAACAACCTTCAAAGATCAATTTGAGTATGTATAGGCTTGCTCTGGTATAAGCGTTCACAAACGCTCTCATGGGGAAATGTAAGAAAGAGATTGAATCGGAAAATATTGCCCTACACTAAGATTAATAAGAACTGGATGGGCTAAGCTCATATAAAATGCATGAGAGAGCATGCGACCGATTTCTGTTCTCTTCGAAGTGAACAGTCTGTCATTTCCTCCCCGTCTGCCTCTTGCTGGTCACTTTCTTGTTCCAAAAGCTGACTAGGTGTGAACTGACTGTCAAGTTGACTGATGCAAATTGGACGCCAAATTGGCCAAAAGTTTCGTCGCGAATTTTATCCGATATTAAAACTATGGAAAGTGTTCGCGATTTAAATTCGTACCAAGTGTTTAAACATTCGATTGGAGTTTGTGATTCAAGTTACTTTAACGTGTGACACTGTGTAATTAAGTTAGAATTTCAAAATGAAATGTGTAGTGCCTTCGTGAAAAAATCATAGTGGAAAAGGATCTGTAGGTGTTTCCTTTCACAAGTGAGTAGTTATTATATTAATGTTTTGCATGTTTTTCATACAATGCTGAAGGTTTTTCAAATAGAAAGCAAATTTTTGGTATTGTATGAAAATTTGTTTACATTGAGCAGCAGCCATGTTTGCTTGTGCAATTTGGCTCTCTCTAAGGTTGTAAACAAGAGCGTAGCGGTAGGAAAAGTGGTCGCAGGGGTTGTTGCAACCATATTGTCACGTGGTTGTCCATTCCAGTATTATTTAATTACTCAATGGCCCTGCATATGTGCTTGAACGGAATGCAAGGTGATTAGCTTTCATTTTGATCAGATGGGCAAAAGATTCCCCTTTCATTAAGTGCACGTACATGCAAGCACAACAGCAAATTGATTTTCTGCATGAAAGCTTAGTCCCAAGTATATAACGCTTTCACAAAGTCAAAGTCAAAAGCGCTTTATGTAATACTAATCGTTATAAATTTTGAAAGAATACAAAGCAAATTCCAAACAATAACAATAAAAAACTTAATGGCCCAAATGGCTCTCTAAATTTATACGTTATCATTAAACACATTTTATCAAAAAAAAACTATAGCAAATTCAATTAATTAAGATTATTACATATTTTTAGAATTCAATTGATAAAAGGAGAAAAAACCAACCAACACTATTCAAAATTATTTATAATTTAAACACAACAAAGAAACTTTGATCCTACACCTAATATGTTGTAACTTAATTCTAATAAAATGCAATAAAAAACTTTATCTTGTACTAAAAAAATTCTATAACAATGTTCCTAACCTAAACGTTTAATCTTATCTCTAACGTAATATAGTAAACATAACATTTCTGTACAAACCAGTACATGCACGAAGACATTCCCTTTCGAAAACTCTTAATTTTTCCATAGTACTAGCACTCTGGTTGTACCAGATCTGACATCCATATATCAAAACTGGTCCAACCAGGGTCTTGTAACAGACAATTTTGACCTTTTGATCAATGTATCTGGAATAAAAGAGTCGTTGAAGGGCCATGACTACTTTTTGTGCCTTACTGAGCATGATTTTCTCATGTTCAGTATAGTACAGATACTGACCGAGATGAACACCGAGGTATCGAACACAGGATTTATGTGGAACCCGTTCTAGACTACCCTCACCAGCCATGATGTGGAAATCTTTCCAATTACGTTTCAGGTCTTGACTGACTCCCTGCAGCGTTGTCCGAAACAAGATTGTTTCACACTTCTGCGCATTGTTTTCATTCGCCAATTGTCAGTGTACAGCTGTACATCATTGAAAATTTTTTGGAGATTTCTCTGAACTATTGTAGCTTTTCGGTCTGCCGTATAGATGATCAGATCATCAACAAACGCTACCAATGATCGCGTTGGCAAGACGTTAAAATCAAAGCCGTTCAATAGCTTTCGAATGAAGATTGAGAAGAGCAGAGGTGCAGTAACTGTTCCCTGCTGTAGACCATTCAAGACCTTGAACTCGCGCATTGTTGTCAGATTTCCATCAGTTACAACAAACGATTTCCTGTATAACATATTACTTGTCCTGAAGGAGTTTAAAAACTAGTCCATCTAACCACACCGTATCGACGGATTTCTCCATATCAATGAGACATGCTCCAACGTATTGTCTATCATTTAGTTTCCAACAGATGTCTGAAGTTACATTCGTTATTGCATGTGTGGTCGAATGCCTGGCACGAAAACCAAATTGGCAATTCGACATCAACTCATATTCCTCAATGTGGGCGTTTAATGCTCTGTTGAGTATTACTTCGAACACCTGTTTTTTTTTTTTTTTTTGTGGTAGGGAGGTGAAGGCATTTATGCCCGCCGAGTCTGGCAGTGTGGGACTCCTATGGAGGATACCTTTGGACTACCCACTAAACACCTCCCCTGTCAATCTGAGAACCTAGCCTGGAACCGTTTGACACATTACTTCGGGCCAGGTCTCGTTTTGTTACGCCGTGGGGCGCCTTCAAGCTGGGGAGTCCCTTTCCTAGCGGGAGGGGAGGGGGAAGAGGAATTGCCAGAAGAGCGATCCCCCAGCCCCAGTGCCTCCGGCTGCTGTGAGTCCCTTTTATATTTTAGGACTGCCCGAGCATAATGTGCCACCTGGTTCCATTTGTCAACCGATTCGAGCATCACCGCAACTATATTATCCGGGGTGAGCTCTCCCGTCTCCCTGTAGAGGTCCCTTCGCAGCCTGGCCCATTTGGTACACGCAAAAAATGTGTGACAGGCATTGTCCTCCTCTCCTGGGCAAAACCGACAATCGGGAGACCGTGACTTGCCGATCTTGTGCAGGTAAGACTGAAAACACCCGTGCCCGCTCAAAAGCTGGGTCAGATAGAAGTCAGTCTCACCATGCCTTCGATTTAGCCACGGTCTCACATCCGGGATGAGGCGCGCAGTCCACCTTCCCTTCGTGCAATTCCTCCAAGACTGCTGCCAATCGTTGAGCGAGCGTTGTCTCTCCTCGCGGACAACCATCTCCCTCGCATCCTCGTTTCGGCGCAGGTAAATAGCGCGGCGCTCTCTAGCAAGGAGGGTGACAGGTATCACGCCTGCAATCACTCTCACCGCCGAGTCGGAGACTGTTGGATACGAAGTTGCAATTCTCAGTGCTCCTCTTCTCTGTACCTGTGCCAATCGTTTTCGGTATACCTCCTTGCTGAGAGCGTCGCCCCATACCTCTGCTCCGTACAGTAGCACTGACCCTACAGCACTCATCAAGAGGCGTCTTCTTGATGGGCTGGGTCCCCCTACGTTGGCCATAAGTCGACTCAGGGCCGATATTCCCGAAGCAGCCTTCTCAGCCGTTGCCCTGATTTGCTCAGAGAAACTCATGTTCGAGTCGATCAGTAGCCCCAGGTACTTCACCGCTGGCTTCGATTCGATCTGTATATCTCCAATACTGATCATCCTTACTCTAGGGATTCTCTTTTTTGTCAAGATGACCACTTCGGTTTTCTCCAGTGCTAAACTGAGCCCGCGAGCAGTCATCCAGTCCCTCACTCGGCGCATTAGCATACCTAGCCTAAGTTGCGCTTGTTCAACGGTGCGTCCGGCGACCAGAGCCGCAACATCATCCGCATAGCCGACCAAGCGTGACTCATCTGGCATCTCAAGTCTCAGTAGCCCGTCGTAAGACACGTTCCACAGGTCCGGACCAAGGATAGATCCCTTCGAACACCTTGCTGATGTTATGCAGCAAGCTGATTGGGCGATAGCTTTTCGGGCATGAAGATTCTTTTCCTTTCTTCAAGATCGGAAATACCTTAGCCTTTTTCCACTCATTTGGGAAATATGAATTGCTCAACATGCTGTTGAACAATATGCAATAATTCCTAATAGCAACCTCAGGCAAATGTCGGAGAACTACATTTGGAATACCATCGATACCACATGATTTTTTGTTGCTTATCCTGCGAAATTTGAAACACAAGTCTTCATAGCTGACAAAATAATCAAAAAGATCCAAGCTAGGTCTGAGGTCAGATGATAATGTTTCATTGAAATGAAGAATTGATTGGCCGTCCACGCTTGATTTGAAATCGGAAACTTTTGCTTCAACGATCTCTGAAAACATTTCATTCCCTCTCTTATGGTTTGGCAGGTGAACCAGTTCTAAATGTGTTCCAATCAAGGCAAGTTTATCCAATCCTTCACAAATGATCCTGTTTCCATTTCTTTCCGGAGTCGTACTATCAATTTCGATACCAGCCCTATCGAGAAGGTTAATCTCATCCCTAGTGAGTTCAAGATTCGATACCTTCACTCGAGATTTCTTGCGGAATATGCTATTCACTTTCGCGAGCACGCCGTCTGGGTCCTGTGGGCTATGACCCCTCAATTTTTCCGCCCATTAATCAATGACCTCACACCTGAAGTATGACCGGATTAAGTTCCGGACATTCTTCAGGTGTGATTTCAACAAAGCCAACGAGGGATGGTTATGGTCCAAAAATCGTCGATAAATATTGTTGACACGTGTGAGAAGAAGGCTTTTCAATCTTTTCAACCTTGCGATGGTTGGTGTTTCATATCCTTCCATATTGTTTCTATGTTTAATCTTGAAAACGACTTTCTCAATCGTTTCCAACGTCAGCTTCTCTAACTTCGACAAATAGACATCTATTTCATCGTTAGTTAGATTCCTGTCATTAGGAACCATTGACCAAGAGTTGCCACCATCAGAAGGGGGACATTGCTTCTGATACTCCCGATTAACCTTCTTTTGAAACTTTTCCCAGTCAAGTTCAACCGATGATTTTCGTGTTGAACTGGAATGAGGAAGAAATCATCCCTTTGATGATTGATTTCCATTACGATTGCGTTATGGTCGCTATTGTAACGAAGTACCTGCAGTTTCCGTTGAGGACTATTAAAGCTGAGTTCAAGTCTTGCGTCAGCAATACAAAGGTCTAAATATGAATTTGTCCTAGGGTATGTTGGGAGCTCCGACCCATATAGATTACACCTGTATTCAATTTGGTTCTCTGTTATCCACGATTTCAGGAATACACCTCTTGGATTATTGGTGGCGTTCAGCCATGAAGTGTGCTTGGCGTTCAGGTCACCAGCAAGAATATAATAATTTTTTTTTAAATACCTCCATTCCACTCTCTCCATCACACTTTCTTCGTCACACAACGCTCGTGCGACCTGCACTTCACATTTCGTCGTTTCCTCAGGTGTGCCACCCAGACAATGATTTGACCATCGGTATAAGGGGGTACACAAATTATGTGAATTTATCCTTTTAATCTCATCTTGTCCATTTCGTGATCAGCTCTCAGAGATAAAAAAAACGTTGTAATATGCAGTGGGAAAAAAACTCTGAGTTATAAAGTCAGCTGTCTTTTCAAGCATCTCGACGATAGGGTTTAAAGTGCCCTTAGATGCTATGTTGAAATTTATTGGACTGAGATTCTCCATAATAATATCTTTCTGCTATACAATCTCGACGATAGGGTCAAGAAGGGCCCTAAGATGCGATGTAGAAATTTATTGCACTGAGATTCAATCGTTGTTTAATAAATATTCTTTAAGCCTTTTCTTAAAAACTATAAGTGAGTTTGCATCCTTAACTGAATCTGGGAGATTGTTGTATATGCGCAAGGAAGCCTGTTCAATTCGAGTATTTCAAACAAGGAATTGAGTTCCTCCTTGAGCTTGAGAACAGTTCCACAAGTTGCAGAGGCAAAGATAACGAAGAGGTTATCCCCACCTGGCAGTGAAATTTTGATAACGGACACTTCAAGAGATTCAAAGCTTTTGAATTCGACTTTTTCAATATTTTGGAAACAATAGGCTCTTTGAACTAATATCCCGGTGCCACCTCCCCCATCACCTATTACCCTATCGTTTCTTACGAATTCAAAATCCTTGAATGTCATGGAGTGCCATGAATTGAGGTGGGTTTCGGTGAGCAGCATGATGTCAGGCTTTTGGTTAACAATGAATTCAAGGAGATAATCACGCCGATGCATAGTAACAATGGAGTTGACGTTGATCGAGATGAGACGAATCCTATCCATGGGAATGTGACTGGATGACAAACTATTTGAAAGCATGTTGGCCTAAACGTTGAAAAACGAAATTGATTCTTTGGTCTTGTTTATTAATTCTATCTGAAAGAGATTCAAGTTGCTGGCAGATTGTGAGAAGCAGCTCATTAGCGCCACTTACATTATTTATTTTATTTACATTGTTGTCTGCTGGTCCTCTGGCAGCAAGTGCAAATGATACCCTGGGTTTGACGAAGTTGGGAGGTAACAAATCGTGATTTACTTTCGTTTGTTTTGGGGAAAATTTAACTCTTGCATCTTGATACCGAGGGCATCCTCGATATGATGCTGGATGACCAAATATACCGCAATTAACACAATATAATTTTTCTTTTGGCTCCATCTGAGCCAATTTGCATTCACCGGGGGCCTGAATATCTATGCACTTAACACAGCGATAGTGCATTGCACAATTGGCCGCCGAATTAACCAATCTTTGACACCTGTAACACTGGTTGACATCAGTTTTTTGAAGGCATTCCCACCTCACAACTCTAAAGTTTAAGTACCTTACCTGTTGGAGGGCACTCGGACTGCTGTCGTTAGAAATTTGGACCAAATAAAATGGTAATATTTTACTTTCGACAGTTGATCCCCTTGTAGCTAATTTTTCACACAGATGAACTTAACAGCTGGTGCTGCTTCCTGCAACATTTCAAGGAGATCAACTGTATTCTCCCCACAGTCCAAGCCCTTCAACAGGAAGGTCTGATTTTTTTCCACCTTTGGCGTATATGTGAAGTGGGGAGCTTTGACACTATTAAGAGCATCTTTCGCCAGTTTGAAATCAGCCAGTGTCTTTGTCTTGATCGTGAGCTTATCAGCGGTCACTCTCTTAACTTCAAAGTTATCGACTTTATGTTTGGCTGCCAATAACCGAACCATATCTCCTCCACGCTGCCCAAAAACGTTAATTGGACGACATTTCTCATTTACCTTATTAATTTTATTAGGAGAACCAGCAGACTAACCGGTTGGCTTCTTCTCCTTTTCGTTATTTTTCAATTTTATATATTGAATGAAATTATTACTACTATCAATATTACCTATGCTATCGTTGCTCTCCATCTCGATGTCCATTTCTTGGTTCATTGCAGACAGCACCGCATAATAATCGGCGCTGCCGTTTGCTCCTCCTGCGCTCAGGATATTTTCAGCATCATGGATTGATGGCTTGCTCGTATCTTGCGCTTTTGTTTTATATGTTTGAGTCTTCTGTGTTGGTACTGTTTTCTCGTTGGTCTTGCTTGTTGTTTTTGTTTCCTTTTTCTCATTCTTCTTACTTAATATCGGTTCTTCTTTGCCAGACGTATTCTGTGGCTTCACTTTTGGTTTGCTCCCATTTGATAACGTCCGGACCATATCTTCCAAACTCTGTATACGGAGTTTCAACTCGTCGTTTTGTTTCGTAACCCTTGCGTTTTCCCTGGTTACTTTTTCATAATCTTCGCTTGAAATCGTAATACGCTTTCCATGCTCACAGTTGTCTTGTTCATTTTTCCGCTTTATGATTTTATCATTTGCAATTTTCGAAATGCCTGGCTCTGGGTCCCCCAGCGGTGGGAAGCCGTCGGGCTCCTCCACCCCTCAGTGAAAAAAAAACTTTTCTTCTTTTTTGAAACTTTCTCGCTGGTAAAATCCAGATACTCGATAAATTGTTCGAATAGTTCGACGATGTAATATGTTCTTTCTAAAATTACTTTCTAATAAACGTTTTTTAAAAATTATTTTAATTATTAAAAAATTCTTGACAGGAGCGAATTAAAAACACGTCTACATGCAACGAGTGCTAGACGTAGAATTTTTTCTCCGCACGGTGTTGCTGTTTCAAAAACGTAGAAATAAATTGATTTTAACTATAATGTACTATCATTATATTAAGCATCTCACAGGAATTAGTGGTGGTGAGTCCAGCGAACCTTGCGAGACAGTGCTTATGGAAGCCTGAAAGACATTTTCATGAAAATTAAAATTACAATACATCAAACGTCGTACCACGATTGGATTTACATTTGATTTCCAACATTCCTTAGATGCAATAGCAGCGTAAGATCTTTGGTCTACAAGATAATGAGGGGTCAACACCTAAAAATATTTTTTATTAGTCAAAATTTTATGGTATTCTCTGTTTTTTCGGTATTTTGTTAATGTCCACATGATATATATATATATATATATATATATATATATATATATATAGGGCTTTCCAATAAGAGGTGTTATTTTGATATTAAGAGAAAAATACCATTTTTTAAAATAAATGGTCGGATGTTTATTCATTATAAAGAAGAAGGTATGCCGTGCCGTTAATAGTGAAAAATAACATCAGGCAAATGACTACCACGACCACGCTTGTAGGACCATATCCTTTTCATGAAATTTTCCATAACCAAATCCAATAAAAGGTGTTATTTTGATATTAAAAGAAAAATGCCATTTTTTAACATAAACGATCGGATGTTTATTTCATTATAAAGAAGAAGGTAAACCGTTAATAGTAGAAAATAATATCAGGCAAATGACTACCACGACACGCTTGCAGGACCATATCCTTTTCATGAAATTTTCCATAACCAAATCGCACAGTGGCTGCCCAATGTCCTCAATAGTTTCACAAATTTCATCTTTGAGGTCTTGAATCGACGCTGGGCTGTTGGCGTAGACCTTCTCTTTCACGTGGCCCCAAAGGAAGAAATCGCAAAGTGTTAAATCACAAGATCTATTCAAAATAGCACCTCTTATTGGAAAACCCCATATATATATAATATATTATATATATATATATATATATATATATATATATATATATATATATATATATATATATATATATATATATGTATGTATATATATATTTATATATATATGTATATATTTATGTACATATAAATTTGTTCATATTTCAATATACATATGTATTTAAAACCTTACGCCTATTTGATCTGTATTGTCTCCACAACCTATGTGAAGATCGTTATAATGACAACTTTTTGGATAATCCTGAAAATATTTCATTTTTCTAGTTATTTATTTTTATATTATGAATAAATTTTAATGCTTTCAAACACTAGCAAAACTACAAATATTCTGGAAATACTTGGAAATATTTTGAATAAATTTCAACGTGACATCTGATTACATTAGTTAAAATCTTCTCTGGATGCAAGCATAACCATATTTAAAGGAGTCTACTTAGTGACTACAGTATTAGCATTTTGTACTTACCATTTTAAAATGTAAAACTTATGGGTCTCTGATAAGATAAACCCAAAAGTTATTTGGGTATCTAAACACATCTTCTTTCTGAAACGCTTGCTGCAGAACATGCTACGCTTTTTAATTGCTCGAATACCGTGTCCTAAGCGCTTGTTCCAAAGTGATCTTCTGGGCTCGTCTTGTAGAAAGCTGTTGCTATCAGATTTGGCTAGTATCACCTTGAAAGAATCGATTTTTGGAAAATAAAATTAATAAAACAACGAATTAAATGAAGGTATGGATTTAGTTCGTGTTATGTTCCAATTAACTTGATAGTATGTTAATATTACATATTAGTTTAAACGGCAGTTTTAACAAATTTAAGTATTCATTATTGGATTGGTGGTTGACAAATGTTTGCTTATATACGACTTTCCTTAAAGAATAAAAAAACTTTCTTTGCCGTACATTAATTTTTATTTCACTATGTAAACGGATACTTCAAGGCTTACTTAACCGGACCTTCAATTAATCTAAATTAATTTTTCAATAAATAACGTCTGAATTTTTTTTAATCAAATGTTTAAAAAAGGAAACCTTTGCAACTATCTGTGTCACTGTTCACTCATAATTGTAATTTTATTCGTATTTACTTAATACTTTTAATGATTGAATTTAAGTTCTGCTTTTATAACTTCTAAGTCCGCGATTTTTCGTGATTATTTTAATTACATGATCCCCGTCTAGCTTCATTCCAATTATTCGACTCAAGACCCGTCGCTCAAAGGCGTTCAGTATATTAGCGGATGCTTGGGTTAGGGTCCATGTGTCACACCCATAGCATAGCACAGGTCTTACCACCGATTTGTATACTTGGAGCTTTGTTTTCCTGTGTATGCAGCTGGTCTTCAAGCTCGTCAAAACTGAATAAAATATTTTATTTGTGTGCTGTATTCTTTGGCGTATTTCGTCTCTTTCATTACCGGTTCACGTTATTTTAGCGCCAAAAATTTTTTTTAATACCTCCATTCCATTCCACTCTCTCCATCACACTTTCTTCATCGCACAACGCTCGTGCGACCTGCCCTTCACATTTCGTCGTTTCTTCAGGTATGCCACACAGACAATGATTTGACCATCGGTATAAGGGGGTACACAAATTATGTGAATTTATTCTATTAATCTCATCTTGTCCATTTCATGATCAGCTCTCAGAGATAAAAAAACCTTGTAATACGCCGTGGGAAAAAAAACTCTGAGTTATAAAGTTAGCTGTCTTTTCAAGCATCTCGACGATAGGGTTTAAAGTGCCCTTAGATGCTATGTTGAAATTTATTGGACTGAGATTCTCCATAATAATATCTTTCTGCTATATAATCTTGACGAAAGGGTCAAGAAGGGCCCTAAGATGCGATGTAGAAATTTATTGCACTGAGATTCAATCGTTGTTTAATAAATATTCTTTAAGCCTTTTTTTAAAAACTATAAGTGAGTTTGCATCCTTAACTGAATCTGGGAGATTGTTGTATATACGCAAGGAATCTTTCGTAGCATCATTCTTTAGACGCTCCATTCTTGCAAAAGGTATTATGAATTGATTTGCGTTCCTAGCATTGTAGTGATTTTTCTGCGATACTTTCATAAATTGAATATGTGACGAATTTGAATTCAAGCATTTAAAAGTAAACTTGGCTTTCTCTATTTCAACGATTTGAGTAAATGTTAATGCTTTCGCTGATTGGTACACAAATCTGGTTGGTGTACATATTGGTAGATTTAGCATATTTTTATAAGCCTTGGTAAGCAACCTGGAGATGATATTAAGTTGTTGTTTTGATGACTGGCTCCAGATTACTACTCCGTAATGTAGTTTCGACAGAACGAATGCATTTAGCACCAGCTGCTTGATATTGCTTGGAAATCCTCCATATCTTCTCAGTAATCCAATAACAGGAGCTAATTGTCTTCTTAAGTTGTTTATATGCGAAAGCCATGTTAATCGTTGGTCGATGATGAGTCCAAGATATTTGAATTCCGCTGCTCTCTCCAGTTTTTCGCTATTAATTCTTATATCACTGTTAATGTCTTCCTTGTTCTTCTGTTTGAAAATAATATATTTGGTCTTAGAAGTATTTAGCGCTAGCTTATTATTACTTAACCACGAATGATATGTACTTAGATTCTCATTAATGGCATTCTCTTAGTAATCTTTTTTGCATCCCGAGTAAAGTAGAACTGTGTCATCAGCATATAGTGAATAGTGTCCCTTTAGTCCACATGTATTTAAATTGTTAGTGCATAACAAGAATAAGGTAGGGCCAAGTATGGAGCCTTGGGGAACGCCTGACTTCATAGGTGCCAAGTCGCTCAATACATTATTGACTACTGTTTTCTGCGATCTTCCTTTTAAGTAATTCCTAAAAGCTTGATTGGTTTCCCGTGAATGCCATATAATTCGAGTTTACGAAGTAAATGCTCATGATCCACCGTATCAAACGCCTTTTTCAGATCCACAAAAATGGCAGCAACATAGTCACCCTTGTCAAGTCCTGTATTTATAAACGCGTGAATGAGAAAAGAGCATCAAAAGTTCCTTCATTTTTCTGGAAACCAAACTGTTGTAAATTTAAAATTGAATTTTCCTTAATGAATGACGATAGACGGATGTTTGTTAATTTTTCAAATATTTTACTAAATCCTGTTAAAAGCGCGATCAAGCGGTAATTATTTGGATCCACACGGTCTCCTCCCTTGAAGATTGGGACTATTTTTGCCAGTTTTCCTTCCTCAGGAAACGTTCCCTTCCTAATATGTTTGTTTAGACTGCTATCTCTTCCTTTATAAGTTTTATTTCATCCATGGTGATATTGTCTATACCTGGTGCTGGATTTTGCTTCAATTCATCAATAATTTTTATCTCTTCAACTTTGTTAGTTGGATGCATATGAAAGGAAGATTTGGGCGACGTAATTGTAGAAGTAAAATTGCTTGTTGGTGCTGGCTGGATTCGATTGGCAATTTTTTCACCTATAGTTGAAAAAAAGATATTGAGGTTACTTGCAGCTTCAAATGCATTTGCTGAAGATGAGTTCTCTATGGTGAAATCCTGGGTCGTAGAGTTACGCGGTGACTTTCTTTTAACTTCATTTATTATGTCCCATATTTCATGCGCATTGTCGGCCGCTGCATCTAGTCTTTTGGAGTAATACAAAAGTTTTGCTTCTTTCACAACACGTTTAGATGTTTTATTGGATTCGATGTATATAAACCTGAGCGATTGATCATTAATGTTCCGTTTGTAGTTCATATAAGCCTTCCGCTTGTTCTTACCTGCCTCAATAACTTTTTTGGTTATCCATGAATATTGACGACATCTTATTTTTTTCTCCGTAGTCGAGGTCTCCTTAGCTTCCATTATGATGTTTGTGAGCTCCACTAAGTTTGAAGGTTTTTGGTTAATTAATAAACCCTTACGATTTGATCTAAAGAGGTCCTTATTTAAGTATTCGAAAACTTTGTAAGCAGGCTTTTGCTTTTTATTTATTTTAATGCCTTGAATAACAACTTTCAAAACACGGTGATCAAGTTCAGGCCAGTCCTCTAGAGTATAAGCAATTTCCCCAGCAATTTGATTATCATTTGTGACTATTTGATCCAGGCAGGTATTAGATGCTAGTCGGGTAGGTTGAAGTGGGTTCACAATAGTGGCGCGATTCGTTTCTAGTATGTTGTTGTACATCCTTGACTCATTAGATTCAACCATTAGATCTATATTCGTATCGGCAACTGTGATCAAATTATTTTCCATAGAATATAGTTCATCTAATGTCAAGCACAGGTCTTGCGAGTTAAGTCGGGTGGGGTTGTAAAATGTGCCAATTTTTATTTTCTTTCCAGGGCATACTAGTTCGATGACTATCATATTGTATTTATCCGGTATTGCTCGCCTCGTTACGAAATTAAGAGTTTTTTTAATATAAATTGCTGTTCCTCCACCTCTTCCGGGCCTGCAGGAAAATACAGAATCGTATACCTGAATGTTGTAGTACTCCACTTCCTTGGAATATATCCAGACTTCATTAAGTATAATTAAATCTATATTCGAATGTTGCTTTACATAAATTTGAAGTTCGTTAAGTTTTTGTCTTAAACTTCTTATATTAGCATAGAGGATAGAAATTTGGGTGTCTTCAAATATCTTTGTATTATTGAATGGCATATTAATCATCGTAGTTAATGCTTCTCTTAGCAATCAAAATCCTACGTTTTAATTCTGGGCATTTCGTCGAATCTGCCCGGTGTGCATGGCCAATTTTCTTACCATTTTCCATACAATTACAACATTTTTCAACTGAGCTTTTACAGTCTCTTGTATCATGCTGTGATCCACATTTTGCACACCTCAGTTCCCCTTCACATTTTGATGTCTTGTGATTGAACTTTTGGCATTTGAAGCACCTCGTGACGTTAAAATCTTCGTTTAGGTAGTATGATCCATAGTCGATATTAACATATCTATTCGCTTTCTTCTTGAACATTGTTCCATTCACCTCTAAAATATGTAACCATTTTCCGCTCCGTATTCTTCTAGAGTGAACCAATTCCATTTTATCTTATCTAAAATGTTCGGGTTCAGACTTTGGATTTCAATTCTTAGCTCCTCGTTTGTGAATTGCTTCTCTAATCCATTTATAACCAATCCTGGTTGACGAGACTTAGTTTCCATTATTTCGTATCCCTTCATATTTTCCTTAATAATATTGAGAAGCATAGATGAATTATCATTCGAAGAAGTCTTAATAATTGCTCCACCATTTCGAATCGGACGGACTAGCTGGAGTGGAAAGAGTTTGATCGGAGCTTGAATGGGCTTTGAGCTTGATGATTATGCCTTTTTATGATGTTGTGTTTGTGCGTTTTTCTTTCTGCAAACCAGTATCCAATTTGGTCACATCTGCATATGTAATTTTATTTACATGAGTGTTTTTTTTTCATTAAGGCACTAACGGTAGACTTCAGTTCAATTAGCTGGTTGACTGTTTGCTTCATTTGTTCCATGAGACGATCATCTTTTAATTTTTTGTTATAAGATTTACAAGCGGAGCACATCCAAATAACATCTTGAGTAATCTCCATAATCTTTAGATATCTTTCTTCAGACATTTTAATACAGCTTATGTGGAACCACTTATTACATATTCCATCACACCCTATTCCTTGTTCCGAATTCTTAGCGGTCTTTTTGCATTTACCACATTTTTTGTATTCCACCGTCAACATTTTCCTTATTTATTATTTTAGGAACTCTTACCAATAATAGTTGAAAAGGATTCAATCACTACTATTTTAATCTTATGATGATAATTATTATTTTATAAATTGTCTGCAATATCAATTTATTACGCGTAGGGGAAATAAATTTAATACACATTATAAAATTCATTAGAAAATTATCAATAATAATTAGTTGGAAAAATTGTTATTAAGTTTATTCTAAATTTTATAAATTTATTATAAATTTTCTAAATTTATTATAAATTTTCCAAATTATCTTCGTACTACACGAGAACCCCTCTCCTCGTACAAAGAATAATTGGAAAATCTAGCGGTTTAATGCAGAATTTTTAAATGTAGAATTTCCTCTAAGATAATGTACTTATCCTTGATTTTCACTCTTGAAAATACCGAAATTTTAACACCAAATTCACCAAATCAAGAAACAGCTGATTTCACTTTAAAATTCCACCTGACAGTTGTCACTAGTGTTGTACACAAATTTGCCCACGTTTTCGATATTTTATTCGCCAAGTGTGATCGATTGTGTACTTGGGGTATTTTTCCTCGACCGCGTCATGAGCTTTGTTTTATTTTCCTTGATTTTTAGCCCTACTATTTTTCCTTCACGGTCGAGTTTCAGGAAACGTTCTTTGGCATATGTTAATGACCGTGACAAAATGTTGATGTCGTGCGCATAGGCTACCACTTGGCTTGACTTGCAATGTAATGTATCTCGTGTATCAACAGGTAGCTTCCTTATAACGTACTCTAGAACCAAGCTGAATAGCAATGGGGTCAGCCCATCTCCCGGCTTTAGTCCGATATTTGTGTCAAAGGCATCGGTGAGTTGTATATTGATGCGGACTTGGGAGGTCATTGACGTCGTTGTCATTTTGGTGAGACGGACGAATTTGGCTGGGCTACCAAAGCAAAGCATTATTTGGTACACTACGTTACGATGAATACTGTCTTATGCTTGCTTAAAGTCAATGAAAATTTGGTGGACGTCTATGTTGAACTCCCAGCACTTTTCAAGTACCTGCTTGACAGAGAACAATTGGTCTACCGTCGATTTACTAGCCCTAAACCCACTTTGATATTCCTCAATAATACTCCCCAATAAGACTGTTGACGCAGGTTCTTAAAATATAACGCCCATCTTTCCTTAGTCTTGGATTCATCAGCGATAATATTGCCGATGTCATCACGACAGAGCGTGGCTTTGGGCTGATAATCACGTTTCAGGCTTTTCACTACTTTGTATGCTTATCTTGTGTTGTTGTTTGCTAGACTAACATCGATACTTCTCAATTGGTTGTCATATTATTTTCTTTCTTAATTCTATTTATCCTATTCGCTACTCTTCTGAGTTTTTCATAGTACAAATCAACTTTGCAAGCAAAAAATTCAGGTGATTGTTAAATATAAGAGCCGAAGATTTAGCCATACCCTTATAAGCAAACTTTTCAAATAACTTATAAATTAGAATCGAGTGGCGTATTTTCCAAGGTTTTTCCTTTAATTATTCGGCAGGGAAGCTCAAATTCAGTGAATAATTAAAACTTACCTATAAAATGAGACTCCCGATGGCCGAGAACAAGTATAATTCCTGCAATCGATCACAGCACACTTTATTTTCAAATAACGTTTATTATAAATAATTTAACTATTTTTTTTCCACTCTATACCAAAAACTGAACACTGTTCACTTGCTTTTAATCAGAAATGATTCGAATAATATTGGGGTGTTCGATAATTAATGTCGTTTTTTTTCAAAGTAAATTTATTTATTGTATATTAACAACAAACATTATTCAAAGATATATTGACCATTTTGTTGGATGACCTTTTGCCATCTTTCGGTAAGTTGAAAAATTACACACTCGAAAAAGCCTTGGTTTTAGAAGCGTAGTCCAACTCGTTTATAACAGCCTGATGGTGCTACGCTAGGAATATTGGGTGAAAATTGCATCAAATCCCAATTGAGCTCCATTAATTTTCGACGGGTTATCAAAAAGAGGTGGGATCTGGCATTATCACGATGGAACATCATGCCTTTGCGATCGGCCAGCTTAGGGCCTTTTTTCTTAATTTCTTCGTTCAATTTCCATAGTTGACGATAAAAGTTATTTGAATCAATAGCTGGTTTTTTGGAAGTAGCTCAAAGTAGAATATACCCTTGTAATCCCACCACACAGAAAGCATAATCTTCTTTTGGTGAGTATTGGCCTTGGATGTCGATTACGGCGACTCATCTTGATTGGTTCATGATCGTTTTTGGACTACATTACTGTAAACAATCCATTTTTCATCACCTGTTATGATTCTTTTTAGAAATGGGTCATTTTGGTTACCATTCAGCAAAGAGTCGCATATGTTAATGCGTTTGGTGAGGTGGATTTCTTTTAATTCATGAAGCCAAGCATCCAGTTTGTTTACATCATCAAGCTGTTGTAAGTGCAACTAACAGTTGAATTCAATACCTCTCGAGTTTACATACGCCAATTAATTTCGATTACTTTAACCAGTATGCGGGGCATCTTGCACATTAAACTTTCCAGAACGAAAGCGAGCAAACCAAGGCTCACACTAGCGGCAGTCCTCACCATAAACTTCACACCATTTTTTTGAGCTTGCATCGCATTTTTGCACTTTCGGAATTAAAGCCATAAAATGTGCTGATAATGCTCTCTTTGATTGACCATTTTCAAGATTATTTTTAAGCAACTTGTCTTTTACTAATGACGCTCTGTTTTTGATTGAAGATAGTCTAAAGTCTAATCTTTAAAATAGTATATAATTATATAAGCAACGCAGTCACTACTACATGAAACATGCAGTTCACGGCATGAATTTCCGAACAACCCAATATTAATGTACAGTCAAAATGTCGCTTATAACACAAATATCAACACTCGTGCTTCGTCTTGATTTGACGTTTTTCTTTCTTCGGCTTCAACCGAAAAACCCTGAACATAAAATCACATGATTCAGTGGAAATTAGAGAAGTTCATTAATGGTCCTTGCATTTCAAGCAAGTTATAATAAGTTAAAACAAATCAACAGAAAATTATTTAACTATCGAGCTTTTTATAGATATTGCATAAAGCTGCATTTTAAATGCTTAAGTTTGCGTTTCTTTACATTTAATCGCACACGCAGCTATTCACATTTATTAGATTGCGCGTGATCATACCTTAAAGTAAATTTATATGTTTGAGTAGAATTTCAGGAGAGTGTCAATTCAGAAGCACGAACATATTCGAAATTTTGCCTGATATTGAAAGTTGTTGGAAATGACTTCAACTTAGCATTTATGAATGAAAATATGTGTTTTTAATAGAATTTATGCCTAAATATTGTATCTTACAAAAGATGTTTACAAATCGATTGCAATTGATACAATTGGAAGCCATAACGTCCTATTCTCGCTATTTATAAATAACCTTTACAGTGAAAAGAGTGCACTTAAGAATTAACTTTTGGAATTAATAATAAAGGCAACATCAAAATTTTTTAAATTTAGGTAAACAGTAAAATTCAGACATTATACTTGGAGCTTTATGTAAGAGAAAAACTTAAAGGGCATTAAGGAAATTCAAAATAATTAATCATTAAAACCTTAATGTCTTCTACATATCTAAGCAGTCGATGAAGGGGAAAAAAGTGAAGGCGAATCCTTTGGACGCTCACGTACACTAGACGTTTATATGACGTTAGCCTTTTTATCATCTTATACCTCTATGGTATTCACCTACCTCCCTGCTGCTGAAGGTTGATGGTTTGCTCTTTGGCTTGTGTTCGATTCAAAAACATATAAATAAATGGACGACGAGCAACGAGAATCTGTGTACTCGTCCATGTGGGAAGCAAGTTTTACACATAAATATCTTACCCTCTCGAAACTATATGATTCCAGACAGAATCACTTTCCCCACTAATACCCGCGCAAATATACAAAATTTCGTTTCACGTGCACACGATTGCCCCTTTGTTATCATTCGTTGAAGAGTTTGAGTAAAACACAACAAACGTTCTCTCACAGAAAACTTGTACGTCAAAGCTGACGAAAATTCGTAGAGGCTAGAAAACTCATGTATCAAAGCTGGTGAAAAATTCGTAAGTTTTTAATAAAAAAAGAGAACTAAAGTGCCAATTCCGTACACGCGATCTTCAAAACCAAAAACTTTACAAACGTTAACGTGTTTTGGAGTGAAGTTGAGTGCAAAAACAAAAACATACCACCACAAACCTCAACTTCACACAACTTTAACAAAGGTTGTTAATTGCTTCGGCTCTCGCGACCGGTTGCGGATCCAGTACTCTCTATATCTATGTAAACGTATCTTTTCCACTGACAAAATTACATAAATTACTTCCCATTAACAAAATTTAATTCTATACCATTTCACTAACAACATTCTCGCCTCCCTACTAATAAATGTCATACCAATGTTCATTAAGAAAAGTAGCATAGTCGACGTTGCTAATTGGATGAATGGAAGATTATCAGAAAGTTGCTCCGGTGCTAGTATCGTGGGCTCTCAATCGGGGTCCGCTGGGACCCTCGGTTCAAGTTCCCCCTAGCGCATATATCGGCAAAAGCAATTGTTTCCGTGTGTATGACGATTTGCATAACTAAACTAACTAACAAACTAAACTAAACGCTACCATGGTTACGCAAATCGCCATACATGCAAATGGAAATGGTTTCATTTGTCCAGATGGAAAAGATGTGTGGGTAATGGAATTGAAGTGTATCGAACTTCGATCACGTTAGCTCGTTATGGCAGCGGGAATTGGGAGAAAAAGATTGCGGGATTGTTTTTGAGTTGGTTAGTCTAGATTTGGATTGACAATTGAATGGGAGTGAGTTTTTGCGGTGCCGTGTAATGATTTTAACACCTTTTTAGGTCCGAACGCGGAACCGACCTCTCATCGGTTCTAGACGTTAAGTCTGAGTAGCGCCAACGGATGGTACCAACCGGTCAACCAATCCGTGCACCGTAACCCATTCACGCGGTGGCTGCTTGTCGGCCAGCTAGTTCGGAGAGGATTTCGGTCGCGGGTCTCCGAATGGGTTACGCTCATTTACATATTTTCAGCCACCTGTACACGCCCGTTTTCAAAACGCGCTACAAAACAAAACCATACGGAGAAGAAACCTACTTTACGTTACTCCGTATTTCTTCCTATAACCAGTCAAAGAACAAAAGCTAATTTTTATTTCGCGTTCCCGAATTTCCGACGCGGTATCGAAAAGTATGCTACTCTAACTCAACCCGACGAAAACTACTCTAATAAAACGACAAAACAACAAAGGTACCGCGTACCGCGCACGACGCGAAACCGACCTCAGCGGATTTTTCGAAACCCTACCCGCGCGACGGCATACCTACCCTGCACTTCCTTTCCCGCTGAAAAAGAAGAACCACTGAAAAGGAAAGTCGTGATTAAATTTAGCAATCCATTTTAATTATTTAAACTGATAAAAATACATTCCTTCTTTTAATCTCATATGCGCGTAGTCTACTTCTAATAGAGCACTAAAATTCTAATAAACAGAGAAATTATATAGAGTTGTTGCTATTGAACGGAATATAGATATTATTACTTAGCATCGTGAAAATAAACCTCATCCTTTTGTGTGATACAACGAAATCTTGAGCTAACTAGTAATGTAAATTTCATTGTTAATAATTATGTGAGCATATTTGTTTATACAAT
This sequence comes from Odontomyia ornata, assembly GCA_963969285.1. NCBI lineage: Eukaryota > Metazoa > Arthropoda > Insecta > Diptera > Stratiomyidae > Odontomyia > Odontomyia ornata. The sequence continues at coordinate 148,892,157 of OZ017739.1, forward strand.
AGGATATAAAGTTGGTTTTAGCTTATTAGAAGTGCTGAAACTCATTCTAAATTCTTGCGAAATTAAATAACAATATTATAAAATTATTTCTAAAAATTACAATTCGAAAGAATTCGAATTCAAAGTTAACTGGAATGGACTTATGTAATTTTTAACTCATTAAGAAAATATCTTGCAAAATGAAATAGTAAGTTAAAACTATGTAAATCTAATAAGGAATTAAAATGTTAGAATAAAAATAGCGTTTTGTAAGATCGAGTCAGAAACTTGAAGTTAACTAACTTATAAGTTATTTAATTTTTTTTTTTTATTTTTTACGCTCGAAGTACATATGTTATCTGGAGTAAACAATTTTATTATTAAAATAGTTGCATTTATAGAAATCAACAATATGAACTTCATAGTGCGAAGTGGATAAATTATTTGTGTACGATCAAACGAATGAAACATTTTTGTTAAATAAATTCAAAAATATAACGAAATTTGTTTACGCTATGAACCAACTCAAAACTATAATTAATATTCTAAAATGTTCCAAGATCTTTTATTGGTACTTTGAACGAAGTAATAAAGCATCTTCAATCATGAAGAAACATGTTAAAAATTACATAAAAATTATTCAAATATGATTAAAATTTAAAGAATGTTGCATGAACAAATTAAGTTTAAACTAACATATATGTTGAATAAATAAATACTTCAAGTTTAATGAATAAAATAACCTAAAATTGAAAATAATTTTATGGAAAACGTAAAATAGTTTTCTTTTTCGGTCAGCAATTCATTTTAACTTCATTGTATTCTTCAATAAAAGAGAACCATAACACAATTTTCAGATAAGAGTTAATGTGTTCAAAGTGACACACTTTTTGAAGATTATGAAACGTGTTTGCTTTTATAGAAAAGGACGAATTTCGTTTTTATCTTGTACTTGCGTCGAAAACAAGTTTACTTTACAAACATGCTACGTTACATGAGTTTTTTTTCTTAACAAAAAAAAACACTGCGCCGTTATACATGTCATTCTTAAAATTTTTTTTGTCTTCTAAATTCGTTTATTGGGGGTGTTGCTTAAAAATTTCGTCTTAAATAACATAAACACAAAAACAAACTTATGGGATGGACTGGGAGTTGGTCACAACACTAATGAGGCCTCATTGTGAACTGCAATATTAATGTTGTTTTTGTTCATTTCTTTCGCATTTTACATTACATATGAATTGCGTAATCTACGAGTAGTATATTCAGTAGAAATTAGGCAATTTTGTCACTACCGAAGTCATTAGAAGCGTTATCACAAACGAATGCACGCGACAACTAACAACACCGCATTGTAAAAGAAAGTCACTTATTTTCTAACGAAGATTTCTATCCAACAAGCTTAAGCTCATCATACCATTATTTACCCAAGTTTTTTTTTTTTGTTAAGACGAAACAAAATTGCGTGCCCGGCACGTAAAGCAATTTCCACTGTGCCAGTAAATTCGGAAGGAAGAAATGAAAAAGCAAACACTCTCTTCAATACCGTATGCTTCGAACCAATCACCATGCACATTGAGTTTAGAGTATTGCATTAGATTGTAGGAATTTGCAAAAATTGTTTGTTATCATGTCCAACATAATTCTAGTCCTTAAATTAGTGATCACCGTTTTGATGGTTTCGAGCCGATTTTCTCCTCGTCATGATTCGCTGGTTGCTGGAAACAGGTGGGGCTGAAACGATGGTTGTATGCGCAGAAATCTCTTCATCATCACTTTCATCGGCTATTTGAGTGCCTTCTTCGTTGAGATCGATTGACAAGACCGACGAACGACGCTCTTTTTCTTCAAATTCTTATTGTTACGTAAAGTACAACCGTGGGTACTGCTATTTTCACTCGAATCACTATCGTAATTTCGCTTCCGTTGACTATTTGCAATTTTATTATCTTTCCAACTATTGTTACTAGCACCAATACTTTCCAGGTAACTATTGCTACTTGCCATCGTTGTTAAATCATTTTGTGCTTTGTCTGTATCACTCCCAATACCATTAAGATTCGTTGATAAGTCATTATGGTTGCCGTCATACACATTAGTTTTACGTGATGATTCTTCCGACATTAAATTGCTAGTCCTGTTAACGTAATGGCTGCTTTCCACTCTTCAATGAGAGATTTATTTTGGTTTTCTAGCTTGTAAGATGGAATGCCGATACCCTGGCGGTTATTAAATGCTCAATGAATCATCACTTTAAAGCCACCGAAGACGCATGGTCGAAGCAACTGTTGAAACTCTGGCCATCTAACACCCGAACCAAATAAATTAAACAAAAATATGCAAACTGCAACTTAAAATGCACTTCCACTTTTCAAGGTTATCTCAGAATGACACTTCCAACCAGTCCCACGTTTCTATCTATTCGATGTTTGGATGGCAACTGTGGGCGGCACTGCCAGATAGATATGCTTCGAAATGTATCGGTGTTTAATTAATATTATTTTTCAAATATTTATATCCACAGATATAAATATTTGAAAAAAAATATTTTCTGAGCAATGGTATCCACACGAAAGATGAAGTCCGCTTGCACTTCGAAGTCATACCTATCTGGCCGGTTGCCAGGGTTCGGGATCGGAATCACTTCGATTCCCGGGCGTAGGCGTCACATTACAGCCGGGGTGATTTGGGATTGATTATTCGAAGAAAAGGTTTTGATTGAGAATTAGTAGAGGGAAAAAGAAGTATTGAGTTTTTTGGATGGTGATAACGAATTGGCTGAATTAGAAAAAAGGGCAGTTAAATTAAAAGAACGATTCGCGAATGGGTCTGAGGAAAAACAAAAGACAACTGTGCTTGGTTTTTGTGGTGTCGGGGTGAGAAACGTCACTGAAAATGAAATGAAAGCAAAAGTGGTTAGCGGGAGTGTATAGACAATACATTATGTGCAGACGGAGATAATGCAATCCATTTTGCCGGAACTGAATTCGTGGTGGGCCGTGTCAGCAGAAGACAATTTCATCGCGTGTCTGATACAACAGTACAACGTTTGTAGTTTGTGATTCAAGTCTGAAGTTCTAAAAAGAAGACGTTAAGAAAGTAAAGTGTAAATAATGGATGCCCTATCCACAAAAAAGGTGACAAGCTATAGTTCGAAAATTATAGAGGTATATAACTACTTTGTACGAAGTACAAAATATTTTCTAAAATATTAGAAAATAAAATCGGATCATACGCCAATAGTATTATTGGGGGGTAACAAGGTGGTTCTAGGGCAAGTAGACCCGTTGTTCACAGTCAAGCAGGTACTTGAAAAATATTGGGAGGTCAACATAGACGCACACCAAATTTTCGTCGAATTCAAGCAAGCATACGACAGTATTGATCGTAACGTTCAGTACCAAATAATGCTTGGTTTTGGCATCCCAGCCAAATCAGTTCATCTTATCAAAATGAAAATGACGTCGACGACCTCCCAAGTCCGCATCAATAACCAACTCACCGATGCCTTTGACACAAATATCGGACTAAAGCAGGAAGATGGGCTGGCCCCATTGCTATTCAATTTGGCTCTGGAGTACGTCATAGGAAGCTACCTGTCGATACGTGAGGTACATTACTATACAAGTCGAGCCAAGTAGTGGTCTATACGCACGACATCCACATTTTGTCACGGTCATTAACAACTGCCAAAGAACTCTTCCTGAAACTCGATAGCGAAGCAAAAGTATGTAATGAATTTCTACTTTCAGATCGAACGCGGAACCGACCTCTCATCGGTTCTAGACGTTAAGTCTGAGTAGTGCCAACGGATGGTACCAACAGGTCAACCAATCCGTGCACCGTAACCCATTCATGCGGTGACTGCTTGTCGGCCAGCTAGTTCGGAGAGGATTTCGGTCGCGGGTCTCCGAATGGATTACGCTCAATTACAATATTCCAGTCACCTGAACTTGCCCGTTTTTCAAACGCGTCAACAATTACTCATCCAGAACGAGAAACCTACATTACGTTAGTTCTGGATGCGATCTATCCACAGATCTCAAATCAAAAAAAAAAACGCTACAAAATCCCATAGGCGCGTTACCGATTCACCGACGCGGTACCGAAAAATATACTACTCGAACTTAAATCGAAGGAAGCTACTCTAAGGAAATGACGAAACAAACAAAGGTACCGCGTACCGCGCGCGACGCGAAACCGACTTCAGCGGATTTGCAGAAACCCTACCCTCGCGACGACATAACTACCATACACTCTCCGTTCCCCCTGAAAAAGAAGAGTCACTGAAAAGGAAAGTCGCTAGTTATATTAGCAATTCATGGTACTTTTATTTAGTTCAAAAAAAAATCTATACAATCCCTCCATTAATATTACTATTTTTATCTATCCTGATGCTGATCTGCAAAGTATTTTTTTTTGTTTTTTTTTTTTTGTTTTGATTTTCCTATTATTTTATGCTTTCTATTAAACTAAACAGTTTACATCATTACATTGAAAATTGCTTTAAGTCATAAAAGCATTTTAAAACTATTGTCTTCAAAATTTAAATTATCTATTTGCGCTGAAAACGCAGATTAACAGGCGCAAGTTTCAAAAAGATATGCCAGGAAGTAGAATTTTTACAAATTATTTAATATCCAAAATTCAATCGGATGACCAGCGTACAATTGGGATAAACAATCTTGGGGGCAAATGTCAACTGTTAACTTAGTTATCAATGAAAACTGTCTTCAACCGATACAAACAGTCAAATAAATATCGAGCAAGTGGCAACGCACAATTTAGATAAATCCTAAAGGTAGCAAATAGCGCGCAGTAAAAATCTATTAATCTTGTACGTACACACGCTTACATTCACCGAGGATTTTTAGAGACGAAACCCGTTCAAACAAAGCCAAGTTAAGCTCCAACTGAAATATCGAACTTCTAATCATGTGGGTACTCTATTAACGATTAAATTATATAAAAACAACGATTTCTAACCCATACATCCCGAACTCATTGTCTGTTTTACATATTCAAGTCCCGATTCCTTGGCAAGGCGAAGGAATATAACATACAAACTACATATCAGAGGACAAAAGTATTTGCGATTTGCTGTAGGATTCATTTAAAATCAATTAAGTTACATATTTTTGTACTACCGTGATGAAGCAAATTATTTGTCAGTATGGTAAAATGTTCAATAAATGTTAATGAGGTGTTATCAATAAAAGAGAACAGTGAAAGTAGTTCAAATTGATGCTAACATCTTAACAAAATGCAGAGCAAAAATGTAATATTGTTAATGCATGCATGAGCTATCCAACAATTATTTCATAAACGATATTTTCAGCAAGAGGTCATATTGAAATTTGGAAGATCACTGCCGAAGTATAATCTATTTGCGAATTTGTTAAGTATTTGGGAGCGCAACACCAAAATGTACGAGTATGCCTTGAAGGCTAAAAATATCTTCACTGTAATATTAACCGACCATCACCGTTTATTCTAATGCACGACTGGGCTGATCAATGAAATGCCTGCCTCAAAACGTTAGTATCCGAATCAATTTGTTTATTTATGCTGACAAATAATATATTTTTATCTATTTTCTAGGTTCCTAACAACGTCATGACGGTAAAGGAACTTCCCGTTATTCTTCTTACCAGAAGTATCTCTGCACGATATACATTTCAACGTATTCGAGAGTATTATCATAGATCGACATGTGATTGTTTCCACGTTACTACCAAATACAATAATTTATTTGGAAACTAGACACGTTCACTATTCAGCTATGCAATCGTCAAATCTTGTCGTTTATGTAATAAAATTAAATTCGTGTAAATTAGACTAGTTTTCATTAGATACTGATTCTTTCTTATCCTTGTTCCTAATTGTGATGTTCGTTTGACTTGATTCGCCACTGTTTACTTTACAATATATATTTACAAATCTTTTGCAAACAAAATTTGGTCAGCCAAAATGAATCTCTTAGCAACTAAATTGACATGGTTCCAAATAGTCGCATACTTAAGAATCGTTTAAAATGACATGCGTATTAAGGTATTCTAAAGGTAGACAAGAATATATAGTAGTTAATATAATTGAAGCCTGAGATTAACTTTATAGCTTCAGCTGCGTTAATTTAAATTCAACTTTAGACTTAATCAATTAGGGAAAACGTTTGTCACTATCTTTCTACTTTTTCGTCGGTGATTCTGGCCGAGTCACTTTAAAGCAAATTCTATTAAAATGTACGCACATTTGTTGAACGACTCTCATACCGTAATGACAATGGGCTACGGTAGTTGTGATACCCAACATGTACAGTATCAAACGCTCTAAAATTGGAACGTACATACCAAATAAAATACTGATTACATAAATAGGTGTCATCCAATGAAATGCTTCACATCGGGTATTAGACATTTGCGCGACAGTGAGTCGACACTTGTATTTATTGAATCCGGACAAGTGTTCATTCGTCAGATACTCGTTGTTGCAAACTGCATTCGCTCCGCCGGACATAATCCGAGGTCTAATTCGGTGGTAAATTTAGTCGGCTGCCAATGTCTTCTCGGAAGCGGCTATCTGAAATTGATTAGTCTCTGAAGCACTCGCTCACTAAAATTTGTTTTCAAGCGCAATTGCAATCTAGCTACTGACTTATGTAATAACCTTTTCTATTTAGTGATTAACTAAACTAACCTCTTTCCTAATTTTTCTGCTCCGGTGAATGTCACTGCCTCACGAATAACGTTTTCCCAAAAACACTTTAAGCACACCACGCGTTTCTTCATAGATTAACAGGGAATACGTTTCACTCCACCACGTCGCGCCAAACGACGTATAGCTGGTTTTGTAATACCTTCGATATTATCACGAAGAACTTTATGATGACGTTTAGCGCTTCCATGTGGCTGTCAAAATTTCCGGTTGTCACCTCGGAAAAAACATATGTGCGTGGAATGGCACTTCATATGGCGGAAATGTGCTTCTTCAGATGTCGCCAGTGGCATAGTTTTCTCGATGGCCACGGTGGAGGGGCATTTCCAGATGGCTATGTCTCGAAATGTGCCGGGGTTGGATTAATTCTATATTTCGAATATTTATATCCACGGATCTAAATATTTGGACAGAAAAAAAAATATTTTCTGCACAACGATATCCGCACAACAGATGAAGTCCGCTGGCACTTCGAGGACATATCCATCTGGCAGGTTACAAGGGTTCGGGATCGAAATCACTTCGATTCCTGGGCGCAGGCGTCACATTACACATTCCCCCCCCCCAAAATCGAAGTAATTACGATCCCGTCTCCTTGGTAAAAGGTCTTGGTTAGGGACGTGGCGGGTCGAAGATCCGTTTCGAAGGATAGGCTACAACCCTGTTCGCGAAGACTCGGCAGTGACTATATAGTAGGAAGTCAGGTGTTATTCGGAGGCCTTCGTCTAGGCAGAGATTTGGGATAAGCCAAGGTTTCTCGTGGGAATTAGTTGCACTTCATCGTCTAAGGTCTTTTGCGTGGTAAATTCCCAGGGTCTTACCAGTCATGTCCGCGATGAGGTATCGGGTGGGGCTTATGACTTGTATGACTCGACACTTCACGAATTTCTTGTCTAGTTTGGCATTGTAATGTCGGGTGGCATCGCTCTGTCGGAAGTTTCGACGATATATTTCGTCGCCGGCCTTAAAGCCAGAAGGATGAGATCGCAAGTTGTACCGCTCCTCTCCCATCCGTCTACTTTCTTCAATCTTCTCCCGCAGTTGATCTCGCAGAAGTTGGAGCTTTTCGTGCGGTTCTAGAACCACGATTGGGTCCTCTAGCGATTTCAGCTGCCGCAATAGCCGGTAAGCGCTCCCATGACCGATCATGTACTGGCCGAACACTGCAAAATACGGCGAAATGCCGGTCGTGGCGTGGTACGACGAGCGCAGCGCACTAGTGATGGCGGACAATTTGCGATCCCAGTCCCTCTGATTCGGGTGGACATAGGCGCGAATGGCCGCTATGAGCGTACGATTCAGTCGTTCGGATGCGTTGGCTTGTGGTGAATAGACGGCAGTTCGTTGGTGGATGATGCCGTATTTGGACATTAGGTCTCGGAACTTGCTGGAGGTGAACTGGACCCCATTGTCGGAGACAAGTTTCTCCGGAACTCCAAACATGTGAAAGACTCGGTTCTCCAAAAAGCTGGTTATTGGTCCAGTGTGCATGTTACGTAGTGGCTCTATGATAGGGAATTTGGAGAGCTGGTCCAGGACCACGACAGCTCCCGTGTGGCCAGAAGCAGATCGAGGGTAAGGACCGATAAGATCAATGTACAAGCGCTGGAACACGCGTTCGGGGACCTCAACCTTACCCATGGGTGGTCGAAGAATGGTGTTGGGCGCTTTAGTGCACTTGCATAGCTCACAGGAGGCTACGTACGCTTTTATCTGTTGTGCCATCTTAGGCCAAAAGAAACAGGTTTTCAACCGCCTAAGTGTACGACCGTATCCGCCGTGCGCACTTGATGGGTGGTCATGAGCCCGCCTGATAAGATCAGTGGTTAATTCTTCGGGCACCCACAACTTCCACTGTTCTTCTTCTTGTATGGGGTCACCGGATGCGTGTCCCATCCGCTTGTAAATAAATCCATCCGTCAACCGCAGTTCAGGAAGCTGGGGCTGTTGGTTCTGGATAGTGTGAATCAGTTGGGTGTAGCTGGCTGACTTGAAGGCAGGATGGTCCAGATCGATCAATTGGGGGCTGTCGTCCTCTTGGACCAACTCGGCTCCTTCAGGGGCGAACATTCTGGATAGGGTGTCGGGGACTACATGCTGGCTTCCTTTTCGGTGGCGAATTGTGAAGTCAAATGCCTGGAGTTTCAGTGCCCACCTGGCCAGTCTGCCGTTGAGATCAGTCTGGCTCATTAGCCATTTCAGAGAAGCGTGATCCGTAACGATTTCAAAGGTGTGTCCCTCCACATAGGCTCGGAAGCGTTTCACTGCCAACACCGCGGCTAAACATTCTTGCTCGGAGACCGTGTAATTTCGCTGGGCTGGGTTCAGCTTGTGAGACATGAAGGCTATAGGTCTCTCCTCGCCGTCTTGTGCAACCTGGACTAAGACTGCTCCCACCCCATGTTGACTCGCGTCACAATGGATTGAGAACGGTTTGTCAAAGTCCGGGCTGTGCAGTACGGGGGCCGTAGTCAGACTCTTCTTTAGCTCTTCAAAGGCTCGCAAGCTGGGCTCTTCCCAGACGAATTTACGTCCCTTACGCAGCATGTCGGTCAAAGGAGTGGTTATGGTGGCATAGTCACGTACAAAACGCTGGTACCATCCGCATAAGCCTAAGAATCGGCGTAACTGTTTGGTGGTCTTGGGTAATGGAAAAACGTCAATCGCTTGAGTCTTTTCCGGATCGGTCTTGATATGCCCATGCCCAATGATGTGACCTAAATACTTCACCTCCGTCATCACGAACTGGCTCTTCCTTATGTTGATGGTTAATCTTGCCCTCCGGATGTGTAGAGCCACCTCCTGAAGCAGGTCGATGTGTTCGTCAAAGGTCTCGGTTATAAGCAGCAGATCGTCCAAGTAAACGAAAACTTGGTGCCGCAAATGAGGTGGTATCACCTTGTCCATAAGGCGCGTCATCGTTTGGGGGGCATTACACAATCCGAATGGCATGGTCACGAATTGATATAGGGGCCGACCTGGGACTGTGAAGGCTGTTTTCTCCTTTGAACTGGGGTCTAAAGGAATTTGCCAGAAGGCGTCCTTGAGGTCTAAGCTCGTGATGAAATGGGCTTTAGGCAATCGACTCAAAATGCCTTCGATCAACGGTAGAGGATATGCGTCCTTGACTGTGACGGCGTTCAAGCGTCTGGCATCTAAGCATAACCGGACCTTGTTCGGCTTGACAACTAAGGTGACTGGGGAAGCCCACGCGCTCTGTGATTCTTCGATTACGCCTAATGATAGCATTCGATCCACTTCGGCATATAACGATTTTTCCTTCGCCGGAGATATGGCGAAATGTCTCTGTTTTATGGGTTTAGCGTCCCCCACATCTATAGTGTGGAACACCAGGGCAGTCCGCCCGAGACCTTCCTTCTCGTGCGAGGGAAAAGCCGATATAGCCGAGTCGAGACGCAGTTGCTGAGTTACATCCAGTGTATGCCGTAATAAGTTAGTGGGTTGAGATTGGTCAGGAACGGTGGTGACGGACTCCAGGGTCGAACTGGAAAATAGTGCCGGGGCCAAGTTAAATTTTCGAACGAAATCCACTCCTAAATAAAGATTCTGGGTTAACTGAGGTATGATGAAAAATTCCATAGGTTTAGTTACCCCTTTAAAGGTGACATCCGTCATAATTTTTCCCACTACAGAGTGACGAGTTCCGTCCGCCGTGCTTAACCAGGAGGTGAAATGACGGATTTGGTCCGCGTGCTTGGCCAGTACCTCCCCTGCAAACTCGGCAGAGATGCAATTCACACTGGCTCCCGTATCGACTAAGCCTGATACTCGTTTTTGCAGGAGGTGTACTGACGCATATGGCCGGACATCCTCCCTCAATAATTCGTCTAAGTATATGTCCTTCAACCTTTTTCTCGACTGCCTGACTTTTCTCCAGAAGCTCCGCATCCGACGCGTGGCTCGCTTGCTTCGCGGTGGGACATTTGTGGCCAATTCCTCATGGAAGATGCGCTGTCGAGTAGCCAAATAATTCCGCAACCTGACATGAAAAGGTTTTACATGCCAAGGAACCTTCGTCTCGCTATCATTTCCCTGCGCATTGGCCTCGGCGAAGGACGGCGTCGGTTGTGGAACTTCGGGAGAACGGTGTTTAGCGGTGCGAGTCAGCAGAGTTGGAGTCATGTTGGGAGCTGGGTCATAGCTGGTGATGGGGTCTGGATTGGTTCGTCCGGGGTCTAGGAGTGCCGACGGGTGGTCGCGGCACTCGGTGGCAAGTTTTTTCGCCCTTTGCAATTTGCACAGTCAGGTGCGTATGTGTCGGCCTTCCCGCAGCGGTAGCAGAAAAGCGTCGGCTCCGCTGGACATGCATAGAACCGATGTCCCGGTTGTCGGCAGTTCCAACAGACCGTCGGGCTTGTAAGTGCTTCAAGGGAGGGTCGATCAATCAATGCTGGGTCCTCAAGCTCCGGTGGTGCTCCGCTCCTCGGTACTGGTACTGGATCAGCAAGCAGGTGGTCCGCTGCCATCAACTCCGCGGTGTGATGATTTCGGGGATTTGGTCCCGTTATGCGAGGTTGTGGGCGGAAGGTACCTCGTCGCTCATCCAAGTGTTCTTGTCTACGCGCATGGAGACGCAATCCCTGTATGGTGTTGATGGGAAAATGTAGCAGGCTGTTCTGGAGATCCCAGCGCATGTTCTCTCTGATAATTTCTACTAATTCGTCCTCGGGCATGGTATTTCGCAGGCGAGTGCTCAATCTCACTATACTGGTGTAGTACTGGTCGAACGGTTCGTGAGCGCCTTGTTTCCGTTTCTTTATTTGCTCTCTCAGCTCTCTCTCAGTGAAGCCATCCTCAAATCGATTGCGGAAGGCTGCACTGAAAGAGTGCCAAGTGGGACGTGGCGTTGACTCTTTAAAGCTCCAGTACCAGTCGGCAGCGTCGCCGCTGAACAAAAGATGTGCATGCCGGAGGAAGGCCGAGGAATCACCTCCCAGGGTGCTGGATACCAACGCCTGAATCCGGAAAAGGAACCGGTCCGCCGATATCATATCGTTGAACCCTGTAAAGTTCAGGCGCCAACTCTCCATGATACGAGGCGTCGGGTCTCGGAAAAGTGTCAATGCGTTCCCGGGGGGAATCACATCCTCTACTGACCTGTTGTACTGAACTGCCTCGGGGGCTGGAGGTACCAACGGAGGTCCGGTACTGTGTCGCGGTCTGTATTCGGGAGCTCTGGGATCCATTCCCGAGTTCCTTGGAGGTGGGACCCATTGCTCGGATTGTCGGGAGTGGGGCATCACCACACTGGGATTTGGCTCCCAGCCAAGCGGAGTTCTCACGCGGCTGGGTGGTTGGCTCAACGGGAGATTCTGGATCTTTCCCTCCAGGTTGCCAATCCTCTCCGACATATCCCTCATCAACGCCACGAGGGTGTCAATGGAGTGGGCGGAAGGCATGGTTGTCACCTCGGACACGACACCTGCAGCCGGAACTTCACCGCCTACTGCTCCTTGCAGGTCTAAGAGTGGTTGTGACGGTTCGGCTTCTGGAGCTCCTTTCGCCACTGCTCCACGCGTCGATAGGGGCGTTCCGATGGGGACGTCTAGGGCGGTCCGCTCGATGGGTCGCCGACATAATGGGCAACTCTCTGACGTGAGGAGGAGCTGTTGTACACAGGCACGATGGAATAGATGTCCACAATCCAATCGCACGCTGTGTACGCCCTCCACTACGTCCTCGAAACAGATTCCACAGTTCGCGGGTTGGACCGCTTTGGACCGGGTCCACCGCTTTTCTGGGGTCCGCTTCGTTGCCATTTTCGTTCAATCTGGTGGGTTTATTATGGGTGGTTGCTAGTATGAAATGCGAGGAAGAAAAAAAAAATTATAAAATATAAAATATACTTATTCCTACTAAAGTTTATAGAATAATAAAGGATTTTAAATATTATCACTAAATTAGTGGCCGTTAGTGGCGAGCTAATAATAGAGACTGGGGAAAAAAAATTGTTTAAGACACACTTTCCTTTCCAGTGGTCGACCTCTTCAGCGGGAAATGAGAGTGCGTGGTAATCTGCCGAAGAAAGGGTGCTTCGGTCGATTTACGAAATTTAACCCCATACCCACATACATTACAAAAAACCGTCTCTAAACTACGTTAAAGTGACTCGACGAGACAAGTGGTAGAGCTACCGTAACGACTTTGTACGCGGTCAAAATTCCCGACGCGTAGAAGCATTCCGGGCTTCGCCACTCCAGCATACGCCATCGAACGTTGAACCGATACCACTCGTCTAACACGCATAAGAAATAGTTAGAATCCTTCCGCGACATAAAGGCAAGGTAGCCTTCTATTTTCTTGAGAGTCCATGCTGATAGGTAAACCCATCAGACTGGCAGTTCCATCAAGAAAATAGAAGGTCCTTACAGGGGTTAACCTGGGACAACACATCGGAAGGATTCTGTCGCGAGAAAAAAAAAAATCAAACAAAGGAGAGCGGAAGCTACAACTCACGTGAAGCGACTTCTAGTGTGTATCACACAATTCCACTGCTCCTGATAGTGGGACTCGAGTACCAAAGTACCTTACATCCTCCGTAAAGGACCAACTCGTCAGAAGACGCGAAGTTCTTTCCCCCTTAGGATGTTTTGGGCCCCACGTTGGGCGCCACTTGTAATGAATTTCTACTTTCAGATCGAACGCGGAACCGACCTCTCATCGGTTCTAGACGTTAAGTCTGAGTAGTGCCAACGGATGGTACCAACAGGTCAACCAATCCGTGCACCGTAACCCATTCATGCGGTGACTGCTTGTCGGCCAGCTAGTTCGGAGAGGATTTCGGTCGCGGGTCTCCGAATGGATTACGCTCAATTACAATATTCCAGTCACCTGAACTTGCCCGTTTTTCAAACGCGTCAACAATTACTCATCCAGAACGAGAAACCTACATTACGTTAGTTCTGGATGCGATCTATCCACAGATCTCAAATCAAAAAAAAAAACGCTACAAAATCCCATAGGCGCGTTACCGATTCACCGACGCGGTACCGAAAAATATACTACTCGAACTTAAATCGAAGGAAGCTACTCTAAGGAAATGACGAAACAAACAAAGGTACCGCGTACCGCGCGCGACGCGAAACCGACTTCAGCGGATTTGCAGAAACCCTACCCTCGCGACGACATAACTACCATACACTCTCCGTTCCCCCTGAAAAAGAAGAGTCACTGAAAAGGAAAGTCGCTAGTTATATTAGCAATTCATGGTACTTTTATTTAGTTCAAAAAAAAATCTATACAATCCCTCCATTAATATTACTATTTTTATCTATCCTGATGCTGATCTGCAAAGTATTTTTTTTTGTTTTTTTTTTTTTGTTTTGATTTTCCTATTATTTTATGCTTTCTATTAAACTAAACAGTTTACATCATTACATTGAAAATTGCTTTAAGTCATAAAAGCATTTTAAAACTATTGTCTTCAAAATTTAAATTATCTATTTGCGCTGAAAACGCAGATTAACAGGCGCAAGTTTCAAAAAGATATGCCAGGAAGTAGAATTTTTACAAATTATTTAATATCCAAAATTCAATCGGATGACCAGCGTACAATTGGGATAAACAATCTTGGGGGCAAATGTCAACTGTTAACTTAGTTATCAATGAAAACTGTCTTCAACCGATACAAACAGTCAAATAAATATCGAGCAAGTGGCAACGCACAATTTAGATAAATCCTAAAGGTAGCAAATAGCGCGCAGTAAAAATCTATTAATCTTGTACGTACACACGCTTACATTCACCGAGGATTTTTAGAGACGAAACCCGTTCAAACAAAGCCAAGTTAAGCTCCAACTGAAATATCGAACTTCTAATCATGTGGGTACTCTATTAACGATTAAATTATATAAAAACAACGATTTCTAACCCATACATCCCGAACTCATTGTCTGTTTTACATATTCAAGTCCCAATTCCTTGGCAAGGCGAAGGAATATAACATACAAACTACATATCAGAGGACAAAAGTATTTGCGATTTGCTGTAGGATTCATTTAAAATCAATTAAGTTACATATTTTTGTACTACCGTGATGAAGCAAATTATTTGTCAGTATGGTAAAATGTTCAATAAATGTTAATGAGGTGTTATCAATAAAAGAGAACAGTGAAAGTAGTTCAAATTGATGCTAACATCTTAACAAAATGCAGAGCAAAAATGTAATATTGTTAATGCATGCATGAGCTATCCAACAATTATTTCATAAACGATATTTTCAGCAAGAGGTCATATTGAAATTTGGAAGATCACTGCCGAAGTATAATCTATTTGCGAATTTGTTAAGTATTTGGGAGCGCAACACCAAAATGTACGAGTATGCCTTGAAGGCTAAAAATATCTTCACTGTAATATTAACCGACCATCACCGTTTATTCTAATGCACGACTGGGCTGATCAATGAAATGCCTGCCTCAAAACGTTAGTATCCGAATCAATTTGTTTATTTATGCTGACAAATAATATATTTTTATCTATTTTCTAGGTTCCTAACAACGTCATGACGGTAAAGGAACTTCCCGTTATTCTTCTTACCAGAAGTATCTCTGCACGATATACATTTCAACGTATTCGAGAGTATTATCATAGATCGACATGTGATTGTTTCCACGTTACTACCAAATACAATAATTTATTTGGAAACTAGACACGTTCACTATTCAGCTATGCAATCGTCAAATCTTGTCGTTTATGTAATAAAATTAAATTCGTGTAAATTAGACTAGTTTTCATTAGATACTGATTCTTTCTTATCCTTGTTCCTAATTGTGATGTTCGTTTGACTTGATTCGCCACTGTTTACTTTACAATATATATTTACAAATCTTTTGCAAACAAAATTTGGTCAGCCAAAATGAATCTCTTAGCAACTAAATTGACATGGTTCCAAATAGTCGCATACTTAAGAATCGTTTAAAATGACATGCGTATTAAGGTATTCTAAAGGTAGACAAGAATATATAGTAGTTAATATAATTGAAGCCTGAGATTAACTTTATAGCTTCAGCTGCGTTAATTTAAATTCAACTTTAGACTTAATCAATTAGGGAAAACGTTTGTCACTATCTTTCTACTTTTTCGTCGGTGATTCTGGCCGAGTCACTTTAAAGCAAATTCTATTAAAATGTACGCACATTTGTTGAACGACTCTCATACCGTAATGACAATGGGCTACGGTAGTTGTGATACCCAACATGTACAGTATCAAACGCTCTAAAATTGGAACGTACATACCAAATAAAATACTGATTACATAAATAGGTGTCATCCAATGAAATGCTTCACATCGGGTATTAGACATTTGCGCGACAGTGAGTCGACACTTGTATTTATTGAATCCGGACAAGTGTTCATTCGTCAGATACTCGTTGTTGCAAACTGCATTCGCTCCGCCGGACATAATCCGAGGTCTAATTCGGTGGTAAATTTAGTCGGCTGCCAATGTCTTCTCGGAAGCGGCTATCTGAAATTGATTAGTCTCTGAAGCACTCGCTCACTAAAATTTGTTTTCAAGCGCAATTGCAATCTAGCTACTGACTTATGTAATAACCTTTTCTATTTAGTGATTAACTAAACTAACCTCTTTCCTAATTTTTCTGCTCCGGTGAATGTCACTGCCTCACGAATAACGTTTTCCCAAAAACACTTTAAGCACACCACGCGTTTCTTCATAGATTAACAGGGAATACGTTTCACTCCACCACGTCGCGCCAAACGACGTATAGCTGGTTTTGTAATACCTTCGATATTATCACGAAGAACTTTATGATGACGTTTAGCGCTTCCATGTGGCTGTCAAAATTTCCGGTTGTCACCTCGGAAAAAACATATGTGCGTGGAATGGCACTTCATATGGCGGAAATGTGCTTCTTCAGATGTCGCCAGTGGCATAGTTTTCTCGATGGCCACGGTGGAGGGGCATTTCCAGATGGCTATGTCTCGAAATGTGCCGGGGTTGGATTAATTCTATATTTCGAATATTTATATCCACGGATCTAAATATTTGGACAGAAAAAAAAATATTTTCTGCACAACGATATCCGCACAACAGATGAAGTCCGCTGGCACTTCGAGGACATATCCATCTGGCAGGTTACAAGGGTTCGGGATCGAAATCACTTCGATTCCTGGGCGCAGGCGTCACATTACAAGTAGTAGGGCTACAAATCAACGAAAATAAAACAAAGCTCATGACGCAGTCAAGGAAAAATACCTCAAATACACAAAATTTCACACTTGGCAAATACAGTATCGAAAATGTTAGCGAATTTGTGTATTTAGGTGCCAAAATAACGAAAACGGGTTTTGAAAGAGACGAAATACGCCAAAGAATACAGCTCGCAAATAAAATATTCTATTCAGTATTAACGATCTTGAAAACCAGCTGCATACACAGGAAAACAAAGCTCCAAGTATACAAATCTGTGATAAGACCTGTATTATGCTATGGGTGTGAAACATGGACCCTAACCCAAGCATCCGCAAATCTATTGAACGCCTTTGAGCGACGGGTCCTGAGGCGAATAATCGGAGCGAAGCTAGACGGGGACCAATGGCGAATTTGATACAACCATGAGCTGTATGAAATTTTTGACGAACCGGAGGTCTCAACGATTGTAAGACTGTGGAAGCTGCAATGGGCTGGACACATGAACCGTATGGACGAACAACGGATACCCGAAAAGATATTCGTTGGGAAAACCGAGGAAACGCTGATCTGACTCGGTCGCCGCAGACAGTTCATCGCTGCTCGCATTTCGAAATTGAAGGACGCGGTCAATGGACCGAGACAGTTGGAGGAGCTGTTTGCAGGAAGCGAAGGCCCGAAAAGGGCTGTAGTGCTAAGAAGAAGAAGAAGAAATAATGGATGAATTTTTTAAGATTATCAAAGTATGGTCAGAAAGTGTGTGAAGATGTCAACGAGCAGATTTATTTATTATGAATAAATCTTGTTGTGTCCCTTCATTGAGTGACAAAAGTTGCCCCATTCCGCTTCCAGTTGCTGAGCGCCCCACTGCCGTACAAAGGATGAGTAATTTTGAATTGTTTGTTTTTTCTTTTCTCTATTTCTTTTTTCTTTTCCCTTCTAACACTACCTGAATTCAAGAATTGATTTTTCTGTAAATTATTTGATTCATTTTTTTGGATATTAATTTCAAATTAATAATATAATTTTTTTATTTGATTTTTTGTCGGAAGTTGGTTTGGTAAAATTTGTTTTGCCAGGATTCTTTATTTAATTGACTTTTTGGATCTTATTTATCTTTGGTGAATTGTTGTGTGGAAATTAAATTTTGTAAAAATATGAGGCCATGAAATATGATATGCAAATTTTTCATTTCTCATAATGACCTTCTCCTCTCCCGTCCTTTTCCCTACCTGATTAGTTTTATGTGCATGGTGGTTCAGCACGAGCAGAGGGTTTCCCAGAAGACCCGTGACACGACTGAGCGCTATCCGGCCTTAGTATGCCACCCCGATCTACGCACCCCTCTGCTACAACTTGTTGTCTGCAACTGCGGTGACTTCCATGGTTGCAACAATATACTCTATAGTTTGATTAAATTTGATATTGAAAGCTACTAAATAATGCTAAGAATGATACCCGTATCTTAAGAGCTGTCCAATAATTGTACATTTATCGCACCAACAGAACAATGAACTTGACACCTGTGCATTCCCAGACACCACACATCAGCATTGTCTTCAATGGCAATTCAACATGTCGTTTCCTCCGTTGGAATGTGTGAACTCTTTTCTGATGAAAGATCACAATTGTATTCAAATTAAATTAAAATAACGAAATCGTAATCAGTCGTAATTCAGAGCTCAATTATTAAACACGTTAAAAATTAGTAAGTGTATTTTTTTGGAGTGCTGTAAAGCTAATATTATAATTCGTATATATTAGGGTGCATGGGCAATACTAAAATTTGTAATGTGTATTCTATGACGATACACAGAGAAGTAACTTGCATTTCAAGAAGTCTACCATGTAGACTCTTGGCATTCTTTCGAAACACATTCCTCCAAATCAATATAAAGGATATAATAATTTTCTGATGTATATATTATTTGCTTATCTGGAAGAACATTCTATTTTCTGCTTTCATAAGAAAGGTGGCCAATTGACACATTCATTTGATGAGAACATGAGATATTCAAAGCATCTATTTTCCAATACATTCATTGCTTTTTGCAACGCTCGAGTAATTTTTCCATGTGCATGAAACATTTTTGAATTTTTTCCCAAAACATTCAGATTAATTCAATACTCTTTATCTGGCAATGACAAAACATTCGGACGTGCAAAATGCTGTGCGCATGCGCCAATACACTCTCATAAACGTGTTTGCCATATCTATTGGTCCCCATATGTCAAATCCAGTTTGTTATTATTTGTATTCAGTAGAATTTGGTGTTGGAGGACTAAAATTCGTATTAACTGCATCTTAAGTTAACGAGTAAGTTGGATTAAAATGTAATGTACTTATGTTGTTATGCCTTGATGTATTTATTAATGCTGTTGACTGTATTTCAGCCCAGTCTTACCCAGAGTTTAATGATAACTTCAAAATGATAGCCGGGGTATCAATCCAAGATATTGAAAGCATTGACGAATGTTGGGGCCCAACATTTCGATCCATTCTAGAAGGTAAGTCAACGTTTCTTTCATTGCTAGGATCTCGTAATTATGCGACTACGGCCACTGCAGAATTTAGCGATGCGAACACATTTCAATGCAATAGCCTGTCTGCCTCATTCTGCGTTGCTAATGGTAATCCACGTTGGAAAATATGTCTTGAAAACATATTTAGCCTCTGAAGTTACGAAGTGAGACACATTAGTAATTGCTTTGGGATATAAAATCTTTGAAATTAATTCCGATCGCGAACTACAGAAAGAAGGTGTAACTAAGAGAGACACCGGTTTGGATGTTCTTATTAATTTGTTCATATATCTAGTGAGTTAAAGGCATAGCATTCCAGATACTCCCTCAACAACCGTCGTTTGAAAATTTCGGCAGTGCTTTACAGGACGTGCACGACAAGGTAATGCGTCCGTATTTTGGGCAATATATTATATTCTTTTTAACGGGTTTGTTAAAATAAATTTATAAATCACTATAAGAATCCCGATCTTTGTCCGTCCGCGCGTTCTTGGAAGCTGCAAAGTTAAGTTAGTTTAATGCACTTTATTTCACCAATCGCTTTAAAATTTATAACAACATAAAGCAAGTTTCAAAACATTAAAATAACCAAAAACTTAGTGGCTCCCTTGGCATTCTAAATTTAAAGAATATAACGATGACAATAATTAGAAAAAAATCGTGCTTCGTCAAATTACAATTCATATACTCAGTTAGTTGAAAAAAGGAGAAAAATACCTGCCAACTCCATTAAAAATCAAATAAACAATGCACACAACGGAACAGTGCTTATATCTAATAGTTCTATCTTAATTTTAATAAATTCTAATTAAAAAACTTATCCTATCTTAATATAATTACATCACAATATACCTAACCTAAATATAAAAACCTATCTCGGAATTTTCAAAAAAGCTAAACAAACCGCAATAAAACAAAATAACATTAAATTAGCAATAATGAGCTGAAAGTCAAAACAGGGAAACGAAAAACACACACTCCACAAAATATTTAGCCATTGTCATTCAGCCACTTACTTAGATTGCTGCGCCCCAGCCTCCACAAATTTTAGAAGAAAATATTTTATCTTCTTATCGGTGGCCCGTCTATATATGTGATATATAACCGCAACACCGTCAGAATAAAGAACATACCGATACATGTCCAACTACACGTATGCTTCTGGAACGACGTCAGTGGTGAGACAAGTCTCAATATACCTGTCTGTAGAGTGGAACGGCTGCGAAACCAGGCTTTTTGCCCAGACCAGTGCAAGAACGACACTACCTTTCGAAAACTCATTTTTCTAATTGTACTAGCACTCTGTACCAGATCTGACATCCATATCTCATGACTGGTCTAACCAGAGTCTTGTATTCCATTGAATTGAGGAATGGATTCACCGTTTAGGGTTGTTTTGAAGTCGGAATCTTTTGCTCAAAGACTTCTGAAAGTATTTGTGTCCCTCTCTCACGGTTTGGTAGGTTAAACAACTCAATGTGGATTCCGATCAGGGCAAGCTTCTATAATCCATCACATACAATCCTATTTTCATTTGCATCCGGAGTCTTACTAATCAATTTCGATACCAGCCCTATCTAGAAGATTTTGCTCACTACTCCCGACTGTAAGGTTTGACACCTTCACTTGAGACAATAAAGCCAACGAGGGGAGGTTATAGTCCGAAAATCGTCGATAAATATTTTTGTCCCGTGTGAACAGAAAGCTTAGCAATTTTTGAACTTTGCGATTCATATCTCTCAGATTGTTTCGATGTTTAATCTTGGGAACTTCTTTCTCTATGGTTCCCAATGTCAGCTTCTCGAACTTCGACAAATAGAGTTATATTTCATCGTTAGTTAGATTGTCGTGAAAAGTAGATATAGAAATGTCCGTGAAGGACTGCAGCGATGGTGTGCTGCCTCGGCGGAAGAGGGTGTTAAGATCCGCCGAGATTGGCCTTGTCTGGGAACGCGTGAATGCGCTGGCAGGCTAGCGTTGCGGTGTCGTGGGGCGGGTTCATTCTCCCAGCACAAGGACCCACTACAATTTTGGGTAGGAGATAAGAGGATTTCGAGCAGTTTACTTGTATGACTGCTCGATTACTACAGAGCAGCTAATTTTCTCGCAATCCCAAGGCGACGAGGATTGCGAAAAAGAAGCTGAAGGATCTTCAGTTGGAGGATCGATTGTTTTCGGGGTCGGACCGCAGAGTGGGACGATTGAAGAAAAACATTAGCGGACGGACAGACTGACATGTATATTTACGTTTTGCTGTAAGTAGGTAAACTTTGCGCGTGATTGAAACTGAGTACGGACGGACAGAACAGACGTGTAAATGTAACTATCGCCGCAGGTCTTTTGTGTGGTATACCCCGACTTCTTTCCCCGCTAGGGGTAACGATTTGGTCCTACTACCTTCTGTACGCGGCTTTTTAGGAAACGCCGGTCCAGCTTGGCATTGTAATGTCCAGCGGCGTCACTTTAGCGAAAATTACGCCGAAAAACCTCATCTCCTTCTTTAAAATTGGAAGGTCGTGACCTGAGGCTGCACTGCGCCTCATTTGCACGTCCTGCGACCATCCTGAACGCTCGTGGGGCTCCAGCGCAACGACGGGATCTCCCAAACACTTCAATTGCCGTAATAGCCTGTAGGATTTACCATGGCAAATCATGTGCTGTCCGAAGGCGGCAAAGTAAGGTGAGACGGCGGTGACGGATTGATAAGATGACCTCAGAGCGCATGTGATGGCGGATAATCTGCGGTCCCAATCCTTCTGAGTTGGATGAACATAAGAAAGGATCGCGGCTAACAGTGTGCGATTCAAACGTTCAGATGCGTTGGACCGAGGAGGGCATATGGGCGTCAGTTGGTGTTCGACACCGTACTGTTCGAGTAGGCCCTTAAACTGCCGAGATCTGAACTGTACTCCGTTGTCCGAGTACACACTTTCTGGTACTCCGAACACGTGGAATACCCGACTCTCTAAAAATTTCACGATAGATGGAGTCGGGAACTTGCGAATAGGTTCCACCAGTGAGAATTTCGAGAGCTGGTCTAACACAACGATAGCTCCGATGTGTCCCATAGAAGAACGAGGATATGGACCGAGTAGATCTATGTACAGACGTTGAAATACGCGGTCTGGGACGTTGAGTTGACCCATAGGAGGTTGAAAAGGCTTGTTGGGCGCTTTAGGACCTTTACAGGTCTCACAGGCGCTCACGTAGTCTTTGACCTTAGATGCCATTTTAGGCCAGAAGAAGTATTTCTTAAGTCGCCGAAGCATCCGACCGTAACCTCCGTGACTACTTAAAGGATGGTCGTGTGCGCGGAGGATCAGATTGTGAGTCATTTCCTCCGGTACCCAGAGTTTCGAGGACTCTTCTTCCTGCCATGGATCACCAGTGGCGTATTCATTTCGTCTATACACGTAGCCGTCTATCACTTTCAAATCAGGCAACTGTGTTTGTTGGGTTACGATGGTTTGCCTCAACTCTTTGTAGCTGTCTAATTCGAAATGGGAGCTGTCCAAATCTATCTCAATGGGGTCTTCGTCATTCACTATCAATTCGGCTCCCTCTGGTGAAAACATTCGCGAGAGAGTATCGGGCACGATGTTCTGGGTCCCTTTCCGGTGTTTGATGGAAAACTTGAACCCTTGCAGTTTAAGAGCCCATCGGGCCAGGCGTCCATGTAAGTCGGCTTGGTTCATCAACCATTGTAGCGAAGCGTGGTCCGTGATGATTTCAAACTGGTGGCCTTCGATATAGGCTCGGAATTTCTTCACAGCCATCACCGCTGCTAAACATTCCTGCTCGGACACGGTATAGTTCCTTTGGGCGGAGTTCAGCTTATTGGACATGAAGGCAATGGGAACTTCCTCTCCCTCATCGGTCAATTGCACAAGCACGGCTCCTAATTCATGTTTACTTGCGTTACAATGAATGGAGAAGGGGGGCTTCTTAAAGTCTGGGCTATACAAGACCGGAGCTGATGTTAAGGCTTGCTTAAGCTCTTCAAATGCCTTTCGACTGAGCTCGGTCCAAGTGAACTTTCCTTTCCAACAGGGGCGCTGAAACTGTTGCGTAATTCCGAACGAACCTTCGATACCAACCACACACTCCCAAGAAACGCCGTAGCTGCTTGATAGTTTTTGGTAAGGGGAACTCGTCAATCGCCCGAGTTTTTTCCGAATCTATTTTGATGGTGCCATGTCCGATAACATGTCCTAGGTATCGGACTTCGTTTATGACAAACTTACTTTTTTAAACGTTGATGGCGAGTCCCGCCTTACTGCTGTGTAGAGCTACTTCTTGCAGGAGTAGGAGGTGTTGGTCGAACGTTTCCGTGATGAGTAGAAGATCATCCAGGTACACGAACACTCGGTGTTTCAGATGAGTATAATGGTCGTCGAGGCATTGTGAAGGCGGTCTTATCCCTCGACCACTCATCGAGTGGAATTTGACAGAATGCATCTTTTAGGTCGAGACTGGTAATATAATTTGCTTTCGGCAGTCTCCCCAATATTCCATCGATGAGCGGAAGAGGGTAAGCGTCTTTGATGGTCACTGCATTTACCTTCCGGGCATCTAGACAAAGATGGACTTTACCTGGCGTCACCACCAAGGTTACCGGTGAGGAATAGGCACTTTGGGACTCCTCTATAACCCCCAACTCGAGCATCCTATC
Organism: Odontomyia ornata; assembly: GCA_963969285.1. NCBI lineage: Eukaryota > Metazoa > Arthropoda > Insecta > Diptera > Stratiomyidae > Odontomyia > Odontomyia ornata. The sequence continues at coordinate 148,916,213 of OZ017739.1, forward strand.
CAACTCTGCATACACTAACTTCTCCGTAGCCGGTGAGATGGCATAGTGTCTCTGCTTAATTGGCTTACTATCGCGAACATCGATGACATGTGAGAACAGTGTGGTGCGGCCAAGGCCTTGCGTGGCGTAAGATGGAAACGCAACGATGGATGCTTCCAGACGTTGTCGTTGGTTAGGTGTTAATTCATGCATATCGGCGACAGAAGTGAATTCGTTGACATATCTAGTATTTAATAGTGCATCGGTGAATAAATCTGGGGCCAAACCAAATTGGAGGACGAAACCGACGCCAAGATATACGTTCCTAGTCAGAGAAGGGATAATAAAGAAGGTAATATCCTTAGTCTGACCTCGGAACGTCACGGGCGTGGTTAATCTACCCTGGATAGAATGCTTGGTGCCATCCGCGGTGCTGATCTCAGAGCGCCAGGGCTTAATCAAGGTAGGATGTTGATGGAGTACCTTCGAGCCAAGGCTCGAGGCAAGACAGCTGATACTGGCACCCGTGTCAATCAGTGCAATCGCGATTTCGCCCAACACTTTGATGGGGGCGTAAGGTCTGGTATCATTTTCAGAAACCTCCGATATGTTACAAAAATTTAATGTTTGACGGCAGATGCGCACTCTCTTGCGGAAACTCCGCCAACGATGGGTTGACCATTTTGTTTTGTGCGGGCGAGAGGTGACTTCTTCGGAAGCAAATATTCGCACTCGAGCCGCCCGATATTCCTGCAATCGAACATGGTATGGCTTTAGTACGCGAAGGAGGTACTCCATGCGGAGTACCTCCTTCAGCCGTGACCAGCGTATTGATAGTGGAGCCGAATGTATTTGCCAGTATGTCTCCAGGGCTGCCCCCCTAAGCATCGGCAAGTATCCTGCAAGCGCCGTGTGACTGCCGGCCAACAATTGCTCGATCAGGGACTCCACCCGACCAATGAAAACTTCCACAGTTATGGTGTTGGGTTCCCCGCTGAAATGCAGATTCCAGCCCTGAATGATGCTAGGATTCTGCGTCGGCTTCAGCCGATACGGAGCGTGTGGAAGACTGCGTTGATCCGGAGAAGCCACTGGAGCTAGAGTTGGTGGCGGTGCATGGTTCAGCCTGGGCCGGTATACCGGAGCCATAGGATTCATTGCCGCGCCGGACCGGTTTCTCTCGGGCTCGCGTCGCGGGTTTTATGTCCAAATCCCACATCGGAGGCGTTCTTGGACGAGCTGGGGTTGGGTTTTTTCTGCTTGCTCTCGAGCGCGGCTATCCGGGTGGTCAAACGTTGCATCAACGCCATCAGGTCCTGCAAGACTGTCGCCTCTACAGCCACAGTTGGTCTCTGCCCTTAAGCAGGCGGCACTGCTTCCGTTCCGGCCACTATGTCGAGCTCGTCAGATGTCGGCGAACCTCGATCCCGGTGGACCTCGATCCTGGCGGTCTTTCTGTTTGGGCACCGCCCCTTGAGCAGCTGGAAGTTCAAGTGGCTAGACGGTAGATCTGCCGACGTTGCTGGTTGTCGGCCCAAAGGGCAAGTCCGGCTGCCCAGTAAGTGCTGGGTAACGCAGGCCTCATGAAATTGGTGGCCACACGGCAGCGTTTGTACGGACGTATCATCGTTCCTTGCCTGCTGGCAAATAACGTACAATGCCGTGGGCCCTGCGTCTGATTGCAACCGACGCTTATCTGGCGTGCGTTTGGTGGACATATTCTGAAAAAATATAAGTATTACGAGGCTAAAAGGGATAAGTAAGATTATAGCTATATAGATAAATGTAAAAAAAAACCTAAAACTACGAATAGATTTAAATATAAGCCATAAAAAAAAATTAACAATTAAATATTTGATATTAGTGAAGTGGCCGAAAGGGACGAACTATTACAACTCCTCAAAAAAAAAATGTATGCTAAAAATTTAATCTACGTTATCATAAAAAATTCATTTCATTTTCATTTCTCTTCACAGGCAAGGGCACCAATGGCACACTCTTCCTGTTGCGTCACAGGGACTACTCCCTTGCGACACCATAAGGATGAGAGTTCGGAAGTGCTCCTTCATCCGCAAGTTTACACAAGTTACAACTTGTCAGCCCAGGTTGGATTCTGACCCACAAGCAGCGCGTGTCTTGTCATGGATAGTCATGGACTAGCTATGCAGCCAATCACATGAAATCAAAATCTGTGTAGTGAAAGACACTTAGGCACCGCTTGGTTTGGGGTGCAGATCAGAATCCGCCACAAATATGGTGTTCCGAATACTTCCGAATACACATGAGGATTCTAATATCATTTGGCCTTACTAGTCATACAATGGTGGTAAACCACCAAAGTATGGGTCAAAAGCAGGTCCAAACGAGATTGATGTCCGAGGACAACAGACGTCCGGAAATTACTTAGTTGCATGATTAGTGCAATATCCCTAAGTAGTTATCTACCCGCCATAAATCTGGACACCTTGTAGGGACACCTAGAGACGATGGACTGTCTCATGCTCACGACGGTTGAAACAGCCGGGCTTTTTGGCCCCCACGTTGGGCGCCATTTTGTAGTGAAAAGTAGATATAGAAATGTCCGTGAAGGACTGTAGCGATAGTCTGCTGCCTCGACGGAAGAGGATGTTAAGATCCGTCGAGATTGGCCTTGTCTGGAGACGCGTGAATGCGCTGGCAGGCTAGCGTTGCGGTGTCGTGGGGCGGGTTCATTCCCCCAGCACAAGGACCCACTACAATTTTGGCTAGGAGATAGGAGGGTTTTCGAGCAGTTTACTTGTATGACTGCTCGATGACTACAAGATCCAGAACATCGGAACCTATAGATGTTTCCGGAGAGCTTCCATTGGCCCCACCAACTCTGGATGAAGTTTGCTCTACCATCAAAGCCTAAAAGAATAATAAAGTGCCGGGCATCGATGAGATTCCAGACGTCTCATCAAATATGGTGGTAGCAGTGTTCATAAAGCTATTCACAAAGTCATCCAATACATTTGGCAACAAGAACATATGCCGAAAGCGTGAAGCCAATCAATAATATTCCGTATCCACGAAAACGGTGACAATTTGTAGTGTGAAACTTATAGAGGCATATCACTGCTTTGTACGGCGTAAAATATTTTCAAAGATCTTAGAAAATTCGATCAGATCATACGCCAACAGAATTATTGGGGAGTATCAAGGTGGTTTTGGAGATCTACCTGCTCTAAAACCTTCTTGATACTCCCCGACGATAGACCAATTGTTCACTGTTAAACAGGTACTTAAAAACTGCTGGGAGTAAAACATAGAGGTACATGCGACAGTATTGTTCGTAACGTACTGTACCAAACAATGCTTTACTTTGGCATACCAGCCAAATTAGTCTGTCTTACCAAAATGACAATGACGTCGACGAGCTCCCAAGTCGTCACCAATAACCAACTCACCGATGCCTTTGACTCAAGCAGGGAGAGATGCTATTCAATTTGGCTCTGGAGTACGTCATTAGCAAACTACCTGTCGATACACGAGGTACATTACTATACAAGTCGAGCCAAGTAGTAGCCTATGCGGACGACATCAACATTTTGTCACGGTCATTAACAACCGCCAAAGAACTTTTCATGAAACTCGGCAAATCAATGAAAACAAAACAAAGCTCATGACGCAGTCGAGGAAAAATACCTCAAATACACAAAATTTCACACTTGGCGAATAAAGCATCGAAAATGTTTGCGAATTTGTGTTTTTGGGTGCCAAAATAACGAAAACGGGTTTTGAAAGAGACGAAATACGTCGAAGAATACAGCACGCAGATATAATATTTTATTCAGTTTTGACGATCTTGAAGACCAGCTGCATGCACAGGAAAACAAAGCTTCAAGTATATAAATCTGCGATAAGACCTGTGTTATGCTATAGGTGTGAAACATGGACCCTAACCCAAGCATCCGCAAATCTATTGAACGCCTTTGAGCGACGGGTCCTGAGGCGAATAATGGAAGCGAAGCTAGACGGGGACCAATGGCGAATTCGATACAATCATGAGCTGTATAACTTTTGACGAACCGGAGATCTCAACGATTGTAAGACAGTGGAGGCTGCAATGGGCTGGTCACATGAATCGTATGGACGAACAACGGATGCCCAAAAAGGTATTCGTTGGGAGAACTGAAGGCCGGAGACCAGTGAGGAAACCGGTGAAACGGTGGTCTGACTCGGTCGACGAAGACAGTTCATCGCTGCTCGGATTTCGAAGTTGGAGGAGTGGTCAATGGACCGAAACAGTTGGAGGCGCAATCAGCAGGAAGCGAAGGCCCGAGAGGGGCTGTAGTGCTAAGAAGAAGAAGAAGATCGAGCAGACAGCCAAGTATAGTGCAAAATGGGTAGGTTTTAGCAAAATCTGTGGGAGTTATTTCAGTCACGATCGAGTTCACGATGTCCTTTGATTGATATTAAGCACTTCAAATAATGTAGTTTATTCGCGGTTTAGAGTCAACGTAGAGTATGTTGAACATAGCGACGGTTGCAGGATCAGTGATCCGGAGGAAATGAAATATTTGAATGTTTGATTTTTCGATTGGCAGAATTAGATTGTAGAGTAGTATGAAATAACAATCTCGTTTTGAAATTCGGGAACTTTTCGGCAGCTGAAATAAATGTAATGGAGCGGCATATTTACTAGCATTCAACCCACGGGCCCTTCCTCATCGAACTAGTTGGCCGACAAGTAGCTGCCAATTTAATACACTGCCGAGTGCTCGATCTGTTAACCTGCGTGTTACGGTTCGTTGTCACGCTTTCAAGGCTTCACATTTTCGGGTCGTTGCAAGGCTGATCCGTTTCAATGTAGTGAGCTAAAGTTAGAGAAATTCATTACAAGTTGGTACCAGTCCTTGTGGGATCAGATGTTGGCGTAGGCTAGCGCTAATCCAGCGTCCGTCTCAACCGAATCTATACCACCGAATCAACGGTGCGAGGCCATGTACGGTTTTACCGGGATGGAGATGTTATGATAATTAGATTCATGCCTTTCGCGCTAGTATGTGACCACGGCGTTACCGCGCAAAGCAACTAGGTCCATAATAATCTGTCCACCTTCTTAAAACGTCAAATTGATTTCGTTAGTCGATGTCCTTCAAGGTCGTAATCCACTGAGTCATTTAGTGATATCCGGGATGCGCCCTAGATTGCAGAAAAGCGACGTTAAGATTTGTTAGAGAGAATCCTATTTAGTAACTGTAACTGTACTCTAGAAAGTATGTCACCTTATAAGAGTTCATTCCACGCTTGACTATGTGATTATCGCAATTTGAGCCAATACCCACACAAACCTAGGTAGGCTCATACTCCAACAGAAAACCCACTGAAACAAATAAGTCGAGACATGAAAGGAGCTACTACGCAGGAGATAGGGACTCTAATCACCACGCCACACAGACTATTGTTCCATAACTCAAACCTAAGCGTTTAAAAATTTAAAGTTTTACATTACAATCCGTTCTTTTAACAACTTGTTGCGTAATTTGAAAAAAAAACAAATAACATTAAATTTATTTTTTTTCAGCAAATGCATACAATACTCTTACTGAACAGCTGGACACACGAATTCGAAGTTTAGATAAAGATATTGAGAAAATATGTAATTTATACTACCAAGGATTCATAGAATCGATACGAGAATTGCTTCATGTCCGTTCGCAAGTGAAAAATTTAAACAATGAAATTCTTTCACTTGACAACGCACTACACACTTCGGCTACACAAGTTATAGCAAAGTCGAACGAATTGTTACGAGCCAAGCAAATTGAAAATAATATTTCAGTAGCAGTAACCAGTCTATCAAACTGCCTGCCAGTTCTGGAATGCTACTCGAAGCTTATGAGCCAAGTGAAGGAGAAGAGATATTATTCGGCGCTCAAGACACTTAGTTTACTCGAAACTGAACATTTCGGTAAAGTCTCAAATTATAGGTTTGCCTCTCAAATGAAAAATGAAATACCTAAGATAAAGTCTATCATTAAGAAGTCGTCTGAGGAAGATTTTCGTGAATTCTTAGAAAATATACGAAAGTTTTCACCAAAGATCGGAGAAATGGCAATGCGACACACTCGCGAGCTGCGTAAACGGAATCTAAGTAAAGTGATCGGTGAATATTATAGCGAAAAAGATAATAAAAACTACAATGGTGAAGATGAAGATTTGAGTGTGCAGGATTTGATCGATTTTTCTCCAATTTATCGCTCTCTCCACATTTACACTGTACTAAATGACAAAGAATACTTCGAAAAAGATTATCGAAAACAGAGACGCGACCAAGCGAAATTAGTACTTCAAGCGCCTCAAGCCATGCATGATAATCTAGAAATATACAAGCATTACATTTACTCCATCGTAGGCTTTTTCATTGTTGAAGACCATATCAGAAATACTACCAAAGATGTGGTAACGAGATCATACTTGGATGACTTGTGGTCCATTTCGTTGTCCAGAGCAGTAAACGTGATAAGCATGAACTCATCGTCATGCACCGACCCAAATATACTTCTTAGAATTAAAAATATAATGATCCTGTCTATTTTCACATTGAAATCGTATGGGTATCAAGTGAACCAAATGTGGGAAATGCTGTTAGAAATGCGTGATCACTACAATGAAGTACTTTTGCAAAGGTGGGTGAACGTGTTCCGCGAAATCTTGGATAGTAGTCAATTCGTGCCTCTGGAAGTGAAAACGCAGGAAGAATATGATAATGTGGCCGAAAAATTTCCATTCCATTCTGAACAGTTGGAAACTTCTGAGTATCCAAAAAAGTTCCCATTTTCATCAATAGTTCCCAATGTTTATCATCAAACAAAAGAATTTATGTATGCCTGCATGAAATTTTCTGAGGAATTATCGATATCACCAAACGAAGTTGCGGCGATGGTAAGAAGAGCAGCTAACTTATTGCTGACAAAAAGCTTTAGTGGATGCTTATCAGGAGTTTTCCAAAATCCTAACTTAGCCCTCATGCAGGTATTTGCCTCTCATAAATCAATTTTCAAGATTTTCAACAATAACTTTTCTTCCAGGTCATACAAATCATCATCGATACTCAATACCTTGAAAAAGCCGGTCCATTTTTGGATGACTTCGTTTGCGAAATGACGAAAACGCAAGCAGCCGTGCGCCAGGTACCCACAACGATGTTTCAAATTGCTCGTGCTGAAGCTGAAATGCAAGTCTCGACAAAGTTGTGTTTGAAACTTGATGAATTCTTTGAAGAATTAGAAGGTTACAACTGGCTATTGGCCGAGCCTATTGGTCACGCGTCACCATTCATTACGGACATGATTGCTTTCCTTAAGAGCACGTTTCAAAGCTTTTGTTTCTTGCTACCTAGCGTAGCACAATCTGCTTTCAAAAAAGCTTGCGAACATATTGCCAACTATATTTACAAGTTGCTAGTAGGCGAAGAAATAAAACAAATTTCAGCAGGAGCTTTGCAGCAAATAAGCCTGGATCTAATGCAATGTGAATTTTTCGCCTCCTCAGAGCCAGTTCCAGGACTTGGAGAAGGTGATGTGCTTAAATATTTCTCTGAAGTAAGGCAATTGCTAGATTTATTGATTTTGGAGGAATGGAGCACTTACTTGCATGATTATGGCAAAGCAGAGAATCGATATAAGCTAGTTAAGCCTACCGATATCATAATAATATTAGAGAAAATGCGTGAAGCGGACAGGAAAAATATGTTTTCAGTTTTGAAAAAGTCCGAAAGAGACAAAAAGAAGCTGTGGGACACGGTGTTAAAACAACTTAAGCAACTTGCTGAACACCAATAGACATGAATTACTGAAAATGTAACTGTTATTTAACCTGCATGGAAAATTATACTTATTCATAAATAAATTATTTTTATCACACTAAAAAGTTCAACTTTTATTTAATACTTATTAACATTTAATATCGTAATGTAAAAATAATCATCAAATGAATCATTTAAGCCAAAAGAAGATCTACTACAAAGTTCGATTGAAATCAATTGAAGGCCCTTGCACACATCGAAAAAATCATCTGTACAAGCCGTGCAGAGCAGACCTACATCCGACGAGCAAATGCTACAATGCAAGCAATTTTATGGCTAGCGCAACCATCGAAAAGATGATAACGTTGACCAGGAGACCTAGGGGAAACTCGAGCGACAGAAAAGAGCGGAGAGGAGAGGGCTTACACAAAGTCCAGTAAATAAGCAACCACTGACTTAGGGAAACCTCAGAAAGCGCCAGCTGCTGACGTATAAGTGTAGAGGTAGCGACCCTGCATCGAATGCGACATTAACGCAGTATTGAACTAATGCGAGGGAGATAATTGTCCGCGAGGAGAGACAGCGCTCGCTCAACGATTGGCAGCAGTCTTGGGTCAATTGCACGAAGGGAAGATGGACTGCGCGCCTCATCACGGATATGAGACCGTGGCTAAATCGAAGGCATGGTGAGACACACTTGTATCTGAACCAGCTTTTGAGCGGGCATGGGTGTTTTCAGTCTTATCTGCACAAGATTGGTAAGTCACGGTCCCCCGATTGTCGGTTTTGCCCAGGAGAGGAGGACAATGCCTGCCACACATTTTTTGCGTGTACAAAATGGGTCAGGCTGCGAAGGGAACTCTACAGGGAGACGGGCGAGCTCACCCCCGATAATATAGTTGCGGTGATGCTCGAATCGGTTTTTAAATGGAACCAGGTGGCACACTATGCTCGGGCAGTCCTAAAAGATAAAAGGGACTCACAGGAGTTGGGGGTGTGGATCGCTTTTCTGGCACTTCCTCTTCCCCTCTCCCCTCCCGCTAGGAAAGGGATCCCCCAGCTAACAAAACGAAACCTAGCCCGAAGTAATGTATCTAACGGTTCCAGGCTGGGTTCCCAGGTTGACAGGGGAGGTGTTTAGTGGGTAGTCCAGTCGCCTTCTTGCGAGCATAGGAGTCCCACACTCTGTGCATAAACGGCATTCACCTCCCTACTACAAAAAAAAACGCAATATTGATGAAAAGAAATATGTGAGAAGAAGTGTCATGTAAACACTGAGGATGCGACTCCCATGCTCGCAAGCAACTGGACTACCCACTAAACACCTTCCCTGTGAACCCGAAAACCCAGACTGGAACCGTTTGACACATTACTTCCGGCCAGGTCTCGTTTTGTTACGCCGTGAGGCGCCTTCAAGCTGGGGGATCCCTCTTCTAGCGGAAGGGGAGAGGGGAAGAGCAATTGCCAGATGACTGATCCCCCAGCCCCAACATCCCCGGCTGCAGTGAGTCCCTTTTATCTTGTAGGGCTGCCCAAGCATAATATGCCACATGGTTCCATTTGTCAACCGACTTAGGCATCAGCGCAACTATGCTATCCGGGTGAGCTCTCCCATCTCCCTATGTAGGTCCCGTCGCAGCGTCTTACATTTCATGCGCGCAAATAATGTGTGACAGGCATCGTCTTCCTCTCCTGGGAAAAACCGACAATCGGGGAGCTATGACTTACCAGTTTTCTGCAGATAAGACTAAAAACACCCATGCCCGCTCAAAAGCTGGGTCAGAAGTCAGTCTCACCATGCCTTCGATTTAGCCACGCTCTCACATCCGGGATGAGGCGCATAGTCCACCTTCCCTTCGTGTAATTCACCCAAGACTGCTGGCAAGCGTTGAGTGAGCGCTGTCTCTCCTCGCCGACAACCGTCCCCCTCGCTTCGACGCAGGTAAATAGCGCTGCGCTCTCTAGCAAGCAAGGCAACATGTATCATGCCTGCAGCAACTCTCACCGCCCAATCAGATTCGAACCAGGGACCAACGGGATTCGAACCAGGGACCTTCGGTTTACGGGGTAAGTCCTCTAACAACTACACCATTCGGACTACTCCCTACTCGCTTACTTGATAATTTTAGAGTCTCCTTCTATTCTTTTAACTTGGGTATTAAATTTTAAAAATTAAATAAATTTTTAGACGTTAATTGGAAATTAACTTTTTTTTAGAAAAGCTTATAACATCGTTCAAACAACTTATTCATTATGAAATATCACAATTGAGCTTGGGTACATTTTGAAAAAGAAGTGAAACATCTTTAAGGCGCCCACCGTTGAAGCAACTTTGGGCGACAAGTAGTATCAACCAGTCACTTAATCAATCGATAACTGCACAAATGCTAAAAAGGAAACTATAACAAAAAATGTTGCTGGTGGCGAAGGAAAATTCTAATTCGTGGAAAGCAATGATGAATCGGAAGGGATCAGGTAAGAAAACAAAGAACTTAATATTCGAGCGTTATCCCTGAAAGAATTAGTCAAAAAATGCATCCCAAAAAATCAAAAAACAAAACATATGAAACAAGCTAACAAACCTGATATAAATCCTTTATATCAGCATGAAAGCGCCGTTATATGTCCCACTTTAACGTCTAACATAATCTGGTTATACTTTATACTCGTATTACATGAAGAGTAAAATTGTATTCCGAAGTTAGCTTGTAAGTTACCATGAAATAGAAAAGTTGTTAGATGAAAAGCGCGTATTCTTTAATATCTTATCGCAGGTTCAAATAGATAAAATAGTTGGCGATGAGCAAAAAACAAAATATTACAGAAAATTAAAACAAATTGTTATCATCAAGACCATTGGAAGTTTTCAACAGATTTCAATGTGGGCTGCTGAAACAAGTAAACAGTAAAGCGTCCGAGCATATTCCACCTCGACTGTATCATTGGGTAGAGTACAAACGTGTTCGATCTAGACTACAGTGAAGAACTGTCTCATTCGGTTGGTTGAGTAGTGAGTCCCTAGCTCTTGGCCATGTCTCTATGTAAATTGCATATCATTATTGTCATAATATTGAGTATTATGTGTGGATTATATCATATGTAGCATACTATTCGGCCATTTATCAGAACAAGTTCGCGAAGAGGATGAAAAAAAAACTTTAAAACATTGTGAATGGTGAATGAACTACCCTTAACCAATCGCCATCGCGCCCAGTTCGTCAATTTTTTTTAAAGTCTCGTCACGGTCCCAAGTTGCATCTATTCCAACTGTTCCAGTAGCTGCTCCAAAGTTACTTTCTGCTCCAATTTTCACCAACTAAAGCTGTTTTGGCATTTTTACATTCGTTCTGACATAATTTACGCAATTTGGGCCTACTCGGGACTGGTGAGACAATAAATTCAAAGCAATTTAAAAGGTTCTTATCAAGTTTGACATCTATTCTCAAAATTCAGCAAATCGCACCTGTTACACCAATAACACCTTTTGAAAGCAATGACGCCAAAAATGAAAAGGCTTGTCATACATGTTGCGTTTTGACAACTATTGTGATCTTAAAAAGGCTCGTGATAGTAAAACAAGGCTCAACTCTTGCATTCATCGATAGGGAAAGATCACTATAACAATCTAGCTGAATTTCTAGGACCAGATAATCGTATCAAGGAAATCGAATTCAAAACATTGAAGTACCGTTTCGAAAAATTGCTGGGTCCATCAGTCTCAACCGTCGTTTCTCAGCACTACTTTCTTAGCATCACTCAGTAGCCACATCAATCAATCTTGGATCTGTCCCAATGCCACCTGTAAAAAAAGTTCTTCATAACTAATATATTCCTTTGTGCTCAGTTCATCAGAGGCCTGAAGGAAAGCAAGGATTTTGATGGATTTCTAACGAAAGCCAGAGCACTGGCAGTATCTCGGTTTGAGTAAAGTCAACTGAGTAAGCCATTAGACAAGCCGCTGGATCAAGTTGCAGATGCAAACAGAATCGATCGTCGTCAAGAAAAAAACCGCCCTAGCCGCCAGCATTCCAAGTCTCAAGACAATCGTCGTCAGTCCAGTTCCCATCTGCGCTATAGTTCTCAGTCCCACAGTTCTAGAAGCTGTATGGACTATCTGTCATGAGGTCTCAATCGGCTTTGTCGCAACTGTGCGTGACTACAGAGCAGATCTCAAATCCATGAAGTGCACCTCTTGTGGAAAAATCGATCATGTAACCAAAATCTGCATTACCACCCGGCTCCGAAAATTGAAGACCAATACGCTGTCAACTCATCATCCGCAAGAAGAAGAAGATCGTCACCTTAACACGGAATATGGTATCGCTCGCATTGAAAGCATCGAGGATTTGTACGAGGTTGGACCAGACAATAATAAATACATTGTTGTGGTCACACTCAACAACAAGCCACAAGCATTTGAAGTCGACTCAGGTGTACGTTTCTCCTTGTTCTCAGAAACTGCCTTCAACAAATTGGGACTCAAAGTACTGCTGCAACCGACTTCAGTCTCCTTCCACTCTTACTCAGATCACGTCATCAAGCCTTAAGGTAAAGTCACCGTCTCAGTCGCCTACAGAGACAATTCAATGGAAGCCGATCAATTCATAGTGCCAGCAGCCTTGGACCCATGTATATTTGTAGTCTTGGCCTCAACGAGATAGATAGCCACAAAAACTCAGCTCTCCGTCCACTCAACATCAACGCAGTCACTTCGCTCAAAGACATCTTCAAGAAATACCAATTCATTTTCGAAGAATGGGGAGCGAGTTGAGAGAGAGTCAGCCACACAAGAAGTCATCAGTTCGATTGCATTAAGCGATTGGGGATCGCTATTCGTTGTTAAAGCTAAGCCTGACGGTGGGATAAGACATTACGTGCATTACAAGTGTGGGGTGAGTTCAAGACTCGTTGCTTCAAATCACCCCTTCCACAGAAAAGATGAGGTTCTTTTGTATGCCGGACTTGCACAAAGCTGGGTTAGTTGCTGAACAGCCTTCCAAAGGTCAAGAAATACTTTCATGACATCATCTGTCATAGCTCTGATCTCGAGGAGTGCACAAAATATCTCAGCACATGCCTGGAATGTGTCCAAGAAATGATCTCCACCTCAATCATGCTAAATGCTCATTCTTCAAGGAAAGCAAAAACTACCTCGGTCATGTAGTGCCACAATCAGATTCAGCAGTGCCGAGCTAAGGTTCAAGCAGTTTCTCCCTGGCATAGTCGCATATTATACCAAATTCATTCCAGACTTTTCTCTCTTCAAAGACCTACCGACTACGCCACTTACTCAGGATAGGTGAACGGTTCTTCAGGTCTGCTGCTGCTGAGGCCTCCTTCGTGAATCTTAAGACAAAACTATGCTCAGACAGGGTGCTCATTCCGGTTGATCCTTCAAAACAAGTTATACTAACAACTGATGCCTCGCCAACCGGAATAGCCACAGTACTTAGCTTTGAAATTGATATTTAGGAGCGTCCAATAGGCTACGCCTCGCGAACTCTAACGTAAGCTGAGTCAAATAACTGTCAACCTATCGTATACGCAGCCACGCACTTCTTCAACTACTTATTCGGCAAACGTTTCGTTCTCATCACAGACAATGAGCCAATTTCAAGGATTTCTCATCCAGACCGTGCACTGCTGCAGATGACCTCTACACGTTTGGTGAGGTACGGCTTTTCCTCAGTGGACTCGAAGACACAGTGCATTGAAAAGAAAACAAAAATGTCGAGTGTATGTTCCGTGCACCAGTCTCTACAACTAGTGAGTCAGCAGAGATTTTAATTAATCAAGAACACAACACGCTGTATGCTGAAACACTACTCCAGATCTCCAGTTTGTCTATCACCGCGGAGACAGTCACCGAGGAAACTGCAAAGATCCAAAGTTGCAAGCATTACTACAGGAGCTCAAGGCCAGCTGCAAGAATAGCTTGTACACTGTTTCTGGCAGCATGCTATTCCGTTTCGAGCGAGCAGTGAACCCAAAGTCTCTCCAAATGCCAATTCTGGAAGAGCTTCATGCAACGCATGTGGGAATCATGAAGATGAAACAACTCGCCAGGAGATACGTTTATTGGGAAGGCTTGGACAAGGACATAGAGCATCTTGTAAAGAGCTGTGAGTTCTATGCCAAAGTTCACCACGGTTGACTGAAACCGCCAATCCATCTCTGGAATCAGTCTGATGAAAATTGGGAGAGAATGGACATCGACTATTTGGGCCCTTCAGATGGACATTTCCTTTTGATGTGCATGGATGCAAAACCAAAGTGGGCAGAGGTTCACATAATCTGTCTTCTGCTTCAACAATCTCTCGTTTGAAGGCATCTTTTTGGTGCATGGTTACCCATATATGATGTTTGTGGACAACACTGCCATTTTTAAAGGTAAAGAATTCCGGAGATATTGTAAAGAGCGTGGGGTGTTTCAAAACTGCAGCGCACAGTTGGTCGCGCAGAATGCAGCATCCAGACGTTGAAGAGAAGGCTAAGGCTGCTACTGATGATCCCACTCCCCTTTCTATCAAGCTACATGTTTCGCTATAGAGCAGCACCTTTAGCAGGTCTGCCTCCTTTGGAGCTGTATGTGAAAAGAAGGATACGCGCTCGTCTCGACGCCCTGCTCCCCAACAGCAAATATGTTGCTCCAACAGCACCTACGGCCTTGCAAGTGCGACGTTTACAAGTGGGAGGGAGAGTGCAAGCAAAGATTCATTTGGGAAATCAAGACGTTTAGCAATTCGGCACCATCAGGAGGAAACTTGGCCAGTACCATTATATCGTCAAATTGGACACCAGCCGCACTCTGAAACGCCACATTTATCAGTTTGTCGCCGCCTTGGTTCCGAAAAAAAAAGGCTCCTTTGCTTCTTCAATTCCGCAGCACAGAATGGGTGTGCCATAATCAACAGAAACATGTTGCATGCTTGTTCAGCCTAATCCATCTGCGACTCCATCAACCAGGTCTACAAGAAACCAACAGAAGCCTGCATATCTCAGGGACTATATCTTCAACATATGTCCAGTTCTATTTTAAGGAAACTATAGTGAAGCATGCGAGCATATTCAACCTAGACTGTATCATTGTGTAGAGTACGAGCTTTTTCGATCTAGAGTATAGTGAAGAACTATCTCGTTCAGTCAGTTGTGCACGGAGTGCCAAGCTGCGTGTGTTTTAGCCATGTCTCTCTGTACGACACTTACCTGCTACTGTAACCATCCAAACTAGAACAACAAAGGCAAGAGTTAAATTTAAAGAATTAATTATATTTTATTGTTTATTTTTTTCAAAAAACATTTATAAATCACATTTTCAGGTATTAAATTATTGAAAATCGATATCAATATTGAGTGAAGCGCTTTTCACTTCCGCCTCGACTTGTCGCGCTTCACAGGTGAGCGCCAGCCTCTAGAGGGAATCAACTAGCTGAGCTTGTGGATCGGGGTGGCAACACGGCGTGAAACCCCAAGAGGCCGATTGAGGATCACGGCTCAAGCCAACTCTTCACCCCTCACTATTTAATGGAACACTAAACCACACTGCCATCTAAAACTTAAGCCGCGGATGTCAAGCAACTATTCGAACATTGTAATTAATAAATGGGCAGCAGTACGCTCCCTTATAGACACGAACAACGATTGCCTTGCATAGTTCGCCCAAGAGCTTTAAATATCGCCTCAATTCTCCTGAAAAGTCCCGAGTAGCCGAACACGTGCGTTCTGGTTGGTTGGATGGTGGGAATCAGCATACGAATAAACAAAATTGGAGAAATTTAGCGAAGGAGTGCTTTTGTTTAAGCTTTCGGCTTTGCCACGATCTTTTGGGACATTGAGCGATAGAGCTTTTTCACCTGCACTTTTAGCTTTCCCTTCAGCTTTACTCTCTTGGAAGCACACCTAAACCTTGTCGTCCACGATTTGATAATTCGTATGAAGCGCATCGCCGGTTAGTCTTTTTTTATTTGATTTTTCGCTTGCTTATTTACTTTTTCGCTTACTCATTGGACGACAAGTACATGCTTCGATAACAATGGGCGTATGTACTTGCTTGCCTAATTTCATTGGCGAAGCGCGAGTATATAGGTAGTCTTTGATTGCTCGCAGCCACTTCAGTGACGAAGCGTAAGTATAAATGCGGTATTTGTCCGCCCGCAACATCAGCGATTCCATAAGTTTGCCAACGTTGCAGCGTGAAATGTACACAGGGATCGACAGCGTTTGTGGTAATAGCACCAATCGTGACCTGGATTTGACGTACTGACTTCTTTTGGTGTGAGGAACAATGACAAGTATTGTATCATTTTCTTTGCTTGAGTTAGATTGGATCCGATTTACTTCAGACCCAAGCTCCGCAATCTGTTCTTTGACGCTTTTGACGTCGGGGTTCTCATTCGCATGCTTGTCTGTATGGCGTTGACCGTTGGCGATGACATCCGTTGCGTCGTAACTTGAGATGCGACCCACTGCGCTTCCTAGCTTTACAAATTCATTTGACACCGACATGGCCAAGATGGCGCGAATGCTCACCGGTAGGTGCTGCAAACTTAGAGATTTAATCATTGACTCGGACACATTAACACCTGCACTGTCTGCGTTCTACGTAGAAGATGGACAACAAACTGAATTCCAGGGCCGTATATTTATTTACGGTTGGTGAGGCTTTAATCACACCAGCTACTTGAGCGATGATCGCTAAATCTAACTCTGTCAATATTCTATCGTAATGAGCCTGGTTGCTAACGATCTGGTTCGACCGAAACTGCGCCTCCACTCGCACAAACTTGGCTTATTCTGTCGGAATTGCTTCAATTTTAGACTACCATCGACTAATTTTGGACTACTTCCTTGGCGTGTTCGAGCTTGTGAGTGAATTACCAATAGCGACGCCGTCTCATCTGCAGCTTTTTGTGTGAATTACCTTACCTATTGGGGTCACAAAATGTGCGGGTTAACTTGACAAATAACAGAAAATCAAGGACATCGAGCGATTTAATCCAAGGACAAAAAAAACGAGTAAATTTTATTCAACCCAAATAACATTGATTTCAAAATGTAGGACAATCAAAACTGACGATAGATACAAGCCATATGGCAGCAGCGCTTACTACCACACACATGACCATTAGTAGGCCGACTTTGCTGGATAACTTACATGGCGTTATATGAAGAATTGTGGAGATGCCAACAAAAATTCGAGGTTTTGTACGGTTTAGATACGGATTTCTACAGTGAAATCCAGATGATCCGTGGAGAACACAATAGCGCTCCTAGTGAAGTGAAAATTATTTCAGTTTTTATACCCGTTTGGTTTTTATCGCCTTCCAAAGTGAATTTATAGGAGTTTGTTTACATCTCAACGCTGAGCTATCAGTCGAAGGTGCAAAACGTGTGCTTCATTTGCTCGTATTGGAAAGTTTAGGAGCACAATGGGCTATACAAGGTGAACTTATAGCATGCACGGAATGCGTTCGGCACGTTTTTTATTCGGAAAATAGTATATATGACGAAATGTAAGCATTTGCTAATGCCGCGGTTGGGTGACAGCTACCGGAAGCTTGTCCATAGTAGGCCGACTAATACATATGCAAATTGCTACCATATGGCTTGTATCTATCGTCAGTTTTGAGGACAATGCCCACACGGTGAGAGTTGGTTGTAGAAGACTGTAATTTTTTAACATTTGATTACGGCTGGTGACACTGGCGTATAAACTCACCGATTCCGATACTTATGAAAATAAATACGAAAAAAATCAAAAAACATTTTCGCTTGCATTTCGGTCGGCTTTTTTTTACATTGGCCTAGTATAGGAAACTGCATTTATTTTCAGCTGCATAGAGATAGTTACTAGGCCATATAACCTCCTTTGACCAAGGGCAAGTCTTGTCTATTTTCTATATCAACGGCCTTATAGGTATTGTTACAGCAACTAAAATTGACAGCAGTATGTTTGTAATCATCCATTTAATATTTACCTTCACAGTTCCATAAGTCAATTCTTTTGCATTTAGTGATTTCAAAAATTTTTTTAATTACCGCCTGTTGTTCCATTTCATATCTGTTCCCCCATGAAGAATGCGCAGAAATGATATGATTGATTGTAGATCTGACTTAGGTGTCATCGCGACTTTTGAAAATCAACCTGTTCGTTAGCTTGACATTTTGCTGTCAGAACTATTTCGCCTTGTTTGTTCAAGTTGCGTGCGCCACTCAGTTGATTCATATTATTCTGCGTACATTCGGTAGTAATGAACGTTTCGCGGGCGCGTATTCTAAACGAAAATATTATACACTGATAGTTTGTTCGAACTGATTCTCTGCAGCAATGGATTTGACTCATGTTTTATGTGCGATACTGCTTGAATCCCTTTTGTTTGGTGAGTTTTAAGCCACGCCCAATTCGAAGTTCTATACCTAGTCTTAATTTTTAATTTTTTCAATCCAGTGACTACTTTGCACGCATCATGTGTCATACCAGAATTGCTTCGAGGATCATGGTTTTCGTGGGAGCAAGGTCGGCCCACTCAGACCGTGTTGGATGCAACTTCCATGTCTGATCGAGGAGTCTGCGTGAACATGCTTCAGGAAGACGCTATTTATAGGTTTGTCTTTCGGGATAGGTCTGGATGCTATCATTGTGTAAAAACGTATCCAAGAACACCAAATGTCTTTGAAAAAGTAGAAAGTATGTTTCAATGGTTTGTTACTTTGCTGGTATTAACAATAATTGCTTGCAGGTCCTTGTGTTTCGTTAGACCCAGGCGAGGAACCGAGTGTCCAAAATGTTTGCAAAGGTATAACCGAAGATCAACAATTGATAACTTTATTTAACGAGAACTATTATCCAATAAATTGTCGATCATCACTGGAGGGTGTTTGGCATTTCACATACCAGGTGAGTCATTCAACGATTCGTTGTAATTTCACATAGAAAGCCTGAATGGTCAACACAGTGCCATCGGTTCCGATTGTCTGCAATTAAATTATTAAACATATACTCATTCAAACAATGCTACATAAAATAATTTGTACGCTGTGAAGAACTACTTTTCACGACCCGTTGAAAATAGCTGAGTTAACAGAAGCTTGATCTGCCAAAATGGAGTAAAATTTATTTTATGCTTGTAAGCATATTGTCAAGGCTATATTTTTTTTGTAGATGATTTTACTTAATGCATAATTCCTCTTCTCCGTAGCTCTACAGCCCCTCTCGGGCCTTCGCTTCCTGCAAATAGTGCTTCCAACTCGATCCATTGACCGACAGTGGCAGTTGTTAGCGACCGTGACAAAATGTTGATTTCATCGGCATAGCAGTATTGTAAAGTAATGTACCTCGTGTATACACAGGTAGATTGCTTATGACGTACTCCAGAGCTAAATCGAATAGCAATGGGGCCAGCTCATCTCCCTGCTTTAGTCCGATATTTGTGTCAAAGGCATCGGTGAGCTGGTTATTTATGAGGACTTGGGAGGTCGTCGAGGTCATTGTCATTTTGGTACGATAGACTAATTTGGCTGGGATGCCAAAGGAAAGCATTATTTGGTACAGTACGTTACGATCAGTACCGTCGTATGCTTGCTTAAAATCAGCGAAAATTAGGTGTGCGTCTATGTTGAACTCCCAGCACCTGCTTGACAGTAAACAATTGGTCTATTGTCGATCTACCTGCTCTAAAACCACCTTGATACTCCCCAATAATACTGTTGGTGTACAATTCGATTTTATTTTCTAAGATTTTAGAAAATTTTTTGTACGCCGTACAAAGTAGTGATATGCCTGTATAATTTTCGCACTATAGCTTGTCACCTATTTTGTGGATAGGGAATATAATTGATTGGCACCACTCTTTCGGCATATGTTCTTGTTGCCAAATGTGTTGGATGCTTTTGTAAATAGCTTTATGCACACTGTTGCCACTATATTTGATGAGCTCCACTGGAATCCCATCCTTTTAGGCTTTAATGATGGAACAAACTTCATTCACAGTTGGTGGGGCCAATGGAAGCTCTCCCCAGACATCTATAGGCTCCGATGTTCTGGAGCTATGCCGAGGATTAAAAAAGTTCTTGAAATATGATGCCCATTTTTCCTTAATTTTGATTTCATCGGCGATGATATTGCCGATGTCATCACGATAGAGCGTGGTTTTGGGCTGATAACCACGTTTCAGGCTTTTCACTACTTTGTATGCTTGTCTTGTGTTGTTGCTCGCTAGACTTACATCTATAATAATGCATAATTATAAGCACAAATTTCTCAGCATCTAGTTTGTATATAATAGTTTTCCAATTTTTATACAGATAGCTCCAGTTAAGCTGTTCAAAAGTAAAAACATTTAAAAAATATAATTTTTTTTTCTTGAAATCAACAAAAAATCAAATATTTGATCAGAATATTATACAATTTTTAACGCACTAACGTATCTTTATAATCGCGGACAACTTTTGACATCATTACACCAGGGAGCTACTGAAACTTGTTACCATTCCTTTCCCAATCGCCTTAGATAATACATCTCCTAACAGAGACCACTTGTATTTTCTGTTTAGTGGGTAGTCCAGTCGCTTGCGAGCATGAGAGTCCCACACTCAGTGCGTAAATGACATTCATCTCCCAACGACAAAAAACAAGTTGGGCAAATAGACCTACGGTCATGTGAAAAGAGTTTTGTACCCAACGTGCGAAATGCAGTCACCAGCAACGAATAAACGCGAGAAACATGTCAAAGAGATGTGCACGTTTATAAGAAAATCCCTTGCTTCTGTACTTTCAACAGTCGTCACTTTGTTGCAAACTAGCAAAAATCACTCAAATAATGAATCCCCCCCAAAAAAATTTATTATTGATCTTATTTGAAAATTTCAAGAAGATCAAATCAAAACTGCTGTGTCTGACTCAATGGAAAGTCAGTAAAATACTAAAATCCAGTGTTATTGTTGCTGTATTTGGAGAAATTTCAAATGGCTATAACTTTCGAGAAGATGATTTTTTTTTTGTGGTAGGGAGTTGAATGCCCATTTATGCATAGAGTGTGGGACTTCCATGTTCGCAAGAAGGCGACTGGATTACCCACTAAACACCTCCCCTGTCAACCTGAGAACCTAGCCTGGAACCGTTTGACACATTACTTCGGGTCAGGTCTCATTTTATTACGCCGTGAGGCGCCTTCAAGCTGGTGGATCCCTCTTATAGCGGGAGGAGAGAGGGCAAGAGGAAGTGCCAAACAAGCGATCCCCCAGTTCCAACACCCCCGGCCGCTGTGAGTCCCTTTTATCTTTTAGGACTGCCCGAACATAATGTGCCACCTGGTTCCATTTTTCAACCGATTCGAGCATCACCGCGACTATATTTTCCGGGGTGAGCTCTCCCTTCACCCTGTAGAGAGCCCTTCGCGCCTGTCCCATTTTATGCACGAAAAAATGTGTGGCAGGCATTATCTTCCTCTCCTGGGCAATACTGACAATCGGGGGACTGTGACTTACCAATCTTGTGCAGGTAAGACTGAAAGCACCCATGCCCGCTCAAAAGCTGGGTCAGATAGAAGTCAGTCTCACCGTGCCTTCGATTTAGCCACGGTCTCACATCCGGGAGGAGGCGGGCACTTCACCTTCCCTTCGTGCAATTGACCCAAGACTGCTGCCAATCGTTGAGCGAGCGCTGTCTCTCCTCGCGGACAACCATCTCCCTCGCATCCTCGTTTCGATGCAGATAAATAGAGGGCGCTCTCTAGCAAAGAGGCCGACAGGTATCACGCCTGCAATGACTTTCACTGTCGAATCAGAGACTGTCGGATGCGAAGATGCAATCCTCAGCGCTCCTCTTCTCTGTACCTGTGCCAGGCGTTTTCGGTGAACCTCCTTACTGAGAGTGTCGCCCCATACCTCTGCTCCGTACAGTAGCACTGACCCTACAGCACTCATAAAGAGGCGTCTTCTTGATGAACTGGACCCCCCTACGGTGGCCATAAGTCAACTCTGAGCCTATACTCCCGGTTGCTTCGGGAGCCCTTGCCCTGATTTACTCAGAGAAATTCATCTTCGAGTCGTTCAGTAGCCCCAGGTACTTCACCGCTGGTTTCGATTCGATTTGTATGTCTCCAGTACTGATAATCCGTACTCTAGGGATTCTCTTTTTTGTCAAGATGACCGCTTCGGTTTTCTCCAGTGCTAAACTGAACCCGCGAGCAGTCATCAAGTCTCTCACTCGGCGCATTAGCAATCCTAGCCTAACTTGCGCTTGTTCAACGGTGTGTCCAGCGACCAGAGCCACAACGTCATCCGCATAGCCGATCAAGTGAGACTCATCTGGCAACTCGAGTCTCAGTAGCCCGTCGTAAGACACGTTCCACAGGTCTGGACCAAGGATAGATCCTTGGGCAACATCCGATGTAACAGCCATCCTTCGTTGGCTTTATGTCGTGTCGTAGAGCAGGCTTCGGTCCTTTAGGTAGACCCTCAAAAACCGCATTAGATATTCTGGAATTTGGAAAGGGTTTTCCAGATCCAGAATATCCACCCATCTAGCGGAGTTGAAGGAGTTCCTGACGCCGAGTGTGACCAACAGGACGATCCGTTGTTTGGTGCGACTATGTGTCTCTGCCTTTTGGACTGCGCTCACCACCTCTGCAATCGCATCGATAGTATAACGTCACGTTCTAGAGCCGTACTGCCGAGGAGATAGCTCCCCAGCAGCACGAATCGCGTCAGTGAGTCTTCCCTTGATGAGTTTCTCTAGCACTTTCCCAGCCGTGTCTAGCATGCATAACGGGAAGTATGCAGACGGCGAATCGGGATTTCCCTTCCCCTTGCTGATCAGCACGAGCATCGCACCGGGAAACCCCGTCCCGTAGGCAAGCGTTGAATGCGCTGAGCAGCAAGTCAGGACAATGGTGATAGACAAGCCGCAGCACCTCAGCCGGAACACCATCTGGACCTGGAGCCTTCCTCGCTTTCAATGAAAGGACTGTCTCCTCCAGTTCCGGCTGTGTGAAGAGTGGACACTCGACTGCTGTTTCGCCATGGACAGCGTCAACACGGACGGGATGGGTGGGGAAGAGTCCCCGCACTATCTCATCCATCTTTTCCGAATCATGTATGCAAGGCTTCGGTAGGGCGCCAAGCTTCCGCATAACTAGCTTGTAGCCAAGGCCCCACGGATCCTTGTTCACATTGTCCACTAGGTCTTGCCAGCAGGGAGCCTTGCTATTGTTAATCAATTTGCGAAGGCATTTCCTGGCCGACTTATATGCTGCCACACGGTTGCATACCTCGCCACGGTTCCGCGCTCGTTGAGCGTCACGACGAAGCTTGTGACACTCCTTTCGCTTTTCAGTGATTTCAGTTGACCACCAGTACACTGGGGGCTTACCGTGCCGGGGTTTTCGACGGGGCATAGAAGCGCAGCAAGCAGTCGTAATGATGCTCATAGTTGAGTTCACCACGTCTTCCGATGTTCCATCCAGTTGTAGAAAGCCGAGAGCACGGACGCCGGGAGACAACATCACTGATCTCAAGCAGAATGCACTGATGATCACTGGCTGAGTAGTCCTCTAATACTTTCCAGTTGTGTATCCTCCGTACTAAGGACTCCGAGGTGAATGTCACGTCCGGTATCCCTCACAGCCAATTCGGCGGAAAGTCGGCGGTGTTTAGTACGACGAGCGCCGTTCTGGCCGCAATTTCCAGGATTCGTTTTTCCCGCGGATCTGTTTGAGGCGTGCCCCATTCGATTGCTTTAGCGTTGTAGTCTCCCCAAACGAGCACGTTGCCCTCTGCGTTCGAGACAGCGCCTTCCAGGGCATTAAGCTTGGCTTGGAAAGATGGTATCGGTTCGTTCGGCGTTAGGTACACACTAAAGAAGGTGGTCCCTGAGCACCGAACCCACACGAAACCATCCCCCCGTCCACAACCCTCCGCTTGGAAATCACCGTTCCGAACTCAGATGGCGGCAGTACCAGTTTCGTCAGGATACCATAATGCAGGACTTTTATCATGGTGTTGCTCACTCAACAGCAAGAAGTCGGCTTTCATGTCCCTCGCAAACTGCTCAAGCAGATTTTGGGCGGCTGAATTGCGGTGTACGTTGAATATGATTGGATTTTCATCAAACTTGCAGAGTATTAGGATCTTATGTAAATTCCTTGGTTATCGGTTTTTTTTTGAATTTAAGGGTATCCATACGATTTTATTGGGAAAAATGTGAAATTCGAAGATCATACTATTATTAAAAAAGTTGAGTGATTTATGACTTCTAAGATATTTGTTGTTGTTGTTGTTGTCTCCATAAGTTTTTTCAGATTTTTTGGATCACAGGTGTCCAATCGCGAGGAGGGGAGACACAATTTTTTTGTGTATTTCTCCTTCCTTTGCACCCCGTGTAGCAAAAAATACCAGTTTAAGCCGTGTTTTGAAAAGTTCCCATTAAGACCTTTCATTTGATATCCATATCGGCTACCTTTGATGAAATTTCTTTTTCAGGGGCCACTCCCCTATATGGGGAGACCCTCCTTCAGCACCTTGTTAAAAAATTTTTTGTAAAAAAACTTTGAAGAGGGTATCAGTTTACACCTTTATACAAAACGGACAGTCAGGCGCGATTTTAGTAGGGTTTTGTAAAATAATTTTACAAAATCCTAAAAACGAAGGTAAGACGCCCTTCACGTAATGAGAGTAGGATCGCAATATGGAAGAGACGGCGGACAATCGCCGATCCCAATCCTTTTGACTTGTATGGATTTAGGAACGAATTACTGCTAATAGGCTATAAAGCAATAGTTCTAAGGCTTTGGCTTTTGGAGAGTATAAAAATGTGTGACGGCATATCTCTCCAGGAAGTCCTTAAATTGACGGATTTGAATTTAACTCCGTTTTTCGAGAAAAAATATTGCGACACGAATACGTAGCACACTAGGGCCTTTAAAAACTTCACAGTTGCTGTTATCGTGAACAGGAGTATGGGCTCCACTAGCGGGAACTTGGACAGTTGGTCCAGAGTGATGAAATAATCGACGACTACTGCTCTTGACCGTAGGTAGGATTTCTATGTACACGCGCTGGAATATTCGTTCGAGAACGCCCTACACATTCATTGGAAGACGAAGGATCTGGTTCGGAATTCGTGCATTTACAGACCGCACAAGTAGCTACGTATACTTTAATCTGAAGGGACATTTTAGGCCAGAAGAAGTATGTTTTTAAACACCGGAACGTCCGTCCGTCCGTGAGCATTCAAGGAGTGATCATGAGCTTCCTGCAATGAGTCTCCGTTAGCGTATGCATTTCAGTGTATACGTAGTCCTCCACTACCCCTCTAGGGCAGCCGTGCTTGCTGGCTGGTGATATCACCTAGCAACAGCCTCTAGGCGCTAGATTCTATTGTCACACTTTTCCAGTTCCGCTTTCTCTGATAAAAACACTCTCAAAGTTTTGAGTTCCTTTCCAATTTAGTATCGTAAATTGAAAACTTTGCAGTTTATGGGTCGACTTAGCCAATCGGCTGTGTAGGTCTTTCTGTTCGGTAAACCACTTCAGAGGTACGTGGTCCATAATGATTTTGAATTTATGTCTTCTTGACTGTCATCACCAATGCCAAACATTTCGTTCAGAGACAGTGTAGTTACGTTGAGCCGAATTCAGCTTGTAACACATGGAAGCTATTGGGGCCTACACACCCATATCCATTTCCTGCACAAGCACCGCGCCCACTCCATATTGACTAGCGTCACAAAGGATGGAAAAGAATTTGTTAAAATCCGGACTGTAAAGTATAGGTCCGAGTGTTAAAGCTATTTTTAGCTCCTCAAAGGTTGTCAAGTCGCTCTCGGTCCACTCAAAACTACGTCCCTTCTTCCGCCTGTCTGTCAAATTACATAACAACGTAGCATAGACTAAAGAATCGTCGATACCAGCCACACATTCCAAGAAAGTGTCTCATCTACTTTGCTGACTTGGGCAACGGGAAAGCATAAATCGCTTATGTTTTGTCTGGGTCGGTCATTATAGTTCAATGCCCAATGATGTGACCCAGATATTTGACCTGTTTCATAACGAACTGACTCCTACACATATTAATGGTAAGGCCTGCCTTACGGATATGAAAAGCGAGTAGCCATGTGTAGTGTTCGTTAAACGTTTCGGTCATCAATAATAGATCGTCAAAGTACACGTGAAGTTGATGTCGCGGATGAGGTGGTATTATCTTATCCATCAAGCGGCACGTTGGCTACGGCGCATTGCACAAACCAAAAGGCATGGTCACGAACTGATAAAGTGGTCTTCCTGGTATCTTGAAAGCAATGTTGTGTCTAGATAACTCTTCCGGCGATATTATCCAGAAAGCCTTTTTAAGATCGAGGTTGCATATGTAATTAGGCTTGGGCAGCCGACTCATTATACCCCAATTAGAGGCAACGGGTATGAATCGTTGATGGTGGCGGCGTTGACTTTGCACACGTCCAAGCATAATCTGACTTTGTACGGCTTGACAACTACCACGCACTCTCTGACTCCTTAATGACACCCCACTGCAGCATTCGGTCGATCTCATCGTAAAATATCTTTTCATTGCAGGGGACACTGCAAAATTACGCTATTTGATCGATTTCCTATCACTACCGTGAATACCATGGGAAACTAAAATGGTGTATGTATGATGGGATGATGCTATAGCTACTCTTAGTTAACCCTGTTGTTGCGTATCAAGGAGGTACTGGTTAGGATTAATTTGGCCTACCATTGTAGTATTCGTATTCAATGAAAACAAATAGAATAAATCTGCAGCGAGACTGAATCGTCTTATGAATCAAAGGTTATGACTCAGTGATGAAATTAAAGAAAATTACAAAATCTGAGTCTGACTTTTAAAGATGACTCGAGCCGTCAGTTTGCCCTATATTGAGTGTTTAGTGCCGACCGTGGCACTAACATGAATGCGTAGTTTTTTGCTTTAGCACTGCAGCCCCTTTCCAGCCTTCGCTTAAGGATAGTTAGAGTATCTCATTATTTTGATCGTATGTGTTGGCGCTCGAAAAGGGGATATGGTCAGTACCACACTTTGGCCGTGTGTCGGTTCACTAAGCTGCGGTACCTTCTGATTTTAAACCAGTACGTATCATAACTGAACGGGCTTATAGTCCGTCCGAAGAATCACTTGAAACAAATCTCATCGTCGCCGACTAGATTCGAACCAGAGACCTTCGGCTTACGGGGAGAGTATGAATGCGTACTGGCTTGATTGTATCCGTACGGAGTTGTAGAATATTTTTGTCGAAATTGGACGCAATGCAATTTACACTAATATCGGTGTCTACTAGGCCAATAACTGGTTTGCCTAACAACATGATTGACGCATATGGTCTCAGGTGGTTGGATATTGAACATGCACAACTTGCTTCGTTAGAATCGCAAGTTCCTCCAGAAATCTCTCAGTCAACGGATAGACCACCTGCGTTTTCTCGCTGCAAATATCCGTAGGCGTCCAGCTAGATATGTCTTTTGTCGGGCATGATACGGCGGCAAGTGCCGAAGCATTTCCTAATTTGTCACGACTGGACGCCCCAACTCTGTGGATGCCGTTGAGGTCGACTGAGAGATCTTTGCAGGAGGGATCGAATCTATAGGATATGGTGTATTGTTGTCATCATCTACGGTTGTTTCTGGGAGTGCTTCTGACAGTTCCGGGCAATTCGATCTTCGAGCCTCGTGAGATGTGCCACAAATCGGGTCATAATTAACAGGTTTATCGCATCCGTCGCAGAAAAGCTTGCGATCTGCGAGACATGAAAAGCACCGGTGGCCCAGAAATGCTGCGTTTACAGCAAACACGTCCTTCATACAGTCTTCACCTCTATCAATTTCAGTAGATAGAAAGACGAGGTAGTTAGTTTGAGAACGAAAGGTGATGTATTGACGCCCGCTTAGGTCTTCTTTTATCCCTTCGATCCGGCTGACGATTCTCATACTACTGATAGCCAACCAATACTGCGCTAAAGGAACCAACAATACGGAGCAGATCTCCCATGAAGATAGCAAAGGACTTTTCGGAACGTTTCCATAGGTGTTGCATCGTGTCCCGGATGCTCTCGTCCTAGTTTATGGCAAAGAATCCTGTGCGCAATGTAGCCATTTGTCAGGACAATCGCTGCTGTGGTGGAGTAGTGAATATGCATCAGCAGACAAAGTGCAGATCCGGCAAATATCCGGCCAGCGCGGTGGAATTCCTTGATGACATTCCGTTGATGAGAGGCTTCCACTGACATTGAACCTTGCTCTCCGCTGGAGTACAGGTGCCAGCCTCCTATCAAGCTCGAAGTTTGAGCTGTTTTAATTCGAGACGCTTGGCTGGTATTCCACTCATTAGACCGTTTGTACGGCTCCGATCCATTGTGAACGCGGTGCTTGTGCGCTCAACCTGGGTTGGTACTCCGGATCCCTAGTTTTCAATCAGGGTGGATTGATATCTTTAATGGGCCTGCTTTGTGGAAACAGCGAGTTCAGGTCAGAGTTCCAGTGCACTGGAGTCAATGGTCTGTCAGCAACGTTGTATTGTGGTAGATTCTCCATCTCCGCTACATTTGATCTGATTCAGGGTACTTATCTTGTGTGGAACCGAAGGGAAACACTCTGAGTTATGAGATGGGCCTCCGCGTTTCCAGTTGTCACCAACTGACAAGCAGATGTTTGACGTACGCTTTCTCCTAACGGTGTTTTTGGGCATCGCTCCCTGTGAGTGCGAGTGAGCATCGATGGTCCATAGACACATAATCCATAGATTGCCGATTCTTCTTCTCTTCTTCGTAGCACTGCAGCCCCTCTCGGGTCTTCGTTTCCTGCAAAAAGCGCCGCCAACTACCTCAGTCCATTGACCGTGTCCTCCAATTTTGGAATCCGCGAAGCGATGAACTGTTTTCGTCGACCGAGTCATACCAGCGTTTCCTCGGTTTTCCCCCTGGTCTCCGCCCTTCAGTTCTCCCAATGAATACCTTTTTGGGTATCCGTTGTTCGTTCATACGATTCAGGTGGCCAGCCCATTGCAGCTTCCGCAGTCTTACAATCGTTGACACATCCGGGTCGTCAAAAATTTCACAGTTGTATCGAATTTGCCATTGGTCTCCGTCTAGCTTCGCTCCGATAATTCGCCTCAGGACCCGTCGTTCAAAGGCGTTCAGTATATTTCCAGATGCTTGGATTAGGGTGCATGTTTCACACCCATAGCATAACACGGGTCTTATCACAGATTTGTATACTTAGAGCTTTATTTTCCTGTGTATGTAGCTGGTCTTCAAGATCGTCAAAACTGAATAAAATATTTTATTTGCGAGCTGTATTCTTCGGCGTATTTCGTCTCATTCATTATCGGTCCTTGTTGTTTTCACACAACTTCGCTCACATTTTCGATATTATATTTGCCGATTGTGATATTTTGTGTATTTGAGGTGTATTTCCTCGACTGCGTTATAAGCTTTGTTTTATTTTCATTGATTTGTAGCCCTACTAGTTTTGCTTCGTTGTCGAATTTCAGAAAGAGTTCTTTTTCGGTTGTTAATGACCGTGACAAAATGTTGATGTCGTCCGCATAGGCTACTACATGCATAGTAATGTACCTCGTGTATCGACAGGTAGCTTCCTTATGACGTACTCCAGAGCCAAATTGAATAGCAACGGGGCCAGCTCATCTCCCGGCTTTAGTCCAACATTTGTGTCAAAGGCATCGGTGAGTTGGTTATTGATGCGGACTTGGGAGGTCGCCGACGTCATTGTCATGTTGATAAGACGGACTAAATTGGCTGGGATGCAATACGCTACGATCAACACTGTCGTATGCTTACTTTAAGTCAACGAAAATTTGGTGTACGTCTATGTTGAACTCCAAGCATTTTCAAGTACCTGCTTGACAGTGAACAATTGATCTATTGTTGATCTACCTGCTCTAAAACCACCTTGATAGTCCCCCATACTCGTAAAACTGTTGGCGTATGATCCGATTTTATTTGCTCAAATGTTTGAAAACATTTTGTTCGCCGTACAAAGTAGTCATATGCCTCTATAATTTTTTCACTATAGCTTGTCACCTTTTTTGTGGATAGGGATTATTGTCGATTCAGTACAAAGAAAATGTGCCAAGTGTGTGAAAGAGAAAGCATTAAATATGCTACCCTTCGCTCTCTATCTGCCCTGCATGCAGGGCCGTATAATTACTGGCATATGAAAGTCTGTTATGAGCAGAATGAGACCCAAGAGTCGCCTATTTATTGCTCCCTTTTTACACTTCTAGCACATTTTTTCTATACTGTATCGTGCAGGGTAGGTATTATATGTCTATGTGATGGCTGCATGTGTAATCATGAACTCAATAGCTCGCCTAAATAAAGGACTAAATAAAGGACAATTTTGTGAAGTCCGCAGGTGCAGTTATACATATTGGCGATGGGATAGGTGGCCTCACTGCACGTTCTTTCAGGGGGTCATGCAACCAGTCTCATGCAAATTAAATTCCATGAAATACAAGAGACCCATTTGCCGCTAGTTGTTGGGTGTGTGAATCCGAACAAGCTGTTTGGTGAAACAAACTTTCGAGCAACGTCCAGGCCCTCTCATATCACTTGGCCTTCACTAGTTACACTCTGGCGGTTATCCATCAAAGCATGAAAATGATCGTTTCAATCGTTGTTCACACGTTATGAAATAGTCCTTCAGTTTAGGAGCCCATCCGCATACCTTTGGGATTGCTCATAAATAATGCACCGTTTCGTTGTAACGACTATAAAGTAGCTGGGCTATTCAGGTCTAACATCGGGCGCCATTCGTAGTGTAAGATTACGTGTTTTACAAAATGCCCATGTAGGACTGTATCTAACTAGCGGGTATTCCGAGTCCTTGCAGGACGCAGCGCTGGTAAGGTGCCTCAGAGAACTATAGCAACGGAGCTCAGCTGAGATAGCGAAACCTAGACAAGCGGGTTCTTTCGCTCAGCCCAAAGCCAATATTTAAAAAGTATTCTTTTACGCGCAAAAGTTGTGCCAATCTCTCAAAAAAGCAAGGCTGAAATTGAAGGCCATAGTGTTTAAAGAGGGGGCAGCCCGATGGAGATGGTTCTCCTCGCACCCTCCCAATTGGACAAAATCCCGATGAACGAGTTCACATACAAGAGCTCTTCATTCCTTGCGAGAGCTTTTCATTCCTGGCGAGAGCCCCCGTTATGGCAAACAAAGCTACAGCCCGATAGCTAAGTTACTATCGGAGGTTCCCGCCTTGTCCGTTTCTTCCGTCACCATCGAGCAAATTTAATGTTTTTTGTCGGAAAAATAGTGTAATAACCTATTACCCCTCGAAACAATATAATAACCCTAAGAACTTGTGATTCTTGGTCCCAGCTGGGCATGTTTGTTTTGTGGTGTAGTAGTTAGAGTGTTCACCCCTTAAGCCGAAGGTCCCTGGCTCAAATCCCATTGTTCATAACGAGATTTGTTTCGAGTAATTCTTCGGACGGACTGTAAGCCCGTTTAGTTATGATAAGTACTGGTTTAAAATCAGAACGTATCGCAAATGGGTGAACTGACACACGGCCAAAGCGTGGTACTGATTAAAATAATGAGATACTCCAACTAACTCTAAGCGAAGGACCAAAATTGATTGTAGCGCTACAATAACAACGGCAACAAGTTGTAGGCCAGAATTTTTGAGACTGACATAGAGGGCTCGTCAGAAATAGGCTCTCCCGTGATCACAGAATATGGTGAAATACTGCTTAACGTAATATCTTTAACCTCCTCTATGATTCTTGTGACAAAATTAGATATATTCCTAACGTTGAGGATTATCATAACTGATTTTACTAAGAATTTATACTGGTTCCCACCTCTTTGATTGGTATTGGTTATCAGAACTTGACTTCATGCTCGGAAAGTATGCTGGTGTAATGACTATGTCGCGGATGGAGCCCTCCAGTTTAACAGATGTTTTCAGGATTGCTCAACCCGCGTCATGAATTCTGAAATACAAATTTAATTAATGTTTTTCCTGAGAAAGACAGCTGCCATAGGGGGACACCTGTCCGCAGTATTTATCGCATTGGATTCCTGAATGTTCAAGGCACAGATTTGATTACCATGGGTTTAAAGTTCTTGGATCAGAGCTATCTCTAGTTATTACTAATTGGAGAATGAAATTATCGTTGGTAATTACAATTTTTTAGTTTCCCAGCATTAATTACCGTTCGTTTCATTTTTGCGGTGTTTCATTTAACTAGTCAGCGCGAATCAAATTACATTATTATGACTTTCAAAATTGATGCTCAAAACATTGTCGCTAACTGTGAGTGTAAGAGGTCTAATGTGCCGAAAAACTATTACATCCTTTCTACATTTTCCAAATTTTTGGTTATAATTGAAATTTACGAGAGCATATTAATTCACACTGCTAAACAACTTTTTCGTATTATAGAATCGATTCCGATTTACCGGTGTTTGCGATCGTCCCGAAGCGAAAATTCAATCATGCCAAACGGCAGGATCGCAGTTTTTGATTTTGAATGAGAAGTTCAACATCAGCTATCGTCGTTGCGAAGGAATGGAAGGAACTTTCGACGGTCTCGTTGAGTACAGTTGCTTAGGAGATTGGTTTGTAGGAAAGAATCATTTCTTCGCAGTTGCCAATACTAAGGAAAGTCGTAAGGATGAAAAATACCGCTGTTTCTTGAAAAATCGTGATGATGACTTGTACATTGGTGTTTCAATAACTGCGGAATGTAACACTTTGAAAACAGTGGAAAATTCGCCTGAAAGACTTAAACTCACCCCAGTGAAATCTGAAGTAGTTGAGCCTGGATGTCGACTTCCGCAAAACTTCAGTGGGGAATGGGTCAACACGGCGAAGATAGATGCAGATGTGTTTATAAATGAAACGCACATAATAGAGACGTACTACCCCGATAAAGCTCGTTTTAGAAGAACAATTTATGTGTGCCGAGAGCAACGTGATACTAGGATAATGATGGCTCGGCTTACAGTAGATGGCTGGTGAGTTCTCTTTCTGTTATTGATATTTGCAGATTGTAATGATCCTACATTTAGGGTGATATTTAGATGAATATTCTGACTTCTACATATTTTAATCATACATTTCAAAAATTTACTTTCAGTCAAAAAGACTACGTTTGTTTTGATATAATACCGCGCCATCATAACGTCATTCGATACAGAAAGGGCCAATCAGTAATTGTAGACGATTTTAGTACTGTGTGCTCCTGGGTTCAATTCCCAAATAAAGATGCTTGGCAATACGACTTGTTCTTGTTGAAAAATCCACTTCCTGTACGATGTCCTGTAGCTGGAAAGTTCAACTTTACTCAAAGAGGAGAACACCCATTCAAAACAAGGTAGTTCATCTGCATATTAAAATTAAAGGCAGAAGTCGACGTTTTCATATTATTTCAGAATTCTAGGAGGTGTGACGTTAAGTCCCCGTCCAGATATCCGATGCAAGCAAAACATATCAGATCTATCAGTTTGTGATACTGATCAAAAGGAAATGGCAATCGATGAAAATTATTGCTTGTCGGTAGATTATCTTGGAAGACCAGTTGATATTTACAGTAAGTATATAAATATTATTCCTCCCGAAAATCAATTGCGATTTTAAGCTAATTTTTTGTGCGATTTTCGTTTTAATCCTGTAATGCATTTGCTCTCTTATCTTAGGTGATCCTGACTATCGAATGAAGTGCATTGGATTCTGGCGAGAAAACTTGAAATCCTACTTAATTACCTATGATGATTTGGATCCTTTATCTAAATATAGATGTTGGGTATACCAAAGGGCTGATTTGAACAGGGTTTTAATGTCTCAAGGTGATTAATTTATTTTACTCCAATTTATTGTAAGTATTAACAACTCAATGTTTGTAGCTGTTGGAGCTTTTTGCAGTTTGCATCAGGACGTTACATCATGGAATTACACTGAAGGTGCCGCCGTTGCCATAGATATGACAGAGTACGAGCGTGAACGCGATCAATGTCCAATGCATTTCGACGATGGCGGAAATCCTTGGTTGGAAACAGAAAATACAGTGAAGGTTTTCGACTGGGATTTTTATAAAAGTTCAACAAGTAGTGTCACCGTGGTTTATATGAGTTTATTCAGTTTCTTTGTAGCATATTTATTAACTTTAATGTGAATTGATTAGACAAAGGGATATTTTCTCAATAAGCCGTCCGATTAGATAAGTAAGAAGACTATTGTTCGAACCATGAGCTCTCTAATGAACAAGCTGCTTTCTAGAAATACAAATGTCAACATTCCGTCCTCTATACATGATTCGTTTAAAGTTTAAGAATTGATATATTTAAGGATAAAGCTATTCCGTCCGATAAGTTGTTTCGAATCTAATCATAGGTCGTAACAAATAAATTTAAGAAAGAGAATTACTTTTCTTTTGCTTTCATTAACCCATGGAACTAGTGTAGATTATCTCGGTTGCTGAATCGATTTCAAAAGGTGCATACTACTTGTATAGAAAACTAGAACGAGAAAATCAGTGTCTGAGTTGTAGTTTGAGATTTTTGTAAGCCATGAGCTCGATTTAACTGATTTCAAATTACACTTCATCAATGGTCTTAAGAATACAACCTTGGAAGGAATCGGGAGAGTGATGCTACAAAAACCCTTCAACGCCTATTTCTCTAATTGGAAACACGTATTTCTCTCATTGGACTCTAGAAACGTTCTCGCTAGCTTCTGAAAGTTGTGGGAGCACTGCAGAATTAATCGAGAAAGGTTTATCAAAGCCGATTTTGGAGCAAACGGCTATGAGTACACTTTAATGTGAATTGATTAGACAAAGGGATATTTTCTCAATAAGCCGTCCGATTAGATAAGTAAGAAGACTATTGTTCGAACCATGAGCTCTCTAATGAACAAGCTGCTTTCTAGAAATACAAATGTCAACATTCCGTCCTCTATACATGATTCGTTTAAAGTTTAAGAATTGATATATTTAAGGATAAAGCTATTCCGTCCGATAAGTTGTTTCGAATCTAATCATAGGTCGTAACAAATAAATTTAAGAAAGAGAATTACTTTTCTTTTGCTTTCATTAACCCATGGAACTAGTGTAGATTATCTCGGTTGCTGAATCGATTTCAAAAGGTGCATACTACTTGTATAGAAAACTAGAACGAGAAAATCAGTGTCTGAGTTGTAGTTTGAGATTTTTGTAAGCCATGAGCTCGATTTAACTGATTTCAAATTACACTTCATCAATGGTCTTAAGAATACAACCTTGGAAGGAATCGGGAGAGTGATGCTACAAAAACCCTTCAACGCCTATTTCTCTAATTGGAAACACGTATTTCTCTCATTGGACTCTAGAAACGTTCTCGCTAGCTTCTGAAAGTTGTGGGAGCACTGCAGAATTAATCGAGAAAGGTTTATCAAAGCCGATTTTGGAGCAAACGGCTATGAGTACACCCCTTCTATGATGCATATCAAGTGCCTAAAATCATTTTGGCAGAGAACATGTTATAAATGACAAGTAGACGGTACCTGTTGAAGCATAGCCAAGGAAAGCGGTGGCGGACTGAGAAAGCAGCACTTATATGCAGTTAACGCTGCTTTATCAAGGAATTTACATTTGTTAAATTCGTCTCTCATGACAAAACTCACAAAGAAGCGTATCTAAGAAAACTGTTTCAGAATTCTTTCTAAAGATGGAAAGAATATCAGCGCAAAAACTGTTCAACAGCTGCAGAAATACTGTGGGAAATTGAAGGGTTTGATATTTATTTGACAAAACATCAAAGCTAGACTATAATAAACACTTGAGGAACCGAGGACCACAGCAATTACGGACATTTGCTTAGCATCTACCAGTCTGGCGCGCAATTTGACGGTTGATATAGTGTAGTAACCGAGGAGCTATGGCTCTAAAAGCCAGCGCTGCCACAGGCACACAGCACAAACTCAATTTAACAAGGAGTACCCATTCAGTTACTCAAGAAAATTTCTTTTGTATTTAACCCCCGGGAAACAAAATTTTAAAAATGTTTAAAAATTTCTAATGTGTAGTATCTTATTACAATATCTTTTGAAGATAATTTAACGAATTGCGGTGTAACGCGGTATACAAATGCTTCGAACGAAACGGCTAACCCCTTTAATTATATGAACGATAAAATCATTGTATCATTTAAACCCCTTAAAATTTGTCAAATTTTACCCATTCCAACCATAATATTAATTAAAAATTGTTTTGTTTGCCGGTAATTAACGTGAGCCTGCCTAATTCTTCCGATTTTTCCCACCTAATTACGCCTAATCATCATAAACGAAAAATTGCTTTCAATTGATAACTTAATTGAACCTACAAAAGACAGTGAAAATGGAAATTGCAAATACCGCCGTCATAAACTACAAATGATAAGGAAAAAGTACATTTGATAGCAACAAAAACCTTCAATCGTGTGATTTCCCCCTTTCTGAATGTGTTCGTATTGTTCGACTTGCCCATAAAGTGTCGTAGTTGCTTGAGTGTACGAGTTCCGCAAGAGCCGTACAGTGGAAGATTTAGAATTGCGGAAAAGAAAAGAGCCCGTCGGAGATTGGGGGAGTCGAAAGTGGAGCAGCAGGCAGGGCAGTACGAGACAGCCACTGCTTTTGAGCGTGGTGTCCGCGGGATTTTAATTCTATTGTCGCGTTTTGTTTTTACTGCGGTTTAGAAGACTTGCAGTTCTACATAGTTTGTTTCGAAAGTTTATTCACATTTATCATTAAAAGGCTGTCGCTAATAGTTTTAATTAGTGTGTGCATTCTCAGTACACCAACGGGATTGACGAAAGTTCTGCTGTCGGGAGCTGTCGACACACTCCGCGGAGTCCGAGTGAATAATATAATGTTTTTGCAATTTCGACACTTTCGCGTATCGATCTACGTAAATTTGATTTCAAGCCGTGAAAATTAATGGAAGCGATTGACTCTGAAGGAAAAAAGATTGGATTGGGAGAAGTGGAGTGTGCCGGGGCAATCAGACTTGCGTGGTGTGTTAAACACAAATGGACATTATTCAGTGAAGAAATGAAAATTGTCTCCGGGAATTAATTAGAAATATGATTTCTAGCGCTGATAGCCGAGTTCAAAATATTTTTTTTGTGTCATAAGAATGTTGGCTAGTCCTAGACAAGTGTGTGTGAACGAGCGAGAGAACGGTTTGCAAAGTGTGGTGGTTCGATGGTTTGCCGCTATTTTTATTTTTTGCGAATTGGGGGGAGAGCACGCGATTTCTACACGACAGCCGATTTGCAAATTCATTTTGATTTTTGAATTTTATTTTGACTTAGTTCAAATTTCGATTTGCTTTTAAGTTCTCAAGCGCGAGGATATTGCCAAGAATTGTTTAGCTTGAAGTCAAGTGTTTTAAGGAAAAGAGAAACTCGTGTGTGCTTGTGTTAATTTTTGGAAGTTCAAAGGAATTTTGTTACGCCCGGAATTTCGACTTTGTTCGAGGTCTCGCGCGAATTGACGTGTGCAGAAGTTGAAAATTTCTCGAGTGGTGAAGAGCGTAATTGGTCGATTGGGCAATCAAACGAGGACCTTTGATACGCATCGACAAGCAAGGAACACGCGCGAGTGTTGTGCCAGCGTGATACCTCCACTACGAGTGAAATTCGTGCAGAAATCCGACGTTCGCTCGGTTGCATGTATAGTGCGTGCATGCAACAATTTAGTATTCGGGATGAAAATTTATCGGAACGTTATCGCATCGGACGACACGAAAAATTCGTAAAAGTTGACGCCAAACATTCTTTAACGACTCGCATCTGTGATTTCGCGACGATAAGTCTAGCGCCGCCATCTTGCTGCTGTACTACAAGAGATTTCTTGACGACGACTCGATTGAACGAAAACGACAGCAAAATCGTTCGCAAGGAGGGAGAAGACGCGAGCGACTTAGTAAAAATCGGTGAATTCACATCATATTCGTTATTGCGGAGCGCCAGCATACAAGTCAGCGACAACCGTCCAAATATCGCAACGACGTAGCATAGACGCGGGGAATCTGGCAACAGAGCACACATATAGGAAAACAAAAACACCAGTCGTCATCGATAGCAGCAAAACAAAAACATTCGCCGAAAAGCGTATCTTATATGGACTTTTGAATTGTTCTCATTTTTTTTCTGTACCATGCACCATCTCTGAAGAAAGATATTGAGTCGCTTTATCTTACAAATTCCGTACTAAACACCTTTCGAGTTAAGATTATTCATTAGTACTGTTGTGATTGTGTGTGATTGATTTTTATGTACGATTAAAACAACTAGCTGTTCTACGTTGTTAGAAGAAGTTACCTGCACCCATCGAGCGCTCGACGGAACATGCATGTAAGTACCTTTTTGGTTGCCTAATATTATTATTCATAAAATATACAAGTATATTAACTCTAATTTCCTACCTGATCCGTTTGGTTCAGTAAGCACACACAAGACGTATTTATGCAGGACAAGAAATATTTATCGAAATATTTAATTTAGACGCGAATGCATCCTTCCTACCTACATATTTTTATTAACCCTTAAAAATAAAATAAAACACCTTCAAACACAACCAGAAAGATAAATTCTAAAGAAACAAAATACTGTTCAATTTGATGTATCCAAAGCACACAAACAAACACTTTACAATAGCAGTAAAATTCCCAACAAAATTATTGCTGTCAGATTTTCGGCCAACAACACAATTAGATTAAATAAGAATGGAGGCATTATAAACGAGAAAATAGTTATAACTTCACTTAAAATTTTCTGATCCGATACAAGTTGGAAATTTAGCATGGTATAAAAAGTAAAATAGGAGTAACATCTACACGAAATTATATAATATTAATTAAAGAAAAACAAAACAATAAAAAATGATGGATTAAACGGAAAATCGGTCTTTCCCTTCCGGTTTTTCTAATCGGGTATAGGACCCGGTACGGTGGCAGGCTTCCACCCCAAAATATGAGCCAGCCGCCGGGTACAGATTAATTCCTTCTTTTGTTTCAGGTGACTTTATGGGTTGAGTGGCCCAAGCCAAGTGCCTTTTTATGGCATAGAGTTATGCAATTCAATTGTATAATTCTATGACATAAATTGGTCACCGGGGTACTCCCCTTCTGATGGGAAATTTCATATAATTCAAGTTGTATGAGTTTTCCACTCAGAAGAGGAATACCTGGCCACTTCAACAATTTAACATTGGATTTATTCCGGTTGGGTGGGCATGAAGGGGCTCCACCACCACCCGGTTGCCCCTCTTTCATTTGTGGGCCCTGAATTTATTTGGGTAAAGACGAGGTCACCCCAAATTAGCCTTTCTTGTCAGGTTGCACTTGTTCTCGTAACAAGTCATAATTCCTTCGTGGAGGTTATCTACAAATTTGCGACTTCGGTCGTCTTCTTTGATCTCTGCAAGCAATTCGTGAATGCGAAATGATTTGTAGTGAGTCCTCGTGCCGGGGAAACGAACCCGCCCCACGACACCGCAATGCTAGCCTGCCAGCGCATTCACGCGTCTCCGGACGAGGGCATTCTCGGCAGAAACCGACACCTTCCTCTGCCGAGGCAGCAGAACATCGCTGCAGTCCTTCACGGACTTTATGGAAACTCTTATTCACTACGATAGTTTGTATAAGGAAAGGAGTTTCACACTTTTTCACCCTGTTAAAAGCTTTTTTGTGGGATAAATATAGTATTTAGTATTCCTTGCGTGGAGGACAAGAATTCGAGGGAAGTATTTGGACTAATGAACCCCGCTCTAGACGATCCCAAGCCCGTTTGAGAAAGGAGGAGGGATCCAAAATTCTTCATCCTAAATCCCACAACCAAATGGTAGTAAATGGTCTCGGGGTCGCACATTGGGTTTACTGGTTCCCCAATGATGGGATATTAAAGCCGAGAAATGGTAATAACTGTAAATACACTTACAGCTCTGCTACTAAATCTTACTTACACCTCCTTTGTGGTAACGTAAGAGGGTGAAGGCGAGTTCCACGCCTGATAACAGAATCGAAAGTACTAGTCATGCCGCCCGAATGGAGGTTGGACGAAGGGCTTATTCTCCGGTCCTGGAAAAACCTATATTGTTTCGAAACCGGCAAAACAGCCTCCGTATTGATTGGACCTATGGCGACAGCCTCGCAGCTGAAAAAGGGACTATAATTTTGGATCCTAGAATGTCAGGTCACTGAACAACCCTGAGTCTGTTAAGGACTTTTTACAATAGGCTATTCAAGATAAATTCAATATAATGGCGATCCAGCAAACGAACTGAACTGAAAGTGATATTCAGATATGAGATTGCACATAATAATCAAAAAAGCGGAAAGCGAGAACTCGGAGTGGCCTTTATCGTGGATAGAGAGCTCAAATCGCACGTTACTGATGTTAAGGCAGTACATGTGCGAACGTGTACGATCTGTATAAAACCGAAATTCTTCAAAATCTGGCTGATAAATGTTCACGCCCGACCGAAGAAAAGTACGAAGGCTCAAAGGAAACGTTTGCTTCCCAAATCGACGCATTCATAAAATGACCTGGGTATCAATGGATGGCAACACATAAAACCAGATCGACCATGTTTCGATGCAACAACGATGGGCCTCGTGCATACTTGACGTCGGTACATACCGAGGAGCCAATTATAACTCAGATCATTACTTTAGCAAATTAACTTATTGATGTCGTATGTCAAAGGCATATTCGGCGAAGACCAGCCCGCTACAAATATTTGACATCGAAAGGCTTCAAACGGCGTCTGTGGCCTGAAATTTCACGGAGACCCTCGACAACCAGCTGGCTCCCATCTTATCGGTCCCATCGTTGAAGACAAGCAACGAACTCCGGATGGAAGTGAAAGCGGCTATTAAGACCGTGGCAGAACAGACGATCGAACGTCAAACCCGGCGCAAGAGAAATGAATGGTTCCATGATGAGTGCCAGAATGCGTTAGACAAAAAAAATCAGGTGTACAAAGATTACGTAAGTAGAAAAACCAGAACGTAGAGAGAACACTATGAAAATCTCAGAAGAGTAGCGAATAAGATACATAATTAGAATTAAGAAAAGAAAATACTATGACGACCAATTGAGAAGTATAGATGTAAGTTTAGCGAGCAACAACATAAGACAAGCATACAAAGTAGTGAAAAGCCTGAAACTTGGTTATCAGCCCAGAACCACGCGATGTCGTGATGACATTGGCAATATCATCGCTGATAAAACCAAGATTAAGAAAAGATGGGCATCATATTTCAAGAACCTCAGAGCCGATAGATAGCTGCGGAGAGCTTCCATTGGACCCACCAATTCTAGATGAAGTTTG
The DNA here is from genome assembly GCA_963969285.1 of Odontomyia ornata. Classification (NCBI taxonomy): domain Eukaryota; kingdom Metazoa; phylum Arthropoda; class Insecta; order Diptera; family Stratiomyidae; genus Odontomyia; species Odontomyia ornata. The sequence continues at coordinate 148,957,317 of OZ017739.1, forward strand.
TTCCATCATCAAAGCCCAAAAGCATAATAAAGACCCGGGCATCGATGAGATTCCAGTGGAGCTCATCAAAAATGGTAGCAAGAGCGTTCATAAGGCTATTCACAAAGTCATTCAACACATTTGGTACCAAGAACATTTGCCGAAAGAGTGGAGCCAATCAATCATATTCCCTATCCACAAAAAAGGTGACAAGCTACAGTGCGAAAATTATAGAGGCATATAACTACTTTGTACTGCGTACAAAATATTTTCAAAAATCCTAGAAAATGAAATCGGATCATACGCCAACAGTATTATTGAGGAGTGTCAAGGCGTTTTTAGAGCAGGTAGATCGACAATAGACCAATTGTTCACTGTCAAGCAGGTACTTGAAAAATGCTGGAAGTTGAACATACACGTACACCAAATTTTCTTTGACTTTAAGCAAGCAAACGACAGTACTGATCGTAACGTACTGTACCAAACAATGCTTTGCTTTGGCATCCCAGCCAAATTAGTCCGTCTTACCAAAATTTCAATGACGTTGACGACCTCCCAAGTCCGCATCAATAACCAACTCACCGATGCCTTTGACACAAATATCGGACTAAAACAGGGAGCTGGACTGGCCCCATTGCTATTCAATTTGGCTCTGGAGTACGTCATAGCAAAGCTACCTGTCGATACACGAGGTACATTGCTACACAAGTCGAGCCAAGTAGTAGCCTATCCAGATGACAACATTTTGTCACGGTCATTAACAACCGCCAATGAAAATAAAATAAAGCTCATGACGCAGTCGAGGAAAAATACCTCAAATACACAAAATATTACACTTGGCGTATCGAAAATCGAATCGAAAATACCCAAAAAGGCATTCGCTGAGAGAACTGAAGGGCGGAGACCAGTGAGGAACTGAGGAAACGCTGGTCTGACTCGGTCGACAAAGGCAGTTCATCGCTGCTTGGACTTTGAAATTGGAGGACGCGGTCAATGGACCGAGACCGTTGGAGGCACTATTTGCAGGAAGCGTAGGCCCGAGGTGGGCTGTAGTGCTACAAAGAAGAAGAAGTATTATCAATACAATATGATTTGAAAAGGTTAGGTGAAATGGAATCACTAAAAGAAATTCATTCCTCCACCATGGCATTGCACCTGGCACCCACTCAGCCTTGAAAGACCTTCAATATACTGTTCAGGCAGCTTGAATTCAGTCAAAGATCCTGAATATGTATCCACCCTAAGATAAGAATGGCATAACGACTGTTTGCGTTGTTCAGCATGCGATGCGAAATTATTAAGTTCTGTAATAAACCTAAGCAGTCGAGCAACCGCTTGGTGATCAGGAGTGGCTGCTTGTAGTGAAATAGGTTTGTAAAATGTCCTTGAAGGACTGCAGCGATGGTCTGCTGCCTCAGCGGGAGAGGATGTTAAGATCCGCCGAGATTGGGCTTGTCTGGGGACGCGTGACTGCCCTGGCAGGCTAGCGTTGCGGTGTCGTGGGGCGGGTTCTTTCCCCCAGCACAAGGACCCACTACAAAAAGAATTTCACATTCACGAATTCTTTACAATATTTTCGGCGAATAATGAAATATTTTTAGGGTTTTAATCCGAATTAAAACTTTTTGATTAGAAAACACTGCGAGACGTGTAATGAATTATTTCCGTCTTTTCATTCTTCCGAATTTAGTACACCGATCAACGTTCCTACACGTACCCGATCAACGTTCCTACACTGCTAATTTTATGTGGCGGACTTAAATGGTACTAAATGAACTAAATTTGAACGAAGTAAAAAAATGAATAGGATTTGAATTAGCAATAAAAGTTAGATCTCATAACGAATATAATTAAAAGGAAACATTTAAATTTAATATAAAGGAAAATTGATATAAAATTACATTTAATATAAAGGGAAATTGATACAAAATAGGATTTGATAATAATAATTATAAGAAAAATTATTCGACAAATTACGGTTAGAATGAAAATGATGAAATAGTTTTTCTAAATCTGCCACATAAAATCTCAAGTAGGGGATAGGAAGTTTTCGAGCAGTTTGCTTGTGTAACTGCTCGATTAATACAGCGAAGCTAATTTTCTCACGATCCCAAGGCGACGAGGGTTGCGAAAAAGGAGCTGAAGGATTGTCAGTTAGAGAATCGATTGTCTTCGGGGTTGGACCGTGGAGTGGGACGATTGAAGAAAACAATTAGCAGACTGAAAAAACAGACGTATACGAGTATATGCAACTATCGACGCAGGTCTTTTGCGTGATATACCCCGACTTCTTTCCCCGATAGGTTGGTTAGCAGGTAACGATTGGGTCCTATTACCTTCTGTACACGGGTTTTCAGGAAACGCCGGCCTAGCTTGGCATTGTAATTCCCAGCGGCGTCGCTTTGGCGAAAATTACGTCTAAAAACCTCATCTCCTTCTTTAAAATTGGAGGGTCGTGGCCTGAGGTGGTACTGCGCTTCATTAGCACGTCCTAAGGCCTTTATCTTCCGTCCGATTTGTTGGCGGAGGCTGCAACGAAATGACGAGATCTCCCAAACACTTCAATTGCTATAGTAGCCTGTATGATTTTCCATGGCAAATCATGTATTGTCCGAAGGCGGCAAAGTAAGGCGAGACACCGGTGACGGAATGATAAAACGACCGCAGAGCAGCGCAAGTGATGGCGGACAACCTGTGGTCCCAATCCTTCTGAGTTGGATGGACATAAGAACGGATCGCGGCTAACAGTGTGCGATTCAAGCGTTCTGAGGCTTTAGACTGAGGAGAGTATATAGGCGTCAGTTGGTGTTCGACACCGTACTGTTCGAGTAGACCCTTAAACTGCCGAGATCGGAACTGTACTCCGTTGTCTGAGTACACACTTTCTGGTACCCCGAACTCGTGGAATACTCGACACTCTAAAAATTTCAAGATGGATGGAGGTGTGAATTTTCGAATACGTTCCACGAGTGGGAATTTCGAGAGCTGGTCTAACACAACGATAGCTCCGATGTGTACCATGGAAGAATGCGGATATGGACCGAGTAGATTTATGTACAGACGTTGGAATACGAGCTCCGGAACGTTGAGTTGATCCATAGGAGGTCAAAGAGGCTTGTTGGGCACTTTAGGACCTTTACAGGTCTCACAGGCGCTCACGTAGTCTTTGACCTGGGATGACATTTTAGACCAGAAGAAGTATTTCTTAAGTCGCCAAAGTGTCCGACCGTAACCACTGTGGGCACTTAAAGGATGGTTGTGTGCGCGGAGGATCAGATTGTGAGTCATTTCCTCCGGTACCCAGAGTTTCCAAGACTCTTCTTCCTGCCATGGATCACCAGTGGCGTATTCATTTCGTCTATAGATGTAGCCATCTATCACTTTCAAATCAGGCAACTGTGTTTGTTGGGTTACGATGGTTTGCATCAACTCTTTGTAGCTGTTTGACTCAAAATGGGAGCTTTCTAAATCTATCTCAATGGGATCCTCGTCATTCACTGTCAATTCGGCTCCCTCTGGTGAAAACATTCGCGAGAGAGTATCGGGCACGATGTTTTGGGTCCCTTTTCGGTGTTTGGTGGAAAACTTGAACCCTTGCAGTTTAAGAGCCCAAGCCAGGCGTCCATGTAAATCTGCTTGCTTTATCAGCCATTGAAGAAAAGCGTGGTCTATGATGATTTCAAACTGCTGGCCTTTGATATACACCCGGAATTACTTAACAGCCATCAACGCTGCCAAACATTCATGCTCGGACACGGCTTAGTTGCTTCGGGCCGAGTTCAGCTTATTGGACATGAAGGCAATGGGAGCTTCCTCTCTCGCATCGGTCAATTGCACAAGCACGGCCCCCACTCCATGTTGACTTGCGTCACAATGAATGGAGAAGGGCTTCATAAAGTCGGGGCTGTGCAAGACCGGAGCTGATGTTAAGGTTTGTTTTAGCTCTTCAAATGCCTTTCGACTGAGCTCGGTCTAAATGAACTTCCCTTTCTGGACCATGTCTGACAGAGGCGCTGAAACTGTTGCGAAGTCCAAAATAACCTTCAGTATCAACCGCACACTCTAAGGAAACGTCGTAGCTGCTTAACAGTGTTCGCTAAGGGGAACTCATCAATCGCCCAAGTTTTGTCCGGATCCGTTTAGCTAGTGCCATGTCTGATGACATGTCCTAGATATCGGAATTCATTCATGACAAACTTACTTTTTTGTACGTTGATGATCTGTCCCGCCTTACTGATATGCAGGGCTACTTCGTGCAGCAGTAGCAAGTGTTGGTCAAACGTTTACGTGATGAGTAGAAGATCATCCAGGTACACGAACACTTGATGTTTCAGATGGAGTGGAATGACTTTGTCCATCAGCCGGATCATCGTCTGCGGAGTATTACATAGGCCAAAAGGCATTGTGACGAGCTGGTATAATGGTCATCCGGGCACTGTGAAACCGGTCTTATCCCTCGACCCTTCATTGAGTGGAATTTGCTTTCGGCAGTCTCCCCAATATTCCATCGATAAGCGGAAGAGGGTAAGCGTCTTTGATGGTCACTGCATTGACTTTCCGGGCGTCTAGACAAAGACGACTTCACCACCAAGGTTACCGGTGAGGACCAGACACTTTGGGACTCCTCTATGACCCCCAACTCGAGCATCCTATCCAACTCTGCATACACTAGCTTTTCCATGGCCAGTGAGATGGCATAGTGTCTCTGCTTTATTCGCTTGCTATCGCCAACATCGATGACATAGGAGACCAGTGTGGTGCGGCCAAGGGCTTGTAAAGCGTAAGATGGAAAAGCAGCGATGGATGCTTCCAGACGTTTTCGTTAGTTAGGCGTTAATTCATGCCTGTCGGGGACAGAAGCGAGTTTGTTGACATGTCTAGTATTTAATGGTGCATCGGTGAATAAGTCTGGGGTCAAATTAAATTGAATGACGAAATTGGCGCCAATATACACGTTCTGACTCAGAGAAGGGATAATAAAGAAGATAATATCCTTAGTTTGACCTCAGAACGTCACGGGTGTGGTTAACCTACCCTGGATAGAATCCTTGGTGTCATCAGCGGTGCTGATTTCAGAGCACCAGGGCTTAATCAAGGTAGGATGTTGATGGGGCACCTTTGAGCCGAGGCCCGAGGCAAGGCAGCTGATACTTGCACCCGTGTCAATCAGTGCAATAGCGATTTCGCCCAACACTTTGATGGGGGCGTAAGTTCTGGTGTCATTTTCGGAAACCTCCAAAATGTTACAAAAGTTTAATGTTTGACGGCAGGTGCGCATTTTACTTTACGCGAGCAAGAGGTGACTTCTTCGTAAGCAAAGATTCGCTCTCGAGCCGCACAATATCCCTGCAGTCGAACATGATATGGTTTTAGTATGCGAATTCGTGGCTGCCGGGGTTCTTCAGGCAGTAACTGCGGTGGTCGCTTCAATAGTCTCATTGGTAAGGCTTCCGGAAGAGAGGGAACATCCGCAGTCATAATTCTCAAGGCTGGTGTATTATCGTCAATATTGGGGTTTGCAGCTGGCTGGGAACCTACTGGAGTACCGCTGAGGAGGGTTGGGTACTCGCTCGTCCATTTTTTGGAGTGGCACAATCTGGGCAGTCCGGGAAATAAGTGTCCGGCATACCCCATCCGTATCAAAAACCACACGCTCTGCCCGACATGCAATAAACCGATGTCCGGTTTGCTTGCAGTTCCAGCAGGTCGTGAGCTTATCCGACTCCATGTCGGATTCCTCCAGATCTGGAGTGTTATGTTCTAGTGCCACTTCCCCGATTCCACGCTGCGGACCTGTCCTCGCTAGCAAGTATGACCGTTCCCGGAGGTCTTCCTCGACTCCCTCCTGTCGGCTAACGGCTCTTAGCAGCGATTCCATATCCTGCGGGTCTGAGTTCGTGACATGGCGGCAAAATTCCTGCCTCAAGTTACGTTTCAACACCCGCAGCAGTTGTGTTGATGCCATCAGCTCGGACAGCTGGTCGTTTAGCCATAGGATGTAGGCTCGGTATTGATGGAAGGGCTCGTCGGGACGTTGCCATCTGGCATGGTTTTTGTCCAGAACCCTCTCGTCCATATTGACCGTGGGGTGCACCATACGGAGTACCTCCTTCAGCCAAGACCAGCGTAGAGATGGTGGAGTCGAATGTATTCTGGGCCGGTACACCGAAGCCATGGGATTCATTGCTGAGCTGGACCTTTTTCTCTCGGGCTCACGTCTCGGTTCCAATGGGAAATCCCAAGAGTTTAGGTCCGAATCCCACTTCGGATGCATTCTTGGACGTGCTGGGGATGAGTTTTCCCGCTTGTTCTCGAGAGCGGCTACCCGGGTGGTCAAACTCTGCATCAAGGCCATCAGGTCCTGCAGGACTGTCGCTTACACAGCCACAGTTTGCCTCTGCCCTTCAGCAGGCGGCACTGCTTCGGCTCCTGCCATTGTGTTGAGCTCGTCTGGTATCGTCGAACCTCGTTCCTGGCGGTCATTTTGTTTGGGCACCACCCCTTGTGCAGCTGGGGTTTCAATGTGGCTGGACGGTGGCCCTGCCGACGTTGCTGGTTGACGACACAGTGGACAAGTCCGGCTGACCATGAGGTGTTGGGTTGCGCAGGACTCGTGAAACACGGTAGCGTTTGCACGGACGTGCCGTCATTTCTTGCCTGCTGGCAAATAACGCTCAACTCCGTGAGTCCTGCATTTGAACGGAACCGACGCTTATCTGGTGTGCGCTTTGTGGACATGTCTGTAAAGGAAATTATGACAATATGGAAAACTTGGAACTATAAATATATATAGGTAAAAAGATGTAGGAAATAATATATATATATATATATATATATATATATATATATATATATATATATATATATATATATATAAGTACTCTACGCAATAGGTGAATTTCTTATGAGAAATTAATCTATATATATATATATAAGAAAAAAAGTGTAGAAATAAATGTAAAATATGAAATTCTTGGAGTGGCTGTCAGTGGGGAACTATTACAATAATTCTATCAAAAAAAATATCTATATAAATGTATATTTATATCATGAAATTTCGGTTTTTCCCTTCTATCGGTCCCTTTCCAAGGTAAGTACACCAATGGTGAGCTCCTCCTGTTGCATCACAGGGACTACCCTCTTACGGCACCATAAGGATCAGGGATCGGAAGTGCTTTTTCGTTCGCAAGTTTTCACAAGGTACAACTTGTCAGCCCAGGGTGAACTCTGACCCGCAAGCAGCGCGTGCTTTATCAAGGATAGTCTAGGACTAGCTAAGCAGCCAATCACATGAAATCAAAATCCATGTAATAGACTGCCGTGATGGTCTGCTGCCTCAGCGGAAGAGCACGTTAAGATCCACCGAGATTGGCTTTGTCAGCGGACGCGTGAATGCGCTGGAAGGCTAGCGTTGCGGTGTCGTGGGGCGGGTTCTTTCCCCCCAGCACAAGGACCCACTACAAAAAGAATTTCGCATTCACGAATTCTTTACAATATTTTCGGCGAATAATGAAATATCTTTAAGGGGTTTTAATCCGAATTAAAACTTCTTGATTAAAAAACACTGTGAGACGTGTAATAAATTGTTTCCGTCTTTTCATTCTTCCGAATTTAGTACACCGGTTCGGCGTACCCGATCAATGTTCCTACACTGCTAATTTTATGTGGCGGACTTAAATGGTACTAAATGAACTAAATTTGAACGAAGTAAAAAAATGAATAGGATTTGAATTAGCAATAAAAGTTAGATCTCATAACGAATATAATTAAAGGGAAACATTTAAATTTAATATAAAGGAAAATTGATATAAAATTACATTTAATATAAAGGGAAATTGATACAAAATAGGATTTGATAATAATAATTATAAGAAAAAATATTCGACAAATTACGGTTACAATGGAAATGAGAACATAGTTTTTCTAAATCTGCCACATAAAATCTCAAGTAGGGAATAGGAAGGTTTTCGAGCAGTTTGCTTGTGTAACTGCTCGATTAATACATGCTCCTGAAGAGCAAACGTAGTCACCCTGTCGAAACTGCTTAGTTTGTTGTTTCACTAGGTTAAAGTTAACTACCTCCATCATCCATCATTCTTTAGGCAGAGATGAGTGGTTCGCTTCAGCCAGTTTAAAATCTTTAAGTTTGACATTCACTTTGTAATGGAACGACCTTCTTCGGAGATAGTAACGGTTGCTTTTTGTACAATGCTTGTGTTCATCTCAAGCCTCCGTGTAATCTCTCTAATATTACCGAGACAAAATTTTTTTTTTTAATTACTGTAGAGTAGCTTAATTGAATTGAATTGATCGGTATGTTTTGTAGCGTAGCGTACGAGTGATAAATATTTTGTAGTGTAGCTTCGTGGCGTGACAAGAACCCGCCTCACATGATCCTGCAAATAGCTCGGTCATCTTTATAGCTCACTGACACTTGTGCCAGACCATCGGCATCCGGGCTCTGCAAAAACTTAAGTGTTTAAAATCATTTCAGTTGGTATAATGAGAAGTGCTTTTCTGTAGAAATCAGTATTGGATGAAATTCGGCGAATCGTGTCACCAAAATGTGGTGAAATAATAACAGGCCCGGTAATAGTAGCGGGTAGTCATAAGCTTCATCCGGAATGTTTTGTTACTGCTTGAAATACTGGTGGCAGTAATAAAAAATTTTCAAAATCGGATAAAGAACATTTACACAAACGAGACAATTACGGAAAGCTAAAAATCTCAAGATGAATTTCTCGAATGCCACAAACAGCTTGAAGGTGAAGGAGCGATGCTCCGGTAGGTCAACATTGTTAGATGAAAATCAGCAACCAAACGTTGAGCCCTATGATTTGGCTCGAATGAACTCGTTTCGTGTTGAGCCAAAACCACAACAAATTTTTCGTGCATCAGAATTAGTACAAGGAGGGCTACTAGGAAAAGGATTTTTGTGACAAGTTTACAAGGTGCCACCAGAATTGAACAGTTCATCGCGAAATTTTTACTCAGAAAAAGTGATAAATGATGGATAAGAACGGATAAGAGGAGTAGAACGATTTGATTAGAAGTTTGTTTGTGTGTTTATTTAATTTGAAAGAGAATTACGAGTATGTGAAAGTATTCGGTATATTGGTGGATTCTTTGAGTTTGTCGATTCCAGTCGATTCTTTGTTTCGTTTGATAAATAAGCACTTTATATTGGTTCGATTTTTTGAATTGAATAAAAGTGATGTGAACTGTGAATAAGCAAACTAATTAAACCTGAAAAAAGCGTGTTGTGCTGATGATTTTATGGATGGTGATCATTTCGGCTTGCTAACAGCAAATAATACGTGATAATCGATGACGACGACGATATTGAAGACCAGCTATATACACAGAAAAACAAAGCTCCAAGTAAACAAATCTGTGATAAGACCTGTGTTAGCTATGGGTGTGAAACATGGACCCTAACCCAAGCATCCGCAAATATATTGAACGCCTTTGAGTGACGGGTCCTGAGGCGAATAATCGGAGCGAATTCGATATAACTATAAGTTGCATGAAATTTTCGACGAGCCGGAGGTCTCAACGATTATAAGGCTGCGGAAACTGCAATGGGCTGGCCAGATGAATCGTATGGACGAGCAACGGATATCCAGAAAGGTATTCGTTGGGAGAACTGAAGGGCGGAGACCAGTGGGGAAACCGACGAAACGCTTGTATGACTCGGTCGACGAAGACAGTTCATCGCTGCTCGGATTTCGAAATTGGCGGATGCGGTCAAAGGACCGAGACAGTTGGAGGCACCATTTGCAGGAAGCGAAGGCTCGAGAGGGGCTGTGATGCTAAGAAGAAGAATATTTATCCTAATATACCCTCCGAGTTAATAGATAATTGTCAAGGATACGTCAGAAGATCATATTGGGAAATATTCATCAAGTATATCATTCAGTCGTCACCGCGTTTGCTAATATTCATCTGTTTAGGAATGCTAAATAAGCAAACCAAACAACAACTCCATTTCAAGAATTACATTAAATCGGTGAATTATTTCAGTGCTCATATTTTTGCATCTTACTTATAAATTATTATTAAATATTCGAAATGAAGTATGGTTAAGGAGAGTAAACAATGAAAATAAATAAAAAATCAAAACAGAATAAGAGGTAATCGAGAAAGAAGAAAAAGAAGGGAAATTCATGTAAAACAAACTAAAAAACAAGTATAGAAATCAAATGTAGAGCAAATTTGTCGTATAGATTTACATTAAATTGATGTGAAAAGGGTGAAATGATCCAATTAAAAAAAAAGTTTAGCTAATACAAGTACTTACAAGAGAAATTTACCTTGAATATAACTTGCAGATACAAAAACATATTGAGTTTGCATAAGTAGAAAAATTAAAAATTAACTCCCTCACCTCTGAGCATGGTGGTCGCCATCACCGGTGTGTATCTAAGTGTGATGGCCTGAGGAGAATTAGTGCACACGTCGAAACCACCTTCTTCTAACATTTTTCTTCTCTAATAATTTTTCAGAAAAATTATTATTCAAATTATGCAACTCATTTATATGTAGCTGCAAACAATTCCATAAAAAGTAATTTAAAAAAGCTATCGGAGCCATCCGAAAGAGTGATCGATATCCGCGCGACGTTAGATAAAGCTTCAAATGTAGAGCAAATTTGTCGTATAGATTTACATTAAATTGATGTGAAAAGGGTGAAATGATCCAATTAAAAAAAAAGTTTAGCTAATACAAGTAAAGAAATGATTTATATATGAATATGTATGAAATTTTAGCTGTATGGCTTTCATTTCACCACCTGTTTTCAGGATAATCGTGTAATAAAATGTATCCTTTCAATTACACAAAGAAAATTTGATTTGGAAAGCAAATTTTTGATTATTGCAATAAAACTAGCATGAAGTATTAAACAGAAACAATCGGCTTCCTTCTTTCCCGCTAGCGGGCATGGCACTCGCAACATTGGCGGGCCCTTCATAAAAATTAGCTAGCCATTGGACGAAGCTCCCTCATTATTGTCGTTTCAGGGGCTCTCGTCTGGGATGATTGGCCTTCCACTTTTCTTATTGCCGAGTCATTTGGATCCTTGGTCCGGTTAGGAAGGGTACGAGGGGGCAAGACTACCACCCGGATGCCCTGCTCTTATTTGTGGGCAATGAATATCCGCGGCAACGACGAAGTCGGATCGACCCTCGCGGGCGGGTAGCTCGGAAAAGTCAAATCCCTTTATTGTTATATCCTTCGATTTGTTACATCGATCTTCGATACCTGTCGAACGGACGCAATCTCATCGTCGAAAAATAAATAGGGGAATTCATATTTTTTTGTAGTGGGTCCTTGCGCTGCTGGAAAGAACCCGCCTCAAGATACCACAACGCTAGCTGCCCGCACACTTACGCGGCACTAGGCATTCCACTTGAGCACCAATCTTTCACTCGCTGAGGCAGCAGTCCACCGCTGCAGTTCTGAACGGACTTGTAACATCCTGTAAACACCACAAATGTTTGCGGGTGCTTGGATTAGGGTCCATATTTCATACCCAGAGCATGGCACAGGTCTTATCACCGATTTTTATGTCTAGAGCTTGGTTTTCCAGTGCATGCAGCTGGTCTTCGAGATCTTCAAAGCTGAATAAAATGTTTTACTTGCGAACTGTATGCTTCGGCGTTCCGTTACCGGTTCTAGTGCAGACAATTCTCTCACTTACAATGTATAGGTCTCCAAGTTTGTTTTCTGATTGTTCTATATGTCCGCTTCACTTTTCTCCATGTGCTGACACGAAATCCAAGAGATTTACACGCAAATACCTAAAAAGCGTTCAAACATGATCACAGTTCAATTTAAAAGTTCTTTTGGCTGGTAGCGACATCTAAAATTAATAATAAGTAAAACAAATCGAAGTTTCCAGGTGAATGAGTCTGTTTCTAGTGAGAAATTTCCTGAAATAGGTAACATTTCCTAACAAAGAGTTTCATAGGAAATTTGAATTAAAACAAATGCACATATTTTAAAAAGTTTATTATTTTATAAATAGTTTTCTTTTATTTTTGTAAGCAAGGCATCGCACGTTTTCTTGGCATCACCCAATAACATGCTGGTGTTTGGATTATAGAATATTGGGTTATCAACAGCTGCATATCCAACTCCTAATGAACGCTTCATCACCACAACCTGCAAAGTATAAGAGATGTATTAAAAAATTCCATTGGGTTATTTGGTTTTACAGGATATCAATCACACAGAATAGATACATTCAGAAAGTAAGCTTCGCATTGCACTCAAATCAACCACGTGCCTCCAGGTATTATAAATTTACTCACTTTCCTTGTTCAATTTTCGTTTAAAAGAAGTTTTTATATGGGACCACGAAATCCCACCGATTTCAATCCCAAGCTTTCCTTCTTTCTTTATCCATTCTGTGATTAATTAATTGGATACAGTGGTTTCTTTGCATCGGGAAAATATTCGAAAAATCAAGAGAGCTTTTTGCTTTTTGAAAATTCGAGTATAAAGAAATAAAATTCGTAATATCATAACACTAAAGATTTCAAATTCCAAGTATTTGCGATGGCAAAAATTACACATTTTATTGTAAAACAGACATGCGAACTTTTGAGTTTTATGGGCATCAAAATCATCTTACCTGATCGGCTTTCCACACTCTAAGTACAGGCATTCCCGCTATGATTGAATTTGGATCGTCTTCAGCGGCGCTGTTGACAGTATCGTTAGCACCAATTACTAACACTAGATCTGTTTCTGAGAAGTCGTCATTAATTTCTTCCATTTCTAATACATCGTCGTAAGGAACTCCGGCTTCAGCGAGTAAAACATTGAGTTGTCCCGGCATTCGTCCAGCGACCGGATGAATGCCAAAGCGTACATTTTTGCCTTTAGATTTCAATATGCTGACCATCTCCGCAATCGGGTATTGTGCTTTTGCAACACACAAGCCATAGCCAGGTGTTATGATAATATTTTTAGCATTTTTTATTAAATCTATGGTATTATCTACATTAATCTCAGTATGCGTTCCTTGAATTTCTTTAGGCTTTCCACCCTGAGTTGATGTTGTACCGTAGCCACCTGTGGAAGTTATTTAAATATAATTCTGTTGGATGAATTCAACTTCAAATTGAATAAAGAAATTACATTGGTAGAAGAGCAACAATAAAGAGCCAAAAATATGCTTCTCTAGATTATTTATATTCTGATGTTTCGACATATATATTTTTTTAATTTAAAGTTTACTTGTACTTACCCAAAATAACATTTGGAAGTGATCGGTTCATTGCTTTGCACATAATATATGATAAGATAGCACCAGATGACCCAATTAAAGCGCCTACAATAGTCATTAAATTGTTGTTTAACATAAATCCTTCGGCACACAGTGCCCAGCCTGAGTAGGAGTTGAGAACGGTAATGACAACTGGCATATCTGCGCCACCAATTGCTGCAGTAAGGGTCAGTCCCATGGCCATAGACATAGCAGAAGTAGCTCCCAATAATGAAAGACCACCGTTTAGTGTCGGTTCAGCATAGAAAAGAGCCATGGCTCCAACATTTCCCGCCAACAATCCACCGTTGATCAGGTGCCTGCCTGGTAACAACAGTGGGGCTGAGTTCAATAAGCCCTGCAACTTGCCATAGGCAACCAACGAGCCACTGAAGGTTACACCTCCAATGTAGGTTCCCAAGAAGAGTGTCGTTTTCAAAATATTGGCTGCTGGATCTGTCGCTAAGTTAGGGAAATCGTGAATGTACGTAGCGAAGCAAGTTAAAACGGCTGCTAAGCCGACTAAGCTGAAATCAAGAAACACATTTATGTGTGAAATTGGTACCGGTTTAATATATACCTATGGAAAGCTGCTACAAGTTGTGGTAGGTCTGTGATCTGGATTTTCTTAGCTATTACTGCACCAAGACCTCCGCCGCCTGCCGCAACACCCGCTATTTGTAGCAAAGCATCTGTTGTTGGTGCAATTTGTCCTAAAGTGGCTGCCAGCCCACCTGTGACACCAATAATTCCTAATGTATTACCTAATCGAGCAGTTTTTTGTGATGAAAGCCCAGCTAAAGCGCCAACACAACACAAACTAGATGCTAAGTAAGCCATTTGATGAATTTCTGGGAGGCTCTATTATGAATTAAGAAATAATTGCTTAGCAATATTCAAAGAAAGATCTGCTTTTTCAAAATGAAATTCGTAGTCTTACTTGCATCGCTGCATAACCGTATCCACCAAGGAATGCCGCAGCTGGAATACCATAAAGCATATTGTACTCTGGAGGGTCTCCGGGACGCTTAAACATGTCCAACATGCGTTTGGTGACAAGGAATCCACCAAATATATTTACAAACGATATTAGTGCGGCAGTCGCAGCCAGTGTCTAAAATTTTAAGATTGCAATCATTTTTCTGAAGAGTTCTTATGATAGAAAAACAAGCTGAAATACGAGTATACCTCAACTGTATTGGTTGGCATTAAATTCGGTCCCATCAAAAGCATGCCACCGACTGCTGTTATCCCGGAAATGGCGTTAGTTACGGACATAAGAGGTGAATGTAATGCAGGTGTCACACCCCAGACAGTATGATATCCTACAATTCCAGAAAGTCCTAAGGTGACCATCATCGATGTGAATTCTGGATTCGGCGATATTGCACCCAAACCCAACATTGACGAGAGACCGCCAGTGAACATTAAACTATTTGTCAGTGTTGTATTGAAAGGGTTGGGAGGTTCAGGTACAGCTTTTGCGGCTTCTGTTGCTTTGGCGGGCTGAGCAGCAGCTTGAGGCTGAGCTGAAACAGAAATTGGTGGGGGTGGCCATAAAAGTTCACCATCTTTGGTCACAATGCTTCCTCGAACAACTTCATCATCCAGGCGAATTTCAAAGTGGTCCTTGCTTCCCATCGAGAGTAGAAATTTGGATATGTTATTGGCGTAGAGCGTTGAGCTTTGTGTTGGAAGCCGACTTGGAAAGTCGGTTAGACCAATATGTACAACATCGTGAATAGTCTGTATTTTACCAGGTACAGTTGTTTCCACATTGCCACCAGTTTCTGCAGCCAAATCTACGATAACACTGCCGGGTCTCATTGATTTTACATGTTCTTCTAGAATGAGTCTGAAATGAAAGGGTATTTAAATTAGGAGTACAAAATATTCACTTGGTTTCGTTCTCACAGGGGAGCCTTTTTTCCAGGAATGAGGGCTGTAGTTATAATGATATCCACTTCTTTGCATTGTTGACCAAATAAGTCATGTTCAGCTTTAATGAATGCTGCACTCATTTCTTTGCTGTAGCCAGTTGCAGTACTTCCATCTTCCTAAAATAATATGTTTGATAAAATGTGTATGAATGCACTTTTATGCATTTAATTAAAATAAATATATTTTACTGAAAAAAATTCCAACATATCCAAATATCGTCAGGTAAGAAAAAAAAATTGTGGAAAACGGAGATTTAATTCAAGATAAAATTTACATTTATTTAAAAATTGAATAGTCCACGTAATTTGTACTTGAAATATGTGAACGATTTTATCGGAGGGCCAAGCTGAAAATATTCATGATCTCGAAAGAGCCGAACCAATGTGATGTAAAAAAAATGTATCCAAGCCAACCAAGTAAAAGTGAGCTAACCTGGAAGCTGGTTCTAGGAAAAAGGCACATACAAACCTTGAGCAGAGCATATCTACTAACAAGCAATTTCACATAGAACAAATTTCGCATCTAACGGTAGTTAACGTAAAAACCGATTTGTGTATGTATTGCGTAAAATTAGAAATCGATTTGTGTATGTATTGAGTAAAATTTATTTTCCTCTAATATTGTTAGAAAGGAAAGAAAGAAATGCAAAATAATGTCTCTTATGTTATTTTACGTCCCTTTCTAATCGGAAAAACAGCTGGTGCAGTTGCTTGTTAGTATATATGCTCTGCCTTGAGTAAGTTTGAAGTGCAAGTGTTGACAAGCCATTGCTATCTCATTTCCAATAAGGCAGTGACAATAAAGACGGTTGGACCAATTATATGTCCAGAAAAAACCGGCAAATTAATTTCCTTTGCATAGATTCCAGAGCATTTGAAAATAGATATGACGGGGAGACCATTCTCTGCCTGGCAAACATATTCAAATATGTTTATGGAGGTAAGAGGTTTATATCAGCATTACAGAACGAAGCCGACGATACGAGCGGATTTTGATGTCGTTAGGAAGGTTTGGGCGTCAAACTACCGATGCCGATCACACCTAGATAATCAAACTCGTTTACTGACAAAAATATTAAGTTGTTACCCTTACTAAGGGGCTGCCTCCGAGAAGGGGTTCGTTGGATTCCGGTTTCGCTCCATTGGAGACGGGCGCAGCCGCTACTCACCCAAACTGTAAAATTAGCCCCGAGCACTATGATGAGGTTAGTTGCTCACTCTTAGGCAATATGAGAATTTTAGCGCTACATGGGAATTACACTGTAAGCAAAGCCTGACAACCTTCGCGTTACCACTTCAATACATTCAATATCGCTACACCCCTCTTCAACTTGACAATCTTAAGAAAGCCACAATTCTTTTCTATTTGATCAATACAAAACCACACACACTGCATATTGGGGTATCAAATCCAATATATAATATAATGTAGTAAACGAGCAGTCCGTGTATCACAAACTCAAGGATGTCTCTATTATAGCGCGGACAATTATTGCACTAAATATGAATACGAAACTGTTGTTTAATGACAAATGAAAAGCCGCTTACTGTCTCTTATTTCCTAAGCTAACCAGAGGCCCCTTGTCCCGCTTCTTAATACAGCTACCGCCACTTGGTTCCTCCTGCAGAAACTTTCTCAAAACTGTTTCGCCCAGTGTTCCAATGTTCGTTTCTTCTTGTCCACCCACTGGTGCGTTCGTTATTTGGTGCCTAAATACACAAATTCGCTCACATTTTCGATACTGTATTCGCCAAGTGTAATATTCTGTGTACTTGAGGTATTTTTCCTCGACTGCGTCATGAGCTTTGTTTTATTTTCATTGATTTGTAGCCCTACTAGTTTTGCTTCGCTGTCGAGTTTCAGGAAGAGTTCTTTGGCAGTTGTTAATGACCGTGACAAAATGTTTATGTCGTCCGCATAGGCTACTACTTGGGTCGACTTTAGTAATATACCTCGCGTTTCGACAGGTAGCTTCTTTATAACGTACTCCAGAGCCAAATTGAATAGCAATGGGCTCTTTCACACGGGAATGGTAAAAACCCATATCCAAACAGGTTTCGCGCTTACGCCCCTATGTTTACACGTTGCATAGTTCAGCCAACCTATTTTTGTATACGATACATGTCTTGCGAGTGTATGTGTCAAAAGGGTCATTTGATCGTTAAACATCGTGCGAACAACATGAGAGCGAAGACAGAGAGATAAGCGATTGAGAATTTATGTTTTAGCCTTGAATTGTGCACGAGGTAAAAAAAACTGGAATGAAAAATGTATTTTATGACTGTTAAAGTTTGTCGATTCAAACTTCTATTGGATTTATTTGAATCCTCCGTGTTTTTCCGCTTTCTGAAAATATATTCCAAATTTGAATATCTTTTTTAGTCGCATATTTCTCTTGATGTGTTGTAAACATGCTTATTATAATGTGATTCTATGAAGATTATGCGTACTGTTAATTTTCTATAGATTTACAATAGGCAATTTATCTTCATTGAAATCGTGATATTCGTCGTGTTGTTTCCTGAAATTGAACATGGCCTCCGCTTTCATAAATTTATTACATAACGCGTAGCTTCTCGCATCCACGCATCCATTTTTGCACGCAAATTAAAGAAAGGCGATCGTTTCATGACGACTACCATCTTCACCGAATGTTCAATTCGGAATGATTACCTGCGTTTGTATAAAATTTCCCCCACCAAATGAGCAACAAAATGCGTTTGTGTATGTGCGTTACGCTCGTTCACCCTACAAAATGTTGGCTTGATTTTACCATCAGGTCCCCTCAATGCCTCTCACTCTTCTTGCCCATATAACCTGTTTAACGCTCACTTTTAACGCTGCGTCTGAAAAAGCCCAATGGGACCAGCCCATCTCCCTGCTTTAGTCCGATATTTGTGTCAAAGGCATCGGTGAGTTGGTTATTGATGCGGACTTGGGAGGTCGTCGACGTCATTGTCATTTTGGTAAGACGGACTAATTTGGTTGGGGTACCAAAGCAAAGCAAAACATTATTTGGTACAGTACTTTACGATCAATACTGTCGTATGCTTGCTTAAAGTCAACGAAAATTTGGTGAACGTCTATGTTGAACTCCCAGCACTTTTCAAGTACCTGCTTGACTGTAAACAATTGGTCTTTTGTCGATCTGCCTGCTCTAAAACCACCTTGATACTCCCCAATAATACTGTTGGTGTTTGATCCGATTTTATTTTCTAAGATCTTTGAAAATATTTTGTACGTCGTACAAAGTAGTGATATGCCTCTATAATTTTCGCACTGTAGCTTGTCACCTTTTTTGTGGATAGGGAATATAATTGATTGGCTCCACTCTTTTGGCATATGTTCTTGGTACCAAATGTGCTGGATGACTTTGTCAACAGCTTGACGAACACTACTGCCACCATATTTGATGAGCTCCACTGGATCTCATCAATGCCCGGCGCTTTATTATTCTTTTGGGCTTTGATGGCGGAACAAACCTTATTCAGAGTTGGTGGAGTCAATGGACGCTCACCGCAGACATCTATAGGCTCCGATGTTCTGGAGCTGTGCGTAGGATTAAGGAGGTTCTTGAAATATGATGCCCATCTTTCCTTAATCTTCGTTTCATCAGCGATGATATTGCCGATGTCATTACGACAGAGCATGGTTTTGGGCTGGTAACCACGTTTCAGGCTTTTCACTACTTTGTATGCTTGTCTTGTGTTGTTGCTCGCTAAACTTACATCTATACTTCTCAATTCGTCGTCATAGTATTTTCTTTTCTTAATCCTAATTATCTTATTCGCTACTACTGTTGGATCAGAACATGATCGATCTGGTTTTGTGTGTTGCCATCCGGTGATACCCAGGTTATTTTATGAATGCGTCGATGTGGGAAGCAAGTCGAACGTATGACTAGATTTCTGCTACATGCAAAGTCAATCAGGCGCTGGCTGTTGTCAGGCTTTATCCTCCAGTCGTTCCCCGATGAGATAGCTCATTGCCAACCTTAGCGTTGAAATCACCCTGAATTATTTTTGTGTCGTTTGTAGGCAATGAGTCGACCAGTCTTTCCAGGTGATTGTAGAACGTTTCCTTCATTTCCTCGTCCTTTTCTTTGGTCGGGGCGTGAACATTAATCAGCCAGATTTTAAAGAATTTAGCTTTTATACGGGTCGCACACAACCGTTCGTTTTTTGCCTTGAAATCAATAATGTGCGA
Source organism: Odontomyia ornata (assembly GCA_963969285.1). NCBI lineage: Eukaryota > Metazoa > Arthropoda > Insecta > Diptera > Stratiomyidae > Odontomyia > Odontomyia ornata. The sequence goes on from OZ017739.1 coordinate 148,976,716, forward strand.
TTTGAACTCCCTATCCACAATGAAGGCCACTCCGAATTTTCGTTTTCCAGTAGGCTTCCCACTTTTGAATATTGTATGCTAACTCATGTCTTGAATATCATTACCAGTCCAGTTCTTTTCTTGGATTGCCAATATTTTTAATTTATATTGACTGGCCTGTTATAAAAGGTCCTTAACAGCGGCAGGGTAATTGAGTGATCTGACATTCCATGCCACAGTCCTTTTTTCGTTTGCGAGGTCGTTGCCGTGAGTCCAATCCATTCCGAGGCCTATCTGCAGGTTTCGAAACATTTAAAGTTTTTCCAGGGACGGGGAGTTAGCCCATCAAACTCAATTCCGGCGGCATGGTTATTATGTCGATTCCGTTATCAGGCGCGGAAGATTCGCCTTCACCCTCTTACGCCTTCACAAAGGAGGTTTAAATAGGATTTAGTAGCAGAGCTATAGATGTATTTACAGTTATTAGCATTTCTCGGCATTTAATGTCACATTATTGGGGAAACAGTAAACCCAATGTGCGACCCCGAGAGCATTTACTAATATTTAATTGGGGGGTTTGGGATGAGGAATCATGGAAGCTATGGGTTGGGGAAACAAGGGGTTCCCTCCTCAATTCTCAAACGGGCTTGGGACCGTCTATGGAGGAGTTCTGAATATAACTTAAGGGAGTCGAAATGCATTTACTCAGACAAAGAAGCAAGGCCCGATGCCTTTTTAAAAAACAAAAATAAATAGCTTTCATATTAGCGTTCGGATATAGTAAAATATGGAAGGTAGAATGAGTAACATCGTTTTAAATAAATTCATAAATTTTTTTTGTTTTAGCACAACAGCCCCTTTTGGGCCTTCGCTTAGAGATAGTTAGACTATTTCATAGTTAAAGTCAAAAGCGCTTTATTTAATACTAATCGTTATAAATTTTCAAAAATTATAAAGCAGATCCCAAACAATAAAAATACTACAAGTTAATGGCCCAAATAGCTCTCTAAATTTATACCTTATTAATTAAAATATTTTATCAAAAAGATAATGTAGAAATTGTAACATATTTTACGATTCAATTGGAAAAAAGGAGAAAAAAAAACCAACCAACGCTATTCAAAAATTATTTATAATTGCAACACAACAGTGAACATTTATCCTACTTCTTCCGCTTCGTAGCACTACAGCCCCTTTCGGGCCTTCGCTTCCTGCAAATAGGGCCTCCAACTATCTCGGTCCATTGATCGCGTGCTCCAATTTCGAAGTCCGAGCAGCGATGAACTGTCTTCGTCGACCGAGTCAGACCAGCGTTTCCTCGGTTTCCCCGCTGGTCTCCGGCCTTTGGTTCTCCTAACGTATACTTTTTTGGATATCCGTTGTTCGTCCATACGATTCATGTGGCCAGCGCATTGCAGCTTCCGAAGTCTTACAATCGTTGCGACATCCAGCTCGTCAAAAATTTATCCTACACCTTATATGTTATTACTTACACCTAATATGTTTTACCGGATTCTAATTAAATTCAATCAAAAACTTTATCTAATACTAATCCAATGCTAACGCAATACTCCTAACTTAACCGTTAAACCTTATCTTTAAACCTAATATAGTAAACATAACGTATACCTATCCTAAATATTGGAACCTATCCCAAATTGTTAACATAAACAAACAACACGAAATGTAGCAATAATGAGTTGAAACTCAAAAGTTAAGCAACGAAAAACACAAAAACAGAAAACAAACAGGAATAATTTAGACATTGTCATTAAGCCATCAATATCGTCTCAGCCCGACCAGCTTCAACGAATCTAGCAAATAAGTATCTGCATTGGAATTGTTCGTCTCGTGAACTCAAATTCGATGGATATTTTATCTTCTTATCGGTGGCCGTCTATATATATGATATATAATTGGGACACCGTCAGAATCAAAAACATATTGATTCAAGTCTAAATACACGAACGCTTCTGGAGGAACGAGGCCAGTGGCGAGGCAAGTCGCAATATATCCGTCTGTAGGGTGGAACAGCTGTGAAATCCAGTGGTTTTTACTCACAGTTACAGATCTTGCGATATAATTCCGAAGAAGTTTCAATATGAAGATATCGACTCTCGTCACTTTAGCAGTTTGATAAATTCTTCTATTCGACGTAACGTGTTTCCAATCCATTTCAGGCTTTCTGTACAAACCAGTGCATGCACGAAAACATTTCCTTCCGAAAACTCTAAATCTTTCCATAGTTCTAGCTCTCTGGCATCCATAATACTAGATCTGACATCCATATGTCAAAACTAGTCTAACCAAGATCTTTTAACAGATAACTTTGACCTTTTGATCGATGTATCTGGAATGAAGATTCGTCGAAGGGCCATGATTACTTTTTGTGCTTGACTGAGCATGATTTTAACATGTTCAGTATAGTAGAGATACTGGTTGAGATGAACATCGAAGTATCGAACACAGAGTTTATGTGGAACCCGTTCTGAACTACTCTCACGAGCCATATGGAAATCCTTCCAATCACGTTTCAGATCTTGACTGGCTCCCTGCAGCCTTGTCCGAAACAAAATTGTTTTGCACTTCTGCGCATTTGCTTTCATTTGCCAATTGCCCGTGTAGAACTGCACATCATTAAATTTTTTTTGAGGATTGCTCTGAACTATTATAGCTTTTCGGTACGCCATATAATGATCGCGTTGGTGAGAAGTTAAAATCAAAGCCGTTCAATAGCTTGCGAATGAATATTTAGGCAAGCAGAGGCGCAGTAGCTGTTCTCTGCGGTAAACCATTTCCCGTATAACATATTGCAAGTCATAGCGACAAGGTGTCTGGGGAACCTGTCCTGAAGGAGTTTAAAAATTAGTCCATCTAACCACACCGTATCGAAGGCTGAAAATATTTGATTACCTCTCTCAAGGTTTGGTAGATGAACCAATTCAAAATGTGTTCCAATCAGGGCAAGTTTATTCAATCCATCACATACAATCCTGTTTCCATTTCTACTATCAATGTCGATTCCAGTCCTATCGAGAAGATTTATCTTATCACTAGAGATTTCAAGATTCGATACATTCACTAGAGACTTCTAACGGAATAAACTTTTCACTTTCGTGAAAACGCCATCTGGGTTCTGTGGGCTATTACCCCTCCTGAAGTATGAAGGATTAAGTTCCGGGCATTCTTCAGGTATAATTTCAACAAAGCCAACGAGGGATGGTTGTAGTCCGAAAATCGCCGATAAATATTGTTGACGTGTGTGAGAAGAAGGCTTTTCAATTTTTCTAACCTTGCAATGGTTGGTGTTTCATATCCTTCCATATTGTTTCGTTGTTTAATCTTGGGAACTACTTTCGCAATCGTTTTCAACGTTTAGCTTCTCTAACTTCGACAAATAGAGATCTATTTCATCGTTAGTGAGATTCCTGTCATTAGGAACCATTGAGCAACCGGTGAAATCATCAGAAGAAGGACATTGCTTCTGATAATTCCGATTAAACTTCTTTTGAAATATTTGTAATCGAATTCATTTTCGCCTTCACAAAATACTCCAACTGAAAATAGAAAAAGACAGCTTCCTTTTAATTTTGTGTATTATTTTTATTCTCGAAATCGATTTTCGACCGTAATCGTTCGGTCTTCTTCAGCGATTAATTTATTTTTACTCAAATTCCTGCTTATATACTAGCTATGTTTAAGGAAATTTAATCTAGATCATTAAAAAGTAATTAGGGAAATTTGCTTAAGCTAATAAAAGGTAGGAAAGGTAATTTACAAAAGGGGTAGTTATAAAAATATTATTTTTACATGATTCAGAGAAGATATTATTATTTAATTAATTTAAATAGCCATGATCTGCAGTTTCCGTCATCCTGATTCATTAACTTTTTCCTTTCCCGTGTAATTGCCAGGCTTTCCATCACATCCAATTCACGTGTATCTCTAGCTTCCTTGATGACTACAGCGTCCTCCATTGTTATCTCGTGTCCCTTCGTGATAATATGTTCCGCTACCGTTGACTTGAAATTCGAAGTTCTTTCTTTCTTTCTTGCTGCTGCTGCTTCGCCTAGATGCTCCTTGATTCGCGTGCCGATGAGCCTCCTCGTTTGACCTATGTACACTTCTTCACAAGTGGGACATTCGATGCGATAGATACCAGATTTCTCGTGTGGTTCGCGCTTGTCTTTCGTTGATCCGAGAACGTTTTTGAGCTGGTTCTTGCTGCTTGATTCGATTAACCGTACAGAATTCAGCTGATTTATTCGCCGCTTGATCCGATTGCTGATGCCTTCGTGATAAGTTAGAGCCTTCCAGTACGTTCTTTCGGTATTCGCATTTGATAATGTTGATCGTCCCTGACGCTGTCTATTAGTCTGGATCTTCTGTGCCATTCTCCTAATCGTCGAGCCCTTGAAGCCGTTTAGTTTAGCTGTCTCAACAATGTACCTCATCTCCTTTTCCTTAGCTTCCTTGCTTAGCGGCAAATCGAGCATCCTGTGGATCATGGCTCTGTACGGAGAAACCTTGATTTGCTGCGAATGATTTGATGTATTTGGAATCGTTCTTTGTGTGTGAGTTGCTTTCCGGTATACATCGAAAGTTATATTTGTTTGAGTCCTCCTTACTACTATATCTAGGAACGATAGTTTACCGTCTTTCTCTTCCTCCATCGTGAATACTATATTTTTGTGGGCTCCATTCAGGTCAGCAAGGACCTTCTCCACGTCACTCCTTTTCACATATGCAAACACATCGTCCACATATCGGACCCAATGTTTTGGTAACTGGCCTTTCTCCTGCAGTCCGTCTTCTAGTTTCGTCATAAATATCTCGCTGAAAAATGGTGAAAGTGGATTTCCCATCGCAACTCCGCCTTTCGTCTTATAAAATTTCCCCCGAAAGGTGAAATAATTTTCGATCATGCACAGTCTCGCAAGTTGGATATACTGCCTAGTTTTTATTTTCCAAGATAATGAGTTTTCTTGGTGGGAAAGCCATTCTTCTATATATCCCAGTGTCTCCATCACCGGAATACTCGGGAATAGAGCTTTCACGTCGAAAGACACCATAATTTCGTCTTGCGCTGGTGGGCCAAACTTCAGGATTTTCTCGGAGAATTCTTTGCTGTTTTTTACAGATCTACCATTCATTTGGGTCATTCCCTTAAATTCGTTCACCAACCATCTTGCCAGTTTTTGGGTCGGTGCATTCACGGCCGAAATAATCTCACGCATTTCGTTCCCCTCTTTGTGTATTTTTGGCAAACACTTGATCCTAGGCAAAGTAGGGTTGCTCACTCTTACCTTCGTCAATTCGCCAATTAATGACTCACAACTTTTAATTGTCCTTTCGAATCTTTTCATGGATTCCTCTAACGGGCTCCGGCGTAGCTCGAAGAAATTACCGCTGCTTAGCTTTTGTATGACCGCCTCATCATACTTGCTTTTATCCATCACTACCACTGTGTTTCCTTTATCGGCCTTAACAAAGTGAACAGGTTTCTTCTTCAGTTTAGCAGCTATGCTCGCTTCTTCACTGTTTACCACCTTTTTCGCTCCCCTTATCGCCTCGGCTATATCATTCCTTGCCATCCTTTTTTGCGCTTCCGGTAGTCTGCTCATTGCTGCTTCCGTTTCTACGATGATCTCCTCTATAGGTATTTTTGATGGTTTTTATGCGAGAATCTCAACACTGTGGTAAAGGTTATATGGAGGACTTACTGGAAAAAGCGGACTTAGCATATCAATGCGAAAAAGAAAAGAAAAGGGAATTACATCGGAAAAAGTTGAATCGATTGGAAGAAGTGGCCAAACCAGTTAAACAATTCGTAGAAGTTCAAGAAATCCCCGGACTGGTTGTCAACAAATCGAGTATAGTTTTTAGTGAAAAGGAAATGCGTTTACTCAACATGGGATTAAATTACGCCATAAAACCATCAAAAATACCTATAGAGGAGATCATCGTAGAAACGGAAGCAGCAATGAGCAGACTACCGGAAGCACAAAAAACGATGGCAAGGAATGATATAGCCGAGGCGATAAGGGGAGCGAAAAAGGTGGTAAACAGTGAAGAAGCGAGCATAGCTGCTAAACTGAAGAAGAAACCTGTTCACTTTGTTAAGGCCGATAAAGGAAACACAGTGGTAGTGATGGATAAAAGCAAGTATGATGAGGCGGTCATACAAAAGCTAAGCAGCGGTAATTTCTTCGAGCTACGCCGGAGCCCGTTAGAGGAATCCATGAAAAGATTCGAAAGGACAATTAAAAGTTGTGAGTCATTAATTGGCGAATTGACGAAGGTAAGAGTGAGCAACCCTACTTTGCCTAGGATCAAGTGTTTGCCAAAAATACACAAAGAGGGGAACGAAATGCGTGAGATTATTTCGGCCGTGAATGCACCGACCCAAAAACTGGCAAGATGGTTGGTGAACGAATTTAAGGGAATGACCCAAATGAATGGTAGATCTGTAAAAAACAGCAAAGAATTCTCCGAGAAAATCCTGAAGTTTGGCCCACCAGCGCAAGACGAAATTATGGTGTCTTTCGACGTGAAAGCTCTATTCCCGAGTATTCCGGTGATGGAGACACTGGGATATATAGAAGAATGGCTTTCCCACCAAGAAAACTCATTATCTTGGAAAATAAAAACTAGGCAGTATATCCAACTTGCGAGACTGTGCATGATCGAAAATTATTTCACCTTTCGGGGGAAATTTTATAAGACGAAAGGCGGAGTTGCGATGGGAAATCCACTTTCACCATTTTTCAGCGAGATATTTATGACGAAACTAGAAGACGGACTGCAGGAGAAAGGCCAGTTACCAAAACATTGGGTCCGATATGTGGACGATGTGTTTGCATATGTGAAAAGGAGTGACGTGGAGAAGGTCCTTGCTGACCTGAATGGAGCCCACAAAAATATAGTATTCACGATGGAGGAAGAGAAAGACGGTAAACTATCGTTCCTAGATATAGTAGTAAGGAGGACTCAAACAAATATAACTTTCGATGTATACCGGAAAGCAACTCACACACAAAGAACGATTCCAAATACATCAAATCATTCGCAGCAAATCAAGGTTTCTCCGTACAGAGCCATGATCCACAGGATGCTCGATTTGCCGCTAAGCAAGGAAGCTAAGGAAAAGGAGATGAGGTACATTGTTGAGACAGCTAAACTAAACGGCTTCAAGGGCTCGACGATTAGGAGAATGGCACAGAAGATCCAGACTAATAGACAGCGTCAGGGACGATCAACATTATCAAATGCGAATACCGAAAGAACGTACTGGAAGGCTCTAACTTATCACGAAGGCATCAGCAATCGGATCAAGCGGCGAATAAATCAGCTGAATTCTGTACGGTTAATCGAATCAAGCAGCAAGAACCAGCTCAAAAACGTTCTCGGATCAACGAAAGACAAGCGCGAACCACACGAGAAATCTGGTATCTATCGCATCGAATGTCCCACTTGTGAAGAAGTGTACATAGGTCAAACGAGGAGGCTCATCGGCACGCGAATCAAGGAGCATCTAGGCGAAGCAGCAGCAGCAAGAAAGAAAGAAAGAACTTCGAATTTCAAGTCAGCGGTAGCGGAACATATTATCACGAAGGGACACGAGATAACAATGGAGGACGCTGTAGTCATCAAGGAAGCTAGAGATACACGTGAATTGGATGTGATGGAAAGCCTGGCAATTACACGGGAAAGGAAAAAGTTAATGAATCAGGATGACGGAAACTGCAGATCATGGCTATTTAAATTAATTAAATAATAATATCTTCTCTGAATCATGTAAAAATAATATTTTTATAACTACCCCTTTTGTAAATTACCTTTCCTACCTTTTATTAGCTTAAGCAAATTTCCCTAATTACTTTTTAATGATCTAGATTAAATTTCCTTAAACATAGCTAGTATATAAGCAGGAATTTGAGTAAAAATAAATTAATCGCTGAAGAAGACCGAACGATTACGGTCGAAAATCGATTTCGAGAATAAAAATAATACACAAAATTAAAAGGAAGCTGTCTTTTTCTATTTTCAGTTCTTTTGAAACTTTTCCCAATCCGTTTTTTTGAAATTCAACCGATGATTTTCATGTTGAACTGGAATGCGGAAGACATCATCCCTTTGATGATTGATTTCCAACATGGTTGCGTTATGATCGCTATCGTAAGGAAGCACCCACAGTTTCCGTTGAGTAAATTCAAGTCTTGCGTTAGCAATGCAGAGGTCCAAATATGAATTTGGCCTAGGGTATGTATTCAAATTGATTCGCTGTTATCCACTAGAGTATCTCGATATCTTGATCGAATGTATCGGCACTATACAAGGTGATATGGTCAGTATCACGCTTTGGCCATATGTCCGTCCACCCAGCTGCGGTACGTTCTGATTTTAAACTAGCACGTAGATTTAGGGTAGATCGATTCAGTTGTAAGTGAAAATAAAACTGTTTGTTTTGTACGAGTGTTATACTTACATACACGCAAAAACACAAACACACTCTTTTCCTCTCATTTGTACTTAAATTATTCATCTTATGTAGTTTGCACAAGCGATAATGTAACATTTAAATTTTTGGAATAGAGATAAATAAATTTAGAGTGACTTTGGGGCCATTAAGTTTCGTAATAATTTTGTTTTATGTTTTAAATTCGCTTTAGGTTTACTAAATGTTAAGTATGATTTAAATAAAGCATATTTTCAATTTAAAAAAAATAAAGCTAATTCCTACGCGATTTTCAGAGTGGAGCCTCATACATATGGGAAACTAACAACCACTGAAAATTTTGTTTTAACCATCTGCACAAAAATGGTTTTGCCAGTTTTGTAGGAAGTAATTTTAACCAAGGTATATCCGTTAGAGGAGAAATTTGAACATTTTCCGAGGAGAACTTAAAATTTTCATTTACTCCTCATCGTGATTTCACTGATAGGGGCAATTGAGTTTGATTATAAAGACCAATGATTAAATGCTTTGTAATATGTAATAACTTCCTCAAGTAAGCTATCGAACTTGGTTATAGAGATGTGTAAATTATTTCAAATATGTGTACTTACGTCTAGCGAAATCGTAAGAAATTCAGCACCCATACTTTCGACTTGTTCTTTAACGGCTTTTCGAGTATCAAAAGCACGTACAATTGCCCCCATGCCCCTAGCCTGGCCAATAGCAGCCAATCCAGCGACGCCTCCTCCGATTACTAGAATTTTCGCTGGTGGTACTTTGCCAGCAGCTGTGATTTGACCGGTGAAGAACTTTGGAAAATGATTTGCTGCTTCAATCACAGCGCGATACCCAGAAATATTGGCCATTGAACTAAGGGCATCAAAAACTTGTGCGCGGGAAATTCGAGGAATACAATCCATAGCTGAAAAAAATTATCTTTTACTTAGCGCTACCAACCTACCGAAACAACTTACCAAAGGCGCTAACCTTTCTATCCTTAAGCCTATTGATCATGTCCTTGTTTTGTGCTGGGTAAAGGAAAGATATGAGAGTTTGTCCTTCTCTTAGCAAAGGTATTTCCGTGTCGGTAGGTTGACGGACTTTCAATAAAATGTCTGAAAGCAAAGTAATTGTGATTTTTTGCCAATCTTATAATGAAATTTGTCTACCAGCATTGTATACATCTTTTGTAGACGCTATGTTTCCTCCAGCGCTGACATAGTCCTGGTCCCGGAATTTTGCTTCAAAGCCAGCCCCAGATTCGATATTTACGGTGAAGCCTTTCTTCACCAATATTTGTGTCACAGCCGGAGTTAGTGCAACTCTAGAGACTTAAATTAAGGAAACTATACTTGGAATATTAATTGTTACCTTCTCTCATTCTGCCATTTCTCTTTAGGTACGCCAATGTTAAGATTTTTGTATGGTATGCCTGTCAATTTGGGAGCTTTGTCTGCAGGAGCATTCTGAGAGCATAGACGCAATTGGTATTTCCTGCACGTGACTTGGGAGTATACAAGTCGGCTGCGTAAGCCATGTGATAGTAGGCCACGTGCCATCTGAAATATTTCATATATTATTTTACAGAATTTGTTTTGATAAAATTACGAGTATACAAACAAATTGTAGCATATTAAATAAAAGGTTTAATCAAAAAACCTCATTTATTTTAACGTAAGCGACCGTCATTTTATTACAGTATAGCACATATCATTCAGGGGACAGAATTTCAAAGATATTTAAGTTATTTTCAAGCAATCCGATTAAAAATGTAGCGTCTGGTTTGGACAAACCGATATGATAGGAAAGCCGCATATTGTTGCTGTGGGTTAGGTCACACTCCGCTTGCACAGCAGCTCCCAAACTCAAAACTCGGTCGTGGCATCGAGTTTGAGCTTCTGATGCTGCTGTCGGACTATCAGCCAACCAGCTGTGATGGGTACTGATTGAAAAATTAGATAATAATCACATGGTTGAGCGTGATATTGATCATATCCCCTCGAATTCCGTGCGGTCATGGAATGAGATACCCTACCAATAAATATCAACGCTAAGGTTCGGATTTGGACTGTTGGATGGATCGATGGAATATTATTATATATATATATATATATATATATATATATATATATATATATATATATATATATATATATATATATGTATATATATATATATATACACATATATATATACATATACATATATATATATATATATATATATATATATATATATATATATATATATATATATATATATATATAAAGACGAGTATATATTTACATATTTATATATAAATATATGTATTTATAAAATTTCATTAAATTAAAGGTGCCCAACAAATGTAGAAACATGAAATCTATAAATCATGCTACTTTTAACAAAGCCTAGCGAATTTGGACTTCAAAAGTATTTGTTGTTGCTGTTCTCAAATAAATTTACCACCATGGCTTTTTAAAGATTCTTTGGATCAAAGTTGTCCAAATCGCGAGCGGCGGACACATTTTTCGTCCATTTCCCCTTCTTCTAAACCTGCCGGTGCCAGGACCTGTTTAGAAATATTTTTATCAAGACATGTGTTTATACACACATGACTATCTATTGTTAAAAATAATTTTGTAGTTTCACCTCCTATATGGGGATGTCTTGGATGTCCTTCCCTGACATTGTTGGTTATGCTTGGGGTAAACCTTGTCGTTGTATACCGTTCTGCGTGTAGAAATTGACTGCCGTTTACATCTGGGGAGTTTCTCGAGAATATACATATTAGCTGCCAATATAAACTATATTTACATATTCCGGACTTGGAACACGATTATTAGCGCAACTAGTAGTATAGTGTACAAGCAAGTCTGCTTTTCTAATTTTGAATAATGGTTTCGTTTACACTCCTTCCCCCCGAAAGAAACTTCATGGTTGGCTTGGAGAGCCTAATCTTGAGAGGAAGACTCATACATCTATCATTTTTTACTTTAAATATTCATTTGTAAGTCAATTTTGTATGATAAACAAAAAGTTACATTTATTTTTCAATAAAATTGTTAATTTGATCTTTTTCACATTTTTAAAGTTAACTCTATTTCATTTGAAGTGAATTGTTTTGTCTACACTTATTTATTTTTGTAAAGTACCTAATTTTCTGGTTTTTTTGAGTTAAAATAATGATATCGGTTCGTTTGGCGGTAGGTAGAATCAAATAAAAAAAAATAATAGTAATTTATCACACAACAGTCCAAATCTGAACCTTTGAGTTGAGATTTATTGTTAGGCTATCTCATTCCATGACCGTAACGGAATTCGAGGAGATATGGTCAATATCACGTTCAACCATGTGAATATTATCTAATTTTTCAATTAGTTCCCATAACAGCTGGGTGGTCTGATAGTCCGACGGCAGCATCAGAACCTCAAACTCGATGCCGCCACCGAGCTTTGAACTTGGGAGCTGCTGCGCAAGCCCTAACCCACAGCTCCACACTGACTTCCGTACATGAATAATACAGGGTTATCCATTTCGTGGTAGGAAAGTATAACCCTGCCATTTGACATCTGTCAAAATTAAATGTCATCCAAAGCACGTTTTTTTAGTTGCAGGTTTGCCATTTAGAAATATGCATCATTTAACAGTCGAAGAACGCGTTAAAATAATTAAATTTTATTATAAAAATGGTGATTCTGCTGTAACAACATTTAGGGCTTTACGAGTCGATTACGGTCGACATAATCGACCTACACAGCAAACAATTGCGAACACAGTGAGAATATTTGAAGAGACTGGATCGGTTATTGATATTGCAAGGCCTGTGCATCATCGTAACATTCGTTCTGCTGAAAGTATCGCCGACCCGAATTTGTCAATTCCTCGACGTGCTCAACATTTGGGCTTGTCTTACGACTCATTGTGGCGGATTTTGCATTTAGATTTGCATCTCCATTCGTACAAAATCCAACTCACTCAAGAACCCCACGTTGAGCGCCATTTTGTAGTGAAATAAGGTAGAGATAAATGTCCGTTCAGGACTGCAGCGATGGTCTTCTGCCTCGGCGAAAGAGGAGGTTGAGTTCCGCCTAGATTGGCCTTGTCTGGGGACGCATGAATGCACTGACAGGCTAGCGTTGTAGTGTCGTGGGGCGGGTTCTTTTCCCCAGCACAAGGACCCACTACAAAAAAAAATTTCGCATCCACGAATTTCTAGGGTCAAAGAAATATCGACCGAAGTCGAGAAGGAGGTAATCTACTTATGGTCAAAGAATATTGCTGACTCAGAAGGCAAACTGGGCCTGGAGAAAACAGACGGACTTAAGATGACTTCGTCGTTACCAACGAGACTTATGGCCCAAAAATAAGAGTGGGGACATCCAGATGATAGCGGTGCCCCCTCGCACCCCAACGTTGTCATTCTGCTGCCAACTGCGCCATGCACTATTGGTGCGTCAAATGTAAAGAAACTCATGCTCCCGGTGAGTGAAAATTGGCTCAGACGGAGTCTGAAGAATGATTATACTGCATATTTGGTCATGCAGCATCATATTAAATTAAATTGATTAAATTTATCCCAAAACAAACACAAGTACACTATAGTGTAATACATTCCAACCTCGTCCAATCTGGAGTATCATTTGACTCGCCGCTATAGACCAGCAGATAATGCTGTAAATAATGTAAGTAGCAACAATGAGCTGCTTCCTAAAATTTACCATCAACTTAATTCTTTATCGGAGCGAATCGATAAACAAGATTCTAAAATTAACTTTGTTTTTCGGCGTTTAGGTCTTTCAAACGCCTCAAAACATCTTGTCATCCAGTCACATTCCCATGAATAGATTTCATCTCATCTCGATCAACGTCAACTCCATTGTTACTCTACATTAACGTGACTATCTCCTTGAATTTAATGTTAAGCAAAAGCCTGACATCATACTTCTCACTGAAACCCACCTCAATTCATGGCACTCCATGACATTCAAGAATTTTGAATTCGTAAGAAACAATAGGGTAAACGGTGATGGGAGAGGTGGCACCGGAATATTGGTTAGAAGATCCTAGCGTTTCCAACATATGGACAAATTCAAATTCAAAAACGTTGAACTTCTTGAAGTGTGTGTCGTCAAAATTTTACCGCCAGGTGGAGATAACCTCTTTGTTATCTCAGCCGTTGCAACGGGAACTCAAGGAGGAAGCTCAATTCCTTGTTTGAAATAGTCAAATCGAGCAGGCTGCACAATTATTATATTCTTCCCCGCAATCTTAGTACTCGGCATACATCATGGCTGAATGCAAGCAATAATCTCAGAGGTGTATTCCTGAAATCGTGGATAACAGAGAATCAAATTGAATACAGGTGCAATCTATATGGGTCAAAATGAAAGTCATTGGCTTAGGTTCAGTAAAACAGATTGGGAAAAGTTTCACAAGAAGTTTAATCGGGATTACTAAAAGCAATGTCCTCCTTCTGATAACGGCAAAGCTTGCCCAATGGTTCTTTATGATAGGAAACCAGCTAATTATGAAATAAATCTCTATTTGCGAAAGTGGTTCCCAGGATTAAGCATCGAGACAATGAAGGATATGAAACACCAACCATCACAAGGTTGAAAATATTGAAAAGCCTTCTTCTCACACGCATCAATAAAATTTATTGGCGATTTCAGGACAAGTATCCTTCATTGGCCTTGTTGAAATTATACCTGCAGAATATCGAAAACTTGATCCGTTCATGCTTCAGGAGTAAAGTCAGCAACCAATTGGCGGAAAAACTAAAAGGTTTTACCCCACAGGATCCAGGTGGCGTATTCACAAAGGCAAATAGTATATTTCCTAAGAAGTCTTCAGTAAATATGTCGAATCTTCAAGTCACTAGTAACGAGATAGATCTTCCTGGTAACGAAATTAATAATAGGATGCCGGATATATATGGTGATTGGATTGTATGCGACGACCTTCATAAGTTTGCTCTCATTTGAAATTGATTCAAAATGGGAGCCAAATACTTTCGGAAGTCGTTGAAACAAAAGTATCCGACTTCAAATTGAGCTTGACCTCATATCGAGCTTGAATCTTTTTGATTATTTTATCAGCTATGAAGACATGAGAAAAGAAATCATGTGGTATGGACGGTATTCCAAACAAAGTTCTCCGACATTTGCCTGAGGTTGCTATTAGGAATTATTGCATATTGTTCAACAACATGTTAAAAAATTAATATTTCCCGAATTAATGGAAAAAAGCCAATATATTTACGATCTTGAAGATAGGAAAAAGCTATCCCCAATCAGCTTAATGCCTGACATCAGCAACGTGTTTGAAGTTACATTGAAACAAGCATTGAACGCCCACATTGAGAAATATGAGTTGATGCCGAATTGCCAATTTAGTTATCGTGCCAGACATTCGACCATACATGCGATATCGAAAGAAACCTTAGACATCTGTTGGAAACTAAGCAACAGAGAATGTGCTGGAGCTTGTTTTATTGATATGAAGAAAGCCTTCGATACGGTGTGGTTAGATGGACTTATTTTTATTTTTAAACTCCTTCAGAATAGGTTCCCAGACACCTTGCCCCATGATATGTAATATGTTATACGGGAAATCATTTGTTGTAACTGATGGAAATCTGACGACAATACACGACTTCAATATTCATTCGCAAGCGATTGGGCGGCTTTGATTTTAACGTCTCGCCAACGCGATCATCGGTAGCGTTTGCTAATGACCTGATGATTTATATTCGTGTTCGTTTTCTTCGTAGCACTGCATCCTTTCGGGCTTTCGCTTCGTGCAAAAAGCGCCTCTAACTGTCTGATTATTTATACAGCAGACCGAAAGCTACAATAGTTCAGAGCAATCTTCAAAAAATGTCTAATGATGTGCAGTTCTACACGGACAATTGGCAAATGAAAGCAAATGCGCAGAAGTGCAAAACAATTTTGTTTCGGACAGCATTGAAGCTGGCCAGTCAAGACCCGAAACGTAATTGGAAGGATTTTTACATTAGAGCTGGTGAGGCAAGTTGAGAACGAGTTCCACATAAACTCTGTGTTCGATATCTTGCTGTTCATCTTAATCAGTATCTGTACTATACTGAATATGTCAAAATCATGCTCAGCAAAGCACAAAAAGTAGTTATGTCCCTTCAACGATTCTTTAATTTCAGATACATTGATAAAAAGGACAAAGTTATCTGTTATAAGACCCTGGTTAAGCCCATTTTGACATATGGATGTCAGATCTAGTATTATGGATGCCAGAGTGCTAGTACTATGGAAAGATTAAGGGTATTTGAAAGGAAATGTCTTCGTGCATGTACTGTTTTGTATAGAAAGCCTGAGACGGATTGGGAACCCAATTCAAAAAGGTAGCGAAAACAGGTTCCGCCAGTTTCTCGGGGACTGTACCCAAGCTGGGTGGAAGGTCGGGCCTTGAGGGTAATAAAGGGAAATCGATGCCCCAGCAGCCAAGAGAGGGTGCCAAGAGGCACACTATAGTGTGCTATAGGCGTGACGGTGAACAGCTCTTCACGAACTTCGTTCATTCTAAAACGGCGAACGCTCATACCAGCCTTTTTAATTTTATGGAGTGTGCGAAGGTGGCTTGCTACATCTACACTCTTCCAGAAGAGAGAAAATTGAATCTCCTTCTCAAAGGCGTGCACAGCTCATACGACGAGAAAGATGTTGTGGCTGAGCTGAAGGAACATCTCGGAGAAGATATCCTATCAGCAAAAAGTTTCTCCACTATCACCTCTAGGAGGTAAAAAGGACGCTTTCAACTTTCTTAGTCCAGTTCAATCCAGACTTTGAAGTGAAGAAAGCGATGGACATAAAGTTCCTATTGTATTAGAAGATACACAAATTGCACTTACCAGTGTTTCAACCGCCAAAGATTTGGCCAGGTCGCTTCTAACTGCAGCATTGAAGTTAGATGCGTAAAATGCGACAAGCAACATAAGTCCATTGATTGTGCAATCTCGAAGGACGAAAAAAAGACGAGATCTTCTGTGTAAACTGCAATCCTGAGGGACATTCTTCGAGTTTCAGGGGTTGTCCTAAGACAAAAGAAGTTGAAGAGAGGAGGAAGAATCTCCAAAAGAGCAAAGGAGGGATTTCATCACCACCTCTATAAAAAGTACTGTACGTAGCCTTTTGCAAGGTGCAAAGAAGCAGCTTGCACCTCAGCTTATACGACAACCCAAACAGCAACCGATGCAGCAACGCCAGCAGTCACAGAATGACCGAAATACGGTTTTAAACACTGAATCCCAACAATTTTCCGGGTGTGATTTGATCACACTCATTCGAAAAGTGGGCCCTTTCATCCCCCACTATAAAAAAAATCACTAATCCTAGGGAGAAAAAAGCTGCGTACTTAGAATTGGCCTTCAAACTATGTTGTCGTGATGAGTTCCATTAAACTCTCCATCCTCAACACATGTTCACTAGCTCTACGCTATAAAAGGAATTTTGTTCAAGAATACTTGAACGCCCATAGACCAGACTTCTTGTTTATGTCAGAAACACGCCTCAAAGAAGGACACAGAGTGAATCTGGGAAAATACAAGACCATCAGCATGATGACCCAGAGGGAAGTCTTGGAGTTGCTAGGTGTCACAAAGATCACCTGAAAGTCCATAGGCACTGCCTTCCAAGTCTGTAATGTATTGAAGCAGAGATGATAAGCTCCATGCTGGGAGGGTGCACCTTTGCGTTCGTGCGGACCTATGTTCGACATGGATATTTGGTGACTGGGAAACAGTGCTTACTCTGTGCATAAAATTCGATTTCTATTCCATGGGAGGTGATTTCAATGCGAAGCATCCCTCATGGGGAAATATTGCATCTAATGGCTATGGGACAGCTATTTCTAACCGGGTTCAATTAAATATGGATCTCATACTATTAGCCTAGCTTCCGCCGAAGCTCGTCTATTATTGACTTCTTCATCGTGTCTGGCAACGTGGTAAACCTCTCCCACAGTTGAAGGAATTTCAAGTGTGGAGTTCTTGACGCCGAGTCTGACTATCTTTTGGTTGAGCTGACCTTAAGAGTGAATGAGAGTGTGAAACTTGAGGTTGCAGATCCTCAACTTTTCATTTCATACAAGCGAATTGATTGGGCAGCAGTAAGTGCTGACCTTGACGGAAAATTGAAGTGAATTTCGATCAATAGATCGAAAAATCTTTCTATTCCTGAAATCGATGAGGGAGTCGCATGTATAAATTGGACCCTGGATACGGTCATCTCAAAGATCTCCATTAAGAAATCCTCGACGAATTGCCTTTATCGGGATTTGCCAGAAGACATCTTGGAGTTTCATCGTAGAGATAGTCGGTTTAGAAAATGACTCGCATGAATCTACCAACGCAATTTAAATATGGTCAACTGGGAGTATGAACGTATTCATCTAGTGATTATGTTTCTGAACCGAATTATCTTGAGGAGAACCACGGCTTTTGCTAACGAGCGATTTGAGCAGGCCCTGGAAAGTATCAAACCAGGTCCTTGTATATTTCTTCATATCAATAGGATAACTGGCAGACAAAGGCTGCCCGGGGTCTTCACTTTCGATCGGTCCATGCTCATGGATGACAAAGCTATCGCTGACTCTATCGCAAAACATTTTGCGAAAGTTCTTCAAGGTGAGAAAGCAAATGAGGACTCTTCCATTACCTCAGTAGTGACATTGAGCAACTGTGGTTGACCAGGTTCTCTGATTCAAATCCTTCTGACGCACCCACTGGCCATGGTTTGCTTGTCAGTCCTGAGAGACTCACTTTGTTGGCACTGGAGCGATATTTCAAAAAAATCAGCAGGGGCAGATGGAATTATATGCTTAAAAGGCTTGCTTCTCTATGTTTCTTTTGTTCTCCTCGCGATCATTCTGAATAATTGCATTAACATTTCCTACTTCTCTCAGCAATTGAAATGCGCAAAAATGTTTGCAATACCCAAGAAATCGGACAGTATTGACAAATATTCAAATATTGTTAAGCTGCTTGAAAGAGTAATACTTGAAGGCATCATACAATTCTCTGCGGGGGCAAGAATTGTGCCCGAAAGACAATTTGGTTTCAAAAAAGCCCACTCCACGGTGGATGTTATGGCCGTGTTCCAAGCCAATATAACGAGAAGTTAGCGCAACAATATGCTTGTTGTAGTTTACCTAATCCATGAGGAAACAGCCTTTGACTCTGTATGGATCAATGGCTTCTCTACAAAATGATAAATTTTGGCTTTTCGGGCCATATTCTAAAAATTATAGGCAGCTTCATCAGGGGACGAACTGCCTTTGTGGTGGCCAGTGGAGCTAGGTCAGATCCATTTTGTATTGACTCGGGGGTCCCACAGGGGTGTATATTAAGCCCATTTCTTTTCAACATATTCTCCTCTGACGCCCCGGGCCTAAGAGACGAATATACGCCCGGAATCCAGGTGAACCTCTTCGCGGATGACTTGTTAGTGTGGTCATCTGGACACAATTCGCGCTTTGCTAGAATGAAGCTCCAAAAATATTTAGAATCTCTTACTGCATATTACCGGAAATGGCGAATCAAGGTAAGTGCTAAGAAAAGTGAATTAATTTTGTTCAAGCACCCCCTCAAAAACTTTGAACGTCGTACAAGAGGAATCTGTGACTGCAAGATTAAGTTGAATGTACAGATGGTGCACTGCTCTAGGCAAATGAAGTACTTGGGGGTAGTTTTCGAAAGGAAGGCTATCTTCAGTGCTCACCTTGACAATTGTATTAATCGAGCAGTCACACAAGCAAACTGCTCGAAAACCTCCCTATCTCCTACTCGAAATTTTGTGGCAGATTTGAAAAATATGGAATTATTTTTATTCATAATCGTTATTTGTAGAATACTGTCTCTTCTTATTATTTTTATTAAATGTTACCTCATATCAATTTTCCTTTATATTAAAATTTAACTGTTTCCCTTTAATTTTATTCGTCATCAGATTTAACTTTATTTACCATTGAAAAACTTCACTTTCTTTACTTCTGTTAAATTTTCTTTACTTCTGTCAAATTTTCATTACTTCACTTAAATTTTGTTTAGCAAAAAAAACAAAAATTTAAATCTTCACAAAAAAATTTCGGGTTGAGGAACGCTGATCTAATACATCGCGGAAGGCAAGCTAACTGGGCTGATCGAACTCAGCTGGTGGGATTTTGACCGGTTGCTAGACGAGAAAGAGAAAGGGGAGTTGGACTTGCGCGGCGTGGATGCAAAGAACGATAGCGATATTCTCTTGGCAACGTTTTGAAGTCGAAAATTAGGGAAAGTGAAAATTTGCGGCCCTGGAGTTATTCTTAGACGTCGTGTATATTTGCAGCTTCGCACCGGCCACTTTTTTTTGGTTTCACCCTGAAATTTTATAATAAATCATATTGTGCTCTGTCTTAATCTTCCTTTGTTTAAAACATATTACAAGAATTACTCGTGAATGTGTTTAAATAACTCAATTATTTTCATCAATTCTAATTGGGAAAATTAATTTGCAACTGTAGACTCATTGAAGCCCGTTATTTTGGAACCAGTTCATAGTCAAAAGGTGGAGGTGGAAGTGTGATTCAGCTTCGCTGAATGCTTGAGCGTATTTCATACTAAATGCATGTACAACTAGACCTAGCCGTTCGCTTAAACATCGGTATTCTCGACTGAATATTATCACATCGACGACATCATAATGACCGGCACTATTTCTCGACATTTCGTTTAAAATAAAATTCAATCTTGACACTTTGCGTGTTGCTTCTGGGAAACAATCGGAATGAGTGATTCTGGTGGATTGTGTCACGGGAAAGTGCATGTGCGAAGAAAAGCGAAGCAGATGTGCAGTGAATAGAATAAAATGTCATGAGTGGGATAAGAGAACGACTTGGACAGCTGCGAGTGGGATTGAGGAAGGTTGGGAATTATTTTTGTTTTGCAATGGTCGTGATTGCCGGTAGCCGATCTATTGTCAGTAAAATTTGATGAATAAGTGCATCCACTCCGATATCTAGTGTTGTGTTTCTTGTGCCAGCCAGGGTTGATAGAGCGCAGTAGCAAGTTTCCGTAAAGTCCTTGGAAATTTACGATAAAAGAGCTCATGTCCATTCGACCTTGGCTGATTAATCTCTATCTGCTGCATTCCTTGAGCTGCTCGCAAAACAAATAATAGGAGGCAGAGTTGCTGATTGTTCAAACACAATTCCTCAATTCGCGATAAGACAATAACAATATTAACTGAACAAATTGCAGTTAAGCTTTGGATAGTCACGATTCCACTTGGACTCAAAAGCGTCAATTCCAATGTGATAATGCACATTTAATGTGTTGAGTAAGATGCAAATCATCGTTCATAGAATTCTTCCAACATCGTGTGATATGGTAACGTAAAAAAATTCAAGTGAATGGCCATCATCAAAACATTCAGCAAATAAATCATCGAAGAAAGCTCACCAAGCCTACTAAATATGTAAAACAGCAAAAGAAATTTCCGATGGTATTCAAGATGGAGCTCACGATTTGTGCACGGTAATCGCATTTTGCGATAAACCTATCCTGAATTTATCACGAAGCCTTAAAGATGCTTTGGCATCAAAATGATACCATTAATATGGAAGTAAGGCAAGAAGTTCATTGTCAATTAGCGGAAGATATTACTTATTAGATTTGCAACGTTATCAAAGTAAGTTAGATGTGAAATTATTTTGTTTCGGTTTAATTCTAAGAGCAACATTCCTTGAGATTATAATTAATATAAATTTGATTAAATATGATGCCGTTTGCACGGAGATTCGGTCACATCACATGGATGTAAGTTAACGTGTCAGTTAATTAATTGATTATTCAGTTACTACGAAAAATGGATATAAGTTGATAACAAAGCGAATAAATGTAAACATTTAATTGAGAAATTAGAAATAAATGCATTTATATGATGAATTAATAGTTATTGTTAAATATTAGCAAAGTCTAAAAGTGCATTAAATAAGAAAAACGTTTTTCTTATCGTCCATTAGAGAGAGTGATTTCACATTCACATAATTTATTGTCAGGTCAGATATCGAAACCGTGTAAGCCTTCTAGTGTCAATGTTGAGATAAATAAATAATACAATGGATTAGAGTTGCCACGAATAGTGATTTGGCCGAATACCGAATATTCTGCAACGCTGTCGGCTGAAGCGCCGAATATTCGGCCGCCGAATATTCGGCACAAAGTAAGTACATGATTGTCGAGCGCGTAAAGAAATAATAATACGACAAGACGCGTCGCGACCTGTCTCACTCGTGCGCGGGCGGGCGTGCGGCCATTTGACTGTTTGTTTTAATTGCGAGTAAATCACGTCACGGCACGCTTTGTCAGAACAATAAAAAAAATAAATTTAATCAAACATTACCTACGATTTTGTAGAAAAGTTCGTTCGTTAGTTCTTTTTCAATTGTTTGTTTGTCAAAAAATGACATCAGTTAATAAAAAATCGCCCATATGGCAATATTATGAGATTGATAGTGGAAATAATAAATTGGCCAAATGCTTGTTGTGTAGCAGCAACATCTCAAGAGGCGGAGAAGGAAAGAAAGCAAGTAAGTTAAAACTTAAGTCAATTTAACGCCTTGTTTACACGGGATATCTAGATCTACGTCATTGACGATTCGTCAAAAAACACGATAACGATACGTCATGACAGTTGGTTGTTCACATTGCGTACGAAATCGTTATTTTTCACGATTCATCAAAATGTGAACATTTTCTGAATTTCGTTTCGACGTTTCTCGTTACAAAAAAAAAAAAAAATAATGTTTCGTGTTTTTAGACGAAACTTGAAACGTGATTTTAGACCTGTGCGTCATTTTCCACGATTCAATATTGTGTGAACACTCTGCTTAAGGCTACTAATAAGTGTACACGTAGCAATTAATTCTTTCTAGTAATAAAGTTATTCGTATTTAACTCTCTTATTTGACTAAATCGTAGTTTACAAACTAAACAGCTTCGTTTTTTGTAGTGGATAGAAAATGTTAGTGCATAACTCATTAATTGTAATTCCTTTTAGTTTTCTTTTATTTACAGCTACAACTTCTTTAAAAAACCATTTTAGAACCAAACGTCCTGAGCAGTACGCTACTTTAACTGATGTTCCCTCGACAAGTGGCAGCAATAAGGGCGGTACTTCTACTTCCACCGATTCCAAGATACCAGCAGTACCTGGAACGTCCAAATCAAGAGAACGACAGCTAACCCTGAAAGAAACATCAGATAGGAAATTGCTATGGGACATTAATGATCCGAAATCAATAAAATATCATTACTTGATTGGTGAAATGATTTGTTTAGACAACGAACCATTATCACTTGTTGAAAGGGTCGGCTTTCAGAGGCTTATGGCAACCGCTGTGCCCCATTATAGAGTACCTGGTCGCACTTACATGAGCGAGAAAGTTGTTCCTGATATATACAACAGAATTAGGTCTAAAATAGAAGCCAGTATTTGCAGGCGACAGCAGTATCAGTGACATCTGATATATGGACATGCCAGCACAATAACGAGAGCTTTTTGAGCTTCACTGCGCACTGGATATCTCCAGAGTTCGTTTTGGAACATGGCGTTTTAGCTATGAAATCGTTTCCCGGCTCACATTCTGGTACCAATATTGCTAAAGAACTCGAGACTATTACAGAAAGATGGAATATACCTAAAAGCAAGATCCATTTACTTGTCCATGATAGTGGGGCTAATATGATAAAAGGTGTACGAGATGCAGGATATGATTCAGGCAGGCGCTTTATTCATTCATTGCAACGAGTTATAGAGGAGTCACTAAAATCACAACCAGAAGTACTACAGATGGTAGCTGCTGCGAGACAAATCGTTACTCATTTTAACCACTCAGGCTTAGCAGAGCAGAAACTTAAATCCATTCAACAAGAACTTAGCTTGCCTAACCACCAACTAGTACAAGATGTGAGCACACGCTGGAATTCTACGTATTATTTAAAGGAGCGATTATTAGAACAAAAGCGAGCAGTATCCTTGTATATAACAGATCATGATACTTTAAATAATTTAACACATGCTCAATGGGAACTAATGGAACAATGTATCAAACTTCTCAAACCATTCGAAGAGATTACCAAAATAACCAGATCAGGTATCTCCTGCATCTCTGAAGTGATTCCACATGCAGTTACTTTATTAAAATATTTGGGAAAGGCAGAGACAGCTGAGAAAGTACCGAATTTAGTGACAATGAGATCTTCACTGCAAGCCGAGCTTGAAAAGCGATTTAACTTTGATGAAAACAACAAATATCTGGTTGCTACATTTCTTGATCCACGCTTCAAAACAAGTTTCCTAGGACTGGTTCAAGCAGAAAGAGCAAGACAAAAAATTCTTCTAGAAGCTCTAAAACTAAGTTGTAGTGATGAATCTAGTAGTACCGATGACGATTCTTCTCCACTTCGTAAGAAAAGAAACTTGAATGAAAATGATAAGATATTTGAAATACACAATAGTTTCTGGAAATGCTTTGAGGAAGTCGCTACAGATAATATGCGAAATAGTAATAATAATGATGAGGAGAATGTAGAGAAGAATATTGTGGCAAATGAGATGAATTTTTATTTGAAAACAATTCGCTTAGATAGGAAAGCTGATCCTTACAAGTGGTGGTCAGCAAACGAAACACAATACCCAAATCTCTCGAAATTTGCTAAAGTTTATCTTTCTTCTCCCAGGAGTAGCGTGTATAGTGAGAGGTTGTTTTCTGAAGCTGGTATTATTTACGACGAAAAGCGTAATCGTTTGCTACCATCAAATGCTGAAAAACTTGTTTTTATTCATCACAACTTACCGCTGACTAATTTTACCTATTAAAGTATTGTAATTTGGTAATAAATACAAATCTTGGCTAATATGATGTGTCTTGATTGTCCATGATTTGGTATTCGGTATTCGGCCGAATAGTACGTATTATTCCGAATACCGAATACCAAAAAAAGTGGCCGAATAGGCCGAATACCGAATAGTAGCCGAATATTCGTGGCAACTCTACAATGGATTATTAAACGACACTCTCGGTCTTTCCATTTCGGTGTACCTGACCGGGTATAGGGCCCGCATCGATGGCAGGCTTTTCCGCTGATATAGGCTAGCCATTGGGCGCGCTCCTCCGTTTCTTTTGTTAGCAGGGGCTCTTGCCGGGTAGACTGGCCTTCCGCTCGCGTGCCCTTTTATGATATAGGGTTATGTGATTTCATTGCGTAGCTCTATAGCATAAATTCGTTACGTTTGTGCTTCTCATTTGAGGGAAAGTACTTTTGTATGAGTTTTTCACTCAAATGGGAAACACATGGCCACGTCTACGTTTGGACCTTGATCCGGTTGGGAGGGTGCGAGGGGGCACCACCTCCATTTGGATGCCCTACTCTTATGTGGGCCATAACACAAGTCGATCGGCATGTTTGACACTTCTTAATTCGTGAATCCGAAATTTTTTTGTAGTGGGTCCTTGTGCTAGGGGGAAAGAACCCGCCCCACGACACCACAAGGCTAGCCTGCCAGCACATTCACGCGTCCCCACATAAGGCCAATCTCAGCGGATCCCAACATCATCTTCCGCTGCGGCAGCAGACCATCGCTGCAGTCCTTCACTACAGAATATTTTGATGAAAGTGAGTTATGTGTACCATCTGCTTATACCTCTTTTCTGGAAACATTCAGCAGTGAGCAAGCGAGTCATGGTTTTGGCTTATAAAACCTTGATTCGTCCGATCATCATATATGCGGTGATGATATGGAATGGAGCTCCGAAAACAAATGGGGCAAGATAGGATTAGCGGAGCGAAAAATCCTTCGCGCTTGCACAGGCCTATACAGACGGGACGAAGGATGGTTTACCCTAACGAGGCGCTGTACTAGGAGGCGGAAATGGAGCCAATCAAATCGTATGCGGAAAAGCTGGTGGAATTGGGAATCAGGAGAGCCAAGGAACACAAGGCGGGAGTAGTCAGGAGAGCGACGGAAAACCGCTCAATGGATGCAGCGAATGAGTAGTTTTAAGGTAGTCTTAAGGAAATACGAGTAATGTACTTAATTTTAAAAAACTTAATTTTTAAAACTGCAGTTGTTAGAGCAAATGATTTTTACTCCAAACTTCTTTTTATAATCGATTGTTTGATAATGTTGTGGGTGTCAACATTTTTAAGTTTTTTTTCTTATCGAAAAAATTAATATTGCAATCTAACTAAAGTAAACTATTATTGAACTCCGGGAAAAGCCCTAATAACTTAACCTAACAATATTCGTTGTTAGGTTAAGTTATTTATGTATTGTATGTATGTAAAAATTAGAAAAACAATCACCAAATAAAGATCTTGAATCTTTAAGTGATAAAATATTATTGAGGTGAAAAGTATAGATGTCAGCAACGATGTAAATAAAATTTGACAAACCTAAATATAAATGGAAAAAATTTACAGGACGAAAACTTTGAACTCGTTTTTTTCAAAATAAGTTTTTTGTTACATAACGCCTTCAACCACTCGTGTCTTCAATTAATTTGTTTTTAAAGAAGGTGTATTTCATTTTAGAGCTTGCTTGAGATCACGAAGTTTTATCGAATGTTGCATTCAGTACGAGTATATGTTAAATTTCATTTTAATTTTAGTTAAATGTTGTGAACGGAATCAAACAAGAAAATTATTAATTCATTCTAACAAGTGTGCCAACAACTGAAAATTGATTTAGCCTGTTTTAGCACAAAGACGGTATTCCACCAGCTGATATGCCTAGCCGTTGCAAAGTTTTCAGTTATTGTAATGACGTCACTATATCTATTTGTCGTCACTTCAGTGACGTTTCGGATAGATTGTGTACACTTACAACATGTGATAGAACAATTCTGTTAATAAACGAAAAAAAAACTAACAAGCGACCACCATTTGCTCACATCTCTTGGATCCAAATAGAAACAGTAAATTTAAAAAATATCCGAAGAAACCGAAAGCAAAAGTATGTATAATTTAACGGGAGTGTCAAAAGTTCCTAATTCATTTGTGCTACTTCGAGATACTCGTAAATGAGTGAAAAAGATTTATGTCATAACATAATCTGCAATTGAATCTGTCTTTTGAAGACGGCACGTACTATCTTTCCTCACTCAACTGAGGATAATTTTGGGCAAATCGTACTTTGCTTGATTGAACAATGGAATAACTGCACAGATCCAGATCTTTAGAAAAAGTTCAATGAACGGAGGAACGATGTAAAAGGATTCTTTCACAGTTGTGTTTTATGCATTCACAATATAAATGGTTTTACCTCGAAAATGGTTAGGGGCTGGTTGATTCGTCGAACTGACACAAGAAGATGCACTCTACGGCACAGTCATTTGCGGGAAAGATTAATTAGTGCTTCTAAATCGCGGCACGCACAATTTTAACGTACGGTTCTTGTTTTTCTTAAATTTTATGCAGCCGGCTGATCACAGACTGTCGACGCGGCTACTCTTGCCTAGCGGCTAAAGATTTCCAGCGACTTTTAGCGCGCTAGCGACAAAGTAGCTGCGACTTGCGACTTGCTATTCGAGATAAGATTATTCATTCACGGTCATAGTGAGCAGATGTAGGCAGTCGGCTGCCGGCTAGCTAACGAGTTGTTTGTACTTTAAATAAGATGCTCATAGCCATGCAGATATTGCATTGTTAGCGGCATGTATTCATTTGAAATATATTTTTTCGGAAATAACGAAGAATCACTTTTATAACCTCTGAAAAACCCCTTTTTCCTTTTTTTTTTTTTTTTTCACAGAAACGCATTTTAATATCTTAAACTATGTTTATTTACAAGATTTTATACATATTTACATTAATATACGAGTACATGGTTGTTCTCGGTGAAACAATATACATTTTTATTGTTGAATAAAGTTATTATTTTAGTTCAGCGAACACAATTTTAATAACTTTTAACAATATTTATGTGAGCACTATTTTTATTTAATCTTGAAGGACTATTCAAACGAAAATTATTTACACGTACGAGTCGTTTTGAGCTTTAGAACGAACTGGTAATCAAAAAACTTATCCACCGAGGACCACTCTTAATATTTCTAGAAGTGAAACCTGGTATCAATCATACCACAACGCGTTAAAGTCTCTTCAGATATGCTTAATATGCTTATTAAAGGTGCAACATTCTCACAAAAGACTAAAGACAAGAGGAGATTTGTTATATTTCTCGAGAAATGAGGTAGATATGAAATTTGAATTGTTATAACAATTTAGATGTTATTAAGTTAAAAAAATAAAATGCGTGTGGAGTACACGCCCGACAAAAGTTCAACATATATACATATATATATATATATATATATACATATATATATATATATATATATATATATATATATAAATATATATATATAAGTTAACACACATTCCTTAAACCCTATCACCTTTCCATATTTCCCATCATCGCACATTCTTCCTACATTTGCATGTTGTCTATTAACCGTATACGCGAGCATTTTTCTACACGCGCGGTGTCCTATTTCGCTCTGTTAACGCGAACTCTGTTTTAGTTTCCCACATTTTGTAAACTCACGTGTTTTATTGTCAGCAAATATCTAGAATAAATTCAAATGTAACTTAGAATTAAGTTTCAGTTGTTCGAGGTTCAATAAAGTGACTGGTTAAAATTAAAGTTAGTGTTTTTTTAACATAACTTAGAAGAAATTCCATAAGTGGCGCCCGAGCAGTGCAAAGTGATAAAATTAAGTTTTAAAATAACCTAAAACAATCAGTGGACTTAACTGAGGCCCTTAAGTCCTTGAATTCTTACAGAGGCCGGCAAGGTGCTGATTATAAAAAAAAAGTAGTGCAAAAAGTTTACTATAAAAAAGTAAAAAAGCACACGAACATAAAAAATCGATACTCACTACAAACAGTGGAAAAAAATAAAACTATAAACTGTGGAAAAATAAGTGAAAGTTATATCAGAACATTGGAATATACCAAGAAAGGAAAGGAATTGAAGCGAACAATTTTCTAGAGGAAAATCTAACCAGATACAGGCTTGTGACCGCACCCGTGCCGCAGTACGTTTCCGCCAATCCTGAAAACGATCAACGGCGGGATCCAAAAAGGAATATCACGGACCGTCCAATATGCTGCAGTATCTTACTATATTGTAAGTGATTTCTTTACAAAAATTGGAAGTTAAATTAAATACAAGATATTTAAATTATAATTCATTTTCAATCCGATTTCATTCAATCAAATTCAAATATTATTATCCTTAAATACTTAACTTTATTTTATTATTTTCCTTAAATACTTAACTTTCAGCACGTGAGTGATAGTGTCTTAAAGTGAAAGTGATTTGTGA
Source organism: Odontomyia ornata (assembly GCA_963969285.1). Classification (NCBI taxonomy): domain Eukaryota; kingdom Metazoa; phylum Arthropoda; class Insecta; order Diptera; family Stratiomyidae; genus Odontomyia; species Odontomyia ornata. The sequence continues at coordinate 149,005,538 of OZ017739.1, forward strand.
AAATAATTGTAAAAAACGAAGTTCGCAATCGCGGATTCACACGTTCGTAATTTTTGATTCATTTTTAATCCTTAATTCGTTTTGCTAAATCCTTTTGTGTGTTCTCGCCCTGCCTTATTATTTAAAATGGAATTTCACGATACCCTCGTTCAACTGACCGAGGCGGTGAACGCTCAAATAGAGCAGCTTAAAGCATTCGAACAAAGGCTCGCTAAAATCGAACAAATAAATTCGCAAATTGAAAAACTTCAAAACCTTGAAACAAAGTTTCAGAGGATTGAAGCACTTATTTCGCGTGATAGTGAAATCGGTAATTTAGCATCAATTTCCGAACAAGCAAGGCATATTGAATGTAGGCTTAAATTGCTGGAAGAGGGTAACAGATCAGTGCCTCAGCATGCACCTACAATTTTAGCACGTCCTAGTACCGTTGAAGATCTTGACGCAATTAAAAAACTTCCCGACTGTGTAAGAGACCTTCAACCGTTTGAAGGAAACCCCGTGCAATACGTGTCGTGGACCCACAGTGTGGAGACAATCTTGCAAGACTATAAGATAGTCCAGGATAAACCGATTTATAGGGCCATCCTCAGGCACGTAAGACAAAAAATACGAGGACCGGCAGATGCCGCCCTCATTTCTTACAATATTTTTTGACGAGGATTGGCAGAGCATCAAAAGATGCTTATCATTACATTATGCTGATAAGCGTGATGTAAGGACGCTCGAGTATCAGCTTCATGCTATGCGCCAAAATAACTTGAGCGTTGACGAATTTTACGCGAATGTTAATCACCAACTCTCGTTGCTGATTAACAAAATTAAAACTGAGGATTATTCCGCAGAAACAATTTCCGCTTTGACTGGGAGCTATCGAAATCGAGCTCTTGACGTGTTTATACGAGGTTTGAATGGACATTTATCCACAATGCTCGTTTTTCAGAAACCTCAAACCTTACCCGAGGCATATGCATCTTGCCTCGAATTCCAAAATTTGAATTTCAGAAACTCATCAATTCATGACAGGATCTTCAAAAATACAGTGTCTGCACCAATCAATCAAATATTTCACCCACAGCCTGACAATGCCAGGCAACCTATCGTTACTCAACAACACCAAACACTTTCAGATCGAATCAGAGCTTACAACATCCAAAGGAATACGTACCCCCAAAAACAGCTTGTTTACAATAGACCACCGCCTCCAAGGCCGCATCAACCTAAACCTCCCGTACCAATGGACATAGACAAGACTTTTCAAACTCGACAAATAGACTACCAAAACAGACCTACAAATTTCCAGCCAAACAAACGCCCTAACGGTTCTTTGCAGTTCCCGCGGAAATCCCAGAAGCCTTTTAATATTGAAGCCCCAGAAGAGGACCAGAACACCCAAGCTGATTTCGAAATATCGGAGGATACCTACATTGAGCCTCTGCCTGAAAATGAAGTTCATCAAGAATCTGCCGAGGAAAATATTGATCTAAATTTTATGATGGGCGCCTATCCAGCGTACCATACATAGAATATCGCGCTAAGGATGGAAGAATACTTAAATTTTCGGTGGAAACGGGGGCCAACAAAAATTTTATTAGTTCTTCATTATCGCAAGGGGCTAACCTTTTAAGTAAACCCTTTGTTATTAATTGTGCAGCAGGTGCTATCACAATAAATTCAAAAATCAGTGGAGCTTTTTTCAGAAATGTTGGGAATGACACAATACTTGATTTTTACGTTCTTCCTGGTCTCTCATCCTTTGACGGCATGATTGGCGACGATACACTTAAATCATTAGCAGTTATTATTGACAGAAACATAATATTCTCTATTTAAGCCCTAACATAAAAATTCCTTTAAAATCTAAATTTTCTAAACAGGTGAATACTATTGAAATAAAATGTCAACACCTTACTCCCGAGTTAAATTCTAAATTAAACGAAACCCTCAAGGAATATCCAAATATCTTCGGTCCAATATCCGACAGTGAAATGATCGAAACTAATGTCCGTGCTGAAATAAAAACAACTACTTCAGACCCAATTTATACCAAATCTTACCCTTACCCCATTAATTTGCGCCCGGAAGTCGAAAAACATATCGCCAAAATGCTTGAAGATGGCATAATTTGCAAATCAAAAAGTCCTCACAATTCGCCACTTTGGGTGGTGCCAAAAAAGGCTAGTTCATCTGGGGAGAAACAATATAGGGTTGTAATTGATTTTAAGAGATTAAATGCTGTCACCGTCTCTGATACTTATCCTATTCTAGATATCACTAACACATTAGCCAGCCTTGGAAGTTGTAAGTACTTCACGACCTTAGACCTCACGTCTGGTTTTCATCAAATCCGCATGAAGGAAAAAGACATCCCCAAGACAGCATTCTCGATGGCAAATGGAAAATATGAGTTTACTCGGCTCCCATTCGGGCTTAAAAACGCACCCGCTATTTTCCAACGAGCAATAGACGACGTATTGAAGCCTTTCATTCGCAAAATTTGTTTCGTGTATATCGATGATATTATCATCCTGGGCCAAAATGAGGGCGAACATCTAATGAATCTTCGTACTATACTAATGCAGTTACAAAAGGCAAATCTCAAGGATCTCAAGGCTTTTCTTGGGCTTGCTTCTTATTATAGGAAGTTTGTGAAGGATTTTGCTAAGGTAGCAAGGCCACTAACACAACTCACAAGGGGTGATAACGCCCAAATCAAGGCCGGCCAGTCCAAGAAAAAGAAAATAAGTCTAGGAAAATCGGAATTAAAGGCTTTCAACCACTTGAAGCACTTCTAACTTCCACCGAAATTTTGGCTTTTCCCGATTTCAATAAACCATTCATCCTGACGACTGACGCATCTAATCACGCGATTGGAGCGGTTTTGTCACAAGGCGAAATCGGTAAAGACAGGCCAGTAGCTTACATATCGAGGTCCCTAAACAAGACTGAGGAAAGCTATGCGACTGGAGAAAAGGAAATGCTGGCGATTGCCTGGGCACTTGATAAACTTAGAACGTATTTGTATGGCGCAAAGAAAGTAAAAATCGTCACGGACAACCAACCACTCACATTTGCCTTAAGCAATAGGAATTTCAACGCGAAGCTAAAAAGATGGAAATCTCGTATAGAAGAGTTTAATTATGAGCTGCTCTATAAACCAGGGAAAACAAATCTTGTAGCTGACGCTCTTTCCAGATTACCCTTAGAGACTAACATGATCACCAACGACTCCCTGACGGCTCACAGTGCTCAGGAGGACAATAGTGACCTGATCCCATGCTGTGAAGCACCGATCAATGTTTTTCGGCGTCAGCTTATATTTTCAGAGGGAAATAACATTATTGCTCATGAAGAGCCTCACCCCAACTACCATCGATATTACATCCGACTCTCCACTATTAATAAGGAAACTCTACTTCCTGTCTTACGGCAGTATCGCAACCCGAATGTTATAAACGGAATCAAAATTCCTGAGGCTTACATACAAAATTTGCAAGAACTTTACCAGGACCACGTGTAGTCGAAGATATTTCAAACGAGGATAATAAATTAAAAATCATACGCGAGATTCATCGTAGGGCTCATAGAAATAGTAAAGAAAATAAGGAGCAAATTTTGGAAAATTATTACTTCCCGGCCATGTCTCGGCTTACCAAATCTTATATCGCGGAGTGTGAAATCTGCAACACATGTAAATATGATCGTCATCCTCTTAAGCCTGAATTACAGGAAACTCCAATTCCAAAATACCCAACTGAAATCTTACATATGGACATATGTACTATTAACGGGGAAAAATTCTTAACATGTGTGGACAAATTTAGCAGATTCGTAAAATATTTTCGAATTAAAAATAAATCAGCACCTTACCTCCGCGACAAAATAGCCAGGTTGTTGCACTACTTCACTGTCCCCAGGACACTTGTTTCGGATAATGAAGGAAGCTTTATTAGTCCAACTGTCTTAAACTTCATTGAGGCACTCGGCATCCAAACGTATTTAGCTCCACCACAGAAAAGTGAAGTCAACGGTGCCATCGAGCGTGCTGACTCTACCATTTTGGAGATCATTAGATGCCTTAAAAAAGAAATGCCAAATTTGGGTCTAAGAGAAATTGTAGAGATCTCGGTAGATCGCTATAATAACACATTTCATTCAGTGATAAAAACCAAGCCTGCAGACATTTTCTTTGGTAGATCAGAACGTATTAATTATCAAAATTTGACAGACTACAAGACCTAACTGCAAGAAAATTTAAAAACAGAAATAATGAGGAAACAGAAAATTCAATTAGAATCCCACAATAAAGATCGTGATAAACCCAAAAAGTACGAAGCAGGTGAGGTAGTGTTTAAACGCAATAAACAAATAAAAGCTAAAACTAAACTCCTCTATGAAAAAGAAATAATCAACAAAGACAATCGCGTTACTGTGACAACATCTACAGGAAAACAAATCCATAAATCCCACATTAAAAATAAACCCCTTAAGTCTCCCAAGTCCTAAAAAAATGCATTTTCTCTTTATTTTAGAGTCATCCTCTGCACAGCAGACTCATTGGTCACTGTTCACGAGTATAAGGGTCCGCTCATGACAATGCACCAAGGCTATGGCAGAATTATCGACGGAAGTTTTAAAATTATTCATACCGTTAATATCTCCACATACCATGATATCCTCAACACTGCACGGCTAACCATACAACGAGATGTTAACAGGTCTAACATACTCCTTCCACAACTACATCAATCCATGTCACAAATCAACGACCTATTGGAACAGTTAAGTTCAAGCAGGCCAAAGCGATCAATTAATTGGTTAGGATCAGCTTGGAAGTGAATTGCGGGTAGCCCGGATGCAACAGATTGGGACAGTATGCTCAAGAGCCAAAATAATTTAATTGACAATAACAACAAACAGTACAAAATCAATCAACACTTAACACATCTCTCGACCAAGCTAATTGACAATTATAACAGAATAGTTTCGGACATTGATAATCATAACCATGACAAGTACGAGCAGTTACTGTGCAACCGATTAAATTTTCTAAAGGACGAAATTAAAGAAATTGTTTTGGCCTGTCAGCTTGCGAAGCGTGGTATTGTAAATTCGAACCTTTTGAATCATTTAGAACTTCAAGAAATTATGTCTCGAATCGAAACGTTACCGTATGAAAACGAGGTGCAGGCCATTGAATATGCAGAGCCCCTGGTTTTAATTAAGGAGTCACTTCTTCTCTATGTAATTTGCCTCCCCACAACAGGAAAAACTACCTTCAATAATACCTTTGTCAGACCTACAGTATCACAAAACAAAGCCATTCTTCTGAAGTTCTCAAATTTATTTGTTGCAGATGATTCACGGTACGGTGTAAAAGAAGGTTGTTCCAAAATGCAAAATGTTACGATTTGCAACAGGAATCAAATTCAACGATTGGACAAAAACGATTGCATCTCGCAAATCCTTGACGGATCACACGCCTTTTGTACTTATCAGTACCATGAAAAACAAATTGTAGAAGTCATAGGAGATAATGCATTATATGTTAGTAATTTCGCAGGTAAACTGCAGTTCCAAAATAAAACACAGCTCCTTAACGGATCCTTTATAGTAACCTTTCAAGATGAAACAATCCGTCTAAACGACATTACATATAAAAGTAGTAACATCGAAACTTTACATCTTTTACCTGAAATATTCCTAGAAAATCTTACCGAACAGGATGTCCAACTCGATCTCCATTATTTGCATAAATTACATTTAGAAAATGTGAGAACAATAGAAAATTTTTCAACAAACAGCACAGTTTCAATCATTTCCGATCTAGCCATCATATTTACAGTAATTATCCTTGCTTCGATATACCTTGTTTGGAAATCAAATCGTTTTAACGCGAAAATGCAAACCCAAATTTCTTAGACTTACCCAAATCTTGTAGAAATCGTCCCGAAAACATTATAAATCTGTGGGACACAGATTTTTTAAGGAGGGAGGAGTTAACACACATTCCTTAAACCCTATCACCTTTCCATATTTCCCATCATCGCACATTCTTCCTACATCTGCATGTTGTCTATTAACCGTATACGCGAGCATTTTTCTACACGCGCGGCGTCCTATTTCGCTCTGTTAACGCGAACTCTGTTTTAGTTTCCCACATTTTGTAAACTCACGTGTTTTATTGTCAGCAAAAATCTAGAATAAATTCAAATGTAACTTAGAATTAAGTTTCAGTTGTTCGAGGTTCAATAAAGTGACTGGTTAAAATTAAAGTTAGTGTTTTTTTTAACATAACTTAGAAGAAATTCCATAAGTTATATATATATATATATATATATATATATATATATATATATATATATATATATATATATATATATATGCGTACCTGTATAAATGTTTGTATGCATTTGCATAGAAATATATTGACATATATATTGGAAGAATCTTAACGAAAAGCTATTATGCTGAGAATACTCATAAGGCTCTTTCACAGTTATAATTAGCTTGTGTTTGCTTAAATACGATCTAGTATGATACTGCTACCCAAATAGCTGTGTTATTATCAATTTATTAAATATTCATATAATATGCTCATATCATCAACTCGATCTAAATTATGAAGTTGTAATCATCTCATCAATTCTATTTGCATTTTCTTATGTGACATCCTATGCAAGGTACTCTCCATCTCTACCACTTTCCCCACAACATACCTAACTAGCTTTCATAAATGGGAAGCGGTTCTGTTGCACTTAAAATTTTTCAAATTGTAAGCAAAAAACTTTCCACTCTGATCATCAACTACCCACGAAACATCATCTGTCGTTACCACTTCAATTGATAGCATATCGTTGGAACCAGTGTGAGGACCAACGATGGCTACCATCGGACCATCATACATTCGCTTATGATTATCAAACATCCGCAAACTCTCGTTCACCATCGCCACTTTAATCCATTGTATATCGGCAACATCAATGCCAGGACAAAGGACCCACAATCACCAGCGACCAACCAACCATCATCCGTCGTCGCATTTTCTATACATTGTAGATTGGTGCTAGATGTAAGCATGGCAACTCCCTAACCACCATGCATCCGCCCATGATCTCCAACAACCCACAAGCCAATACGCCAATACATCGCGCATTCACTCATATATATCAACAACCCACCAATCATAATTTTCCATCGCCACTTCATTGGTCACATCAGTGCTAACACAAAGAACGGCTACCACCGAACCATCATGTATTTGCCCATGATCCCCAACGACCGCCAAAGCATCATATATTCGCCCATAATCTCTAACAATTCACAAACTATCATCTGTCGTCATTTTTATTCATTGCACATGAGTAGCATCGGTGCTAGGAGCAAGCAAAGCTACCGCTGAACCATCATGCCTTTGCTCATGATTACGCGTCGTCGCCACTTCAATGTACTACAGACTGGAAGCATCTGTGCTAGGACGTCTACCGCGGAACCACCATTCATTCACTAATCATTACCAACGACCAACCAACCATCATCCATCATCGCCACTTCAATGCATCGCGTATCAGTGGCATTAGTCCTAGGAGCAAACATGGCTACCGCCGAACCACCATAGATTCACTAATGGTCCCCAAGCACCCACCAATGATCATCAGTCGCCACGGCTTCAATATATTACACATCAGCGACATCGGTGCCAGGACCAAGTACTGCTACACCCGCCCATGATTCCCAAATACCCACCAAATATCGTTCATCGTCCCCTCTTAGGAACGGGTACCGCCACACCACCATGCACTCGTTCATGGTCCCCACATACCCACCAATGACTAGCCGTCGTCGCGACTTCAATACATTGCACATTCGCGCCACCCACGCAAGGACTAAGCATAGGTACCGCCAAACCATCATCCATTCACCCATGGTCCTCGAATACCCACCAACGACCATCCATCGTCACCACTTCAATACATTGCATTGATTCTCTTTTCATCACAATCCATCGCATGGCCACCAAACATGCATACTAGGCAACCACCAACCAACTCAACAGACTACCTTACTATTCCAAATAAGGGTTCGGGTGGATGCAATAATTTAGTCGGAAAATTATATCGCAGCATAGGTAAACTCGTACTGAAAACAGGTTGTCGCTTTGCTGTCTGCCCGGAGTGTAAACTGTTCTGCTTTTTCGTTACATCTGAAATTTTTTACCGCCCAGTAAAGAAGTTTCACTTCAAGAAAACTACTCTGGGAATTGCTAATGCATTTAAAATATGGAAAGATATGAATTTAATTTCGAGGTGAATTGTTTAGATTCTTTTGGGTTAAAGGTGATTGGTGATATGTCAATATACTTGTCCACTTCTGTTCATCACGATTAGGTGTTAAATTTCATTCTTCTTAGGGCATTTTGAAGCTGATTTATTTTTCTCTTAAATTTATTGTTAATACATATACCTATTGCAAATCCCTCGAAATGTTTTAGTATCCCAAAAATTGCTTTTCAGTAAGTTATCATTTTTCATTGTTGATACCTACGAGTTTTTAACCGACTTCCATAGGAAAGAAAATTATCAGTTTCATACGTATGTATGCATAATTTTTTGTTCGCTCTTCCGGGTATTGTAAAATAATTTCGCAATGCTTCACTGAAATGGCAAGCTGTCTGTCCGTCCGTGCTTCATAGAAAATTTTCTCGCAAACTGTAGTAATCGAGCAGTCACACTAGCACACTGTTCGAAAACCTTTCTATCTCCTATTCGAAGTTTCAATGGCCCAAAAGAAAAAAATGAAAGCAAAATTACAGAATGCCACAAAACTGCGGCTACAAGGACTTGATCAAATAAAATGGCAACGACGTAAAGTATGGCATGAAGTCTCGATATTTTTTTTGTGGTAGGGAGGTGAATACTATTTATGCACAGAGTGTGGGACTCCCATCGCGACTGGACTACCCACTAAACACCTCCCCTGTCAACCTGAGAACCCAGCCTGGAACCGTTTGACGTATTACTTCGGGCCTGGTCTCGTTTTGTTACGCCGTGGGGCGCTTTCAAGCTGAGGAGTCCCTTTCCTAGCGGGAGGGGAGAGGGGAAGAGGAAATGCCAGAAGAGCGATCCCCCAGCCTCAGCGCCCCCCGCTGCTGTGAGTCCCTTTTATATTTTAGGACTTCCCGAGCATAATGTGCCACCTGGTTCCATTTGTCAACCGATTCGAGCATCACCGCAACTGTATTATCCGGGGTGAGCTCTCCCGTCTCCCTGTAGAGTTCCTTTCGCAGCCTGACCCATTTTGTGCTCGCAAAAAATGTGTGACAGGCATTGTCCTCCTCTCCTGGGCAAAACCGACAATCGGGAGACCGTGACTTACCGATCTTGTGCAGGTAAGACTGAAAACACCCGTGCCCGCTCAAAAGCTGGGTCAGATAGAAGTCAGTCTCACCATGTCTTCGATTTAGCGATGGTCTCACATCCGGGATGAGGCGCGCAGTCCACCTTCCCTTCGTGCAATTGACCCAAGACTGCTGCCAATCTTTGAGCGAGCGCTGTCTCTCCTCGCGGACAACCATCTCCCTCGCATCCTCGTTTCGGCGCAGGTAAATAGTGCGGCGCTCTCTAGCAAGGAGGGCGACAGGTATCACGCCTGCAATCACTCTCACCGCCGAGTCGGAGACTGTTGGATACGAAGATGCAATTCTCAGTGCTCCTCTTCCATGTACCTGTGCCAAACGTTTTCAGTATACCTCCTAGCTGAGAGCGTCACCCCATACCTCTGCTCCGTACAGTAGTACTGACCCTACAGCACTCATCAAGAGGCGTCTTCTTGATGGGCTGGGCCCCCCTACGTTGGCCATAAGTCGACTCAGAGCCGATATTCCCGAAGAAGCCTTCTCAGCCGTTGCCCTGATTTGCTCAGAGAAACTCATCTTCGAGTCGATCAGTAGCCCCAGGTACTTCACCGCTGGCTTCGATTCGATTTGTATATCTCCAATACTGATCATTCTTACTCTAGGGATTCTCTTTTTTGTCAAGATGACCACTTCGGTTTTCTCCAGTGCTAAACTCAGCCCGCGAGCAGTCATCCAGTCCCTCACTCGGCGCATGAGCATACCTCGCCTAAGTTGCGCTTGTTCAACGGTGCGTCCAGCGACCAGAGCCACAACATCATCCGCATAGCCGACCAAGCGTGACTCATCTGGCATCTCAAGTCTCAGCAGCCCATCGTAAGACACATTCCACAGGTCCGGACCAAGGATAGATCCCTCAGCAACACTCGATGTAATTTTTATAAGTCCCGATATTGGATATTATCCAAGGAGCTGGATTTATGGAGAAAACATTAATGTTCTACGGAATGTATACGAACAAAATTTTTGGTTACTATCCATTTGAGAATTATTCAACATCTAGTCAGAGTAGTTCATATAAACAGATCTTTACTACGATCTTCCATTGGCATATGTCAGCATAACGGCTGTTTATTTTCTCGTATCGCTTGCCGCCATCGTCAAAGCGGCCTCGCGGGAATTCACGGGTCGTCTAGTCGATGACGAAGGCCATCAGTATTGTAACTTAGTTTGTGTTGGATGGGATTTTCGCACACACAATGAGAAGCCGGCTGACATAAAACATAAAGCGCTATGCAATGAGATACGAGGCTTGTTACATTCAAAGCGGCTGAAATATGAGCGTCACAATTGTTCGCATGATTTCATACTGAAACTGATCTTTATACGATTTCTAATCAACATATTAGTGTCAATTATTCTGGCGATTTCGGCTGTTGTAGTACATTTTCTGTTTGAAATAAGCCTTCGGCATCTAGAACCCAATTATAAGCATAATCAATCGACCTACAAGCTTTTCCAGTCCACTTCTTCCACCACGATAGCATCGTTCAATGTATATGGAGCGGTAGACACTAATTTATCATCGGTAGACCTACTCGATACAGATATAGTGAATAACGATTCGTTTGTTCTTCGAACGTGGCATGAATGAATTCCTGCCATACATATCAATTGTATGTTTGAATGTGGTGGTTCCTATTGTGTTTAACTATATCGGAGCCATCCGAAAGAGTGATCGATATCCGCGCGACGTTAGATAAAGCTTCAAATGTAGAGCAAATTTGTCGTATAGATTTACATTAAATTGATGTGAAAAGGGTGAAATGATCCAATTAAAAAAAAAAAAAAAAAGTTTAGCTAATATTTGAGAGGATTTGAAGGAGACTCGCGAATGTTTGTGACCAAGAAGAGTCTGTTTCGAACGATATTTTTACGATTATCATCGTTAGCGGTGCTATTGAGTCGCTTTTATTAGCGATGAGGGGGATTCCGTTTTTGATCACTACAGCGATCACATCGGGGGAGAATGGACTGAACACGATGTATTCAAGTGTATTTCTTATTAGTAAAATTAAAAATTAAGTATTTTAGATAGCTCAAAAGAGGTATAGTTTTTTTCAATTAAAATGAAGTGATATGAAATGGTTGAAAGAATTAACTTGATGAGACCGAGGTACTGAACTTCAAGAAGTGAGATTATAAATGACAGAAAAAAGTTTGAAAGAATTGATTTGATGTGCAGTAGGTGCGAAAGTGATAGAAGTAAAATTAAAATAATACTCGTATGTATGATTTAGAAAATGAAAAACTACTTGAAAACGTTTAATCACCAACATTAAGTGACAGTTAACCAGCGTAAACTGGTTCAGCAACTAGTTGGGGTTGAGACGTGTAGGCAGTAAGAGGTGATCGCAAAAGTTGTTAACGGGAGACTGGTGAGGACAACAAGCGTTATAGGTAGAATAAAAAATTGAAAAGAGTGCAAAATCTAATAATATGAAAACTGTATACAAGTGAATATTGACGCAAAATAAATGCCCAGTGCACGATTAATAGAAAAGTCCAATGAATTAAATTTCCAGTACAAAAGCACAATACGTAGACAATGAAGTGTCGGAAATCGTAAATTAATCGTTTTCGGATGGACCGGACTTTATAAGGCCAAATTAAATTCGTATGATTTTGAGGCGCTGGTAAGCGGATAAATGACGTTTCATAGCGCTCGGCAGCATGAAAAGGGGGTGAATAAGTTGTTTTCTTCGCCTTTGTTTGAAATTAATTTCGTTGCGATTTTTGTGAATTGATTTATTTAAATACTCTGCTATGAGTTGCCTTTAATACAAAAGGGGTTTAATTTATGCATTGAATCTAGTTGATTTCCATATTTCCTTATTTTTTTTTTCTTTTCGTAATTCAGTGAATATTTAAAGTAAAGAAATTAAGTAAAAAATACAAAAACAAATTATAAACAAATTTTGATAAGAGTTACAGATGTGCCCACCCCATCTACGAGCGCTCGTCGAGGAGGAGGGGTAAGTACCCTACTTATTTTAATTTTTTTATATTATTTTTGTATTATATAAAGTGTTCATAAATGCATATTTATTTACGTTTGCAACAGAAGTTTTTGAATTAAGAAAGAAAGTAAACAAAAAAAGAGATATTTAATGGTTGCATTTTAATATATCAGAAGTAAATTAATTGAAAAACAAGGTCTTTGTATCCACTTATAATTTGCATCGCTTTAGTATCTTCATGTCGGTCTCATTTTAAACTGAAAATAGTTTACAAGTCAAGAACTCATTGCGTTGTGAGATTTCAATTATTCATACCATCATAATTAGGAGGGACTGAGATTTATCCTTCTAGTCGGTACTAATTTTAATAAACCACAATTGTGCTTATCGATATCATTGAATTTGAAACCCAATGAAAATAACATCTTTTAAACTCCTATAATTTAATTCTGTCGCATAATTGTTTGCAATGTTGAATAATGTATTTAGCTTTAATGTTTTTATAACCAAAATGTGAAACTGTATCATTCGGGATTCTTTATTTTTATATTTTTGCACTCCCATCCTTCTACCTAGAAATATTGTCACGATGCAAAGAAAAGAAAACTAATACAATGAATTGTTAAAAACACATACTCGGTCTTTCCATTCTGTCCCATCTGACCGGGTGTAGGACCCGCAACGAGGGTAGGTGGTTCAAGAAAATGGGCTAGCCATCGGGCGCGCTCCACCAATTTGCAGTTTTCAGGGGCTCTTGCCGGGTAGAGTGGCCTTCCGCTCACGTGCCCTTGTATGGTATAGGGCTATGTGATTCGATCACATAATTCTATAACATAAATCGGTCACGTCTATATTTCTCTTTTGATGGGAAAGTTCATGCAAATTAAGTTTGTATGAGTTTTTCACTCAAAAGTGAAATACATATATGGCCACGTCTACGTTTGGAACTTGATCCGGTTGGGAGGATGCAAGGGGGCACGACATGCATCCGGATGCCCCACTCTTATTTGTGGGCCATAAGAATCGTCGTTAACGACGAAGTCTCCACCAGTCCGTTTGTTTTTACCCGTTTCAACTTGTTCTCTAGACAAGCAATTTCCACCCTTAGGTAGTTACCTTCATTTTCTCGACTTCGTTCGACATTTTCTGAGACCCAAGAATTCATGAATGCGAAATTCTTTTGTAGTGGGTCCTTGTGCTAGGGGGAAAGAACCCGCCCCACGACCCCGCAACGCTAGCCTACCAGCGCATTGCGTCCCCAGACAAGGCCAATCTCAGCGTTTCTTACCATCCTCGTTCGCCGAGGCAGCAGAGCATCACTGCAGTCCTTCAGGGACATTTTTTTACCTACCTTTGACTACAAAACCACATAAGCTAGAGTGATAAAACTTTGTAAGTGGGTCAAAAGTGGTGCCCTCTTAAAAGATACAGTACAACACAAAAAAGATTTAAGATTTTTAAGGCGGTCTCCCCATATAGAGGGTGATCCTTTTTTTACCAGAGATACCCAATGTGGGTATCAAATGAAAGGTCTTAGTGATAATTTTTCAAAACAGGTCTTACAGTAGAAGCATTTCTCTTTGCCAGGAATCGATCTGCTGCAGGATTCCAATTATTGTGGATACAAGACAACATACTGTTGTATAATATATCAGTTTTTGGTGGTAATTTCAAAATGGGCTACACGGATATTAATAAAAAATAAAGCGTTTTATGATTTTTTTGCATTAAATTACGCATTATTTTCGAATGATACTATAGAGTTGAAAACTGTTTTCGGCAAACTTTTGGATTTACTTTATAATACAGTACAATTGGCATACATGCATATCAAAATTCGTTTCAGGGTGCCAAAATGTAGTGAAATGGGTAGATAAAAATGTCCCTGAAGGACTGCAGCGATGGTCTGCTGCTTCGGTGAAAAAGGATGGTAATATCCGCCGAGATTGGCCTTGTATGGCGTGAATGCGTAACTGCGTTGCAGTGTCGTGATGATCCCACCCGGATCAAGATCCAAATGTAGACGGGCCATATATTTCCCATTTAAGTGAAAACTCATACAAACATAATTTGTATGAATTTTCCCCTTAAATGAGAAACATAAACGTGGTCAATTTATGCTATAGTATCATGCGATGGAATCACATAACACTATACCATAAAAGGGTGTGCGAGCGGAAGGCCACTCTACCCGGGCAAGAGCCCCTGTAACGCATTAAAAGGGAGGGGCTCACCTGATGGCTAGCTCATTAAAGTGGAGGGGCCAGCCATCGTTGCGGGTCCCATACCCAGTCAAGTTCAGCGAAATAGAAAGACTGAATGTACTTCTCTACTCACACATTTTCTTTATTAACTTAACTAATTTCTGTTCATACAAGCTGACATGTGTGTAGTCAATTAATTGAGGAGGCATTATCACTTTTTCACTAGCCGCGTTTCGTTTCAATTATGTAACAAAATTCATCGAAGCTATTGCGAAAATATTTGAAACAAGTAAACACGTACAAACAACCGTTCCAAGTCCTATGTAAATCCTATTTACGGCAGTTCATCTAACTACTAGCTCCATCTTGTTAAATTTTTGAGTTTAACCTTTACACAATATTAAATATTGTTACATGTACAAATAATTACATGTACAAATAATTCTGCGAGCTACTGTCGCAATTGTTTTCATCATCATTGGGAACGTCAACAAATGAATTTACTCGAACCCACGAGAACCCAACAAGCATGATCAACATCTGCAAGTGACGTCACTCCATTCATTAATTTACTCGAACCTACCAGGTACCTCTCGGTAGAACATTCGCTAATGTACGAGAAATGGGTGAATAGGTAGAGACCCTATATAAAGGCGAGCTGAATGAATGGGGGGATGATCATTCATTCGACCGCGATAAAAACTTGCGATAGTGTGTGGAAAGCGAATTGAAAAGCGAACAAGTAATAGTGAGGTGATTTTGAGAAGACAATTGCGATATAAATTTATGGACAAGTGTAAAGTAGAATTTTAATAGTGACAATTAAAATTAGTGAAAGTGTTAACTGATTATTGTGCATTTTATTTAATTAAATAAACTCTTTTAACTTAAATTAAAAGACATTGCGTTTTCACTTTCCCGGAACGTTTAAATTATAGGCCGCAAACCAAAAAAAACACGCGACAGTGGTGTCAGAAGTGGGATAGAAAAATTTTGAGAGTGAAAATTTGAGCATTTTTATAGTGCACAATAGTAAAATTTAAAAAAACAGTAAAAATGCCACGAAGCTTAAACTTAAAAATTAATGAATTGACCATGTCGGAGCTTAAGGAAGAGTTGGAACAGCGAAACCTGGCTACACGCTTGCGTGACGCGATCGAATCGGAAGGCGTGAATCTGGATTCGGGTGAGTTCTCAGATGCGGAAAAAGGCGCAGAAGGTGGAGAAGTAGAAACAACAAAATCGAAGGAGCCAGAAAATGCGCTAATGCAAATGTTAATGCTGATGTCATCGAGTCTGACTGCGAAGCTAGATGAACAATCAGCGAAGCTAAATGAACAATCAGCGCAGCTAAATGAACAGACATCGAGTTTAGCTGTGAAGCTAAATGAACAAGCGTCCGAAATCAAGGCAGACATCGCACAGAAGCTGGAAAAACAGTCAACCGAAATAAAAGCGGAGCTCAGTAGTCTCAACAGCCAAATTAAATGCGTCGAGGAGAAGGTATACCAGGTCGAGGAGAGAATCAACCTTGAGATCAGCCAGGTCAACCATGAGATGGAAAAAGTGAAAAAGGACTTGGAAGCAGCGAAGGCAGTAGTAACCGCCTCACCAGCCCCAATTATAACCGCAGCGCAAAGCTCATCTAGAAATGTGCAAGTACCAATATTCGATGGGCAAACGGTTTGGACTATTTACAAAACCCAGTTCGAAGCAGCCGCTAGGATAAATCACTGGAATGAGCAGGAACGAGCAACTGCATTGATTCTTGCTCTAAGAGGCCCAGCTGCCGAGCTGTTGCAGACGATCCCCGTTGAATTGCACTCAAACCCGAATGCTATAATGAATGCGCTCGACATGCGTTATGGAGACGATCATCTAAAGCAGATTTATCGGTCACAGCTAAGGCATCGAATGCAGAAGTCTGGTGAAACCCTACAGCAGCTAGCCCAAGACATTGAGCGACTGGCACTTTTGGCTTATCCAGCCTACGACCCAGAACATCGAGATGATGCAGCGACAGAGGCATTCATCAGCGCACTAAAGGACCCGGAATTGCAACAAGCCGTGCGTTTAGCTCAAAAGCAAACGGTTAAGGACGCATTGGCTTACAGTCTGAACTTTGAGGCAGCGAAAAATGTGACTCGTACCACTGCCCGGGTGCGTGAGGTAGTGACAGACGATTGCAGGTGTGAGCACGTGGAAATTGAGCGAGACCCGCATGTAAATGGTGCGCCTAGATGCTGGAATTGCGGAGAGAAGGGGCACCTGCAAAGAGACTGCAAGAAGCGAAGAAAACCGAGCTATTGTCCAGGGTGTGCAGCTAGGAGGAGATCCAGACCGAGTCAGGAGCCCAGAATGGAAGCCCTTCAAACAGAGGGGTCGGGAAACATGTAAGAGCCAACTTCGTGGGGCAGAGGTTGGCTAGGAGGATCGACGTCCCCAGCACCACCATCACCGTGTCAAGACTACATCGTGGAGAAGCGGACTTTTGCCTTGCGGGTCAAGTTAACGGAGAAAACTGCACCATAACAATCGACACTGGTGCAACCCGATCGATTATCTGACAAGACCTAGTTAGACAGCAACAACTTCACAAGGGCAGAATTTTCTCACTACGGACAGCTACGGGAGAAACTGCACCTGTTCATGGAGAGGTCAACCTCCGGATACAGTTGGGAGACCTTGTGTTCCGACACAATTTTCTGGTTGCGAATATTATGGATGACTGCATTCTCGGAATGGATTTTCTGCGACCACATGGAATCACGTTGGATTTGGGCAAACGTGTATTGAAATGGCAGAATGTCGAAGTACTGATGGAGGATCCCAGCGTCCAAATTCCCAAGATGAATGTAGTGGTATGTACTGACACTGATGTACCGAATTCTTCCGAAAGCATTGTATGGGCCAAGCTTGATGGTGATTCTGGAGACCACCGATCTTATCTGATAGAGCCAACGAAGACGTCCGCATTGCGCAGTTTGATTGTAGGACGAAGCCTTGTAAGATCTTTAAGGAACGGATATGTGCCGGTTAGAGTCCTTAACACCGCAGATTCAACCACGAGCATCAAAGCGGGAGAAGTCATCGGCAGCTGCCAGCCTGTTTCCACCATCACCTCTTTGGAAGCTACTCACGACCATCATTGCAAAAGGAGGCAAGACACAGACAAAGCCCGGGAATCAACGTCTGCAATATTGAAGCAGGTCAAATTGCCAGTGCAGCTATTCAAACGAGCCTCTGATCTGGTCACCAAGTACAGTGACATCTTCTCAACAAGCCCGGATGACCAAGGCCGAACGAGTCTTGTAACTCACGTCATAGATACACAGGGAGCCAAGCCAATTCGACAAGTACCAAGACGTCTCCCTATAGCCAAACAAGGAGAAGTGAGCGCGCTGATCTCGGACATGGAAAAACAAGGCGTTATTGAACCTTCTGTCAGTCCATGGGCCGCGCCTGTAGTTCTAGTGAAGAAAAAGGATGGTAGCACTCGTTTTTGTGTCGACTATAGGCAGCTTAACGACGTCACTAAGAAAGATAGTTACCCGCTTCCACGCATCGATGACATCATGGACACTTTAGCCGACGCAAAATGGTTTTCTACACTCGATCTCAAGAGTGGCTACTGGCAGGTAGAAATCGACAAGAAGGACCGAGAGAAGACCGCATTTTCAGTTGGAACCGGATTGTGGCAGTTTGTAGTGATGCCGTTTGGGCTTTGCAATGCTCCAGCCACTTTCGAACGCATGATGGAATACGTGCTACGTGGTCTAACCTGGAAAACCTACTTGGTGTACCTAGATGACATCATCGTCATCGGGAGAACGTTCGAAGAGCATGTGAGGAACTTAGAAGAGGTTTTCTCCCGACTGCGACTGGCAAATTTGAAACTTAGTCCCGACAAGTGTACCCTTTTTGCAGCTGAAGTAAAATACCTGGGACACGTCGTATCAGCAGACGGGGTCAAAACAGACCCTGAGAAGATTGAAGCCGTGAAAAGCTGGCCAACACCAAACAACAAGCGCCAACTACGAAGTTTCCTGGGTCTGGCAACCTACTATCGAAGATTCGTCAAAGACTTTGCCAAAATAGCTAAGTGTCTCCATCAGCTAACCGAGAAAAATCGTCCGTATGTCTGGAACGAACAATGCCAGACAGCCTTTGAGACCCTGAAGGAAAATCTGTATGAATCACCCGTGCTGGCGTATCCGAAACCCGGAAAAATGTTTGTAATTGACACTGATGCAAGCAACGGCGGTATTGGAGCTGTACTCTCCCAGCAGATCAATGGCGAAGAAAGAGTCCTCTCGTATTACAGTCGAGTTCTTTCTAAAAGTGAGAGGAACTACTGTGTGACCAGGAAGGAGCTATTGGCTATAATAAAGGCCACCAAGCAGTTCCACAAGTACCTATATGGCCAGAAATTTGTTCTTCGAACGGACCATGCATCGCTGAGATGGTTACTTAACTTCAAAAACCCCGAGGGACAAGTTGCGAGATGGATCGAAAGATTGCAGTCGTACGACCACGAAATCGTTCATCGAAAGGGCGGAGTTCATGGAAATGCTGACGCCCTATCTCGTCGCCCATGTCCAGCTAACTGCAAGCATTGCCGACGGATTGAGGAAAAGGAGCCACCCGTTGATCTGCAATTGATAACGGCTGAATTCGATGAAGGTTGGTCATCGGAGGAGATTCGAAATGCCCAGCTAGCCGATGAAGACATCGGACCATTGCTCGTATGGAAGGAGACGACTGGGCGACCTGAGTGGAAGGACGTTTCAACGCATGGCGCAACCCTTAAAAGCTATTGGGCACAATGGAACTCCCTTCAGGTGGAGGGTGGAGTACTCAAGCGGAAATGGGAAACGGCGGATGGCAGCTCCTATAGGATGCAAACTATACTACCCAAAAGCCGAATCCACGATGTGGTTAAGGAAATGCATGAAGGATCCTCGGGAGGCCATCTTGGTGTTAACAAAACCTTAGCGAAATTGCGGGAAAGGTTCTACTGGCTCCACGCTCGAGAAGACGTAGAGGACTGGTGTCGCAGATGCACAATTTGCGCTTCCGTCAAAGGTCCAAAACGACGACTGAGAGGACAAATGCAAACCTATAACGTGGGGGTACCTTTTGAAAGGATTGCTGTTGACATCGCTGGACCCTTTCCTGAATCTGAATGGGGAAATCGATACACGCTGGTTGTAGCCGATTATTTCAGCAAGTGGCCCAAGGTCTACCCCATTCCCAACCAGGAAGCAACTACTGTAGCCGAACAGCTAGTGTTAAATTGGGTCAGCAGGTACGGCGTGCCTTGTGAACTACATTCGGATCAAGGCCGAAACTTTGAGTCACTAGTTTTTAGCGAAATGTGCGGGCAGCTGGGAATACGGAAAACAAGGACAACACCGCTGCATCCCCAATCCGATGGAATGGTCGAACGTTTCAACGGCACGCTCAATAAACACCTTGCCGAAATGGTTGACGAGAACCAAAGGGACTGGGACCGACATATCCCACTATTTTTAATGGCGTTTAGAGCCGCTGAACATGCGTCGACGGGCCAAGCCCCAGCCAAAGTCATTTTTGGAAAGACTATTCGTTTGCCAGCCGATATAAAGTTCGGAACACCCCCTGAGAAACCCCAAACGGTCTCGGAGTACGCAAGTGATCTAAGACAACGGTTGAACCAGATACATCGGACAGTGCGAAAACACTTCGAATCGGCTACTGACCGCATGAAGACCAGGTATGATCTAAAGGCTAATTCTACTGGCTTCTAGCAAGATGACTTGGTGTGGCTATATAACCCACAACGGCGAAAGGGTAGGTCTCCAAAGTTGCAACATAATTGGGAGGGACCATACCGAGTTACAAAGCGAATCAACGACATCGTATACCGAATACAGGAACATCGTAAGCCGAGAGCTAAAATGAAAATCGTGCATCTGGACCGTCTTGCCCCATATTACACCCAGGGAGAATTGACTACAAATAGTGACACATCTTTTCGGGGCGAAAAGAACTGAGGTGGGGGTAGTGTTACATGTACAAATAATTACATGTACAAATAATTCTGCGAGCTACTGTCGCAATTGTTTTCATCATCATTGGGAACGTCAACAAATGAATTTACTCGAACCCACGAGAACCCAACAAGCATGATCAACATCTGCAAGTGACGTCACTCCATTCATTAATTTACTCGAACCTACCAGGTACCTCTCGGTAGAACATTCGCTAATGTACGAGAAATGGGTGAATAGGTAGAGACCCTATATAAAGGCGAGCTGAATGAATGGGGGGATGATCATTCATTCGACCGCGATAAAAACTTGCGATAGTGTGTGGAAAGCGAATTGAAAAGCGAACAAGTAATAGTGAGGTGATTTTGAGAAGACAATTGCGATATAAATTTATGGACAAGTGTAAAGTAGAATTTTAATAGTGACAATTAAAATTAGTGAAAGTGTTAACTGATTATTGTGCATTTTATTTAATTAAATAAACTCTTTTAACTTAAATTAAAAGACATTGCGTTTTCACTTTCCCGGAACGTTTAAATTATAGGCCGCGAACCAAAAAAAAACACGCGACAATATTATACTATATGTTATATTATTTCTCATTATATTCAATGATGCTTGCAATCGGATAAATAATGAAAAATATTTTTTTTAAAACAAATTAAAACTAGGTAAAGCGAACAGGTGTATTCACTTGAATCCTCGCCGAACGCCCGCTGAGGATGTGGGTAAATACACTGCAAATCGTCGGCTGTTGTTGAATGAAAGTTTTTATTTTAGTAAGGCCAGTGTTTCATCAACGGGTATAGTGATAAAAGTCGACAAGTTTCTGTCAATTTTAAAGAGGTTGTAGAGTTCGCTTGCTCATGGCTATTCTTTAATGCGTATTTATCGTCAAGGTGCGTGATATCAGCCATTATCGTTGCCAAGTTTCATGCTAATTGGTATGCAGGAGCTGGGCAGTAGTTGACGACAGGACGAATAGGAACCTCTTGAAAATTGACTGAAACTTGTCGACTTTTATCACTAGACATCACCAACCTCTATACGTCTATACCCGTTGATGAAACACTGGCCGTACTGAAAGAAAAACTTTCATTCAACTAGAGCCGACGATTTACAGATCAACTGCTCAATCTGATAAAAACCACAATCAAGCAGAACTATTTTAAGTTCAATAACAACACATACATTATCAAGGATGATCTGGGTATGGGACATCCAATGTCTTCAATAAATTCAGAAATATTCTACAATCTTTGGAAGAGGTTTTTGTACCCAAAATCGTCAAAAAGTTCAATGTAATATTTTACAGACGATATGTGGATGGCTGTTTCATTGTTTTTAACTCACAAGAAAATAAACAAGACGAACTACTTACCTATATGAATGAAATACATCCGAATATAAATTTTACTCTAGAAAAAGAAACAAATGGACAACTCAAATATATGAACCTAACCGTTATACGCTAACAAACAAGATTAGACTACAAAATATACAGAAAACCACCCACAACTGATCATACCATACACGAAATATCTAACCACCCCGCACAACATAAGCTAGCAGCGTACAGATCAATGGTGCAGGGGCTTCACTCCATCCCGATGACTCCTACTAGCTACTCCAACGAACTAAAGAACATTTACAGCTAATAATAACGGATACAAACAATGCGATATTGACAACCGACTGAAACTCATAAGACCGACCAACAGTGGAATTATAAAACTTCCTTACGAAATACAAACTTCAAACTGCATTCAAAACTAACAACAACATTGGAAACAAACTGAAACCAAAACTGAATGACATATAAATATTTGAGAACAACGGCATATATAAACTGACTTGCAAGGCCTGCGACATGGTATATATAGGAAGAACAACACGAAAACCTAAGACAAGATACAAAGAGCATTTACGATCTTTCTTACACAACAAGGCAGACTCCAATTATGCGGCACACCTGTAATGTGACGCCTACGCCCGGGAATCGAAGTGATTCCGATCCCGAACCCTTGCAACCGGCCAGATGGGTATGTCCTCGAAGAGCCAGCGGACTTCATCTGTCGTGCGGATATCGTTGCGCAGAAAATATTTCTTTTCTTTCCAAATATTTAGATCTGTGGATATAAATATTCGAAATATAAAATTAATCCAAACCCCGACACATTTCGAGACATATCCATTTGGCAATGCCCCCTCCACCGTGGTCATCGAAAAACTATGCCACTGGCGACAAATGGAGAGGCACATTGCCGCCATGTGGCGTGCCATTCCACACACATCTGTTTTGTCGGTGGTTGTCGGATTGACAGTCCGGCGCCACGAGAAAAAGGTACAGAAGGTGCGCGGTTGACTTCCGATGAGTGAGAGTGAAGATTGTTTGAGACCAAAGTGTTTCACTTGGTTAAATCTTCACTATACACAGAAAAGTGCGGTGACTTTTGACAGTTCGGTGGTAGAAAACAAAAATTGCGAGTGAATGTTGTCCAAAATTATTGTTTCATGGATGGTTTTGCACGAATAGCCTTCTGTATGGAAACAACGGTTATTCGTCACAGTTGGACGCATCTTTCGCTAGAATCTAGTAAGGGTAAAATCGGTGTGTTGTTGCATCTGCAAAGCGAGTGGTAATTTTCTATTCATTTTCAGAAAAAGGAAACGAAGATGCTCTTCGCATGCTTCAGTCGATTGCATCATCATCGATCACCTTGACTGACCGCCTTCCACATCATATCTGTCTACAATGCAACAATGAGTTACATGTGGCATACAACTTTAATTTGTGCTATGCAACTGACCTCACGAAGAATTTTACCAATATCAAAAGCAATACCAACACTGAAGGCGGAGAAAGTGTGGCTTATGGGAATGCTAATGGAGCTGAGGATGACCCAGGGGACCAAGGAAAATCACTGCCGAGCTCGGTGAGTAATTTTGACATGCGGTAATTATGAAAGAAAACGGAGTAAATTCTGAAAACATGATAATGAGAAATCATAGTAGAATATATCGGTTTCCCAAAAATATTCGTTAAATTTTAATTCCATTGTAACGCCCAAGTACTTAATAAGCTCTCCGTATGAAAATGATAAGAAAACAAAATAGAAGACTCGAATCGTTACTAAATGAGTGAAATACCTAATCACTGTTATTACGACAAATGAATAAAATTTTAATTATAAAGGAACAAAAGACGAAGGATAGAATCGTCAGTGATTCTTAGTTAAAAGAACGGCATCCGTAATTATGTTATGAATGAATTGTATATAATTAAAGCTTCTCTATGTACATAAGTTCACTTTGATTTGCTACGTGTTATTAATGCTAACTTATTTAAAATATATTTATGGTTTCAAAATGAGAGGAAACTAGATCGTGTGCACCTTTGCTAATTACTTCCGACAAATTTCAATTATTCTCTTGTTTTGAATTGAAAATATTTAATCAAGTGATTTGATGAAATTCGGGCTTCCACTGGGTCTGATCTATGAAATTTTCTTTTGAATGTAAAACGTGTTCAGTTTCTTCTCTTTTAGTTGTTTACATTTATAGTTTCGTCATACATATTCTTCATTAAACTTACTTTAGTATGCCAAGTTCGGAATAATAAAACGCAAAATAACTTAAAAACCTAAAATAAATTTAAAAACTCAAGTTGTCTATGATTTCAAAACAAGATTTAATTAATCAGAAAGTAAATTGGAGGTATTTCATCTGAAAATTAAATATTTCTATCACATCTACGTTAACTCGTAACTAAATAACCTTCGAGATTAACCTGCAAATCGTCAACTTAATAAACAACACATTTACAATGGCTAATTAACATTCTTTATGCTATCGTCAACTAAACTGCAAACAGAATTAACAGCACATCGCAAATAATAAATACCAACGGACAAATGGATTATATTCAATCAGTGAAATCAATTTTATAGGAATTTTTATTAAAACATATGTACTGGTATCTTACTCAAAGAAACAACAATTTTTTTTTACACAAATTCAAATGTAAGATCATGGTAGTGAATAGTTGTAAAGATTCTAAAAAGAGCATAAAGGCTAGCAAATTTAAAACTGAACGAAATAGAACTTTGAATAAGTTAGGAATGATATTTGATTAAGTTACAAACGTACATTTAATTTTAGTCGTAGGCTTAGTATTGAATCAATTTATTTCAATTTCGAATTCGTCAATGTCTTATAATGCACTATTCATATTACGATATCTTGAGAAATTCAGTTCAATGTATTGTATTGTACTTAGATTAAATTAAGGCAAGTTGGTTTTTTGCGCTTCTTGAAAATACTTATTTTATGTAAGAAACTCCTTCGATATTTTGGAAACTATAAATTTAAACTTATCTTTAATCTTTCCTTTTTTTATCCTAGTGAAATTTTCATTCTTGGTGACTATCAAATTTTTAGTTTCTATTCTTCGGAGTCTGTTTTTCCTCACCAATTCATTTCAAGCAAACGTTTTAGTGTTGCACTTATCATTCATATTCTCCTAATACCGTATCGTTTTTTCAGTTAATCGAATTCGGATATTACTAGACTTATATTGCTGTCTGTGGTTGCATTGAATTTAGATTTCAATTGATATATATCGGAATAAGATACATTTTTAAATTAAAGTTAGATTGAATATTATTTGAATCTTATGTTGAATATATATTCAATATTTAAAAGAATAGTATCAATAAAACTTTATATGTGGTGTTATTATTTCTTACGCTTACATTATTTGCCACTAAATTCATCTTGAATAATCCCCAAAAATAATCAAAATAAACAACAAAGCAATATAAATCAATATAAAAATTTTACTGCTAGGTTATAATATAATTATTTTAAATGATTAATGTAATTTAGATTACTATTTAAATCGTGCCAATAAGGATTTAATTTAAATCCCTGACCAGTAACATTGATTGATATTTGATGACAACTACGGAAAGAAAGTATATTAGTTATATATTGTACAATATAATGGAATCTTATTATACATTACATTGAAGTATTTTCATACAAGTATCTTAAGAAGGACAGTATAATATTTTGTAAGACGGTGGTTTCTTCAAAAAAACAAAGAAACTCTGAATTGCCGTAATTCATTGTTCCAAATGCTGGTCAAAAGCTGGCGAAATCTCCTTGATACGGCTATAAATATAACTTAATTAAGCAAATAAATTAATATAATTTGGTTGTGCAGAGAATATTATACAAAAACAGTGTAATTAGTATTCACTTCACTCATTGATACAATTTATAAGGTTTATACGAACTTAAGCTCTAAATATAATTTTAGCAACATTGATCAGTTCGATTAGTTTAAAACGATAAGAATGTTTTCAGTTTCATGGCAGTTAGCAAATAGAATTTAAGGAAAAAAATGTACATTATATAAGAACAAAACGAAAGGTATTTGTCCAACCAAATAATATTGAATGGCCATAACACTTGAATTTTAATCGCCGTATATCCCATTAAATTTTCAAATTACCGAAAAATATTCGAATTCGAAATAAATTGTATGACTTTCTTAAGTCTATAAACTTTATTAATCCTTGATCACTAAAATTATTAACCTCTGATAATACCTACGGATAGATCTTTTATATGTAATGTATTGGGCGATATAGTATACTCTTGAATTTAAATATTGTTCTATAATTAGCTTAAGTAAAAGACATTAGTTATTGTTTGAATGAAAATCTCTGAAAAAAAAGTAAACATGAAGTATTAACGAAGCCATAAGCCTTTCCGTTCCGCATGCTCTTTCTTTTGCAGCGGAAGTGATGACCGAGGGTAAGTATGTCTTGAAGAGGGTTAGGTTTTAATAATCTGCGGATGATTGATTTCTAGTCGGTTACGGTCCGCGGTACCCTTGTTTGCGCTCGTTTTTTTTTCTTAGAGTAGGTTATTTTAGACTTGAGGTAGTTTAGCTTATTTTCTGGTACCGCGTCGGTGATTCGGTAACGCGCCTATGGTGATTTTGTAGTGTTTTGATTTGAGATCTGTGGAGAGATCACATCCAGAACTAACGTAACGTAGGTTTCCCGTTCTGGATGAGTATTGGTTGACGCGTTTGGAAATCGGGCATGTGAACCGGTGGCTGAGTTAAGTAACTCGGACTTAGTCTGCTCGCGTAAGACCCGCGACCGAAACTCCTCTCCGAACTAGCTAGCCTACAAGCAGCCACCACGGAGTAGACTAAGTGTGACCGGACTTGTTGACCTGAAGGGTACAGTCCGTTGTCATTTCCAAGACTGTACGTCTCGAACCGATGAGAGGTCGGTTCTGCTTGCGATCGAACGAGACGAAGTAGGAAACCGTTACACACCTACAAAACCATGCACATGAGCCTGACGCAATGACAAACTCTATGAAATTGCTACACAAACAAAACAAAGGACTGAGAGTTATGAACGAACAACTTGTTACAAATCCCGACGCAATTTTCTCAGTAGTAGACCACACTCTTGTGCAGAAATGGAAACGAGATGAAATAGAATATACGGACATCCAACAAGCAAAAAAAAAAACAAAAACCTAATATCCCTCTACCTGGCCTAATTTAGTACTTGACGTAATTTACTACCTGACGCAATTACCCATCCACTTAACTCATCCTACGACTATATAAAGTCATTCCCTTCAACACATCCTTTAGACAATGAAGATGACTCGAAGTAGTCGAAACACGTCTGCTCACGCAACAAAGCAAGGCCCGACGGCTTTTAAAGAAAAAAAAAAATAGATCTCAATTTGTTGAAGTCGAAATGGTTTAGAAAGTAGTTCCCAAGATTGAACATCGAAACAACATGGGAGTATATAAAACACCAACCATCGCAAGGTCTTCTCACATGCGTCAACAATATTTATCGGCGATTTTTGAACTACAACCATCCCTCGTTGGCTTTGTTGAAATTACACCTGAAGAATGTCCGGAACTTAATCCGTTCATCCTTCAGGAGTGAAGTCAGCAATTAATGGGCGGAAAAACTGAGATGCATAAGCCCACAGGACCCAGATGCCATTTTCATGAAGGTGAGTACCTAACTCCGTAAGAAGTCTCGATTGAAGGTATCAAATCTTGGAATCTCTAGTGACGAGATAAATCTTTTCCATAGGGCTGGTATCGAAATTGATAGTACGACTCTGGATAGAAATGGAAACAGGATTGTATATGATGGATTATAGAATCTAACGACAATGCACGACTTCAAGACCTTGAATGGTCTACAGCAGGGAACAGTTACCGTGCCTCTTTTTTCTCAACATTCATTACCAAGCTATTGAACGTCTCACCACCGTGATCATTGGTAGCGTTTGCTAGTGATCGATCGAAAAAGTACAATAGTTTAGAGTTTAGAGTTTTGATGATGTGCAGCTCTACATCAACGATTGGCGAATGAAAATCAATGAGCAGAAGTGCGAAACAATTTTTTTTCGGACAAGGCTGCAGGGGGCTATTCAAGATCTGAAACGTAAGTGGAAAGATTTCCACAGTATGGCTGGTGAGGTCTAGTTTATACATAAATCTTTTGTTCGATGCCTTCGTGTTCATTTCGCTCAGTATCTGTACTATATTGAACATTGTAATAAACATAAGCAGTTGAGCAGCCCCGTGGTGATCAGGAGTGGCTGCTCCTGAAGAGATAAGGTGGTCACCCCGTAGAAACTGCTTAGTTTGTTTTACTAGTGTAAAGTAAACTACATCCGTCAAGTTTCCATCCTTTGGACAGAGGTGACTGGTTCACTTCAGCCACTTTAACATCTTTAGGTTTGACATTCCCCTTGTAATGCAACGACCTTCTTCGGAGAAAGTAACTGTTGCTTTTTGTGTAATGTTTGCGTTTGTCTCAAGCCTCCGTGTCCGCTAACTTTAACGAGGCAAACAAATATTTAATTACTGTAGAGTAGCTTAATTGACGCCTAATAGAACTATTCTAAAGATAATAAAAAGTGATCGGTACGTCTTGTAGAGTAGAGTACGCGTGATAAGTATTTTGTAGTGTAGCTTCGTGGCTCGACAAGAACCCGCCTCATATGATCCCGCAAATGCTGGTCGTCAAGCACGCGTACGCGGTCGTTAAGCGAAGCTAGTTAGCTGAGCTCGGTGTTGTTTATAGCTCGCTGACACTTGTGCCAGACCATCGGCACCCGTGTCCTACACGGGCATTTCGAAATTCATTACAACATGTCAAAATCATGCTCAGTAAGGCACTCAAAGTAGTTATGGCCCTACGAAGACTCTTTCATTCCAGAAACATTGATCAAAAGATCAAAATTGTCTGTTACAAGACCCTGGTTGGACCAGGTTTGGCATATGAATGTCAGATCTGGTACAACCAGAGTACTAGTACTATGGAAAGATTAAGAGTTTTTGAGTGGAAATGTCTTTGTGCATGTACTGGTTTGTACAAGAAGCCTGTGATAGCTTGTAAGCACTACATATCGAATAGAAAAATTTATCAAACTGTAAAGTGACAAAAGTCGATATCTTCATATTGAAACTTCTTTGGAATCATATTGCAAGATCTGTAACTGTGAGTGGAGCCCCCTAGATTTTACAGCTGTTCCATCCTACAGACGGATATATTGTGACTTGTCTCGATATTGGCTTCGTCCCTCCAGAAGCATTCGCGTATCTGGACACGAATCGATATGTTTCTGATTCTGACGGGGTCCTAATCATATATCCCATATATAGATGGGCCACCGATGAGAAGATAAAATATCCTCGGAATATGAGTTCACAAGACCAACAATTCGACGGAGATACTAGTTTGCTAGATTCGTTAAAGCTGGTCCAGCTGCAACGGAGCAATCTAGGTATTGGTGGCTGAATGACAATGTCTGAATTATTCGTAGTGTTTATTTTGTGTTTTTCGTTACTTAGTTTTTGAGTTTCAGCTCATTATTGCCACATTTAGTGTTGTTGTTTATTTGTGTTTTAAAAATTAGGGATATATTTCAGTATAAGATAAAATTTTCTGATTGAATTTTATCAAAAAAATACCTCAAATACACAAAATATCACACTTGGTGAATGCAGTATCGAGAATTTTAGCGAATTCGTGTATTTAGGCGCCAAAATAAGGAAAACGGGTAATGAAAGAGACGAAATATTTTATTCAGTATTGATGATCTTGAAGACCAGCTGCATATACAGGAAAACAAAGCTCCAAGTATACAAATCTATGATAAGACCTGTGTTATGCTATGGGTGTGAAACATGGACCCTAACGCAAGCATCCGCAAATATATTGAATGCCTTTGAGCGACGGGTCCTGAGGCGAATAATCGGAGCGAAGCTAGATGAACCGGAGGTCTCAAGGATTGTAAGACTGCCGTAGCTGCTGTAGTAATCGAGGAGTTATGTCTCAAAAAAAAAAACCAGCGCAGCAACCACAAGAACAGGCACAGCCAACACTACTGTTACAAGACACACAACAGAAACAATTGCAAACAGTAGAGCAACAACAAATGCTTCAGGCACAGCAAATGCAACAAATGCAACAGATGCAATCGTTTGGGAAATTGGCTAAGCGGTAAAATGAAAGTGTTTCACGCTCTATCTATTGTGCATATACTCGTATGAGTGTCCAGCGTACGTGCTAAGAAGGATTCATTGTTGATTCTCGTTCACAACGCGGGTAGCAAACTATTTTCTAAAATTAAAACGAATAAAAATGATAAAATGATTATTAATAATAACAGTATCATTCAATATTAAGGTCATAAAGTTTTATTGTAGACAAAAAATGATTTCCTCCCTTTTAATGATATTCAAACAGTGCAAAGTTTAGCGGAATTAATCAAAACACAACAAATTGAAGCAAATAATGACGCCACTTTACAAACAAACGAAATCGCTGAAAACCAGAGATATATATGTATTTTTAAATTAAACATATAGCACACCAACAATACAAATAAAAGAAAATCCCATTTGTCGAATAAATTATTTATACAAGAAACTATTTTCCTATTCAAATACATTTTAAGTTGTCTCCAAAGCCTATGGTATTCTGTTTGATTGCAGAACTCGATATCGAATTCAGACAAGTAGTTTTTATTGCATATGCCTGCAATAGAATATCGGCACCAATACACTTGTTCGGTAAATAGTTCGAAACTTGTTTCATGTTATACAGAGTATGAAATTGAATGCAAGTGGTTACTGGCTACGATCCTAGCTAGTCAAAGAACCGTTTGGGTCAACCAACTGAGCAATTAAAGAAATTTCTGGGGAGTTCAAATTAGGCTTAGGAACAATCAATTACGAACCGCAATATCTCTATTGTTCTGTGATATTTTTTACTTGGGCATTTTATATTATGCGGTGTTTTATCATTAAAAGGAAAAATTGATTATTAACCAAAGTAGATAAATAACTGGCGAAGGGGGTGCTAGTTGAGCAGTCGTTGAAGTCGGTCGGGTTTCGGTTCCGCCTAAGATTGTGCATAACTTTGCACTTGATATCCGTCGGAGTAGCCGCCATGTAACGGGAAATCATTTAAGCTTATCCCATAGGAAGTGCTTTAATGTTTGTTGTAAAATTTTTGTACGTGGAATGATATATTGGCAAGCGACGTGGAAATTACTTTGAATAACAGCCCGAGTGCAAAACTAGTGATTGGAATAATAAAAAGTGTTTTGAGAATAAAATATTAAGTGCAAGATCTTTTTTTGAATTTTATCCGAGTGATATGAAATTTTATTGCGGTCTGATTTGAGTTCAATTTTGAATGTTTCTAAATAAAACAAGTGTTGACCGTTTTCATCGAGATTTCTTGTGACAGTTTAATATAACAGTGTGCCACTGTGGTTGATATCTATCTTAACCCAAAGTTAAACGTTTCCCTTCCTCGCCTGCTCAACGTTTGCGGGAAATTCGCAATACCTTTGGGAAGTTTTGAAAAATGATGACACAGCTGGGAACCGAATCCCATGGCTGGTATACGAAATTTATCCCCAATTTCAGTAATACTTATACGAATCGCAGTGCGATCGTCAAAAGCTAACCGCCAGGTTCTATAAAACGGAACTGTCAAAACTACATCCTTCCGCTACAACGGCCGGTAATTAGTAGTTGGACAATTTATTCGATTCACATTTGATTTGTTCACTTGATCAGAATCAACCATAAGGGATTGAGAGTTGAGTTACGGTGTTTTGAAGTGGATTTTACGCGTGGGAAATTGCAATTTTGAATTGTTTAAACATCAAACAGCGATACAGTGCAATAATTTACACGGCCCTAATTTTTAATTGATTGAAAATGTGTGACTTTCCTAGCATTTCGGTTAATTAATTTCCCCGTGAACCTAAACTAGCCAAAAGCAATTTTGTAGCATTTTTCCACTTATTCGTGTATTGTGCAGCACGTTTCCTATTTCACACGCGTTTGTGCATTTTGATCGGCGCCAAAAGATTTGCCGTCTTTCCTACACTCGAATTTCGAAGTGTTTATGTTTCGTGTGGGTGCAAAAATAGAGCCACGTGCATCTTATTGGATTTGATTCTAACCTGGCGTGTCCGAGAGAAAGGAGGATATTTTTGCGTAGTATTTAGTAATCGAGGAAAAATAATTTTTTTTTATAAACCGCATTGAAAACGACCTAAATAAATTTTAAATTTAAAAAAAAAAGTAATGAACGTTTCAGAGGACCCCCGCATTCTTCATCGAGCGCTCGGAGGACCATGCGGGTGAGTACCCTTTTTGGTATATATATATTTATTGCATGTAAAATTTATTTGCGAAATTTTGAGGTTCGTTTTTTGTTAGAGTAAATGAATCTTACACAAGAGAACGACGCAATTATTTATCTGTGAAGTATGCTGAACACTGAAAATATTAAAGTAAAGCTGAATAGTAATGAAGAATTGTTAATCGTCGAGTTATGTTTATAGAATTGTTGATAATATCTAAATAATAATGTTTGAGTAAATAACAATTTTGGTCTTTCCTTTCCGATCACTCTGACCGGGTATAGGACCCGGTACGGTGGCAGGCTGCCCCCTAAAACCATGAGCCAGCCGCCGGGTGCAATTTAAGCATTTTTTTTTCTTTGTTTCAGGTGATATCGCGGGTTGAGTGGCCCAAGCAGAGTGCCTCTTTATGGCATAGAGTTATGCATTCAAATTGTATAATTCTTTGGCATAAATTGGTCACCGGGGTACTCCCCTTCTGATGGGAAAGTTCATGCAATTTAAGTTGTATGAGTTTTCCACTCAGAAGAGGAATACCTGGCCACTGCAACAGAATATATATGGATTTATTCCGGTTGGGTGGGTGCGAAGGGGCTCCACCATCACCCGTTTGCCCCTCTTTCATTTGTGGGACATGAACTTCGTCGGGTAATGATGAGGTTACCCCAAGTCCGCCTTTCTTTTCAGGTTCCACTTGTTCTCGTAACAAGCTCTAATTCCCTCTGTGGAGTTATCTACAATTTTTGCGACTTCGGTTGCCCCTGGATCTCCAGCAGTCAAATTCGTGAGTGCGAAATTTTTTTGTAGTGGGTCCTCGTGCTGGGGAAATGAACCCGCCCCACGACACCGCAATGCTAGCCTGCCAGCGCATTCACGCGTCTCCAGACGAGGGCATTCTCGGCAGATACCGACACCTTCTTCTGCCGAGGCTGCAGACCATCGCTGCAGTCCTTCACGGACTTATTGAAACTCCTTATTCACTACACTGGAATGAGCTGGACACATGAATCGTATGGACGAACAACGGATACCCAAGAAGGTATTCGTTGGGAGAACTGAAGGCCGGTGGCCAGTGGGGAAACCGAGGAAACGCTGGTCTAACTCGGTCGACGAAGACAGTTCATCGCTGCTCAGATTTCGGAATCGGAAGACGCGGTCAACGGACCGAGACAATTGGAGGCGCTGTTTG
Source organism: Odontomyia ornata (assembly GCA_963969285.1). Lineage (NCBI taxonomy): Eukaryota > Metazoa > Arthropoda > Insecta > Diptera > Stratiomyidae > Odontomyia > Odontomyia ornata. The sequence continues at coordinate 149,039,071 of OZ017739.1, forward strand.
CAGGAGGCGGAGGTCCGAAAGGGGCTGTAGTGCTAAGAAGAAGAAGAAGAAGAATTTTATTAGAACTAGGTTGTAACAATTAGGCGCAGGATAAAAGTTCACTGTTGTGTTGCAGTTATAAATAATTTTTGAACAGTGTGGGTTTGTTTATTCTGCTTTTTTCTAATTGAATCATAAAATATGCAATAATTTTAATTTGCTATTGTTTTTTAGGGTCTTGTACTAAAATACAAAACGCTATTGCAATCACGATCTGTGTCCATCTGTCCCTCCGTCCGTCCGTCTGTAGGTCACAGCAGTTTTTCTCGGAATCTATAGAAGCTGCTGGCATGAAAGCCATGAGTTCAGAAGTGGTGACTTCTTGAAAGTTTTGGGGTGGAAAATTTATTCAAAAGGGTTTAAGGGGGGCCTCCCCCTAAATAGAGGTGATCCTTCAACATTTTTTTCACCATTGGTAGTCGATGTCATTGGAAAGGTATAAATGAGATCTTTTCAAAACAAGTCTTAAAATTGCCTTATCAGTACCGTGGGGCAGGGGAAAGGGAAACGTACAAACTTTTTGCGTACCCAGCTTTGCGATTGGACACCTTTCATCCGAAAAATCTGAAAAAATCATGAATGTAGGCCTTTATGAGTACAACAACAACAAATACGTGAGAAGTCGAAATTCACTCAACTTTGTTAGTAGTAGTATGATTTATCGATTTTACATTTTCTTGAATCTTAACGGTACCTTTAAATTCAATAAAATTCAGCACACAAATGGCTATTTATAAGATTGGCCTGTCCTGAAAGTTTCACAAAAATCAAATGGTATATAACGAAGTTATGGCAGTTTGAATATTCCTGTGTTACTGTGGAACAATATGCGCTGTTTTTGTATGGAAAAATATGGCTACGAAACAATATGCGCTTTTTACCGACTTAGGCACTACAGGCTTGCTAGGATTTGCATGAAAGTTTCAGGAATGATAGGCATCATGAATTGGTTCAGCTAGTGGTATCAGTAAAACAAAATAGTGGCTGTTTTAAATGCGAGGATTGAATAATATTGAGTTATTTTTCCCCAACTTTAACTTTTAAGGTACATGCTATTAACACATGATTCAATTTAATGAATGACTAAAGATGAGTACCTACAATTAATACTCATAGGTGGAACAAGTGGAGGAGGCAGGAGAGAGCGCCTAACAGAAGGGCTTTGTAATCATTCTAGCCTTCGGAAAAAAATTTCTGATGCCACGAATCGATGATTTGAATTGTTCACCCAATACTTGTTTAAGAAATCGTTCAAATTCATCCAAACAATGCAGAGTTTCGTTCATAATTTTCTGAATGCGCAGCTAATTGAACATATTCAAGTAAATCATTATTCCTTAAATTTTCATGAAAATCCCAAGAAAATAAGGGTGCCTTGGTCCATTTGAAATATATACCAACTATCAACATGTGTTATTGTTTTGGTAATTCCATACAAATTGAAATTATGATAACTCACTTGATTTTGATTTGATTTCCATGGAATTTGGTAGGCATAAGGGCCTTACATCAGCCTACATAAATGCAAAACTTTAAGAAGTTTAAGACACCGTTTCGAAATCTGGGGGAAAATTTAAAATCTACAAATCATAGTATTATTAACAGAGTTGAGTCAATTTTTAGTTTCTGAGGTATTTGTTGCCTTTGGACTCATAAAGACCGACCTTCGTGATTTTTTCAGATTTTCAGCTCAAATTTGTAAAGCACGTAATTTTTGTGGATTCGTTCAGAACTTTACCTTTGATTTCTGGAACAAAACGTTCAACCTATCAAATGAAAATTCCAAAGCTAAGCAGCACCAGCAGTTTTTATGTCTATTTGCATAGAAAACGAAATTTGAAAGAATATTTCAAGCTCAAGATATTTTGCTAATTAAATTAAATTATTTAAAAAACACAAATAATTGAACTTAGTCTTATTATCGTGCAGTATTTAATTTGTAAGTGTACTACAAAAATTGATGAATGTATATTATGGAAATGTATTAATTGAAACATTTGATCAAAGTTGAAGATTTTAAGAGAGATTGTTAGATTAGAAAACAAGTGAAAAAAATAATACAAACAGTCAATACCAATAAAAATGTTGATCGAAATATTTTGGTTGGATGACCGGTGAGCCTGCATTATGTAAACCTAATTGGTGAATAACGTAATTTATGCTTGAATTCACAAAATTTTGCTAAACGAAAGAAAAAAAAAGATGCAAACAAATTAAACCATTTGCACCAAGTGCCAAAAGAGAAAAAAATTGTTGAAAAACAAAATTGCGTAACATATATGCAAAGTAAATGCAATGTGATTTATTACCTATCTTAATCATAGAATCTCACTTTTCTCATTTGTCAGGCTTGGGCTGATGCTGCCGGCGACACAATTTTGCAACAGAACGTTTTTAGGTCTTTGTGAAAATTTTTTTTACAAAGACCTGCTAGTTTCGCGACCTGTCTGTCCATCTGTCCGTCCATCTGTCCGTGCGTCACAGCTGATTTTGTAGTGAATTAACAAAGTTTCAACAGTCCGTAAAGAACTGCAGCGATGTTCTGCTGCCTCGGCAGAAGAAGATGAAGATATCTGCCGAGAATGCCTTCGTCTAGGGACGCGTGAATGCGCTGGCAGGCTAGCATTGCGGTGTCGTGGGGCGGGTTCATTTCCCCAGCACGAGGACCCACTACAAAAAAATTTCGCACTCACACGAGGCGACCGAAGTCGCAAAAAGTGTAGGTAACTACACCGAGAGAAAAAGCACTTGTTCCGAGAACAAGTGAAACCCGAAAAAAGGGGCGGACTTGGGGTAACCTCGTCGTTACCCGACGAAGCTCATGGTCCACAAATGAAAGAATGGCTACCGGGTGGTGATGGAGCCCCTTCGCACCCACCCAACCGGAATTAAATCCATATTTTGTTGCAGTGGCCAGGTATTCCTCTTCTGAGTGGAAAACTCATACAACTTGACTTGTATAAACTTTCCCATCAGAAGGGGAGTACCCCGGTGACCAATTTACGCCATAGAGTTCTACAATTCGATTGCATAACGCTATGCCATAAAGAAGCACTCTGCTTGGGCCACTCAACCCGCGATATCACCTGAAACAAAGAAAAAAAAGGATTAAATTGTACCCGGCGGCTGGCTCATGTTTTTAGGGGGCAGCCTGCCACCTTACCGGGTCCTATACCCGGTCAGAGTTATCGGAAAGGAAAGACCGATTTCATTTGTAAGTTACAAATTCATTTGTATTTTTATTCACGCAATAATTTCAAGATTGAAGATCGATACAAAAATTCTCAAGCACAAGCAATATCAAGTTTGAATTCGATCGTAATGATTTACACTACTAATTAATCTAATCTTCTTCTGTTACTATTTTAACATCGATGTAAAGAATTAAAGGGGAACAAGGGAACAAATGTGATTCTATTAATGTCGATGTAAGAGATTCATTTCCTCTATTCATAAAGTATGTCACACCCCGTCCCTATGAATTTTTGTAGAGTTTCCAAAGCCCATTATTGTATGTAGAGGTAAAGTAAAGTGCATATAAGATTTGAAATATGTATAAAAACATTACATGTATATAAAAAATTTGAAACGTCTGTCAAAAAAATTTTAAATCATTCAAAAAAGTACTTACCCAGCCTTCCCGACGACGAGCGCTCGTTGACGAGGTGGGGTGCGTTAGTCCTGGCTTTCAAACTGAACATTTACAGATATATTAATTAAGTACTGGGCTTGGGACACTCACAAAAAAAATTATGATAATCCTCTACGTTACAATAATTGGCAGAGCAAGTTACATCAGAATCACCAGATACGGTCACTAAACAATTACCAGCATATGTTGATAACGAAACAGCCTTGACATCAAAATATTCCGTGAAGTCAATTTTCGCAAGTAACGGTCCACACAACAAAATAAAATATGCCAAGTCAGCGAGAATTTTTCCCATAGAATCGATGTTCCAATTGCCAGAATAACATTAATCACAGGTCCGTCTGGAGGCGAGTTGCGAGTTATGTCAACTAAAAAGCAGCCAAAGTAACGGTAAACCGCAAAGATTCCACAAATAACACGTCCCAAACACATGAAAAAGGAAACAATCGCAAACGAGTTTTCTTCTTCCTTTCTTATCGCCGCGATGAAGTGCACTTGTAGCAATAATTGCACTCGAACCCAATCAAATAATCCTTTTCCCAGAACCACAACATTATATATCAGCACTCTACACGGTCTTTGCACGCATTCGATCCTTAATTTGCATATAGGAAGTAAATTCGTTAGAGTCGATTAATTTTGTTTATTATTAACACAAAACAGGGCAAACAAGAAGTTACGGTATATTACTCGGGTCAAAGTGGCGCGCACAGAACAATTGCATAATGTTCTTTTAATGCGCGTGAATCACTAAATGACTTATCATATATATCGTAAGAATATGCATGGAAATCAGTTTGTAAAATCCAATGTTCTTTCAGAGTTACTGTTCCTTTAAACACGATATACTTCCAATGTATCCATCAACCGCTCAGTTCGAGTGTCAGAATTCCCGCAATTTTTCATTCGCAACCGCGTGTTCATTAGGCAGCAGGGCACCGTAAAGACGGAATAACGGCGAAATGGCAACAGATCGAGGGAGTTACGGCAAAAACGCACAATAAGGGGGAATCATCCACGCCAAAGTTAGGAAAATCAAGTACACACTTTTTGCTTGCAACACAAACAATGGGACTCAAATCGAAAAACTGGTAACGCGTCGCATTCTGATGAAATTCAAACGGTCGCGTAGGAGATGCAGGAATTCTTCGCGTTTCACATTCCATTTAACTTTGCATGATGGCTCCCGCTCGTTCCATCTGCCTTGTTTTTCTCAAACCGAACCTCGCTGCTTGACGATCTGAAGTCGACCCCCCGGTGCAAGTTCTTAAGGTGCAAAGCAAACGTGCAAGCTAAAAGGAATTCATGAGGTGATAGCGCTAACAGTGACACGTAACCGGTTTCGAGTATCTCTTGAGTGCATTTTTGTTTTGTTCTCGTCGAGATAGCGTGCGGTAATCGTTCGTCTGTCGTTTGACTCAACGTGGTAATTGCCAGTGCAATAAGATAATCGTTCATTTCGCCGGCAGATATTGCATAAAAGCAAAAACGTGGAATACATTGCCCCAAGCTCAGTGAAATTGGGAATCTTTAAGAGCTGCGTTTCCTGAAAGTGCTATAAAACCATAACTATACCATTAAGAGCGCTAAACTGGAGTGTTGGGAATGCGGTTAGAAAATTAACGATCACATTCCATCCAATGATGCTCATCTCATCGAGATAATTTAATAGTTTTGGCGTGCACTTTCAGCATTATTCTATTAACATTTTTAATATCTACTCTGGGTCGCACCTTGTTCTTGCCGTCGCGTGATTGTTGACTGATAATTTGTCATTTTAATGCGATTTTTATCAGTTAATAAGTTGAATTTGATGCTAATACTCGTAAGCTAATGTTTGTTGAAGTCAACGAGCGGCTAGTCAAGTTTGCGGTATCAATAAAAAAAGATTGAAATTTTCGAAATCAGAAAAGCGTAAACGTAAATAATGCTGAATTGAATGATGATTCAAAGAATGGATTTCGAGAGCTGCGCAGAGGAAGTCGCAGCAAGGCGGATCGCAATGTTGAAGAGGCCAGACCATTCAAAAGAAGCTTTGAATCACGGCAAAATCAGTCAGCTGGAAATATGCCGGGAGCGAATCAAAATACTCAACAAGGAACAGAGACAAAAGGAGCCTATGCAGCATTAATGTCGCGTTTGGAAATGCCTAAAAAGGCTCGATTGCCGTTTTTAGTTGCCACTATCTTATGTTTCATATTTCTTATAATAATCATCTGCCTAGTTGCATTGTGGCCTAGAATACCATATTATATGACAGCTAGTGATTGCATCGATAAAGAGTATTTGGATGCAATCCAACAGATGCTGATATGGGCTAATCTGGCTGTCGATCCCTGTCAAGATCCTTACAAATGGGCATGTGGCAAGTTCGAAACATATTTTTTATGGCTATAACGAAGGAGAATGGAATTTTAAGACATATCACGAGTATAAAGAAATTCTTCAGTTGGACCAATTTATTTCTCAACTTCCATCGTCAGGCATGTCATATTCGGCACCATCGTTTCTAAAGAGACTCTACAAGTCTTGTCGGGACTATAAGAAAAAACTTTGATTCATTTGCAACCAATGTACGGATCGTTTCCGTTCTTTAAAATTTCGGTGGAAAACAGAGTATCCCATCCTTATGGCAAGATTATCACAATAGATGAAGGAGAAGTGGGACTGCCTCATAAAACAATCACAGCTGCTGTATGTATTGAAATTTGAGGATATTTCAATTAAAGTCCACATTAATTTGCTGTGAATCACGTAAAAATTAATTGGTACCTGCTCGATTACTACAATTTCCTCTGAAACTATAGAAGCTAGAATGCTCAAACTTTGTGAAAAGATCAGAAGTGATGGCCTCTCGAAAGTTAAGGTCTTAAAAAACATTTAAAAAATGCTTAAGGGGGGTCCCCCCTAATAACGAATTAGACCTTAAAATTTTTTTTTAATCCCAGGTAGTCGAGTGGGGTATCAAACGAAAGGTCTTTATTAAAGCTTTTAGAATCTGAAATAAGAAAATAATTTTATGAATTAGGGGGTCCAGGGGAACGCAAAATGTACTAAAAATTTAACGGTGGCTGAAATATGTAATTAAGCGTAATCCATTTAAAGAACTGCGACCGAAATCCTCTCCAAACTAGCTGGCCGACAAGCAGCACACGGAAAATAGATTACGGGTGCACAAACTGGTTGACCGATTGGTACCGTTCGTTGACAAGACTCAGACTTCACGTCTAGAACCGATGAGAGGTCAGTTCCGAATTCGTTCGTACGAGTTTAGACGGAAAATCATTACATCCTGATGAAATGACTTATTTTTAAGATTCTGAAAGTGCTAACACCTTTCATCCGATATCCCACTCGACTACATTTAATGAAAAAATTTGTTAAGGGCCAACCTTAAAAAAATTTGGTATATTTGATGACCTAAACTATTTAGAGACCACTACCTCTGACCTTTTCACAAAGTTTGAGTTCTGTAGCATCTATAGTTTCGGAAGAAATTTCTTATGACGCACGGACAGATGGAACGACGGACTGACGGCAAACTAGTAGGTTTTAGCAAAATTTCTTTCAAAAAGCCCAAAAAATCATGGAACTAGATCCAATAATGAATAACTTAAGAGGCTAAAATTCGTTGAACTCTTCTAATAGCAGTAGGATTTAACATTTTTGTCAGTAAAACCGTATCAGTATCATTAAATTAAATCAGCCATTTAAGTAGTTCTTCAAAACATCATTTTATTCTATTAGCTTCAATAAAATTTACCGACATTATAGCCATTTGAATTTCCTCCGATTATAACAATCATATACGATTTTTCTACTACATGGGCTTTCCATCGAACCAAACACTACACTTTTGATTGAACCTTCTCCAAAGTTTCAGATAAGATGCAGAACGAAAATACATTTAAGATTCAGGTCAGTCAATGATTTACTCTTGAATTAAATCATTCGATTTATCCACATATTGTAGGTTAAGTACAAAACCCTTCTGACATGCGCGTAGTTCTTTCTACCGTACTTGTTTTCATTAAATGTGTTTCATTGATAATGTGTAAATTTAGAGAGCCATTTGGGCCATTAAGTATATTCTTTCAAAATTTATAACGATTAGTATTGAATAAAGCGCTTTTGACTTTCACTTTGAACAATACATGATGTTGATTCTATGTACTTTTCATCGATTTCGACATAATTTTTATTTAATCTTGTTAAAATTGTCAGAAAAGATGAATAACATAAATTTCTTTGAGAAACAATGTTGTGAATGATTTCTGTTATATTGCCCAAAATATAGGTTTTGATTTCAAACATGTGCATATCTTGAATTTATTCATTGTTGGTTGAGTTAACAACCCTCCTGACAGGAGGATACTTCTGTCTACTCAATTTGTTTAAAGGTTGATACCACCTTCTTTATGGTAATCAGCGAGACGTGTCAATTTTCGACGACAACTAATCAGAAACTATAGAACTAATTTATTTGTATCATTCTGCACGTGTGTCCCATATTTACTCCCTATCACTTACTCTACGCACTGTTATCTAGACTTCGGAACATGCTGATTGCAACTGGCGCTCATATGGTCTTCGTATCTTCCACACTCCCAATTTATCTATGGTTGGATATAGCTGGCTGATAGCGACTGCCGAGTAAATTCTCTAGATAGTCGCAAGTCGCAGAAATTAGCGACTTTGTAGCTTGAATTGGGCGACCATTCATGTGATGGATAAAACTTGCAACTATACTTGCCCATTCATATCTTGCAGTCGTGTATAAGCTGCGGCCAGTGTCGCGTACGATAGATTTTAGCGGTTTTGTCGCGTCATTAGCATGAGCAGGTGCCATTAACCTCCTCATATCGTACAAAAACTCGATAAATCAAGCATTTAAGCTCTCGTTTCGTGTGATAACTTTTGTGTTTTAGCAAATCTTCACTTCAAAGATTCAGAAAATGGCTAAATTCGTTGAAAGAATCGGCCGGGCCGTACTTCATGGAAACACAAATGCAGCCGCTCCACGCTTCTGTAAGTACTATTGCGTGGAAGGTGCGCAAATATAATCTACAGTTATTTGAAAGTTATAGTCCTTAATATAATATACTATTATCGGGTGGGGATCTTACCATGGTCAGAAAAAAGTGCAAGGAGAGATGATATCTTACAGTGTCGTGTACGTGTGGATGAATTGCACTATGGTGCATGAATATGTTAGTGTAATTTTCTTCTTGAATTCAATTGAGTTTAGTTCGAATCGCTAAAATTAACAGAAAATCAAATTAAATCTTGAAATGACTTAAATACCGTAAAAATGCTTCCCGAAGAAAATGGTTCAAATTAACGATTTTTTCATGATCGGCATACCAGTAGATTTGAAATTACATAATAGTATTAAATAACAATTCCAATTAAATTAAAAAAAACGGAAATTAAGTCATTTTGAGAGGGATTTTAAGATCCTTAGACGGAAGAATAATTCCCCATCGTACGAAAAGTTAACTCTGAATTTAAATAATATAAAAAAAAACGTTTTTTGGAAAGCAAAATAACATTTTAGCAAAAACCATGAATGGATTATGCGGATAAAATTTTTATCTAAATATTTTATTTTTTCCTTACAAATTTTATTACCTGAATGCTACGGAATTTACCTTGGTGAAAAAAAGTTCATGTAGCATTGGAAGAATGCGGACAAAATTAATAACATCGGCCGGACTGATGTTAAAGTCCCGTAAAATATTTGACAGGAGGTACATCGTGTTTGCCTGTATTGTTTATTTACAATGTAACATAGAGATCATGGCTCACAGGAAACAACTTAAGAAATTCGTAGGTTAATTGAAATCACTTTCAGATTAGAAAGCCTATTAATGAATTACAACGGCAATAGGAATAGTTACACCTAAAGTAAAATCCGATTTTAACCCTAGATGGCTAACGTTCGGATGACTCCTCTTTAGGCTAACCTTCCGTCGAAACAGCGGTTACTTGAAATTAGTTTTTAAGCATAAGTTATAAACTATATGCGACTGATATTTTACGTTATCATTAATTCAAAGGCTTTTTAATGAAAATGCATAATTTTACATTAGATTTTACTTACAGTGACTCCCAAAAAGATCCGCACAAGTAAGAAATGTTCCTACTTTTTCAATTTATGCTTCAATCCATGGCACAAAAAGAAAAAGGAAATATTATTAATTGAACTAAACATCAGCTCAATAATTTTACTCAAAAAAATAGAAAATGTACCGCAAAATGAGAAGTAAAACGAAGGATTAAAAAAGAAGCACAAAAATATGGCGCCCAAAAAGATCCGCACAACAAGGAAACTTGGGCAAACATGTGCATTTTTATGTAAAAAGAACACACTTGAGTGACCTCTTTATAGCATATCGCCTTCAGTGATAAAGTCGTAATAGATCCGAGCAGATCATATCTAATATTGATCATAAACCGCGTGTTGTTCGTAGCTTAAAAAAACGTTGTGCTTTTTAAATTAAAATGGACAAATACACGTCTCCAGAGAAGATCCAGTTGGTGGTTTCTAACCATATGGAAGGTAAAAATGTGGCAGAAATATGTTCGAGCCTCAACATGAAACGTAGAAATGTTTACGACATTCTCCGGAGGTATAAAGAGGAAGGCAGAATAGACTTGAAGCATAGTCCTGGTCGCCCAAAGGTTCTAACGACGCTTGAAGAATGCTCTATCGTCCGGAAAATAAAAAAATCTAAAACTGAGTGCTACAAAAATTGTGAGTGAAGTGTTCGCAGAATTTAAGAAAGAAGTAGGATGTGAAACAGTTCGACGAGTTTTGAGAAATGCTCAATACAATGGACGTGTTGCACTGAAGAAACCATTCATCAGCGAACTGAATAGAATAAAGCGTTTAAATTTCGCTAAAGAATTAATATTAAAGAATGTCAATTATTGGGAGGATGTGATTTTTGCCGATGAAAGCAAATTCAATGTTTTTGGCTCGGATGGACGTGTTATGGTGTGGCGCAAGCCCAATGAAGAATTGAGTCCAATTAACCTCAGGCCTACAGTGAAACACGGAGGTGGCAGTTTGATGGTTTGGGGACGCGTATCTACTCGTGGTGTTGGCGAATTAATATTTATAGATAGTATCATGGACTCGCGTGGATATTTAGACATTTTGAAGGAAAATTTGCGAAAAAGCGCTGCTAAAATGGGCATTTTGGATTCGTTGAAATATTACAAAGACAATGGTCCCAAACATAAGGCACGCATTGTTCAAGAATGGCAGCTGTATAATTGTCCAAAAGTGGTTCATCCTCCTCCTCAGTCACCGGATTGTAGTCCCATTGAAAATCTCTGGGATGAATTGGACCGTAGAGTTCATAGCACGCCAATTTGTTCAAAAACGGAGCTCGAGCAAAGGCTTCGCGAAGAATGGCTGAAAATGGATGTGGAATACCTGCGGAAAATCATCTCCAGTATGCCAAATCGATTAAAATGTGTCATTGAACAAGACGGACATGCAACAAAATACTAGCTTACTAAAATGTTTGTTTATTTTTACAATTTAGCTCTTGTGCGGATCTTTTTGAGGGATGATATTTTCTGTTTTTTCATGATATTTCCTTTTTTTGGTATATTTAAAGTGAGAAAATATTTTATTTATGTGATCTGTTCTGCCCATAATAAAATGTTTAAAAAAATTTTTCCCGTTTTTAATTGCCTTATAAAATGAGAAAGGAGGAGAATTTCTTACTTGTGCGGATCTTTTTGGGAGTCACTGTATTTATTGAAAACTATAAGAATATTTCTCCACCATGTAAAAAATCTGCAAATTTCATTCAATAATTTTTAAAATAATAAATCAACAAAAGAAAATAGTACTTCATTGAATTTTTGGCTTCTGATAGCATATCTGCTTCTGCGAAAAAGATTCTACATTAAAAAAAGTTACAGCAATGTAGCGCATGTGGTGCAAAAGTCAACCTTATGTTCACCACATATTGCTACCTCACATTTGTACAAATAGTTTTGGTCATACGTTTTTTCTTATAATGGCACTTCCCGCACGTTTTTCTTCTGCAATTTGCTTGTCCTGAAGATTGTAATGGCTCTTCTTCATTTTCTGAATGATGAAAAGAAGCTCAACTAGATGATGGTTGGTCTTGACTGGTTGATGATTGCACTGCTAGAAGGGTCCTAATTTTATCTTTGACTTGAGTAGGCATTGTTGTTTTACTCAATCTAACTTGTAGACAAGGTTCCACAAGTTGAAAATACAGTGTCTTCATAAATTCTCTGCATGGCATTACCTTACACTCAGCTGTCAATGAGTTGTGACAATGTATAATGTAACTATTTATACACTAAATATCAATCTTTCCATAAAAACGCATATTAGACATCTACTAGTTTTTCGGTTGTAGGACATATTGGAACACATTTGATCAAACGTGTCCACGCCACATTTGTTGAGTTATAGAACTCAATCATGTGTGGTTTTTTTGATGATGAATTTACTGTGCCTTGTTCGTCACATGAAGATAACAAATAAATGACTTTTGACGACTTGGGTTTGTAAGAGAGCAATGTCAGTGGTCCATCGTAGCAAAATATTGACGTTCCGACCTGCTTCCTTTTGTCATTTTTAAGTTCTGTTGGAATTTCCCTTTTATACCCACGAAGTGTACCAATTATCCTCAACTTATATGGCTCGAGCTGTAGGCTTTTTGTCAATGGAACAGACGTGAACCAATTATCGGTGGTGACATTCCTGTTTGTGCCATCAATTGCCCGCGTCAGTTCTTTTACGAAATATTCACCCAAAGGCAACCCGCAGGCATTTGTGCCTTTTCCCGGGTAAAGCATGGCATCAATCATATAGTACGTCCTACTATCACACATCATTTGGAGTTTGAATCCATATTTCGCGGGTTTGTTTAGAATGCACATACGGAATTTGCATCTGCCACGAAAGCCAAGCCATTGTTCGTGTATCGTGACGTTTGTACCAGAATTATAATTATTCCGACATTGTGTAAATAAATCATTTTGATTACTTTGAAGCCGTAAATCTTTACCATCAAACCGTAAACATCTTATAAGGAAGTCAAATCTTTCGCGGCTGAATGCAGCTACTTATCCATTTCCACAATAATTTGAATCAAATAGCTCTTTTGAAGTTGAATGATTATCTTTCAATGCTGCGGCCAAAATGGGGACACCAACTAAGGCTTTGACTTCCAAAATGCTTGTATCGCTTTGTGTAGCGGTTAAAGTTTTATACAAAGCTCTTTTTACTGAAATCTCCATATTCGTCCATTTAAACATTTCTCCATACATATCATCCGTGAAGGATTGTTGAAAGCAAAGTTCTACACCGGTCACACACCTACATGAACGACTCGGTCCTCTTGATATGTGTAGAATATTTCTTGATGAAATTCGGGTCGAAGAATGGCCCTTAGTTGTAGACCAGATATATTTATTTTTGCCCCGTATGCTTCCTTGGGGCAAATGAATAATACCCAATGCATTTTCTACTGCAGCACCAGAGCCGCTCGGTCGAACTTGTTCCACATTTGACGACAAGTTTTGTGGCATAGTTATATCACTTTCAACGGAATCAGATGGCTCAAAGTTTTCGTCACTTTCGACATCGTCTTCTACTACGAAATCGTCGGTTTCACTGCCTGAAGAATCAACTACATCTTCGAAACGAAGTTCTTCATTTATCACATGAGCTATTGCAGATTCATCTAACAAGGAAATGGCGAAAACCTGCAATATAAACAACTTACCTTAAAAACATACACTGGCACTCACATAAAAAAAACTAACGGTATTACTAACCATCCGTCAATACGGCGGGCAAATATCAAAGATCTCGAAAGCTTTTACACCTACTATACCTATTCTACGTGTGCATCACTGTGGCGATCTTACCGGCAACTGAGTTGACCAGCAGTGACTAAACATTTGCATGCAGCGTTGAAAAGAGACAATAATATTTCATTTCCATGCCCGCCGATTCGACGGAGGTTAGGTTTCTAGAGTTAAAGATGTTTATCTCTAGTCCATACGCTTAATGCTCGGGTACCCAGCCAAAAGCCTTTAATAAGCAAAACTAATAAAAGGAAGAGAAGATAATTAATGTTGTTCTGTTCATTTTCTTCAATGTTAATTTACTTATGTTAACAACAAAAATTAATCAATGATATATTCACCATTTGGCTGGATATCCTTTTGCCAACTCTGGAAAATTTTTTGAAAAATTCCACGTTCAAAGAAGCTTTGGTTTTTAAAAGCGAAGAACTAGTTCAACTCATTTTCAACAGCCTGATCGGAATTAAAAATTTTACCATTCAAGTGATTTTGAAGGGAGCGAAACAAATGATAGTCTGATGGTGCTAAGTTCGGGCTATAGGGTGGATGTGGCCATTTACCAATTGAGCTCCATTAATTTTTGATGGGTTTTCAACGAGGGATGGGGGTTGGCGTTATCATGATGGAACATCACGCCTTTGCAATTGGCAAGTTCAGGGCGTTTTTCTTGATTTCTTCGTTCGATAGTTGACGACAGTAGTCATTCAGATCAATAGTTTGGTTTCTTGGAAGTAGCTCAAAGTAGACCATACCCTTGTAATCCCACCACACAGAAAGCATAATCTTCTTTCGTTGAATATTGGCTTTGGATGTCGATTGTGGGAGCTCATCTTGCTTGGCCCATGATCGTTCTCGGACTACGTTATCGTACGCAATCCATTTTTCATCACCCGTTATGATTCTTTTTAGAAATGGGTCATTTTGGTTACGATTCAGTAAAGAGCCGCATATGTTAATGCGTTTGGTGAGGTGAATTTTGTTTAATTATGAGGAACTCAAACGTTACGAAACCAAGCTGTTATAGTGCAAGTAAACGGTTGTATTCAATATTTTGAGCTTCTCTGCTATATCTCAAGTTGTCATACGCCGGTTAGTTTCGATTAACGCATTGATTTTATCGTCATCAGTAGTGGTTGGATGACCAGTATGTGGTGCATTTTTCCAGAATGAAAGCAAGCGAACCAACGCCGCACTGGTGGTCAGTAAGGCAGTCTCCACCATAAACTTCACACAATTTCTCTCGAACATGCACCGCATTTTAGCCCTTTCGGAAGTAAAACAATAAAGAATGCCGATAATGCTCTCTTTGATTGTCCATTTTCAAGTTTATTTTTAACCAACTTGTTTACTATTTGTAACTAATTGGTGTGGGATAAATTTCCATAGAGGGCTGCAGCGATGGTCCGCTGCCTCGGCGAAAGAGGATGGTGGGATCCGTCGAGAATGGCTTTGTCTGACGACGCGTGAATGCGCTGGCAGGCCAGCATTGCGCTGTCGTGGGGCGGGTTCTTTTCCCCAGCACAAGACCCACTACAAAAAAATTTCGCATTCACGAATTGAAACGATCAAATGCGGATTGACTAGTGTCGAGGCCGAGGTAACCTACTAAGGGTTAAAATTGCTTATAGTCAGTAACAAAATGGGCCGGGAAAAAACAGACGGACTTGAGAGGACTTCGTCGTAACCGACGATACTTATGGCCCTCAAATAAGAGTGGGGCATCCAGGTGGAAGCGGTGGCCTCAGGGGGGGTCTATAAAAAAATTAATCTTGTTTGTAACAGAAATGTCCACAATTATTAATTGAGCTAGGTACTTAATAATGTTATTAGTAATTTCTCATTATAATTAAGTCTTCATTTAATCAGGATTGAAAACACGGTTTCCGCCTTCTTTTTTTGTAACAAAGTTGATTACATCACATTACAATTCATTCCTTTCTTATCGTGCTTCATCATATCACCGCTGAGCAAAGGTTCATATTTTACTTAATTCCGGATGTACAGAAATTTTCGTTTCACTATACACACGGGAGTCATTCGAATGTTCCGTGGATTTATTCATTCTATTAAAAATTTCCAAATCTCCAGATTGCGATCCGAAATTTCATTCGCTACTGTTGTTCGAATTTCAGGTTCTAAAATTGGAATTGATCTTGCTGTATAACCAATTGCTCGAATAGTTTATACCTTGTTGAAGTTTTATCATAAACGCTCGGTAACCAAAACATTCGTGAAAGCTCCACCGTATGATGTCTTTCAGTCCGTTACGTATTTGTTGACAAGCTGTAATGACTCCGATCGTTATACGACTGATAGATGCAGCATCCAAAAATTCCACTGCCGTACAATTTCCATAAATATCTAATAGCTTCCACAGTGATCCTCTCGTATCTATTTCACTAAAAATCAACCCTTTCTCGTTGCGATTGATTCCATACACTACATCACCCGCTGAATTTACATAGTAGAATAAAACGCTATCCTTTTCACAGTATTGCTCATATAAAGTTTCGCCCAGAATCCAGCACGATTTGTCAAGTCATGACATGCATATTTCGGTAGAGCATTTTCTAGTGTTGCAGGATCATGGTTGATGAATTCAAAACGTATTCTACTATTCCAATTGTTGGCTACATCTATAAATTTCACGCATACTCGTTCGTTCACTCGAACAGGACGAGCGGAGGATGTAATAATGCGGCAAAAGCATTCAAAACGTCGTGCCAAAGTTCCATCACGCGATATCCGAATATTATCACCATGCACTGCAACTCTTTTCCAACCTCTTTTCAATGTAGATAAAGAATACTTTGAAGTTCGCACAAAAAACTTTAATTTCTTTGTTGGAATTACAATTTTCCGCTGGGTATTCTTGGGTTTTTACAAATTTTAGTAAATTTTCCTGACGAAACTTGAAATACTAGTTTATACTCGTATCTAGAATTGCTAATAAACTATAACCAGTAATAAATAAATGCAATAAAGGTGACTTGGGACTATCACACACCACCGCGCGTTTTCCCACCGACGTGCTAGCTCGCGATTCACAATCAGACTTGCTTGGTTGGACTCGACGAGCAACCGTTCATTCGGCTGCAATACTTGCTTTCGCCAATGCAATACGTGCATGTGCAGCGGGAAAAGGTGTTGCCATGTCCGAGTTTTAATTGTAGATTTGAATTATTAAATTAATAAAAAACATAATATAGAAAAATTTAAATAATAATAGGAAAAGATAAATATCATAAGGATATAATTATAAAAAAAATTTTAATTTTATAAAGGGAAAAAAGATAATATAAAATATATATTTATAATTAACAAATATTTTATAATTTATAAGACTATAAACTGGAATAATGTTGTCTGCGTGGCTTAGTGGTTAGAGAACTAAGCTCGCAAGCCGAAGGTCTCTTGTTCGAGTTTTGTTGGCGTCAACGAGATTTAGTTCAAGTGATTCTTCGAACGGACTATAAGCCTGTTCAGTTATGATACGCGCTGGTTTAAAATCAGAACGTATCGCAGCTGGGAGGACGAACACACGGCCAAAGCGTGATAATGATCATATCACCTTATGGAGTGCCGATACATTAGATCATGACAATGAGATACTCTAACTATCTCTAAGCGAAGGCCCGAAAGGGGCTGTAGTGCTAAAAAAAACTGGAATAATTAAATTTTTCAAATCTGCAATTAAAATTTGAATCAGTGTTATGCCGGTTTTCGAGCAGTTTGCTTAGGCGACTGCTCGATTTTTACATATTAAAACTCAGTTTTTGACTGAAGACAGTCTAAAGTCTAATCTTTAAAATAGTATATAATAATATAAGCCACGCAATCACTACTACATGAAAAATGCAGTTCCCGACATGAAATATGCAATTCACACGACATGAATTATCGAACAATCCAGTATTATCAATAGAGTTGAGTTAAGGCGCAGCCCCCAGTAAAACTGCCAATTTGTGTAAATTTTACAGCCGTCCATCTCAGAAACCTTACGAATATTGGCAAAATTTTTTGAAGTTGAAATTAGAATGAACATTTGGCTATTGAATCAGTTCATTACATTTTACAAAAATTTTGTTCCGAAAATTACAAAATTCGAACAAAATAGGACGTATTCGCTAAGAAATGTAGTAAATATCGGAAAAGGTACCGAGTTGATTAAAGCTATGTTTGTTAGATCTATATTATTTACATTGAATTAACTCATCAAAAATTTAAAAAAGATTCTTGCAAAAAATTTCTTAGAACCAAATATGTAATTTACACACACTGAACAAATATCATGTATGCACATTGATGTGTATCAAATTTCCACATTTTGTTCTGGGAAATATTTTGGAAAACACTTTTTAAAATATTTCATGACTTAATTCAATGTAAATAATTTAGATCTAACAAACGTAGCTTAAATCAACTCGGTACGTTAAGTAGTTTACGAGATTTACTACATTTTTTTAACGAAAACATGCTATTTTGTTTGAATGTAACAACTTTTGCAAAAAAATTTTTTGCAAAATGTAATGAATTGACTCAATAGCCAAAGGTTCATTCTGACTTCTAGCTAAAAAAATTTTGCAAATATTCGTAATGTTTCTGAGGTGAACGGCTGTAAAGTTTACCCAAATTTGCAGTTTTACTGGGGGCTGCGCCTTAATTTTGACTACTGAAGTGTTTGTTATACTTTACTTTATACTAAAGATCATACATTTGATACATCTTTTGACTACTATTGATACTAAATATTTTAAGAGTCACATCGGTATATAGGGGACATCCCTGAAAATTCTTTAAAAGTGTTGATAAGATCTGAACTTTTGAAAGATCACTTCTTCTGATTTTACCATAAAGTTTGATTATTGCAGCTTCTATAGTTTTGAGAATCCTCATGTGACGCACGGAAAGACAAGCAGATAGACCGACGGATGGACAGACACACAATACGTGAAGCTAGTAGATTTTTGTGAAATTCATTTCAAAAACCTCAAAAATACGCCAAATGCCCCATAAGTGATGCGGAAATGTGTGCATATTTAGCCCAGTCATATTAGGGCTTTCACCTCGGAATGAAAGATAATAAGCTGCAAATTGGTATGAACCTTTGTTTTGTCATTCTAAATGTTGTCTCAAAAGTCACAATCGTTATCGTGTTCGCGTCTCAAGATATTCAAGGTCAAAGGTCACAAAAATCGGTTTTTCGCGAATATCTGGCTTCCTATCGGTTAAATGAGATTTGCATTTATTATAAAAGTTGTAGGCTATAAAATTCCCTACAACTTTTGTTTAAACTTTTTTTTCATACGACCAACCGTTTTGAGGGTAGAGCGCGAAGAGTGCACATCGTACAGTCATATACGGCCTAATGCAAGGTCAAGCGTGAGTTATGGTTATCAGTACGTTATAAAGTCAATTATTTACTTGGAAATTATAATTATTAAACAATGCCTATTATTTATGTACTAACTATTAATTATTTATATTTAATTAAAGTAAGTAACTTGATTTGCAACGGTACAATTTCAAACTAACGAATAATCTTGACTCATACAAAGTGGAGAGAGTGGCCTTGAATACTATAGAACATCTGTCCCGGCAATGAATAGAAAAGGGCATAGGGTAGGGACAAGTATTTCCAGGTATATAAGTATTGAGAAATTTACGCGTTTTAAAGAAAAGATATATAATGTCGTGTTAACTTAAAATAAAACTAAAATATATAATCCAGAATTAATAATATTTTATACTTAAATAGTTAAATATGAATAATTATATATATTATTTATGTACTAACTATTAATTATTTATATTTAATTAAAGTAAGTAACTTGATTATTTATATATAATTATTCATATTTAACTATTTAAGTATAAAATATTATTAATTCTGGATTATATATTTTAGTTTTATTTTAAGTTAACACGACATTATATATCTTTTCTTTAAAACGCGTAAATTTCTCAATACTTATATACCTGGAAATACTTGTCCCTACCCTATGCCCTTTTCTATTCATTGCCGGGACAGATGTTCTATAGTATTCAAGGCCACTCTCTCCACTTTGTATGAGTCAAGATTATTCGTTAGTTTGAAATTGTACCGTTGCAAATCAAGTTACTTACTTTAATTAAATATAAATAATTAATAGTTAGTACATAAATAATAGGCATTGTTTAATAATTATAATTTCCAAGTAAATAATTGACTTTATAACGTACTGATAACCATAACTCACGCTTGACCTTGCATTAGGCCGTATATGACTGTACGATGTGCACTCTTCGCGCTCTACCTTCAAAACGGTTGGTCGTATGAAAAAAAAGTTTAAACAAAAGTTGTAGGGAATTTTATAGCCTACAACTTTTATAATAAATGCAAATCTCATTTAACCGATAGGAAGCCAGATATTCGCGAAAAACCGATTTTTGTGACCTTTGACCTTGAATATCTTGAGACGCGAACACGATAACGATTGTGACTTTTGAGACAACATTTAGAATGACAAAACAAAGGTTCATACCAATTTGCAGCTTATTATCTTTCATTCCGAGGTGAAAGCCCTAATATGACTGGGCTAATTATGCATTGTACATGTAGGATACGACATCTCGTACAGGTTTTCCAATAAGAGGTGTTATTTTGATATTAAAAGAAAAATGCCATTTTTAGGTCTTTGTAAAAAAATTTTTTACAAAGACCTACTAGTTTCGCGACCTGTCTGTCCGTCTGTCCGTCCGTCTGTCCGTCCGTCCGTCTGTCCGTCTGTCCGTCTGTCCGTCTGTCCGTCTGTCCGTCTGTCCGTCTGTCCGTCTGTCCGTGCGTCACAGCTGGTTTCCTCAGAAACTATAGAAGCTAGAATGCTCAAACTTTGTGAATAGGTCAGAAGTGATGATCTCTCAAAAGTTAAGGCCTTGACAAAAATTTAAAAAATGTTTAAGGGGGGTCCCCCCTAATAACGAATTGGCCCTTAACAAGTTTTTTTAATCAAAGGTAGTCGAGTGGGGTATCAAATGAAAGGTCTTGATTAGAACTCTTAGAATCTGAAATAAAAAAATCATTTCATGAATTAAGGGGTCCACGGGAAGGCAAAATGTACCCAAAATTTGTGTCCCCCCCCCCCCTCGCGATTGGACACCTTTCAGCCGAAAAATCTGAAAATTATCACGAATGTGGACCTTTATGAGTACAAGGGCAACAAATATCTTAGAAATCGAAATTCGCTCAACTTTGTTAATAATAGTATGATTTGTAGATTTTACATTTTTGCCCATAAAATCAAAACGGTAACTTTAAACTTCTTGAAATTTTGCAATTATATAGACTGACATTAGATATATATGTTCACAAAATTTAATTGAGATCGAATCATAATCAAGTGAGTTATATCCATTTCAATTATATGGAATTACAACAACGATAACACGTGTTTATGGTTGATATAGGGTTTTCCAATAAGAGGTGTTATTTTAATATTAAAAGAAAAATGCCATTTTTTAAAATAAATGATCGGATGTTTAGTTCATTATAAAGAAGAAGATATGCCCTTAATAGCAATAACTAACATTGGGCAAATAACCACTACGACACGCTTACAGGACCATATCCTCTTCATGAAATTTTCCATTACCAAATCGCAAAGTGGCTGCCCTATGTCCTCGATAGCCTCACGAATTTCATCTTTGAGATCTTGAATTGATGCTGGGCTATTGGCATAGGCCTTCTCTATCACGTGGCTCCAAAGGAAGAAGTCGCAAGGTGTTAAATCAGAAGATCTATTTAAAATAACACCTCTTATTGGAAAACCCTATATATATTTTTAAAATTGACTTAGGCAACTTTATTTTCTTTCAATTTTCGTGAAAATTTAAGGAATAGTGTTTAACTTGAACATGTTCAATCGGCCGAGCATTCAGAAAAATCATTTAAGCTAGATTAAAATGGCGGCTACACTGTGCTTATGAAAGAAACTGTGCATCAATTGTATAAATTTGAACGATTTCATATCTAAGTATTGGATGAATAATTAATATAATATCGATTCACGCCATTAGAAAACTTGCTTCTTACCCTAGGATGTTTACAAAGACCTTCTGGTAGGAGCACTCTCCTGCTTACTCAACTTGTTTTATTATAAAGAAGAAAATATGCCGTTAATAGTGAAAAATAACATCAGGCAAATGACCGCCACGACCACGCTTACAGGACCTTATCCTTTTCATGAAATTTTCCATAACAAAATCGCAAAGTGGCTGCCCTATGCCCTCGATACCCTCACGAACTCCATCTTTGAGGTCTTGAATCGACGCTGGGCTGTTGGCGTAGACCATCTCTTTCAAGTAGCCCCAAAGGAAGAAGTCACAAGGTGTTAAATTACAAGATCTCGGTGGCCAATTGTGATCAACTCTTCGAGAGATAACACGGTCCGGAAACTTTCCCGTAAAAGATCAATGGTTTCGTTGCTTGTTTTGCACGTAGCGCCGTCTTGTTGAAAGTAAACGTTGTCCAGATCAAAAACATCCAATTCCGCCCATAGAAAATCATTAATCATCTCTCGATAGCGCAATCCATTCACTGTAACTGTTGCTCCAGTCTCATTTTCGAAAAAGCAAGGTCCAATGACTCCGCCGGACCCTAAACCGCACCAAACAGTCACACGTTGAAGACAGAGAGGCTTTTCAACAATAACTCTTGGGGTTTTCGAGCCCCAGATGCGACAATTTTGCTTGTTGACGAAGCCACCGAGGTGGAAATGGGCTTCATCACTCAAGATGATTTTTCGATGGAATTCCGGATCATTTTCTTGCATTTGAAGGACCCAATCAGCAAAGACACGACGTTGTTGATGATTGTCCGGCTTGAGTTCTTGTGTTAACTGAACTTTATAAGCCTTAAAACCCAAATCTTTATGCAAAATACGGTGTAATGACGTTCGTGGAATGCCTAATTCCAAAGAACGACGAGGAATGGACAAACCTGGGTTTTCTTCAACACTTTCGGCTACAGCAGCAATATTCTCAGCTGTTCTTGAGTGACGTGCACGGATTTTATTCTCCACATCACTAAGCTGTCCCAACAGCTCGAATTTTTCCACCATTTTCTATATTGCGGTCCGACAAGGTGCTTCACGACGACCCAAAAATATTCGAGTTTTACGAACCGTTTCTTCCAAATTTTCACCATTTTTATAGTGAATTTTAATAATATCAATGCATTGCTGAATCGTGTATAGTTCCAGTTTTATTAATGGCGTAGTTTTTACTTGTCAAATGTCAAAAAATGATAGCTTCAAAAGTGACATCTACCGATATAGCGGGCTATTCAAAATAACACCTCTTATTGGAAAACCCTTTATTATTGGAATTGCGATACTTCAGTAATGGTTTTATGTAGAGAAAAAGTATTAGTTCATCTTTTGTAGATAATTGCATAGTCTATAATTTTTTTTAAGCTATATTTTATTTTTCAATAACACTATTTACAAAAAAACGGCAAACTGATATTTTCATTTGACCTTGAATAATTTATTTTGTAGAGGCAGGATCGGCGAGGATTTTTTGATATTTTACTTGTAATAGTGTATTTAAGGCCTGTACTAATTTTCAGCTCTATGCGAATTACTGTCAATTGAAGTGTCTGCTTCGGCTGGACCATTATTATACTTATTATTATATTTGAATGTCGACGGCAGCTCGGAAGATCATTGGATCTGTAAAAATAAGTTGAAATTAAATTTTTTCTTGGATATAAGAGTATGTTTACGCAGAAAAAAAACGAGCAATTACGTGACAAAATGAAAAACGCTTTATTCTTCAATGGCGTACTTTACTGAACAGGTTACTAATAACATCGACGCGAATCTCGGTGACGACAGATCGGTCACAGAACTCCTTTCGTACAGTAGCTGACAAAAAATGAATAAATTCTACGTCTAGCACTCGTTGCGTGTAGACGTGTTTTTAATTCGCTCCTGTCAAGAATTTTTAAATTAAAATAATTTTTAAAAACGTCAATTACAAAGTAATTTTATAAAGAAACTTATTACATCGTCGAACTATTCGAACAATTTATCGAGTATCTTGACTTTACCTACGAGAAAGTTTCAAGAAAGAAAAAAAGGTTTTTTTCACCGGGGGGATGGAGGAGCCCGACGGCTTCCCACCGCTGGGGGACCCAGAGCCAGGCATTTTGAAAATTACAAATGATAAAATAAACAAGCGGAAAAATGAACAAGACAATTGTGAGCATGGAAAGCGAATTACGATTTCAAGCGAAGATTATGAAAAAGTAACCATGGAGAATACAAGGGTTACGAAACAAAATGACGAATTAAAACTCCGGATACAGAGTTTAGAAGATATGGTCCGGACGTTGTCAAATGGGAACAAACAAAAAGCGAAGCCACAGAATACGCCCGGCCAAGAAGAGCCGAAACTAACTAAGAAGAATGAAAAACAGGAAACAACAAGCAAGACCAACGGGAAAGGAGTACCAACATATAAAACGAAATCGCAAGATATGAGCAAGACAATCCATGATGCGGAAAATATCCTGAGCGCAGGAGGAGCGAACGACAGCGCCAATAATTATGCGGTGCTGTCTGCAATGCACGAAGAAATGGACGTCGAGATAGAGAGCAACGATAAGATAGGTAATATTGATAGCGATAATAATTTCATTAAATATTTAAAATTAAAAAATAAGCAAAAGGAGAAGAAGCCAACCGGTGTGTCTGCTGGTCCTCCTAATAAAATTAATGTGGTAAATAAAAAAGTTCCTCCAATAAACGTTTTTGGGCAGCGTGGAGGAGATATGGTTCGGTTATTGGCAGCCGAACATAGCATCAAAAACTTTGAAATTAAGAGAGTGACCGGTGATAAGCTCTCGATCAAGACAAAGACACTGGCTGACTTCAAACAGGCGAAAGATGCGCTTAATAGTGTCCAAGCTCCCCACTTTACATATACGCCAAAGGCGGAAAAAAATCAGACTTTCCTGTTGAAGGGCCTGGACTGTGGGGAGAATACAGTTGATCTCCTTGAGATGTTGCAGGAAGCAGCACCAGCTGTTAAGTTCATGTGTGTGAAAAATTTTGCTACAAGGAGATCAACTGTAGAAGGTAAAATATTACCATTTTATTTGTTCCAAATTTCCAACGACAGTAGTCCGAGTGCCCTCCAACAGGTAAGGTACTTAAACTTTAGAGTTGTGAGGTGGGAACGCCTCCAAAAAACTGAGGTCAACCAGTGTTACAGGTGTCAACGATTCGGTCATTCGGCTGCCAATTGTGCAATGCACTATCGCTGCGTTAAGTGCAAAGATATCCACGCCCCCGGTGAATGCAAATTGGCTCAGGTGGAGCCAAAAGAAAAATTGTATTGTGTTAATTGCGGTACATTTGGTCATCCAGCATCATACCGAGGATGCCCTCGGTATCAAGATGCAAGAGCTAAATTTTCCCCAAAGTAAACCAAAGTAAATCACAATCTGTTACCTCCCAACTTCATCAAACCCGGGGTATCATTTGCACTTGCTGCCAAAGACCAGCAGACAACAATATAAATAAAATAAATAATGTAAGTGGCAATAATGAGCTGCTTCTTAAAATCTACCAGCAACTTGAATCGCTTTCAGATAGAATTAATAAGCAAGACCAAAAAATCAATTTCGTTTTTCAAAGTTTAGGTCAACATGCTCCAAAATAGTTTGTCATCCAGTCACATTCCCATGGATAGGATTCGTCTCATCTCGATCAACGTCAACTCCATTGTTACTATACATCGGCGTGATTATCTCCTTGAATTCATTGTTAAGCAAAAGCCTGACATCATGCTTCTCACCGAAACCCACCTCAATTCATGGCACTCCATGACATTCAAGGATTTTGAATTCATAAGAAACGATAGGGTAATAGGTGATGGGGGAGGTGGCACTGGGATATTGGTTCGAAGACCCTATCGTTTCCAAAATATTGAAAAAGTCGAATTCAAAAGCTTTGAATCTCTTGAAGTGTCCGTTATCAAAATCTCACAGCCAGGTGGGGATAACCTCTTCGTTACCTCTGCCTATGCAACTGGTGGAACTGTTCTCAGGCTCAAGGAGGAACTCAATTCCTTGTTTGAAATACTCGAATTGAACAGGCTTCATAATTATTGTATTCTTGCTGGTGACCTGAACGCCAAGCATACATCATGGCTGAACGCCACCAATAATCCAAGAGCTGTATTCCTGAAATCGTGGATAACAGAGAACCAGATTGAATACAGGTGCAATCTATATGGGTCGGAGTTCCCAACATACCCTAGGACAAATTCATATTTGGACCTCTGCATTGCTGACGCAAGACTCGAATTCAACTTTAATAGTCCTCAACGGAAACTGCAGGTGCTTCCTTATGATAGCGACCATAACGCAATCGTAATGGAAATCAATCATCACAGGGATGATTTCTTCCTCATTCCAGTTCAACACGAAAATCATCGGTTGAACTTCAAAAAAACAGACTGGGGAAAGTTTCAAAAGAAGTTTAATCGGGAGTACCAGAAGCAATGTCCCCCTTTTGATGGTGGCAACTCTTGCCCAATGGTTCATAATGACAGGAATCTAACTAACGATGAAATATATGTCTATTTGTCGAAGTTAGAGAAGCTGACTTTGGAAACGATTGAGAAAGTAGTTCCCAAGATTAAACATCGAAACAATATGGAAGGATATGAAACACCAACCATCGCAAGGTTGAAAAGATTGAAAAGCCTTCTTCTCACACGCGTCAACAATATTTATCGACGATTTTTGGATTACAACCATCCCTCGTTGGCTTTGTTGAAATTACATCTGAAGAATGTCCGGAACTTAATCGGGTCATACTTCAGGAGTGAGGTCAGCAATCAATGGGCGGAAAAATTGAGGGGTATTAGCCCACAGGACCCAGACGGCGTGTTCGCGAAAGTGAATAGCATATTCCGCAAGAAGTCTCGAGTGAAGGTATCGAATCTTGAAGTCACTAGTGATGAGATAAATCTTCTCGATAGGGCTGGTATCGAAATTGATAGTACGACTCCGGATAGAAATGGAAACAGGATCATTTGTGAAGGATTAGATAAACTTGCCCTGATTGGAACACGTTTTGAATTGGTTCATCTACCAAACCCTGAGAGAGGGAATGAAATAGTTTCAGAGATCGTTGAAGCAAAAGTTTCCGACTTCAAGTCAAGCCTGAACGGCCAATCAATTCTTCATTTCAATGAAACATTAACATCTGACCTCATACCGAACTTGAATCTTATTGATTATTTTGTCAGCTATGAAGACTTGTATTTCATATTTCGCAGGATAAACAACAAGAAATCATGTGGTACTGATGGTATTCCAAATGTAGTTCTCCGACATTTGCCGGAGGTTGCTATTAGGAATTATTGCATATTGTTCAACAACATGTTGAGCAATTCATATTTCCCAAATGAGTGGAAAAAGGCTAAGGTATTTCCGATCTTGAAGAAAGGAAAAGAATCTTCATGCCCGAAAAGCTATCGCCCAATCAGCTTGCTGCCTAACATCAGCAAGGTGTTTGAAGTGATACTCAACAGAGCATTAAACGCCCACATTGAGGAAAATGAGTTGATGCCGAATTGCCAATTTGGTTTTCGTGCCAGGCATTCGACCACACATGCAATAACGAAAGTAACCTCAGACATCTGTTGGAAACTAAATGATAGACAATGTGTTGGAGCATGTCTCATTGATATGGAGAAAGCCTTCGATACGGTGTGGTTAGATGGACTAATTTTTAAACTCCTTCAGGACAGGTTCCCCAGACACCTTATCGCCATGATGTGTAATATGTTATACGGGAAATCGTTTGTCGTAACTGATGGAAATCTGACAACAATGCGCGAGTTCAAGGTCTTGAATGGTCTACAGCAGGGAACAGTTACTGCGCCTCTGCTCTTTTCAATCTTCATTCGCAAGCTATTGAACGGCTTTGGTTTTAACGTCTCGCCAACGCGATCATTGGTAGCGTTTGCTGATGATCTGATCATCTATACGGCAGACCGAAAAGCTACAATAGTTCAGAGCAATCTCCAAAAAATGTTCAATGATGTACAGCTGTACACTGACAATTGGCGAATGAAAATCAATGTGCAGAAGTGTGAAACAATCTTATTTCGGACAACGCTGCGGGGGTCAGTCAAGACCTGGAACGTAATTGGAAAGATTTCCACATCATGGCTGGTGAGGGTAGTCTTGAACGGGTTCCACATAAATCCTGTGTTCGATACCTCGGTGTTTATCTCGATCAGTATCTGTACTATACTGAACATGTGAAAATCATGCTCAGTAAGGCACTTAAAGTAGTCATGGCCCTTCGAAAACTCTTTCATTCCAGATACATTGATCAAAAGGTCAAAGTTATCTGTTACAAGACACTGGTTAGACCAGTTTTGACATATGGATGTCAGATCTGGTACAACCAGAGCGCTAGTACTATGGAAAAATTAAGAGTTTTCGAAAGGAAATGTCTTCGTGCATGTACTGGTTTGTACAGAAAGCCTGAGACGGATTGGAAACATTATATATCGAATAGAAGAATTTATCAAACTGCTGAAGTGACTAGAGTCGATATTTTCATATTGAAACTTCTTCGGAATCATATCGCAAGATCTGTGACTGTGAGTGAAAACCCTTGGATTTCACAGCCGTTCCACCCTACAGACGGGTATATAGCGACTTGCCTCGCTACTGGCTTCATTCCTCCAGAAGCATTCGTGTATTTGGACATGAATCGATATGTTTTTGATTCTGACGGCGTCCCAGTCATATATCACATATATCGACGGGCCACCGATAAGAAGATAAAATATCCTCCGAACTTGAGTTCACGAGACCAACAATTCCAATGGAGATACTCATTTGCTAGATTCGTTGACGCTGATCGAGTTGAGACGGGGCAATCTAGGTATTGGTGGCTGAATGACAATGTCTAAATTATTCGTGTGTATTTTCAGTTTTGGTGTTTTTCGTTATTTAGTTTTTGAGTTTCAGCTCATTATTGCTACATTTAGTGTTATTGTTTATTTTTGTTAAAAATTAAGTATAGGTTAGGTTTATATTATGTTTATTATATTAGGTTAGAGATAAGGTAAAACGCTTAGGTTAGGAACATAGTTATAGATTTTTTTAGTATAAGATAATGTTTTTGATTGCATTTATTAGAATTAAGTTAAAACATATTAGGTGTAGGATCAAAGTTCACTGTAGTGTTAAGACGATAAATAATTTTAGAATAGTGTTGGTTGGTTTTTTCTCCTTTTTCCAATTGAATTTTAAAAATATGTAACAATCTTCATTGATTTGAATTTGCGATAGTTTTTTTTTTTAAATGTGTTTAATGATAACGTACAAATTTAGAATGCCATTTGGGCCATTAAGTTTTTTTATTGTTATTGTTTGGATTTTGCTTTATATTCTTGTAAAATTTATAACGATTAGTATTAAATAAAGCGCTTTTGACTTTGACTTTGACAAAAAATGAATAATATGTTCGCATGGTTGGCATACACAAACGAAAAATGTAAGCCTCCCGCGTCGTTTATAACTTATTTCTTGTGAAACATTGTGAAGCACGTTAAATCGCTCTTCCGGGAGAGCATTTGTGAACGCGTCCGCGATTTGTTCCTCAGTACGCACGTATTTCACTTCGATCTCTTTAGACTGAATTTTTTCTCTAATATAATTATATCGTATATCCATATGTTTCTTTCGCCTATAATATTCGGGATTTCTAGCAAGCATTACCGCGCTTTGGTTATTGACATTTAAAACCGTAGAGCAATCGTTTCCGTTTCCCAAATCGCGCAACAATTTTCGCAGTCATACGATTTCCTTAGCGGCCGTAGGCGCTGCAACATATTCAGACTCGGTCGTACTCTGGGGCACACTCTTTTGCCTTTGTGCGCCCCAAGTAACAGGGCCATTTGCGAGAAAGAAAACATATCCGGACGTCGATTTTCGCGTATCCACCTCCCCGGCAAAATTGGCGTCAGAATAAGTCCGTTAGTGCTCCCGCGGTTTGAGTACTCGATACCGTAATGCTTTGTTTCTTGCAAATATCGAAATATTCTTTCCCAATGAACTGCGGTGTGTGCGTTTAAAAACCGGCTGACATTGCCAACTGCGAAAGCAATGTCAGGTCGCGAAACAACGCACAAAACCTTCAGGCATCCGACTGCCTCACGATACGGCATGGTTATATCATTCGCGTTTTCTTCGGCTTTTGACAAAATCATGTGCGGATCTGCTGTAATACTGGACCCTTCGTCTCAGTCATACCAAAACGTTCGAGTATCTGCCTCGCATATGCGCTCTGATGTACAAACATTCTCTTTTCCGCTCGATCAAGCTCAATTTCTACGCCAATAAAATAATGCTCATCATCGACAGTAATACAAAACTCGCTTTGCAGACAGTCGATAATTTCATTTACAATTTTGATCGATTTTGACGCAACCAAGCCATCATCCACAAACAATGCGTGAATAGCACTTTCACCGTTTATCCCACCGCGAAACATGCACGGGTCGGCACTGCTCTGCTTCAAACTGAACTTTTCGAGGAAACACACGAACTTCTGGTTCCAACATCGTGGGGCCTGTTTGAGCCCGTACAAAGACTTGTTGAGCTTGAGAACTACTGGAGCTTTCTCGGCGATCTGCAGACCTCTAGGTGGTTCCATATATATTTCCTCTTCGAATTTGCCATGTAGAAACGTTGTGCGTATGTCAAATTGCGCCATTTCAAGATCCTCGTATGCCACTGTAGCCAGAAAGACTCGAAGTGAATCGTAACGAATCACGGGTGCAAACGTCTCGGTGTAGTTCACACCGTATTGCTGTTTGAATTCCCTAGCGCAGAAAAGATCACGAATTGCCTTGAAGATCCACTTAAAATAGATAGTCTTCTGATTCTCCTTCTTGGAAACGATCGTCAAAGTTTGATTGCTTTCGAGAGCACGTTGTTCATCGTCAATGGCTTCCATCCAGCTTCTTGCCTCAGAGCATAAGACAGCTTCTTCAAAACTGCTGGGAGTGTCGACTTGAGCGAAGTCAGCGTTGTATCTGGACGGTTTCCGATTTCAGCTCGATTTCTCAGAATTCTCGGCTCGTTTTGAATTTCTGGGAGACACACGGGGTCGTTCTTGTTCTGATCGGGCTGCAATGCGAATTCTCTCTCGTTCTCGATAGGATGAGGCGCTTCAAGTTCCCTCCGATCCCGAGACGAGGTACTTCAGATTCTCTCTCGTCAAACCGGAAATATACTTCATTCACTTTGTTGTTTTCAAATGCGTTCCGACAATTCTCGTTGAAAACGACATTGCGAGATACAAAGACAGTTCGTTTTTCTGGATTGTACAACCACTAGTTAGTAGATTCTCCCTCGTACTCGACCAGAATCATTTTCTTGGCATTTGAGTCAAGCTTTTTTTGAAATTGAGTGGGGACGTGTGTATAAGCATCGCACTCCAAAACGCGAAGATGCCTCACATCTGGCTTTCGACCTGTCCACAATTCATATGGAGTTTTCTCAGGATGGTGTCTCGAGGGAGTACTGTTAAGGACGTATGCTGCGGAATTCACGGCTTCTGCCCAAAGATAAGTGGGGAGGGATGATGCCTGCAACATGGTTCGAGCGCTCTTGACGATTGTGCGATTATCTCGTTGTATATTCGCGACCATTGTCTACTCGAAGTACTTTCACATTTCGGTTAAACTTATTCGAGATCCATGTTACAAAGACAAGGAGCGATATGGTATCTCCAACTTGTGAGTCACAAAATAAAAGTTTCTGCAGCCCGAAGCGTCGTCCTTAAAATTCACGAAAAACCTCGCGCCTTTTATCGTGGGTGTTGACATTGGACCCTCAACGTCCGAATGAATAAATTTGCTGGGTTGGGTATCGCGAAAATCGCCACCTTTCTTAAACGGAAGTCTGTGTGATTTCTCTAATTGACAGGGCTCGCAAAAGAAATCCCCGTTTGAGGTCAGATTCGATCCCGTCACTGTTTCGATCGTGTCGCTATTAACGTGCCCGCATTGCTCGTACCACCATTTCAAACTACTCGATGCCATGTTCGACTCCGTGTTTAAAATCGATTTCGCCTCAAAACACAACTGGTACATATTGTTCCTCTGTCTGATTTCCTGCGCTACAATTTCTCCGTCGCGTTGAAGGTGATCGAATTCACCTTTGAAAACAATATTAATATTTTTTGAAGTGCACGCTCCGACGCTAAACAGATTTTTCTTCAATACGGGTATACACAATACATTTTCGAGTCAAACTACACTCCATTCTACATTAACAAACCTACATACTTCGATGATCCCAATGCCAGTAACTGGACACTGCTTGTTGGCGCCGAGCGACACCCTCTCCCCCACCACCGATCTGAACTCCGTGAACCACTCTCGACGATACGTAATGTCACGGGAGGCTCCGCTGTCCAATAGCCACACGTCGGTTACATCGCGTTCCAACCACTCGTCAAGCACCTTTCGTTCAAATTTCTCGCGGATTCAAGCGGCTTATTTAATACCGCGCACGCACAATTCGCTCTGTCTTTTGCTCCTTTTTCCATGAGGTTTTTCTTTTTCTTCCGGCATTGTCGGGCAATATGCCCCTTTTTATGGCAGTACAAACACACTCGCGGTTCTCGCGTCCCAGACTGTCCTTGACACTTGACGATTTAGTCATATTTCTCGCACTCGCATCAGATTTTCCGATAGCCATAGTGGCAAAAGCACCAACCTCCTCGTGGTCTGCAGTCATTCTCAGCTCCTATTTTATCAAACGTTCAATGAGTTTCTGCACTGTCTGATCGACTGCGGGCACGCTGTCCCAGGCCGTTTTTAATGCGTTGTATTTTGACCGAAGCGCAGCGATGATTTTTGCCATTATAGCAGGTTTTGGATTTTGGCTGTGTGTGTCAGTCGTTTGGTGCCATTTTATACTCATGGAAGCGTTGCGTCAGCATTAACTTGCTCAACTCCGATTTTTGTTCATGAATTGTGATGAGCTTATCACACCTGTCTTTCGACGTATTGCACACAAAAAGAGCCTCCATAATGACTGGATCCACTGCAGTCGAGATCATGTACATAGATTTCACATTGTCCTTGACCCATTTTCAGTAAATTTTTATATGATCGTAATTTTTATTATCAATAAGCTCTGGATGTTTTAAAATAATTTTTGGACTCTCGATTCTAGATTCAAGCCGCGTTCAGGTTAAAAATCCTGTTGTGGAAATGGATGGTGATGAAATGACACGCGTCATCTGGCAATTCATTAAGGATAAGTTAATTTTCCCATATATCAAGGTATACAAGTTAAAATTTCTATAATAAAATGAATCATCGGGTTATTGTATTTTTTTTTTCAGGTCGACTGTTTGTACTACGATTTAGGATTGCCATACAGAGATGCTACTGATGATCAAGTCACAATCGATGCAGCTCATGCTATACTAAAACACAATGTTGGAATTAAATGCGCAACAATTACCCCAGATGAAGAACGTGTTAAAGGTAACGCCCCTCTTAAACGTCTGATAATTTTTTCAAACCTTTGCAATTTATTTCAGAATTCAAACTGAAGAAAATGTGGCTAAGCCCAAATGGTACTATTCGTAATATTTTAGGCGGAACCGTTTTCCGGGAGCCTATTTTGTGTAAAAACATTCCTAGGTTAGTTCCAGGCTGGACCAAACCAATTGTTATTGGACGTCATGCGCACGGCGATCAATACAAGGCAACTGATGCCGTTATTGAAAATCCTGGTTTAGTCGAAATGGTATATACAGGTAAGACGTATTTAAAATATTTACTGTATATGTATTTTCCACAAATTTTTAAAAACCATTGGTATCGGAAATGTGTTCTGGCTTTAATGTTCGTAATATATTCGGCTCGTCGATTTCAATGAGGGTTTGAGAGATTATTGATTTAATCGTATGCATTCTTTTTAAAACTATTACTAATACAAAATAAGTTTGTTGAAAGGCCAAATGCATGTAATTTTTATTAACTTGATTCTGTAGAAGTAAAAGAGGTTGCTTTTCATATAGATGAATTCCGCCAATTTGAATGATTGTGCTTGAATTTCCTTACCTGAAAACATAATATCAAACCAGAATAAGGAATCGCTTCGTTAATTCTAAAGATTGCTGCAAATCCGTTCGAACTTTTTATGCACTCTTAGATTTTCATAATTGCAGTTGCTCTTAATGTTTGAAAATGATTTTCTACTCTCTAAACACTTTGAACTTCTTCAGTTCGTAGTATTTTTAGCATCTACTAGAATATATTCATTTTAATAATTTGCCCAAGAGACTTTAGTTTTTCCTTCATTTACCTTCCAGTTTGTGTTGTAATCATCTATAAATTGCCACTTTCAGTTAACTCAGAAATTTTTTTCACCTTCCAGATACTAAGGGTAACGTAAAAAAATTCAAAATTTTTGATTTCAAAGACTCAGGAGTTGTGATGGGAATGTACAATACTGACGAATCCATCAAAGCGTTTGCACACTCGTCATTCCAAACTGCTTTGCAAATGAAGTGGCCTTTATTCCTCTCTACTAAAAATACCATCTTGAAAGGTTATGATGGACGATTTAAGGACATATTTGAAGAAATTTATCAAAAGTAAGTGCTCGAATCCAGTTTCCTAATTTTTAATTATATACTATTATTTGTTTGGTTTTATTTTGATTTAATCTAAAGAAATTCTTGTTAAGAGATTTTAATTTAACAGAGTTAAAATTACAAATATTTTCAGTAATATTCACTAAATTTGTAGAAACATGAGGAAAACAATGTAACTAGCTTGATGATTGTCGGTTCTCGACGCTAGAAATATAAAGGCAAAAATAATTTAAGTAGACAGGAATATATATTCCTACCTGAAGGATTTAATTTTTAGTCATGAAATACAGACTTTCATCTGAAGCTACCACAATTAATAATGAGTATGAATCATCTCAAATTAGGTAATTGAAAATCCCACTTCTAATGTAACTTTAAAAGTTACTACCCTTTTCCAATGGATGTTACCACAAGGTTGTAATTTTTGATAGATGTTAAAACATTCGTAAAGGACAGTAGCGATGGAATGCTGCCTCAACGAGCTAGAATATTGAGTTCCACTGGAATGACAAGGTCTAGGGACGCGTACGTGTGCTGGCAGATAGCTGTCTGCAAAGTTACGGGGCGAGTCAACAAAGTCCACCACAAAATATTTCACATGTATGAGTTATGGACCCTAACCCGAGCATCTGCAAACATGTTGAACGCCTACGAAACACGAGTCCTGAGTATAATCGGAGCGAAGTTAGACGGGGACCAATGGCGAATATCATACAACCATGAGCTGTATGAAATTTTTGACGAGCCGGAGGTCTCAACGATTTTAAAACTGCGGAAGCTGCAATAGGCTGGCCACGTGAATCGTATGGACGAAAAACGGATACCCAAAAAGGTATTCGTTGGGAGAACTGAAGGGCGGAGATCAGGGGGGAAACGGAAGAAATGCTGGTCTGACTCGGTCGATGAAGACAGCTCATCGCTGCTCCGATTTCAAAATTGGCGGACGCGGTCAATGATCCGAGACAGTCGAAGGCGCTATTTACAGGAAGCGAAAGCTGCAGAGGGGCTGTAGTGCTACGAAGAAGAAGAAGAAGACCGGAGTATATGTTTCTACCTGATGGGTATTGTTTCTTCTTCAATTAGTGTATGTTCTGGAGTTCCTCAAGGTTCTATTCTTGGTCCGTCTATATTTAATTTTTATTTGGCTGATATTACTTGCGGTCCTCAAAAAATATGAATAACAATTTTAAAATATAATAATAATAATATATGAAGAAAAATACGTGTGCTCAGGTTGGTGACTGTGAAAGAAGTGACATTTTATTTAAAAATAGTTTATGAAGTACATAAAAGATAAATAACAGTGTGAAAATGAACATTCGGATTATAGGGTGACTCTAACACTCCTCCTTAGGACGATGGTTCTTGTTGCACTCCTATTGCTTCTCTGAATGGTGCATGTTCGGTCTTGTCCAAGGATTTTGTAAGAACACCTGCAACTTGCTCAGTGGTGCTTATGTAATCGACTTTTATTTGATTTTGATTGAGTACATCCTGTATGAAGTGATGACGTATGGTATGGTTCTGGGATAGAACCCTGCATTTGAGGCGATCGCAATTGTGTTTTTGTTGTCACACAGGATTTGAAGTGGCCGCTTCTTTTGCCACTCAATGCTAGCTTTTGGGACTCCAAGATATACATGAAAAATGTGTTTCCTCCCTCGCGAATGGACACCCGTGATCTTAAAAAATCTGAAATAATTATCGAGGGAGATATTTGTGGGTATAACTATAACAAATACCTCAGAAGTCAAAATTCTTTCAACTTTGCTAATAATAGTATGATCCTCGAACATGACATGTTTCTTGATTTCATTCGTTACTGGTTACTGCATTTTGTAAGTTGAGTACAAAACCCTTCTGACATGAGCATAGGTCTGTCTACCCAACTTGTTTTCGGTTGGCTTTCGGGGAGTGTGCCATGGCTGTTGTTCCAAACACTCTGATATGCGCAAGATCAGGTACTTTTTGCCTCCACGCTTGAACTGGTGTTGTGCCGGTTCCTTTCGATGGCGAAACGTTTAGAAGATATACAGAGTATGCAACTGCTTCTGCCCAAAATGTTTCCGACATTTTCGAGTCGGCAAGCATACATCTCATTTATTCCATGATTGAGCGATTGTTGCGTTTGGCCAAGCCGTTCTACTCTGGCGTGGGCACATTGGTGGTTTGGTGATGGATCCGATTTTCCAGAAGTGTGGCTTGAAATTTGCCGTTCATAAACTCATTGCTGTTATCAAAACATAGAGTTATGAGCTTGTGACCACTTTGCTTTTCGGCGAACATCATGAAGTCTTCAAAACATGGCAGTACTTCCGAATCCATTTTTGTTTTTAAGAAGTATATAAAAATTTTCCTCGATTTGTCTTCAACAAATGTTATAAAATAACGACTTCCACCAAGCGAACTGTATTCCATGTGTCCACATATGTCAGTGCGCACTAATTCAAGCAGCTCATTAACTCTGCTGCCACACTTACTGAATGGCAACCTTTGTTGTTTACCAATGGCGCACATCTTGCATTCTTTGTCAATTTTGTTGGTGAAATATATTCCAGTTGCCATTCCACTGCATAGTTTGTCTAAACTTTCGTTGTTCAGGTGGCCCATACGACGATGCCAAAGGTCTTTAGTGCATTTTGAACTACACGTAAATGCAACATTCTTTGACGATTTCATGTCCAATTTAAACAAGTCATTAACGTTTGTGCTTGTTTCAATTACTTGTTTTTTTTGAGTTTATAATATTGACACATTTGTTGCTGAACTCTACGGTGTGACCTTGTTTTACGATTTGACCAACAGATAAAAGATTGACGGATAATTCAGGAATTAATTTCACATTATTGACTTTAAGTGCAGACGTACTGCATGCTGGTCTTATTGTTGCAGTTCCACGCCCTTTTACCTGTATCTTGCTTTTGTTCGCAGCAATCCCTATGTCAACATCTTCAGATAAACCATTCAGCATGTTTTTGTTAAAACTCATGTGCGATGTGGCCTCTGAGTGAAAGTACCATGCGTCTTTGTTTCTCGGATTACCTACTATAGACAAAACACAACTGATCGCATAAAAATGTTTGTTTTTATTTGTGCTGTAACTTCTTGAGCGGCAGTTTTTCGCAATATGTCCAAAATTGTTATATATTCGGCACCTGGGTTTTTTTCGTGATTTTTTGAATGACGTTTGGCGTGAGTCTATGTGGAAAGCTGAACTTTCACTGCCGGGACGTACGTCTTGCAATAACTTTGTTTTATGACATCACCATTAATTCTTGTGCCTGAATTCTCCAAAGCCATAGGGCGGTAATCATCTGGAAGTCCAACAAGCAGTAAGGAGCCAGTCCATTCCTCATTCATAGGAAATCCAATTCCGTTTAGAGATTGAGCTGTGGTTATTATATCCTTTATATATATGTCCACGGAACCGCAATTTGCAAGTGATGTTGTAATGAGCTTATGCAACAGTTCTACTCGACGTCTTAACCCACTATCTTCGTACGCATTTGCTAGCTGCTGCCACAACTCCTTGGCTAATTTTGCACCCTGTATATGGACATAGCACGTAGGATCAATTCTTAAAGTCAACTTACTTTTTGCACGTCGATACTTCTCAGGCTCGAGAGCGGTTTTGGGATTTCCTTCTTCATCGAGTTTATAATCAATGGTCGTTGTCCAAAGATGATCCAAATCTAGGAACGCTTGCGCAGCAATCTTCCATATCGGGTAGTTTTCCCTACCGAGCAGTCTATCAATTGAAATGCTGCTAGCACTGTTTTCGGACTTAAACATTTTTTAACTTTTACTAAAATGAATGAATTGAAATGACATGTGTAGTGGAAATATGTGATATTAAAATCCGTTAAGGACTGCAGTGGTATTATGTTGCATCAGCCAGCCAAGTACTTTTGCTCACTGGAAACGACGTGGGCAGGATCAAAGCGAGGCTGACACCAGAAAACCATAGGGAACAACGTATGGCCATAATCGTATGGGCAATTTCTGGATAAGCGCAAAGTAAGAACAGGGTGAGTTGTTTGCAGGGTACGGCGAACAGCAGCGCCTCTTCAATATTTCAAATACCTTGGCTATGGTCATACCGAACAAGTATGTAAAGGACCCGATCGGAGTTCCCTGCGTTACAAATGCGGTGAAATGGGACATAAACGAAAAGAGTGTACAAAGGAGGCACAATGTATTCTTTGCAAGGATGCTGATTCAAGACCGGATTTTGGGATGAGAAAAATACCGGGTTTTCCAGGAAGCCCCAGCAAAGGCAAAATTAGAACTTCGATGACCTGCATCCTGCAGCTAAACCTACACCGCAGTTCGACCGCCCAAAATCTGCTTGAGCAGTTTGTGAGGGAAATGAAAGCCGACTTTATGCTGCTAAGTGAGCAACGCCATTCTAAAAGTTCGGCACCATGGTATCCTGATGAAAAAGGTACTGCCGCCATGTGGGTTCGGAACAGTGATTTTCAGGTAGATAGCTGTGAATGGGGAGTGGTTTCGTGTAGGTTCGGTGCTCAGGGACCACCTTCTTTAGTGTGTACCTAATGCTGAACGAATCGATATCATCTTTCCGGGCCAAGCTTAATACTTTTGAGGGCGCTGTCTCGAACGCAGATGGTGAAATTCTCATTAGGGGAGAGCTAAAGCAATTGAATGGGGCATGCCTCAAACAAATCTGCGAAAAAAACGAATCCTAGAAAAAGCGGTAAGGACGGCGCTCGTTGTACTAAACACCGGACATACGCCGACTTTCTGCCGTATTGGCTGTGAAGGAACTATACGGGACGTGACATTCGCCTCGAAGTCCTTAGTACGAAGGATTCACAATTGAAGAGTATTAGAGGACTACTCAGACAGTGATCATCAGTGCATTCTGCTTGAGATCAGTGATGTTGTCTCCTGATGTCCATGCTCTCGGCTTTCTACAGTTGAGTGGAATATGGAAAGGATGAACGTCGAGAGGTTCGTCGAGGTGCTCACAGAAGGTGCCCCGCTACAGGGAGATTCGAAGGGGACGGAAGAACTGGCAGCTCAAGACATTGTGAACTCAACTATGATAATCATCATGACTGCTTGCAACACTTCTATTCCCCGTCGAAAATCCCGGCACGTCAAGCCCCCAGGAACTGGTGGTCGACTGAAATTTCTAAAAAGCGAAGGGAGTGTCACAAGCTTCGGCGTGAGGCTCAACGGGCATGGAATCATGACGAGGAATGCAATCGAGTGGCAGCATATAGATCGGCCAGGAAATGCCAACGCAAATTGATTAACAACAGGAAGACTCGCTGCTGGCAAGACTTAGTGGACAATGTGAACAAGGACCCGTGGGGATTTGGCTACAAGCTAGTTATGCGGAAGCTTGGTGCATACTTGACGCGGAAAAGATGGACGAGATAGTGCGGGCACTCTGTTCCGCCCAGCCCGTCCGTATTAACGCTGTCCATGATGAAACAGCAGTCGAGTGCCCACTTTTCACACATTAAGAACTGGAAGAGGCAGTCTTTTCACTGAAAGCGAGGAAGGCTCCAGGTCCAGATGGTGTTCCTCACTGAGGTGTTGCGGTTGTCTGTCACCATTGTCCTGACTTGCTGCTCAGTACATTCAACGCTTGCCTACGGAACGGGGCTTTCCCGGTACGATGGAAGGTAGCGAGGCTCGTGCTGATCAGCAAGGGGAAGGAAAATCCTGGATCGCTGTCTGCATATCGTCCGTTATGAATGCTCGACACTGCTGGAAAGTTGCTTGAGAAACTGACGGGTTTCATGCTGCTGGGAACCTATCTCCTTGGCAGTACGGCTTTAGTGACGGATCGTACTGTTGGTGACACTCGACGTAAAGAACGCCTTCAACTTCGCTAGATGGGTGGATATGCTTCATTTATTGCCTTAAAACTAATGACGTGCGATTTGAACTCCCTATCCACAATAAAGGCCACTTCAAATTCTCGCTTTCCAGCAGGCTTCCTACTTTTGAATAATGTATGCGATCTTACATTTTGAATATCACCCAGTCCAGTTCGATTCCTGGATTGCCAGTATGTTTGATTTATGTTGAATGGCCTGTTGTAAAAGGTCCTTAACAGCGCCAGGGGAATTGAGTGATCTGACATTCCAGGATCCAATGCCATAGCCCTTCTTTCGAGTGCGAGGTCGTTGCCGTAGGTCCAATGCATTCCGAGGCTTTGTTGCAGGTTTCGAAACAATGTATGATTTTCCAAGGACGAGGAGTTAGCCCGTCACCCAACCTCTATTCTGGTGGCATGGTTATTACTTTCAATTCCCTTGTCAGGTGCGGAAAGATTCCCCTTCATCCTCTTACGTCCCCACAAAGGAGGTGAAAGTCGGATTTAGTAATAGTGCTGCAGGCGTTATTGCAGTTATTGGCATTTCTCAGCATTTTCTGGTCCATCTTTGCGGGACCAGTAAACCCAATGTGCGACCCCGAGACCATTTAGTGCCATCTGCTCGTGGGGCTTAGGATGAGGATTCATGGAAGCTGTGGTTTGGGGAAACAAGGGAATCCCTCCTCCTTTCTCATACGGGTTTGGGACCGTTTACGGCGGAGTTGGTTAAAAATGCTAAACGAGTTTAAATGCAGTTTTACTCAAAGGCACTGAGATTGAGCCATTTTCGTTGCTTTTGTGAGGCCGGATAGCACATCTCACCCTAATTAGAGAGTGCACACCTCGAAGACATATTTAACTACCACTTATTACATATGTTTAAATTTAGATTGCCCTTGAGGCAATTACGTATATTTAATTTATATCTTTACATTTGCTTTATGTTTTCTTTGTAAGGATCTTAATGATGGATTTAATAAAGCATATTATTCATTCGTTCCATAAAGAACTGGAAACAGAATTGTTATTGCAGGATCAGAAATTTACGTTACCGATTTGCATTGTCCTATGTATTTTATT
Organism: Odontomyia ornata; assembly: GCA_963969285.1. NCBI lineage: Eukaryota > Metazoa > Arthropoda > Insecta > Diptera > Stratiomyidae > Odontomyia > Odontomyia ornata. The sequence goes on from OZ017739.1 coordinate 149,080,268, forward strand.
ACGGATTCCTTTTTCTATTTGAATTCTATAAAAATTTAAGGTGTCCTTTTGTTGCAGGGATTACAAGAGCCAGTTCGACAAGAATAATATTTACTACGAACATCGATTAATTGATGATATGGTGGCACAGACTCTAAAATCTAGCGGCGGGTTCATTTGGGCATGCAAAAATTATGACGGAGATGTACAATCAGATATCATTGCGCAAGGTTACGGCTCATTAGGATTAATGACATCAGTTCTTGTATGTCCCGATGGAAAAACCATTGAATCAGAGGCAGCACATGGAACAGTGACAAGGCATTACAGGTATGTTTGCTTGTCTTGCGTAAAACCCCCATGTAATTTTAAATACATCTTAATTTCTTCCAGGCAACATCAAAAGGGTCTTCCGACCTCAACAAATCCCATCGCATCTATCTTTGCTTGGACGCGAGGTTTAATCCATCGCGCGAAATTAGATAATACTCCTGAATTGGAAAGATTTGCTCACACTCTCGAACAATCTTGTGTTGAATGTGTGGAATCTGGCCGCATGACCAAGGACTTAGCTCTATGTATTCATGGAAATGATAAATTGCAGGAGGACATGTACTTAAATACTGAAGACTTCCTCGAGGCAATCGCTGATCAAATGCGTCATAAGATGCAATCATAGAAACATCGGTGTGCAAATGTTTTATGTACAATGTATTTAAAGCAATAAATTAATTTGATATTTAACCTATGGTTGTTTGAAGTTTGACGCTCCATTAAAGTTTCTTTTAAAAAATTTTCACCACAAAATTTGGACTCGTTTATCTATCCTTTATTTTCTTGACTGACCTTCAACATCTGAGAAGATCAAGATTATGGTAAAATATCTGTATTAAGACAACTTGAACCTAATTCCTGATTAACTTGGGCACTATAAAATTAACTAAATCCCCATATGTTACTAATTTTTAACCGACTTCCAAAAGAAAAAAGGTTATCAATTCATCGCGTATATTTTTTTTTTTGCTTTTTTTTTTGTATGTTCACGCATAACTTTTAAACGGAGTTAGATGGAAGGGTCCTGTTTTCGGCAGATGATACGTCTTTCTTCCAGTTAGGTCCCGTTTAAAAGATAAGAAATTCAAGTAACGGTAAAGGGCTCTTACCGTTAAAACTAAAAAATTTCCGACCTTCACCCCGATTTTTCAGCATAACTGATCGATGAATGCAAGGATTTTGATTGTAGGGTTTTCAAATGAAGGAAAACATATTGATCCAAAATGTATCGGAACAGAATTGTAATCCTTTCAAGGACTCTGTAGATATTAAAAGTTCAATATGATACGTTGATGTCGAGAAATTGAATTTAAATAACCTTTCGCACGAAAAGATTTTTCAGCATAACTGATCGAAGGATGCAGGGATTTTGATTGTAGAGGTGTCAAATGAAGGACAATATATTGATCTAAAATGAATCTAAGGGTTCGATAGATATTAACAGTTAAATATGATACATTGATGTCGAGAAATTGAATTTAAATGATATTTCGTATGAAAAGTGCCAATTAGTTGGCACTCTGCAAGAATTTGTTGGAGATACCGAGTCTTTTGGTGACCGATGTTAAAAATGATCAGTATCCTTAATTTTCTGCATAAACGGTATATTTGTACCGGAAATAACCAATAAATTAATTCTAAATGTGGCATAAATACAATTCAACAATAGTTAAAGGGAACATTTCAGGATGCTTTTCTCTTCCGCATTCATTCTTTGCTTACCAATGAGCTTGGTATAGGATCCTTCTTACATCCTTAGACGTAAACGTTACATATAGGATTATGAAATTCCCCGAAGAAATAATAAGGATTGAGTGATTGCAAATTATAGAGTTGACTCGTTACTTTCCAGTTGATATTATATGTATCATATATTACAACATATGTATGCCCAGAAATCTAAAATTAGTGATTTCCATACTAAAAACCAGCGAGAATCGCAATCTAAAAAGAGAAAAGTTTCCTGCTATAATTGATCATAAATGTACAGATGGAGATGAAAATGCATAGCCGAGTTTTCATTGAACTATATGGTACGATTTTCTTGAAACTTTCATGAAAATTAGGTGCCATAGTTAACTGAAAACGTGAACGAATGATGCGATTAAGAAGGATATATTTAAGTAAATTTCATGAAATTGATTGCGGAGTGAACTTTATGTTTACATATATAAATACATATGTCTATACATACATATATATATATATAGTATATGTATATAGTATATATATATAGATATGTACATATATTTATATACATATATATACATATGTGTATATATATATATATATATATATATATATATACATAAAATATACATATATAGATATATAATATATATATATATATATATATATATATATATATATATATATATATATATATATATATATTATATACATATATATATATATATATATATATATATAATATACATCTACGTATATATATATATATATATATATATATATATATTTATATATATAATGTACATACATATATATGAATATAGATATATGTACATATGTGTGTGCATGTGTGTGGTTGGTTGTATGTGTGAGTCTACATAGGATATAACAAAATTTATGCCTTGGGGGTCGCAGCTTCGCTTCGATTTTCGTCAAGTTTTCAGCAATATTTCTGTTCTGGCCAAAGTATAGCTCCAGTTTGTATCAAAACTAGTACAAAGATTTATTAAATTGTGTGACAAAGCTCACAATAAAAAATCCCAAGTCGAACAATTTGAAACGAAATCAAAGGTCGAAAAAAGTTGAACGATAAAAAGGCACTTCAGGGTCAGGTCAGAATATAAAAATGGCGGCTAGGTAAATTTCAAAATTCAAAAATTTCTCAAAGCTATAATTCATATTGGATTATTATGAAATCTAAAATCAAGGTAGACGTTGATGAGATCATGGATTAAATGTACCAGAGTTAAATTCGATTCCTATGAACGCTGCAGATTTTAGCCGTACTGGTTGGTTTGCATTGCAGTAAAAAAATTATATTTTAATATACGAGAACATGATACAATGTATTCAAAAAATTGAGTTTTGAATGGTTTGAAATGAAAAAAATTGCCACTAAAAAGGGTGAAATAAAAAACTTTTAGAAAAAAAAAGAGAACCGACTTCGGAGTGCCCTAAAAAGGATGAAATAAATTTTATGGAAGCGGTGCCAAATTATTTTCCCCATTTCAACATAAATACTTCCAACATCTGCACCATCACAAAAAATTCGGGGAAAAAATGATATGGCACCGCTTCCATAAAATTTATTTCATCCTTTTTAAGGCACTCCGAAGTCGGTTTTCTTTTTTTTCTAAAAGTTTTTTATCTATTAAAAAGGTTCACTTGTGAACGAATCGCATTTACATGTCGAGTTTTTAGGGTTTTGTACTAAAATACAAAACCCTATTGCAATCACGACCTGTGTCCGTCTGTCCGTCCGTCCGTCCGTCCGTCTGTATGTCACAGCACTTTTTCTCCGAAACTATAGAAGCTACAGCCATGAAACTTTGTGAAAAGGTCAGAAGTGATGACCTCTTGAAAGTTCAATAGTGGAAAAAATTTTCAAAGGGGTTTAAGGGGGGTCTCCCCATATAGGGAAGTGACCCAACAAAAAAAAATTTTCACCATTGGTAGTCGAGTAGGGTGTCATTGGAAAGGTCTCAATGAGATCTTTTCAAAACAAGTCTTAAAATTGCCTTATGAGTACCGAGGGGGGCAGGGGAAGGGGAAATGTACGAACTTTTCGCGTACCCCCCCTCGCGATTGGACACCTTCCATCCGAAAAATCTGAAAAAAATCATGAATGTAGGCCTTAATGAGTACAACAACAACAAATACATGATAAGTCGAAATTCACTCAACTTTGTTAGTAATAGTATGATTTATCGATTTTATGTTTTCTTGAATAAAATCTAGACGGTACCCTTAAATTCAATAAAATTTAGCACATAGATGACTTTTTATAAGATTGACCTTCTCTGAAAGTTTCATAAAGATCCAATAATATTTAACGAAGTTATAGCGACTTGAATTTTCCTGCATTACTATGGAACAATATGCCCTGTATTACTATGGAAACATATGGCTATGGAGCCATATGCGCTTTTTACCGACTTAGAAACTACAGCTTTGCTAGGATTTGCATGAAAATTTCAGGAATGGTAGGTATCATGAAGATGAGTATATACAATTGAAACAAGTCGGAAAGGCAGGAGAGAGCTCCTAGCAAAAGGGCTTTGTAACCATTCTAAGATTCTAAAAAAACAGGCCATGAATCGATGATTACAGTACAGAGGAGTGGCCCCTGAAAAAAAATTTCATGAAAGGTAGTCGATATGAGTATCGACTGAAAGTTCTCTGTGAGAGCTTTTCAAAACTGTTCTTAAACTGACAGTTTTTGCTTGTGTGGGGGCATAGGTGGGGGGTAAAATACATGAAAAATGTGTTTCCTCCCTCGCGAATGGACACCCGTGATCTTAAAAAATCTGAAATAATTATCGAGGGAGATATTTGTGGGTATAACTATAACAAATACCTCAGAAGTCAAAATTCTTTCGACTCTGCTAATAATAGTATGATCCTCGAACATGACATGTTTCTTGATTTTATTCGTTACTGGATACTGCATTTTGTAAGTTGAGTACAAAACCCTTCTGACATGAGCATAGGTCTGTCTACCCAACTTGTTTTTAGATTGTACATTTTTTTCAAGTCCGACCTGAAGCAATTTTTTCACAAACGCTGTTATGAATTTCATTCCCGGCAAGATTGAAATATTTCTTGAAACTAAATATATGCCAAAACCCATATTCCTTAGGCCTCTGTAATCACTCATAAAATGCCCAAATTATCGCAGAGTAGTCATACCCTGTACTTTTCTCAAAGAATTATCCATACCATGTCTTGGCTGACGGCAGAGAGTTTAGCAGCGAGTTTAACAATTTGCTAAGCGTTGGTTCATAACCTTTTTTTTTTGAAAATACCCAAATCTCTCAAAATATCCCAACCATATCATCCCATCAAATTTGGGACACTTGTACTCCTGTCTAATGAACGTCTACCATATTGTAAATATGCACTTTCATAGTCATTATCCAGCACATGAAAATGTGACCAAAATGATGATACTGAGATCATTAAAACTGTTCACCATACTAATTCATAAGCTGATTATCTTGGCAATCGATCCACCACCGACCGGCCGAGGGGGGTTTATCGTCAAGTACCAACGACCCTAGCTGATAGTGGGCGAAATATTATTATGTGATGGGGGTTATGTAGTGTTATTATGATGTTTGTGAATGCCTGCAAAAGGCTGCAGCGATGGAATTCTGCCTAAGCGAGCTACAACACTAAACTTAACTGGAAATGTGCAGTAATCGAGTAGTTGCCTAAGCAAACTGCACGAAAACCATCATAATGATGATCCAATTTTAATTGCAAATTTTAAAAAATTATTAAATTAACAATTAAAATTTGGCCCCGGCAACCCCTTTATAACACAGCTTATCCACGAATTGCATTACCGCAATGCAATCTCCATTGGATGAATGGGTGGGCTCGTCATAAAACTCCGTTGCGACATGTACCGTACGATAGCTGATCGCAACAAGTGAGCAGAACTGCTTGCGCGGATCCGGGAGTCTGTTACGGATCGCCACACAGAGCGCACGCCACGAGAACCGCGCCGGCGAATAAACAAAAGGTCTAATTTTGAGACGAACGTAGAAAATTGTGTTTTTTCGCTCGAAATAGCGAAAATAAGCATTTCAATTTGATTGAACGTTTATTCGCTAATTTTCGTAGCGGATAAAATCTTGTTTGTTCTCTTGTATGTGTGACAACAGTGATTCGACATAATCGCGTCTTGACGAGAAGGCCAATTGACAGATGTTATGTGCATTTTGATGGAAAATTCATTTGCTTGAAGCGAAGGAATAATTTGTACATAGTTGTAATTAATAAAAACGAGTGCTTATGCAAGAAGTAGTAGTGACCCGAATAAAAAGTGAGAAGTGCGGAAAACGTAGAAGATAGTTAATGTGATTTTTCGCCATTGCGAAAATTACATACAGTCTTCCACAAAAGTCAAGGTACAGTGATAAATATCATGAAAATTGTTTGATATTTTTATTTAAAAAACCTATAGTGATAAAATTTTTTTGGTGTTACTTCAACTATAATCATTACACTTTAAATTCATGTAAAACAAAACGAAAATTCTGTCGTATTAATATATTATTACATATGATGTGTTGGAAAGTCAATGAATGAAGTCCACAAAAGTCATGGTACACCTAAAGAAAAATGATACAAATTGTAATTATAGTCTTGCATAGTTATTTGAATTATACTTTTCTTAATATTTTGTCGGATATCCTTTCATCTGAATTACTGACTTCAGTCTTTTAGGCATAGAATATACCAATTTTTTAGTAAATTCGCTGCTGATTCTGGCCCACTCCTCCAATATAGCATCCTTAAGCTGCGCCTTGCTTGATATCACTCTTTTTCGGATTTTTGTCTCAAGCTCATTCCAAAGATGCTCTATAGGGTTCAAATCAGGGCTTTGAGGCGGTGTAGCAAGCATGCGAGTATTGTACAAAAGCCACATTCAAACTTTATGCGCAGTGTGCTTAGGGTCATTGTCCTGTTGAAACAAGAAATCTTCTCGCATACCTAATTTGGCTGCACTTTGTTTCATGTTGTTTCGTAGAATCTCTAAATAAGAGTTCTGATCCATAGTATTTTCGATGAATGTCAGATTTCCAACTCCAGCAGCAGCCATGCAACCCCAAACCATAACACCACCGCCTCCATGTTTTACTGTTTTAATAGTGTTCTTGGGATTAAATGCTTCTCCTACTTTTCGCCAGACCCTCTTATGCCCATTTACACCAAATATACAAAATTTAGACTCATCCGAAAATAAAACATTATCCCAAAACGTTATTGGTTATGCTTTTGCAAATGTTATTCTTTTTTGTTTGTTTATGGAACTTACAAGAGGTTTTCTTCTAGGCGTACGAGATGAAAATCCAGCTTCTACGACAGCTCTACGCACAGCTTCTGTGCTAACCTCCTTCTTATCATTAATTCCAAGAACATCGCAGATTTTTCTACAGCTTAGAAATGGATCTTGTTTTACCATTCGCGAAATTTTTCTCTTGTCCCTTGCACTTAGTTTAGATGGACGACCTGTTCGGGGCACATTTTCCACTCTATTTTCCTTCTTAAATCGATTTATCACTTTTTGAATGGTTGACCGACTTCGCAACACTAGTTCAGCTATTTCAGAATATGATATGCTCTGATTTGAATGCAGATTAATAATTATTTCACGCTCCTTAATACTCAACTCCTTTCGACTCATTTTTTAAAAATTTTATTAAATAAAAGATGCACCACGAATACGGACGCGATATTAAAGACAGCGGCCTACGGTTGTTAACTCACTCTGATAATATGAACTTTGGGGATTCCCCTTTTTACAAATAACAGGGCATTTTCTGCAACTGTACCAAGACTTTTGTGGAGTAGAAAAGAGACATTGCCAACAAAAAATTATTGTCTTCAATGATCATTATTGCCGAATCCCTTTAAATTTATGAAAACTTAAATTCAACAGAACTCGTATTATTACCATTTCATAACTTTTGGTTTTCAAATAAAAATATTGATTCAGTAATACAATTTTCAGTTACCGATTCTCTGTACCTTGACTTTTGTGGAAGACTGTATTATACGTTTTGCCTTCTCGATCAGTGAAAAGTGAAGTTTCATCGTCACAAAACGTTTGGTAGTCTTTAAATCGCACGGAGGGTTTTTCTACGGCTTTTCTAACAACTTTGTTTATCTTATTTCGTCGTTTTGTTTCAATTTAGACTTTGTACGCCTCCAAAATAATCATCAGCATCCATTTGATCCTACGGCACCACGTTTCCATCGTGAATGTCACGTAAATGAGTGTCGGAAAAATATTGTCATTCTGGGGCACCTGCACTATATTTGAGAACGGTTGATATCGGAATAAAAGGAAGTTGGACAAGTGCATTGCCAAGAAATAGACGAGCAGTTAAAAACCCATCCGTGCATAGAGTTAAAACGATATTTGGTTCGTGGAAATATTACCCTGATGCCTGTCAACTTGCCTTTGGTGCTCCCGTTTTTTGCCTGAAGGGTTTCTGTTTCGTATGTTCGGTCACACGTCATGATCCAGAGTGGCGTTTGCAATAATTAAATTAGAAAATGTGTTAAAGAAGGTGTCTGGGTCGTTCGTTCGATTTGAAAAAGCATTTACTGAGCGACTGACAACCAAACCATACGTTCTATTCAAAAAGCAAATAGCACCGTTTTATGCGCGGATAAACTCAGGTATATCAATTCAGGAATAACCAAAGAGAAGTGTTGCCGCGACAATTCACCCTTTCATACAGGCTATAAAAAGTAATAGTATTCCGGCCGGGATTGATACACTATTTGGAAGAAGCTCTTGTTCCGTATTTTTCACCACCCAACCAATATTTTCTATGTAAATTGTCCTATATTTCAAATCGCCTATGAATAGCCGCTGTTGGTGATTTATAAATCAGCAAATGACCCCAAAGGATGTCGCTATTTATAGGAACATGATTTTTCGAATTTGCTGTCCCCCGGAGGGGGTTTTTATGACCTTTGATGGAATCAGCGTATCGCCCGTACTCCAAAGAGTTAATTTGTCTCCACCGATTAGAAGGAAATAGTCAAACTAATGAATCAGCAATAAACCCTGCTAATACTTTTTCCTAAATCCATACATAACGAAAATACTTAAAGATAAAGTTCCATTAAAGTATAATTCCAATCCTTTTTATAAGACGCTAACGTTTCAAGTACATAACTATTTCTTACATAAAGTCAAGGTTAAAAATAAGATATTCAGTGTGTATGCCATTATGTCATAAGTCTCGAAAGAATTGAACACTCGTCGACATAATTGTAAATCACCCACACAATCTACGAGCGCTCGTCCAGGTTGATGGTTCAGTACCCTTTTGGTTCTTTTTTTCTAGTTAATGCATTGTGTGTTGTTGTTTTGAATATTCATTTAATATTTAATTACCGATCATTATGATGGCATACCATTTCTAGCAGGTTATTGTCGCAAAATTGAATACATCTTACGCAATTATTTATTTAAATCGCTCGTATTAGAAATAAGATCGAATTTAAGTTCTTTAATAATTTATTATTATTTTCATTGCTTTTTTAATTATTAATTTATACCTAAACATCAAAACTTTGATATATTTAGAACATTTCATACCATTTTATTTGACACCGAGTTCGATACTTTTCGCCTCGAGCTAAGTTTGTTTCAGTCCGTTTGCTTCTGTAACTAAAAACAAGATCGGAAATTCAAATATCAAATTTTTTTTCTTGAAAAGCCGGCGGGGTTTGCTATGTTGTGTGAGTAGACGCGTTTCTCCCTTGAGTCATCACAGTGTGACACTGAAGATCACTCAGAGGAGTCGAATTGTGTCTGCTCACACAGCAAAGCAAGAGCCGACATCTTTTCAAGAAAAAATTGATATTCTTTAAATACTAAAAATAAAGGAAAAAACAAAAACTAAAGATATATATTACGTATATAATAACTTAGTCTGAGTGAAGTTGTGGGTTGGGGCACACTCCGCTTGCGCAGCGGCTAATTGGAAAATTAGGTAATAGTTACATGGTTGAGCGGTCATGGAATGAGATACCCTAGCAATAAATCTTAACGGCAAGGTTTGGATTTGGACTGTTTGCGATGGATTATTATTAGTATTATATAATACGCATGTGTTATAAAGTAATCCCTAGGACTATATATTATGGAAACGTAGAAACGAAGATCGTTTTAATTTTTTATGTTTTTTTTAAGTTTATAAATTATATGCATAATACATATAAATATATCTGATATACTTTAATTCATAATGACATAAAATTGAACGTGTTAATACATAGCAGCGTTGTTTAGAAGAAAGCTAAGTTAGGAGAAGAATAATATACACTTCTAGGATTAAGAAAATAAAAGTAAAGAAGAAAAAACAGAAAACAATAAAACGAACAAAAACAGCATCAAACAAAAACATAGTGTGATGTTGTATAGTATAATAACATTAAATTACATATTAATATTCGAAGAGACAAGGTTTATGTTTTATTTATGTATAAATATTGATTAAACTTTTATCTAATTTTAATATATACATTTTTACAAATTCTCAGTGAATATACGAGTACTTATAAATATTACGAATAAATTCTTACTCAGGTGTATGTTTATCTATCATGTTAATATTCACTAAAAGTAATTATACTACATTGATGAAGTTAAAAAGAAGGTAACTAATTTAAGTGAATAATATGATGGAAAAAAAAACTCTGAATAAGGTCATCAGATCACGAGGCACATATTGTTTCGGATAAACGATTTCACATACTTTTTTGGCCACTTAAATAGGATGTACTTTTCTGTAATTTGTAATAACCGAGCTGTTAAGGGGTTAAAGAAAACCCCAAAATGTCCCAGATCAATCGAAACGATCGAACCGGTACGAGTGCAGATTGAATCGGAACAATTTCCGATTGATCTAGCACAATTTGCAATCAAACCGGTTTGAGATTGATCTGGTACGACGAAATACCTCGGACATGGCAGTTGTCATTTGGAGGAAGGAGACTGGCGGGAAACCCACAGGTGGGAATGATTGCTGTGCGGACTAAAGTTCAGGTATTGATTTTGATAATTAAATTATATTAACGCTGACATCTCTGCAACACCCAAACAGGAACCCACGTCAAGTAGGAGTTTTTCTTGGGCGGACGGAGGAGTCTGTTTTAATCGCCACACGTTGCGCACGTCGGAGGAAACGCGCCGACAACGAATTAACGTGATCATCATTTTCGCGGTCTCAAGTGCTTTCAATTGTGTACCCAATTGTGCAGGCAATAATCGTCTGTCGATAAATCGCGGATAGTGGATCTAAGTAGACAGTTAACATATGAAAGCGGCTTGATTTGCATTCAATCTGAATTTGAATTTTTGCATAATCTCGGTTGAAGATTTCGTTTTCGATCCACTGGTCAGCATCTTCACGGGCCATTAGTAGATATGTTCGAGGAGGGTTAAAAAAAAAATACCGCTAAGATATATATCACTTGAAAGCCTATCACAACCAACGAACCAACATCTCGTTTCGAGAAGAAAATTCGTATATTACTGAAAGTTTAGTGCAAGTTGTAAAGTTACAGTAAATTAATGACACTCGAATTATATAAGTAATTTTTGCCCATAGTGCTCAAATTACATCCACTAAGATTGGAATTTTCAACGTTGACTACGAGATTTAAATGCGCATATGTGCAAGTCATAAACAGTTAATATTACATTGTAAATATGCTGGATTCTTCCGGCCTGGTGGTTATAAACCATTAATCTTTTCATTCTGCCTGTTCTCAAATCAACAATACAGTGGAATTTATATCACACTTTGCTGCTCGGTTACATTCTTACAGAATCGAAATTACAGGACCATCTGCATCGTCGGCGAGCGCTCGGAAGACCATGCGGGTGAGTACCCTCTTATTGCATCATATATACATACATTTAGTTTGCATGTTCCTTTTTCATTTTTAAAATATTGCAAAAACAAAGCCTGATAAAAATACAAAAAATTCACTAATAACGTTGAAAATTACCGAGTACTCGTATATACATTACGCCTGACACTGGAATTACATCTTGAATGTGTAAACGTAGTTGCAATAAGTTTTTATGATAAACAAAATACTATAATAGGAAAGTGAATGCGCAGCATTTAGGGAAAATGTTCGTTGTTCTGTAAACATAAGAATCCGTCGCTGATCCCATTTCAGCTAGTTAATTAAAAGAGTTATAAGCAAATTAAGAGAAAAAAATCAATATAAACACATTTGTAATAGTGCTAAAAAGTCTTGAAAATATTTAGTAAAACAATTTAATAATTAACACAAACTCTAAATTGATTTTTACACAGAGCCTTAGCATTAAAATTAAATGATTTTTAATACCGATTTTATATAACTTAAAATATATATTAAAAGCATTAATGGTAAATGTGAAAATATATTCGACTCAAAGTAAATAGAATAATACCAAATTGAGGGAAGGTGTTGTATTCAACTTAACCAGGAATCAAACAATTCATGGAGGAAATACCGAATTTTGAGGGTACTTGTTTTGAAATTTATTGTATGTGCATGGTTGCCGCTGGCATTTTTCCCGTAACGTAATTTGATGTTTAATAGTAAGAATTTTGTATCAGATGAATAAACGAAAAATAATTTAAATTTAGATAATCAAATGCAAAAACCGCATAAAAGAATATTCACAAGGAACTTAGAAAGAGTAGAAATGATAAAATAGTTTGATGGAAATGATAAAACAAAAATATATTTGATTTTGGATCATGAAAAATTTTAAACTTATAATTAAATAAAACGATAAAACGTTCAATAGGATAGGCATGTTTGAAAATTATTTAGACCAAGTATTTCAAATCAGCGTATTATCTATAATAAGTAACATCCGTTACACGCGTTTGGATAGAATACAAACGAAAAAGATTATTCTAATTACTTCGAGTCACGTTATTAATTGGAATGGATGAATGTATATAAATATTTCCTGTAGTAATTTCTTGAAAAAAAAAATTTAAATTGGTATTTCTAATATCCTACATGTTCGATTATTTTTTTTGTGAAGAAATGGAGATGCCTCATTAAAGGTGAAACCATCGGTCTTTCCTTTCCCAAATTCTGACCGAGTATAGGACCCGGTACGGTTGCAGGCTGCCCCCTAAAAACATGAGCCAGCCGCCGGGTACAGTTTAATCCTTTGTTTTCTCTTTGTTTCAGGTGACGTCACGGGTTGAGTGGCCCAAGCAGAGTGCCTCTTTATGGCATAGAGTTATGCAATCAAATTGTATAATTCTATGGCATAAATTGGTCACCGGGGTACTCCCCTTCTGATGGGAAAGTTCATACAATTCAAGTTGTATGAGTTTTCCACTCAGAAGAGGAATATCTGGCCACTGCAACAAGATATATATGGATTTATTCCGGTTGGCTGGGTGCGAAGGGGCTCCACCATCACCCGTTTGCCCCTCTTTCATTTGTGGGCCATGAACTTCTTCGGGTAATGACGAGGTTACCCCAAGTCCGCTTTTCTTCTCAGGTTCCACTTGTTCTCGGAACAAGTTCTGTTCTCCCTCGGTGTAGTTATCTACACTCTTTGCGACTTCGGTTGCCCCTGGATCTCCAGCAGTCAAATTCGTGAGTGCGAAATTTTTTGTAGTAGGTCCTCGTCCTGGGGAAATGAACCCGCCCCACGACACCGCAATGCTAGCGTGCCAGCGCATTCACGCATCTCCAGACGGGGGCATTCTCGGCAGATACCGACACCTTCTTCTGCCGAGGCAGCAGAACATCGCTGCAGTCCTTTACGGACTTTTGAAACTCTTTACTTCACTACAAATTCGAATTAAAGAGTACATTCAATTTTGAGTTTTACAATCTATGAAAGATCTATTTGAGCTTTGTTCTATTTCGCCAAGCCAAACCTTACATACATTCAGGATTATGCTAGCAATACTAGCAACCATTTTTTGTGGTTGGGAGGTGAATGCCATTTATGCACTTATTGTGGATCTCCCATGCACGCGAGTGACTGGACTACTGGGGTACCCTTCCTCTAGTGTAACGGTAGGGAAGAATCGCCAGACAAACGTCTCTTTTATCTTTGAGGACTGTCCGAACATAATGTGGCACCTGGTTCCATTTGTCATCCAATCCAAGCATCACCGCGGCGATACTTTGTGGGGTGAGCTCTCCCGTCTCCCTGTAGAGGTCCAAATCACAGCCTGTCCCATTTTGCGCACGCGAAAAATGTGTGGCATGGAGCGATCTGTTGATTGGTGCGGGTATGTGCCTCTGCCTTTCTGCTCTAAAGCCTTACTGCCGAGGAGATAGGTCCCCAGCAGCATGAATTGCGTCAGTGAGTCTTCCCTTTATGAGTTTCTCTAGCACTTTCCCAGCAGTGTCTAGCATGCATAACGGGCGGTATGTAGATGGCAATCCAGGGTTTTCCTTCCTCTTGCAGATCAACACGAGCCTCGCCACTTTCTATCGTACCGGGAAAGCCCCGTCCCGTAGGCAATGAATATGTTGAGCAGCAAGTTATGATAATAGTGATAGACAAGTTGCAACACCTCAGCCGGAACATCATCTGGACTAGGAGCCTTCCTCACTTTCAATGGAAGGACTGCCTCTCCCAGCTCCGGCTATGTGAAGAGTGGGCACTCGTTTGTTGTTTCACTGTGGATAGCGTTAACATGAACTGGATGAGCGAGGAAGAGTGCCCACACTATCTCATCCATGTTTTACACTTTATGTATGCAAGGTTTCCATAGGGCACTGAGCTTCCCCATAACTAGCTTGTAGCTAAGGCCCCACGGATCCTTGTTCATATTATCCACTAGATCTTACGAGCAGGAAGCCTTGCAATTGTTAATCAATTTGCGAAGGCATTTCCTGGTTGACTTATATGCTGCTACCTGGTTGCATGCCTCGTCACGGTGGTTGCGTGCCCGTTGAACCTCTCGCCGAATCTTGTGATACTCTCTTCGCTTTTCCGCGATTCCAGTCGACCACCAGTATACTGGGGGCTTGCTATGCCGGGGTTGCTGACGAGGCATAGAAGCGCTGCAAGCAATTGTGATGATTCTCATGGTTGAGTTGACCATGTCCTGAGGTGCCAGTTCGTCTGTCCCCTGCGAATCATACTCTAGTGGAGCACGTGCCATAAGCACCTCGATGAACCTCTCGTTGTTCATCCTTCCAACGTCCCACCGAATCGTAGGAGGTCAAAAGGACAAACGTCGGGAGAAAACATTATGGATCTCAAGCAGAATGTCGTGGTGATTACTGGCTGAGTAGTCCACTAATACTCTCCAATTATGTATCCTCCGTACTAAAGACTCTGAGGCAAATGTTACGTCCGGTATGGTTCCTTGACAACCAACAAAGTCGGCATATTGCCGGTGTTTAGTACGACAACGTGTATCAATTTCTATGATTCAATTTTCTCGCGAATCTGTTTGAGGCATGTCCCATTCGATTGCTTTAGCGTTGAAGTCTCCTCCAGCGATCACGTTGCATCTGCGTTCGAGACAATACCATCCAAAGCATTAGGCTTGGCTTGGAAAGATGATATCGATTCGTTTGGCGTTAGGTACGTAATTGAAAATGTGGTCAATAAGCACCAAACTCACCCTAAACCATTCCCCGTCCACAGCCTTCCACCTTGAAAATACTGTTCTGAACCCAGATGGCGGCAGTACCAGTTTCGTCAGGATACCTTGAAGCAGCACTTTTATCGTGATATTGCTCACTAAGCAGCAAAAAATGAGCTTTCATGTCCCTCGCAAGCTGCTCAAGCAGATTTTGGGCGGTTGAACTACGATGTAGGTACCTGCAAGATGCGGGTCATCGAAGTTCTGAATTTTCCTAGGCTAGGATTTCCTGAAAAACCCGACATTTTTCTGCTCTTAAGACGTGCTCACGATCCGCTCTTGGATCAGCATAATTGCAAAAGATACAGGTTGCCTCCTTCGTACACTCTTTTCCCATTTCACCGCAACTCCTATCGGATCCTGTTGCAAATTTCGGCCACATCGATATTCTCCCATTCACAAATTCAAATTGCCTACTTATCATCTCCACCTTCTTGGGGACGCTTATACCTTTTTCATTTATTTTTTTTTATAGAAACATTTAATCATCTACCTTTATTTTTTTATTCCTTGTCATATTAATTTAACCTTTCCTATCTTTTTTAAGTATATAAAAAAAATCGTATCTTTCCCACTAACAAAATTTCACTCGTTACTTCCCATTAATAAAATTTCATTCTGTATGCAGCTGGTCTTCAAGATCGTAAATATGTTATCAAATATGTTATTTGTGAGCTGTATTCTTCGGCGTATTTCGTCTCTTTCATTACCCGTTTTTGTTATTTTGGCGAATAAATACACAAATTCACCCAAATATTCGATATTGTATTCGCCAACTGTGATATTTTAGGTATTTGAGGTATTTCTTCTCGACTGCGTCATGAGCTTTGTTTTATTTTCATTGATCTCATCGATGCCCGGCGCTTGATTATTCGTTTGTGCTTTGATGATGGAATAAACATCCAGAGTTAGTGGGAGCAATGGAAGCTCTCCGCAGACATATATAGGCTCCAATGTTGTGGAGCTGTGCGGAGGATTAAGGAAGATCTTGAAACATGATGCCCATCTCTCCTTAATCTTGGTTTCATCAGCAATTTCATCACGACTGAGCGTGGTTTTGGGCTGATAACCACGTTTCGGGCTTTTCACTATTTTGTATGATTGTCTTGTGTTGTTGCTCACTAGGCTTACATCGATACTTCTCAATTGGTCGTCATAGTATTTATTTTCCTCAATCCTAATTATCTTATTCACTACTCTTCTGAGATTTTCATAGTGTTCTCTCTTCGTCCTGGTTTTCCTACCTACGTATTCTTTTTACGTCTGATTCTTTTTGTTTAACGCATTCTGGCACTCATCATCGAACCAATCATTCCTCTTGCACCGGGCTTGATGTCCAATCGTCTGTTCTGCAACCGTCTTAATAGCCACTTTCACTTCCATCTAGATTTCGTTACTCGTCTTTAACAATATGTCTGATAAGATGGGAGCCAGCTGGTAGACATTTTTGACCACAGACGCCGTTTGGAGCCTTTTGATGTGAAATTTTGTAGTGGGCTGGTCTTTGCTGAATATGGCTTTGATATACGACATCGATAGATTAATTTGATTAAGTAATGATCTGAGTTATAATTGGCTCCTCGATATGTACGGACGTCAATTATGCTCAAGGCCCAACGTTGTTGGATCAGAACATGGTGTATCTGGTTTTGTGTGTTGTCATCCGGTGATACCCAGGTCATTTTATGAATGCATCTCCTGCGTTTCTTTGTCCTCTTCTTCGGTCGGGGCGTAAACATTAATCAGCCAGATTTTGAAGAATTTCGCTTTTATACGAATCGCACAAAACCATTTGTTTATTGCCTTGAAATCAATAACGTGCGATTTGAACTCCCTATCCACAATGAAGGCCACTCCGAATTCTCGCTTTCTAGTAGGCTTCCCACTTTTGAATATTGTGTGCGATCTCATGTCTTGAATGTCTTTTCCAGTCCAATTTGTTTCCGTTATTGCCAGTATTTTTTATTGATATTGTTTGGCCTTTTGTAAAAGGTCCTGAACAGTGCCTGGGTAATTAAGTGAACTGATATTTCAGGATACAATGCCATAGTCCTTTTTCCGTTTTCGAGGTCTTAGCCGTAAGTCCAATTCATTCCAAAGCCCATCTGCAGTTTTCAAAACATTTTTAAGGTTTTCAGGGACGGGGTTCACCGTCTTACATCTCCGTAAACGAGGTGTAAGTAGGATTTAGTAGCAGAGCTGTAGATGAATTTATAGTCATTAGCACTACTCTGCATTTAATGTCCTATTATTGGGAACCAGTAAACCCAATGTGTGACCCCGAGAGCATTTACTATCATTTAATTGGGGGGTTTCGGATGAGGAATCATGGAAGCTATGGTTTGGGGAAACAAGGAGTTCCCTCCTCTTTTCTCAAACGGGCTTGGGTTCGTGTACGGCTGAGTTCATACCTTTTTTTGTCTATATTTTTTATAAAAACATTTAATCATTTACATTCTTTTTTTTATTCCCCGTGATGCCTGTCTTATTTTTAGGAATAAAAAAAATCTTATCTTTCCAACAACAAAATTTCATTAGTTACTTTCCATTAACAAAGTTTCATTCTATATCTTTTACCAATAAAATCTCATTCCTTCTTTTCTGCCAACAAAATTTTATTCTTTCCCAAAACCAACAAACCACACTAAGCCACACATGATGCAATCCCTCCACGACTCTTCTACTCGCTAAGAGTACAATTGCCCATTGTAACGACATCCACGTAGGCATGTGAAATTCACTTGCTATAAGTGGGAGATCATCGGAAGATGGCTTAGATGTTAGTGTTGGTGTTAGTTTGTTGATCAGTATGCTGTATAAGAAATCTTACTACTCGAACTCACTCTATTTCGATACAGCTATGCAAACAGGGTTCATTCCTTCTAAAAAAATCCTATATGTCGACTTAAGGAATTATACTTGACGCAATTGGAGTATCAGTACTGTTGTAGTAATCGAGCAGTTATACTAGCAAACTGCTCGCAAACCCTCCTACCTCCGATCCAAATTGTAATGGCAGATTTAAAATAAAAATATGTGATTTTTTCCCCTGTAATTGTTATTTGTAGACTAGTTTTTCTTCTTATTATTATTAGTAAATGTAACCCATATCAATTTTCCTCTATATTAAAATTTAAATTTTCTCCGTTAATTATCTTTTCCATAAAATTTAATTTTTCATTACGATTTAAAATTTTTATTTCTTTCCTTCATGTAAATTTCTTCACTGCATGTAAATTTTCTTACATGATGGAATGCATTCGAATTTAGCTGGGCGGACAGCTGATAGAATTTTCACCGTAGGCACGGGATGAGAAAGCAAAGACAAGTTTTTGGACGGATCCAAACTGAAAAACGGGGAGCCTGCTGGGAATTGCGACAGCGATCACGTCCGGAGCGTGTCGAAAGAAGGCGGTACCGGTATTGATTGAATTTTAAACTAACGAGGAGTGTATAGATAATATTATAAAGTTATCGTGCAAATTGTGAACACTTCCCCGTTAGCAGCACCAGCCGGAAAGGTAAATTTCTCGTATGTAGCGTAAAGTTTCGAAAAAGAATTTGGCTTGCCTACTACTAAACTTCTTTCTGCAATTTTTGTAGTACTACATGGATATTTATTAACATAAAAAAATCTGGCCACGTTCGTTTTTAGAGACCTTTTATCCGGGCGCAAATATTTTGCTAATTAAATTGAGTTGCACGCGTATGGATTACATATTGAAATAAATTGTTGTAAACATATAATTACCGGTTTCGCCCTTCTCGCATTTGCTGTTTACACAGTTCACAGTGGTAACCACACAAAGGCTTAAATAGCTCGAATAGTTAATTTCAAAAGATTTCCATAAAAGTTTAATCAGCACTTGCATTGCCATTAATATATACATTTTCAATTTTTTTCTGAGCTATGAGGGCCGTCATTTTGATTTTTATTGAAATCGGCTGCTAAAAATATTAAGCTGTAAATTTTCGACTTTTTTATTTGTCATTCGATTTGCATAATTAAATTAAATTAACTTGCCTTAATAACTTATAATTTCAAATTTCAACGGAATCTGTTGAGAATCTTGGCTGCTAGAGGGCTACAGAAATAAAAAACATTGTATGCCACCCCCCTGTATGGGGAGACCCCCTTAAATACCTTAAAATATTTTCTTGCACTGCAAATTTCAAGAGGCACCACTTTTTACCTACGTAGAAAATTTCCTCATTCTAGTTCATGAGGTTTGCGAGAAAACTTGTTATGACGCACGAACAAATGGGCGGACGGACGGACAGACAGACAAGTCGCGATTTTATAATTTTTTAGGGTATTGTTAAAAATATTTTACAATATCTTAAAAATGATCTGGTTTATAAGTTCTTTCAAGTAAAGTCATTTAAAACGTTTCCATGAAAAATATTCATTATTTCAGTTGGCCTTAAAAAAGCGAATTGCGCTTGCCTTCAGACCTTTGGGGGCCGCCATTTTGAGTGCATGCATTTGATTTTGGATTATTTTAAATCTTTGTATGCTAGGACCTCATCAATCAATGTACTATCTCGTTCAAATAGGAGTTTCACTCTAGACAGGGCAAAATAATTCAATTTTTAAAGAAAATGGCAGCTAAAAATATTAGGCTTTAAATTTTCGACTTATTTATTTTTCATTCAATTTTAATAAATTTCGGTGAAATACGAGAACATAGTACAGAGATTCACAATCTCAAGTTTCATCAAAATCCGTTGGAAAATGTGACCGCTAGAGGGCCACAAAAACATGAAAAAACGCATATTTAAACGGCCGCCATTTTGAAATTTGCAAATGCATGATCACCAAAATATCAAAGACTGTAGGTCTAAGTGATGTCTATCTTGAAACCAAGTTTCATATACATCGGATCAAAATTGCGACTTTTAAAAGCCTTTGAAATTTTGACCTTCAACCGACCTCCAGTTTTTTTACGTAATTCTTTAGATACTTATAATTTCTATCAAACTACCGAATTTCATGAAAATCTGTTGAAAACTTTGACCACTATTACAGCAACAAAATTTCGCACGTTTTTCGACCTTTGAGCGGCCGCCATTTTGTTTCTGCCGTACCGACTTTGGATTTTTTATTATGAAATTCATCACATACATCAATGAACCTTTGTACCAAATTTCATCCAAATCGGAGCTTTTCTTTGGTCAGAACAGAAATCACGATTTTTCGTCTAAAATGGCCGCCATTTTGTTTTTGCCCTGCCGGTATAGCTGGTTCACGAACTTAACCGAGATAATTACCCAATACACCTTTCCTGAAAATTTGGTGAAAATCGAAGCAAAATTGCAGCCTCTAGCGTGGTCACAAATTTCGTTATATCCCATATATATATATATATATATATATATATATATATATATGATGCTCTCCGCAATATTTCTCTCGAGAAATTTACCTAAAAAAGGAAAATAAGAAATTTCGCAAAAGTTGGGTTTCAGAACTGCCCACCCCATCAACGAGCGCTCGTCGAGAAGGATGGGTAAGTACCCTTTTCATACATTTAAATTTTTACATGTTTTTTGATTTATATATATATATATATATATATATATATATATATATATATATATATACATACGAGTATATATATATATATATATATATATATATATATATATATATATATATACATATATATATATATATATATATATATATCTAAATATCTATATATGAAAGAGAGGTTGCACGAACATTTGTTATCTTTTTTTCAACACTTCCCGTTTTCTAACTGATAATTGAAAATCACAATTTACAATTCTCGAATTGTCGTTAGTGGAAAACTAGTCCGAATGAATGTGACTATGTATTTTATGTATGATGACTATGTATTTTGTTGTTTTCTTTGCGGAAGGAAGACAGATATTTAAGAGATAAGTATCGATTGATGAATTTAAGTTCGTGTTAACGTTCCACTTTAAACGGTATTAGCATATTTGAAAATTCATCATTGCAATATATGGGGATTTATTATTAAAATTAAAAGTAGAGTCAAATAAAAATAAAACTGTAATAATTTTATTGATATCTATATAAAGTGTTTATATTTTTTTTTGGAATGGAATAATAATGTTGGTTTATTAAAGTAAAACGCCGGTCTTTTCATTTTGTCCTATCTGACCGGGTATAGGACTCGGCACGATGGAAGGCTTTCCCCACCAAAAATGAGCTAGCCTTCGGGCACGCTCTAACCTTCTTTTTGTTTCAGGGACTCTTGCGGGTTGAGTGGCCTCTAGCCAAGGTGCCTTTTAATGGCATAGGGTTATGTGATTCACTCACATCACTCTATGATATAAATTGGTCATCGGTAAATTTCTTTCCTGATGGGAAGGCTCATACAAGTTATGTTGTATGAGTTTTCCACTCAGAAGAGAAATGTATGGCCACTGCAACATTTATGGATCTTGATCCGGTTGGGTGGGTGCGAGGGGGCGCCACTACCATCCGGTTGCCCCACTCTTATATGTGGGCCATGAGAATCGTCGGGTAACGATGAGGTTTCCCTAAGTCTGTCTGTTTTCACTCGTTCAACTTATTCTCTGAGCAAGTTATTTTTCCTTTTGGTAGTTACCTACAATTTTTCGACTTCAGTCGCTCGTTCTTTTGAGACCCAAGAATTCATGAATGCGAAATTCTTTTGTAGTGGGTCCTTGTGCTGGGGGAATGAACCCGCCCCACGACACCGCAATGCTAGCCTGCCAGCGCATTCACGCGTCCCCAGACAAGGGCGTTCTCGGCGGATATTAACATCTTCCTTCGCCGAGGCAGCAGACCATCGCGGCAGTCCTTCACGGACATTGATACCTACCATTCGCTACACTGTATCACTGGTACTGACGTAACACCGACAAGCGAATAACGTGCCCAGAGTATATGGATACTAGAGAGCCCAATGCGGCGTGGCGGTACTCAACGGATGTGTTCAGTGACAAGTAACGGAGTGAAGATTTTTGGTGGTTGAATGAAGTGGAAATGGAGACCGAATAAAAACACTGTAATTAGAATCATATTTTCAACTTGGTTAATTTTCTCACTTTGATCGCGAACTGTAGTGCAAGGATTTTGGAGTAAGTTAGGATTTAAATTGGGAAAATATAAGTTGTGTAAATAAAATTGTGAATAAAAAAAAAATGAAAAATGAAACCTAAACTAAGACAAATAGAATATAAGTTATATGGATAAATACCCTACAAATAAGTTATAGGAGCCAACATTTTTATCGTCCCGTTTCTTTGGTAGTAAGTCCTTGATAAGATGATGTATTCCGAATAATAAATGAAATTTGGTCTGAACCGCAGAAATGAGAAAGATGTGGTTTTGAGAGCCTATTGGCCAGTAGACTTATAAGAACAACAAATAACATATTGTTACATGTACAAATAATTCTGCGAGCTACTGTCGCAATTGTTTTCACAACAATGAAGAACACGAATTCACTCGAAACCCCGAGAACCCAACAAGCATGATCAACATCTGCAAGTGACGTCACTCCATTCATTAATTTTCTCGGTAGAACATTCGCCAATAAACGAGAAATGGGTGAATAGGTAGAGACCCTATATAAAGGCGAGCTGAATGAATGGGGGATCATCATTCATTCGACCGCGATAAGAAAACTGCGATATAGTGGAACGCGAAGTAAAGACAATTGATTGTTTGAGTGCAAAGTGTGTTTCGTAATAGTGAAGTAATTTAGAAGACAATTGCGATAAAAAATTTATAGACAAGTGTTAGATTTTAATTTTAATAGTGAAAATTAAAATTAGTGAAAGTGTTAACTGATTATTGTGCATTTTATTAAATAAACTCTTTTAACTTAAATTAAAAGACATTGCGTTTTCACTTTCCCGGAACATTAAAATTATAGGCCGCGAACCAATAACACGCGACAGTGGTGTCGAGAAGTGAGATAGAAAATTTCGAAAGTGAAAACATTTAAACATTTCTAAACTGCACAGTTGTGAAATCTAACGTAAAAACTGTTGAAAAAAAAAAAACAAAAAGCCAATACAATAACAATGCCACGAAACTTGCATCTAAGAATCAATGAATTGACCATGTCGGAGCTCAAGGAAGAGTTAGAACAGCGAAATCTGGCTACGCAAGGTACAAAGGCCACACTGATTGCACGCTTGCGCGACGCGATCGAGTCGGAAGGCGTGAATCTGGATTCGGGTGAGTTCTCAGATGCGGAAAAAGGCGCAGAAGGTGGAGAAGTAGAAACACCAAAATCGAAGGAGCCAGAAAATGCGCTAATGCAAATGTTAATGCTGATGTCATCGAGTCTGACTGCGAAGCTAGATGAACAATCAGCGAAGCTAAATGAACAGTCATCCAGTCTGACTGCGAAGCTAGATGATCAGCGCAGCTAAATGAACAGACATCCAGTTAAGCTGCGAAGTTAAATGAACAATCAACGAAGCTAAGCGAACAATCAGCGCAGCTAAATGAACAGACATCCAGTTTAGCTGCGAAGCTAAACGAACAATCAGCGAAGCTGGACCAACAAGCAATCGAAATCAAAGCAGACATCAAGGCAGACATCACACAGAAGCTGGAGAAACAGTCAACTGAAATAAAAGCGGAGCTCGGTAGTCTCAACAAGCAAATTAAAGGCGTCGAGGAAAAGGTTGACCAGGTTGAGGAAAAGGTTTACCAGGTCGAGGAAAAGGTCAGCCAGGTCGAGGAGAGAATCAACAATGAGATGGAAAACATGAAAAAGGAATTGGAAGCAGCAAAGGCAGTAGTAACCGCCCCACCAGCCCCAATTATAACCGCAGCGCAAAGCTCATCTAGAAATGTACAAGCACCAATATTCGATGGGCAAACGGTCTGGACTATTTACAAAACCCAGTTTGAAGCAGCCGCTCGCATAAATCACTGGAATGAGCAGGAACGAGCAACTGCATTGATTCTTGCTCTAAGAGGCCCAGCTGCCGAGCTGTTGCAGACGATCCCCATTGAATTGCACTCAAACTCGAATGCTATAATGAATGCGCTCGACATGCGTTATGGAAATGATCATCTAAAGCAGATTTATCGGTCACAGCTAAGGCATCGAATGCAGAAGCCTGGTGAAACCCTACAGCAGCTAGCCCAAGACATTGAGCGACTAGCACTTTTGGCTTACCCAGCCTACGACCCAGAACATCGAGATGATGCAGCGACAGAGGCATTCATCAGCGCACTAAAGGACCCGGAATTGCAACAAGCCGTGCGTTTAGCTCAAAAGCAAACGGTTAAGGACGCATTGGCTTACAGTCTGAACTTTGAGGCAGCGAAAAATGTGACTCGTACCACTGCCCGGGTTCGTGAAGTAGTGACAGACGAGTGCAGGTGTGAACGCGTGGAAATCGAGCGAGACCCGCATGTAAATGGTGCGCCTAGATGCTGGAATTGCGGAGAGAAGGGGCACTTGCAAAGAGACTGCAAGAAGCGAACAAAACCGAGCTATTGTCCAGGGTGTGCAGCTAGGAGGAGATCCAGACCGAGTCAGGAGCCCAGAATGGAAGCCCTTCAAACAGAGGGGTCGGGAAACATGTAAGAGCCAACTTCGTGGGGCAGAGGTTGGCTAGGAGGATCGACGTCCCCAGCACCACCATCACCGTGTCAAGACTACATCGTGGAGAAGCGGACTTATGCCTTCCGGGTCAAATTGACGGAGAACACTGCACCATAACAATCGACACTGGTGCTACCCGATCGATTATCCGACCAGACCTAGTTAGACAGCAACAACTTCACAAGGGCAGAATTTTCTCACTACGGACAGCTACGGGAGACTCTGCACCTGTTCATGGAGAGGTCAACCTCCAGATACAGTTGGGAGACCTTGTGTTCCGACATAATTTTCTGGTCGCGAACATTATGGATGACTGCGTTCTCGGAATGGATTTTCTCCGACCACATGGAATCACGTTAGACTTGGGCAAACGTGTGTTGAAATGGCAGAATGTCGAAGTACTGATGGAGGATCCTAGCGTCCAAATCCCCAAGATGAATGTAGTGGTATGTACTGACACTGATGTACCGAATTCCTCCGAAAGCATTGTATGGGCCAAGCTTGATGGTGATTCTGGAGACCACCGATCTTATCTGATAGAGCCAACGAAGACATCCGCATTGCGCAGCTTGATTGTAGGACGAAGCCTTGTAAGATCTTTAAGGAACGGATATGTGCCGGTTAGAGTCCTTAACACCGCAGACTCAACCACGAGCATCAAAGCGGGAGAAGTCATCGGCAGCTGCCAGCCTGTTTCCACCATCACCTCTTTGGAAGCTTCTCACAACCATCATTGGAAAAGGAGGCAAGACACAGACAAAGCCCGGGAATCCACGTCTGCAATATTGAAGCAAGTCAAATTGCCGGTGCAGCTATTCAAACGAGCCTCTGATCTGGTCACCAAGTACAGTGACATCTTCTCAACAAGCCCGGATGACCAAGGCCGAACGAGTCTGGTAACTCACGTCATAGATACACAGGGAGCCAAGCCGATTTGACAAGCACCCAGACGCCTCCCTATAGCCAAACAAGGAGAAGTGAGCGCGCTGATCTCGGACATGGAAAAACAAGGCGTTATTGAACCTTCTGTCAGTCCATGGGCCGCGCCTGTAGTTCTAGTAAAGAAAAAGGATGGTAGTACTCGTTTTTGTGTCGACTATAGGCAGCTCAACGACGTCACTAAGAAAGATAGTTACCCGCTCCCACGCATCGATGACATCATGGACACTTTAGCCGACGCAAAATGGTTTTCTACACTCGATCTCAAGAGTGGCTACTGGCAGGTAGAAATCGACAAGAAGGACCGAGAGAAGACCGCATTTTCAGTTGGGACCGGATTGTGGCAGTTTGTGGTGATGCCATTTGGGCTTTGCAATGCTCCAGCTACTTTCGAACGCTTGATGGAATACGTGCTACGTGGTCTAACCTGGAAAACCTGCTTGGTGTACCTAGATGACATCATCGTCATCGGGAGAACGTTCGAAGAGCATGTGCGGAACTTAGAAGAGGTTTTCTCCAGACTGCGACTGGCAAATTTGAAACTTAGTCCCGACAAGTGTACTCTTTTCGCAGCTGAAGTAAAATACCTGGGACATGTCGTATCAGCAGAAGGGGTCAAAACAGACCCTGAGAAGATTGAAGCCGTGAAAAGCTGGCCATCACCAAACAACAAGCGCCAACTACGAAGTTTCCTGGGTCTGGCAACCTACTATCGAAGATTCGTCAAAGACTTTGCCAAAATAGCTAAGTGTCTCCATCAGCTAACCGAGAAAAATCGTCCGTATGTCTGGAACGAACAATGCCAGACTGCCTTTGAGACCCTGAAGGAAAAGCTGTGTGAATTACCCGTGCTGGCGTATCCGAAACCCGGAAAAATGTTTGTAATTGACACTGATGCAAGCAACGGCGGTATTGGAGCTGTACTCTCCCAGCAGATCAATGGCGAAGAAAGAGTCCTCTCGTATTACAGTCGAGTTCTTTCAAAAAGTGAGAGGAACTACTGTGTCACCAGGAAGGAGCTATTGGCTATAATAGAGGCCACCAAGCAGTTCCACAAGTACCTATATGGCCAGAAATTTGTTCTTCGAACGGACCATGCATCGCTGAGATGGTTACTTAACTTCAAAAACCCCGAGGGACAAGTTGCGAGATGGATCGAAAGATTGCAGTCGTACGACCACGAAATCGTTCATCGAAAGGGCGGAGTTCATGGAAATGCTGACGCCCTATCTCGTCGCCCATGTCCAGCTAACTGCAAGCATTGCCGACGGATTGAGGAAAAGGAGCCGCCCGTTGATCTGCGACTGATAACGGCTGAATTCGATGAAGGTTGGTCATCGGAGGAGATTCGAAATGCCCAGCTAGCCGATGAAGACATCGGACCATTGCTCGTATGGAAGGAGACGACTGGGCGACCTGAGTGGAAGGACGTTTCAACGCATAGCGCAACCCTGAAAAGCTATTGGGCACAATGGAACTCCCTTCAGGTGGAGGGTGGTGTACTCAAGCGGAAATGGGAAACGGCGGATGGCAGCTCCTATAGGATGCAAACTATACTACCCAAAAGCCGAATCCACGATGTGGTTAAGGAAATGCATGAAGGATCCTCGGGAGGCCACCTTGGTGTTAACAAGACCTTAGCGAAATTGTGGGAACGGTTCTACTGGCTCCACGCTCGAGAAGACGTAGAGGACTGGTGTCGCAGATGCACAATTTGCGCTTCCGTCAACGGCCCAAACCGACGACTGAGAGGACAAATGCAAACCTATAACGTAGGGGTACCGTTTGAAAGGATTGCTGTTGACATCGCTGGACCCTTTCCTGAATCTGAATGGGGAAATCGATACACGCTGGTTGTAGCCGATTATTTCAGCAAGTGGCCCGAGGTCTACCCCATTCCCAACCAGGAAGCAACTACTGTAGCTGAACAGCTAGTGTTAAATTGGGTCAGTAGGTACGGCGTACCTGGCGAACTACATTCGGATCAAGGCCGAAACTTTGAGTCACTAGTTTTTGGCGAAATGTGCGAGCTGCTCGGAATACGGAAAACGAAGACAACACCGCTGCATCCCCAATCCGATGGAATGGTCGAACGTTTCAACGGCACGCTCAATAAACACCTTGCCAAAATGGTTGACGAGAACCAAAGGGACTGGGACCGACATATCCCACTATTTTTGATGGCGTATAGAGCCGCTGAACATGCGTCGACGGGCCAAGCCCCAGCCAAAGTCATTTTTGGAAAGTCTATTCGTTTGCCAGCCGATATAAAGTTCGGAACACCCCCTGAGAAACCCCAAACGGTCTCGGAGTACGCAAGTGATCTAAGACAACGGTTGAACCAGATACATCGGACAGTGCGAAAACACCTCGAATCGGCTACTGACCGCATGAAGACCAGGTATGATCTAAAGGCTAATTCTACTGGCTTCCAGCAAGATGACTTGGTGTGGCTTTATAACCCGCAACGGCGAAAGGGTAGGTCTCCAAAGTTGCAACATAATTGGGAGGGACCATACCGAGTTAGAAAGCGAATCAACGACGTCGTATACCGAATACAGGAACATCGTAAGCCGAGAGCTAAAATGAAAATCGTGCATCTGGACCGTCTTGCCCCATATTACACCCAGGGAGAATTGACTACAACTGGCGACACATCTTTTCGGGGCGAAAAGAACTGAGGTGGGGGCAGTGTTACATGTACAAATAATTCTGCGAGCTACTGTCGCAATTGTTTTCACAACAATGAAGAACACGAATTCACTCGAAACCCCGAGAACCCAACAAGCATGATCAACATCTGCAAGTGACGTCACTCCATTCATTAATTTTCTCGGTAGAACATTCGCCAATAAACGAGAAATGGGTGAATAGGTAGAGACCCTATATAAAGGCGAGCTGAATGAATGGGGGATCATCATTCATTCGACCGCGATAAGAAAACTACGATATAGTGGAACGCGAAGTAAAGACAATTGATTGTTTGAGTGCAAAGTGTGTTTCGTAATAGTGAAGTAATTTAGAAGACAATTGCGATAAAAAATTTATAGACAAGTGTTAGATTTTAATTTTAATAGTGAAAATTAAAATTAGTGAAAGTGTTAACTGATTATTGTGCATTTTATTAAATAAACTCTTTTAACTTAAATTAAAAGACATTGCGTTTTCACTTTCCCGGAACATTAAAATTATAGGCCGCGAACCAATAACACGCGACAATATGTATGTATATCTTAGCTTTAGAGATTAATGTAAACAAAAGTTTCGGGACTCAATAAAGCACATTTTAAACTAAAACTAGGTGCTAGTGTGGTAGATTCTCAATCTGGAGGTCTACTGGGCGCAAGAAAAGACTTTTTAATTTAATCAAAAGCAATTGTTTCCATGTGTAAGATTACTGCATATGTTATAAATAAACGTTATCATGGTTATATGCAAATCACCATATATGCAAATGGAAATTGTTGCGTTTGTCAAGAGTGAAAAGGTGTGGGAGAAACCAAATCGAAGTTTATTGAACTTCGATCAAGTTACGTCGGTATGGCAGCGGTAATTGGGAAAAAGAATTAGGGAATTGAAGAGTTTCAAGTCGGTGGTAAGACAGCCTTTTTTGGTGATGGCAAGAAGTGAAAATAGAGTGGATTGGAAAGCGATATCGTAGAGTTGATCAAACGTTGATTATTTTACGGAAAATCATGCGGGTGTCTCACGTGAATTGGCGGAAAACGCTGTGAAAATCCGTTTTAATTTTGATCATTTTTAACCAAAAGAAGAAAAAACGGTCGAATAGAAAAGAAATGTTGTGGCGCTTTAGCGCTTAGCCAGATAAAAGTTCAGATAAACTGCATATTACCTTATAACATACTTTCTCACGAGGTCAGTGCAGTCAAAAGGTTAAAAATTTAGATGGTGAAGTTTAGCTACTGTAGCAAACACGGAAGTCACTGCAGTTGCAGACATTAAGAATTAGCAGAGGGGTGTGTAGCCCGGGGTGGCATACTGAGGCCGGCTAGCGCTCAGTCGTGTCATGGGTCTTCCGAGACACCTTCTACTCGTGCCGAGCCACCTTACATAAAATAACTAGCACAAAGGGGAAAGAATGGGAAAGGGGAGGTCACATTGAGAAATGAAAAATAATTATTCTCTTAGAACATTGTGGCCGTTTTTATTTCAAGTTATAATCTAAATCCAAAGTATACAAAAGAAAATCAGTTAAACAAAACTACTTAAAACCCCTTTCGAAATTTGAAACAATATAAAAAAAATTAGAATCTACCAATATAAAATAATTCAAGATTATAGAGCATATGATAATCAAACTATTGGATAATGTATTAAAAGAAGGAAAAAAAATTAAAATTGTACTCACTTCTTTCCCCGTAGAACTCCGAGCGCCCGGTGCAATACAGAAAAGAAGCGTGGGGTCGCTGAAAATCAAATTGTAATTTAAAATCACTAAACCAGAAAAAAAAAACGTAGCGGCCACTTTCATCTGCACTAAGTGATTCCTCCACTCCGTCTACGTTCGGAAAATTTTCCTTTCACTTTTAATTTCTAGTTAGTAATGTTTTCCTAAATTCATTCGTTTCACTTCTGATTTTTTGTTGTTTATCTTTTTTTTTCACTGAATTTCAAATCAAAACTTCTGACAACAATTTTGTCTTCCCGAAATCCAAATTAGCAAAATCTTTTTT
The DNA here is from genome assembly GCA_963969285.1 of Odontomyia ornata. NCBI lineage: Eukaryota > Metazoa > Arthropoda > Insecta > Diptera > Stratiomyidae > Odontomyia > Odontomyia ornata. Next base: position 149,110,895 of record OZ017739.1, read on the forward strand.
TTTCTCTCGCACAATTTTCGTTTTCCCGCACTTCAAATTAATAAAAATTTTCTTTTTTTCACACCGCACAAAGTCAAATTCCTTCCCTACCCAATAGGCAATATTCACCTCACTTTTTCAATCCTTCCACTCTTCGTCACTAAAACTTCAAAAAATCTATTCAACTCCCAATCACATTCCACCCCCAAAAACTCCCTTTTTCCCAATTTTAAAACCCACAAAAATCACTATTATCCCGCACAAAAAAACTCCTTTATCTTTACCAGCCAAGTACTAACTTCACCAAAAACCGAAAAAACTCCCTCTTCTTTGCCAAATTAAATACTGACTGCCTAATTCCAACCACTTAATTTCACATTTCGCCTTCATCCGATTCGATCCCGCAATCCAAATTATTCTCAAATTACCGCTGCCGCATCTGGGTAACGTAATCGAAGTTCATTACACTTCGATTCCGCTACCCACATATCTTTTGTTCCATATCGACAAACTCAATAGTATCCATTGTTTTACATATGGCAATTTGCACAATCCAAGAAGCGCTTGATTGAATGCAAAGTGTCACATATACATTACGGAAGCTATTGGTTTTGCCGATACCCCAAAAAAAGTGCTTCCCTGCGCCCGGGGGAGCTTGAACTCAGGGTTCCAGCAGACCCTCGATCGAGAACTCACGACGCAGCTAATGGTGCCATGGATTGTCGATCTCCCATTCATCTCCTAAGCAACTTCAACGATGCATTTGGGCATGAGATTGAATTTTGTTAGTAGGGGAACGTGAATTAATTTTTGTTAGTATAAAAAATAAAATTTATTAGTGGGAATAGAATCATTGGAATGTTGTTAATGGGAAAATTGAAATTATTAGTATATATAATTTTTTGTAGTTGGAAATAAGGGAAAAGGGTAGGATTGTGATGATGGGGAAATAAAAATTAAAGGGAAAATGGAAAAATGTTTAAAAAAAATAAATAAATTTACAGAGGAAAAGGTAGAAGTGCCCAAAGGAAGGTGGAAGTGTTACGGCGCCAATTGGAAGTTGCGAATGGGAGAAAGTTGGTACGCTGGAATTCGCAACACTGCGTAAGGGATACATAGAAAGGTTATGTGAATTTGGTATTAGAGGAATTAAGTTATCGTGGAATAAAAAAAATGAGTTTTGTGAATTTCGGATTGGAGAAATTAATTAATCGTGAAAGAAAATATTTGGTTGCAGTGAAGTTTGGCTGAAGTAATTTATTTAACACAAAAGAGAAGAGTGGTTCTGTGAGTTTCGATTTGAGAAGTGATTTTCCGGGTGAAAAAAGTCGGGATGTTTGTTGCATAAGTGCACGGGGATTTTATTAGTGAGAAACGACGAATGACTCGCATGCTTACTTATTTATGGTGAAAACCATTGATTAGAATTTATGATTGTTGTTTATTTAGTTATTTAAATTAGAAAGCAGGGTTCAATTTCGTCATTTGATTTATTTGATTTCCATTGTATTATTCTTCAATTTATGTAAATAAAACGGTCATGAGGTATTAGGGCAAAAAGTTTCTTTCATTTCCCAAGATGTCCCCTTCCTTCGTCCTTTCCTCTTTATGATAAGTTTTTATGTATAGGGTGGCACAACCCCGGCAAAGAGTATCCCGGAATCATATCGCAAGGTCTGTAACTGTGAGTGAAAACGCTTGGATTTCACAGCCGTTCCACCCTACAGACGGGTATATTGCGACTTGCCTCGCTACTGGCTTCGTTCCTCCAGAAGCATTCGTGTATTCGGACATGAATCGATATGTTTTTGATTCTGATAGCGTCCAAGTCATATATCGCATATATAAATAGGCCACTGATAAGAAAATCAAATATCCTCCGAATTTGAGTTCACGAGAACAACAATTCAATGGAGATACTTGTTTGCTAGATTCATTGAAGCTGATCGAGTTGAGACGGGGCAATCTAGGTGTTGGTAGCTGAATGACAACGTCTAAATTATTCGTGTTTATTTTCGGTTTTTGTCCTTTTCGTTACTTCGTTTTTGAGTTTCAGCTCATTATTGCTACATTTAGTGTTGTTGTTTATTTGTGCTAAAAATTAGGGATATGCTAGGCATACGTTTTGTTTATTATATTACGTTTAGAAATAAGGTTAAACGCGACGGTTAGGAATATTGTGATCGAATTTTTTAGTATAAGATAAAGTTTTTGATTGAATTTTATTAGAATTAGGCTATAACATATTAGGTGTCGGACCAAAGTTCACTATTGTGTTAAAATTATAAATGATTTTGGAATAGTGTTGGTTGGTTTTCTCTCCTTTTTCCGGTCAATCATAAAATATTTTTGCATAAAATGTGTTTCATGATAACGCATAAATCTAGAGATCCATTTGGGTGTTGCGAGTGAACACATAAACATACTCGGATATATTCCCGCTTCATTACTGCAATAGTAGCGAGCAAACAATACCTATGTACTCGCACTTCGCCAATGAAAATTAGCCATGGAAACACATGCGCAAGTAAATAAGCGAGCAGTTAAGTGAACGAGAAAGTTCAACCCGCAACGATATTCACATCGTGAACGAACGGGGTGCTTCGAAGAGAGGTAAGCGGAAAGGAAAACCGAAAGTTCCGGCATAAACACTCTTTCGCTCAATGTCCCCAGTTTCGCTATTTTACCTCAAGAGATCTTGGGAAAGCCGAAAGCTTAAACTGAAAGCACTCTTTCGAAGTCGAAAGCTTACGCGAAAAACACTCTTTCGCTCAATTTCCCCAGTTTCGCATATTCACCAGCCGAGCAAGCGAGACGAAACGGGGAGGAAAAACTTTCGTGGAACGAGAGCGCACGTGTTCGGCTACTCAGCACCTTTAAAGAGAATTTAGGTTGAAAGCTCACGAAAAAATGGTATTTAATGTTCTTGGGCAGTCTTTTACCAGTGAGTTTGTATTCAAATCCAAAAGGGAGCGTGCTGCTACCCATTTATCATTAACAACATCGAAGTATTCGAGTTTAAGTTTGAATTGGTAGTGCTGTCCAGTGTTCAAAGAAATGGTGAGGGGTGAGGTGTTGGCTTGCGCCGCGATCCTCAACCGGCCCTTTGGCGCTTCACGCCGTGTGGCCACCCCGAACCATTAATATGACAAGTTGGTTCCCTCTTCAGGCTGGCTGATATTTAGTGTTTTAAAATAATTTGGAAATTCTAATGTAATGTAAATGTTTTTAGAAAATAACAATAGTACAATAAAAGTAATGCTTTAAAGTGAACTCTTGCCTTTGGTGATTTGGGTTTTGATGGTCAGAGTAGCAGGTAAGTGGTGTTACAGAGAGTCTTTCCCCGGGAGCCTTGATGATGTATATTGGATACACATCAAATGAGCTCCCAGTTCATACCAATATACATAGGGTATACTGGTTTGTAACAAAATTGGCGCAGCCGGTAGGATATCGGTTTTGCAGAGACCACAGTGTAGTGCGCTGTGTAGCAAATTTAAATGGGCTGTAAAATCTATTCACCCAGCCGATATCTCAAACCATTCAACTCCTGTAAGACACCATTGCTACTCATACTGTCCATCAAACTGGATCAACCTTCTTTAAAAAAAAATCAAAAGATAATGTTCATTATTTAAATATAATAATATCAATATTATTCAAACAGTCCATCAAACTAGATCAGCTTTCCTAAAAAAAAATCAACTAATAATTTTAATCATTTTAAAAAAAACAAAAATATTGTATCAATATCCCCACATCATAACAACGCTACTAATACAGTGCATAAAACTAAATCAACCTTCTTAAAACGAAAAAAAAAATCAAATAATTATTTCAATCATTTAAATAACAAAAAGAAAGTATGAAACTTCACCAGTCCTCTAAAAAATATGGGATCATGTTAATCGTTTAAACAACAAAAACATAATATCAGTTTAACGCTACCCATACTGGTCATCTACCCAGATCACTCCTTAATCGAAACAAAAAATCCTATTGATCATTTTAATAACTAAAACATAATATCAACATTCAAATATAATAATATTTCTACTCATAATATCCATCAAATAAGACCAGTCCTAAAATCAAAAAGTCATCTTGAACATTTAATTCTTCATTCATTTACTCCCTCATTCATATATCTTAAATCTCATCTTTCTTATCTGAAAGTCATTCGAACTAACTCCTAACTCGTTCAAACCCAACGTAGAATTTATAAAGATATAAAGTTTCAATCAACTAACATGCAAAACACAAAACATTACAAGTAAATATTAAACACAAATAAGCAAAACGAAAACTTAATACGAGCAAACAAACGCGTGCCCATTGTTATCGAAATATGATACCACTTATCACTCCGACTGCTTGGACAATACGCGTACCCACATGCATATTAAAGTCTTATCTCTTGAATTGAATGAGCATTCGAATTAACTGAAGCATAATTAAAAGAGCAAACAAAAACAAACATTTAACTGCAAATTGAATAGATAGACATCTGGGCAATATTTTTAAATGCAAAAACATTGAAGAGCAAACTAAATAAATTAACTGCGCTAAACAAATAAAAAAAAATAATTTACATGAAAACGGCAATTTTCCAACGCAAATAAACATGAAACTAATTTAATTTCAAGTTACACTGAAACAATTAAAGTATGGGAACTTTGAACCAACAGAATTTTAGTTATTAGAACAATACAACAATGCAAACGGTTTCACCGCAAAACCAATTATCTCTTTCAAGTTCCACTGCAATTCACTTTCAAATCACCAAATTCATAATGTTAAGGAAACGGGAAAAGTGGCAGTCAAGTCGGTAAAACCTCGGCAAAACTATCAGCAGACACGCTATTTCGATGTCTAAATTGCACGATCACTGGAATGAAAACCAGTTGATTACACAACAGCCTCTGAGCCGTCAACGTAAGCTGTTGGCGGACATGCTATTTTTAGTTATAAGTCCTGAAAGAAACAAATAATAGCCTCTGAGCTGCCCGACTTAAACTTTCGGCAGACACGCTACATTTAGTATTAAGTTACCTATATGCAAAACAGACATCGCTTTACCATCCACTCATAGCCTCTGAGCTGTTGATCCAAAATGGTTTACAACACGCTATCAACCATGTACCCTTTAAACAAGCCACTACGTTTCCTTGCACAATGAATGCATTATATAACTGCTAACTATTAGAAAAAAGTCACAAATAAAACCCCTGTAGAAAGCGCAAGACAATTCAAAACCCACCCATTTCCCACCCTTTTACTTCATATATTGCGAAAATACCAAATAGCGTCTTAGAATGCTATAATATATACTTTAAGATGCTTTAAACAACCGTTTTCTCAAGATCGGGATCAAAAATTTATTAACGGCTAATGAAGTGACCTCGCACGGCACTGTACTGTCTTCCAGTAAGGTTCAGGACAGCATTATGCGAAACTAAGTGGACACACACTAGGGAAAAATTAGACGGAACACATATAGGGTCTTGAATGAAGACCGAAACTATATGTTCCCAAGCCCATATAGTGATTGTGTCGCTTCGATCATCTTTTACAATAATTTCTCGCAAGAAATTTTCAATGCAGTATATCTATTTAACAATTCACTAAAATCAATAAAAGTATAAAACAGAGCTCAAAATCACTCCTTCTAATTTCAGTTTGAGAAAAAGGTCGAATTCATTCATATTAACTCATTAAACATTTCTATACTTAATAAAAAAACGTACATAATAATTCCGATTTATAAATAATCCACAACTATTTACACATACTGCTGAATACATTTCTAATAACCCTCCCTTTTTACAACTACAAATGAATAAACAAGTATGTAATTTACGACTTAAGCCAATTAAACGACAATTAAATGCATATACCTTAAAAGCTCTTCCTCCTACACAATCGTATAGCATAGATGAATTAAAAGCCCTGCCCACTACGAAATGCATTAAGCCAACTTAATTAAAAACAAATGCTCTTCAAGGCAATTACCAGCCAACCACGAATTAGTACATACACATCATATACTTCACATACTTCCTAGCAATCAGCGCATGTAAAAGCTACAATACATCGCTTCATTCAATTATCTCATGCATCATTGCAGAAGCAATGCTAATCATATCTTCAAAACTCGTTAGCGGCGAGCAAAAACAATCACATAAACCTTCAATCCATGACTCCCATTCCCATTAACACCATTAACCATGCGTATTAAGGGGAAAGTTTATTTATCACGCTCACTCGCACCCTATAAAGCCAAGATAGCTTATACTAAAGTCTTGGGAATACAACAAAGACGACTCCCAAGCTACATAAATGGAAAGCTATTCTCTCGGCAAATCTTCTTCCGAAGAAAGCAATGCCCGAACGTAACGATCGTGTGAAATATTCATTCCCCGTTTACATATTAACTTATTCGCAATAAATTACCGCTAAAGCTTTAACAATATTTCCTATTGAAACTTCCCTACTAACCTATTCGCACAATACACAATTTAATAAAATGCTAGCAGAAGCTTACATAAAGAGCTTTTTTATAGCATTAATGAAAGTAATTTAATAGAATATTAATAAACCATGAATGGAATAAAAAACGAATTTCTTTGCACATTTAAACTATTTTGAAAGCCGTCCACATTAAATCCTCACTAACGCTAACTGTTATAATTTACTAAAACCTGTACTAAACAAATAGTAACACCCTAATACGAGTAATAATCACTAACCAAAAGCAACATCGAATTAATTAGTAATTAAAATATTTGAATATACGCAAGAGAACTTTAATACTATTTGAAAGAAATGAGGAAATTAAAAGCCAAAAAATATACGAGTAGAATAAAAATTTCAAGATGATAAGTAATGTTAAAAATAAGAGAAAACCATTAACTTCAGAATATAAAAAAAGATCGGCATTGAATATGAATCTTAAAAGAAGTTGTAACCATATTATTAAGTAAAACCAATTAAAAGAAGAAATTGTAGTCCGCTATTTTTCAATTGTTAAAAAAAATATATAATAGTTTGTTGTCAAGAAAAAACTATTTAAGAACGGAAAATATGTTCAGTATGGTTTTCAATATTATAGTAAAACGAAATAATCTATAATCCTGTAATTTACGTCAGAAGCAAATTTAGCACTATTCCATTATTGCATAGAATCAAATGAAATAGTAACATCTTAATGTTTGAAGCAAACAAATTATTAAACCAAACAGGATCTTCGCTCATTGTATCCATCATTACAGTAACTTATGATTAAATCAAACAAAACATTGTATGAAATCAAACTTCAAATTATTAATTTATAATTGTAGTAGTTTATGAAAGCAACATGGATATGTAATACTTATTAATTAACATTAACTCAAGGTACCAAACAGAATAGGAAAATATGATACATAATTGTATAAAATCAAATCTTAACTTAGTAATTTTTGATTGTAGTAATTTGCAAATACAACACTGACATTTAATACATATTAATTAGCATCAACTTATGGTACCGAACGAAATATTATTATATTAATTTATGATTGAATCAAACAAAACATTGAATATTATCAAACCAAATATTAACTCATTAATTCATAAATGTGGAAATTTACAATTCTAACGTTGACTTGTAACAACATATTAAGTAACGTCAATTGGATAGAATTATAACATTGGCGCGTTCGCATCTAGTAAATTACGCATAAATTAGCAGCAAAACAACGGTTAATAATAAGTTGCGAGAAGTACAGTGGACAATACCAATGGCGATAACAGCGCGAGATATAAGTACGAATGATTTGCACAAAAAGGAATGTAGCGAGACTCAACCAACAACAAAAATTGCGAAAAACCAAGAGTGAGCGTAATCTATTGGGGTATATTAAGTAATTCAGATCACCGGAGTAGAGCGACGATTTATTGTACTCTCCAAGTACACTAAATCCTTTTTTCAACTGCCGGAGGAATGTTGCGAGTGAACACATAAACATACTCGGATATATTCCCGCTTCATTACTGCAATAGTAGCGAGCAAACAATACCTATGTACTCGCACTTCGCCAATGAAAATTAGCCATGGAAACACATGCGCAAGTAAATAAGCGAGCAGTTAAGTGAACGAGAAAGTTCAACCCGCAACGATATTCACATCGTGAACGAACGGGGTGCTTCGAAGAGAGGTAAGCGGAAAGGAAAACCGAAAGTTCCGGCATAAACACTCTTTCGCTCAATGTCCCCAGTTTCGCTATTTTACCTCAAGAGATCTTGGGAAAGCCGAAAGCTTAAACTGAAAGCACTCTTTCGAAGTCGAAAGCTTACGCGAAAAACACTCTTTCGCTCAATTTCCCCAGTTTCGCATATTCACCAGCCGAGCAAGCGAGACGAAACGGGGAGGAAAAACTTTCGTGGAACGAGAGCGCACGTGTTCGGCTACTCAGCACCTTTAAAGAGAATTTAGGTTGAAAGCTCACGAAAAAATGGTATTTAATGTTCTTGGGCAGTCTTTTACCAGTGAGTTTGTATTCAAATCCAAAAGGGAGCGTGCTGCTACCCATTTATCATTAACAACATCGAAGTATTCGAGTTTAAGTTTGAATTGGTAGTGCTGTCCAGTGTTCAAAGAAATGGTGAGGGGTGAGGTGTTGGCTTGCGCCGCGATCCTCAACCGGCCCTTTGGCGCTTCACGCCGTGTGGCCACCCCGAACCATTAATATGACAAGTTGGTTCCCTCTTCAGGCTGGCTGATATTTAGTGTTTTAAAATAATTTGGAAATTCTAATGTAATGTAAATGTTTTTAGAAAATAACAATAGTACAATAAAAGTAATGCTTTAAAGTGAACTCTTGCCTTTGGTGATTTGGGTTTTGATGGTCAGAGTAGCAGGTAAGTGGTGTTACAGAGAGTCTTTCCCCGGGAGCCTTGATGATGTATATTGGATACACATCAAATGAGCTCCCAGTTCATACCAGTATACATAGGGTATACTGGTTTGTAACAGCGCATGTGTTTCCATGGCTAATTTTCATTGGCGAAGTGCGAGTACATAGGTATTGTTTGCTCGCTACTATTGCAGTAATGAAGCGGGAATATATCCGAGTATGTTTATGTGTTCACTCGCAACATGGGCTATTAAATTTTTGTATTGTTATTGTTTGGAATTCGCTTTATATTATTTTAAAATTTAAAACGATTAGTATTTAAAATTTATAACGATTAGTATTGAATAAATCGTTTTTGACGTTGATTTGATTTTGACTTTGAGCCTAGAAGTTCTGCTTTGTTCTTTGGCAATTCTAAGTCCCTTACAAGATCATTTAATTCAGCTTGTGTTATTCTGTGTGGCTTTGATGACGTACTAGGTAATTTGTTTTTTGACATTTAAGAAGTTGATGGTGAAGTAAGTATGATTTTATCTTCGTCAATGTGAGGACGTTTCAGAATCAAGATTGCTGTGTGGCGGAGGTCGAGTAGCCGTAGATTTAGATACACTAAAGCATTCTTTTTTTAGAAACACCCATGTCTTTTCCAAATACGTGAGCTATCAGGCAGAAATAACAATCAGTTGCATGCTTAGTCGATTCTCACCACTGCATTGGTACTGCAAACCGAAATGATGTCTTTTTGCTACTCACCCAATTTCTCAAATCTGTAGCACACTGATTGTAACAGAAATATGGAACCCAGCTTTGATCCTGGTATTTTATTTTTTTGTTGTAATAGTAGTACCAAAAGTATGCTTCAGATATGTCAACGACGTATTCACTATAGTTCAAAAGGGTTAAGTTCAACAAATTCTCGGCGAAATCAACAAGATGCACCCAAAAATCCAATTCACCATGGAAAAAGATAATAATAGGGCACTATCGTTCCTGGACCTACTCATCATGAACAATGGCGGAAAACTTGAACAACTCTGCCTAAAAGACGGAAACTTGACGGATGTAGTTTACTTTACACTAGTAAAACAACAAACTAAGCAGTTTCGACGGGGTGACCACCTTATCTTTTCAGGAGCAGCCACTCCTGCTTACGTTTATTACAGATTGCGAAAAATGTTATATTGCAACATCATTCATCGCAACACGTTTTCAAGAACACAGATGGAAGCAATTAGTGATGAATTACAAGGCATCAACATAATTTGATCATCGGTGGCATTGTATATGGTGGAAGAGGGACACAATATTCAGGGCAAGTATAATAAGTAACCGGACTGAGCCTGCCCCGCGCCGTCAAAGCGTCTGCTAACCGGTATCTGGTGCTGTAGTGGTGGTGGGGGTTTAGATAAAGGGAACTGGGCTGCAGCAGTTGCCTCCAAGCGCTTGGAGAGATAGCATCGAGCGAGAGCGGAGTGAGTGTTCAGTAACGTCGTCGGAGTGAAAATGGATCGTACGATCGAGCAACCGAACCAGAGTTTTTTAACCACGTTATTACAGAAGACGAGACGTGGTTTTTCGAATACGATCCTGAGACGAAGCGGCAGAGTTCGGAGTGGCACACACCGGCGTCACCACGACCGAAAAAACGCGCATGAGCAAATCGAAGGTGAAGTCGATGCTCATTGCTTTATTTGACGTGAAAGGCATTGTTCACAAAGAGTTTGTGCCACCCGGCCAAACTGTAAACGGCCAGTACTACAGAGAGGTGCTCCGTCGACTAACCGCCCGGGTTCGCCGAGTCCGTCCGGAGATTGACGATTCGTGGATCCTCCACCACGACAATGCTCCGTCACACACTTACCTGCTCATCACCGTCTGTCCGTGCGTCACAGCTGATTTCCTCAGAAACTATAGAAGCTAGAATGCTCAAACTTTGTGAAAAGATCAGAAGTGATGGTCCCTCAAAATTTAAGGCCTTGACAAAAATTTAAAAAATGTTTAAGGGGGTCCCCCCTAATAACGAATCGGCCCTTAAAATTTTTTTTTAATCAAAGGTAGTCAAGTGGGGTTATCAAATGAAAGGTCTTGATTAGAACTTTTAGAATCTGAAATAAAAAAATCATTTTATTAACTAGGGTGTCCACGGAAAGGTAAAATGTACCCAAAATTTGTGTCCCCCCCCTCGCGATTGGACACCTTTCAGCCGAAAAATCTGAAAATTATCACGAATGTGGACCTTTATGAGTACAATGGCAACAAATACCTTAGAAATCGAAATTCGCTCAACTTTGTTAATAATAGTATGATTTGTAGATTTTACATTTTTGCCCATAAAATCAAAACGGTAACTTTAAACTTCTTGAAATTTTGCTATTATATAGACTGATATAAGATATATATGTTCACAAAATTTAATTGAGATCGAATCATAATCAAGTGAGTTATAGCCATTTCAATTATATGGAATTACAACAAAGATAACACGTGTTTATTGTTCATATAGGGTTTTCCAATAAGAGGTGTTATTTTGATATGAAAAGAAAAATGCCATTTTTTAAAATAAATGATAGGATGTTTAGTGCATTATAAAGAAGAAGATATGCCGTTAATAGCAATAACTAACATTGGGCAAATAACCACTACGACACGCTTTTCCATAACCAAATCGCAAAGTGGCTGCCCTATGTCCTCGATAGCCTCACGAATTTCATCTTTGAGATCTTGAATTGACGCTGGGCTATTGGCATAGGCCTTCTCTATCACGTGGCTCCAAAGGAAGAAGTCGCAAGGTGTTAAATCTGAAGATCTATTCAAAATAACACCTCTTATTGGAAAACCCTATATATATATATATATATATATATATATATATATATATATATATATATATATATATATATATATATATATATACGAGTATTAAAATTGACTTAGGTACTTTTATTTTCTTTCAATTTTCATGAAAATTTAAGGAATAGTGTTTAACTTGAACATGTTCAATCGGCCGAGCATTCAGAAAAAATCATTTAAGCTAGATTAAAATGGCGGCTGCACTGTGCTTATGAAAGAAACTGTGCATCTTTTGTATGAATTTGAACGATTTCATATTCAAGTATTGGATGAATAATTCAAGTTATCCATTCACGCCATTAGAAAACTTGCTTCTAACCCTAGGATGTTTACAAAGACCTTCTGGTAGGAGCACTCTCCTGCTTACTCAACTTGTTTACTTTAGGATTTTGTTATTGTAGGCGATATATACCACTTTTGCTTACTAAACATCACTACACCACAAATGTGTTATTCACACATTTTCGAGGCATTTTGCTATAATATATAATATTTTCACTTTTATCACTTAATAATACAGATATAGCCCAGTCATATTAGGTAAAAAAAGGGGTCAACCTCGGAATGAAAGATAATAAGCTGCAAATTGGTATGAACCTTTGTTTTGTCATTCTAAATGTTGTCTCAAAAGTCACAATCGTTATCGTGTTCGCGTCTCAAGATATTCAAGGTCAAAGGTCACAAAAATCGGTTTTTCGCGAATATCTGGCTTCCTATCGGTTAAATGAGATTTGCATTTATTATAAAAGTTGTAGGCTATAAAATTCCCTACAACTTTTGTTTAAACTTTTTTTTCATACGACCAACCGTTTTGAAGGTAGAGCGCGAAGAGTGCACATCGTACAGTCATATACGGCCTAATGCAAGGTCAAGCGTGAGTTATGGTTATCAGTACGTTATAAAGTCAATTATTTACTTGGAAATTATAATTATTAAACAATGCCTATTATTTATGTACTAACTATTAATTATTTATATTTAATTAAAGTAAGTAACTTGATTATTTATATATAATTATTCATATTTAACTCATTGACACAGCTATTGCCTTATCAGAACATCAAAAGACTGCTGTCATCATAGGAGAAGATATCGATTTGCTCGTTATTTTAATTGGACGTACTCAGTCACATCATCAGGAAATTTTTTTGAAAAAAGTTGGCAAAGGCAATGTCAAAACACAAATATATTCTACTAAAAGTTTTGACCAATATCCTCGTACTAAAAAGCACATTTTATTTTTACACGCATTCAGTGGCTGTGACACGACTTCTGCGCTATTTAAAAAAGGAAAAAAAACTGTTACTAGAGCATTGGAAAAAATTCCTGATTTAGATAAACTGGTGGAAGTATTTCAACAAGAAAACTGCCCAAAACAAACATTATTAGAAAATGGAGTGCGCATCTTGTTGGCATTATATAATGCTCCAAAATCTGAGGACAACATTGATCATTTCCGCTACACGCAATTCATCAAATTTACAAAACTAAATAAACCTGTACAACTGTCAACACTTCCACCAACAAGTGTAGCAGCTCATCAACACATAAAACGTGTCTACTACCAGATTCAAACGTGGTTAGGGAAGGACTTAGAACCTAAAGAATGGGGCTGGATGCTTGAAAATGAAATCCTGGAGCCCATACGAACGTTATTACCTCCAGCACCAGCCGAACTACTAAACGTAATATTTTGCAATTGCAAAAATGGTTGTGGTTCCCGCTGTGGATGCAGAAAATCAGGGCTACAATGTTCTTTAGCTTGCGGCCAGTGCAACGGACAAGCTTGCCTCAACGCTTCACTGTATCCAAGTAATCCCGATGAAGAAAATACATATGATCCCGATATTCTGGAAGGTTTGGAGATGAACATGACAGATAATGAGGATGATGACAATGAATCGAACATTTTTGAGCGACAAGAAGAAGAAGACGACGAACAAGAAGAAGATAATTAGCTTCCATTTCCAATTTCATTACAATTAAAATCAACAAAGATACTTTTGATATTTGAACTCACATTTTGATAAATGTATATTATGCCGTATTTAATAATAAATAAAAATATGTGTAAAATATATACTCTTACTATCATTTTAACTTAAAATAAAACTAAAATATATAATCCAGAATTAATAATATTTTATACTTAAATAGTTAAATATGAATAATTATATATAAATAATCAAGTTACTTACTTTAATTAAATATAAATAATTAATAGTTAGTACATAAATAATAGGCATTGTTTAATAATTATAATTTCCAAGTAAATAATTGACTTTATAACGTACTGATAACCATAACTCACGCTTGACCTTGCATTAGGCCGTATATGACTGTACGATGTGCACTCTTCGCGCTCTACCTTCAAAACGGTTGGTCGTATGAAAAAAAAGTTTAAACAAAAGTTGTAGGGAATTTTATAGCCTACAACTTTTATAATAAATGCAAATCTCATTTAACCGATAGGAAGCCAGATATTCGCGAAAAACCGATTTTTGTGACCTTTGACCTTGAATATCTTGAGACGCGAACACGATAACGATTGTGACTTTTGAGACAACATTTAGAATGACAAAACAAAGGTTCATACCAATTTGCAGCTTATTATCTTTCATTCCGAGGTGAAAGCCCTAATATGACTGGGCTAATACATTTGATGCCAGGTAAGAAATATATGTCAAAATTATTAAGTTCAATGAGGGCAGAATCTAGAAATTCGGAAAATGTCACGTATTGCAAAAATTTCAACTAATAAATGATTTTTACTTATCAATTTGTATTTGGCATGGGTAGATAAGTGGAAATTATTTAAAATTATTTCGAATACTTTTCCAATGTAGACCAGTGTTATCTAAGTATCCTGTCTTATCTTGGTCTTCAAGGGAAAGAGTAGTGCTAATATTGTAAAAGAAAGAATACTATAATATTTATACTTGTATGAATGATCGAATTAAATATGAATTGCCAATCTATCACAGCCTTTTCCTTTTCAGAGGAAAGCGACGGCGAAGGTGAGTATGCTGCCGAGGGGGTAGGGTTTAGATAATCCACGAATGGTTGGTTTCGTGTTGCAGTCGGTCCGTGGTGCTATAGTTTGGTTTTTGTGTTTTCAGTTAGAGTAGATTGATTTGGTTTTGGATTCGAGTAGTTTATTTCGGGCACCACGTCGGTGAATATTTGGGAACTCGTGGTTTTTGGGTTGAGGATGTTTCGTGTTGTTCTTTTTCTTGGACTGAAAGAAAAGGGGAATGAATTAACACAGATAACAGTAAAGTAAAGTCGAATTGTTAGAAGTGATAGACGCGTTTTAAATCGGGCACTTGAATAAGTGGGTGATTCTTGTATTTAGGACTTAATTTGCTCGCGGAAGATCTGCGCGCGAAATTCCTCTCCAAACTAGCTAGCCTGCCAGCAGCTACATCGGAGTAGACTAAACGTGTCCGGACTTGTTGATCTGATGGATACAGTTCGTTGACACGTTCCCAGACTTCACGCCTATATTCAATGAGAGGTCGGTTTAGATTTCCTTCGGGAAATTGTAGTAGTCGAGCAGTCACCTAGGCAAACTACTTGAAAAACCAAGATAATGCTGCTTTTATTTCAATTGTAAATTTAAAAAAATAATTATTTAAATTTACAATTAAAATTTGGACACGGCAACCCCTTTGTGACGCAACTTCCCCACGAATTGGATTGTCCCGCAATGTAAACTACAGTTGACGGATGACGGCGGTTGTGGTGATGGTTGAAGTGTGGAAATCGTTTGTGAAGTCGAAATGTTAATATTTGTCGGTGCAGAGGCGAAAATCACATCTCTGTTGTGGAAAATTGGATTTAGCGGGCGCGGTAATTTTAACGAGCGTTATTATTTTTGATTCATCAAGAAATCTGAAAAATTTTACTTTATGATCTAAAACCGTTCTAAAAGTGCATTTGACATCATTTTGTACTTCTTGCATCGACAAGTGAATATTCTGTTGATCTTGTGTGATCTTGTATAAAACATGAAAACATGGTAGTGTTCAAGTGGAAAGTTTGGCCATAAATTCAGATGTACAAGTTAATAAAAATATGTGGTGTATATAGAAATTGGATCGCTCATTTTCTACCATCAAATTAATATTCGGTTGTGATAAAGCATCTGATGTAAACGCTAGACGAATCCGTCATTGTTAGAATAAAGAAGTATGTTTTCACGCATAAATTGCGAGCAAATCCACCTTACGGGAAACGTGATCAGCTGGTGCTAAAGATTGTCTTTGATGGGATTTCGGGGTACTCGAGAGAAAATAATTATCCAGCAGTAGTGCTCCTGTCGAGTGTGTTTCGTACAGTTTTTGAAAAATTTAGGAGTAGATAAACGTGAAATTGATGTAATAATGTGATTTTTCATGTACGCCATTAAGTACATTTGTATGTTTGTATGCGACAGTGTGGAGTCGAGATAGCCAACAGGAATCACCATATATTGAAGAGCTGGTTAATGCAAAGTTGACATTTAGTTTGGGTTGTGTAATCTGACAGCTTAGACTGTGAAACTTTTATAAAATTTTTCGTGACAAAGTGGCAAAATTGGATGACACCTCGTTTTACCAATTGTTGAGTGTTATATACTTTTGTGAAGTGCCATCTTCACAGGGGAAAAATTAAAATTGTAAAAATTTCTGTACCGGACTCGAAACTACATAGAGCTAACCTCATTGGATTCTGTGTAGGACTGTTCTTTCCTGGCGCTTAATCATTTTAAACTGATTTTGAGTTAAATTTCGTTTATCTCGAATTAATTATATTGGCGAATTTAAAGAACGGCTTAACTGCCAAATAGAACGCTTTCCGATAACACGGTGTGATTTTGTTCATAAAACAGGGCACAGATATTTCAAGAAAGTCTGATGACAGTCGCTTCCCATGTGGAAAAACAATTGGATGAAGAGACTGAAAAATTGGACAATTTAAATATCACGTTATTCAAACTTTAAGGGATCATAGACTCAAAGAGTTAAAAGAAAAAGCAAAACAAGAAGCAGGAATGGTTTAACAGTGGTCATGGTGTTTACTCAGAACTTTCAGATGAATAAGAGTTCGTTTGAAATCCCGAAAAAAATCGGCAAATATTTCGCATGCATTCAAGAACTAACATTTCGTTATTTGAGAGTGTGAAGGAAATAAGGGCCTATAAAAAGTTCAAATTATAACTCAATTGTTGGGGAAACATGCACCATCTGTTAAGCATCATTTTCATCCAATGCTTAGATGTCCTTAGAATCAAATGGAAGTGGAGCAAGTCAACCGAAAAATGAGTACTTCGTCAGAAAAGTCGCTATCGGCTGCTCCAATCAAAGTTAGAAGAAAACAGTCAAACAAACAAATCGGCTATAAGCAATAAACACCGCTAATACTTTTTTCTAAATATATAAATAAAGAAAATACTTAAATATAAAGTTCAATGGAAGTATAATTCAAAGTTTAATAAAAAACGATAAGTCTAACCTGTCGGACGAAGAGATTTTCGGATTTATTATATGTATGTAATTATTTCTTGTATAAAGTCAGAGCTAAATTTACATATTCAGTGTGTATAAAATTATTCTAATATTTACGAGAGCACTGACCACACATTGACATTATTATCAATCAGCCCTTATTCTGACGTTACAGGTGCTCTTGCAGGGTAGGGTGGCCTTCCGCTCGCGTGCTCAATTATGGTATAGTATTGTGTTTCCATCACATAAGACTATAACATAAATTTGAAACGTTGATGGTTTCCATTTGAGGGAAAAGTTCATGGGAACTAGCTTTGCATGAGTTTTTCATTCAAATGAAAACATCTGGCCATGTCTACGATGGATCTTGATCCGAATGGGGGGTGTAAGGGGGCACCATTTCCACCTGGATTCCCCACTCTTATTTGGGGGCCATAACTATCGTCGGTAAAGACGAAATATTCCCAAGGCCCGTCTCTTTTCGCCAGGCCGAGTTTGTTGTTTCCTTTTGCAATTTCCACTCTAAGTAGGTTACCTCAGCCTCGACACCTGTCGATCCGCATTTCATCGATCAATTCGTGAATGCAAAATTTTTTTGTGGTGGGCCTTTGTGCTGGGGAAAAGAACCCGCCCCACGACACCGCAATGCTAGCCTGTCGGCGCATTCACGCGTCCTCAGACAATCTTGGTCAATACCACCATCCTCTCTCGCCGAAGCAGCACTCTTTTCACTAAAAAGTCTCGGACGAAGGAGACGAAGAAGCAAAAAAAAGTCATTCCAAAGTCACGGTCTCCTGATTTCGATTTTCCCCAGGACGATGCCTTCCACACATTTTTCCCACGCAAAAAATGGGACAGGCTGCGATGAAACCTCCAGACAAAGACGGGAGAGCTCACCCCGGATAGTATAGTTGCGGTGATACTTGGATCGGAATGGAATGGAACCATGTGGCACATTATGTTTGTGCAGTCCTAAAAGTTAAGGGATTCACAGTAGTCGAGAATCGTCAGAACTAGGGGATCACTTGTCTAGAAATTTCTTTTCCTCTCTCCCCCCACTGGGGAGGGATCCTCCAGCTTGAAGGCACGCCACGGCGTAGCAAAACGAGATCTGATCCAAAGTACTCGTAATGTATCAAACGGCTCCAGGCTAGGTTCTCAGATTGACATGGGAGATGTTTAGTGGGTAGTCCAGTCGCTGACGAGCATGGGAGCCTCAAACTCAGTGCGTAAGTGGCATTCACCTCCTATCCACAAAAAAATCATAGTATTGTCTTAAAAGTTTTCATATTTAACCCTTTTATACAGCAAAAATGTGTACATACTCGGCCTTCATAAGCAAATGATATCTATACTCTAATTATTCGACTAAAAATCTCTTACCTAATCTGTTGGCTTGAGTGTTTTAGTTTTTCCTGAATTTTATTAAAAGGACGGCATTGTAGATTTTTGCCTAGGGCGCCAAGATTGCACGTCCTGCTGCTGTATAACCATCTGCACCTGAAGTGCCCGATGAAGGCTCAAAGCTATTTTTGTTCTGAAACACCGTTACTCACGTACTTGTTCTTCTGAAGATCACAGGTGGCTTACGATTAGTAGGCAATCCTCACTTTCCTTTAAAGAAAACCATTCTCCAAGAAAATGATCGATCTGCAGGAGGATTCTGAACCATGAAATCTATATTTGGCAAGGAAGTATCATCGCACAATAGCTTTTCTCTGCTCTATACAGCCCTCTTGTAGTCACAGTTGTGAGCTTTTCCGCCCCAGGCTGCCAAGTGTAAGCTCTTCTTTCCAGGGCGCTCTGGTTTGTCAGTCATTTTCTGCTGCACTCTAATGTTCCAAGTATGGTTGGTTGATACCAGCTTCCAGTTTTACTCGTTTATTCATCCGTTTCTGGTCTCTTTTCTTTGGTCACCAATGTGAGCTTCTTCCCTTAAGATTTCAATTTGAAATCGTCTTATGAAAAACTTACTCATGGTTTTTCTGACAGTTACGAGTAGAATCATTATCATTTCTCGAATGATAAATAAGTTCAAATTATTAACCAACTCAGATGAGGATTTATAATTGGAATAAAAATGAGCCATTTTCTGCTGCCAATTACAGAGTAATATGTTGCATCTATTTAATTTTTAACCGACTTCCAAAGGAAAGAAGATTATCAATTCATCACGTATATTTTTTTGCGGTTTTTTTTATGTATGTTCAGGTATAACTTTTAAACGGACATAGATAGAAGAGTCGTGTTTTCGGCAAATGACTCGTCTTTCTTCCTGTTAGGTTCAATTCAAAAGATAAGAAATTTAAGTAACGGTAAAGGACTTTTACCGTTAAAATTAAAAAATTTCCGACTTTCCCCGATTTTTCAGCATAACTGATCGAAGTGTGTAAGGATTTTGATTGTAGAGGTTTCAAATGAAGGACAACATATTGATCTAAAGTGTGTCGGTACAGAATTGCAATCCTTTCAAGAATTCTCTAAATATTAACACTTCAATATGATACATTGATGTCACGAAATTGAATTTATATGATCTTTCGTACGAAAAGTGCCCATTATTTGGCCTTGTTCAAGGATTTGATGGAGATACTGAATCCTTTGGTGACGAATTGTAATAAAAATGATCAGTATTCTTAATTTTCTGCTTTAACGGTACATTTTAAGCAATCATTTCTATCGAAAATAAACAAAAAAAAATTATTTCTAAATACAGCATAAATACGATTCAACAATATTTAGAGGGAAAATTTCAGAATGCTTTTCTCTTCCGCATTCATTCTTTGTTTACTGATGAAATTAGTAAAAGATCCTCCTCACATCCTTAGACTTAAACGTTACACATAGGATTTATAAAACTCCCCGAAGAAATAATAAGGATTGAGTGATTGCAAATTATAGAGTTGATTGGTTACTTTCCAGTTAATATTATGTATTATACTCGTATGCCCAGAAATCGAAAATTAGTGATTTCCATACTAAGAGCGGCGAGAACCGCAACTTCAAACAAGTTGGATAAACAGACTTACGCTCATGTAAGAAGGATTTTGTACCCAACTTCTCAGAAATGCAGTCACCAGCGATGAATAACGTCAAGAAATATGTCAAAGAGATGTGCACGTTCCAAAAAAAATCCATTGTTTTTCTACTTTCAACGGTCACCATTTTGTTGCAAACCGACAAAAATCACTCATATATGAATTTTCAAAAATATTAATGTTATTGACCTTATTTGAAAATTGCAAGAAGAGCAAGTCAAAACTGCGGTGACTGATTCGATGGAAAGTCCATAAAATACCAGAGTCATGTGTTATTGTTGTTGTAATTGGAGAAATTTCAAAAGGCTACAACTTCCGTGTATATCATTCGATTTTCATCAAACTTACAAATTTTAAGAATCCTTAGTAGGACTACGTAAATATCGAATTTCGTTCAGTTCAAGGCTACCGATGCGATTTTATTGGGGAAAATGGGAAACTCCAATATCATACTATTATTAACAAAGTTGAGCGAATTTCGACTTCTAAGGTATTTGTTGTTGTACTCATAACCACCTACCAAAATATTTTTTTTTAGATTTTTCGGATCCCATGTGTCCAATCGCGATTCGGGACACAAATTTTTCGTGTATTTCCCCTCCCTGCGCGTCCCTCGAAGCAAAAAGTATCAAATCAAGACCTGTTTTGAAATGTTCTCATCAAGAACTTTCATTTGATACCCATATCGGCTACCTTTGAAGAATTTTTTTTTCGGTGGCCACTCCCCTGTCTGGGGGTTAAATACCTTATAAAATTTTTTGTAGTTGAACTTTGACGAGAGCACTACTTTACACCTCCATACAAAATTTGATGTTTCTAGTTTGCGAGAAAAAGTGCTGTGACACACGGACGGACGGACAGACGGACGGATAGACGGACGGATAGACGGACAAACAGGTCGCTAAACTAGTAGGGTTTTGTAAAATTATTTCACAAAAAACTAAAAAACGATACTTTTGCTTCTATAGCTTATCATAACTTTATAGATGAACATGAAAATGCTAAGTCGAGTTTTCATTGAGCCGTAGGGTACAATTTTCATGAAACGTTCATGAAAATTATGTGCCATAGTTAACTGAAAACGAAGGCGATGGGTATCTAATAAACGTTAACGAGTGATACGGTTAAGAAGGATCTTTTTAAGTAAATTTCTTGAGATTGATTGCGGAGTTTACATATATAAATACATATATCTATTATATATATACACATACACACACACACACACATATATATATATATATATATATATATATATATATATATATATATATATATATATATATATATATATATGTATATATATACATACCATAGCTGGCTCAAGGGGTAGAGCGAGGGACTTCCACCGGGAGGTACCGAGTTCAAATCCTATGCACGGCTTTTTCATCAATAAAAACTCTGTCCATCTAGCTAGGGTAGATTGTTCATAGGGAAATGGTAATCCCAATGGACCCTTACCAACCCACAATTAGAAAGAGTGGTAACGTATGTCTCACTCCCCCCCCCCAAAAGAACCAGCCCACATTCTCCGTAGGCCTGAGTGGACCTAGGATAGGTAGCTCCCAGTAACCATCCACAAAGACAGAGGGTGTTAAGAATCCGTGGAGGTTAAACCGCTACCAAAAACAACTAACAACGAATAAATAGCGACATACAACTGCCGGTCACTATCCAGCCAGGCAAGACTAAGCGAGTTAGAAGAAGAAGCAGCTAAGATTAGGTGAGAAATCATTGTGTTGAGTGAAACTAGGCGCAACGACGGAAACCTGCTAACACTCACTTCAGGTAATATCCTATACCAGTCGGAACCCAATCGGGCAGAATTAACGGAGTAGGATTCTTGATTAACAAGAAATGGAAAGACAAAATAATTAGTGTCTCAAGCACATCAGATCGAGTGGTCAGCTTGACTCTCAAGCTGTCACAAAGATACACAATGCAAATAATCCAAATTTATGCACTCAGAAGACAAAATCGATGATTTCTACAACGAGATAACTCAAGCTTGGGACAACAATAATAGCCATTTCAAATTCCTCATCGGAGACTTCAACGGCAAAGTAGGAAATAGAGGAACAGGAGGTACTGGTAGGGAAATTTGGATTAGGCCAGAGAAACGAGAGAGGGGAAAGACTGGTCCAATTCACCCACCAATACAACCTATACATAGCGAACTCATTCTTCAAGAAACAACCAAACAGGGAATGGACTTGGCAAGCCCCCAATGGGGTTACAAGAAACGAGATCAACCTGATCCTAACGTATAACATAAGGGCGATCAAAGACGTCTCCATGCTTAAAAAATACAGGACAGGCAGTGACCACCGCCTCGTCAGAGCGAAATTAACCTAGATCCGAACTAGCAAAACTAGTTAGGAAGCCAATAAGACTAGGCTTCAACGACGACAACATCAAGAAAACATTGGCCAATATTAGTCAATGCTAGAGGAGGAAATGAAAGACGCATCGCACCTCGCAAATGCCATCTTAAAATGCGGTAAGGAAGTAGGCGGACTAAGAACAGCAACTAGGCACCACAAACTATCTAGCGAAACAAAGGCACTATTAAAGAAAAGACGAGAAATGAAATCATTTTCAAACATCCAGAGAATCGAGTATACGGAAGTTTGTAAAACAATTAGGAAGAAGATAACGGAAGACATCACCAAGTACAACGAAAAATTAGTAGAAAATGCCATTGAGAACAACAACAGCATAAAGAAGGCGGACAAGGAGAACAACAACAGCATAAAGAAGGCAAAGCAAGCACTTATTATTGGCAAAAAAACAGTTGATAGTACTTAAACAAGGAAACACCAGGGTCGCAGATAGGATAGGAATAAGTGTTAGACAAGGGGACACAATCCCTCCAAGGCTATTCAATGCCACCCTGGAAAATATCTTTCGAGAACTAAAATGGGAAGAGAAGAACGTACAAATCGACGGAGAATGCATCAATTACTTAAGATTTGCCAACGATATAGTCATAATTGCTCAGAGCCAAGAAGAACTACAACTCCTCCTACATGAGCTTAGAACCTAAGTAAAACTAAGGTTATGCCCAATGAACATCTAGGTCAAAATAGCACTGAACAACACCAGGCTAGAAACAGTAGAAGAATATATCTACCGAGGCCAGCTAGTACATAAATCCGGAGATATAACATCTGAAATTAATAGGCGAATCAAGCTAGCATGGAGCGCACTCGGGAGAAACTCCATCATATTCAAATCTAGAATGAAACTCCACTTGAAAAAGAAAACGCTCGACCAATGTATGCTACCTGTCATGACATACGGCTGTGAGGCATGGACGTTAACAACAGGAGTCACATGGGAATTGCAAGTGGCACAAAGAGCAGTGGAAAGGTGCATGCTAGGCATCACTAAAAGAGACCGTAAGACATTGACTTGGATAAGAGGAAGAACCAAAGTGATAGATGTAGTCCATAGAATTAGGTCACTAAAATGGCAATGGGCCGGACACATAGCACGGCTAACTGACAACAGATGGACTGCCAAGATCACACAATGGTACCCAAGAGGGATGAAAAGACCACGACGAGGACCAAAAATACGGTGGGATCATGACATCAGGAAACTAGCGGCTGCCACCTGGACAAGGATAGCACAAAATAGAGACGACTGGAAAGAAATGAGAAATCAATACGTAAGGGAGGCTATATCATAATACACATATATATCATATATATGGTTGAACAAGCTGCAGATGATGATATATATATATATATATATATATATATATATATATATATATATATATATATATATATATATATATATATATATATATATATATATATATATATATATGCGTGTGTGTGTGTGGGGAAGGTTGGTTGTGAGAGTATATATAGGATATAGCGAAATTTGTGCCTGAAGGAGGCAATTTTGCTTCGATTTTCACCGAATTTTCAGAAATATTTCGATAAGTTTTGTTAATCATTCAAATTGGTTAAGCAAAAACAAATCAGAGGAGGTTTTAAATGAAAACCCAGGATTTCCGTTCTGACCCAATTATAGCTCTGGTTTGTTCCAAAACTGGTCGAAAGATTTATTCAAGTGTGTGATAAAGCTTACAATGAAAAATCAAAAGTCGAACAATTTGAAACAAAATGGCGGCCACTCAAAGGTCCAAAAAAGATGAATAATAAAAACGCACTTCAAAGTCAGGTCAGAACATGAAAATGGCAGCTAGGCAAAGTTCAAAATTCGAAAATTTCTCAGAGCTGCAATTCATATTGGATTTTTATGAAACCTGAAATTAAGGTAGACTTGGATGAGATCATGTATTAAATGTATATGGTTATTAATTTTACGCTTGGGAAAATAAAGCTAAAGAAAATACATAAAACATTCAGACGGAAAGAAAATTTTTTATTTATATTAAGATTGAATCTTGCCATTATACGTGAAATACAACATCATTCTAATGTCCTCCATGGGACCTCTTATATGCCACAATCTTTTTGAGGTAATTTTCAATGACTTTTTGCCTCATTTCCGACAATATCTCGGCCATAACTTCACGAATATTGGTTTTCAATTGGTCAAGATTTTGAGGATTGTTCGCGTAAACACGATCTTTTGCATAGCGCCATAAAAAGAAATCCAAAGGTGTTAGATCGCAGGATCTTGCGGGCCAATTGACATCACTCAATCTCGAAATTACGCATCCTGGAAATTTCTCTTGCAAAAGTGCTCGATTACCCTGTGTTGTATGGCTTGTGGCTCCGTCCTGTTGATACCGCATGTTCTTCAGATCATAATCTTCAATTTCTCTCCAAAAAAAATCGGTTAACATCCGTCCATAGCGGTCAGAATTGGCTGTAATGGCTCTTACTTGATCGTTTTCAAAAAAATACGGGCCAATAACGCCACCAGACCATAATGCACACCAAACAGTCATTTTTTGCGGATGCAAAGGCCTTTCTGCGATCATCTGAGGATTTTGAGAGCCCCATATGCGGCAATTCTTTTTATTTACGTAACCACTGAGCGAAAAATGAGCCTCATCACTAAAAAAAATTTTGTTCGAAAAATCGTTATCAATGGCTTGTTGTTCAATCACCCAATTCGCATACATTCTGCATTGTGTTTGATCTTGAGGCTGTTCTTGAGTGAGTTGGATTTTGCATCGATGGTGATGCAAATCCAAATGCAAAATCCGCCACAATGAGCCGTAAAACAAGCCCAAATGTTGAGCACGTCAGCAGAACGAATGTTGCGATGATGCACAGGCCTTGCAATTTCAATAACTGATTCAGTCTCTTCAAATTTTCTCACTGTGTTCGCAATTGTTTGCTGTGTAGGTCGATTATGTCGATACAGCAGAATCAGCATTTTTATGATAAAATTTAATAATTTTAACGCGTTCTTCGACTCTCAAACGATCCATATCTATTTCTAAATGGCAAACCTTCAACTAAAAAAACACGCTTTTGATGACATTTAATTCTGGCAGATGTTAAATGGCAGGTTTATACTTTCCTACCACGAAATGGATAACCCTGTATCAAAATTGAATATGAACGTTGCAAATTTTAGCCGTAGTGTATTGCAGTAAAAAATTATATTTTATTATACATAGTTCAATGTAATCAAGAAACTGAGATTTGGAAGGTTTGAAATAAAAAAAAATTAGAAAAAAAAGAAAACCGACTTCGAAATGCCCTAAAAAGGATGAAATACATTTTATGGAAGTGGTACCAAATCAATTTCTCCATTTCGACATAAATACTTCCAACATCTGCACCATCACAAAAGAATCGCAAAAAAATAATATGGCACCGCTTCCATAAAATTTATTTCATCCTTTTTAGGGCATTTCGAAGTCGGTTTAATGCCTTTATTATTGAATCCTAGTTCTAAGAAAGAAGGATTCAATTCGTTTGCTTTCTTCATCTTCTGAAGTTTCCTCCTGTGTCGTGGCACATTTGCTCAGAAACTGCGAAATCTGCTATCAAGGAACTAAATGGGAAATCTTCACCAGTGACTTTAATTTTAAAATTTCTCCCTGCGTTTTTTGCCAACAAGGATATAAGCTTGAAACTAAAAACGCCCGCGAGTAATAAAAAAGCATACTCGTATACTCGAATTGCCTATCAATTTCGGAATACGCTGGAGAATTACGAGATTGTTGAAAAGTGCTTGACTTACTATTATATTCCTCTTAAGTCCCGTTCTTTGATATAATTTCAGCGTTGAACCCCTAGAGTATATTTCGCAGACTGTAATTGATCTTGACTTATATATCTAGGGATAACATTACAACACTAAATCAATATCATAGAAAGCCGAAATCGAACAGCTTGAAAGCTTTCTAGTTACTTTGGTTCCCACATTGACAGCAAATGTGTTTATTTATATTTAGTTTTACGTGCACTGGAAGCGTTTAGTACAAGTATATCAACAACATCAACATCTACCAGTCGCGAATTTAAGCTTTGACTTCGCGTTCCACCGAACCGTTCAGGAAGCAGAACAATAGCCCTCATGTTGGAAGAAGCGATTTCCGCCCAGCGGATCCATTAAACATTAACACGCGACAACATAGCTGGGCTTCAGAATTGATCTCAATTGCTTTAATCAGTTCATTCTTTCAAAGTAAAGTATCAAAAGCCACTTTCGTGGTTAGTATCTTCGCGCAATTTTTTCCGTTTGGAGCCACGGTCCCCTTCGCTTGGTCGATAGCTCCGTGGTAAGTTCGGTTCCTTTGTCTTCCATTGCTAGACTTGTGACCAAGGTATCCTTTTTAGTGCGACATCAAATTGAGTCCTGGGGAAGTGCTTTTTGCCGTCGTTCATGTTCCTGTTCGTTGTGACGCTTGCATTGTTACTATGTATGGATGAAAAGCTCGATGCTCGAGTGTTCAGTGCTGCGATGCAAATATCAAACGCATCGTGCGTAAGTGACGATGACCGTTTCTCGATGTGCGTTTATGTGGACACGAGTTTGTCGGAGTACCGCGACTTCGAAGAAAAGGGCATTCTGAAAGACGCTCGAACCTCTTACGTTCCACCCGAGCCCGTCTTTCTACCGATTCAGTGCGGACTTGATGAGATCGTATTCAAAGCTCTGGACGTGACACCAGCTCACCACCCTCGCAGCGCGTCCGAACGCCAGATCAGGTCTTTTGAGCCGAGTGAGAACGACTTCTTGCAAAGTGATGACCCTGACATTACCAATCCGTGGGAAACAAGCGGATTTCACTCGTTTTGGCAGGGCGAGGGTACTATGGAGAACATTCGCGTGATACAAGCAAATGTAATGAAGTCCTATATGGACACAACCGTGAGTCCTTGTGCTGATTTTTACCAGTTCGCGTGTGGCAATTGGGCGAATTTAAACCCCATTCCCAAGGACAAAGCGGGTTACGATACTTTTGAAATGCTAAGAGAAAGCCTTGACGTTGTCCTGCGCGATTTATTAGAAGAAGGAAGTGGATCCCGAAGTAAGAATAGGGAAAGTTCACTTAATACTCTTAACGAGGACCCTGCAGAAGGTACGAGCTATGTTCAGAAACTTAAAAGCAGGTTGCAAGCTCTCAGGGTGAAGAAGGAAATCAGGAAGAAACGACGAATCCTCGGCACACTAAATTTGCATCCGAGAGTTAAAAGAATATCCGCCCGCAGACGGCGTCGCCGATTCACAGTCACAAGGTCACAGGAGCAGGAGGTAGATGCAGAGCAGAAGGCAAAGGATCTGTATGCGTCGTGTATGGACATAGAAGTACTTGAAAAACGAGGACTGCAGCCGCTTCTGGACTTGCTGGCGAATCTAGGGGGGTGGCCCGTTCTCGACAGTGGTTGGGACGAAAACAGATTTTCTTGGCTGGAGTTGGTCGCCCAGCTTAGACTCTACAACAATGATGTGTTCATAGTTGAATGGGTGGGCCCGGATATAAAAAATTCCGAAGAGAATGTTATCCAGTTTGATCAAACCAGTCTTGGGCTTCCGACACGTGATTATTTTCTCCAAGAAACAAATGCGCCGTATTTAGACGCATACCGCACGTTCATGGAAACCATAATGCGCATAATGGGAGTTGCGGATGAAATAGCGAGCAAAATCGCCGAAGAAATCGTCCGCTTCGAAACGGAGCTTGCCAAGATTACGTCTTCTTCCGAAGAACGAGCGAATGTCTCCATGCTCTACAAACAAATGACCCTGCGTGAGCTCCACCACTTGGTGCCAGAAATAAACTGGAACCGATACCTGACCGTAGTGCAGGAGCGGCCAATCAAGGACTCTGAGACTGTGGTGATATATGCCTTAGAATATATGCAGCACTTGGTGACGTTAATATCAAGGACCAAACCGAAGTTAGTGGCTAATTATTTAATTTGGCGGTTCGTTCGGCATCGCGTCAACAATCTGGATGACCGGTTTCAGGATGCTAAACAGAAGTTCTTCCAAGTGCTTTTCGGACGAGAGCGGTGTCCTCCGAGGTGGAAAAACTGTGTGGGCCAGGTTAACTCAAATATGGGCATGGCGCTCGGAGCGATGTTTGTGAGGAAATACTTTGATGAAAATAGCAAACAGGACACGTTGAAAATGACACATGAACTGCAGGAGGCGTTCCGGGATATACTGAACTCAACTGACTGGCTCGACGAGCAAACTAAACACTTGGCAGAGTTGAAAGTCAATTCTATGTCCCTTAAAATTGGATACCCAGATTTCATTTTGTCAAAAAGTGAATTGAATAAAAAGTATGAAGGTTTGAGCATTGATCCAAAGTCTTATTTTGAAAATACTTTAAACGTCTTGAGACACGTGTCCAGAACGGAGCAACGGAAAGTAGACGAAACTGTAAACAAGACGGCTTGGCAAACCGCCCCAGCAATCGTGAACGCTTACTACAGTCGAAATAAGAACCAAATTATGTTTCCCGCAGGAATACTCCAGCCACCCTTTTATCACCGCTTCTTCCCCAAGTGTCTAAACTATGGAGGTATAGGTGTTGTGATTGGTCATGAGTTGACTCATGGCTTCGACGACAAAGGAAGGCTTTTCGACCGCAACGGTAACATCCATAAATGGTGGAGTGACTTTTCAATAAACGGGTTCCATGAACGCGCTCGGTGCTTGGTTTCTCAATATGGCAATTATACTGTTGCTGAGGTTGGTATTCCTGTAGATGGTGAAAGCACGCAGGGAGAAAACATTGCTGATAATGGTGGCATACGACAAGCTTTCAGAGCGTATGAAAACTGGCTCACTCGAAACGCTACGCCAGAGATGATTGAGAACGAAACCCTGCCTGGTCTGAATTTAACTAATAAACAATTGTTCTTCTTGAATTTCGCTCAAGTTTGGTGCGGTGTGATGCGGCCTGAAGCGACTCGAAGCAAATTAAAAACGGCGGTTCACAGCCCTGGAAAGTTTCGAGTCATTGGAACATTGTCTAATTCAGATGACTTTGCGCGAGAGTTTCAGTGCCCCCGTGGAACTCCAATGAACCCAGTGCAAAAATGTAGTGTGTGGTGATTTGTATTTTAATTTTATTGTGTAATCCATTTTAAAGATGTGGCTGCATTTTATATAGACTACCTATTTATACTGTTATCCAAATATTTATTTATTAAATAAATAATTGCGTTTGGCTTTAATGAAATATTTTATCACTGTCATTTTTAACTTTGAGAGCCTGCTGTTCAGAAAAGAAAGAGTAATCGCGAATTTCATCC
This sequence comes from Odontomyia ornata, assembly GCA_963969285.1. Lineage (NCBI taxonomy): Eukaryota > Metazoa > Arthropoda > Insecta > Diptera > Stratiomyidae > Odontomyia > Odontomyia ornata. Next base: position 149,140,864 of record OZ017739.1, read on the forward strand.
ATTTTTGAACGCCTAAATTTTACTGTAAATAATGTGTTAAATGATTGCGTAAAATTCGAACCTGCTTCAGATAACATTTCAAGTTGAACACATCCGATATGCGATATGAGTGATGAAGATGTCTAGTTTAGGTAATTTGAATCATCAAAGTCAAAAGCACTTTATTCAATACTATCCGTTATAAATTTTAAAAGAATTTTAAGCAAATTCCAAACAATAACAATACAAAAACTTAATGGCCCAAATGGCTCTCTAAATTTATACGTTATCATTAAACACATTTCATCAAAAAAAAAACTATAGCAAATTCAATTAATTAAGATTATTACATATATTATGATTCGCTTAGAAAAAGGAGAAAAAACCAACCAACAGTAATCCAAAATTATTTATAATTTCAACACAACAGTGAACTTCAATCCTACACCTAATATGTTATAACCTAATTCTAATAAAATTCAATCAAAAACTTTATCTTATGCTAAAAAATCTATCCCAATATTCCCAACTTACGCGTTTAACCTTATTTCTAAACCTAATAAAATAAACATAACATAAACCTATCTTAAATATTGAAACCTTTCCCTATCTTTTAACACCAATAAACAACAACAATAAATCTAGCAATAATGAGCTGAAACTCAAAAACTAAGTAACAAAAAACAGAAAATAAACACGAACAATTTAGACATTGTCATTCAGTCACTAGTACCTAGATTGCTTCGCCTCAGTTCGACCAGCGTCAACGAATCTAACATAACAAATGAGTATCTCCATTGAAATTGTTGGTCTCGTTAACTCAAATTCGGAGGATATTTTATCTTCTTATCTGTGGCCCGTCGATATATATGATATATGATTGGGGTGCCGTCGGAATCAAAAACATATCGACTCATGTCCAAATACACGAATGCTTCTGGAGGAATGAAGCCAGTAGCGAGCCAAGTCGCAATATACCCATCTGTAGGGTGGAACGGATATGAAATTCAAGGATTTTCACTCACAGTTACAGATCTTGCGATATGATTCCGAAAAAGTATCAATATGAAGATATCGACTCTCATTAGTTTAGCAGTTTGGAAAATTTTTCGATTCGGTTTAAAGTGTTTCCAATCCATCTCAGGCTTTCTGTACAAACCAGTACATGCATGGATACATTTCCTTTCGAGAACTCTTAATTTTCCCATAATACTAGCACTCTGGTTGTACCAGATCTGACATCCATATGTCAAAACTGGTCTAAGGTTTAAGGTTTTGACTAGCCCCCGGCAGCGTTGTCCGGTACAAAATTGTTTCGCAATTCTGCGCATTGATTTTCTTTTGCCTATTGTCGGTGTACAGCTCTTCATTATTGAAGATTTTTTGAAGATTGCTCTGAACTATTGTAGCTTTGCGGTCTGCCGTATAGATAATCAGATCATCAGCAAACGCTACCAGTGATCGCATTGGCGAGACGTTAAAATCAAAGCCGTTCAATAGCTTGCGAATGAATATTGAAAAGAGCAGAGGCGCAGTAACTGTTCCCTGCTGCAGACCATTCAAGACCTTGAATTCGAGCATTGCTGTCAGATTTCCATCAGTTACATAAAACGATTTCCCATATAACATGTTGCACATCATGGCGACAAGGTGTCTGGAGCACTTGTCCTGAAGAAGTTTAAAAACTAATCCATCTAACCACTGTAATGATTTAATGTCTACGTGCGAACGCGGAACCGACCTCTCATCGGTTCTAGACGTTAAGTCTGAGTAGTGCCAACGGATGGTACCAACCGGTCAACCAATCCGTGCACCGTAACCCATTCACGCGGCGGCTGCTTGTCGGCCAGCTAGATCGGAGAGGATTTCGGTCGCGGGTCTCCGAATGGGTTACGCTCATTTACAATATTCAGCCACCAATACATGCCCGTTTTCAAACGCGTTACAAAACAAAATCATACGGAGAGGAAACCTACTTTACGTTACTCCGTATTTCTTGATCAACCAGTCAAGAACAAAAACCTAATTCTTACTTCGCGTTCCCGAATTTCCGACGCGGTAGCGAAAAGTATACTACGTTAACTCAACCCGACGAAAGCTACGTTAAAGAAAAATCAAAATCAACTATGGTACCGCGCACCGCGCGCGACGCGAAACCGACTTCAGCGGATTTTCTCAAACCCTACCCTCGCGACGGCATACTTACCCTACACCTCATTTCCCGCTGAAAAGCAGAACCACTGGAAAGGAAAGTCTATTTTTTTGTTAGCAATTCATGTTGTTTTCTATTTTGATTTCTTATGCCATACAGTTTCCCATTTTTTTCCTTATCGATGTTTTGTAAATATATGTATATATTTAATATGTGTATATAATTATTTATAATATTGTATGTAATGTTGTATGTGTATAATCATTAAAGTTAGCAAAAATCACATATCATTGCACATTTACATAGCGAATATTCTCGTCACAGAATCATTTCATATTTTGTCATTATCATTTAATCCTTTTCACTTATCGTGTAAATATTTTTTTAATTGATATCAATTTTTCATTGTTTTCCTTTTTCTTATTCGCATCTATCAATATTTTAAATTATTTGTTTCATTTTCATTGTTTACGTTAATTCTTATTTTTTTTTGTTTCTTTTACCTATTTTTAATTTCCTCAATTACAATTACTACGTTGCCACTTGTATATGGAAATTGAAAATGTGTTGCTAAATTTGATGTAGATTTTTATCGTTTTAGATTTTTTTTTCATATCATGCATCGTCTTCAACTTACAAGTGAGAAAAAAAAATTTATTTTATTTATATAATTAAACTAAGGTATTGGCTACTTAACGTACATTAAAATAAGCTTATTACCAATATATGTAGTTTCGATTCGCGTGAGTGAATTATTTTTTTTTTGTATTACTTTGGAAAAATCAAAAGCAATATATAATATAACCTTCGTAGTGCAGACTCTGACACATTCTATGCACAATGATCCAATAAATAAATTGCTCTGAGTATGTAAATATAAAGTCTTGGACATTCAAATTAACCATAACAAATCAAAGGGAAAAGATATTATTCAAAATAATAAAATAGAAAAAATAGAATCGTTTTAAAAACAGTCAACAGGTTAGAATAAAAGTTTTTCTTTTTCAACAACCGGACGTTTAGTGTCCTTTCCATCCAGCGGATTGCCGAGGCGACAAAAAATCGAATCATAAAAGAGGAAAACAAGATGTTAGCGAGGAAAATGAATGAGCGATTCAAAATGGAAATGAAGAGTTTTACACAACATTTTTTTACAAGTCTGATCAAAGACTTTTCTTGTTGCAAGTTCTTTTTCTTTTTCATGCTATCTCACACCTCTGATTTTCATAACGGTTAACAATCTATTTTTGCTATTCTCGCTCTCTCATTCATTCTCTGCATTTTTTTACTATTTTACTTTCTAGTTACGTTTCCAAACTAAATAACTGAAGAGTTAGCAATTCAGCTATGCAATTCTTTCGCTTTTTGCTTCACTTTTTCTCGTAGGTTATGTTTGTTTTACTTCAATTAGAATTCACGTCTAGATTTTTTCATACACCTTATTATATTTTCCGTATAATTTGTTTCCATTTGATTTTATCTTTTTTTTATAAGTTAGACACGACATGATCTATGGGGTGTTGCTTTTTGTTATTACTTTACTTTTTGGGGTAGCTATTTTACGTTTACGCGCATAAATTAGTTTTACATTCTACTCGCATGGAGTTTCACCTAGGGCCTGTGTTTTCTTCCATTTTCATCTAATCCTACTTTATAATTCAATGAATTGGGTTTTCTTAGTTTAGATATAGGTAGTTTGTTAATCTACGTCTCCCAAATATTATTTCTATTACTACTTTACATACCTATTTGGCTATGGTTTTCATCAGAATGCTTTTACGACCATTACAATGCTAACCCAAAGCGCAATCCAGCATTTTACGAAATTGCGTCCTCTTACCCCGGTAGCATGGCAAAGATCAATCATGCAGAAGCTAGTAAGCATTCAAGCTCCATCGTGATTGTTCTCAATCACATAACCTTAACACGATTCTTGGGATAGATAAGACAGTGCTTGCATAACGAATCGTCCATGCTGACTTGAGACACTCTAGGGGTGAATCCTCATTGCAATCGTGGCAGACATGTGTCGAGCGTATGAATTTCCAATGACGGATTGACGAAAGCATCACATATTTATCGCCTTTTTCTACACGACCACTTGCAAAATGGCTAAGCATTAGCCGCGCACTGATTTTATCGGTCTGAAATGTTTACGTTTGGGTTTAAGTTGTAACACAGAATCTTCACTTTATCCACAAAACTCACAATAGAATTTACACACAAAAATCCCGCTGCGATAAAAGCAATTCCTCTCGATGGCACTCGCTACCCACACACCTGGTACCATGCGGCTGTCAAAATTCTGTTGGCATCCCACGATAAAATAGACGTGGGATGTGCACTGGTCGCAACCAACGTAAAATGACAAGCCACCTAGCAGCAAAGTGTGTTGGTAGTGGTCACCAACGGCGTCGCCTGATTCATTACACCACACTATATCGATGGCTTTCTCCATATCAATGAGACACGCTCCAACACATTCTCTGTTGTTTAGTTTCTAACAGATGTCTGAGGTTACTTTCGTTATTGCATGTGTGGTCAAATGCCTGGCACGAAACGCAAATTGGCAATTTGGCATCAACTCATATTCCTCAATGTGGGCGTTTAATGCTCTGTTGAGTATCACTTTAAACACCTTGCTGATGTTAGGCAGCAAGTTGATTGGGCGATAGCTTTTAGAGCATGAAGATTCTTTTCCTTTCTTCAAGATCGGAAATACCGTGACCTTTTCCCACTCATTTGGGAAATATGAATTGCTCAAGATATTGTTGAACAATATGCAATAATTCCTAATAGCAACCTCAGGCAAGTGTCGGAGAACTACGTTTGGAATACCATCGACACCACATGATTTCTTGTTGTTCATCCTGCCAAATATGAAACACAAGTCTTCATATCTGATAAAATAATCAATAAATTTCAAGCTCGGTATGAGGTCAGATGTTAATGTTTCACTGAAAAGAAGAATTGATTGGCCGTTCAGGCTTGATTTGAAGTCTAAAACTTTTGCTTCAACGACCTCTGAAAATATTTCATTCCCTCTCTCAGGGTTTGATAGATGAACCAATTCAAAATGTGTTCCAATCAGGGAAAATTTATGCAATCCCTCGCATATAAACCTGTTTACATTTCTATCCGGAGTCGTACTATCAATTTCGATACCAGCCCTATCGAGAAGATTTATCGCATCACTAGCGACTCCAAGATTCGATACCTTCACTCGAGACTTCTTACAGAATATGCTATTCACTTTCGCGAAGCGTTCTGTGGGCTTATACCCCTCATTGTTTCGCCCATTGATCGCTAACTTCACTCCTGAAGTATGAACGGATAAAATTCCGGACATTCTTCAGGTGTAATTTCAGCAACTTCAACGAGGGATGGTTGTAGTCCGAAAATCGCCGATAAATACAGTTGACGGGAGTGAAAAGGACGTTTTCAATCTTTTAACCTTGCGATGTTTGGTGTTTCATATCCTTCCATATTGTTTCGATGTTTGATCTTGGGAACTACTTTCTTAATCGTTTCCAACGTCAGCTTCTCTAACTTCGACAAATAGAGAGAAAAAGATAGAGAGAGAGAGAGAGAGAGAGAAATCCATTTCATTGCAAGTTAGATTCCTGTTATTAGGAACCATTGAGAAAGAGTTGCCATCATCAGAAGGGGGACATTACTTCTGGTAATCCTGATTTAACTTCTTTTGAAACTTTCTCCGGTCTGTTTTTTTGAAATTCAATCGATAATTTTCATGTTGAACTCGAATGAGGAAGAGATCACCCCTTTGATGATTGATTTCCATTACGATTGCATTATGGTCGCTATCATAAGGAAGCACCTGCAGTTTCCGTTGAGGACTATTAAAGCTGAATTCAAGTCTTGCGTCAGCAATGCAGAGGTCCAAATATGAATTTGTCCTAGGGTATTTTGGAAACTCCGACCCATATAGATTGCACATGTAATCAATTTGGTTCTCTGTTATCCACGATTTCAGGAATACACCTCTTGGATTGTTGGTGGCGTTCAGCCATGCTGTATGCTTGGCGTTCAGGTCAAACAAGAAATTGAGCTCCTCCTTGAACTTGAGAACATTTTGACCAGTTGCACAGGCAGATATAACGAAGAGGTTATCCCCACCTGGCAGTGAGATTTTGATAACGGACACTTCAAGAGATTCAAAGTTTTTGAATTCAACTTTTTCAACAATTTGGAAACAATAGGGTCCTTGAACCAATATCCGTGTGTCACCTCCCCCAGCGCCGTTTAACCCTATCGTTTCTTACGAATTCATAGTCCTTGAATGTCATGGAGTGCCATGAATTGAGGTGGGTAGCAGCGAGAAGCATGATGTTAGGCTTTTGCTTGACAAGGAACTCCAAGAGACAGTCACGTCGATGTAGACTCACAATGGAGTTGACGTTCTTGGGATGAGACAAATCCTATCTATGGGAATGTGGCTGGACGACAAATTATTTTGAGGCTTTTAAAAGCCCTAAACGCTGAAAGACAGGGTTAATTTTCGTATCTTGTTTATCGATTCTATCCGATAAAGAATTTAATTGCTGGTAAATTTTGAGGAGCAGCTCATGATTGCCACTTACATTATTTACAGCATTTTCTGCTGGTCCTCTAGCGGCTTCTGCAAATGATACTCCGGGCTTGACGAAGCTCGGAGCTAAGGCACTGCAGTGTAGTTGTGTTTGCGTTGGGACAAATTTTATTCTCGCATCTTGATATCGGGAGCATCCTCGATATGATGCTGGGTGACCAAAAACATCGCAGTTAACTCAGTATAATTTCTCTTTTGGCTCCATCTGAGCCAATTTCACCGGGAGCATGAATGTCCTTGCATTTGACGCATCGATAATGCATGGCGCAATTGGCAGCCGAATAATCAAATCTTTGACATCGATAACACTGGCTTACTTTTCTTTTTTGCAGGCGTGCCCACTTCACCACTCGGAAGTTCAAGTATCTTATTTGTTGAAGAGCACTTGGACTGCTCTTATTTGAAATGAAGCGGTAACCTTTTTTTCTACCGTCAACCTTCTTGCCGCGAATGTTTTAATGGAAATAAATTCAATTTCTGGTGCAGCTTTCTTGAGCACCTGAAGAAGACCAACGGTATCTTCTCCGCAGTCCAAGCCCTTCTGGTACTTCTCACTTTTCGGGGTATAAGTGAAGTGTGGAACCCCCCTAGAATTCAGTGCATTTTTAGCTGATTTGATTTCGTTCTAATTGTTAATTTTTCGGCATTGATTCTTTTAATCTCGAAATAAGTTAATTTGTTTTCAGCTGCCAATAGCCGAACCATATCCTTTCCGCTTTGACCGAACACATTAATTGGCGGATTTTTCTCTGTATTTGTGGCAACTTTTTGAGAAGAACCAGCAGAACTGCAAGCTGGTTTCTTGTCCTTATTTTTATTTTTTAAGTAAAGAATAAAATTATCATTGTTATCTTGATTAACATAACCTTCAATACTTTTGTCAACGTCTATTTCTTGTTGGAGTCCGTCCAACACTGCATAGTAGTTTTGGCAGTCATAAGCACTTAGTATTTCTTCTGTGATGACTTGTTTGACAGCTTTCTTCACTGCAAATGAATAGTTTCCGTATTCATTTGCCTTACCGGCTCTGCATCTTGAGTTTTTTTTCTTCTTTTGTAAATATCTTCGAAAGTTTTGAGTCGTAGTCTCAATTCCTGATTTTCAGCTAGAAGTCAACTCAATTCTTGCTTGCCTTTGACCGATTGAGTCTTATGCCCACCATCTGCGGAGTCCTGGTTACTCGTGTGTCTTCTTTTATTGACGTTTGCCGCCAATTTCGTATTGCTACTCTCCCCAGGGCCCCAAACGGAGGGAAGCCGTCGGGCTCCTCCATACAGCAGTCCCGAGTTGGTCTTAGGCTTATTTGCTTTTGTTGGTTCATCGAAGTAAAATAATATTCGATATGCTTCCGTTGGCCGACTCCTTCGACGATAAATGCTTTTTCAAATAAAAATCAAAATTTTCTTTTGACTGACTTTCAAAAAATTAATTTAATTTTTTGAAATTGACTTTTGTGAAAAATTAATTAGTTTTTAAAATGACAGGAGCTATTGAGAAGACGTCTACACGCAACGTGCTAGACGTAGAATCCTTCCTTATGACTACCTTGAATACTATACAATTCAAGTTTACGTAGCAAAAGGTCATTATCAACTGTGTCAAATGCTTTTTTCAAATCCACAAAAATTGCGATGACATGATCACCTCTGTCAAGTCCTAGATTGATGAAACGTGTGAAAGAATATAGCGCATCCAAGGTACTCTTGTTCTTTTGAAATCCAAACTGCTGTTGGATTAAAACAGAGTTTTCAACTAAGAATGATTTCAATCGATTGCTCAGAATTTTTTCAAATATTTTACTAAATCCCGTCAGCAGTGCAACCGGGCGATAACTTTTGTAATAAATCCACATTATCCGCAGTCGTCCTCTTTTTTCAAATAAAAACCTTTTTTTTGTTGTGGTACGGAGGTGAATGCTTTTATGCACAGAGTGCGGGACTCCCATGCACGATTGAACTACTCACTAAACACCTCCCTCATCAACCCGAGAGCCCAACCTGGAAACGTCTAACACATTACTTCGGGCCAGGTCTCGTTTTGTTACGCCGTGGGGCGCTTCAAACTGGGGAGTCCCTTTCCTAGCGGGAGGGGAGAGGGAAAGAGGAAATGCCAGAAGAGCGATCCTCCAGCCCCAGCGCCCCTGGATGCTGTGAGTTCTTTTTATATTTTAGGACTGCCCGAGCATAATGTTCCACCTGGTTAAATTTGTCAACCGATTCGAGCATCACCGCAACTATATTATCCAGGGTGACCTCTCCCGTCTCCCTGTAGAGTTCCCTCCGCAACCTGACACATTTGGTACACGCAAAAAATGTGTGACAGGCATTGTCCTCCTCTCCTTGGCAAAACCGACAATCGGCAGACCGTGACTTACCGATCTTGTGCAGGTAAGACTGAAAACACCCATGCCCGCTCAAAAGCTTGGTCAGATAGAAGTCAGTCTCACCATGCCTTCGATTCAGCCATGGTCTCACATCTGGGATGAGGCGCGCAGTCCACCTTCCCTTCGTGCGATTGACCCAAGGCTGTTGCCAATCGTTGAGCGAGCGCTGTCTCTCCTCGCGGACAACCATTTCCCTCGCATCCTTGTTTCAGCGCAGGTAAATAGCGCGGCACTCTCTTGCAAGGAGGGCGACAGGTATCACGCCTGCAATCACTCTCACCGCCGAGTCGGAGACTGTTGGATACGAAGATGCAATCCTCAGTGCTCTTCTTCTCTGTACCTGTGCCAAACTTTTTCGGTATACCTCGTTGCTGAAAACGTCGCCCCATACCTCTGCTCCGTACAGTAGCACTGACCCTACAGCACTCATCAAGAGGCGTCTTCTTGATGGGCTGGGTCCCCCTACGTTGGCCATAAGTCGACTCAGAGCCGATATTCCAGAAGCAGCCTTCTCAGCCGTTGCCCTGATTTGCTCAGAGAAACTCATCTTCGAGTCGATCAGTAGCCCCAGGTACTTCACCGCTGGCTTCCATTCAATTCGTAAGTCGCAAATACTGATCATCCTTACTCTAGGGATTCTCTTTTTTGTCAAGATGACCACTTCAGTTTTCTCCAGTGCTAAACTGAAACCCTCACTCGGCGCATTAGCATACCTAGCCTAAGTTGCGCTTGTTCAACGCTGCGTCCAGCGACCAGAGCCGCAACATCATCCGCATTGCCAACCAAGCGCGACTCATCTGGTATCTCAAGTCTCAGTAGCCCATCGTAAGACACGTTCCACAGGTCCGGACCAAGAATAGATCCCTGGGCAACACCCGATGGAATTTCCAACCTTCGTTGGCCCTGTGTCGTGTCGTAGAGCAGGCTTCGGTCCTTTAGGTAGTTCCTCAAAAGCTGCATTAGATATTTTGGAACTTGAAAAGAGTTTTCCAGCGTATCCAGAATATCCACCCATCTAGCGGAGTTGAAGGCATTCCTGACGTCGAGTGTCACCAACAGGATGATCCGTCGCTTGGTGTGACCATATGCCTCCGCCTTTTGGACCGCGTTCACCACCTCTGCAATCACATCAATGGTAGAATGTCCTGCTCTAAAGCCTTATTGCCGAGGAGATAGGTCCCCAGCAGCACGAATCGCGTCAGTGAGTCTTCCCTTGATGAGCTTCTCTAGCAATTTCTCAGCCGTGTCGCGGTATGCAGACGGCGATTTGGGATTTCCCTTCCCCTTGCTGATCAGCACGAGCCTCGCCACCTTCCATCGTACCGGGAAAACCCCGTCCCGTAGGCAAGCGTTGAGCCTCACGTCGAAGCTTGTAACACTCCCTTCGCTACACTGGGGGCTTGCCGTGCCAGGGTCTCCAACGGGGCATAGAAGCGCAACAAGCAGTCGTAATGATGCTCATAGTAGAGTTCACCACGTCTTGAGCTGCCGGTTCTTCCGTCCCCTCACCTGCTGTGAGCACCTCAACGAACCTCTCGACGTCCATCCTTCCGATGTTCCATCCAGTTGTAGAAAGCCGAGAGCACGGACGTCGGGAGACAACATCACTTATCTCAAGCAAAATGCACTGATGATCACTGGCTGAGTAGTCCTCTAATACTTTCCAATTGTGTATCCTCCGTACTAAGGACTCCGAGGCGAAGGTCACGTCCGATATGGTTCCCTCACAGCCAATACGGCGGAAAGTCAACGTATTTCCGGAGTTTGATACGACGAGGGCCATCCTGGTCGCCATTTCTAGGATTCGTTTTCCCCGCGGATCCGTCTGAGGCATGCCCCATTCGATTGCTTTAGCGTTGAAGTCGCCCCCAACAAGCACTTTGCCCTCTGCGCTCGAGACAGTGCCCTCCAAAGCATTAAGCTTGGCTTGAAAAGATGATATCGATTCGTTAGGCGTTAGGTACACACTAAAGAAATTGGTCCCTGAACACCGAACCCACAGGAAACCATCCCCCTGTCCACAACTCTCCGCTTGAAAGTCACTGTTCCGATCCCAGATGGCGGCAGTACCAGTTTCATCAGAATACCATAATGCAGGACTTTTATTATGGTGTTGCTCACTCAGCAGCAAGAAGTCGGCTTTCATGTCCCTCGCAAACTGCTCAAGCAGATTTTGAGGGGTTGAACTGCGGTGTAGGTTTAGCTGCAGGATGCGGGTCATCGGAGTTCTGATTTTGCCTTGGCTAGGACTTCCTGGAACACCCGGCATTTTCCTGATCCCAAGAAGTGTCCAAAATCAGGTTTTGGATCAGCATCCTTTCAAAGAATACAGTGTACCTCCTTTGTACACTCTTTTCGTTTATGTCCCATTTCACCGCATTTGTAACGTAGGGAACTTCTATCGGGTCCTTTGCATACTTGTGTGGTGTGACCATAACCAAGGCATTTGAAACATTGAAGGGGCGTCGCTCTTCGCCGCATCCTACATACAACCCACCCTATTCATTCTTCGCCCTTGTTAAGGAATTGTTCGGCGTCCTTTTCGGCCAAGTCAACTATGGCCATGCGTTGTCCCCTGTTGTTTTCTGGTGTCAGTCTCGCTTTGATCCTTCCTACGCTATGGAACTCCCTTTTGATGGCCTCTTCTACCTCAATGTTTCGTATTTCGATTCTTGCAATCGGCTCGAGCGGGGTTATAGTTGCGCTTTTGCCGAGGACTTTCTTTACTGCGTCACAGAATGCTTCTTTATTAACGGCCTCTGCTCCGAATTCGATCAGTATGTGGCCCGACCGCTTTGGTCGTACTGCTTTAATGGTAGTATTGGTGTCTTCGGGCCTGACGGTTCCCCTGATGTCGCTCAGTACCTCCGCGTAGGATCGTCCATCTTGGGGCTTTACGAGCAGTGCCTGCTGCCGGGATCTTTGTTGGGGCTTCTGCCTCTCCTGTTTTGCATCAGGTCCTTTTTCTAATTGGGCATCCGTGCGAACTGTACTTTCTGGCTTATTTTGAAGGAGTTTCTTAGCGGCTTTCTTCACTCCTTTTGTAAGCACTGCCTGGAACCCGTGATCTGGTGCTTCACGCCCATCAAGTGCCTCTTCCTTCCTTCTTTTATCCTGATCTACTTCGATTGGGAAATAAACACCTTGGTGCTGCAACTTACGTAAATTGCGAAACTATGAATTCTAGTCTGACATTAATAGCATAAAATGTGTCGCTGAAAGTTTCTATCTCGGTTTTGGCATATCGGATAGGCCTGCTTATTTTTCAAACTCTCTAATCCGACTAGAAAGATCTCAAGGAAATTTATCAATACTGCACACTATGGGGGAAAAAAAACTCTGAAAAAAAAGAAAAACAAGTTGAAGTAGCAGGAGGATGCTCCTGCCAGAAGGGTATTGTAAAACAATTAGTAAATCAGACAATATCTCCTGCATATTAAAACTTGACTAATATACAGATTCCATAAATTGAGCTCGGAAAATTATTATGGTTATTATGATTTTAAACTCGCCACGATTTTGTTCCAAGTGTTTTGACCCCGTCGCTTGATTAGTCATGATAACACATGAATATTACAAACCATTTCTAAAATTCTTATCAAAATTCCTACATATTTGTAGTGTCTAGGTCCGTTGCAAGCGTGTATCTCCCTAGTATCACGTGTTAATGTTGTTGTAATTATTAGATATTCAATCGGCTGTAACTTAGCTGTTTATTGTTAAGAAAACTTAAATTATAGATTCTTGATTTTATAGACAAAAAAGCAAAATTTATAAAATGTACTATTATTAACAAAGTTGATCGAATTTCGACTTCTAAGCTATTTGTTGCCCTTGTGAAGGACAAATTGTCAATTTAAGTACTGTTTTGAACTTTCATTTGATATTCATATCGGCTACCTTTGATGTACTGTAATCATCGATTCATGGCCTATTTATTCGAATCCTAGAATGGTTACAAAGCCCATTTACTAGGAGCTCTCTCCTGCCTCCTCGACTTATTTCACATATGAGTAATGATTGTAGGTACTCATCTTCAGGCATTCATTAAATTGAATCAAGTATTAAAAGCATGCGCCTTAAACGTTGAAGTTGGGCAAAATACATCAAATTATTCAATCTTCGCATTTAAAACAGCCACTATTTTGCTTTACGATTACTAATACCGCTTCATGATACCTATAATTCCTGAAATTTTCATGCAAATCCTAGCAAAGCTGTAGTATCTGAGTCGGTAAAAAGCGCATATTGTTCCACAGCCATATGTTTCCATAGTAATACAGCGCATATTGTTCCATAGTAATACAGGAAAATTCAAATCGCTATAACTTCAGTAAATACCATTCGATCTTTATGAAACTTTCAGGACAGATTAATCTTATAAATAGTCATCTGCATACTGAATTTCTGTAAATTAAAGGGCACCGTTAAGATCTGATTCAAGCAAACATAAAATCGATAAATCATACTGTTACATGTACAAATAATTACATGTACAAATAATTCTGCGAGCTACTGTCGCAATTGTTTTCATCATCATTAAGAACGTCAGCGAATGAATTTACTCGAACCCACGAGAATCCAACAAGCATGATCAACATCTGCAAGTGACGTCACTCCATTCATGAACTTGCTCGAACCTACCAGGTACCTCTCGGTAGAACATTCGCCAATGTGCGAGAAATGGGTGAATAGGTAGAGACCCTATATAAAGGCGAGCTGAATGAATGGGGAGAATCATTCATTCGACCGCGATAAGAACTGCGATTGTGTGTGGGAAGTGTGTTTCGTAATAGTGAAGTAATTTAGAAGACAATTGCGATGATAAATTTATGGACAAGTGTTAGATTTTTTTTAATAGTGACAATTAAAATTAGTGAAAGTGTTAACTGATTATTGTGCATTTTATTTAATTAAATAAACACTTTTAACTTAAATTAAAAGACATTGCGTTTTCACTTTCCCGGAACATTAAAATTATTGGCCGCGAACCAATAACACGCGACAGTGGTGTCAAGAAGTGCGAAAGAAAAATTTTGAAAGTGAAAATTTGAACATTTTTATAGTGCACAATAGTAAAATTTAAAAAAAACATTAAAAATGCCACGAAGCTTAAACTTAAAAATTAATGAATTGACCATATCGGAGCTCAAGGAGGAGTTGGAACAGCGGAATCTGGCCACACAAGGTACAAAGGCCATACTGATTGCACGCTTGCGTGACGCGATCGAGTCGGAAGGCGTGAATCTGGATTCGGGTGAGCTCTCAGATGCGGAAAAAGGCGCAGAAGGTGGAGAAGTAGACACACCAAAACCAAAGGAACCAGAAAATGCGCTGATGCAAATGTTGATGCTGATGCAGCAAGAGCAGCGACAACAGTCATCCAACTTAACGACGAAGCTAGATGAACAATCAGCGAAGTTAAATGAACAATCAGCGAAGTTAAATGAACAATCAGTGAAGCTGGACCAACAAGCGATCGTAATCAAATAAGTGCAAAAACAGTCAACCGAAATAAAAGTGGAGCTCGGTAGCCTGAACAATCAAATTAAATGCGTCGAGGAAAAGGTTTACCAGGTCGAGGAGAAGGTCAGCCAGGTTGAGGAGAAAATTAACTATGAGATCAGCCAGGTCGAAGAGAGAATGAACTATGAGATGGAAAAAGTGAAAAAAGAATTGGAAGCAGCAAAGGCAGTAGTAACCGCCTCACCAGCCCCGCTTGTAACCGCAGCGCAAAGCACATCCAGAAATGTGCCAGCACCAATATTCGATGGGCAAACGGTCTGGAGTATTTACAAGACTCAGTTTGAAGCTGCCGCAAGGGCAAATCACTGGAACGAGCAGGAACGAGCAACTGCACTGATTCTTGCTCTAAGAGGCCCAGCTGCCGAGCTTTTGCAGACGATCCCCGATGAATTGCACTCAAACCCGAATGCTATAATGAATGCGCTCGACATGCGTTATGGAGACGATCATCTAAAGCAGATTTATCGGTCACAGCTAACGCATCGGGTGCAGAAGTCTGGTGAGACCCTACAGCAGCTAGCCCAAGACATTGAGCGACTAGCACTTTTGGCTTACCCAGCCTACGACCCAGAACATCGAGATGATGCAGCGACAGAGGCATTCATCAGCGCACTAAAGGACCCGGAATTGCAACAAGCCGTGCGTTTAGCTCAAAAGCAAACGGTTAAGGACGCATTGGCTTACAGTCTGAACTTTGAGGCAGCGAAAAATGTGACTCGTACCACTGCCCGGGTTCGTGAGGTAGTGACAGACGAGTGCAGGTGTGAGCGCGTGGAAATTGAGCGAGACCCGCATGTAAATGGCGCGCCTAGATGCTGGAATTGCGGAGAGAAGGGGCACCTGCAAAGAGACTGAAAGAAGCGAAGAAAACCGAGCTATTGTCCAGGGTGTGCAGCTAGGAGGAGATCCAGACCGAGTCAGGAGCCCAGAATGGAAGCCCTTCAAACAGAGGGGTCGGGAAACATGTAAGAGCCAACTTCGTGGGGCAGAGGTTGGCTAGGAGGATCGACGTCCCCAGCACCACCATCACCGTGTCAAGACTACATCGTGGAGAAGCGGACTTATGCCTTCCGGGTCAAATTGACGGAGAACACTGCACCATAACAATCGACACTGGTGCAACCCGATCGATTATCCGACCAGACCTAGTTAGACAGCAACAACTTCACAAGGGCAGAATTTTCTCACTACGGACAGCTACGGGAGAAACTGCACCTGTTCATGGAGAGGTCAACACATAATTTTCTGGTCGCGAACATTATGGATGACTGCATTCTCGGAATGGATTTTCTGCGACCACATGGAATCACGTTGGACTTGGGAAAACGTGTCTTGAAATGGCAGAATGTCGAAGTACTGATGGAGGATCCCAGCGTCCAAATCCCCAAGATGAATGTAGTGGTATGTACTGACACTGATGTACCGAATTCTTCCGAAAGCATTGTATGGGCCAAGCTTGATGGTGATTCTGGAGACCACCGATCTTACCTGATAGAGCCAACGAAGACGTCCGCATTGCGCAGTTTGATTGTAGGACGAAGCCTTGTAAGATCTTTAAGGAACGGATATGTGCCGGTTAGAGTCCTTAACACCGCAGATTCAACCACGAGCATCAAAGCGGGAGAAGTTATCGGCAGCTGCCAGCCTGTTTCCACCATCACCTCTTTGGAAGCTACTCACAACCATCATTGGAAAAGGAGGCAAGACACAGAAAAAGCCAGGGAATCCACGTCTGCAATATTGAAGCAAGTCAAATTGCCGGTGCAGCTATTCAAACGAGCCTCTGATCTGGTCACCAAGTACAGTGACATCTTCTTAACAAGCCCGGATGACCAAGGCCGAACGAGTTTGGTAACTCATGTCATAGACACACAGGGAGCCAAGCCGATTCGACAAGCACCAAGACGTCTCCCTATAGCCAAACAAGGAGAAGTGAGCGCGCTGATCTCGGACATGGAAAAACAAGGCATTATTGAACCTTCTGTAAGTCCATGGGCCGCGCCTGTAGTTCTAGTAAAGAAAAAGGATGGTAGCACTCGCTTTTGTGTCGACTATAGGCAGCTTAACGACGTCACTAAGAAAGATAGTTACCCGCTCCCACGCATCGATGACATCATGGACACTTTAGCCGACGCAAAATGGTTTTCTACACTCGATCTCAAGAGTGGCTACTGGCAGGTAGAAATTGACAAGAAGGACCGAGAGAAGACCGCATTTTCAGTTGGGACCGGATTGTGGCAATTTGTGGTGATGCCGTTTGGGCTTTGCAATGCCCCAGCCACTTTCGAACGCTTGATGGAATACGTGCTACGTGGTCTAACCTGGAAAACTTGCTTGGTGTACCTAGATGACATCATCGTCATCGGGAGAACGTTCAAAGAGCATGTGCGGAACTTAGAAGAGGTTTTCTCCCGACTGCGACTGGCAAATTTGAAACTTAGTCCCGACAAGTGTACCCTTTTCGCAGCTGAAGTAAAATACCTGGGACATGTCGTATCAGCAGAAGGGGTCAAAACAGACCCTGAGAAAATTGAAGCCGTGAAAAGCTGGCCAACACCAAACAACAAGCGCCAACTACGAAGTTTCCTGGGTCTGGCAACCTACTATCGAAGATTCGTCAAAGACTTTGCCAAAATAGCTAAGTGTCTTCATCAGCTAACCGAGAAAAATCGTCCGTATGTCTGGAATGAACAATGCCAGACAGCCTTTGAGACCCTGAAGGAAAAGCTATGTGAATCACCCGTACTGGCGTATCCGAAACCCGGAAAAATGTTTGTGGTTGACACCAATGCAAGCAACGGCGGTATTGGAGCTGTACTCTCCCAGCAGATCAATGGCGAAGAAAGAGTCCTCTCTTATTACAGTCGAGTTCTTTCAAAAAGTGAGAGGAACTACTGTGTGACCAGGAAGGAGCTATTGGCTATAATAGAGGCCACCAAGCAGTTCCACAAGTACCTATATGGCCAGAAATTTGTTCTTCGAACGGACCATGCATCATTGAGATGGCTACTTAACTTCAAAAACCCCGAGGGACAAGTTGCGAGATGGATCGAAAGATTGCAGTCATACGACTACGAAATTGTTCATCGAAAGGGCGGAGTTCATGGAAATGCTGACGCCCTATCTCGTCACCCATGTCCAGCTAACTGCAAGCATTGCCGACGGATTGAGGAAAAGGAGCCGCCCGTTGATCTGCGACTGATAACGGCCGAGTTCGATGAAGGTTGGTCATCGGAGGAGATTCGAAATGCCCAGCTAGCCGATGAAGACATCGGACCATTGCTCGTATGGAAGGAGACGACTGGGCGACCGGAGTGGAAGGACGTTTCGATGCATGGCGCAACCCTGAAAAGCTATTGGGCACAATGGAACTCCCTACAGGTGGAGGGTGGCGCACTCAAGCGGAAATGGGAAACGGCGGATGGCAGCTCCTATAGGATGCAAACTATACTACCCAAAAGCCGAATCCACGATGTGGTAAAGGAAATGCATGAAGGATCCTCGGGAGACCATCTTGGTGTTAACAAAACCTTAGCGAAATTGCGGGAAAGATTCTACTGGCTCCACGCTCGAGAAGACGTTGAGGACTGGTGCCGCAGATGCACAATTTGCGCTTCCGTCAAAGGCCCAAAGCCACGACTGAGAGGACAAATGCAAACCTATAACGTAGGCGTGCCATTCGAAAGGATTGCTGTTGACATCGCTGGACCCTTTCCTGAATCTGAATGGGGAAATCGATACACGCTGGTTGTAGCTGATTATTTCAGCAAGTGGCCCGAGGTCTACCCCATTCCCAACCAGGAAGCAACTACTGTAGCCGAACAGCTAGTGTTAAATTGGGTCAGCAGGTACGGCGTGCCTTGTGAACCACATTCGGATCAAGGCCGAGACTTTGAGTCACTAGTTTTTAGCGAAATGTGCGAGCAGCTGGGAATACGGAAAACGAGGACAACACCGCTGCATCCCCAATCCGATGGAATGGTCGAACGTTTCAACGACGTCGTATACCGAATACAGGAACATCGTAAGCCGAGAGCTAAAATGAAAACCGTGCATCTGGAGAATTGACTACAAATAGCGACACATCTTTTCGGGGCGAAAAGAACTGAGGTGGGGGCAGTGTTACATGTACAAATAATTACATGTACAAGTAATTCTGCGAGCTACTGTCGCAATTGTTTTCATCATCATTAAGAACGTCAACGAATGAATTTACTCGAACCCACGAGAATCCAACAAGCATGATCAACATCTGCAAGTGACGTCACTCCATTCATGAACTTGCTCGAACCTACCAGGTACCTCTCGGTAGAACATTCACCATTGTGCGAGAAATGGGTGAATAGGTAGAGACCCTATATAAAGGCGAGCTGAATGAATGGGGAGAATCATTCACTCGACCGCGATAAGAACTGCGATTGTGTGTGGGAAGTGTGTTTCGTAATAATGAAGTAATTTAGAAGACAATTGCGATAGTAAATTTATGAACAAGTGTTAGATTTTTTTTAATAGTGACAATTAAAATTAGTGAAAGTGTTAACTGATTATTGTGCATTTTATTTAATTAAATAAACACTTTTAACTTAAATTAAAAGACATTGCGTTTTCACTTTCCCGGAACATTAAAATTATTGGCCGCGAACCAATAACACGCGACAATACTATTACTACCAAAGTTGAGTGAATTTCAACTTCTCATGTATTTGTTGTTGTTGTACTCATAAAGGCCTACATTCATGATTTTTTTCAGATTTTTCGGGTCAAAGGTGTCCAATCGCGAGGGGGGGACACAAAGTGTTCGTACATTTCCCCTTCCCCTGCACCCCTCGAAGCAAAATTTTTCATTTTAAGACCTGTTTTGAAAAGTTCTTATTAAGACCTTTCATTTGATACCCATATTGTCTACATGCGATGAAAACTTTTTTTCAGGGGCAATTCCCCTATATGGAGAGACCCCTCTTAAAGATCTTATACATTTTTTTTCGTATTGAAACTTTGAAGAGGGCGTCACTTCGCACCTACTTACAAAATTTGATGTTTCTAGCTTATGTGGTTTGCGAGAAAAAGTGGTGTGACACACGGACGGACGGACGGACAGACGGACAGACAGGACGCGATTTTAGTAGGGTATTGTAAAATGATAAAAATAAAAATAAGGAGAAGAAACCAGCTTGCAGTTCTGCTGGTTCTTCTCAAAAAGTTGCCACAAATACAGAGAAAAATCCGCCAATTAATATGTTTGGTCAAAGCGGAAAGGATATGGTTCGGCTATTGGCAGCTGAAAACAAATTAACTTATATCGAGATTAAAAGAATCAATGCTGAAAAATTAACAATCAGAACGAAATCAAATCAGCTAAAAATGCACTAAATTCTAGGGAGGTTCCACACTTCACCTGTACCCCGAAAAGTGAGAAGTCCCAGACCTTCTTGTTGAAGGGCTTGGACTGCGGAGAAGATACCGTTGATCTTCTTCAGGTGCTCAGGGAAGCAGACAGACAGGACGCGATTTTAGTAGCGTATTGTAAAATGATTTCACAATACCCTTAAAAATATTTCCGTGTCCAATATCAAAAAGACAAAATTTTCGGGCAAATGAGCATATTATAAGCATTTTCATGTGGAGTTTTAATTACACCAGAAACAAGATCAGTCAGTTATATGTTATTGCCAGATGATTTCCAAACATATTATTGTTGTTTACGCTTCAGCTAAAGACACATACTGATTCTCAAACTATATGACAGTAGCTTTCCAACACACATTTGGAAAGGTGAATCACTGGAATAAAAATCAGGTTACGCCATCTGTTAGAAAACCGCACCCCTATTATATTTATTGAAATTGAAGCACAGATAGTTATAAGTATAAGTGTATTTTTTTGTCACCTTGGGTTTGCTCTGAAATCGACAGCTCGTTCGTTAAGATTACACTAGTTTAGAAAATTCCAGTTTAAATTTTGTTGATGGAAGCGGGGTTGAACGGTTGAGTTTAAAATTTTGTTTATTGTAACTTTTATTGCTCAAAGTTAATGTTGTTTCCTTCTTTTGTTCATTGGGTTTGTTCCTTTTTTTCTTTCTTTTTGCTAAAATCGGCTGAGTAGTTGAATTTTATAAATAAGCTACAAATACAAGCATTGTCCACTTACAAAAAAAGAACAGTCGATCTTTCTAGTTTTTTTTTGAACCACGACTGGTTTTGAGACCTGCCACGTTGGCTGACCCCTCCACTCATGAGCTAGCCATCTGGTGAGCTCTCCCCTTTTAATTTGTACCAGGTGCTCTCGCAGGGCTGCTTGGCATTCCCCACCCGATATGGGTCAAAACAGCAATTTTTTTTTGGTTTCGATTCGGTTGGGAGGGATGCGTGGGGGCACTGCCCCTACCTGGATGCCCCACGCTTATGTGGGCCGTGATCGTCCTCAGCAAGGACAAAATCAATTTAAATATCGTGCTAGTTCGTTATTCGACGTCGCGTTTTCTATCGGTAATCCCTTTCGGTAGGTTGCTCCGTCCATTCGCACCTCTAACGTCAGCCCATTGGTCCTATTTTTGACTCCGGTCACCTTAATTCGTGAATGCGAAAATGTTTTGTAGTGGGCCTTCGTACTGTGGGAAAAGAAACCACCCACGACACCGCAACACTAGCTTCCCAGTGCATTCACGCGAGGCCAATCCAGCTGAGCACTGATTCCGCTCGCTGAGGCAGCAGAACACCGCTACATCCTTAACGGACATCTGAACATCTCATTTAAATCTCCACACAATTACCATGTTTTTGTTCTTCAAATGTTTCTCATTCTTGTATGTCGGTGTGCAGTTCTTTCAGTACTGCAAAATAGTTGTTGCTTTCATTTGCCCCACAGGCATTCAAAACATCTTCGGCAGTCGTTTTGTTTGAATGTGCTTCCTTTGGTCTTTATTTAGCTTCATCTTTGGTTTTACTTCTTCATTTGTTAATTTTGCTTTCCCTTAAACCAAACTGTTTCTTCTAATGAACTAATTTGCAGTTTAAGCTCTTCATTTTCTCTTTTTAAATTGGCATTTTCCTTTTCTTTTAATTCAACTTTCATTGCGATTCCGAATCTTTCTTCTCAAATTTCCTCTTCCCCAGCTCGGTGGTTCCGATAGTTTCAAATCGTGAGTATTGGGGTCCAGCTAGAAAAAACTTAGATTTTGAGATTCACTTCTTGTAACTATCGTCCGGCTCCTCCACCCCACTTTCATTGTCAGTGGGAGGGCCCAGATTCGAATTCTACGTCTAGCACTCGTTGCGTGTAGATGTGTTTTTAATTCGCTCCTGTCAAGAGTTTTTATAAATTAAAATAATTAAAAAAAAAAACATTACATCGTGGAACTATTCGAAGAGTTTATCGAATATCTG
This sequence comes from Odontomyia ornata, assembly GCA_963969285.1. Taxonomy (NCBI): domain Eukaryota; kingdom Metazoa; phylum Arthropoda; class Insecta; order Diptera; family Stratiomyidae; genus Odontomyia; species Odontomyia ornata. The sequence goes on from OZ017739.1 coordinate 149,162,895, forward strand.
GATTTTACCTGCGAGAAAGTTTCAAAAAAGAACCGGGGGGATGGAGGAGCCCGATGGATTCCCACCGTTTGGGGACCCAGAGCCAGGTATTTCCAAAATTACAAATGATAAAATCATAAAGCGGAAAAATGAGCAAGACAACTGTGAGCATGGAAAGCGTATTACGCTCTCAAGCGAAGATTATGAAAAAGTAACCAGGGAAAACGCAAGGGTTACGAAACAAAACGACGAGTTGAAACTCCGTATACAAAGTTTGGAGGATATGGTCCGGACGTTATCAAATGCGAGCAAACCAAAAGTGAAGCCACAAAATACATCCGGCCAAGAAGAACCGATATTAACTAAGAAGAATGAGAAAAAGGAAACAACAACAACAAGCAAGATCAACGAGAAAGCAGTACCACCACAGAAGACTCAAACATATAAAACAAAATCGCAAGATACGTGCAAGCCATCAATCCATGATGCTGAAAATATCCTGAGCGCAGGAGGAGCGAACGACAGCGCCAATTATTATGCGGTGCTGTCTGCAATGAACGAAGAAATGGACATCGAGATGGAGAGCAAGGATAGCATAGGTAATATTGATAGTAGTAATAATTTCATTCAATATTTAAAATCAAAAAATAAGGAGAAGAAGCCAACCGGTGTGTCTGCTGGTTCTCCTAATAAAATTAAAAAGGTAAATGAGAAAGTTCCTCCAATTAACGTTTTTGGGCAGCGTGGAGGAGATATGGTTCGGTTATTGGCAGCCAAACATAAAGTCGATAACTTCGAAGTTAAGAGAGTGACCGCTGATAAGATAACAATCAAGACAAAGACACTGGCTGGTTTCAAACTGGCGAAAGATGCTCTTAATACTGTCAAAGCTCCCCACTTCTCATACACGCCAAAGGCGGAAAAAAATCAGACCTTCCTGTTGAAGGGCCTGGACTGTGGGGAGAATACAGTTGATCTCCTTGAAATGTTGCAGGAAGCAGCACCAGCTGTTAAGTTCATCTGTGTGAAAAATTTTGCTACAAAGAGATCAACTGTCGAAGGTAAAATATTACCATTTTATTTGTTCCAAATTTCTAATGATAGCAGTCTGAGTGCCCTGCAACAGGTAAGGTACTTAAACTTTAGAGTTGTGAGGTGGGAACGCCTCCAAAAAACTGAGGTCAACCAGTGTTACAGGTGTCAAAGATTCGGTAATTTGGCTGCCAATTGTGCAATGCACTATCGCTGTGTTAAGTGCAAAGATATTCACGCCCCCAGTGAATGCAAATTGGCTCAGATGGAGCCAAAAGAAAAATTATATTGTGTTAATTGCGGTATATTTGGTCATCCAGCATCATATCGAGGATGCCCTCGGTATCATGATGCAAGAGTTAAATTTTCCCCAAAACAAACCAAAGTAAATCATAATTTGTTACCTACCAACTTGGTCAAGCCCGGGGTATCATTTGCACTTGCTGCCAGAGGACCGGCAGACAACAATGTAAATAAAATAAATAATGTAAGTGGTAATAATGAGCTGCTTCTGAAAATCTATCAACAGCTTGAATCTCTTTCAGATAGAATTAATAAACAAGACCAAAAAATCAATTTCGTTTATCAACGTTTAGGCCAACATGCTTCAAAATAGGTTGTCATCCAGTCACATTCCCATGGATAGGATTCGTCTCATCTCGATCAACGTCATCTCCATTGTTTCTATACATCGGCGTAATTATCTCATTGAATTCATTGCTAAGCAAAAGCCTGACATCATGCTTCTCACCGAAACCCACCTCAATTCATGGCACTCCATGACATTCAAGGATTTTGAGTTCGTAAGAAACGATAGGGTAATAGATGATGGGGAGGTGGCACCGGGATATTGGTTCAAAGACCCTATTGTTTCCAAAATATTGAAAAAGTCGAATTCAAAAGCTTTGAATCTCTTGAAGTGTCCGTTATCAAAATCTCACTGACAGGTGGGGATAACCTCTTCGTTATCTCTGCCTATGCAACTGGTGGAACTGTTCTCAAGCTCAAGGAGGAGCTCAATTCCTTGTTTGAAATACTCGAATTGAACAGGCTGCACAGTTATTATATTCTTGCTGGTGACCTGAACGCCGAGCATACATCATGGCTGAACGCCACCAATAATCCAAGAGGTGTATTCCTGAAATCGTGGATAACAGAGAATCGAATTGAATACAGGTGCAATCTATATGGGTCGGAGTTCCCAACATACCCTAGGACAAATTCATATTTGCATCTCTGCATTGCTGACGTAAGACTTGAACTCAGCTTTCATAGTCCTCCACGGCAACTGTTTTTTTTTTGATGAAATGTGTTAATGATAACGTATAAATTTAGAGAGCCATTTGGCCATTAAGTTTTTTATTGTTATTGTTTGGAATTTGCTTTATATTTTTTTTAAATTTATAACGATTAGTATTAAATAGAGCGCTTTTGACTTTGACTTTGACTTTGAAGTGGAAAAATGGAAAGTCCTTTGCCCTACTATCACTCCATTCTATCAGGAGAAGCTATCAAGACAAACTATCACACCTGTGGTGGAGTTGGCTACACTGGCACGTGACTTGGAAGAAACTCGACTGTCAGAGGCCGCTTTTGTACCTCCTCCGAGCAGAAGTTTTTGGGGCCGAACCTTCCTTACAAAAGTGTTCCTTCAGTCAATGAGCTAAGGGTAGCAAGCAGGACCGGAGAGATGAGGTGTTGGAAGTGTAAAGAGGCAGGTCATATACGAGTATCTTGCGAATGTCGTCACCCGAGTCGTTGCTTTGGATGTGGAAGGCTGGGGATCCCGAAAGCCGTTTGTCCCACTTATTCTCCAGGAGCAAAGGAACCCAGTCGGGAACAAGAGAGAGGGACAAACACAGAGAGAGGAGATAGTAGGGCCTTAAGGAAAACCAAGTCGTGTTCATTAGGTGGCGTAATGAGCACCGAGTACAAAGAGGGGCAGGGAGCGATGGGTAGAGTAAGCTATTTGTTTTCACCAAACTACGGGGATAAGCGGCCAAACTTAAACGCTTGGGTGCTGAATAGACGCTTCAAGGGCCTGGTGGACTCAGGCGCTTCCAATACGATAGTTGATCGAGACGGATGGCTGAAAATGCAGGAGCTGGGAGTCGAGTATGCCACTGCAGGGCAGCAAGCACTTTGCTCAGCCGATAATATGCAGTGCAAAGTGGAGGGGCAGGCGCGAATACCATTTCCGTTGAAGAGCAGAACAAAGTGGCTAGAAGTGTTAGTGGTACCCGCTCTGGCCCATAAATTGATCTTGGGGGTTGACTTTTTGAGACTATTTGGAGTGATGTTGAATATGCGAGAGAACCGATGGTATTTTGTATGTAACTAGGTTATGCCAGTGGAAGGTCATCTGCTTAATAGATCAATTGTAACCAGAACCGACGAGGGACAATTGGACCGGTTGGTAGAGAAAGTGTTTCAGAGTATGGGAGATGAGTTGGGTTGTATCAGTCTAGTGGAGCACGTCATCAAGACGGATTATGCCAACATCAAGTAATGGTAACATCTAGTTTCTCATGGCTTACAGAAGCTCATCAATGCGGAGTTGGACGGAATGTTCATGCAGGGTGTAGTCGAGCCTTCGCCAAGCGCATCGTCCTCTCCTATTCTCGTGGTCAAGAAAAAAGATGGCTATGTGGATTTTACGAAAGTTAACAAGGTTACCACCCGAGATGCTTATCCTCTTCCGTATATTGTGGCTGCTCTGGGTAAATTATGGGACGTGGAATACTTGTCCACTTTGGACATTAAATCAGCTTATTAGCAGGTGCCAATAGCAGCGGCCAATAGCAGCGGAGTCTCGGCCGCAGCTAGGGCCCAGGTAGGGGTTTGTTTCAATTCAGGAGAATGCCGTTTGGATTATCAAATGCACCGGCTACCTGGCAACGGCTGATCAACAGGGCTTTGAGCCCAGAGATAGAACCCTTCATTTTCACCTACCTGGACGACATTATCATAGTGACTCTGACATTCAGACAACATCTAGATATCCTAGCTGAAGTATTTAGACGCCTAAGGGAGGCTGGGCTGAAGTTATCGCCCAAAAAATGTCACTTTTGTCTATCCAGGCTAAACTAACTTGGCTACGTCGTCAACGAGAACAGCTTAAATGTGGAGCTTGAAAAGGTAGTGTGCATGATCAATATACCCCGGCCCCGTTTGGTAAGGCAGATCCGGCAATACCTTGGGATTGTGTCGTGGTATCGGCGGTTTATACCAGACAATACATCATAGGTAGCACCGTTGTTGCGGCAAAATCGTAAATTTTACTGGACGACACAATGCGAGTTAGTCTTTGAGAGCTGCAAAATGATGTTGGCGTAAGCTCCGATTTTGACTTTTGCAGATTTTAATCTCTCGTTCAACGTGCAGACGGACGCTTCAGATGTGGGACTTGGAGCAGTGTTGAGTCAGACGTTTCCGGAGGGGGAAAAGGTCATCTGTTATTTGAGTCGCACTCTGACTAAGGCAGAACGTAAATATTCAATCACCGAAAAGTAATGTTTGGCAGTTCTTTAGGCGGTGGAGAAACTTTGGCCATATCTTGGGGGCTCTCATTTCCGGTGATTACGGACCATCACTCCCTAGTCTGGCTCAACAACTTAAAGAATCCAATTGGGAGTTTAGCTCGATGGGCTGTTCGTCTGCAACAGTTTGATTTCGAAGTGATCCATTGACGTGCTAGTGAGCATTTGCTCCTGGATGATTTGCCGAGGGCGGTAGCTATAGAATCAATTGAGGTGTAGGAGAAGGCCGCGGATGTCTGGTACGAGCGGATGAAAGCTAGAGTTTGCGACAACGGAGAATTATATATTATATGTGAACTACTACTGGGGGTACTCCGACTGGGGGTTCTGGTCCCGGGATTGCTCATCCAAGGACGAGAAATTCTCCCGTATGGCCACCGAGTGAGACTGCAGCACGCTGGAGTATGATATCCACGCCTGAACCTGCACAATACTTCTGGAAATTAAAATTCCCCACCTGAAAAACTATCTCTCTTTCACCAACTTTCAACGCACTAACTGTTGAAAAACTCTACCGAAGACCTGTACCAGCTGAAGAAAAAAGAAACCAATTTGGAGAATAACATCACCACCTCAACTCGCGAAAAGGCCTGAACGTCTGATCCAACTTGCATTCAGCGCACGTGAGTGTGTTACTTCAACTAGAAGAAAACACCTTTAATCACTCGAGCCACGTGCACACTTTATAGAGCCAAATATATAAAGTACAATTTTTAATTCAATTCACTACAAAACATATAATTGATCTATTTCAAGAAAAGTTTCACCTGTTACTTTACACTCATCGCTAAAATTGAATAATACAATTAGGCAGAACAAAAAAAATACTTAGCTTAAATTCGTTATTTTCTCAATGTTGGAGGCTCCCTTTTTTGCGCAAGACTTCCGCCAGAAAGATAAACTCTTTTCACCTCCACTCCACTGGAATGTCCACTCTGCTCCATTCTCCAGGCAATCTAACTTCGTGTCGGCTTGATTTCGAGGTAAAACTGGCCGGCGATTAATGCACTTTTCTTGGAAAAGTTGTCGGCGGAGAAAGTATTTTTTGGGAATCACGGGCTCAAACCTTTTCGGTGGGCACTTCGACATTATCATTGTGGAGATTCTCCATTATCCACTATCTTATGGGCATTGTCGTATCACTAGAAAGTACGACGTCCAAATGACAGTTGGTCGTTTGTTTACTCCGCGGAGTGTTTCCGTTCTACGCTCCAGGCTAAAATTACCGACTTGGTTTGACTGTGTCGTAATATGGCGATGTGAGAAGCAGTTGTAGCGAAAAAAAGTTGTTGCTTACGCTCTTAATATCCCCTTACGTAATGCATTGGTGTTGTCCTTCCGGCGAAATTCGGTCAATTTCATAGGCTGGTGTTTTTATCTCGGCCACACCATTCCCGCTTCAAAATTCTGATTAAGTGTTGCTCTTACTCGGACGGTGGCTCTTCGCCTATACTTTCATGGCGACGTTATACTGCCCCAAGTAAACAGTCGAGTTTCTCCTAATTGTGGTGGCATAAATCACCACAGTTTCTGCGCTAACTGACTCCATAGTTCAGCTCTTGAGGTGTAATGGAGCTGCGGTACGCCATCATTTTCTACGGATTATGTTGGGTGCCATTGAGAGTACCATATGTCAGAGTTCATATCCGAAGTCGGCTTTGGATCAAGGTTTATAGGTAGTATATGTTTCGCCATCCCAGCTAACTTACTTCTGATGCTACCTCACTAATTACATGAAACTATCTGTCTGAAAACTTAATACAATTCCTTAATTTAATACAAAGTTGTTTGAATTTTTACAAAACCTGCAACTACTGATTTTTGTCGTGGCTCGGTTAGTTATGGTGTGTTTAATTAAATTTTTAAAATAGGCTCATTTGTTTTTTGTTTACTTCTTGTGGTTGTGTCCCTAAGGGAGAAGGAAAAACGATACCGTAACACTAAACCGTGATACAAATCAGCTTTTTAAAATCAAAATGTTGTTTCTATGTTAGTTCAGTAAAATATTACCTACGCTCTCTTCTGGTATGTCAGTTAATATTCCAGCTCTCCAAATTCTTACCTCTATACGTCTGCTTCAGGATAACCAACATGTGTTAAATATTTCGATTGCTACATACGACATTTTGAGGAAGACTTTGCACGTCATTCCAAAAAGTTTTATCTTAAAGGAAAACATTATAAAAACTTAATGATGCCTATAAAATTCTATGGTTAGACATTTGCTTATTCAGTTTATTAGTGCAGAAGTTTCTCACACGAAACAAAATATTGCTAAAAATGTTCCTTTATTGGCATAGCGTTATAACTTAGAGATGTTCTACTGTCCTATCGTTTGTTGCTACAAGCACAACTATTAACTTTCTTATCAAGTAGGTTTTAATACAAGGTTTTGAGTGTTAAAAGAATTTCCAATAAAATACAAACGTTAATTACCTAAATTCAATTTGGTTTGTTACAGATGACTAAAATTGTAGTGCATTGTTTTTTTCGATAGTGGCTTGATTGGAAAATGATATTTGAATAGAAATTGTTTCATTAAATGAATTTCGTGAGTAGTTCTTAGATGTGCAATTAGCTAAAGTCTTTGGTTTTATTACGAATTCATGCTTGGTGTCCGTACGACTGACAAACAACCGGTAAAAATGAAGGATGTGTGTGAGACTTTTGGTGTATTTATAGTATAGCTACATTTGGAGACGAAATTCCTGTGAGCGAGTCCCTTAGAATCCTTTGCTGTTCAAGGATGACACAACCAATGATAGCATCACCGAAAATACTGGTATGAAGAAACTCGTACATGTTTGGAAGTCACCTGGACGACGTTTTATCAATAAAATATTCAACTTGAATTCATTTTGGTTCATACCCATATTGCACGAAAAGTCGCGAGGACTCTCCTCGTACCCGTTGTCCTCATCACAAAGACACGTCTTTGTCGATAGCACTCCACCGAGGAATTTTCCATAATTTGATGTTTTCGTTGTATTTTCGATCGCACAAATCATTCCCTCGTCACAATCTTGCACGTTACTGCACATGTGTCGCAATCCTGTAAGAAAAGATAGGCTACGTTAAATTCTAATTTACTTTCTAACCCTTAATCTCAACGGGGATAAAGTTTGAACTCGAAAATTGAGTGGGGGTTCGATTCATGATTACTGTATACTAATCTAGTTAAATAATTGTACAAAAATAATTTACACCTCGAAGTGTTTACTCCTAAATCCTAGCCCGATTTCTTCGTATGTCGGCGACACGACTTCCGAAACAACGTGTGCATTGACAGTTACTAATTTAATGCAATTAATACCGTAGTTTATACGTTTTCATTTAAAATTTGGGTTGTATCGGGTCGTAGTCAATAAAAGCAATTTTCAGATTAATTTATTTAATGGAAGCATTCTTTCTTGACTTCATTATTCTTTGGCGAAAAGAAAACTCTTACCCTTATATTTAGAGAAGCATTGACCATTCATAGGAGCTGTATTGTCCCCGCATAAGCAACGAAGCTTCAAATCATTCGGGTCCCTCACACAACTGGTACCTTGTAGAGCGCTGCAATCTGCATGTGTATTACATTCACGGCCTTTAACTGAAAAATAAAAAATTGTTTATATTTTTGTTTCTACTGTTTATATTGCATTTTTAATGTATTGATAATCATCAGAGAAATTTAATCCTTAACCGGAATCGTCATTTCGCGGATACACAACTGAAATCGTGGATCCATTTTGACCTACCAATTTAAAACCTTGATACTCGTAAATACTTTTGAAGCTAAAATTGGTTATTTATTGGTTAAAATCTGTATTAAAACAAGTGTATGATAAAATATTGTTCAACTTATTAGGTCTACAACTTAATTCGTGCGGTTTTTTTTTCAAAATTTGATCGTTTATTTAAGAAAAAAACTGTACAATAGGATTATTCAAAGTATTGCCCATCTGAAGCTACGACCTTTTCCCATCTTTCTGGCAATTTGTGGATCCCATCCCAAAAGAACTGCACAGGCTTGGCAGCCAAGAATGAATGAAGCCAATTTTTGATATCCTGCTCTGATGTGAACCGTATTCCAGTGAGGGCGTTCTGCATCGATCGGAACAAATGGTAGCCAGAAGGGGCAAGGTCTGGGCTATAAGGCGGGTGGGGTAAACTACCCATCCACTGTTTTCCAAATAGTTCTTAACCGGAAAAGCAACGTGGGGCCGAGCGTCGTCATGATGGAAAATTATTGCCTCGTGTTTGGTCGCATATAACGGGCGTTTTTCGGCTACTGCTCTCTTCAAACGGATTAATTGTGTTCGGTAGCGTACTTCATTGATGGTTTCACCCAATTTTAGCAGCTCATAACACAGCACACCCTTCTGATCCCATTAAATACAGAGCATTGTGTAAAGGATCGATTTTTCATCACCAGTAACAATCCGATGCAAAAATGACTTCCTTTTGTTGCGTTCCAGCAGCATTTTGGACATGCAAAACCGCCTTTGGACGTCTCTCGGCTTGAGTTCATGTGGAACCCAATTTCCTTGCTTTTGAATATATCCAGCTGCTTTTAAACGTTTTGAAATGGCTGCTTGAGTGACACTCAAAGATTCTGCGAGCTCTTCTTGTGTTTGGCAACAATCTTCATCGAGTAATGCTTCCAGTTCTTCATCAAACTTTTTTGGCTGCCCAGGACGTTCATCGTCTTTCAAGCTAAAATTACCACTTTTAAATCGTGCAAACCACTTTTTGGAGGTTTGCTCAGCTAGAGCATGTTCACCATAAACTTCCACCAAAATACGATGACTTTCAGCAGCGATTTTCTTCATATTAAAGTAATATTTGAGTGAAAAAAAATATTGTTGTTAACGCTTCAAATGAATGGGATACACTGAAAATACGTACGATGACAGCAGCTTTCCAACGCAGGTTTGGAATATTGGAACGATGTAATATTATACAAGTTACGCCATTTCCTAGCAAACCGCACGAATTAAGTTATAAATCCAATATATTAACTCTTGGAATTTATATAATTTTTAACCCGTTACACGATACGTTCCTCAGGATGCTAGAATGTGGCACGTGAGTCTGTCAGACCCATTCGGCCAATTCTGTGCTTTACTCTCTTGTGAACACATTATATAATTTTTCCATCCTCAATTTTCACCATTTAACCCTTCTGTAATTTTTAATAGCTTAAATAAAAATAATAATAATAACAGTAAAAGGAATGAAAAAAAATTTAATTTAGAAGTTTTTTTTTGTGGTAGGAAGGTGAATGCCCATTTACGCACAGAGGGTGGGATTCCCATGTTCGTAAGAAGGTGACTGGACTACCCACTAAACGCCTCCTCTGTCAACCTGAGAACCTAGCCTGGAACAGTTTTCACACCTTACCTCGGGCCAGGTCTCGTTTCGTTACGCCGTGAGGCACCTTCAAGCTGGGGGATCCCTCTTCTAGCGGGAGGGGAAAGGGGAAGGGGAAGTACCTAATGCCCCCGGCTGCTGTGAGTCCCATTTATCTTTTAGGACGACCCGAACATAATGTGCCACCTAGTTCCATTTGTCAACCGATTCGAGCATCACCGCGACTTTATTTTCCGGAGTGAGCTCTCCCGTCTCCCTGTAGAGTTCTCTTCGCAGCGTGACAGCGTGTACACGCAAAAAATGTGTGGCAGGCATTGTCTTCCTCTCCTGGGCAAAACCGTCTATCGGGAGACCGTGACTTACCAATCTTGTGCAGGTAAGACTGAAAACACCCATGCCCGCTCAAAAGTTGCGTCAGGTAGAAGTCAGTTTCACGATCCCTTTGATTTAGCGACGGTTTCACATCCGAGATGAGGCGCGCAGTCCACCTCCCCTTCGTGCCATTGATCCAAGACTGCTGCCAACCGTTGGGCGAGCGCTGTCTCTCCTCGCGGATAAAGATTTCCCTCACATCCTCGTTTCGCCGCAGGTAAATAGCGCAGCGCTCTCTAGCAATGAGGGTATCACGCCTGTAACAACTCTCACCACCGGATCAGAGACTGTCGGATACGAAGATGCAATTCTCAGTGCTCCTCTTCTCTGTACCTGTGCCAAACGTTTTCCGTATACCTCCTTACTGAGAGCGTTGTCCCATACTTCTGCTCCGTACAGTAGCACTGACCCTACAGCACTCATCAAGAGGCGTCTTCTTGATGGGCTGGGTCCCCCTACGTTGGCCATAAGTCGACTTAGAGCCGATGTTCCCTAAGCAGCCTTCTCAGCCGTTGCCCTGATTTGCTCAGCGAAATTCATCTTCGAGTGGATCAGTAGCTCCAGGTACTTCACCAATGGCTTCGATTCGATTTGCAAGTCTCCAATACTGATCATCCTTACTCTAGCGATTCTCTTTTTTGTCAAGATGACCACTTCGATTTTCTCCAGTGCTAAACTGAGCCCACGAGTAGTCATTCAGTCCCTCACCCGGATCATTCGCATACCTAGCCTAAGTTGCGCTTGTTCAACGGTGCGTCCAGCGACCAGAGCCACAACATCATCCGCATAGCCAACCAAGCGCGACTCAGCTGGCATCTCCAGTCTTAGTAGCCCGTCGTAAGACACGTTTCACAGGTACGGACCGAGGATAGATCCCTGGGCAGCACCCGATGTAATTTCCATCCTTCGTTGGCCCTGTGCCGTGTCGTAGAGCAGGCTTCGGTCCTTTAGGTAGTTCCTCAAAAGCCGCATTAGATATTCTGGAACTTAAAAAGATTTTTCCAGCGTATCCACAATATCCACCCATGTAGCGGAGTTGAAGGCGTTCCTGACGTCAAGTGTCACCAACAGGACGATCCGTCGCTTAGTGCGACTCTATGCCTCTGCTTTCCGGCCGCGCTCACCACCACTTCTGTAATCGCATCAATGGTAGAACGTACTGCTTTAAAAGCCGTACTGCCGAGGAGATAGGTCCCCGGCAGCACGTATTGCGTCAGTGAGTCTTCCCTTGATGAGCTTCTCTAGCATTTTCCCAGCTGTGTCTAATATAGCATACATAACGGGTGCTATGCAAGTCAGAACAATGGTGATAGACAAGCTGCAACAACTCAGCTGGAACACCATCTGGACCTGAAGCCTTCCTCGCTTTCAATGAGAGAACTGCCTCCTCCATTTCCGGCTGTGTGAAGAGTGGACACTCGACTGCTATTTCACCATGGACAGCGTCAACACGGACGGGATGGGCGGGGAAGAGTGCCCGCACTATCTCGTCCATCTTTTCCGCATCATGCAGACAAGGCTTCCCTAAGGCACCAAGCTTCCGCATAACTAGGTTGTAGCCAAAGCCCCAGGGATTCTTGTTCACATTGTCCATTATGTCTCGCCAGCAGCGAGCCTTTCTGTTGTTGATCAATTTGCGAAGGCATTTCCTGGCCGACTTATATGCTGCTACCTGGTAGCTGGTCTCCTTACGCCGAAACATTGAAGAGGCGTTGCACTTCACCGTATCCTACAGACAACCCACCCTATTGTTACTTTGCCCTTATCCAGAAATTGTTCGGCGTCCTTTTTGGTCAAGTCAATTATGGCCGTGCGTTGTACTCTATGGTTTTCTGGTGTCACCTCACTTTGATCCTTCCCACGCTAGAGAACTCCTTTTTGATGGCCTCTTCTACCTCGGCCAGAACTGTGACGCAGTCGATGTCTCTTATTTCGATCATTGCTATCAGCTCGAGCGAGGGTATAGCTGCGCTTTTGCCATTCCACAGGTCCGGACCGAGGATCTTTATCTTTTGTAAGTACTGTCTGGAACCCCTGACCTGCTGTTCCGAGTACATCAAGTGGCTCTTCATTCCTTCTTTTATCCCGATCTGCTTCGATTCGCTAGACGCGATTCTTTTATTTATTTTTGATTATGGAGCTATCTGCACGTGCCCCCTAGATTTCGCCCCTAGCGCTTCTTTAGCCTTTAGCTCTTCTTCAGCCTTCTGGTCCTCTTTGGTTAACCAGCTCCTCCGATTATGCCCTATGTGGTCTTATGAGCTCCTCTAGTTCAAGGAGCCCAATTTTTAAGTATTTTGTTGATTTTTGGGGAGTCGCATGCAGATTGTATTCTTTTCAGAACATCTCTCACGTTTCGGAATAGCCTTTCTTGTTCATGTCGCTGGGTGGCAATCGTACTTTGCGGCCATCGTCCTTGGGAGAGGTTATCGGCTTTTGTTTCTGAATACAGTACTTCCGCCACCTTTTTGACGTTAGCGATCGCTTTATTTGCCTAGCCACTCGTTTCTTTTCGTGCCATAATATCCTCGTTGATTCCAGGATGGTTCTTTACTGATTCGGGATTCACGACCCTTTCTTCAATCGCTTCGGTAGCGATCGCAGAATTGGCCATCGAATTGTCGAATTTCTTTATATTTTCCTCCACCGCTGGAACATTTGGCGCGTCCTGCAGAGTTTTTACTTTTCTTTCATAGGACGCTCTGGCGTTCTCATCATTTTTTTCTGCGCTCGAACGCCGCAGGAACCAGACTGTCAGGTAATCTCCGTTTTTCGTCCGTCTTCACTGTCATTGTATTAATCGTCTTTTTGGTCATCGTTAGTACAGCTCCCGATGTGCTGTTAACATCGTTCCTGCAACCGCTGGTTGCGTCGTCGTTATTGTTATTTTTGCATTCTTTTTCTTTTTTGGGTTTTTTTATCTTTTTAGGGATTTTTGGTTGCTCCTCTTTTATTGAGTCCCCCCTCAGAGCCACTTTCTGCGTTCGTATGTGTAGTCGCCTTTTTGGTTCCATGGTTATCTTTGCAGAGCAGGGAGGCCATGCGAGGGTCGGCACAAGCCCTTATGGGGACAAGTGCTCAGAGCCAGACCAGCGCTAATCGAGAGTCCGTCTCAACCGAACCTACACCACCAACCCAATGGTGCGAACTTCGAACGTACTTCGAGGCCTGCCAAGGTTTTACCGGGACAGAGACGGTATGATAGTTGAATTGGAGCTGTTCACACACGGGTGTCACCTCGGCGCTACTGTGCAAACCAACTAGGTCCAAACCATCATATCCGCCAGCCCAAAGCATCAATTCTAGTTCGTTGTCCAAAGCGTAGTCCAGATTCAGTCAGTGTCGTTACCTGTCATCCCAGGAGGGAGCGTCACGCCGCCCCCCATATCCTCGGGTCAGTGGGGGCGGCGCTCCCCAAAGAATGCTAGCCTCCAAGAGTGCTCTTGTCGACCGGCATTCCCCCTGCGGGAATTTCCTCGGGTACGTGGGGCGAACTCCCCAAAGAATGCTAGCTTCCAAGAGTATTCCGGTCGGCCATCGTTCCCCCTGCGGGCCCCACTTTGGGCGCCATTTTGTAGTGAAATAGGCGTAGATGTTGAAGAAACAAAGAAACAGGTATGGAATAAGAATGTGATGTTATTTTTCAATGAAGATTTTTATATGGTTTGCATATTACAATTACAAGCAAGTATTTTTTTTTTCAAACAAGTAGGCAAATAGTAAAAAATAAGTATCTAAAATATGAAATATGCTAAAATGATGATGTTTGCAGTTATTTGCATTTACGTTATACGAGTACAATTTTTTTCCACACGTTCTAGGCAAATACGAACAAAACGGACACTCAGTAGCTCCTCCCAGACCTAATACTTTTCTCTCAAGCGCAGTTCAACTAATTGAAGTGCAAGTCTGTTGAGTTCTTAAAAAATATATTAAATTTGTGGTCAAAGGCTCATTATATAGTGTCCTTAATTTGGTATTTTATGCTAAATAATAAATAAATAATAACATAGTTTTAGTTGTGTGTTATTGTATTTCGGAATAATTCTTGAAGCAAACTCTTTTGCATTACGTTCAAATTTAATTCATGAAGTTTAATCGTGCTACTGAGTGGACGTTGGAAATTCGGAAATTAAAGCTATTTAAAACTTATTAAAAAAAGAAATATTTAAAGAATCTGTTTTAAGTGCTTTCACGTCATTTCATTTAAGTTTATTAGTTAAAAGTTTGCAGTTCCATGATTAAATAAAATAAAAATATAAGAAGCTCAGTAGACACACTGGGCAAGTGGCTTTTTAAGCCAAATTAACAAATCCCTTTTCCCGTTTCTATTGAAATTCGTTGAAAACACTCATTGCGGTTTAGTTCAAGTTTGACACATTGCATTAGTACATGTGTGCTGGTATGACTCGACTGAATTACTCAAAATGTCCGAGTCACTTCATTTTTAACAGCGAACAAATAGTGTGCTGCAAATTATCAATTGTGAAACGGCAAATAAGATTGGACGACGCTCAAAAGTACATAGGAACAAGTTGAGTAAGCAGGAGAGTGCTCCTACCAGAAGGTCTTTGTAAACATCCTAGGGTAAGAAACAAGTTTTCTAATGGCGTGAATCGATAACTTGAGTTATTCATCCAATACTAAGATATGAAATCGTTCAAATTTATACAAAAGATGCACAGTTTCTTTCATAAGCACAGTGCAGCCGCCATTTCGATCTAGCTTAAATGATTTTTCTGAATGCTCGGCCGATTGAACATGTTCAAGTTAAACACTATTCTTAAATTTTCATGAAAATTGAAAGAAAATAAAAGTGCCTAAGTCAATTTTAAATATATATAGGGTTTTCCAATAAGAGGTGTTATTTTGAATAGATCTTCTGATTTAACACCTAGCGACTTCTTCCTTTGGAGCCACGTGATAGAGAAGGCCTATGCCGATAGCCCAGCGTCAATTCAAGATCTCAAAGATGAAATTCGTGAGGCTATCGAGGACATAGGGCAGCCACTTTGCGATTTGGTTATGGAAAATTTCATGAAAAGTACATGGTCCTGTAAGCGTGTCGTAGTGGTGTTTGCTCAATGTTAGTTATTGCTATTAACGGCATATATTCTTCTTTAAAATGAAATAAACATTCGATCATTTGTATTAAAAATGGCATTTTTCTATTAATATCAAAATAACACCTCTTATTGGAAAACCCTATATCAACCATAAACACGTGTTATTGTTGGTGTGATTCCATATAATTGAAATGGCTATAACTCACTTGATTATGATTCGATCTCAATTAAATTTTGTGAACATATATATCTTATGTTAGTCTATATAATTGCGAAATTTCAAGGAGTTTAAAGGTACCGTTTTGATTTTATGGGCGAAAATGTAAAATCTACAAATCATACTATTATTAACAAAGTTGAGCGAATTTCGATTTCTAAGGTATTTGTTGCCCTTGTACTCATAAAAATCCACAATCGTGATAATTTTCAGATTTTTCGGCTGAAAGGTGTCCAATCGCGAGAGGGGGGGACACAAATTTTGGGTACATTTTGCCTTCCCCTGGACCCCCTAATTCATAAAATGATTTTTTTATTTCAGATTCTAAAAGTTCCTGTCAAGACCTTTGATTTGATACCCCATTCGACTACCTTTGATGAAAAAAAATTTTTAAGGGCCAATTCGTTACTAGGGGGGACCCCCCTTAAATATTTTTTAAATTCTTGTTGAGGCCTTAACTTTTGAGAGACCATCACTTTTGACCTTTTCACAAAGTTTGAGCATTCTAGCTTCTATAGTTTCTGAGGAAATCAGCTGTGACGCACGGACAGACGGACAGACGGACAGACGGACAGACGGACGGACGGACAGACGGACGGACAGACGGACAGACAGGTCGCGAAACTAGTAGGTCTTTGTAAAAAATTTTTTTACAAAGACCTAAAAAGCTCGAAATGAAATATTTTGTTTTTACAATAAAATACTACAGCTTCACAAAGGAGCCGAGCGAGGATGTTACAATGTGTATTTCGAAGCTTATGGAACTTGTGCAAAAATCAAAGGACCAAAAAGAAGATATTACCGACACGATGGTTATCACAAAGATTTTAATGTCTTTGCCAGCAGAATATAACCATTTTCACAGTGCGTGGAAATCGACAAGTGTGGAAAATCAAAATATGGCAAATTGGCATGCGCGATTAATGGCAGAGGAGCTTCAATTGAAATTGCAAGCGCAGGTCAAAAGTATGGAAGCGGTGATGGCCAAGAAATTTTTCGAAGAAAAACAATTTTAATTCGAAACGAAGTAACAGGAGAGTGTTTCTACCAGAAGGGTATTGTAAAACAATTAGTAAATCAAACAGTATATTCTGCATATCAAAACTTGACAAATATACAGATTCCATAAACTGAGTTCGAATAATTATTATGGTTATTATATTTTTATATTCGCCACCATTTTGTTTTAAGTGTGTTTTGACCTCGTCGTTTAATTAGTCATGATAACACCTCAATATTATAAACCATTTCTAAATTTTTCATCAAAATTCCTACATATTTATAGTGGCTAGGTCCGTTGCAAACGTGTATCTTCCTAGTATCACGTGTTAATGTTATTGTAATTGTTAAATACGAGTATTCAATCGGCTATAACTTAGCTGAAATTGAAATTTTCAGAACACATACAATTGCTTTCAAAAAACTTAAATTGTAGTTTTTGGAAAATTTAAGGGTCCCATTTTGATTTTGTAGGCATAAACTTAAAATTTATATCATGTACTATTATTAACAAAGTTGATCGTATTTCGACTTCTCAGGTATTTGTTGCCCTTGTACTCCTAAAGTCTCACCTTTGTGATTTTTTCAAAAAATTTTCGTACATTTCCCTTTCCCCTGCACCCCTCAAAGCAAAATTTGTCATTTTTAGACCTTTTTTGAAAAGTTCTCATTAAGACCTTTCACTTGATACCCATATTGCCTACATGCGATGAAATTTTTTTTCCGGGGGCCACTCCCTTATATGGGGAGACCCCCCTTGAACACCATATACATTTTTTTGTGATGAAACTTTGAAGAGGGCATCACTTTACACCTACTTACAAAATCTTATGTTTCTAGCTTATGTAGTTTGCGAGAAAAAGTGGTGTGACACACGGACGGACGGACAGACAGGACGTGATTTTAGTGGGGTATTGCAAAATGATTTTACAATACCCTAAAAGGGTCATTCTTCGGAGCAGAGTGGCAAAAAAGGGGACGGGCGGAAACAGCAAGTCAAAAGGTGTTTGTTTTTCATACGGTGAAATTGGTCATTGGAAGCCCGATTGTACATAGAAAAGAAAGAACAATTCCGACAACAAAAAGCAGGAAAATGTACCGGTGGATGCACTCGTGTGTTACGGCATAACATTGACTGGAGACGGAGATTCTTGGGCGTTGGATTCGGGAGCCAATGACCACATGTGTCATCGACATGAATGGTTTGAGAACTTTGAGGAGGCGTCGTCACGCATAACGATTGAGAATGGCGAAAAGATCATGGCTCGAGGTAGGGGCGACATCAATCTTCTTGCATTTGATGGGAATCAATAGATTCGCAGACGCATGGTGAATTTATTGTATGTGCCAGAAATTTATGTGAATTTATTTTCGTCTGGAAAAGCCATGGATCGTGGTTCGCGCTGCGAATTGCTGAAAAATGGAAATAGTTTTGTAGTGGGAGTTTCCTGAAAGGCTTTTATTGAGGAATTATTGGGGGTCGGTGGAGTTACTACAAATGTGAGGATCAAGAAAATTTCGCTTCGTGCATGGCATGAAGGACTCGGACATCAAAACGTTGCACACGTAGCGAAACGTGCGTATATGGAAAGTATCATCGGAGAAGCTACAAATTTCGAGAAGAAAAATCAAAGACGTGCGTAAAAATTATTCATGCGGGCGTTTGCGGGCCAATGCAAGCGAATTCGATTGGTGGGTCGAGGTATTTTTTGCTTCTTCAAGACGATTTTTCACATTATCATTTTGCATATTTCCTGAAGCAAAAATTGGAAGTCACAGCAAAAGCCAAGGAAGCGGTGATGCGAATGCAACAAGAAAACGGCCACAAGGTGCGTTATTTTCGATCAGACAACGGAACTGATTTCGTTAATGCTGAGCTGAAGAATTTTTTTTGGCTTGATGGGCATTGTACATCAACGAACTGTACCGTACATGCCGGAGCATAATAGTTGCGTGGAATGCAATAATTGTACGATCGACGAGTCAGCGCGAACGATGATTCATTCAAAACAAATGAATTATAAATTCTGAGTCGAGGCTGTCAATTTGGTAGTGCATGTGCTGAATCGAACTGGGATGGGCGCTGTTCCGGATAAATCACCGTATGAATTGTGTTACGACATGAAGGGGAAAATTGATCATTTGCATATTTTTGGGTCTGAGGTTTTCGTACACATTCCGAAGGAGAGGCGACAAAAGCTGAATCCGAAGGCAGTCAAGTGTGCATTCGTCGGATATGACAACCATTCGAAATCGTATCGAGTGTGGAATGTGGTGGCGAACAAAATTGAGGCGGCTCGTGATGTGATTTTGACATTTGTGACGTTGAGCAAAAGGTCGATGAAAATGCGTGCGTTACGGATAGTTGATTGGAGACGGACTATGCGGAAACAACGCCGAAACAACTAATCGATCGTGGCTCGATATGCAATTTCGATAAAAAAATATTATCGAAAGGCTTTTGCGCGATCGAAACAACATTGTGGCGGCACGGCTTTATTATATATTGCATCGGCTGATACCGTTGCCATGTTGGTAGTCGGCGAAGTTATGTTTGAAATCAGCAAAGAGCCAAGAACATACGAACAGGCAATTAAATCGGGTGATCGCAAGCAGTAGGAGCAAGCAATGGACGAAAAGTACGATTCACTCATCAATAATCATACATGGAATTTGGTCAATCCACCAAAAGACCAAAAGGTAATTGATAATCGTTGGGTCTTCAACTTGAAGCAAAATTCAGATGGGAGTATTGATCGCATAAAAACGTGGTTGGTAGTGCGGGAATTCGCACAGGAATACGGCATCGATTACCAAAAGACGTTCAGTCCTGTGGTCAGATTTGCATGGATTTGGGCGCTGACGGCGTCAAAACAAATGCAACTACAAAAGTTCGATGTGACGACAGCTTTTCTAAACGGCAATTTAGAAGAAACTGTTTGCATGAGGCAACCGATCGGATACGACCATGGCAACGGACGAGTTTGAAAGCTGGTTAAGTGCTTGTACGGTTTGAAACAGGCGTCATGCTGCTGGAACAAGAAGTTTACGTCATTAATTGATAAATTAAATTTTATGACCAGTGAATCGAATCCATTTGTTGTAGTGAATAATGAGTTTTCATAAAGTCCGTGAAGGACCGCAGCGATGTTCTGCTGCCTCGGCAGAGGAAGGTGTTGATTCCTGCCGAGAATGCCCTCGTCCGGAGACGCGTGAATGCGCTGGCAGGCTAGCATTGCGGTGTCGTGGGGCGTGTTCGTTTCCCCGGCACGAGGACTCACTACAAAACATTTCGCATTCACGAATTGCTTGCAGAGTTCGAGAGGACGACCGAAGTCGCAAATCTGTAGATAACCTCCACGAAGGAATTACGACTTGTTGCGAGAACAAGTGCAACCTGACAAGAAAGACTAATTTGGGGGTGACCTCGTCTTTACCCAAATACCTTCAGGGCCCACAAATGAAAGAGGGGCAACCGGGTGGTGGTGGAGCCCCTTCATGCCCACCCAACCGGAATAAATCCAATGTTAAATCGTTGAGGTGGCCAGGTATTCCTCTTCTGAGTGGAAAACTCATACAACTTGAATTATATGAGCTTTCCCATCAGAAGGGGAGTACCCCGGTGACCAATTTATGTCATAGAATTATACAATTGAATTGCATAACTCTATGCCATAAAAAGGCACTTGGCTTGGGCCACTCAACCCATAAAGTCACCTGAAATAAAAAGGATTAAATTGTACCCGGTGACTGGCTCATATTTTAGGGTGGAAGCCTGCCACCGTACCGGGTCCTATACTCGGTCAGAAAAACCGGAAGGGAAAAGACCAATTTTCTCTTTTAATTCTTCATTTTTATTTTTCTTTCCCTTTGTTTATCATAATTAATATAAGCTTCTCCACGCCAAACCAAATTTAACAAAGATATAAAGATTGAGAGTAATAAATAAATTATTGCTGATAAGATACTCGTATATCGGATATACTTTAATTAAGCAAACGATCTTCTCGGTACATTTAAGTCGTGGCTATATGTTAACATGGAGCGAGCTTTTTAATACTTCCTTTATCTATTTCAACTCAAATATATTCAAAAGTTCTAATGTGCACTTTTTATTAGGTTTTGTACGTTTATGACATTTTCTTTTTCAACCGAAAGGAACTCCGAATCTGAGGGAGTGTGTTTATTCATTAAGTATAATAAAATGAAATTTAAATAAAATAATTGATATAATTTGAATAATTATATAAGAAAAATATTAATAAATAAATTAAATCAAAAGGACTCACCGCATGTTCCGTCGAGCGCTCGATGGGTGCTGGATACGTCCTGTAAATCTTCGTTTTTGGTTAACTTAAACGCTACAATGTACTTCGATAATGGTCTAAGGCCGAATAATTCACCTATCACTATAAAAGTTCTTTGGCCGAATGCCATTCAAAATTTAGTAATCAAATCACTTGAAACGGGCGCTAGTGTGAATCCGTTTTCAAGAATTGTTCGTAATTCTTCTCATCCATAAGTTTATCAAGGTCTGAAGTTTCGCTGAGCTTCACTTTGAATAACCAGCCTTTTCATAGCACGATGTATTTCTTGACCCTGGGGTATCCTCAACTGATGTGTTCTTCTCTACCACAGTTCCTGACACAGGAGAATATAATTCACTCGCTAGCGGTGGGTGCAGAACACAAAATCATTTCGATGATTGTGGGGCCAGTTGAATACGCTGCAACACGAGGAACTGTCGATCCGATGCGCTTTGAATGTCAGGAATGGCGAACGTGTTTCCGTTAACCAGCTCGTCCCAGACAATGATCAGTAGAGCGGGGGGGGGGGGGGGGGGTTGCCGAAGCCTCGAAAACGAACCAAACGCGGCATCCGCTAATTAGTACTGCTCCAGTGCTGGTTCTTCGGACGGATTGAAATCGTCATCGAAATGGGGCTTGGGTATTGTATGTGTACGAGTAGTTATCAATCGCTGTAATCACGGCAGACCGTGGAGTAATTGCGGCTTGTCCTCAATTCAAATGGCGTTGGGTACCCGTATTTATCCTTGCACTATCAACACCGTGATTGCATTGAGAAAGTTTTGGTCAGCTCTAGGTGCACGGCGACTGGTAATAATTAATAAAAAAGTTCACATCACCAGAGTATTCCACGCAAATTTCAATTGTTGCCTGTTTCGACTCACCAATAAGTTCGTAAACACATTCTCTTATTTTAAATTCTATCACGCGCGCAGATAACAGATATTTGTTCTTCGCACCTCCGAATAATTTTATTTTATAGTTCCAAATAGTTTTAGATTAAGTTTATGTTGAATCGTCATTTGAAGCGTTTGCACTTTATAAAAATGATTTAATACACATGCCTTGTGTTAACTACTAGTGTGCAATATTTTAGTTTCGAATAATAATTTTAATTTAATTTTAGGTAGGGTTGTGTTTGAGCCATTAAAAGTTTAATATATTAACAATTGGTCAAGAACTTAGTGAACTTGTTATGTCCCGCAAAATAAACAGATATGACATTGTATAACGTGTATAGAATGCCTATCGCCTCCTCAGGAGTCTCCACTGGATCACTAAAAGCTGGCATTTGACTTTCGTTCAGGGAATCTGATTCCAAGGAATGTTCACGTACTCCCGCAAGGTTCCGGAATCCTTCAAGTCTTCTCGCTAATCCTTTTGCAGTGACCTTCTAAGTTCTTGTCCTTTTGCTTTTGCCACGCTCCTTACGAAATGTTCGAGGCAGCCAATGTGCGTTCGGGATCGTCTTGTGCGATCGTATAGCGCCTGCGATGGCACTTTCGTAATCCTCAGGATCTTCAAAGCCAACGTAAATAAATCAGTTTGGCTTTAAAAATAGCATTTCCGGGAAGTCATCGTTTTTGGGTGTTTTGTTTTTTTCTTCGGAAAGGTCAGTTGTTGCGAGGATGTGCTGGGTACGTGAAATCTGGAGAAGAATCCGATAAGTGCAACAAGAATCTAATTATCCTTTTTATTCGGAATACCAGAAAATTGTAGCAATAAACTTTTAATTTCCTGCAGCAGCTCAAGGGGAACGTCTATTAATGCGTAGATCGATTCCGGGAACACAGTTACCAAATTTTTAAGCTCTCTTCAGCATGCCAACTCTCTCTGCGAACACTTTGATACGCCTTTGTGCTATTTTTATCACTTATTCGTTGAGTTCACAATCACAATGCAAGAAATTGAACTGTTTCCGGGCGCCAGGAGAGCACAAAGGACGACTTGAATCGATCAATTCCTGTTTAGCATTTCAGTTGGAACTCCCACTTTTAAGTCGGCTGACGGACAGTACCCAAAATGCAAGAGTTTGAAAACGAGATTTCCTTCAACATCACTTTATGCTCTTCTCAATAAACCGGAACTTTCTTTGCTCGATGAAGAGATTTATAGTCTAACATAAAATCCAACTAATCTATTGCACTCTCTCGGGATGGGATTAGCAATTATCTCCTTCAGCAAAACGAGACTTCTTAAGAGCGTCACGCGCTTTCGACGATGTGAAGTATTCTACATCAAGACTGAGAAATTTCGTCTCTTTCGTCCACACATTAGTGACCATTCAAATGTCACCAGCAGGATGTACCGTTTTCCGGGGTTTTAAGAAAAAAGCCGTATCATTTACATGCACTGCTGCGTCGTCAATGCCTTCTTAATCCCGTTACACAATTGCTACCCCTGATAAAAAAATAATTCGAAAAAAAAGGTTAATCCTACCGCAATCAAGCAACTTTCCAAAGAATGAGCACGACCCCAACAACGTTCCAATTATGAAAGTTTTCCTGATGGTAGAACTAATAGGTATCCACAATAAGGTGATGTTTATCACTTTTAAAACACGCTTTCATCATTTCAATCTTCGTCACTTGGTGACAAATTATTTACGAAATCACGAAATACATATAATTAAATATAGCGCGGCGACTAGCTTTTCAACATTCACAAACAACTGCTCGTTCTCTCCCTTCGCGTCTTTTTTTTCCCGTCGTCCCGATCGCCGTCCCCGTTTCGGATTTTGAGCTAACACTCATACACCAAGTGTGCACTCACTGACACATAGAACTCGTTTGACGAGAAACTCGGCAACAGCGCTTGCCTGCCGTTATTTTCTAATCGTCCGCACTCTGCTGCGAAACCGTAAGAAACTCAATCGAATTGGAGCACAAGCGTGTGTCAACACCTCGCGATAAAATTCGCACTTCGATTTTTCTTCTGCGTGCGTTTATTCACATATCCACTAACTCTTGTGTGAATCAAGAGAACTTCGCGCACTCGTAGTCGGTACACGCGATAATTTTGCTTTTTTTTTCCTCGCGCCGTCCGCACTGGTTGACGATCGTGAACCGACTCCGGGCGCGAGCAAGTTCCCCCATCGCCCAAACAACGGCAAACCCCCGAACCAACACGCTCTGCAAACCGTTCTCTCGCTCGTTCACACACACTTGTCTGGGACTAGCCAACATTCCTCTCACTCTTAAAAATATTTGGAACTCGACTATCACGCTAGAAATCAGATTTCTAATCAATTCCCTGAGACAATTTTCATTTCTTCACTGAATAATGTACATTTGTGTTTAACGCACCACGCAAGTCTCATTGCCCCGGCACACTCCACTTAACTCCATGCAATCTTTTCTTTCAGTCGCGACGGAAGAGTCAATCTTCCTCACGCCATGGCAAATTCAAATGCACCTTTCTTCTTTCCCTTCGTCTAACTTCCCGTACACTCCCTGCATTAAATTGAACTTGCCGGATGAAATTAATCATGCAAAATACACGAATTCACGCCAAATTTTAAGCATTTCACAGCATAACAATTCAATAAAATGACCTTTCGCTGGTGTTTTGCCGCCGCGCGCACACTCCGGCGCTCGTCAGTTGCAATCATTTATTTGCTACACTCGCGCATGCTGTGTCCAATGCACTTAAAAATAGCGAGTCATTCTCAAAAACATCAGCTATTAAATTTTGATATTTTTGATGCACCTTCACATATTCTCGACAAATTGAATGTGAATATTTTCACCTTTCAGCGTAAATATTGTTTCAGTGCCCTCATTTTTGATATGATCGAGGAACATTTGTTTGAACATATCCTGCAATCGATCTGGTATGGGTTTCAGGAGGACATACATATTCCGTAGATCTTTTCGTTTCTCTTGTGATACCATATCTTTGCATTCAGAATAGAGGAAATCAAGATGGTCATTTATAAATCGCTCTTCACACTCCTGACCTCTTCAGTTACTACATTGTTTTTGTGTGGAATAGAACATAGCATACTCGCACTTTATGTCGCTGACAGATTAATCGCAGCAGAGGAAAAAGGAGTTTGAAGTGTAAATATTCGAACTCAATTGTTTCTTAGAGCTTTAAATAAATCACCGATCAGATGGATCAATTCATGTGAATCAGCAGACGTATGCGCAAAAGGTACTCAACCATTTTTATATGACAGACTGCAATGCTGTGGCAGCACCCTTAGACGGAGCACAAAATTCTGGGGATTTTGATGCGGGTGGAGACACAAATATTCCGCATCGTGAGGCAGTCGGTAGTGTGATGTTTTTGGCAGTGGTAATGCGACCACGCATCAGTTTTGCTGTTGGCAACGCAAGTCGACACTTGGAAAAACCGGAAGTAGTGCACGTGAGTGCAGTTAAACGCATTTTAAAATATATTAAGGGAACAACGGACATGGGCATTCGATTCGAAAGTGGCATCAGGTTGAATCGGTGCGGATACAGCGACGCAGATTATGCAGGAGACATCATAATCAGGCGATTGACATCCGGATATATATTCATGTTTGGCAACGGTGTTATCAGCTGGGGCTCGGAGCGTCAAAAGTCAGTGACACTATCAACAATGGAGTCCAAAAACATCGTGGTGGCGCATGCGATGAAAGAATTGGTGTGGCTGCATCGATTATTGTCCGAAATGTTGTCGAAGGATTTGGACAAACCAAACTTTCTTATGGAAAATCAAAGCGCAATTCGGCTCGTGAAGAGTCCGGATCTCCTCAGTAGGACAAAGCATATCAACGTGCGATATCATTTCATCTGAGAGAAATACGAAGATGGGATCTTCGATTTAGAATACATGGTGACGGATGAACAGGCGGCCGATATAATGACGAAGGCTTTGCCAATGAATAAGCATCAATATTTTTGAATATCGATGTGTCTTATACCAAGCTGCTAGCTCAGCCAAGATAAATTGCATTCGGCAATGCAATACATGAATGGCTGTATTATCCCAGGGTTCTCATGTCCGAAATTTTAATTGCCGATTTGAATTTTTAAATTAATAGAAGTTAAAAATAAAAAATTTTAAATAATAATAAAAAGACAAATATCATAAAGAATATAATGAGAAAGAAAAGTTTAAATTTGATATAGAAAAAAAATATAAAATTCACATTTAATAAAAATAAAATAAAAAAAATTTTTTATGATTGAAATAATTAAATTTTTTCCTGAACCTGGAATTAAAATTTCGGATTACTACAAGTAATAAAGAGTTTTCGGAGACTTAATGAGCTTATCATTAGGTAAACAATGGAGATATGTAGAATAACTGAAGTGAATGGATTGAATTAGGACTTAATGGTTCAGAAAAACTACTTTAGTTTATTTACGTGATAAAAGTAGTTAGATAAACTAAAAATACAACTTATAAATAGTTAAGTTTTAGAATTGGCTTGGTTCGCGAACTAAAGATGTCCAAAATAAGTGATTGATATTACGATCATAGACTATGGATAGCTCCATTGAGGCCACTGAAAGCGGCAATTGTTCTGGAAAACAAAGAAAAATACTCTACTTAAGGAATATAAGATAATTGTGATCCTTATTGGATGAAAACTGGTTCAGCTGAGAAGTAGAACACTATAGATAAGTAATTTGCACCCAAATGATTAGCAAAGAAGAAAGTGCACCCTATAAGCACAACATCCTTGACGGCACTCGATGCACTTTTCAATTTTTTTTGAAAAAATCAGTCCCAAAGCTACTAACTACCCGGTAAGTGCAATTAAAAATACTTACCGATTCAAAGTTAAAGTCTTGAGTTATTCAGACGTAAGATGAGAAACTTTTCTCGAACAATTTAATCTGTTAGATGAACACTATTTTGGTCAGCTTTGATTAAAATTTAATAGAGTTTTTCATACCCTTATGGACCGCAAATATTTAATTTATCCTAAACTAATTTAAAATCATCAACTAACAGCTCCATGTCGTCTTCCTGTGCTGTTCAAATGCAATGCGTGTGCAGCAATACTTTTATTCATGTCTTTATTCTTAGTGTACGAAGCCGGTCCGAGAAGTATTTTGCCTACTAAAGAAAATCGAGAATTTAGGAAAAGTGGCGATTGATTTCTAACATAATATCTTCTTAGCTCGATATGCTTGACCCAGCGACGCTCCAAACTTCTTTAACCCGTCTAGAAGATACGTGTTTTCATGGTCCGCAAAGTATGCCTCCATGGTAGCGATGAGTTCTTTGTTTTATTCAAATTTCTATCCGGCGAGTGACTTTTCATGTTTGGAAACAAAAAGAAGTTGCACGGGGCCAAATCTGGAGAATACGGTGGATAGAGTAGCAGTTCGTAGCACAATTCATTCAATTTGACCGTAGCGATGGCGAAATGTGAGTCGGTGCGTTTTTATTTCGCCAAATGGGGCCTTTTTTCTGCCATTCAGCGTCGAATTGGAGCAATAATTCGGCATAGTAGAGCCATGTGACTATTTTGCCCTTCTACAAGTATTCGATATATATCACACCTTGTGAGTCCCAGAAACGGTGGCCATCACTTCTTCGGCCGATATTACAGTCTTCACCTTCTTCGAAGCACATTTACCGGGGGAAGTTCACTGTTTCGACTGCTTTTTGTACTTTGGGATGTACCAGTGAAGTTAGGTTTCGTAGACGTTCACAAAACGATGCAGAGACTCCTTTGAGTTGCGCTTTAACAGCGTCAAACATTGCTCTGAAGTGGTCTCACGGTTGCGTTTGTTGTACGGAGTGAGCAAATGCGACACCCATCGCGGTGATAAGTTTCTCATGTACAAAATTTCATGCAGGATATGACTCAAGCGGTCTTTCGAGATGCCGATAGACTCAGCTTTCTCGCGCATTTTCAATCAGCGGTCTGCCAATACGAGCTCGTGGATTACTGTCACGTTATCCTCCACGGAAGCCTTTTTCAGGGCACTTGGGCGTGGCTTACCAAAGAGCGATGTGCAATCACGTTGAAACTCGTTAAACCCATTTTTTTGTAGTCACCATCGTAGGAACACGCGCTCTTTGATTTCGATGTGTGATATCCCTTCCAAAAACAAAAATCGAATCACCGACCGATATTGCTCTTTCTCCATTTTTCTAATATCTGCGAATACGCCCGCTTCCACACGCAGTCAAAACGCGTTTGCAAAGGCCCGCCGATACTATAGATGTATAGGAATTTGGATGACAATTTCAGAAGTGCTTTGTGAAATTGACATGTTCTCATGGTAACTCGAAAAATGAGACCAACACGTTGAAAATAAAATGGCGACGAGTTGAAATACATAATAACTGTACATTATTTTTCCGAACTCGTTTTATAGAAAATGTGTATGAGTCAAGTCGTACAAAAGACGTTGTTTGAGCTACTACTTGTATTGCAATACCCTTATGGCAGAAGCACTCTCTTGCTACTTGCTGTTTTGGTGAAAATGGCCAAGTGTAGTAATCGAGCAGTTCGCCTTGGCAAACTGCTTGAGTAACCTTCGCGAAAAGGACAATAGGGTTAACGGAGAAAATAAAAGAGGCGAAAATGTGATTATTGAACTCATCATCCGTTCAGTGTAGTTCACTGTTCGTGTTCTAGTATTTCAATTATTTAGAATAAGAAAAAAATGAATGATAAATGAAATGTCAGACGATCAAATTCCGTTTGATGCAATTATTCGCAGTACTATCCCTTCGCGAGCTAAAGATGGAGCAATAATAGAGGATATTGGTAATGATTATTGTGAATATACCGATGAAAAATTTCCTTACATCAAAGACGTCTGCGACACATTGCTGAAAATTCCCAGCATTGCAGGTTACGAAAACCAAAATAGCACATCTATATTTAACATATTTTATACCCACCCTAAATACCAGCATATCCTAAATATGATACGAAATCAAAACCCTAGCTATGAGGGAGAACAGCTAAGAACCATGATTTCATATTACAAATAGTTTTACATTGTTCAAGATAACAATTTTGTGTCTTATATTTCTGCTTTCTCACGGAAAATCTTAAATGTGTGTTTCTCTCCTCTTATTCTCAATCTTGAAAGATATTATTAACCGGCAAAATCTCGGTATGAGATGTACCAAGTTGACGTACGGATTTTTTTTCAAATCACAGTATCTATGAATAAAAGTTCACTAGTGTTTATGTACATAATTTTGAAGGCGGGTAGTTGTATTATATGTATAGGTGCCTTATTGAAAAGCCTTCTGACAGAATATTGAAAATTAAATTTCAAGTAAAAGAAGTGAATCTTTGCGTGACTGCCTCTATCATGGATTATGTTATTTGACTCTACAAAGATTGGAGGCTCTACTCTGAAAAATCTGTAGAATGTATCCCTTACATCACAGTAGAAATTCACTTCAGGTGTGTGATAGCGTATGCGATTGGAAAATGATAATAACCGGCATTGGAGAAGGTCGCCACCAATGAATCATTTAGCGAAAATTCAATGCATTACACATGTAACAGCGATGATTAGCAGTATCTCCTCTTATCGTATATGCTTGAACCTGAAACCTTTCAGATTCTAGAACGATGCATTGCAAAACTCGTTACTTAAGCTCACTCCATTGAGGAGCCCACGATTTGGGTTAAATGCCTCGCACGTTGTTTATAATGTCGATGCATATACTCGTACAAGTACGTAGGCGCCAAAAGCCGTGTGCGAGGTAGAAATGAAGACGCCGAAAAATGATTCGTCACATAAATACCCGTGCAATCATCAACACATCCGTCTATTATCGCCTATATATATATATATATATATATATATATATATATATATATATATATATATATATATATATATATATATATATATATATATATATATATATATATATATATATATATATACAGTCTTCCACAAAAGTCAAGGTACAGTGATAAATATCATGAAAATTGTTTGATATTTTTATTTAAAAAACCCATAGTGGTAAATTTTTTTTGGTATTACTTCAACTATAATCATTACACTTTAAATTCATGTAAAACAAAACGGAAATTCTGTCGTATTAATATATTATTACATATGATGTGTTGGAAAGTCAATGAATGAAGTCCACAAAAGTCATGGTACACCTAAAGAAAAATGATACAAATTGTAATTATAGTCTTGCATAGTTATTTGAATTATACTTTTCTTAATATTTTGTCGGATATCCTTTCATCTGAATTACTGACTTCAGTCTTTTAGGCATAGAATATACAAATTTTTTAGTAAATTCGCTGCTGATTCTGGCCCACTTCTCCAATATAACATCCTTAAGCTGCGCCTTGCTTGATATCACTCTTTTTCGGATTTTTGTCTCAAGCTCATTCCAAAGATGCTCTATAGGGTTCAAATCAGGGCTTTGAAGCGGTGTAGCAAGCATGCGAGTATTGTACAATAGCCACATTCGAACTTTATGCGCAGTGTGCTTAGGGTCATTGTCCTGTTGAAACAAGAAATCTTCTCGCATACCTAATTTGGCTGCACTTTATTTCATGTTGTTTCGTAGAATCTCTAAATAAGAGTTCTGATCCATAGTATTTTCGATGAATGTCAGATTTCCAACTCCAGCAGCAGCCATGCAACCCAAAACCATAACACCACCGCCTCCATGTTTTACTGTTTTAATAGTGTTCTTGGGATTAAATGCTTCTCCTACTTTTCGCCAGACCCTCTTATGCCCATTTACACCAAATATACAAAATTTAGACTCATCCGAAAATAAAACATTATCCCAAAACGTTATTGGTTTGTCAATATATGCTTTTGCAAATGTTATTCTTTTTTGTTTGTTTATGGAACTTACAAGAGGTTTTCTTCTAGGCGTACGAGATGAAAATCCAGCTTCTACGACAGCTCTACGAACAGTTTCTGCGCTAACCTCCTTCTTATCATTAATTCCAAGAACATCGCAGATTTTTCTACAGCTTAGAAATGGATCTTCTTTTACCATTCGCGAAATTTTTCTCTTGTCCTTTGCACTTAGTTTAGATGGAGGACCTGTTCGGGGCACATTTTCCACTCTATTTTCCTTCTTAAATCGATTTATCACTTTTTGAATGGTTGACCGACTTCGCAACACTAGTTCAGCTATTTCAGAATATGATTTGCTCTGATTTGAATGCAGATTAATAATTATTTCACGCTCCTTAATACTCAACTCCTTTCGACTCATTTTTTAAAAATTTTATTAAATAAAAGATACACCACGAATACGGACGCGATATTAAAGACAGCGGCCTACGGTTGTTAACTCACTCTGATAATATGTACTTGGGGGATTCCCCTTTTTACAAATAACAGGGCATTTTCTGCAACTGTACCAAGACTTTTGTGGAGTAGAAAAGAGACATTGCCAACAAAAAATTATTGTCTTCAATAATCATTATTGCCGAATCCCTTTAAATTTATGAAAACTTAAATTCAACAGAACTCGTATTATTACCATTTCATAACTTTTGGTTTTCAAATAAAAATATTGATTCTGTAATACAATTTTCAGTTACCGATTCTCTGTACCTTGACTTTTGTGGAAGACTGTATATATATATATATATATATATATATATATATATATATATACATATATATATATATATATATATATATATATATATATACATATATATATATATATATATATATATATATATATATATATATATATATATATATATATATATATATTGTCGCGTGTTATTGTCGTGTGTTATCGTTCGCGGCCGATTATTTTAATGTTCCGGGAAAGTGAAAACGCACTATCTTTTAAATTAAGTTAAAAAAGTTTATTTACTAAGAACGCACAATCATTAATGTCACTATTTTTACAAAAATTAATTAAAATGTTATTATTCACTTGTCTATAAATTTTTATTTCAACCGTCTTCACTATCAACCAATATAGCCTTTAATTTGCACTCCACACTATCGCAGTTTCTACTATCGCCGTTTTTTACTATCCGCCCATTCATTCAGGTCGGCTTTATATAGGGTCATTCAATCTTTTTCTTGTATATTGGCGAATGTTCTGGCGAGAACTACCAGAAATATTCGAGCAATTCTGAATGCCAGCAGTGATGTCACTTTCAGCTATTGATCATGGATCTACTTGGTCCATTCTTGTGCTTTCGAGTACATTCGTTTATTGCTCATGATGTTATTAATAGTTGCGACAACAATTGCCACAAAAGCTCGCAGAATTATTTGGACATGTCACACTGCCCCCGCCTCAGTTCTTTTCGCCCCGAAAAGATGTGTCGCCAGGGGTAGTTAAGTCTCCCTGGATGTTATATGGGGCAAGATGGTCCAGGTGCACGATTTTCATTTTGGCTCTCGGCTTACTGTGTTCCTGTATGCGATATACGACGTCGTTGATTCGCTTTGTAACTCGGTTTTGTACCTCCCAATTATGCTGCAACTTTGGAGACCTACCCTTCCGCCGTTGTGGGTTATATAACCACACCAAGTCATCTTGCTGGAAGCCAGTAGAATTCGCCTTTAGATCATACCTGGTCTTCATGCAGTCAGTAGCCGATTCGAAGTATTTTCGCACTGTCCGATGTAACTGGTTCAACCATGCCTTAGTTCACTTGCGTACTCCGAGATCGTTTGGGGTTTCTGAGGGGGTGCTCCGAACTTTATATCAACCGGCAGACGATGTCTTTCCAAAAATGACTTTGGCTGGGGCTTGGCCCGTCGATGCATGTTCGGCAGCTCTAAACGCCATCGAGAACAAGGGGATGTGCCGGTCTCAGTCCCTTTGGTTCTCGTCAACCATCTTGGTCAGGTGTTTAATGATTGTGCCGTTGAAACGTTCGACCATTCCATGGGATTGGGGATGCAGCGGTGTTGTCCTCGTTTTCCATATTCCCAGCAGCTCACACATTTCGACAAAAACCAGTGACTCACATTTTCGGCCTTGATCTGAATGTAGTTCACAAGGCACGCCGTACCTACTGACCCAATTTAACACTAGCTGTTCGGCTACAGTCGTTGCTTCCTGGTTGGGAATGGGGTAGACCTTGGGCCACTTGCTGAAATAATCGGCTACAACCAGCGTGTATCGATTTCCCCATTCGGATTCAGGAAAGGGTCCAGCGATGTCAACAGCAATCCTTTCAAACGGTACCCACACGTTATAGGTTTGCATTTGTCCTCTCAGTCGTCGCTTTGGACCTTTGACGGAAGCGCAAATGGTGCATCTGCGACACCAGTCCACTACGTCTTCTAGAGCGTGCAGCCAGTAAAACCTTTCCCGCAATTTCGCTAAGGTCTTGTTAACACTAAGGTAGCCTCCCGAGGATCCTTCGTGCATCTCCTTAACCACATCGTGGATTCGGCTTTTGGGAAGTATAATTTGCATCCTAAAGGAGCTGCCATCCGCCGTTTCCCATTTTCGCTTGAGTACGCCGCCCTCCACCTGAAGGGAGTTCCATTGTGCCCAATAGCTTTTCAGGGTTGCGCCACGCATTGAAACGTCTTTCCACTCAGGTCGCCCAGTTGTCTCCTTCCATACGAGCAATGGTCCGATGTCTTCATCGGCTAACTGGGAATTTCGAATCTCCTCCGATGACCAACCTTCATCGAACTCGGCCGTTATCACTCGCAGATCGACGGTCGGCTCCTTTTCCTCAATCCGCCGGCAATGCTTGCAGTTAGTTGGACATAGATGACGAGGCAGGGCGTCAGCATTTCCATGAATTCTGCCCTTGTGAAGTAGTTGGGGCCTCACTAGGTCTGGTCGGATCGTCGATCGGGTTGCACCAATGTCGTTGGTTATGGTGCAATGTTCTTCATCAACTTGTCCAGGAAGGCATAAGTCTGCTTTTCCACGATGTTGCCTTGACACGGTGATGGGGGTGCTGGGGATGTCCATCCTCCTAGCCAACGTCCGCCCCACGAAGTTGGCCCCTCCAGTTTGATGGGCCTCCATTCTAGGCTCCTGACACGGTCTGGATCTCTACCATCCTGCACAATAGCTCGGTTTTCTTCGCTTCTTGCAGTCTCCTTGCAGGTGCCCCTTCTCTCCGCAATCCCAGCATCTAGGCGCACCATTCATCTGCGGCTCTCGCTCATTCTCCACGCGCTTACACCTGCACTCGTCTGCCACTACTTCACGGACCAGGCAGTGGTACGAGTCGTATTTTTCGCTGCCTCAAAGTTCAGACTATAAACCAATGCCTTAACCGTTTGCTTTTAAGCTAAACGCACGGCTTGTTGCAATTCCTGGTCCTTTGATGCACTGATGAATGCTTCTGTTGCTGCATCATCTCAATGTTCTGGGTCGTAAGCTGGATAAGGCAAAATTGCCGGGCACTCAATGTCTTGGGCTAGCTGCTGTAAGGTTTCGCCAGACTTCTGCATCCGATGCCGTAGCTATGCTCGGTAAATCTGCTTCAGATGATTGTCTCCATAACACATGTCCAGCGCATTCATTATAGCAGCCGGGTTTGAGTGTAAATCAACGGGGATAGTCTACAAAAGCTCGGCAGCTGGGCCTCTTAGAGCAAGAATTAATGCAGTTGATCGTTCCTGCTCATTCCAGTGATTTATCCTAGCGGCGGCTTCAAACTGGATTTTGTAAATACTCCAGACCGTTTGCCCATCGAATATTGGTGCATGCACATTTCTGGATGTGCTTTGCGCTGCAGTTATAAGCGAGGCTGGTGAGGTGGTTACTACTGCCTTGGCTGCTTCCAATTCCTTTTTCATGTTTTCCATCTCATTGTTGATTCTCTCCTCGACCTGGCTGACCTTTTCCTCGACCTGGTAAACCTTTCCCTCGACCTGGTCAACGTTTTCCTCGACGCCTTCAATTTGTTTGTTCAGATGACCGAGCTCCGTTTCTATTTCGGTTGACTGTTTCTCCAGCTTCTGTATGATGTCTGCCTTGATTTCGATCGCTTGTTGGTCCAGCTTCGCTGATTGTTCATTTAGCTTGCTGCATCAGCATTAACTGCTCTTGCTGCATCAGCATTAACATTTGCATCAGCGCATTTTCTGATTCCTTTGATTTTGATGTTTCGGCTTTACCGCCTTCTGCGCCTTTTTCTGCATCTTAGGGCTCACCCACCATGGTAAATTCATTAATTTTTCACTGTTAGCTTCGTGGTGATTTTATTATTTCGACTTATATATATATATATATATATATATATATATATATATATATATATATATATATATATATATATAAATATATATATATATATATATATATATATATATATAAATATATATAAATATATATATATATATATATATATCTATATATATATAGATATATATATATATATATATATATATATATATATATATATATATATATATATATATACATATATATATATTATTTTTCACCAGTTTCCACGTTAATTTTCACTATTGTGCACTTTAAAAATGTTTAAACGTTTTTCACTTCCAAAATTTTCTTTCTCACTTCTTGATACCACTGTCGCATGTTATGGTTCGCGGCCAATATTTTTAATGTTCCGGGAAAGTGAAAACGCAATGTCTTTTAAATTTAATTAAAAGAGTTTATAAAATTACTTAAAAATGCACAATCACTTATTTTAACTATTTCACAATTTTAATTAGAATCTAACTTTCACTTGTCAATTAAATTTCTCTAACAACTGTCTTCACTTAACAATCAATGAAAATCACTCCACTATTACTCGATCAATATCGCTTTTCAATTCGCTATCGCAGTTTTTACTATATCGCGGTTCTAATTAATCCCCCGATTCATTCAGCTCGCCTTTATATAGGGTCTCTAGTCATTCAACCCAGTTCTCGTACATTGGCGAATTAGCGGGAATATTCGAGGAGCGTGAATGAATGGAGCAGTGACTCACTTTCAGATGTTGATGTTTGGCGGGTTTTCGAGTACGTTCGTTTTGTTGATCATGATCTTCTTAACGATTGTGAAAATAATTGCACAGTAACTCGCAAAATTATTCGTGCATGTAACAATATATATATACATACATGCATATATATAGTATATATATATATATATATATATATATATATATATATATATATATATATATATATATATATATATATATTATATATGATTATATATATATATATATATATATATATATATATATATATATATGTATATATATAATCATATAATATATATATATATATATATATAATACATATATATAAATATATATATTTATATATATATATATATATATATATATATATATATATATATATATATACCAGTATATATATGGGCTACCAATATGAAGGCAAAATATCCTCCAAATTCCAGCTCTCAGGATCAACGGTGTTGGTGGAGATACTCATTTGCGTGTTTTTTGAGGCTGCTGACACGGAGCTGGTGGCTAAATAGCAATTCCTAAATTATTCGCTTTTTTTTTTTTTGCGGCGGCTCATTATTGCCACATTAATTCTCAGTGTCATTTGTTTGTGTTCGTTATAACAAGTAACTAGAGATAGGTTAACCATGTAGGTTAGGAATATTGTAATATTTTACTGTTAGGATAAGTTCAGGTTTTTTGATAACATTTATTAGAATTAAGTTGATACATATAAGTTCTAAGCTCAAAGTACACTCTTTGTTGTGTTCCTTAGTTGTTTTTAATTTGGTTGGCTTTCCGATTTTTTCAATTAATTGATGATAATTAGTAGTTTTCATTTGATAACAAATGAGAGATGTCGTGTGTGACATGAATGTGTGAATGTTTGACGTGAACCTCATATTTCATGTAGTAGTGATTGCGTGGCTTTAGATTAGACTTTAGACTATCTTCAGCCAAAAACTGAGCAACATTAGTAAACACCAAGTTGGTTAAAAATAAACTTGAAAATGGACAATCAAAGAGAGCATTATCGGAATATTTTATTGTTTTACTTCCGAAAGGGTGTAAGCTCGAAAGAAATTGTGTTAAGTTTATGGTGAGGCCTATGTTACCGAACGCAAGTATTAGCGTTGGTTTGCTCGCTTTCGTTCTGGAAATTTTAAAGTGCAAGATGCACCACATGCTGGTCGTCCAACTACTACTGATTACGACAAAATAAAGGCAGTCATATCTGAAGATATCGCGCAGCGCAAAAGAGAAGCTTGAATTAATTGAGCAGTTTCTCAAGCCAACTGCTCGAAAACCTTCATATCCATTACTTGTGATTTTATATGGCGGATTTAAAAGAAAATAATTAATTATTTGCATTCATAATCGTCATTTGTAAAATAGTTTTCTTTCTTATTAAATGTAATTCTATATCAAATTTCTTTCATATTAAATGTATAATTTTTCTTTATCAATTTCCCTTTATATTAAATGTAATTCTTTATCAGTTTTCCTTTATATTAAATTTAAATGTTTCCCTTTAATTATATTTCTCATGAGATTTAATTTTTATTACTACTTAAAATTTTCTTCATTTCCTTTACTTCAGTTAAATTTTGTTTTCAAAAATTTAAATCTGCCACGTAAAATTTTCAGTGTAGGAGCACCTTACCGGTATACTAAAATTGGGCATGAAATGGAATGGAAACGGGGTGAATGATTGTTAAATAATTTTTGTGGTTAGGGGGTGAAATTTTGCCGGCCGTGAAGTGTGACATGGTAGTTTTCCCGACCAAATGAAGAATCTTTCATTGAAGCCACGCTACGCCACCGTATTCATTTATGTCAGCGTAGGTATTCTCTGAGTATAGTTTGTTCGTTGAAGTAAATCTATAATTCGGTCCTCGATTTCCATTCGATCCGAAAATTTAGACTTTTGATCGGCTACATTGCGAGATAGCATTTAAGCTTCGTTTCCAACTTCTGTGGCTACAAAATCTGCGCCCTGTGCAAATTGGATACATTATCGCGGTAAATGAATGGCTAAAGGAAATTACAACCCATTTGCATCAGAAGCGTCTATGCAATGTTGACCACTTATTAAGGCACTTCTCATCTTCGTGATCTCCACGCATCTTCATCAGGCTCAACTAGTATCAAAAGATTCGAATTCCAATTCGGGAGTTCGTTGCAAGCCTGTGTCATTGTGTATCAAGCTGCTGGAGTCGACCGCGTGTGTCCGTGTTAGTTACAGGCAACTGCAAGGTGCAGCCAGGACGAAATCAGTCATAACTTGCATTAGTGGGAGGTTTGTCGCTCGCTCTCCATCGCAATTGCCTCAATCGTTTTCATTAATATCAACGTCCCGTGTATTCTTCACGTCTCGTTAGTTTCTTGCATTGCGATGAATGGCTCTTCAAATCGGAACTGGTGAGTGATCGTTTTTAAGTCAATTTTGCTGTGGAATATCATTGGGAGAAGTCCCTGGCTAAAGGCGTTCATATCCGTAATCGTCAATCTGGAAGCGACCTGCATTTTGTTAATATCGACGTGATTGGATTAGCGCGCTTGACTGAAAAAATAAACCAGTTTCTTGCATTGCGGGGAATGGTTCGTATTGTAGTTTTGGCTGAGGATAGGAACTTCTCAAGATCGACCACGGTACAGCAACGCAACAAGTGAGAAAGGAGAGTAGTCAACCATAATTATATAACCTTGCCAAATACATCTGTCAGATACCGGAATAGATTTATTTTTTTAATGAAACTTAGGGCGTTAAGACCACACATTGCGAACATTTATATTTTATATTGGTAAAAGTTAACTCTCGGGCAGCGAATCACCAATTAAACGTTCGAATTTTATTTTTCGTGTGGAAATTCTTGCTCAAGCTTCCATAGGGACTTAAGTCCCTACTCATCTTTTGTGAATCAAGACTTGAAAGACGAGCTGTAAGCTAAAAACTGCGAATGTTGAATAAACTTTCGTTTCGTAAATTAATTGATCTTAATGTCTTATAGCGTACTTGTCGAGGAACTGATTCCTTTGATTTACCTGTTAAATTTACATATATGCGCCGCCCTCTGTAAAATTGTCAGTTGTTGTCACCACATAATTCATATATTGAATACTTCTGTTGAACAAGTAATCATACGTTTTTCTTTTTGGCCAAAAAGTATACGTAGCATTTTCGAATTTACAAAATTACATTTTTCATCACTGCCGTAAACTTAAAACAACGTCAATTAAATCTTTTGAAACAAGGAAAAATAATGTCAGTATCGTCCATAATATTTTAACTTTAACATAATTTAATGTCAGGTTAGATCACATGTCGAAAACATCGAAACTCCTCTTTTATTTATATTAATTGCCGTTGATCGCGATAAGAAAATAATAAAAATGAATTGTTAAACTTTAAAAAATAGGTCTTTCCGTCCGTTCAATCTGACCAAGTATAGGACCCGCATCGATGGCAGGCTTTTCCGCTAATATAGGCTAGCTCCTCCGTTTCGTTTGTTAAGCAAGGGCTCTAGCCGGGTAGAGTGGCCTTCCGCTCGCGTGCCCTTTTATGATATAGGGTTTTATGATTTCATTGCATATATCATATCATAAATTGGTTACGTTTGTGCTTCTCATTTGAGGGAAAGAGTCATACAAAGTGCTTTTGTATGAGTTTTTCACTTAAATAGGAAACACATGGTCACGTCTACGTTTGGATCTTGATCTGGTTCGGAGGGTGCGAGGGGGCACCACCTCCATCTGGATGCTCCACTCTTATTTGTGGGCCATAAGAATCGTTGGGTAACGACAAAGTCCTTTTAAGTCCGTCTGTCTTCCCCAGGTCCAATTTGTCCTTTTTCGTATGCAATCTCCAACACTTGGTTGGTTACCTCCTTTTTTTCGACTTCGGTCGACCTTTTTGTAACCCAGGAATTCGTGAATGCGAAATTCTTTTGCAGTGGGTCCTTGTGCTGGGGAAAAAACCCGCCCCACGACACCGCAACGCTAGCCTACCAGCGCATTCACGCGTCCCCAGACAAGGCCAATCTCGGCGGATCTTAACATCCTCTTCCGCTGAGGCAGCAGACCATCACTGCAGTCCTTTACGGACATTTGACCATACCTAGTTCACTACAAGCTAATCAATTGTTTTAGACCTAGATTTCAAATATTGCATCGTCAGTCAACAGGAAATCAATTCCATAAATTGTAACTTGAAACTCAATCAGAATTTCACAACTCAACATTTTCAAACTAATTAAAGTTCTTTATATTGTAAGCAATAGTTTCTGTAACTCGATATTTTGCTAAACAATTTAAATTCTAATATGCTAGCAAACGGAAATTATAATTATAAAATCAAATACGAGAGATTGTATTTCCGCAATCTCTGCCGTTCAGAAAACCATAAGGAAATCAAATGCCCATATCTAGATATGCGAAAATCTGCACAGACGCATATTAAGAAATAAAAGATTGATCCTATTCAGAAGTTTAAGAGATTGATCCAATTCAGAATTAAAAAGTGATGTTTAAATTTGTTATAAAGGAAAAAAGTGTTTTATTAAAATTTAATTATAAAGAATTATTAAAATTATAATTTGAATACGTATTACGTAATCCACCTCACCAAACGCATTATCATATGTGACTCTTTGCTGAATCGTAACCAAAACGACCCATTCCTCAAAAGAATCATAACGGGTGGTGAAAAATGGATCGTTTACGTACACGTAGTCCAAAAATGTTCATGGACCAAGCAAGATTAGCCACCAATATTCACCAAAAGAAGATTATGCTTTCAGTGTGGTAGGATTACAAGGGTAAAGTCTACTTTGAGCTGCTTCCAAGAAACCAAACTATCGATTCGAATGGCTAATGCCATCAACTATCAAAATTGAATGAAGAAATCAAGAAGAAGCGCCCTGAACTGATTGCAAAGGCGTTATGTTCTATCATGATAACGCCAGACCCTACGTCGAAAATTGATGGAGCATAATTGGGAACTGATGCCACATCCACCCTATAGCCCTGACTTAGCACCATCAGACTTTCATTTGTTTTGTTTCCTTGAAAACCATTTGAATGGTAAAACTTTCGATTCCGATCTGGCTGTTAAAAATGAGTTGGACCCGTTCTTTGCTTCTAAAAGCCAAGGCTTCGTCGAACGTGAAATTTTTCAACTTACCGAAAGATGGCAAAGGGTTGTTACCCTTCCCTCGAGGGCGCTCCGATTGAGGGTTCTGCGGGCCCTGGTTTTGCTCGACAGAGTCGGGCGTGGGCGCTACTCGCTTCAGCCCTAAACCTCCACGTTAACCGCCAAGCGAGCGGACGGTTTATCTAAGAAATTTCACGCACCTAAACTGAAAATCCCTAACCCACGAATTGAATCTGCACCAGGAATCAACCGCTAACGGAATCCCACCGACACAACCTATCCTCGAATGTGATTTCCACTAAGCTGGGAGGCAGGAAAAACTATGAGGCGGTATCCCGAAATTTAAAGGGGATCACCTGGAACTGATATTACTCATTCTTCCACGTTATCCGCGAGCCAAGTTAGCAATCGCCAAA
This sequence comes from Odontomyia ornata, assembly GCA_963969285.1. Taxonomy (NCBI): domain Eukaryota; kingdom Metazoa; phylum Arthropoda; class Insecta; order Diptera; family Stratiomyidae; genus Odontomyia; species Odontomyia ornata. The sequence goes on from OZ017739.1 coordinate 149,204,183, forward strand.
ACTAAAATTTTCACTAAATTCAATATTCAATTCGCAGAAATCTGAAACCTTTAAAAATTCACTATAAAAATCATGCTAAATTTAAAGCAAAATGTTTCTCTGTTCTAATAATACTTGAAATTGAATCACTTACTAATAAATCTACATACTTAGGGGGCCCAGGGTATTTCCGCCGTCAATCCAAGATTCTGCGTCGCTACCTCCGGTGATTTTGCCACCTTTTCCAGCTAGCGTTTTAAATACTTCTTGTGGCTCCGATTCCACACACTGGCTTGCCGCCGCCAACCTTGATATCGCCTTTGTTGTCGCTGGAACTTCAATCAATCATCCTCGTTCCGCTAAAGAGAGCGATTCCATCGTTCACAGGTCCCTCGTCAATTCATCTCCAGCGGGAACCCCTTCCGTTTTTTTCGCGGGAAATGAAATTTGTTATAGCTGTGCGCAATCTACCAGCGGCACTCAAACTGTTTTGATATTGGGCAATTGAAATATAAATTTCCCTTTCACAAGCACATTCGTGAATGTTTAATAATTTAAATATCGAAGATTTATTTTTAAGCAAAAACGAAAAGCTGGTGGAATATTCTATCATATGTGGTTATATTCGTAAGAAGTTTGTCATACTTGATGAGGATATTTTCGATTGACAAGTGTTGAATGGGTTTGATCGGTGAGTTGAACGAGTGTATTTATTCCTTGAAGTCGTATTGATCCTATCATCATTGTTAGTTGCAGTTGCTGTAGTAATTGTCGCCGTAATCTGTGTCGGTACGTCGAAATTGGTCAATTTTGCATCCCCGTGTGAAGGGCGTTCTCTCGACTTATTCCCATATGAATTTTGATTGTAACTACTCCAACCCCTGGTTCACTTCACGGCACATATAGGTGATTTGTCGTTCTGTTGGTGGACCCGATTATTGATGTATATCCTGCAAATTCCACTGCCACAATATCCCATTCGATCCAAAATTTCATGGCACCGCAAAGCAACCTTATGACAGTTTCTGTGTCCTGATGTTCAAGGGCGCTATAAATTGAAGCTACAAAGTCAGAGGAATCGCAGTCGATGGCCATTTGTTCTTGTTGTGCTGGCGTTTCGTGAGAGAAAGCTTTTCCTTTTCCTTGTCTGGTGTGAAATTGGATTTATCTGGCAAACTTACGCACTAGTTACATACATAGTTATTTTTTTCTTTTTTCAAAATTCAAACATTTATCTGAATTTTCCTTTCACAATAATTCCTAACTTTTAACCTTGGCTCGCGGTGGCTAATGTATCTCGGTGCTCAAAATAAATTCTTCATTTTTTTACGGTCTTGAGTGGGTAGTATACGAGAGCTTTCCTTCTAGGTGGTCGGGTGGGAAACAAGGGTCACTCGTAACAGGGTTATCCAACAAAACGGTCAACAAATCATTTTTTAATGTTTGCTGTTAATATAAATAAATTTCCTTTGAAAAAACATGAAAAAAAAATTTGGCTGGACAGAGCTACGCTCGTGTCAGAAGGGTTTTGTACTTTTGTAGTGTATGAGTTGATTGGAAGTGCATATTGTCCCATAGTCATGCATAGTTGCTGTTGTAATACAGGAAAATTTAAGTCCCCATAGCTCTGTTAAATACGATTCGATTTTTCTAAAATTTTCAGTAATGATTAAACTTGTAAATTGACATTTACATATTGAGTTTTATTGAATTTTATGGTGCCCTAATGATTTTATTAAAGAAAGTGTAAAATTGATAAATCTAATAGTATGATTTGATAAATCATACTATTACTAACAAAATTGAGTGAATTTCGACTTCTGACGTATTTGTTGTTATAGCGCTCATAAGGGCCTACACTTATGATCCAGATTTTTCGGATGAAAGGTCTCCCCGCGAGGGGTTGGAGTGGGGGTACGCCTAAACCTCGTGCATTTCCCCTTCTCCTGCCTCCCTCGATATCGATAAAGTAATTTTAAAACCTATTTTGAAAAGATCTCATATGACCCCATTTGACACCTTTGATGAAAAAATTTTTTTGAGGGTCACTCCTCTATATGGGAGCGCCCCCTTAAAACTTTTTGAAAAATTTGTTCACCACAAAACTTTCTAGAAGTCATAACTTCCAACCTTTCCACAAAGTTTCATGGCTGTAGCTTACATAGTTTCGGAGAAAAACTGCTGTGACATACAGACAGACAAAGATACCGGATTCAATAGTTTTGTATTTTAGTACAAAACCCTAAAAACGAGATTAATTTTACTAAGTATGGCAGCAGCAATGTATGCTGAAATTTCGATAATTTTTAAGAGCTGAATACAGATGCTTTGGAGATAGCTACTAAACAAAAAATCGAATCATCCACACGGAAGTTATAACCATTTAGTTTTTCTTTGATTATAACACAACACTCGTATTGCTATTCTATGGACCTTCCATCGAATTAGAAATTAAAACTTAGATTTGATCTTGAAATTTTCAGATAAGATGGATAACATAAATATCTTTAAGAATTCATATGAATGATTTTTGTTATATTGCAATAAAATACCGGCAGTTGAAAATTGAGTTTTTTTTTAATACATAGTACTCATTGAAGTGTTTCTTGAGTTTATTCATTGATTGTGTCTTGATTGGTTGATTATAAAACCCTTCTGACAGGAGTTTACTTCTGTCTAAACAACTTGTTTAAGATTTATCTGATTCTAAGACTAGCTTTAAAACATCGCATCAGGATCGATCATTTGATACCCCACTCGATTAGCATTGAAGAACTCCCTAGTGAAAGTTTTTTTATCCCAAACCTTTCAAAAATTTATAACTTGTGACCATTTTCACGATGTTTAACGAGTGTAAGTTTTACAGATTCGGAGAAAAACTGTCGACGGACGGAAGGAGGTCGTGACTTGAATAGGGATTTTTATTTCAGTACAAACCCCTAAAACACATAGTTCCCTGCTTCGGCTAAATTTTATTTCCGTTCTCCTTTATGCCGTGAAAAGGAAAGATAAGCTCCGTTTCCGCTGAATTTTTTAAAAATAATCAGGCAAAGCTGCAGCATCAACACCAAAAGGAATGTCAGTAAAAAGTACGTGTTTAGTTGTTGCAAGCATTTCAAATTTGAATGGCTGCGATTCGGGTAAGTACAGCGTGAAACTCATGGGGCGCAAGGATACCTTATGATGATTCAAAATGAATCACCCTTTATTCGATCAACGTGAATAAATAAATCAATCTATTCATGAAAAAAAGTCCCTTCTCTGGCTTTCATTTTCACCTGTTCACATATTTTACCGATTTCAAATTATGGTGATTCTAAATCTTCAGTATTTTTGAAAACACCTGAACCGAACAGATTTACTTGTTCACCGTAATCCTCAGAGGGAACTTTTTTATTATTTGAAAGACAGGTTGAACATTAAATCGTTACTGAGGTCGGTGCTCTTGACTTTGATAAGAGAAATCGCAACCGTATTATGTTAATCGAGGAAAGTTCAAAAATAATAATGAATTGTTAAACTATAACCTCGGTCTTTCCATTCTGTCACACCTGACCGGGTATAGGACCCGCAACGATGGCAGACTTTTCGTATAATATGGGCTAGCCATCGGGCGCGCTCCACCGTTTTGTCGCTTAACAGGGGCTCTTGCCGAGTAGAGTGGCCTTCCGCTCGCGTGCCTTTTATGGTATAGGGTTATGTGATTCGATCACATAATTCTATAACATAAATTGGTCACGTCTATAATTCTCTTTTGATAGGAAAGTTCATGCAAACTATGTTTGTATGAATTTTCCACTCAAAAGTGAAATATATGGCCACGTCTACGTTTGGAACTTGATCCGGTTGGGAGGGTGCGAGGGGGCTTGATCTGATGCCCCACTCTTATTTGTGGGCCATAAGGATCGTCGTTAATGACGAAGTCTCCGCCAGTCCGTCAGTTTTTGCTCGTCCCAACTTGTTCTCTGAATAAGCAATTTCAACCCTTAGTAGGCTTCCTCGGCCTCGACACCAGTCGATCGGCATGTTTGCCACTTCCTAATTCGTGAATGCGAAATTTTTTGTAGTAGGTCCTTGTGCTAGGGGGAAAGAACCCACTCCACGACACCACAACACTAGCCTGCCAGCGCATTCATGCGTCCCCAGACAAGGCCAATCTCGGCGGATCTTAACATCCTCTTCCGCCAAGGCAGCAGACCGTCGCTGCAGACATGAACGGATATTTTTATACCTATATTCACTACACATACCATTGCTAACAAAGTTGAGTAAATCTCGACTTCTGACGTATTTGTTATTGTAGTGTTCATAAAGGCCTAGGCTCGTGATTTTTTTCAGATTTTTTGGATGAAAGGTCTCCAATTGCGAGGGGGTACGTCTAAATCTCGTTCCTATCCCCTTTTTCTGCCTCCCTCGATACCGATAAAGTAATTTTAAAACCTGTTGTGAAAAGATCTCATTGAGACTTGTCACATAACACCCCATTTGACCATCTTTGATGAAAAAAAAAATGTTTGAGGGTCACTCCTCTATATGAAGGGACCCCCTTAAAATTCTTTGAACATTTTTTCACCTTAAAACTTTCTAGAAGTCATAACTTCTAACCTTTCCACAAAGTTTCATGGCTGTAGCTTCTATTGTTTCGGAGAAAAACTGCTGTGACATACAGACGGACGTACGGACAGACGAACACAGGTACCGATTTCAATAGATTTTTGTATTTTAGTATAAACTCTAAAAACGACAGCAATGTATGCTGAAATTTCAATAATTTTAAGAGCTAAATACAAATGTTTTGGAGATAACCGCCAAACAACAAAATCGAATCATCTACACGGAAGTTATAACCATTTAAATTTTCTCTGATCACAACACAATACTCCTGTTACTATTTTATGGACCTTCCATCGAATTAGACATTAAAACTTAGATTTGATCTTAAAATTTTCAGATAAGATGGAAAACATAAATATCTTTAAGAATTCATATGAATGATTTTTGTTATATTGCAATAAAATACCGGCAGTTGAAAATTGAGTTTTTTTTAATACATAGTACTCATTGAAGTGTTTCTTGAGTTTATTCATTGATTGTGTCTTGATTGGTTGATTATAAAACCCTTCTGACAGGAGTTTACTTCTGTCTAAACAACTTGTATAAGATTAATCTAATTCTAAGACTAGCTTTAAAACATCGCATCAGGATCGATCATTTGATACCCCACTCGATTAGCATTGAAGAACTCCCTAGTGAAAGTTTTTTTTATCCCAAACCTTTCAAAAATTTATAACTTGTGACCATTTTCACGATGTTTAACGAGTGTAAATTTTACAGATTCGGAGAAAAACTGTTGACGGACGGAAAGAGGTCGTGACTTGAATAGGGATTTGTATTTCAGTACAAACCCCTTAAACACATAGTTCCCTGCTTCGGTTAAATTTTATTTCCGTTCTCCTTTATGCCGTGAAAAGGAAAGATAAGCTCCGTTTCCGCTGAATTTTTTTAAAATAATCAGGCAAAGCTGCAGCATCAACACCAAAAGAAATGTCATTAAAAAGTACGTGTTTTGTTGTTGCAAGCATTTCAAATTTGACTGGCTGCAATTTGGGTAAGTATAGCGTGAAACTCAAAGGGCGCAAGGATAACTTATGATGATTCAAAATGAATCACCCTTTATTCGATCAACGTAAATAAATAAATCAATATATTCATGAAAAAAAGTCCCTCCTCTCGCTTCCATTTTCACCTGTTCACATATTTTACCGATTTCAAATGATGGTGATTCTAAATCTTCAATATTTTTGAAAACACCTGAACCGAACAGATTTTCTTGTTCACCCGAATCCTGAGAAATAACTTCTTTATTCTTTGAAAGACAGGTAGGACATTAAATCGTCTAACACAATTTTTGCTGAGGTCGGTGCTCTTGACTCGTAAACTCCCCAAAACTGTAATACTTAAGAAGGAATAAGTAAACAAAATATTTCTAATGAATTTATTCTTATTTCGCTGTCTCGCAGCTAAAGCAACAAGTAATATGTATTCCAAGAATTCCTATTCAATGAATAATTCCATTCTACGGCTGAAATGCATATGCAAGTAGGAAAATAAAGCTAGTTTGATCAATGAGCGACATTCTTGGAATTTCTGTTACAATAATCACTCCCCGAAACTCGGATCGAAGTAACTCCTCCTGTTGGACTATTTACCTGCGAAGTAGCTGAATGGGAAGAACTTGAATTTTACACCAGTCATAATTAACGAATAGAGCAAACAAACGACCTGCGATAAGACAATCGTGACTATGGAAAAAAGCAATTCCTGTACTCTCATCCCCTTCATGGCGTTTTATTATAAACAGAACAGTTATTCTTTTATCATTTTTCATGTTTGCTCGAGCCGTTTCACCCCAAACTGAAATCCTTGTAACGGCCGCTTGACTGTTGGATTATTTTGAACGCAATAACAAACTTACCTGGGGGCGTCGTGGGGGGTTGCTGAACGTTGGGACTTGTTTTGCCGAAAGTCGTTAGAGCCGTGGAGCTGACGCCGAACAGGACGATAAAAACCGCGAAAAGCATCGTCAGGCTGCCGCATTGTGTGAATCGTTTTAACGGTTGCATTGCGATGCCGTTGTATCCTTCGTGTTAAGGCAAGTACTCGTGTTCGACTCAATAACCGTTTTGCGCCACTAGCACTGCGAACTGTTAGCCCCGACCAAGATCGCTCTCCACCACCCTCTCACTCTCCGCGGACGACGACGTCACTCTCTTGAAGAACAAATCACGCTTCACAATGAGGGATGTACTGTTCGCTACATGCACGCAACACGTCTTACTGGCAACGACGGTTAAAAGAAAGTAAGTAACAGCTCGAGGGTTGCTATTAGTCAACCCTTCAGGCATAATTGACCTCGACACGGGTAGCGCATGTCTGGTTAGTGCCCGATCTTTGTAATAACAAATGCTAGACATCGCGGGTACGCTAGAGCCAGCAGCTAGCAAGGAGTCTTCTGTTTTTAGAAAATTGCTACTACGAGTATTCCTTCAGTACTTCTCCCTGATTTTCCTGCCTAAATGTGGGTAGGTCTAATGTTTTCTGTTCGTGCGAATAATTTATGCAGCTATATCGTTAATTTCCTTATTCGTATAACATATTATGTTGGCAGTAGTTACAGAGCTTTATTTTGGTGGAATCACTTGCAGGCCGAGAGTACATGATGAAAATAGGATTTCATGGAAAGGTCATTATATACTGCTTTGAACTTATAACCCTAAAATGTGGAATCGATAATAGTGTGAGATCAGTGCTTCGCGTTTTCGCATTGGCGGGGGTCCGGGTCCCAGCTGCCGGCCGCGCGCCGGGGAGGGGTGGGCGCCTATAAATTTGGCGAAACTTAAACTTTTACAGCGCGGCCAATATGTAATTATGCGAAAATGCGTTGAAGCCAACACCACGCGGCCAAGAACGTTCGAAAGTAAATGTTTGCCCTACTTAGATTACACGGACTTGTTTGAGTTGGGCATGTTTATGGTCTCGTACATTTTAGCGGTGATTTATTCGCACCGATTTGAAATGTCGCATTTATGTACGGGCACCTCGTATAAAACCAGCACTTGGCACTTACTACAATCGGAAACAGCAGGATTTAGCCGTTCCGTCGTGATTTGCTCGTGATTGGGTCGGCCAGCTTTAGGACGTTTGTCTTGGGAATGGCATTCAATTGACGGTTTGTGGCGGAATTCGGACATCATTGTTGGGATTGATGGAACCTGCTGACCTTTACGGCATGCGAATCGATTTCTTTGACTTTTTCTTTTAGGGACGATGAAGGATATACGATTTGCCACCGGTTTGATTGGCACAAATTGAAAATTTCATTTGCCATTCTTAATTGATAGAACTGTACTTGGATTAAATTGTTAAATACTGTACACATATAAGTATTTTGAGTTGCACGCTTAATGACAATTATCCATTAATGTTCTTTGTTTTTAGTAATTGAATTTGCAGGTTACAGTAATTCGTAAATGCAATATGGCAAAAATTCACAATTTAAGAGCACAAAAATGGCTTGGAAGCACGCCAGTGGGTTTTATTTGAGAGCAGTCATAGCGTTGTTCTTAATTCTGACGATAATTGGTGTTATCTACAATCTATTTCTGCTGACAAACTTTTGGTTGTGTTTATTGCTTAACAAAAGTTATTGGGACTAAAAAAATAAAGGGAAAAAGAAAAAAAATTCTAGAAACCTGAGAGAGTTAACGCTGGCAAATGTTATGAGGAGCGTTTGAGATTTGCCTGAAATTACAATTAACAAATTGCCCATAAGCGAAAAGGACGCTTAATTCAATTACAAGGCTTTGCTGAAGTATTGGCGAACCATTGAAGAGAAAGCTCACGATTGTAAATAATAATGGATAATTTGACTATTGACAAAAATAATACTGCTGGATGTATTTTTGCCGCTTTTTTTTAAAAAATTTTAGCACCACAGCCACTTTTGGAACTTTACTTAGAGAAAGTTAGAGTATCTCATTATCTAGATCATATGCATCGTCGCCGCTCGAGGTGATATGGTCAGTACTACGCATTGCCCATTATGATTTTCAAACCAGTACGTTTCGTAACAAAACGCGCTTATACTCCATCCGATCAATCACTTGAGAATTTACGTCTAGCACTCGTTAAGTGTAGACGTGTTTTGAATCACTCCTCTCATTAATTTTTAAAAATTTATTAATTTTTCACAAAAGTCAGTTGAAACCAAGTTTTTTTAATTGAAAATCATCACCGTCGAATTATTCGAACATTTATCGAATACCTGCTGACCATGAGTATTGAAGAGGATACAGGTAACAAAACTTCTGAACATTGTATTACGAAACCTGATAATGGATTTATTGCATATTTAAAAATTTGAAAATAGGGAGAAAAACCAAAAGTTTTGTCTGCTGGTCCGTCCGTCAAGGTTAATCAAAAGAAAGAAAAAGTCCCACGAATCAATATATTTGGGCAAATAGGCAAAGATATGGTTCGGCTTTTCGCAGCCGAACACAAATTAAATGGTTTTGAGATCAAGAGAGTCAATGCCGATAAACTGATAATTAGAACAAAGTCATTAGTTGATTTTCAGGCAGCAAAAAGTGCGTTGAATTCTGGAGATATTCCGCATTTTCTGAACTGTCTGAACTGCGGAGAGGACACAGGCGATCTCCTTCAGGTGCTTTAAGAAGTTGCACCAGAAATAGAATTTATTTCTGTTAAAGACGATTGTCGAGCGTAAAAACTTACCTTATTACTTAGTCCATATTTCCAGCAAAAGCATTTCAAGTGCCCTACAAAAATAAGGTACTTGAACTTCCGTGTGGTGAGGCGGGAACGCCTCCGAAAAGCGAGGTCAACCACCGCCACAGGTGCCAAAGATTCGGGCATTCGGCTACGAATTGCGCCATGAATTATATATGTCTAAAGTGCAAAGATGTCCATGCTGCCGGCGAGTGCAAATTGGTTCAGGCGGTGTCAAAAGAAAAATTATATTGTGTGAGCTGTGGTGTTTTTTGTCATCCAGCATAATATCGAGGATGCCCCGGCCAAGATGCAAAGGTAAAATTTACTCCTAAACAAAGTCAAGTACACCGCAGTGTGATACCTACCAAGTTCGTCAAACTCGGGGTGTCATTTACACTTGCTGCGAGAGGACCAGCAGATAATGTTAATAAAATAAATAATGTATGTCGCAATAATGAGCTGCTTCTTAAAATTTATCAGCAATTAAATTCCTTATCGGAGAGAATCGAAAAACAGGATTCTAAAATTAAATTTGTTTTTCAGCGTTCAGGTCTTTCAAATGACTCAAAATAAGTTATCATCCAGTCACATTCTCGATCAACGCCAACTCCATTGTGAGTCTACATCGACGTGACTGTCTCTGGGAGTTCCTTTTCAAGCAAAAGCCTGACATCATGCTTCTTGCTGGAACCCACCTCAATTCTTGCACCCCATAACATTCAAGGATTTTGAATTCGATAGAAACGATAGGGTAATACAGGGCTTTCCAATAAGAAATGTTATTTTGATATCAAAAGAAAAATGCTATTTTTTAAAGCCAATGATAAGATGCTTATTTCATTATAAAGAAAAAGGTATGCCGTTAATAGTAACATATAACATGAGGCAAATAACTACCATAACCACGCTTACAGGACCATATCCTTTTCATGAAATTTTCCATAACAAAATCGCAATGTGGGTGCCATATGTCCTCGATAGCCTCACAAATTCCATCTTTGAGGTCTTGAATCGACGGTGGGTTGTTAGCGTAGACCTTCTTTTTCACGTGGCCCCAAAGGAAGAAGTCGCTGGTGTTAAATCACAAGATCTCGGTGACCAATTGTGATTACCTCTTCGAGAGATAACACGGTCAGGAAACTTTTCCCGTAAAAGATCAATGGCTTCGTTGCTTGTGTGGCACGTAGCGCCGTACTGTTGCAAACAAACGCTGTCCAGATCAATACCATCCAATTCCGTCCATAAAAAATCATTAATCATCTCTCGATAGCGTAATCCATTCACCGTAACTGTTGCTCCAGCCTCATTTCCGAAAAAGTAAAGTCCACCCGTTGAGGATAGAGAGGCTTTTCAACAATAACTCTTGGGTTTTCCGAGCCCCAGATGCGACAATTCGAGGTGGAAATGGGCCTCATCACTCAAGATGATTATTCAATGGAATTCCGGATCAATTTCATGCATTTCAAGAACCCAACCAGCAAAGACACGACGTTGTTGATGATCGACTAGCTTGAGTTCTTGTGTTAACTGAACTTTATAAGGCTTAAGACCCAAATCTTTATACAAAATACGGTGTAATGACGTTTGTGGAATGCCTAATTCCAAAGAACGACGAGAAATGGACAAATCTGGGCTTTCTTCAACACTTTCGGCTACAGCAGTAATATTCTCGGCTGTTCTTGAGTGACGTTCACTGGTTTTATTCTTCACATAACAAAGTTGTCCCAATAGCTCGAATTTTTCCACCAATTTCTATATTGCGGTCCGATCAGATGCTTCACGACGACCCAAAAATGTTCGAGTTTTACGAACCATCTCTGCCAAATTTTCACCATGTTTATAGTGAATTTTAATAGTTTCAATCAAAACTGACGATAGATACAAGCCATATGGTAGCAGCGCTTACTACCACACACATGACTATTAGTAGGCCGACTTTGCTGGCTAACTTACATGGCGTTATATGAGGAATTGTGGAGGTGTCAACGAAAATTCGAGGTTTTGTACGGTTTAGAGACGGATTTCTACAGTGAAATCCAGATGATCCGCGGAGAACACGATAGCGCTCCTAGTGAAGTGAAAATTATTTCAGTTCTTATACCCGTTTAGTTTTTATCGCCTTCCAAAGTGAATTTATAGGAGTTTGTTTACATCTCAACGCTGAGCCATCAGTCGAAGGTGCAAAACGTGTGCTTCATTTGCTCGTCTTGGAAAGTTTAGGAGCACAATGGGCTATACAAGGTGAATTTATAGCATGCACGGAATGCGTTCGGCACGTTTTTTATTCGGAAAATAGTATATATGACGAAATATAAGCATTTGCTAATGCCGCAGTTGGGTGACAGCTACCGGAAGCTTGTCCATAGTAGGCCGACTAATACATATGCAAATTGCTACCATATGGCTTGTATCTATCGTCAGTTTTGGTTTCAATCCATTGTTGAAGCATGTATCGTTCCATTTTTATTAATGGCGTAGCTTCTACTTGTCAAATGTCAAAACATGACAGCTTCAAAAGTGATATCTGCCGAAATAGCGGGCTATTCAAAATAAAACCTCTTATTAGAAAACCCTTTAGGTGATGTGGGAGGTGGCACCGAGATATTGGTTTGAAGACCCTATTGTTTCCAAATTGTTGAAAATGTCGAATTCAAAAGCTTTGAATCTCTTCAAGTGTCCGTTATGAAAATCTCACTGCCAGGTAGGGATAACCTCTTCGTTATCTCTGCCTATGCAACTGGTCGAAATGTTCTCAAGCTCAAGGAGGAGCTCAATCCTTTGTTTGAAATACTCGAATTGAACAGGCTGCATGATTATTTTATTCTTGCTGGTGACCTGTACGCCAAGCGTACATCATTGCTGAACGCCACCAATAATCCAAGAGGTGTATTCCTGAAATCGTGGATAACAGAGAACCAAATTGAATACAGGTGCAATCTATATGGGTCGGAGTTCCCAACATACCCTAGGACAAATTCATATTTGGACCTCTGCATTGCTAACGCAAGACTAGAATTCAGCTTTAATAGTCCTCAACGGAAACTGCAGGTGCTTCCTCACGATAGCGACCATAACGCAATCGTGATGGAAATCAATCATCAAAGGGATAATTTCTTCCTCATTCCAGTTCAACATGAAAATCATCGGTTGAATTTCAAAAAAACAGACTGGGGAAAGTTTCAAAAGAAGTTTTATCGGGAGTCCCCGAAGCAATGTCCCCCTTCTGATGGTGGCAACTGTTGCTCAATGGTTCCTAATGACAGGAATCTAACTAACGATGAAATAGATCTCTATTTGTTGAAGTTAGAGAAGCTGATGTTGGAAACGATTGAGAAAGTAGTTCCCAAGATTAAACATCGAAACAATATGGAAGGATATGAAACACCAAGCATCGCAAGGTTGAAAAGATTGAAAAGCCTTCTTCTCACACGCGTCAACAATATTTATCGACGATTTTCGGATTATAACCATCCCTCGTTGGCTTTGTTGAAATTACACCTGAAGAATGTCCGGAACTTAATCCGGTCATACTTCAGGAGTGAGGTCAGCAATCAATGGGCGGATAAATTGCGGGGTATTAGCCCACAGAAACTAGATGGCGTTTTCGCGGAAGTGAATAGCATATTCCGCAAGAAGTCTCGAGTGAAGGTATCGAATCTTGAAGTCACTATTGATGAGATTAAACGCCCACATTGAGGAATATGAGTCGATGTCGAATTGCCAATTTGGTTTTCGTGCCAGGCGTTCCACCATACATGCGATAACAAAAGTCACCTCAGACATCTGTTGGAAACTAAATGATACAGAATGCGTTGGAGCATTTCTCATTGATATGGAGAAAGCCTTCGATACGGTGTGGTTAGATGGACTAGTTTTTAAACTCCTTCAGGACATGTTCTCCAGACACCTTGTCGCCATGATGTGCAATATGTTATACGGGAAATCATTTATTGTAACTGATGGAAATCTGATAACAATGCGCGAATTCAAGGTCTTGAATAGTCTACAGCAGGGAACAGTTACTGCGCCTCTGCTCTTCTCAATCTTCATTCGCAAGCTATTGAACGGCTTTGATTTTAACGTCTCGCCAACGCGATCATTGGTAGCGTTTGCTGATGATCTGATCATCTATACAACAGAAGTACGAAACAATCTTGTTTCGGACAACGCTGCAGGGGGTCAGTCAAGACCTGAAACGTAATTGGAAGGGTTTCCACATCATGCCTGGTGAGGGTATTCAGAACGGGTTCCACATAAATCCTGTGTTCGATACCTCGGTGTTCATGTCGATCAGTATCTGTACTGTACTGAACATGTGAAAATCATGCTCAGTAAGGTACAAAAAGTAGTCATGGCCCTACGAAGACTTTTTCATTCTAGATACATTGATCAAAAGGTCAAAGTTATCGGTTACAAGACCCTGGTTAGACCAGTTTTGACATATGGATGTCAGATCTGGTACATCTAGAGTGCTAGTACTATTGAAAATTAAGAGTTTTCGAAAGGAAATATCTTTGTGCATCTACTGGTTTGTACAGAAAGCCTAAGACGGTTTGGAAGCATTATACATCGAATAGAAGAACCTATCAAACTGCTAATGTGACAAGAGTTGATATCTTCATATTGAAACTTCTGCGGAATCATATCGCAAGATCTGTAACTGTGAGTGAAAATCTTTGGATTTCACAGCCGTTCCACCCTACAGACGGGTATATTGCAACTTGCCTCGCTACTGGCTTCATACCTCCAGAAGCATTCGTGTATTTGGACATGAATCGATATGTTTCTGATTCTAACGGCACCCCAATCATATATTACATATATAGATGGGCCACCGATAAGAAGATAAAATATCCTCCGAATCGGAGTTCACGATTCGAAGTTCATTATTGCTCCATTTAGTGTTGTTGTTTGTTTGAGTTAATAATTAAGGATTAGGTTAGGTATTTGTTATGTTTATTATATTAGGTATAGAGATAAGGTTAAACGCGTAGGTTAGGAATATTGTGATACAATTTTTTAGAATAAGATAAAGTTTTTGATGGAATTTTATTAGAATTAGGTTATAAAATATTAGGTGTAAGACTGAAGTTCACTGTTGTGTTGAAATTATATATAATTTTGGAATAGTGTTGGTTGGTTTTCTCTCCTTTTTCTAAGCGAATCATAAAATATGTAATAATCTTAATTAATTGAACTTGCTATAGTTTTTTTTGATAAATTGTGTTTAACTGATAACGTATAAATTTAGAGAGCCGTTTCGGCCGTTAATTCTTTGTATTGTTATTGTTTGGAATTCGCTTTATAATCTCTTAAAGTTTATAACAATAAGTATTGTCAAAATCAAAAGCGACTTTGACTTCATGAATTACTCGAAAGAAATCTTCTTGCAAGCAACCAGTTTGAACCATGAATCTTATGCTTATGGGGGCGAGCACTCTGACTAGTTCACCGCGTGGACTACCGCAGGATGTACAATAATAGCATTTATTAATAAACCCGCACTAGGTCTCTCGAAGTTGGTGTTAATTGCCTCACTCTAGCAATTAAGAACAGAATTATTTAGCTTCGGAATCTCCAATGGAACAACATGCTAACAAATCTGGACTACAATTCGTAGAAAGTCTGGTTTTTAAATAGAATTTTTAAGACGAAAGTATCATATGTTACCATATTCCATAATAAATAACAACAAAGAGCAGATTTACTCAAATCAAGGAAAAGCAGATATACTTGCAGATAAATTTAATCAGTTCCATTCTATTTCCAATAGGTTCTACAATAATCTAGCAGAAATGATGGCGGCTGAAGCTTTGGAACAATAACCGAACCAAACATCTTTACCTCCTGGTGCATTTATAAAAACTAGAGAGTCAAAAGGTTTACTCAAAAAAGTTACAAACGGCAGATATCGAGGGCCTGTCGAACATAGTTCTTAAAAATTTACCCAACAAAGGAATAGTCTTCATATGCCTCAAATTCAATGCTTGCCTTAGGCTCCCTTTATTTTCATCCATCTAGAAACAAGCTCTAGTTATACCTATCCTAAAGCCTGGAAGAGATCCGTACTCTCCCGACAACTACAGGCCCATTAGCCTACTACCAGTTTCAGGTAAGCTCTTGTAGTAATCGAGCAGTCACCTAAGCAAACCTTTCGAAAACCGGCATAACCCTGGTCCAAAATTTTAATTGTAGATTTGAAAAAATCGATTGCCGTGTTAAGTGCAATTTTGCAAAGAATGGAAAATTCGCATTAGAAAAGTATGGAAGGAGTTACGACAGTGCTGATTCGATTGAAAAGTATTTTGCCTGGTGCTGGGAATATCCCGTTGTTTGCGTTACGAGTCCGCGAGATGAATGTGATTGCAGTCAGAAAATCGAGCTGCAGGCGAAAATAATCAGTTGAAAAGTGTTTGTCGGGGCGCCAGTGAAGAAAAGGTAAGGTGAAAAAATCAGTTCGGATGCGGACCTCACCCATCAAATCTATCGCATTCGCACACAAACACAGTCATGCTGGACATCCATCGATAACGGAGCACAGTGCGGATGATTGAAAAAGAAATATCACCTCGAGAGTGATAGATTCGCGACGGAATTTCCGTCGAAAAGTTCGCGAAGATTGTTTTGGGTGGAAAAGAATGTGCACACATCGAGTGAAATAGATGCGATCAGAAGATTTTATTTTGGGTTGTAAAAAGGAGCCAGGAGCGAGGGAATCGTTCTGAGGGATTGGTACAATACCCACAAGGATTCAATCCGACTGTGTGACTACGGAATACACGCTGGCATTAACTTGGAACTACCCTGCGATTTGTTTTGAGTGTTTGGGAGGTGAATGCCATTTACGCACAGAGTGTGGGACTCCCATGCTCGTAAGAAGGCGACTGGACTACCCATTAAGCACCTCCCCTGCCAACCTGAGAACCTAGCCTGGAACCGTTTGATACATTACTTCGGGCCAGGTATCGTTTTGTTACGCCGTGAGGCGCCTTCAAGCTGGAGGATCCCGATCCTGGCGGGAGGAGAGAGGGAAGAGGAAGTACCAGAAAAGTGATCTCCCAGCCCCAACACCCCCGGCTGCAGTCAGTCCCTTTTATATTTTTGAACTGCCTGAAGATAATGTGCCACCTGGTTCCATTTGTCAACCGATTCGAGCATCACCGCGACTATATTATCCGGGGTGAGCTCTCCCGTCTCCCTGTCAGTAACAACATTAGATCGTTTCAATTCGTGAATTTAAAATTTTTTTGTAGTGGGTCTTGTGCTGGGGAAAAGGATCCACCCCACGACACCGCAATGCTAGCCTGCCAGCGCATTCACGCCTCCTCAGACAAGGCCAATCTCGGCGGATCCCACCATCATCTTTTGCCGAGGCAGCAGACCATCGCTGTAGTCCCTTACAGACATTTTATCTACACCCATTTCACTACACTCTTTGAAAGAGTAATTCTGAAAAGATTAAATGATTTTATGGCTAACAATATTATCTTGCCTGATTTCCAATTTGGCTTCAGAGGCAGATATTCAACAGAGCATCAGCTTTTCCGTGTTACGAAGGTCGTCAAAGCAGCGATGTACTATAAATTATCTGTCGGTTTGATGATGCTGGACATAGAAAAAACCTTTGAAACAGTCTGGCATGATGCTCTTGTCTATAAACTTCAGAAATATAAGACGCCTCCATACTTGTTGAACCTTTTGCAAGCATTTTTAAGTGACAGGAAGTTCCAGGTCAAAGTAGGGGAAAGCACTTTCCCAGGAAAAATACTACTGCCTTGTTGTGCAAGGCTCCCGCCTAAGCCCATCACTATATAACATCTATACGTCTGACTTCCCTTCCTTACCAAACTGCCAAGTTGCAGCTTTTGTAGACGACATTTGGATATACAGCATAGACGCAGACCCGAATTCCATTATTGCTAGCCTTGAAACGGCGTTAGAACTTACATATCAATACTACCATAGATGGTTAAAATAAATTAATGTTGCAAAAACTAAGTCAATATTCCTCACCAGGAAGCATAAGCCTGTTCACCTACCCAAGCGACCAATAAATGTTTAGGGCAAGCTTTTCCCTGGAGTGAGGATCTCAATTATCTTGGACTTATATTCGACAAAAAACTAACCTTCAGAAGTCATATTGAGCATAAAACCGTTTAAGGCCATGCTCTCGCTATACCCCCTACTTAATCGTAATTCGTATCTCAAAACCAGAAACAAAGTCCTCATCGTCAAAATGGCAATCCAACC
The DNA here is from genome assembly GCA_963969285.1 of Odontomyia ornata. Lineage (NCBI taxonomy): Eukaryota > Metazoa > Arthropoda > Insecta > Diptera > Stratiomyidae > Odontomyia > Odontomyia ornata. The sequence continues at coordinate 149,221,703 of OZ017739.1, forward strand.
GATCATCCTATAGGGCTCACCTACCTGGATCCAATGTGCCAAATACCAAGTAACAAAGCTTCAGATCACGCAAAATAGATACCTGAAAATAGTACTTAATAAACCGTTTTACTTTTTTCTGAAAAACTACACAGCCTTGCTGGCGTCAATCCAATTTATAAACTCGCTACATCGCGCCGTGATAAACTAATCGCGAAAGCAAATGACTTGCCCAATCCGCTAATTTATGCCCTGGCGAACTGAAAACCAGCAGTCAATACCTCCTATCCGTTTGGCCTTAAGCTAGCCTCATAGATTTTAACTAGTTATAAGCACATAACTAAGTTATGTTAAGCTAATAATAAGTTCAGTAGAGATTTTTGCTGAAATTTTCCTCTAGCTAATTAGAATATTCACATAGAAATACGATACTATACATAGTTCTAAGTAATGTTCAAACGATGGTGAAATGACTTTGTCAGAGCAACTAGCATATTATAAGACCTCTGTACCTCATACATTCTAAAGAAGAAAAATTATATATACGAGTATATATATATATATATATATATATATATATATATATATATATATATATATATATATATATATATATATAGCTAAAGAACGCTCCACTGGGCACTGAGAGGAACATTGGGCTTATTCAAACTATAGACATTATGAACAAAAACGTCAACAATATCTGGGCAACTTTGATCAACGCATGTGATCGCAAGTGGCTAAGTAAAGAGTGTTTTTTCGAAGCGGAGAACTTAAACATGGCAACACTGTTTCCAATGATAGCCAAATTCAATGTTTCCGGTGGTTTTGCGGTTAGTTCTATTTGGCAATTCAACATGAATAGACTCACGCCGCAGCAACGTTTGCAAATTGTTCAAATTTATTTTGAAAAATATATGTAGTTCATTTGTAGCAACCCATCTGGCATTACGAGCGTTTTTGGCATTCACAATCGTCCATCTGAGCGCTTAATTCGAGAGACTATGAATCGTTTTCACAACACATTTACTCTAACGATAATACGCATCCTGTTGGATGTCGCACAGTACACACAGCATAAGTGATTGCTGATGTGAAGCGTAGTGTTGATAATAATCAGAATTTATCAATTCGTCATCGTGTTCAACAATTAAACTTGTGCCCATCCACTGTGTAAACAAGTTTGCGTAAACATCTTGGCTCATGTGCTAGCAAGATTCTACTTGTGCATGAATTGAAGACAAACGATTATGGTTCGTGACGTATATTTGGTAAATGGGCCGAAGGAAAATTGTCATTGATCCCCAATTTCATTTGAAAATTATTTTCAGCGACAAATCTAGCAAATGAGTATCTACATTGAAATCGTTGGTCTCATGAATTCAAATTCGGGGGATATTTTATCTTCTTATCGGTGGCCTGTCTATATACGTAATATATGATTGAGACACTGTCAGAACCAAAAACATATCGATTCATGTCCAAATACCCGAGCTCTTCTGGAGGAACGAGGCCAGTAGCGAGACGAGTCTCAATATGAAACGGTTATGAAATCCAGGGGTTTTCGCTCACAACTAGAAGAAGTTTCAACATGAAGATATCGACTCTCATCACTTTAGCAGTTTGATAAATTCTTCTATGCGATATATAGTACTTTCAATCCGTCTCAGGCTTTTTGTGCAAATCAGTACTTGCACGAAGACATTTCCTTTCGAAAACTCTTAATTTTTCCATAGTACTAGCACTTTGGCTGTACCAGATCTGACATCCATATGCCAAAAATGGTCTGACCAGGGTCTTGCAACAGATAACTTTGGCCTTTTGATCAATGTTTCTGGAATGAAAGAGTCGCCGAAGGGCCATGACTACTTTTTGTGCTCTACTGAGCATAATTCTGATATGTTCAGTATAGTACAGATACTGTTCGAGATGAACACCGAAGTATTGAACACAGGATTTATGTGGAACCTGTTTTGAACTATTTTACCCTCCGTACTGAAGATCCCTCGGCTTGGGACCTCGGACCCGGCTTGCCCATCGGAGACGGTCGTAGAAGGCGCCACTCAATTGTCCCTTGATCTCAAGTTGAAACGCGGCTGCCGAACACCCTCACAAAGCTGGAAACAAGTTCTAATATTTCCAACTAGCAGGGCAGAATTAGTCAACGCCGGGGCGACCATTTCGCACTGTTTAGCCGGTATGAGTTTACCCGAGGTATTACGTAACACAAACCAGGCGTACAATCTACTCCAGACTAACTTTTGTTTAAATAAATGCCAAGATTTAAAAAAAAGAACACCAATCGTAAAATCCGATATAAAGTTTAGCCAACCACCAAAAGCTCAATGTATTTACAAAACCTTGACTTGCGTCTAATTCTCCTATTTGAAGACCCCGAATAAACTAACGTCGTGAAGTTATCCTTCCAGCACGCTACTTGATAAGCTTCCACCGCCAATCTTCCCTGTCACTTATGTAAGTTTCAATTCCCTGTCACTGATGTAAATTACTTCCCTGTCACTGAGGTTAATTCCACGCGATAAATATCTCTTCCTTTTGGACTGCCGGATAAATTTCCTTGTCAGCTCGTTGCACTCGATCCTCAGTCATCGATCCTTGTCCACCAAAAAGAGGGCCGTTCTTTGTCTCCAGGTTCCTCATCAGCTCGGTTTCAACCGGCGAGCCGTTAATTTTTCTTCGAGGTGATTCAACGTTCAATTGTGGTGCTGGCTTGCGTCAGCGACCCCCCAACTGTGTTCATCGGGTACGCACTTACGTTCGACATTTGCCCCATCGGGTTTCACCTTCGTTGGTTGTCCGATGGGTTGTCATCCGGAAATGTCAATTCGCGCAACAAAACAAACAATTAATTTTTGGTATCGACTAGTTCTTCTGGTAACACCATCTATTTATTTAGTATTTTAAAGTTGTTTTTTTTTTTTTTTTTTCAGATCGTTCTCGCTCTAAGGGTTGGGCCATTTTGGGATTTCACTGTCGTAATGAGCGATTTTTAGACGCAAATATGAATACACCGTGACAAGATTTGCAAAAGGATGTTCAGGCCATGTATTTGCTGTAGTATTTTAAAAGTTTTCTTGTTTTCAGACCGTTCTCGCTCTAAGAGTTTGGCCACTTTGCAATTTTACTGTCGTGACGAGTGATTCTTAAGGCTTCATTGAGCATTTTTGGATTTGATTTCACGGCTTGCTGTTCATAGGATGTGAGTACAAAATCAAATCTCGACATTTCCATTTGTTTGATAACTCGATGCTGGCTGGAATCATAATTAGAAATTACACCTATTTCCTTCTGAAGTCTTTTTATATAGTGCAATATTTCATCAGCACCTTCACATTTCACCCAATATTCAGCAGTTCTGTATTGAACAATTAATGTATTTGTTATTACTGTAAGATCCTCAGGTGGAATATCTGTATCAGCTTTGATGAACATCGAGTAGAGCAAACGGCACCACCAATCTTCCCGATTCATTTCCGCGGTTCCGCTGCTAAAATTCGAATATAATTTCGACATTCTTTTGAACTCGGATTGTCGGGTTAAGGTATTGGGGTCTATCTTGTCGCAGCCAAAGTATTCAGCAGTTATAGCATATTTGTATCCCGGTAAGAATTTAGAACGAGTTAAGGGGTCTGTTACGTCGAAAGTGACAAGGCGGTTGGGCACAAAAACTCCAGTCTTTTCGCGTTCTCTTAACTCTAACGTTTAGCAGTTGGATTCTTCCATTGTGTGAATTTTGCCCCTTGTTTGCTTCATTTGAATCCTGTATTTCCTTTCTTACTAATCGGGCGACATCGTACCACAGCTTGTAGGCATTCGTTCAAAGCTTTCGATTGTCCTTTCTGAGATTGGCTTCGATTGCTCCTATACGTTTTTATTTGACTTTGAATTCGAATCTAACCATCCAGGCTCGACTATTAACCTATTTCTCTACTTAATTACTCAATTTTATTTCAGTATCTTTTTTTGTTTAATGTATTCATTTGATTTTATATTTGTTTTTTTTACTTTAACATTTTTATTTTAACATTTATAACCTTGGCTCAGGCAGTATCTTAACAACCGTATGGAAGAGTGCGAAGGGTATCCGTGACTACTGTCCTCACCAGCCATGATGTGGAAATCCTTCCAATTACGTTTCAGGTCCTGACTGGCCTACTGCAGCGTTGTCCGGAACAAAATCGTTTTGCATTTGGCCAATTGTCGCTGTAGAGCTGCACATCGTTCAACATTTTTTTGGAGATTGCTCTCAACTATTGTAGCTTGGTAAGAGATTAAAATCAAAGCTGCTCAATACCTGCTAAATGAATATTGAGAAGAGTCGAGGCGCAGTAATTGTTCCCTGATGTAGACCATTCAAGACCTTGAAGTCAAACGTTTTCGTCAGATTTCCATCAGTTGCAAACAAATGATTTCCTGTATAAAATATTGGTCGAGTGCCTGGCATAAAAAACAAATTAGCAATTCGGCATCAACTCATATTTTTCAATGTGGGCGTTTCATGCTTTGTTCAGTATCACTTCAAACACCTTGCTGATGTCAGGCAGTAAACTGATTGGGCAATAACTTTTAGGGCTCGAAAGTTTTTTTCCTTTCTTAAAAATCGGAAATCTGAGACAACTCGAGAAGCTGTATATTTAAGAAACTTAATAAAGGGTGGTCCAACCATAATGCACGATGTTAATTGTAAGTCAAACCTTAACCTAAAGTTTTTCGCCTAACTTAATTTGACATTTCTTTATTTTAGTGTTCAACCATGGATAGGTTCACAATTGAGCAGCGCGTTAAGGTTGTTGAAGCCTTTTACGTAAATGGGCATTCAAATCAAAATGTATTTCGTGCACTTAGTGATTTTTTTCGTCAGCATAATCGACCAAATGTGTCCACAATCGGGAGAATTATGCGCAAATTTCAGCAAACTGGGTCTGTAGGAAATTTAAAATTACCTGTGCATGCTCGTCCAATTCGTGCTGAGGAAAACAATGCTGTTGTTCGCGATAGTGTGGCAGAAGAGCCGTCAACCGCGACTCGTCGTCGTGCCCAACAATTGCACATCTCACGAACATCTCTGATTCAAATTTTGAATAAAAATTTGAATTTACACGCTCACAATGTTAAATTGACTCAAGAGCTGAAGCCTACTGACCATTTAAAGCGTCAGCAATACGCCGAATGGTTGGTTGAACAGACAGAAGGGAATGGTGAATTTACAAAGAAATCATCTTCAGTGACGAGGCACACTTTCACCTCAGTGGGCTTGTTAACAAGCAGAATTGCCGCATTTGAGCCAATGAGAATCCACGACTGATTGTTGAAAATCGGATGCATCCACAAAGAGTGACTGTTCGCTGCGCTTTATGGCATGGCAGCGTCATCGGGCCGTACTTCTTCGAAAATGAGGACGGCCTAGAAGTTACCGTGAATGGTGTTCGCTATTGCGAGATGATAACGGATTTCTTGTGGCTAGAAATTGAGGTTATGGACCTGGACGATATGTGGTTCTAACAGGATGGTGCCACTTGCCACACAACTAACGAAACAATGGCTCTTTAGCGCGAAAAATTCTATGGCCGTGCCATCTCACGCTGTGTTGATGTTAATTGGCCGCCACGATCATGTGATTTGACACCGTTGGACTTCTTTCTCTGAGGATATTTAGAAGAAAAAATGTACATCAATAAGCCAAGAACAATTCAAGGGCTAAAGGATGAGATAATTCAGCACATTAACGACATTGAACCTCAATTATGTCTCAGAGTCATTGAAAATATGGACCATCGGATAGAAGTATGCCACATCGCCGTGGCGAGCATTTGGGCGGTATATTATTTCACACATAATTTTCATAGATCCTTCTATTATACTAAAAAATTACCATAATTCTCTGAAATCTTTTTGTTTTATTTACAATTAACATCGTGCATTTTGGTTGGGCCACCGTTTACCTTGGCCTTTTTCCACTCATTTGGGAAATATGAATTGCTCAACATTTTGTTGAACAATATACAACAATTCCTAATAGCAACCTTAGGCAAATGTCTGAGAACTTTATTTGGAACACCCTCAATACCAGATGATTTCTTGTTGCTTATCATGTGAAATATTAAACGCAAGTCTTCATAGCTGACAAAATAATCAGTAAAATTTGAGCTCGATATGAGGTAAGATGTCAATGATTTGAAGTCGGAAATTTTTACCTCAACGACCTGTAAAAGTATTTGATTCCCTCTCTCAGAGTTTAGTAGATGAACCAATTCAAAATGTGTTCCAATCAGGGCAAGTTTCTACAAACCGTCACATATAATCCTGTTTCAATTTCTTTTTGGAGTCGTACTATCAATTTCGATACCAGCCCTGTTGAGAAGGTTTACCTTACCTTCTCTCAAGGCTTCTTGCAGAATAAGCTATTCATTTTCGTGAAAACGCCATATGGGTCCTGTGGGCTAATACCCCTCAGTTTTTCCGCCCATTGATTGCTGACCTCACTCCTGAAGTATGAACGGATTAATTTCCGGACATTTTCTGGTGAAATTTCAACAAAGCCTACCAATTATGGTTGTAGTCCGAAAATCGCCAATAAATCTTGTTAATGCGTGTAAAAAGAAGGCTTTTCAATTTTCTTAACCTTGCAATGGTTGGTGTTTCATATCCTTCCATATTGTTTCGATGTTTAATCTTGGGAACTACTTTCTCAATCGTTTCCAACGTCAGCTTCTCTAATTTTGACAAATAGAGGTAATTTCATCGTTTGTTAGATTCCTGTCATTGGGAACCATTGAGCAAGAGTTGCCGTCATCAGAACAGACATTGTTTCTGGTGATTCCGTGCAAATATCTTTTGAAACTTTCCCCAGTCTGTTTTTTTTTAAATTCAACCGATGACTTTCATGTTGAACTGGAATGAGGACGACATCATCCCTTTGATGATTGATTTCTATTACGACTGCATTGCAAAGATGCACCTGTAGTTTCCTTTGAGGACTATTAAAGCTGGATTCAAGTCTTGCGCCAGCAATGCAAAGTCCCAAATATGAATTGCCCTAGGGTATGTTGGGAGCTACGACCCATATAGATTGCGCCTGAACGCGCCTCAATGTGGTTCTCTGTTATCCACGATTTCAGGAAAACACCTCTTGGATTATTGTTCACGTTCAGCCATGATGTATGCTTGGTATTCGGGTCTCCATATAATAACTATGCAGCCTGTTCAGTTCGAGTATTTCAAACAAAGAATCGAGCCCCTCCTTGAAATTGAGAACATTCAAAGTTTTTGAATCCGACTTTTTCAATATTTTGGAAATAATAGGGCCTTTTAACCAGTATTCCGATCCCATCTCCCGCTTCACCGTTTACCCTATCGTTCCTTACGAATTGATAGTCTTTGAATGTCATGGAGTGCCAAGAATTGATGTGTATTTCAGTGAGAAGAATTATGTCAGGCTTTTGCTTAACAATGAACTCAAATAAATAGTCACGTCGATGTAGAGCAACAATTTCGTTAATGTGGATTGAGATGAGAGGAAACCTATCTATAGAAATGTGACGGGATGACAAGTTATTTTGAGGCATTTGAAAGCCCTAGACGCTGAAAAACAAAGACAAATATTGAATTTTGTTTATTTAATTGCTAGTGAATTTTAAGGAGGAACTCATTATTGCCACTTACATTATTTACAGCATTTTCTGCTGGTCCTCTAACGGTGAGTGCTAATAACACTCCGAGATTGACCAAATGCATCGTAATTAGTGCATTATAATTTTTCTTTGGGCTCCGTCTGAGCCAATTTGCGGTCACCGGGGGCATGAACATCTTTGCATTTTACGCACCAATGGCGTATGGTGCAGTTGGCAGCCGAATGACCAAATCTTTGATATGTAGCACTGGTTGACTTCTCTTTTTTGAGGGCGTTGCCACCTCACTACACTGAAATTCTAGTACGAGTATCTTGGACTTGGACTGCTTTTGTTTGAGATTTGTACCAGAAAAAGAGGTGAATTTTTTCTTTTCTACGGTCGATTTGGTTGTTGCAAAGGTTTTGACGGAAATAAATTCAATTTCTGTGGCAGGTTCCTTGAGCACCTGAAGAAGATTGACCGTACACCCCTCTATGCAGTCCAGACCCTTCAAAAAAGATCTGATCTTTTTTCACTTTTTGGGGTATAGGTGAAGTGTAGAACCTCCTCAAAGTTCAGCGCATCTTCGGCTGACTTGAAGTCAATCAGTGATTTCATTGTAGCAGCTAATTTTTCAGGATTAATTCTTTTGATTTCGTAATTACTTAATTTATTTTCGGCTACCAATTGTTAAACCATATATTTTCCACTTTGTGTGAACACACTTTTTGGAGGCTTTTTCAGAGGAATCAGTGGAACTGCGAGTGGATTTTTTCTACTTAATTTTATTCGTTAAATACAAATAAAATTTATATCATTATCTTTATTAGAGTTACTTTCGATAAATTCTTCAACTTCCATTCCTCCAGTTGATCCGTCCTGCGCTGCGAAATAGTTTTGACTCTCGTTGGTGCCACCAATACTTGGGATTTTCCTGGAATTGCTTACTTTACACTTTTTTCGCCTTTGTTTCCTGTTGCACTTGATTTTGTGGCTGCGACTTTAGAGTCTTCATCCCTTTCTTGAAAAGATTTTTCAGGGACTGTATATCTAACCTTAGTACATAATTTTCTTTTCGCAGTTTGATTATCTGCTCATTGTTCACTATAATTTGTAGCTTGCATCCGTATCGTCATTTCCCCAGGTTGCGCCAGCGGCAGACTCTTCGCTTTCCTTTACTAATCGAAGTAAAATAATATTTAATAGAATTTCTTGAATCGATTGCTTCCTATAAAAACAAACTTTGGGCTGACGTTTTAAAAAAATAATTTAATATTTGAAAACTTTTGACGGGACTGATTTAAAACACCTCCATACGCAACGGATGCTAAATATAGAATCTGATAATTTTATCTTATATGTATTACTTGCGAGTATCTAGCAGAACTCAAAGGATTGAAGTTTCATTTTTGACAGATTCGGAAAAAGCTACCCAAAGGGGAGAGATATAATTTCCATACTATTTCTCAAAACGTATCGTTTGGACATGTAAAAACTTTCATTGCAGCTATGCTGAGATACGAGTTTATAATAAATTTTTATTGGAACATTTAATTGGACAACCTTCCCTTTTTTGTATAATGGCCAAAATAATACTTTTTCTTCTTTCTTTGTAGCATTACAGCCCCTGTCGGGCCTTCGCTTAGAGATAGTTAGAGTATCTCATTGTCATGACCGTATTGATTTTTCTTTCTCCGGAAGTTGGTTTGGTCAGTACCATGCTCCCGTGTGCCTGCTCAGCTATGATATGATCTGGTTAAATCAGTACATATCACCACTGAGTGAACACTCATAGTCTCTCCGAAAAATCCCCTGAACTAAATCACGTTGCTTCCAACGAGATTTGAACCTGGGACCTTCGGCTTATGCGTTCATGCTCTAACCACTAGACCACACAGACAAAATAATACAGCAGGTATTAAATTGTACCAAATGAAAATTGCCGATAAGTATAATGAGGTTATCATGCATAGAATAAAACCGCCAAAAGAATTGTGAGTTATAGCTCGAAATTCAGAATCCCATTGAAATTTGGTCAAATTATTCGTCTTGTAGAAAATCCAAGCATTGAGGTGTGCAACGTTCAAATTAAGCTTTCAAGTGCTACTTTTTATTTTCCTGTTTAAAATATAAAAAGGTATGCTGATCTAATGTTTAAGGTTTGAGGGAAGAACACAGCTTTCAAGTAACCCTTCCATAGTCTTCAATCTCACCAAGGAACTACGTAGGACTTCTTTAGCATGCTTTTTTTCAGTGCAGCATTTTTGCAGTGTAGTTACAGTTTTGGAATATATTAATATTATTATCCACCGTGTCAAATTGTCCCAAGATATTCTATATGCCCTGGAATAAGTCCAACAACAAACAATCCCAAAGTGACAACTAAGTGAAATACTCGTACATAAATACATTCATACGAAGAAAAAACTTATTTCTTTTTGCGCATATTGTAAGTGAAATCTCTTTCCCAAAACATTAGTGCAAGGCCGTGCTTGGTGCGACTGTACATACTCGTATATTTGTATTTACGATATTCTGTAACATTGTTGTTGCCATACCTATCGAAACAAGTTCAGGTGCAGTTTTGATTAAAGAAATATTATGTTTAAATTTAAGACAATTCCAAGCAATAATAATTTATGCACTTTATAGTTGTGCTTTTCTACTCGAGTGTGGAGAAGTCATGCAAATTCATTGTTGAAATTTAGGATTGCTACGAAAGTAAGACATTGAAAAACTCAAGTTAAATAGTGCAGTGTATGCATGCAACTACTGTTATCGTAGATACATTATAGTAAAGTCAAAGTCAAAGTCAAAAGCGCTTTATTCAATACTAACCGTTATAAATTTTCAAAGAATATAAAGCAAATTCCAAACAATAACAATCAAAAACTTAATGGCCCAAATGGCTCTCTAAATTTATACGTTATCATTAAACATATTTTTTCAAAAAAAAAACTCTAGCAAATTCAATTAATTAAAATTATTACATATTTTGAAAATCAATTGGAAAAAGGAGAAAAAACCAACCAACACTATCCTATGATATATTATAGTATCATAACATAATATGTTTATTATAGTTGTTCAAAAAACAGTGGTAGATTTAACCAGTTTTACGAGGCTTCAGCCACACTTGCCCCCGCAACAACGAGTGCTCGTTGAAGGATTGTGTGAGTACCCTTTTTCTTTTCCCTTTAATTACATATTTTATCGATCCGTTATTTGAATTTGTATTATAATTATTGAATTGTATAAAACGTAGATTATTTAATTTTGACTTATTTTCCTTATGTATTGGATTGTATTTTTGTCTTTTAAAAAGTGAAGTGTGCAAAGAAGTGAAACTGCTCGTTGAGAATATTTTTCAACTTTATTATGAAAGGAATTAATCAAATGTACAATTAAGTAAAGATATTCGGTCTTTTCACTGTAACCTTGAACAGGTATGGGACCCGCCACGTTGGCTGGCCCCTTTACTCATGAGCCAGCCATCAGGAACCTCTCCCTCTTTTCTTTGTTGCAGGGGCTCTTGCAGGGATGCTTGGCTTTCCACATCCGATATGGGCCAAGGTATTGTTTTGGATCCTCGATCCGGTTGGGAGAGGTACGTGGGGATGCCGCGACCACCTGGATGCCCCACTCTTATTTGTAAGCCGTGACCGTCCTCAGCAAAGACAAAACTACCTTATACCTCGCGTGCGGTTAGCCGGATACTCGTCATCGCCTTTTCTATGTAGTCGCTTCCGGTTTCGGCCATTGACACCTTCAATCGGTTTGATATTTCGACACCGGCTATCTAAAAACTGGTAAGTGTGAAAAAAACTTCTGTAATGGGCCATTGTGCTACGGGAAAAGAACCTACCCCACGACACCGCAAAGCTAACTTCACAGCGCACTTACGCGCCCCATACAAGGCCATTTCCAGCGTAGCACTAATTTTCCGCCCACTGAGGCAGCAGACCACCACTGCACTCCTGTACGGACATATTAACATCATATTAAGCACTGAACTGGCTTAGGACAGTTATAATGGACGTACCGAGGTACATTCACTTGCTAGAGTGAACAGACATATGAAAGTTTTCTGAAAAGCTAAGAATGATAAGTTCGAGAAAAATAGTATTATTCCCGCAATCAAACATAGAAATGGGAATTTCGTGGTTCGGGGATATATGAGTACTATAATCTGGTATTCATTGATAGTTAAATGGAAAAACATGTCCACCTCTACATTTTACAGAACAATTTTTTGGCTAGTATTGAGTAAATGGGTCTTGAAATAACTTTTTTTTTATATTATAGCAAGATAATGACCCTAAACATTGTTGGAAACTGTCCAAACATGGTACTATTATAGGATTTCAAAGCAGCTACATACACCTCCCCACTCTCTTGATCTCAATCCACTTGAGAATTTGTGGGATCTGTTCGATCAATCTATTTGGAAGCACGAAACTACCCCCTGCGTTTTTTAAAAAGATACATAGCCACCAATTGAAGAAAAACAATACCTGAGCAAAAGTCTAAGCTCATTAAAGATTCAAGCAAAAGATAGAAGTCCAGCAAGCATACCGAGAATTCGATGGAAAGACACAATAGAAGCTGACAGCAGAACTTTTTCGGATATGATTAACTACCGAATGACTTCGCAAACCGAGATGGTTGGAAGAGATTAATCCTAGAGGCCTTCTACGTATCGAGTCCATGTTGACTCTGTCTGTGGCAAAATAGCAGTTCAAGATTCACTCTTCATGTAGCTGGAACTGAAAGGGGCAGTCCTATCAATTAAAACAAAGAAGGCTCCAGGACCAGGTGTAGTGATAAAGGTAAGCAGAAATGTCCGTAAAGGACTGCAGCGATGATCTGCTGCCTCGGCGGAAGAAGATGTTGATATCCGCCGAGAATGCCCTTGTCTGCCGACGCGTGAATGCGCTGGCAGGCTAGCATTGCAGTATCGTGGGGCGGGTTCATTCCCCCAGCACAAGGACCCACTACAAAAGAATTTCGCATTCACGAATTCGTGGGTTTCAAAAGAAAAGGCAACCGAAGTCGAAAAATTGTAGGTAACTACAAAAGGGGAGGAATTGCTTGTTCAAAGAACAAGTTGACACAAGCCAAAACAGACGGACTTAGGGTAACCTTGTCGTTACCCGACGATTCTCATGGCCCACAAATAAGAGTGCGACAACCGGATGGTGCTGGTGCCTCCTCGCACTCGCCCAACTGGATCAAGATCCATAAACGTTGCAGTGGCCAAGCATTTCCCTTCTGAGTGGAAAACTCATACAACATAACTTGTATGAGCCTTCTCATCAGAGAAGAAATACACCGGTGACCAATTTATGTCATAGATCTATGCAATCAGATCACATAACCCTATGCCATAAAAAGGCACCTTGCTCGAGGCCACTCAACCCGCGAGAGTCCCTGAAACAAAAAAAGAAGTTTAGAGCGTTGTAATGAATCATGCGACGCCGCTGACGACCACTACCAAAACACACCTTGCTGCTAGGTGGCTTGTCATTTCATGTTGGTTGTGATGGGCGCACATCCCACGTCAATTTTGTCGTGGGATGTCAAGGTGAATTGACAGCCACATCGCAGTGAAGTGTGTAAGTGATGGCCGTCACTCAAGACGAATTTCAGTAATTTCGCGTGTGCGCAATTAGTTTTGTGGGTGAAAGTGCCGAAAAGCAAGCAGGTCAAAAGTGATGGACGCATGGCATTGAGACAAGTCAGGAAAGCACAAGAATTGAGTTGCTTATTCTCATATTGCTGGTTGCGAAATTGTTTGTCAGACGATCAGCTTTATCATTATCATTTGATCATGGGTAGAGCAAGTTATATCAACACACATCAAAAATTGTAAAAAAGCATCAGGCTGAGCTGAAAAAGCACACCGAACAACTAAAACAACAATTAGAACGCAACGACGTTAGCAAACAAACTAATAATCATCATAATACATCTAGTAATCATACAGAAGGATTAAATAATCACAAAGAACATAGAAATAATGTTGGAATGTCACGATTGATTCAGAATGGACTAAAGAACCAGGCCCGATATTAAAGAATCTCACAGATGACACAGCTAAAAGTTTATGTTCGCTGTAACAATGTTTATCTTAATGAAACCTTTACTCGAACCCGCCAAAAAGTGACCAAGTGATATGTTAATGCAACAATGCATTAGTTAAAATAGAATGAGTAACGAAAAACTGAAATTTGTAAATTAGAAATGCAATTTTATAAGGAAGCAAGCACGTTGTGACAATTGTAAAGGAAATGTGATTGAAAATAAGGAATTATAATAATTAGAGATGTTAATTGTAAATAGGAATTTTAAATGATTCGCGTCCTGAACACTGTACTTAATTGATAAAATTTTAACAGGTCAAAAGTGTCTACTAAGTGTTGGGTGGAAATATGGGCAAAATTCACAGAAATTTCTTATATTCACTTTAAGCTAGGGCTGTGATTGAACCATTTCAATTTGGTTTTTAATTATATTTTCAATCGGTTTCAACAAAGAATGCAAATGAATGTCTAGCCACAAAACTTAATGAATCCGAAATTCAGAATATTTTGAGTAGACGCCAAATAATGTAAACTAGGTGAATCCAAATCAGTGCCATATACATATCTTATAAACAATTAAAATCACATCCCTATTAGAAATCTGTGCCCATAGTCGGCAACTGACGCCTGGAATTTGTAGATCTCTAAAATCAATACAAGAAGTGACCAAAATTGTACAGATAAAGAATCCTTGGCAAATTTCTAGCATGTAAAACAAACAAAAAACACATAAAAAGTCAATAATTTTCGTTTTTAAGAGTAAACTCATTTTTGCTACTGTAATAAATACATAAAAACTGAAATTTACAATGGTGCTATGCGCCTTTAATGAATAAATTCAGATTAAGCTTTTCGTTTAAGTTGAACTCCTTGTTGGAAGGAATTAATTTTTGTACTTTGTTTGATTATTAATACGAAAACAATGTGCTTTTTACAAAAACAATGAAATAATAGCGCGAACCTTTAAAATTCAGCGTTATAAGTTGAACCAACGAATAGAATTAGGGGAAGAAAGGTCAATTTTCCGTTTTTATCAAATTTTTTTGTATACTTATAATTTAATGAAACGTTGATTGACATGTATAAAGGTTTTAACTAAATATTCTTACTTAGTACATATTATGACTCCAGGGATAGTATATACTGCTTTTTATAGAAAATTAGCAAAGTATTTCCGTTCTTATTAAAATTAGTAAATCGTTCTTTCATAGTTAATCCGATGAGAACTCTCTTTCCTCGCCCTTCTTTCCAAAGTTACAAGTATTCCTTTCCTCGCTTCTTTTTTTTCGTTATAATTAGCAAAGGATTTGATCTTTATTCATATTTTTATTATATATATTATACACCATTTTAATATTGTTGTTATTTATTAATTTGTTAACAAATTAAAAATAGTAATTATAAAAAAAATAATCAAGTCACCATCAATTTCTTAGAGATGTCAAGCAGATTATGAGGTGATTCTTTTTGTAATTACTTAAAAGAAAAAAATGAAACGGAACAGTCTTAAAGTGTAACTGCAAAACGAATATTTAAGATTAAGTTTAAAAAAGTAAAGGGAATAAATTAAATTTAAACTTTGAATGCATTTAAGCTATGTTAGAAAAAATATAATAACATGAATTGCTAAACAGTATCAACGACTTTCCTTTCCAGTGGTTCCTTTCTTTCAGCGGAAAGTAGAGTGCATGGTTAGTATGCCGTCGCGAGGGTAGGTTTTGAGAAAATCCGTTGAGGTCGGTTTCGCGTCGCGCGTGGTACGTGGTACCTTTGTTGGTTTTGCCTTTTCATTAGTGTAGCTTTCGTCGGGTTTGAGTTAGCGTAGTATATTTGTCGGTACCGCGTCGGGAACTCGGGAACGCGATGTAAAGATTAGATTTTTGTTCTTGACTGGTTAAGTGAAGAAATACGGAGAAGAAAGCGCAAACAGTATATTGCTGATTTAGCGTATATTGCGTCAGATTTAGAGTCGGTTCGGTCTTTGATTTTGTCTTTTTATTGAACTGATTTTAGATAACGTCGAATGAATTTGAGCAAGAACCCAATCTGGACAATCACCGTTGCCACAAAAACGGAATTTCATTCTTGGATGATTCGATTATTTCCAATCAAAATAAACACTTCACAATATCTTCCGACAAAGTTTGTTTTATCAATAACAATCACTCATAAAGAAGCAGGTCCCATTCTCTGTTCGGCGAATTTAGAATTTTTTTTGCATCATTTTCCTTGTCATTTTCGTTCTTAATTGGTATTTAAATCAAATTTTGATCAACGAGTATTTATAATCACAATAAAACGTGTTATCGCCGTGCCGAAATTGTTGCTTTGCTTGTTTTCATTTAGAGATCTAACCGTCGTCTTGTTCGTGTCCGAAACCTATTGACTACAGGCAGCTTCAAATCATCTGGCTTCTCTTTTTCAATCTCGTCAGTATCTAATTTCTCCGGGACATTTTTTTATTGTCTTGAATGATGTTGTGAATACGGGCTGAATAGCGTACTTGTAAAAGCCTTCGCCGCCTCAAACGTTCTCGTTCACGAAATAATTGTGGCAATTTCTCGCAAGAAAATTTTTCATGGCAACTGAGGCAACCGCGACAGAGCGTCAGCGACACACTTCCCAACTCCACTGCCATGTGACTGTCAATTCACCTTGACATCCCACGACAAAATTGACGTGGGATGTGCGCCCGTCACAACCAACATGAAATGACAAGCCACCTAGCAGCAAGGTGTGTTGGTTGTGGTCACCAGCGGCGTCGCATGATTCATTACAATTTGGAGACCCACGACCGAAATCCTCTCCGATCTAGCTAGCCGACAAGCAGCCACCGCGAAAATGGATTACGGTGCACGGATTGGTTGACCGGTTGGTACCATCCGTTGGCACTACTCAGACTTAACATCTAGAACCGATGAGAGGTCGGTTCCTCGTTCGGACTTAGACTTAAAATCACTACAGCGGGCCCGATGGTTTGCTTATTTTTGGTGAGGAAAGCATTCGACCGTACCAGGCCTTATACCCGGTCAGAGCCGACGGAAAGGAAAGACCGATGGTTCAATTTAAAAATCCTTTTTTTTTTATTCAAACAAAATCCTTTTGAATTTTAACAAACTACTGCAATTCCTTTTTGCCGCACCTGCTCTGTCGCAAGTTTAAATAGATTATGCGACAACGATAAAAAAAAAACAAAATCCAAGAAAAAAATCTAAGAATTTGTAATTAAATCTAAAATTTACCCCCTCTCAAAATTGTAACTAAACTATAAAAAAAAATAACGAAATTAATCAATAGGTGAATTAATTGATTAAAAAAATTATATTTGAATATACAAAAAAAATTAAAAGAAAGTAAACAAACGGGGTACTTACCCCCCAACGACGAGCGCTCGTTGACGAGGTGGGCAGGTCCTGGAAATTTTTATTATTGAGTTTACACTATCACTAATTCATTAGATTATTGATTTGAGGCACGATGACTCCCGAATACTCCCTAGTGTAATCACTCCTCCGATACATTTAACAGTTGGTCAAAGCGCACAGCTAGCTGTATTAGGCACTTATAAATCAATATTTTCTTTGTTAAAATTGAAACACATCGTGTTTTATGTTGAGAAGTAAATTAATTAGAATGCTTGGCCTAGTAATATCAAGACACTATTGAAAATTGATTTTGAATGGATCTTTTTCTTTTGGGAGACAATGTAATAAATTAATCCGAATATCTAAAAGTGATTTTCAAAACGTTTTTCTTTTATATCAAAAGTTTCAATAGGCATTTCTCAGCTTGATAAGAAGGTTTGAGGTAATGAAAATGGATGTCTTTCCTAATGCACCAATCAATTGATCGCTGATTTTATTAAATGCCCATAGTATTACAATTGCAAAATATGTTGACTTTTCATTCGATCAATAAATTATAAATCCTTCACCGTAAATGGTGTCATAGTAACTTTTACCCAAAAAGCTAATTTTAAAGCATTAGACAAATGTCTCCAGCACTAGAGTGAAATGGATTAAAAACAAATGGTTAAAGTTTTCTTTCAAATAATTCTCGCGGAACGCACCGTCAGTTGCATCAATCTCTATGATGATCCCTAATCGGGTTACTATATACGACCTCAGTATACGCGCACACTATATAGTAAAGCGGCAAATCTGCATTCCAATCAGAGACGGAAATCAAATAAGAATCTTCACTGTGATGTCCAGCTAAAGTAAATTTTCACAATTTTCCCACGAAATTTTCCACTGTTTCATCACATTTTTTCAATCTCAATGCCGACTAAAGATTTCCCGTGAAAATCTTGGTCTGAAATTCAAAACTTTTTACTGCGTATCCACGTATTCAACTTTTTCCCGACATTTAAATTCTACTCCAGCGCACACAGCATCCGCACGGGCACGATCTTCACGTACCGAGATCGTGTAACTCTCCTCTTGGAGTATCTTTCCCAATTGGAAGTAGCGAAGGATGGAATCACGCGCTCACAATCACTCTGATGTAGACTTAAATCCGTAAGCGGCTTTTTGAATGCTTTTTCGAAACATTTCTCAATTACAAAACGATAATGCACTACAAGCGGGTAATTAATCGCGAAATTGTAACGCCCCCAATTTACACAGATATCACTAATAAATCGCGGAGACAGTGAAACAACTTCAAACTCAAAGTTTAGCGAACAATGGTGGATCTGTTAGAAACAATTTTTCTACACTCCAAATCTTCCATTCACTTTGCCGGTGCGGCTCTCGCCCGTCCACACCGTCTATTGGTTTTCAGCAGACACCCCTTCTTCCAGTATGGATCCGCCCAAAACTTTTCTTCGTTTTCACATCCCGTACCCACGGTGAAAATTCCATCTGCTGTCCATCCAGCTGAATTCGAATGCATCACATCATGTAATGCACCTTGCCCTGCACTGTCAGTGGTTCCACAGCTTAAATTGTAATGGGCAGATTCAAATTTTTAACAAAACCCAAATTTTAATTGTAGTGGGGAAATTTTAACTAAACTAAAGAAACAAAATTTGAAGTAAAGGAATTCAACTAAATTGAAGAAAATTTAGATGTAGTGAACAAATTTACATGCAGGAAAGAATTAAACAAAATTTTAAATGGTAATAAAATTTAAATGTTATAAAAAGATAATTAACGAAAACATTCAAATTTTTATATAGAGGAAAATTAATATCAAATTACATTTACTAATAACAATAGGAAGAAAAACTATTCTACAAACTACAATTATAGAAAAAATTTACATATATTTTATTTTAAATCTGCCCTTACAATTTAGATAGGAGATAGGAAGGTTTTCGAGCAGTTTGTTGGTATAACTGCTCGATTACTACACAGGCGACACCCCCGCTGAAGTATAGCAACTTATCACCATTGTCCTAACTTTCTGCTCAGTATATTCAACGCTTGCTTCTAGAGAGGGGTCTTTCCAGAAAGCTCGCACTGTTTAACAAGGGGAAGGGAAATTTCGGATCACTGTCTACATACTGGTTGTTATGCATGCAAGACGCGGCTGGGAAAGTGCTACTGCTGGGGACCTACTTCCTCGGCAGTATGGCTTTAGTGCAGAACATTTCACCATTGAAGCGGTTTGTTGTGAGGGTAGTCCAAAAGGTGGAGGCCCACAGCCGTACCCAGCGGCGGATAGTTCTGTTGGTGATGCTGGATGTTTGAAACGCCTTCAACTCCACTATATGTGTGTATATTCTGGATACGTCGAAAAATACTTTTAAAGTTCCAGAATATCTTATACGGTTTCTGAGATACTACCTGAAACACCAAAGTCCTTCCTTATAACATGACGCAGGGCCGACTGAGGATTGAAGTTGCCAAAGGAATTGAAGAGAGACTAAATTTGTCAAATGAGTGACGCCTGACTGGCTACGTGGAGGATGCTGCAGACCTTATCGCTGAACGCACAGTCAAACAGGTTCAACTTAGACTTGGTAAGCTAATACACTCGAAAAGAGACTGGATGATTTCACGTAGGTTCAGTCTAACACTTAAAAACACAAAAGTGGTTATCCTGACAAAAGAGAGTAATTTATACTGGTGATCTCAGCTTGTTGTAGATTCATTTGATATAAATGATGAAAAAAGTAAAAAACTGGTTTTTTACTCTAATTAAAAAGTATTTTTTACTTTTTTCATCATTTATACAAAAAGAGTCCCCAGAGTAAGGATGATCAGTATTGGTGAAGTACTAGTCGAACAAAAACTAGCAGTTAGGTGACCGGGGTTGCAGGTCGACTCAAAGATGAGTTTCTCTGTGCAAATCATGGCAATGGCTGATAAGGCTGCTTCAGATATGTCAGCTTTGAGCCGACTTATAGCCAACGAAGGGGACTCAGCTCATCAAGAAGATGACTTTTGATGAGTGCTATACTGTCTCTGATACTGTACGGAGCAGAAATATGGGGCGACACAGTCAGCAAGGAACTGTACCGAAAACGCTTGGCACAGATATAGAGAAGAGAAGTGCTGTAGATTCCATCTTCGTATCCGATAGTCTCTGATTAGGCGATGCGTGATGCTCACCCACCTCCTTGCTAGAAAGCGCCGTATTATCTACTTGTATTGAAACGAAGACACAAGGAAGACAGTTGTACACGATGAGTGATAATGGAATGGATCGTAGTAGTCTTTGCGTATAGACGTCTTTTAATTCGCTCCTGTCAAAAGTTTTCAAAAATTAAATTAATTTTTTAAAAACGTTAGTCCGAAGTTAATTTTTATCGGAAAAAATCTTATATTGTCGAAGTAATCGAGTCAGGAAATTTCTATCGAATATTTTTACTTCGATTGGTAACGAAAAACAAATTCACAAAGAAAATTTCGCCGCTGGTATGAAGGAGCCCGACGGCTTTCCACCGTTGGGGCAACCTGGGGAAACGACGAATACGAAACTGGCGACAATCACCAAAAGAAAACATAACGAAGAAAACTCCGTAGATGGAGGGTGCAAGCTGCAAATAATAGCGGACAATCAACAAATGGCCAAATTGCAGAAAGAAAATGATGAACTAAGGCAAGAGATACAGTCTCTCAAGGATCTTTTCAAGAAAGGGATGAAGCCTCAAAAAACCGCAGCCACAAAATCAATGGCAACAGGTAACAAAGCCGAAGAAACGTGCAAAGCAAGTAAATCCAGAGGAAGTTCTAAGTGCTGGTGGCACCAACAAGAGCCAAAATTATTTTGCAGCGCTGGAGGGATTAACCGAAGATATGGAAATCGAAGAAAACATCGGAGGTAATTTTAATCAAGATAATGACGTTAATTTTATTCAATATTTAAAGAACAAAAATAAGGAGAAAAAACCAGCCCGCAGTTCTGCTGGTTCCTCTGAAAAAGCTTCCAACAAGACAGAAAAAGTTCCGCCAATTAACGTGTTCGGACAAACCGGGAAAGATATGGTTCGGCTATTGGCAGACGAAAATAAACTGGCCAATTTCGAAATCAAAAGAGTTAATGCCGAAAAATTAACTATAAGGACGAAATCACTGGTTGATTTCAAGTCAGCCAAAGATGCGCTGATTTCTGGGGAGGTTCCACACTTCACCTATACCCCAAACAGTGAAAAAAATCAGACCTTCTTGTTGAAGGGTTTGGACAGCGGAGAGGATACGGTCGATCTTCTTCAGGTGCTCAAGGAGGCTGCACCAGATATTGATTTTGTTTCAGTCAAAGCCTTTGCAACAAGTAGGTCGACCATAGAAAGGAAGAATTTACCACTTTACCTGGTACAAATTGCAAATAAGAGCAGTCCAAGCGCCCTTCAATAAATAATGTACTTGAATTTAAGAGTGGTGAGGTGGGAACGCCTCCAGAAAAGAGAAGTCAACCAATGTTACCGGTGTCAAAGATTTGGACATTTGGCTGCCAATTGTGCCATGCACTATCGTTGCGTTAAATGCAAAGACGTTCATGCTCCCGGTGAGTGCAAATTGGCTCAGACGGAGCCTAAAGAAAAATTATACTGCGTTAACTGCGGTGTTTTTGGTCACCCAGCATCATATCGAGGAAGCTCCCGATATCAAGATGCAAAAGTTAAATTTGCTCCAAAGCAAACACAGGTACACCGTAATATCATACCTTCCAACTTCGTCAAGCCCGGAGTATCATTTGCACTCGCCGCAAGAGGACCAGCAGAAAATGCTGGAAATAATGTAAATAATGTAAGTGGCAATAATGAGCTGCTTCTCAAAATTTACCAGCAACTTAATTCTTTATCGGAGAGAATCGACAAACAAGATTCAAAAATTAACTTTGCTTTTCAGCATTTAGGTCTTTCAAATGCCTAATAATAACTTGTCATCCAGTCATATTCCCATGGATAGGCTTCGCCTCATATCGACCAACGTCAACTCTATCGTTGCTATACATCGACGTGATTATCTCGTTGAATTTGTTGTTAAGCAAAAGCCTGACATCATACTTCTCACTGAAACCCACCTCAATTCATGGCATTCCATGGAATCCAAAGATTTTGCATTCGCAAGAAACGATAGGGTAATAGGTGATGGGGGAGGTGGCACCGGGATATTGGTTCGAAGACCCTATCGTTTCCAAAATATTGAAAAAGTCGAATTCAAAAACTTCGAATTTCTTGAAGTGTCCGTCATCAAAATTTCACTGCCAGGTGGGGATAACCCCTTCGTTATCTCTGCCTATGCAACTGGTCAAAATGTTCTCAAGTTCAAGGAGGAACTCAATTTCTTGTTTGAAATACTCGAATTGAACAGGCTGCATAACTATTATATTTTTGCCGGTGACCTGAATGCCAAGCATACATCATGGCTAAACGCCACCAATAATCCAAGAGGTGTATTCCTGAAATCATGGATAACAGAGAACCAAATTGAATACAGGTGCAACCTATATGGGTCGGAGTTCCCAACATACCCTAGGACAAATTCATATTTGGACCTCTGCATTGCTGACGCAAGACTTGAATTCAGCTTTAATAGTCCTCAACGGAAACTGCAAGTGCTTCCTTACGATAGCGACCATAACGCAATCGTAATGGAAATCAATCATCAAAGGGATGATTTCTTCCTCATTCCAGCTCAACATGAAAACCATCGGTTGAATTTCAAAAAAACAGACTGGAGAAAGTTTCAAAAGAAATTTAATCGGGAGTACCCGAAGCAATGTCCCTCTTCTGATGATGGCAACGCTTGCTCAATGGTTCCTAATAACAGAAATCTAACTGACGATGAAATAGATCTCTATTTGTCGAAGTTAGAGAAGCTGACGTTGGAAACGATTAAGAAAGTTGTTCCCAAGATTAAACATCGAAACAATATGGAAGGATATGAAACACCAACCATCGCAAGGTTGAAAAGATTGAAAAGCCTTCTTCTCGGCCGCGTCAACAATATTTATCGACGAGTTTTGGACTACAACCATCCCTCGTTGGCTTTGTTGAAATTACCCCTGAAGAATGTCCAGAACTTAATCCGTTCATACTTCAGGAGTGAGGTCAGCAATCAATGGGCGGAAAAACTGAGGGGTATTAGCCCACAGGACCCAGATGGCGTTTTCGTGAAAGTGAATAGCTTATTCCGCAGGAAGTCTCGAGTGAAGGTATCGAATCTTGAAGTCGCTAGTGATGAGATAAATCTTCTCGATAGAGCTGGTATCGAAATTGATAGTACGACTCCGGATAGAAATGGAAACAGGATTATATGTGATGGATTGCATAAACTTGCCCTGATTGGAACACATTTTGAATTGGTTCACCTGCCAAACCCAGAGAGAAGGAATGAAATATTTTCGGAGGTCGTTGAAGCAAAAGTTTCCGACTTCAAATCAAGCCTGAACGACCAATCAATTCTTCATTTCGATGAAACATTAACATCTGACCTCATACCGAGCTTGAATCTTATTGATTATTTTGTCAGCTATGAAGACTTGTGTTTCATATTTCGCAGAATAAACAACAAGAAATCATGTGGTACTGACGGTATTCCAAATATAGTTCTCCGACATTTGCCTGAGGTTGCTATTAGGAATTAATGCATATTGTTCAACAACATGTTGAACAATTCATATTTCCCAAATGAGTGGAAAAAGGCTAAGGTATTTCCGATCTTGAAGAAAGGAAAAGAATCTTCATGCCCTAAAAGCTATCGCCCAATTGGCTTGCTGCCTAACATCAGCAAGGTGTTTGAAGTGATACTCAACAGAGCATTAAACGCCCACATTGAGAAATATGAGTTGATGCCAATTTGGTTTTCGTGCCAGGCATTTGACCATACATGCAAGAACGAAAGTAACCTCAGACATCTGTTGGAAACTAAACAACAAAGAATGTGTTGGAGCATGTCTCATTGATATGGAGAAAGCCTTCGATACGGTGTGGTTAGATGGACTAGTTTTCAAACTTCTTCAGGACAGGTACCCCAGACACCTTGTCGCCATGATGTGTAATATGTTTTACGGGAAATCGTTTGTTGTAACCGATGGAAATCTGACAACAATGCGCGAATTCAAGGTCTTGAATGGTCTACAGCAGGGAACAGTTACTGCGCCCCTGCTTTTCTCAATCTTCATTCGCAAGCTATTGAACAGCTTTGATTTTAATGTCTTGCCAACGCGATCATTGGTAGCGTTTGCTGATGATCTGATCATCTATACGGCAGACCAAAAAGCTACAATAGTTCAGAGCAATCTTCAAAAAATGTTTAATGATGTGCAGCTCTACACCGACAATTGGCGAATGAAAATCAATGCGCAGAAGTGCGAAACAATTTTGTTTCGGACAACGCTGCAGGGGGCCAGTCAAGACCTGAAACGTAATTGGAAGGGTTTCCACATTATGGCTGGTGAGGGTAGTTCAGAACGGGTTCCACATAAATCCTGTGTTCGATACCTCGGTGTTCATCTCGATCAGTATCTGTACTATACTGAACATGTCAAAATCATGCTCAGTAAAGCACTAAAAGTAGTCATGGCCTTTCGGCGACTCTTTCATTCCAGATACATTGATCAAAAAGTCAAAGTTATTTGTTACAAGACCCTGGTTAGGCCAGTTTTGTCATACGGATGCCAGATCTGGTATAACCAGAGTGCTAGTACAATGGAAAGATTAAGAGTTTGTAATAAACATAAGCAGTCGAGCAGCCCCGTGGTGATCGGGAGTGGCTGCTCCTGAAGAGATAAGGTGGTCACCCCGTCGAAACAGCTTAGTTTGTTGTTTTACTAGTGTAAAGTTAACTGCATCCGTCAAGTTTCCATCCTTTAGGCAGAGATGAGTGGTTCACTTCAGCCACATTAACATCTTTAGGTTTGAGATTCCCCTTGTAATGCAACGACCTTCTTCTGTGAAAGTAACGGTTGCTTTTTGTGTAATGTTTGCGTTTGTCTCAAGCCTCCGTGTCCGCTAACTTTAACGAGGCAAAAAATATTGAATTACTATAGAGTAGCTTGATTGACACCTAATAGAACTTTTCTAAAGACAACAAAAATTGATCGGTGCGTCTTGTAGAGTAGAGTACGCGTGATAAGTATTTTGTAGTGTAGCTTCGTGGCTCGACAAGAACCCGCCTCATATGATCCCGCAAATGCTAGTTGTCAAGCACGCGTACGCGGTCGTTAAGCGAAGCTAGTTAGCTGAGCTCGGTGTTGTTTATAGTTCGCTGACACTTATGCCAGACCATCGGCACCCGTGTCCTACACGGGCATAGACTTAAAATCATTACAAATGGCGCCCAACGTGGGGCCCGAAGGGGAAACAACGTCACTCTCCTTCGAGTTCTCACATTTTTAGGGTTTTGTACTAAAATACAAAACCCTATTGCAATCACGACCTGTGTCCGTCTGTCCGTCCGTCCGTCCGTCCGTCCGTCTGTATGTCACAGCACTTTTTCTCCGAAACTATAGAGGCTACAGCCATGAAACTTTGTAGAAAGGTCAGAAGTGGTGACCTCTTGAAAGTTCAAGGGTGGAAAAATTTTTCAAAGGCGTTTAAGGGGGGTCTCCCCATATAGGGGGTGACCCCTCAAAAAAAAATTTCACCATTGGTAGTCGAGTAGGGTGTCATTGGAAAGGTCTCAATGAGATCTTTCCAAAACAAGTCTTAAAAATGTCTTATAAGTACCGAGGGGGGCAGGGGAAGGGGAAATGTACGAACTTTTCGCGTACCCCCCCTCGCGATTGGACACCTTCCATCCGAAAAATCTGAAAAAAATCATGAATGTAGGCCTTCATGAGTACAACAACAACAAATACATGAGAAGTCAAAATTCACTCAACTTTGTTAGTAATAGTATGATTTATCGATTTTGTGTTTTCTTGAATAAAATCTAAACGGTACCCTTAAACTCAATAAAATTTTGCAAAGAGATGACTATTTATCATATTGATCTTTTTGGAAAGTTTCATAAAGGTCGAATAGTATTTACCGAAGTTATAGCGATTTGAATTTTCGTGTATTACTATGGAGCAATGTGCCCTGTATTACTATGGAAACATATTGCTATGGAGCCATATGCGCTTTTTACCGACTTAGACACTACAGCTTTGCTAGAATTTGCATGAAAATTTCAGGAGTGATAGGTATCATGAAGATGAGTACATACAATTGAAACAAGTCGAAGAGGCAGGAGAGAGCTCCTAGCAAAAGGGCTTTGTAACCATTCTAGGATTCGAAAAAATAGGCCATGAATCGATGATTACAGTACAGAGGAGTGGCCCCTGAAAAAAAATTTCATGAAAGGTAGCCGATATGAGTATCAACTGAAAGTTCTCTATGAGAGCTTTTCAAAACAGTTCTTAAACTGACAGTTTTTGCTTCAGTGGGGGCACAGGAGGGGAAATACATGAAAAATGTGTTTCCTCCCTCGCGAATGGACACCAGTGATCTAAAAAATCTGAAAAAAATATCAAAGGAGATATTTATGGATATAACTATAACAAATACCGCAGAAGTCAAAATTCGTTCAACTTTGTTAATAATAGTATGATCCTCGAATTTCACATTTTCTCCAATTAAATCGTCTTTGACATGTTTCTAGATTTTATTCGTTGCTGGTTACTACATTTTGTAAGTTGAGTACAAAACCCTTCTGACATGAGCATAGGTCTGTCTACCCAACTTGTTAATTTTGCTGTCGGCAGATGAACCGATTCAATTTTTATTTTTGCCCTCACCATTTGATATTAACGTAGCATACTTTGGAGGGTTCCGTAACGTAAAGATAGAGTCACCGATAAACTTTCTTTTGGTGTTGTTTGTCTTGTCTTCGGTACAATAAGGTCTATAGCATCTTCTGGAGTTCTTCGTTCGTGGTGGCTCTGTCGCCTGAACATGCCGATGATGTTATAGAGTAGTGCGTCCCTTAATGTTACCAAAAGAAAGGTTTGCACATTTTTATACAGTTTGAAGTCGGACAATTCTAATTTTGAACAAACTGATGGTGCCAGGGGTTTTCAAATACATTGCTTGGAATTGCGTCAGTTTTTGCTGGGAGCTATTCTGATGACCAGCAGTGATAAAATCCGCATCATCAATTAGTCCTGACCGATACCCTATTTGTTTTTATGATTGGTTAGCGATTTTTATTAGCATACTTTCGTAGAAGACAGGGACTTGGATTCAAGGAGAGGGGCCTAAAATTATAACAACCATCTCTCCACTTCGGAAATAATTGTTTATACACTAGTCTAGAGCGAAATCCTTCAGTCTCTCCATGCCTGCGTCGGCATCCAAGAGACTGCCCTGTAATAAACATAAGCAGTCGAGCAGCCTCGTGGTGATCGGGAGTGGCTGCTCCTGAAGAGATAAGGTGGTCACCCCGTCGAAACAGCTTAGTTTGTTGTTTTACTAGTGTACAGTTAACTGCATCCGTCAAGTTTCCATCCTTTAGGCAGAGTTGAGTGGTTCACTTCAGCCACATTAACATCTTTATGTTTGACATTCCCCTTGTAATGCAACGACCTTCTTCTGTGAAAGTAACGGTTGCTTTTTGTGTAATGTTTGCATTTGTCTCAAGCCTCCGTGTCCGCTAACTTTAACGAGGCAAAAAAATATTGAATTACTATAGAGTAGCTTGATTGACACCTAATAGAACTTTTCTAAAGACAATAAAAATTGATCGGTGCGTCTTGTAGAGTAGAGTACGCGTGATAAGTATTTTGTAGTGTAGCTTCGTGGCTCGACAAGAACCCGCCTCATATGATCCCGCAAATGCTAGTCGTCAAGCACGCGTACGCGGTCGTTAAGCGAAGCTACTTAGCTGAGCTCGGTGTTGTTTATAGTTCGCTGACACTTATGCCAGACCATCGGCACCCGTGTCCTGCACGGGCATAGACTTAAAATCATCACAAGTTTTCGAAAGGAAATGTCTTCGTGCATGTACTGGTTTGTACAGAAAGCCTGAGACGGATTGGAAGCACTATATATCGAATAGAAAAATTTATCAAACTGCTGAAGTGACGAGGGTCGATATCTTCATATTGAAACTCCTTCGGAATCATATCGCAAGATCTGTAACTGTGAGTGAAAACCCTTGGATTTCACAGCCGTTCCACCCTACAGACGGGTATATTGTGACTTGTCTCACTACTGGCTTCAGTCCTCCAGAAGCATTCGTGTATTTGGACATGAATCGATATGTTTTTGATTCTGACGGCCGTCCCAATCATGTATCACATATATAGACGGGCCACCGATAAGAAGATAAAATATCCTCCGAATATAAGTTCACGAAACCAACAATTCCAATGGAGATACTCATTTGCTAGATTCGTTGAGGCTGGTCGAGCTGAGATGGAACAATCTAGGTATTGGTGGCTGAATGACAATGTCTAAATTATTCGTGTTTATTTTCTGTTTTTGTGCTTTTTCTCGTTACTTAGTTTTTTTAAGATTCATCTCATTATTGCTACATCTAGTATTGTTGTTTATTTGTATTATAAATTAGGTATAGGTTTCAATATAAGGTAACGTTTTTTTTTTTTTTGATTGAATTTTTAGAATTAGGGTGCAACATATTAGGTATAGGATATAAGTTCATTGTTGTGTTAGTAGTATAAGTAATTTTTGAATAATGCTGGTTGGTTTTTTCTCCTTTTTCCAATTGAATCAAAAAATATCTAATAATCTTAATTAATTTAAATTTGCAAGTGTATTTTTTTCATTAAATGTGTTTAACTGATAACGTATAAATTTAGAGAGCCATTCGGGCCATTAAGTTTTTTATAGTTTTATTGTTTGGAATTTGCTTTATGTTCTTTTAAAAATTTATAACGATTAGTATTAAATAAAGCGCTTTTGACTTGACTTGACTTGATGAGTGATAATGATTATTCAATGATTGGCAGCAGTCCTGGTTAACACCATGAAGGGAAGATGGAGTCCGCGCCTCATTCCAGACCTGAGACCATGGCTCATTCGAAGCCATTATGAGGATAACTTCTGCCTGACCTAGCATTTAAATGCAAACGATAGGATATGCTGGGCTGGGGCCTCTACAAGGAAAGAAGAGAGCTCTCCACAGAAAGTTTAACCGGGAAGATGCTTGAAGGGGTTTGAAAAATAGAACCATGTGAGACATTGCGTGCTGGCAGTCTAAAAGATGAAAAGGGCGCACTTGAGCAGCCGGGTACGTTGGCATTGGGGATACTTTTTGGCAACCTCTCTCCCTCGTCCCGCCAGAGGATGGATCCTGCAACTTGAAAGCACCTCACGGCGTAGCAAAACGAGGCTTACCCAGAAGTAATGCCTCAAACAGTTCGAATCTAGCTTCTCAGGTTGACAAGAGAGGTGTTAAGTGGGTAGTCGAGACCTCTTGCGCACCTGGGAGCTTCACACTCAGGCCGTAAATAGTCTTTAAATATCAACCACAAAAAAATAAAGCCCGGCTTAGCCTATTATGTCATATATGATGAAACTTCTAAGTTGATTGCAAGCATACCAAATCGGTTGAGAGCTGTTGTAAACTCAAAATAGGATCAAACCCAATACTGAGATTTTTTTTTAAATTGATGATGTGCCATGCATGTGAAGTTTTTCAATGTGATTTTCGTTAGATTTTCATTTTGACAAGGATAGTTCTTGCTGACTATAGTTTTTCGGAATTAGTTTTGAACTTATTTGCTTTGTAAAAAAGTAAAAAATAATATGTTTTCTATCTAAAATGTTTTACGAGATACATGCAAAAAAATTTAAATTATTACTCACAATATGGTACCCCTTCTCAGTTTCTTTGGTGGATAACCCATAGGGTCATCTTAAAGGCCCCCTTAAAAACACTATTGCTTTTTCACGCAAATGTTGATGAAGGTTGCTTTTATAACTCCCAAACAAATCTGCTGTAGCGCACAGATGAACGGTAAAACCAATACGGGTCGTGATTTGGACTTTGTATTTGAATGTATACCTCTACAAAAATAATTACGAATCAAATTATAAAAACTCTACATTAATTGATAAATCATCTCGAAAAAGCAAGAAGTAAAACGGAAGAGGAACCATTCACAATGCTATTTTTTTGAAACACGCCGACATCTCATTTTCGTTCTGAATCTCGGACAGCCCCAGATGTTAAGATATCTATTTCATGCTGCCTTCTCTTTATGTCTCTGTTATTTTATGTGAACTACTTTCATGTCTTGAAGAATATTGAAACTAAATAAATAATAAAAAATAGATTCTTTTTTAATCAAAGAGAAATGTTGAAGCAGAATCCATTGTGCTCTGGTCGCCAAAATCAACCTCCTTCTGCGCCATTAGGACTCCATGCAATCCGTCACATTTGGTATTTGCATGCTTTGATTTCATTTTACTTAGACCCGCAGTAGTCATTCATGTTCAAAGTTTATTTCAAAAACGATTACCTTAACTACATTTTCGGTGGGAAAAGGGCAAGATATTTTCATGATTGCGAAAATATGTACTTACCATTTTCGGATCATTTCGGCGAATGGTCCTTGCATAATGTTTTCAAAACTTTACATGGTCCTGTTCGCAGTAATGGAAAATTAATTGCAGTGCTTAACATTTTTTTATTCGGAGCAAGTTAATTCGAGGCATTGGAAGGCAATGAATGTTCAAGTTCAGTTTATTTCGCCATTAGGCAGTTTATTAGCGTTGCTTTGCCGAAAATAATTATCGATACGCCATGTTCACTCAATATTTGCTTGAATGAAGGGATGTTGACGAAATATTACAGCATATAATATTGTAGGCTCAATGAACTTCGAGTATTGATAAGACATAATGGGTATTGCAACATCTGTGAAACCATTATACGCTATATCATTACAGGCTAAACTTTAGATTAAAGATATTTTTTAGATTAGTTTTAGTGAGCACTTGTTTCATATGAATATTCTGCAATGAAAAGAATTATAATAAGTTTCGAATAACAAATATTGTTCTTATCGGCCAGCATTTAGTTTATTTACAAATTTAAGAGGTATCATTAGAGTCATATCTCAGAAAGGTTTCGTTCCCAATTTACGATATGCAGACACCAATAATAAATAAACTCAAGAAGAACTGTAACTCAAACCCTCTCACCTTAAATGAAAACCAATGTTACTATTTTGTTGCAATATTACTAACAACCATTGATTTTTTGTTATTCATTTTGTCTGAGAATTTGGAGAAGATGGTAGTGAAGTATAAGTTTCAAAAGTCCGTAAAGGACTGCAGCGATGCTCTGCTGCCTCGGCAGAAGAAGATGGAGATATCTGCCGAGAATGCCCTCGTCTGGGGACGCGTGAATGCGCTGGCAGGCTAGCATTGCGGTGTCGTGGGGTGGGTTCATTTCCCCAGCACAAGGACCCACTTCAAAAAATTTCGCACTCACGAAATTCTTGTGGTCAAACTAAAACGAGGCGACCGAAGTCGCAAAAAGTGTAGGTAACTACACCGAGAGAAAAAGGACTTGTTCCGAGAACAAGTGGACTATGTAAAAAGGGGCGGACTTAGGGTAACTTCGTCGTTACCCGACGAAGCTCATGGCCCATAAATGAGCGAAGGGCAACCGGGTGGTGATGGAGCCCCTTCGCTCCCACCCAACCGGATTTAAATCCATATTTGTTGCAGTGGCCAGGTATTCCTCTTCTGAGTGGAAAACTCATACAACTTGACTTGTATAAGCTTTCCCATCAGAAGAGGAGTACCCTGGTGACCAATTTATGCCATAGAATTATGCAATTCGATTGCATAACTCTATGCCATAAAGAGGCACTCTGCTTGGGCCACTCAACCCGCGACGTCACCTGAAACAAAAGAAGGATTAAAGAGTACCCGGCGGCTGGCTCATGTTTTGAGGTGGAAGCCTGCCACCGTACCGGATCCTATACCCGGTTAGAATTGGAAGAAAGGAAAGACCAAAGAGTGGGTTTAATTATTCCATTCTATATTGAGCTTATGCATGAATAAAATTATTACAATTGCACAACATTACTCCTATGATCCAAATCCAATCAAACTATTTTCTCAAAAAAATGCAAGAATTTACTCCAATAATATTACTATTACTCTATTCAGCGACCAGTAACCACTTCTTGGAAAGAGAACACAATAATGTAATTCACTTTTGTTGCTTAAATTTCGATATATACAAATGGTTATTAAAACAAATATTTAATAAACAATTTTTAACAAAAATAAGGAACGAAAAGGGTGCTTACCCCAAACCTCCTCCTACGAGCGCTCGTGTTTGGGGCGGGGAAGCCTGAAACTGGATCATTAGTTTATTCCTTTTTAAAAATTTAGATTTAATCTATGTAAATTAAACTCCGCGATTTTTCCGATCTCTTACTGTGGTCAACAAATCTTCTCCGACACGTTTTACGTATGATTAAGACAACAAATTAGTTAAAGTGTTCTACGTGACCTAAAATTTAGGTTGATTGAAAAGTAACTGGTTGCTGTTCCGAACTCCGCTTTGCACCGATTTGGTTTCCGATACTTGAGTTGCTTCCGATATTTGCATGAATTTGCCTCAATGCCTTTTCCGATTGTCGAGGACCAGAGGATGATACGAAAGATACATAGGCGAATAGATTCGCGCTTCCAAACTCGATATCTCGCACTTTGCTGCCCACACGGAAAAGTGATTTTCATCGATGGGAAATTGAATGGGAACTAGAGAAAATCTATCGAGAAATGACCGGAGCAACTAGATTTATGCACCAAATTCACTGTTATTCCCGTTACAATTGCGAATTCTGCGGCACTGAACGTTGGGATTATGTTTTACTGCTGCAGATCTTACAGATACTTTCCGCTAAAACTTCTGAAGATTCAACGAGAGAATATGTGAATGGCGTTCACTGCTAGGTCGCGACTTATTAGTTTTCACACGAATTTTGACTATCTCGAATTATTCGCCAAATTACTTGGCATAGGAAATAATTACAAATCCTAAAATATATTCAATGGTGGGTTACGGGTTGATGCTTTTTTAATGGCGACGACACACACGCACACACGGGACGCCAATCAGACTTTTTGATCCCATATACACATACTCAAAAAAGTCTGCGTACACTTGCTGGTCGTAGCAAATATATCAATATAAAAACCTTCGCCATTTGTTTATAACTTAAAATCTTTTCTTTATTATATTCATTAAACTATATGGTACATAAATATGTAACTGATCACTCGTTCGCTATTTAGAATAACCAAAATAAAAAAGTTTCTTCCAAAAAGTCATGAAAATCCATCCAAAAAAGTCTGCGTACACCTGAAAAAATTTATTCATTTTATTTGAAAACCACTATATTAGCTTTCAGATTTTGAACCTTAATATCTAGTAGCTTAGCCTTTCCTATAAATGACTTCCTTTAGCCTATTTTGCATGGATTGAACAAGTTTTGATGTTTTTCGGCCGTTATTTTGTTCCACTCGTTCAAAATAACTTTTTTTAATGACGCTTTGCTAGTTATGTCATGCTCTCGAATTTTTCTTTCAAGTAAATCCCACAAATGCTCAATTGTGTTTAAATCTGGTGATTGAGGAGGTGTACCTAAGAGTTTTGGGACGTTGTAGGCCAACCAAAGCCTATTTATTTCAGCTGTATGTTTGGGGTCATTATCGTGCTGAAAGAAAAATGCGTTCCCCAGCCGCAATTTCTCGGCACTTTGCTTAATATTATTTTTTTAAACATTAAGGTACCCGTATTCATCCATTGTAGATTCTATGAAAACGAGTTGCCCCACTCCACTGGCTGCCATACACCCCCAAACCATCACACCGCCGCCACCATGCTTTACAGTGGGAATCAAATTTTCTTTATTGAATTCTGTCGAGCGTTTTCTCCATACTAATTTGCGTCCCTTTATCCCAAATATACAAAACTTACTTTCGTCCGAAAAAAGAACGCTTTCCCAAAATTCTTTTCGCATATTTACACAATTTTTGGCGAATTCCACTCTCTTTCGGCGATTCCGTTCCGATATGAACGGCTTTTTACGTGCGACTCGACCATGGTAACCGCCTTTTCTGAGAATTATGCGCACTGTTTCATCGCTTATTGTTTTATTGTATTTCTTTCTTATATTCTGTGCAGTTTGGAATGCGGTTAATCGGGGATTTTGTTTCACAGCATTAATAATACTCCTACGTTCACGTGCTGTAAGTTTGGGAGGACGTCCTGACCGATGCCGTGAAATAATCAAACCGCTTTCTTTGTAATTAGCAACAACCCTTTGGACCGAGGATTGGGTTCTCCCAACTAATTTTGCCATTTCACGAAAACTTTTCCCGTTTTCACGCAATTTTACTATGACTTTACGCTCACTAACACTGATTTCCTTATTTTTTACTTCCATATTAAAGAATAGTCTTTTATTCACGCAAAACACACAGACAATTTTCCAATGAAGTACTGTCACGCAGAACAATGAAAAAATGAAGGCATCAACATTGCACATTTCGGGGAATCCCCAAATTTTGTGATGTGTACGCAGACTTTTTTGGGGCTGCTCACAGACTTCCAAGTATTGAAATTACTATATGTTCGATAATTTTGGGAATTTTTTAAACAAACCTGCTTCAATACTTTTCTTGCAGTTTTGGCTCTTTTATCGAGATGATTAAATCAAGATCACATTATTGATTCATACGATTCCAACATAATTCAGTTTGTACTAATGAGATGTACGCAGACTTTTTTGAGTATGTGTATTCCGACGGCTTTCCGACCACACAACGGGTTTTATTCAAAGAGATATTATTGCCCACAAAGGTTTGAAACGTTCGCACAAAATAATCCATGGGAAATCCGCGCCTATAATATTTTACAAGATTTGTTTAAGACGGGCCAAATGATAATTCTCCGCGGATACGACCACCTCACTCAAAGCTTGCTGCCGGACTCCCCCAAAATCTCTTGGCGACAGCACCAGCAACACAAGCAAATGCCACTCCCGCTATCGCTGGCATTCTCATCTTCACCATCCTTTCTCGCTTGTTTTCATCTCGCTTGCGACTCGTTACAACGAAATGAAGAGGATGTTCAAGAATGCTAAAATTGATTACTATGCGTGGGTGCGGGAAGTGAAAGTTGTATACATCGGTTGCCCTGTAGTATCTGATGCAGTTTTTGCGAGAATTTTTGGATGGACTATTACACAGTCTCGTACAAGTGTTGCATGAGTCGAAGGTGTTGTATGAGTCGGATGCGTTGCATGAGTCGGATGCGTAGGCTGCGCAGTATGTGTAGTATGGGCAGAGCATATATACTAACTAGCACCTGCAATCGAGGAGCTGTCAAAATGAAAAGAGAGGCAAATAAACGTGTAAAAGATGGATTAAAGTTTACCTTGTGTTGGTAAAATTGCATGCAAATTCAAGTTTTTGTTTACCATACATACGCACTTTTAGTCTAATTCTCTCTACTCCATAAGTACCGTAAGAAAGAAAATTTGTTCTAATTGCAGCTGCTATTTAGTAGATATGCTCTGGTATGGGTTAAGTGTGTTGGATGCGTTTCGAAGCTTTACCATTTGAATGGGATTTTGTGTTGCTTGATTGCTGTATTTATGTGAGGGTAAATGTTCGTACGTATTGAATGAATGCTGAATGCAGTTTGTTTTGCTATGAGACAAAATGTTATTTTTAATGCATTTATTATTTCTCTTTCCTCTTTTTCTCCATTAATTGTAGTAATAATTTGTTTCTCTCTTTTTTTATTGTTTTTATTCAAATAATGATAATTATCTTTGAAGAAACACATATCATTTTTGGAATATGAAATCATGTTTTTTTTTTGGTGTTCTCCCTTTTGACTAGGTTTTTGATTTCGTACCATATTGAGGATATGCTGGGATTTAGGATTGGAATAAAACATGTTAAATATAAATGTGCCATTTTGGTTTTTGTAGCCTGCAACGCCGGGAATTTTCAGCAACGTGTCGCATACGTCTTCGATGTAAGGAAATTTTTCACCGGTATGTTCGTAATAATCATTACGGATATCCTCAATTGTCGCTCCATCCTTAGCTCGCGAAGTGATAATACTGCGAATAATTGCATCAAACGGAATTTGATCGTCTGATAAATTATTTGCAGAGTTTTCTGACGTAAGGCTACAATCGCCACAATAGTCATTTTTTCTAATTCTAAACAATTAAAACACTGGAACACGAAACAGTGAACTACACAGAATGAAAGACGATTTCGTTATGTTAGGGAGAGGTACAAATTATTCTATTTTTATTCAAAACTCTCGCAATTCATTGTACTATACTGTTCATAGGATTGTATAGTGATGAGCATATTGTTTAGAGGATTGAGTTTCATGAACCTGTTTCTTGAACTCCCCTCTAAATTGTATAACAGCCGATTATTTCGCCAGTCCCATATTTTCACGTCTTTAATAAATAGAATAAGCAACAAAATCATGTATCGGATGGAAGCATATCGAAGGAATGATGTTGCCATATTCGGTTTGATTTCCATGGAACTCTTGCACGCTGGCTTTTTGAACCTTACATGCTTAATTACTACAAGATCTAATCGAAAGCGTAGTGTTTGGTTTGGTGGAGAGCCCAAATCGTAGAAAAACAACATATTCTTTTTGTTGCAATAAGAAAACTTCCAAATGGTGTAGTAATCGAGCAGTCACATAATCAAACTGCTCGAAAACCTTCCTATCTCCTACTTGGAGTTTTGTGGCAGATTGAAAAGGAAAAAAAATGTAATTGAGTTTATTTGCAATAACTTTCGCAACAAATTAAAACTTTCGTTTCCCTACTATAGTTAAAATTTCTTCATTTTTCTTAAATTTTTTCACCTCATTTAAATGTCTTTCCCGCATAGCAAATTTCCTTAATCCTTTTTAATTTTTCTACGTTAATTAAATTTTAATTTGAAAATTTCCAATCTGCGTATAAAATTCAGGGTTTGAGGAACGCTGATGTATTACTCCTCAAAGGTGTAGTACATCACGGAAAAGAAGAAACAAAGCGGTGGAAATCAGCTGAGGCGATGCACCGTTGGCAAGGGATTAGAAAGAAAAGAGAAGTTTTTGGACGGATCCAAACGTGGAGACGCAGTCGGCTTGAAACCGGGACAGCGAGAACGCCACGATTGAGGAGTACGCGCAACCATCAAGAGGAACGTTTGTAATAAACATAAGCAGTCGAGCAGCCCCGTGGTGATCAGGAGTGGCTGCTCCTGAAGAATTGTAATGATTTTAAGATGTCCGTGTAGGACACGGGTGCCGATGGTCTGGCACAAGTGTCAGCGAGCTAAAACAACACCAAGCTCAGCTAACTAGCTTCGATTTACGACCGCGTACGCGTGCTTGACGACTAGCATTTGCAGGATCATATGAGGCGGGTTCTTGTCGAGCCACGAAGCTACACTACAAAATATTTAGCACGCGTACTCTACTCTACAAGACGCACCGATCAATTTTTATTGTCTTTAGAAAAGTTCTATTAGGTGTCAATTAATCTACTCTACAGTAATTCAATATTGTTTTGCCTCGTTAAGAGACAAACGTGAACATTACACAAAAAGCAACCGTTACTTTCACCGAAGAAGGTCGTTGCATTACAAGGGGAATGTCAAACCTAAAGATGTTAAAGTGGCTGAAGTGAACCACTCATCTCTGCCTAAAGGATGGAAACTTGACGGATGCAGTTTACTTTACACTAGTAAAACAACAAACTAAGCAGTTTCGACGGAGTGACCACCTTATCTCTTCAGGAGCAGCCACTCCTGATCACCACGGGGCTGCTCGACTGCTTATGTTTATTACAGGTTGGCCGCTATGAGCGTACGGTTCAGTCGTTCGGATGCGTTGGCTTGTGGTGAATAGACGGCGGTTCGTTGGTGGATGATGCCGTATTTGGACATTAGGTCTCGGAACTTGCTGGAGGTGAACTGGACCCCGTTGTCGGAGACAAGTTTCTCCGGAACTCCAAACATGTGAAAGACTCGGTTCTCCAAGAAGCTGATTATAGGTCCAGTGTGCATGTTACGTAGTGGTTCTATGATAGGGAATTTAGAGAGCTGGTCCAGGACCACGACAGCTCCCGTGTGACCAGAAGCAGATCGAGGGTAGGGACCGATAAGATCAATGTACAAGCGCTGGAACACGCGTTCGGGGACCTCAACCTTACCCATGGGAGGCCGAAGAATGGTGTTGGGCGCTTTAGTGCACTTGCATAGCTCACAAGAGGCTACGTACGCTTTTATCTGTTGTGCCATCTTAGGCCAAAAGAAGCAGGTTTTCAACCGCCTAAGTGTACGACCGTAACCGCCGTGCGCACTTGATGGGTGGTCATGGGCCCGTCTGATAAGATCAGTGGTTAATTCTTCGGGCACCCACAACTTCCACTGTTCTTCTTCTTGTATGGGGTCTCCGGATGCGTGTCCCATCCGCCTATAAATAAATCCATCTGTCAACCGCAGTTCAGGGAGCTGGGATAGTTGATTCTGGATAGTGTGAATCAGTTGGGTGTAGCTGGCTGACTTGAAGGCAGGATGGTCCAGATCGATCAATTGGGGGCTGTCGTCCTCCTGGACCAACTCGGCTCCTTCAGGAGCGAACATTCTGGATAAGGTGTCGGGGACTACATGCTGGCTTCCTTTTCGGTGGCGAATTGTGAAGTCAAATGCCTGTAGTTTCAGTGCCCACCTGGCCAATCTGCCGTTGAGATCAGTGTGGCTCATTAGCCATTTCAGAGAAGCGTGGTCCGTAACGATTTCAAAGGTGTGTCCCTCCACATAGGCTCGGAAGCGTTTCACTGCCAACACTGCAGCTAGAAACTCCTGCTCGGAAACCGTGTAAATTCGTCTGGGAAGAGCCCAGCTTGCGAGCCTTTGAAGCGCTAAAGAAGCGATTCATATTTCCCAAATGAGTGGAAAAAGGCTAAGGTATTTCCGATCTTGAAGAAAGGAAAAGAATCTTCGTGCCCCAAAAGCTATCGCCCAATCAGTTTGCTGCCTAACATCAGCAAGGTGTTTGAAGTGATACTCAACAGAGCATTAAACGCCCACATTGAGGAAAATGAGTTGATGCCGAATTGCCAATTTGGTTTTCGTGCCAGGCATTCGACCACACATGCAATAACGAAAGTTACCTCAGACATCTGTTGGAAACTAAATGATAGACAATGTGTTGGAGCATGTCTCATTGATATGGAGAAAGCCTTTGATACGGTATGGTTAGATGGACTAATTTTTAAACTCCTTCAGGACAAGTTCCCCAGACACCTTGTCGCCATGATGTGTAATATGTTATACGGGAAATCGCTTGTTGTAACCGATGGAAATCTGACAACAATGCGCGAGTTCAAGGTCTTGAATGGTCTACAGCAGGGAACAGTTACTGCGCCTCTGCTCTTCTCAATATTCATTCGCAAGCTATTGAACGGCTTTGATTTTAACGTCTTGCCAACGCGATCATTGGTAGCGTTTGCTGATGATCTGATCATCTATACGGCAGACCGAAAAGTTACAATAGTTCAGAGCAATCTCCAAAAAATGTTCAATGATGTACAGCTGTACACTGACAATTGGCGAATGAAAATCAATGCGCAAAAGTGTGAAACAATCTTGTTTCGGACAACGCTGCAGGGGGTCAGTCAAGACCTGAAACGTAATTGGAAAGATTTCCACATCATGGCTGGTGAGGGTAGTTCAGAACGGGTTCCACATAAATCCTGTGTTCGATACCTCGGTGTTTATCTCGATCAGTATCTGTACTATACTGAACATGTGAAAATCATGCTCAATAAGGCACTTAAAGTAGTCATGGCTCTTCGAAAGCTTTTTCATTCCAGATACATTGATCAAAAGGTCAAAATTATCTGTTACAAGACACTGGTTAGACCAGTTTTGACATATGGATGTCAGATCTGGTACAACCAGAGCGCTAGTACTATGGAAAAATTAAGAGTTTTCGAAAGGAAATGTCTTCGTGCATGTACTGGTTTGTACAGAAAGCCTGAGACGGATTGGAAACATTATATATCGAATAGAAGAATTTATCAAACTGCTGAAGTGACGAGGGTCGATATCTTCATATTGAAACTTCTTCGGAATCATATCGCAAGATCTGTGACTGTGAGTGAAAACCCTT
The DNA here is from genome assembly GCA_963969285.1 of Odontomyia ornata. Lineage (NCBI taxonomy): Eukaryota > Metazoa > Arthropoda > Insecta > Diptera > Stratiomyidae > Odontomyia > Odontomyia ornata. Next base: position 149,261,978 of record OZ017739.1, read on the forward strand.
GGATTTCACAGCCGTTCCACCCTACAGACGAGTATATTGCGACTTGCCTCGCTACTGGCTTCATTCCTCCAGAAGCATTCGTGTATTTGGACATGAATCGATATGTTTCTGATTCTGACGGCGTCCTAGTCATATATCACATATATCGACGGGCCACCGATAAGAAGATAAAATATCCTCCTAATTTGAGTTCACGAGAACAACGATTTCAATGAAGATACTCATTTGCTAGATTCGTTGAAGCTGATCGACTTGAGACGGGGCAATCTAGGTATTGGTGGCTGAATGACAATGTCTAAATTATTCGTGTTTATTTTCAGTTTTGGTGTTTTTCGTTATTTAGTTTTTGAGTTTCAGCTCATTATTGCTACATTTAGTGTTGTTGTTTATTTTTGTTAAAAATTAGGTATAGGTTAGGTATATGTAATGTTTACTATATTCCGTTAGAGATAAGATTAAACACTTAGGTTAGGAACACTGTTATTGATTTTTTTAGTATAAGATAAAGTTTTTGATTGTATTTTATTAGAAATAAGTTACAACATATTAGGTGTAGGATCAAAGTTTCACTGTTGTGTTTTGATTATAAATAATTTTAGGATAGTGTTGGTTGGTTTTTTCTCCTTTTTCCAATTAAATTTTAAAAATATGTAATAATCGTAATTAATTGAATTTGCTATGGTTTTTTTTTTTTGACGATATGAGTTAACGATAACGTACAAATTTAGAGAGCCATTTGGGCCATTAAGTTTTTTGATTGTTATTGTTTGGAATTTGCTTTATATTCTTTTAAAATTTATAACGATTAGTATTAAATAAAGCGCTTTTGACTTTGACTTTGACTGTAACTCAGATCATTACTTGATCAATTTATCTATCGATGTCGTATGTCCAAGGCATATTCGGCGAAGACCAGCCCACTATAAAAATTTGTCATCGAAACGCTCCAAACGGCGTCTGTGGCCAAAAATTTCACGGAGACCCTCGCCAACCAGCTGGCTCCCATCGTATCAGACGCATCGTTAAAGACGAGCAACGAGCTCTGGATGAAGGCTATCAGGCTATCAGGACCGTGGCAGAACAGACGATCGGACATCAAGCCCGGCGCAAGAGGAATGATTGGTTCGATGATGAGTGCCAGAATGCGTTGGATAAAAAGAATCAGGCGTACAAAGAATGCGTAGTTAGGAAAACCAGGACGAAGTGAGAACACTATGAAAATTTCAGAAGAGTAGCGAATAAGATAATTAGGAAAACAAGAGAAGCATACAAAGGAGTAAAAAGCCTGAAACATGGTTATCAGCCCAAAACCACGCTCAGTCGTGATGACATCGGAAATATCATCGCTGATGAAACAAAGTTTAAGGAAAGATGGGCATCATATTTCAAGCACCTCCTTAATCCTCCGCACAGCTCCAGAACATCGGAGCCTATAGATGTCTGCGGAGAGCGTCCATTGGCCCCACCAACTCTGGATGAAGTTTGTTCCGCCATCAAAACCCAAAAGAATAATAAAGCGCCGGGCATCGATGAGATTCCAGTGGAGCTCATCAAATATGGTGGCAGCAGTGTTCATAAAGCTATTCACAAAGTCATCCAGAACATTTGGCAACAAGAACATATGCCGAAAGAGTGGAGCCAATCGATGATATTCCCTATCCACAAAAAAGGTGACAGGCAACAGTGCGAAAATTATAGAGGCATATCACGTCTTTGTACGGTGTACAAAATATTTTCAAAGATTTTTGAGAATAAAATCGGATCATACGCCAACTGTATTATTGGGGAGTATCAAGGCGGTTTTAGAGCAGGTAGATCAACGATAGACCAATTGTTCTCAGTCAAGCAGGTACTTGAAAAATGCTAGGAGTTCAACATAGATGCACACCAAATTTTCGTTGACTTTAAGCAGTCAAACGACAGTATTGATCGCAACGTACTGTACCAAATAATGCTTTGCTTTGGCATCCCGGCCAAATTAGTCCGTCTTACCGTTGCCTTTTAACTCAGGCCCGAAAGCGGAAAGACTACATCACGTCATGAACTAACCACTTCGGTTAGCCTCACCAACGCCATCTAGTGCTATTCAAATCAAACAAATTTTCTTAAAGATTTTTGACAGTACATATGACTGCAGTTTGATATTTTACCAGTACTGTGTCAACTATTTATTTTAGATATAAGGTGTCGAAAACATTAGCGCGCAAATATATGTACTTCCTCCTCGTCTGTATCATTTTGGCTAAATCTCATCTGAGAAATGTCATATTTGACAATCTCAAAAGCCTACTTAGATACTGCTTTAAGTTTTCTGGCAATTTGTTTTCGGAAATTTAGGGCTACTGAGTAGCTGTTTCCGGTACGCGAAGTGACGTCAGGTACGTTAATTGAATTCCTTCTGGGCTTGAGTAAGAAGGCAATGGTCTTACAAAAATTACAATGACGTTGACGACCTCCCAAGTCCGCATCAATAAACGATGCCTTTAACACAAATATTGGACTAAAGTAGAGAGATGGGCTGGCCCCATTGCTATTCAATTTAGCTCTGGAGTACGTCATAAGAAAGCTACCTTTCGATACGCGAGGTACATTACTGTTCGAGCAAAGTAGTAGCCTATGCGGACAACATCAACATTAAAAACTGCCAAAGAAATTTTTCTGCAATTCGACAGCAAAGCAAAACTTGTAGGACTACAAATCAATGAAAATATAACAAAGCTCATGACGCAGTCGAAGAAAAATACCTCAAATACACAAAATATCACACTTGGCGAATATAGTATCGAAAATGTTCGCGAATTTGTGTATTTAGGCGCCAAAATAACGAAAACGGGCAATGAAAGAGACGAAATACGCCGAAGAATGCAGCTCGCAAATAAAATATTTTATTCAGTTTTGACGATCTTGAAGACTAGCTGCATACACAGGAAAACAAAGCTCCAAGCATACAAACCTTCGATAAGACCTGTGTTATGCTATGGGTGTGAAACATGGACCCTAACCCAAGCATCCGCAAATATATTGAACGCCTTTGAGCGATGGGTCCTGAGACGAATAATCGGAGCAAAGCTAGATGGAGACCAATGACGAATGCGATACTACCATAAGTTGTATGAAATTTTTGACGAGCCGGAAATCTCAACAATTGTAAGACTTCGGAAGCTGCAATTGGCTGGCCACATGAATCGTATGGATGAACAACGGATACCCAAAAAGGTCTTCGTTGGGTGAAACACTTTATTCGGCACAAAATTCATCATTTTCAGAGTAAAAGAAAGTATTGTTGTTTAAGCTTCAGCTAAATGACACATACTGGTTCGGAAACTATATGACAGTAGCTTTCCAGCACATATTTGGAAAGGTGAATAACTGGAATAAAAATCAAGTTACGCCATCTGTTAACCGGTACGACAATAAAAATACACTACCGTATTCGATAAGGCTGAATGGTATCAGACACTATATTGAAAGAAATGAGACGTAAATTCAATGTCACTAGAGCGATAAAAACACTAAATTTAGATGTAGCAAATGTGGAGTTGGTTTACATTAACACTGTTCGAGAGGGTTTAACACGTCCAGATAATTATTTTTTTCATGTGAAATATCCTTAAATTTTATTTATTTTTTCAATATATAGGATAAGTTTGCTAATAATAGTTTAATCTATTGTTTTTGAAGTATAATTGGTAGTTAAGTACACTTTAAGCAATAATTATATTTATTACTCTACACAAAACCCGTAGGCACATCTTCCTGACGCCTCATTTAAAGTGTGGCCCAAAAGTACATTAAGTAAAAAAACTAAAAATATAAAATAATTATTTAGGAAGCATAAATTAATAACAAAAACATTAAATAAAAATGATGGAAGAGTCGCCATTGCCACTTAAAAAATCCTTAAAACATCACGTGTTACCATCTTTCGACTCATCTTCTATTGAAAATATTGGAGTTTTAATAGAAGATGTGAAAGTCAAAATATTTGTGGTCTATCTTCCAGGGACTAAACTTAATAATGAAAAGCTGTCGCAATTCAAAAGGGAAATAAAAAGGTTTGTTATGACTAATGAACCATATCTACTCTGTGGTGATTTGAGCGCATTTCATGCAGATTGGCACTGTGTACGTTCCAATAAGGCAGGTAGGATTCTCCACGACTTATTGGTGGAAACCAATATTTTCCTCCACTCACCCACCTACTTTTCCTATAAGGGAACAGGATCAGTATTGGATATTGTTCTAAGTGATGCCAGCACAAAGCTCTCAGATATTCATGTTCTCCAAGCACTTTCATCTCCGCACTTGCCAGTGATTTTTGAAGTGCAGTCAAATTATCAAATTCAGAACGAAACTAATTATGTATTTTCCTATAAACAGGCTGATTGGTCACATTTTAGGGAGAAACTAAACAACAGAATCGCTTTAAATTCACATTATTTTGACTCCATTAATTCAGTGGATAAAATAAATAACGAAATACAGCGCATAAATGAAATCATTTGGAAGGCAGTAGAAAGTAGCGTTCCTAAACAGAAACCAGCATACAATTGTTTGCAGCTCGATGCTGAAACGTTAAACCTAATAAAAATGCGAAATTCCCTAAGACGACAATGGCAGCGAACACGAGACAAAGTCACGAAAACTGGGGTTAACAGCCTTACATCCGCCATTCAACGCTACGGAATAACAACTGGAATGCAACACTAAATGCACTCGAATATAATTCTCAAGCATCATGGAAACTTAATTGGAGATTTAAAGGCACTCCAAATGGTATCCCTTATCCGCTTAAAGATACCAATGGTGATCAGACCTTTTCCAATGAGGTAAAAGCGGAACTTCTTGCGGACACCTTCGCTCGCCACTATAATATTACCATGGGTGTATCCAATGGCATTACAGATATAATGGTAAATGCATCTACCGAAGCACTTCCGATGCCGACAACTGTTCCCATTACCGACAAAATTAAGCCTAGAGAAATAATCAAAATTCTTCAGTCTAAAAACAAGAAAAGCCCGTGGCATTGATCGTTTACCGAACATTGTTTTAAAAAATCTCCCTCAAAAAGTAACTGTAGCTCTTTGTCATATTTTCAACGCTTGTTTCGAGCATTTTTACTTCCCAGTTGCATGGAAGCATGCAGTCGTTATTCTGCTGCGTAAATCTGGTAGGGACCCACATATTTCTTCTAATTATAGATCAATAAGTCGATTGCCGGCTCTGGGTAAGCTCTTCGAAAGGTTAATCTTGAATCGATCAACCGATGTTATAGAAAGTCGTGATATTTTCCCGAACACTCAACCGACTTGCAAATCTGTCGTGTATCAAAAGACATTAAAAGAGCTCTTAGACAAAAGTTCTCGGGTGAACTTGATACTGTCATTCCTTAGCCACAGAATATTTTGTGTGAAGGTTCGTGAGTCTTGTTTAAATGTTCGCAACATTCCAGCTGGAGTTCCTCAAGGATCATGTCTTAGTCCAACGCTGTTAAATATATTCACATCAGACATGCCAGTGCAGAACAACTGCCAAATCGCCACGTTTGCAGATTACACCTGTTTTACCACAATTTCGTTAGACCCTTCAGAAATCATACTGAACTTGGAAAATATGCTTGAAAATATTTTTCAATATTTTCATAGGTGGAAGCAATGTACTTTACAAAGAAAAGGAGTCCTAGAAACCTGCCAAATAGATGTCTTAACTTTATAGGAACAGAAATCTCATGAAAGCAAAACAAACTCTCATGCAAAACAGATGTCTTAAAATGACTCTAGACAAACGTTTTTACTTTTCTACAAAAACATTGCATTCGTCCGCTAGAGTTAGTCATGTGGAAAATCTCGTGACTAGAAGGAGAGAAAAACTTATTGCTAAAGCTCTGGCTACTCCTAACCCATTAATTCAATCGATAAAGATAACGAACGACAGCCATCGCGCCTTCGTAGCTTCTTCAGCGTTGTCTAAATTAATTAAGTTCATTTATAAGTTTAATCTGATAGCTTAAGTTACTTTTAAGTTGAAATAAGGTTTTTGTTAAAATGTTTCCTTTTGAAAATGTAAATAAAAAAAAAGCGTTAAAATTAAAATAATTCAGTAATGCTAAATGAAATTTACTATGGCAGTAATGAATGTAGATTCAGGTCTCCGAATAAGCTATTATTATTATTATTAAAAACATTAAATGTTAACAATTTTAATACCATGGAATAATATGAGTTAAAAACCTTTCAACATTTCTTGGAAACCCGAACTTTCAAGAAGAAACTACTTCTGATATACCTGCCATATCCAGTTTTGCAGTTTTGTTTTTCCGAGAAAAATTGCTGTGACACAGACGGACGATTTGAATAGAGCTTCGTAAGTTAGTATACAACCCTAAAAATATATTGATTAATAAGCATAACAATTCAGTTTTTGGAAAATTTTCCACTGTTTACAAACAAGAATAAAAAACCCCGGTAGCATATAGTAAAAATATTTGGGCTTCAAAAAGGCACACAACAAAAAACTGCACTTAATGTGTTTTTGAGAAAAATGTATTTGTTTGAAAATTTTTAGTTAGAATATTTTCGTAACCGTTGGACCGAACGACATGATTGATAAAAATATTGGAAGAAAAGTATGTTTTTCTTAAAGCAAACCTTATCACTATAAAAGCTGAAAAAATGTTAGGAACAAGATGTCCTCAAAATCATGTTACCTTATTATGGTTTCAACTTCAATTTTAAAATACTTCAAAAGAAAAGCGCAATATTTATTTATTTCGTGGTAATAAAACAATCGTGTTTCTATCAGAATTTTATTGTATACATACATGTGTAAAATTTATCTAAATCTATATAAGCAGATAAGAATACGTATATTAGTCTAAATATGCATTTGCGAATTTCTTCTAATATGAGAATGCACCGTACAGCCCGGAGATAGTTTAGCATATAAAAATGACAAAACGACGAAACAATGAGATCCCAAAAATTCGGTTATCACATCGGCACTCCAGTGAAGTCCTTAAATACTTAATATTTGAAAAAACACATGATTTTAATTGCTAACGTGAGGTAAATAAATTCAATTCCCTTTTCTATAATAAAAAAAATGCTATTACTATAGTCATTAGTCGATCATTATCAATATGTAAGTACAAGTTTCAGTCTCCTTTTTGAAGAATTATAGGAAGGCTTCAAATATACTAAGAGAATTGTTAGTTTCAAATAAAAGCTTTATTCATGGTGTATGAAATATAAATATAGGTGTTAAATTTACAATTTTATATACATATTTAACAATTATATACTCTAGAGTCTTTTAAGAATTTCAAGAACTGAACTTACGCTGAAGCGGAATTATTTGGTTTAGGAATCGAGGGACTGCTTGCGAAGCGGACGCTAGTTGCATTATCGAACTTACTGTTCTTCGTTTCGGACGAATTCAGGGAGGAACCAGCCTGCTTATCAGCAACTGTTTGAGAGTCACCAGGCTTCCGTCGATTGATCGCCGTTTTGCCTTTTTTCGGTATTTGTTCATTCGAAGCTTTTGCGCCTGTATTTGGAACTACAGGTTTAAAGCTTGTAACTGAGTTCGAGGGCTTGTCTAGTTTTGGTGGTTTGTTGGTAGCTATTGGAGCTTTGGCTGTCGTTTTATCTTTTGTGTTATTTTCCCAGAATTCTGCTCGTTGAGAGACTAAATTCTTTTTCCCATTAGCTCCTGATGAGATTTGTGGCTCCAGTTTCGGAGGAGATTTTGAAGTCGGTGTGCCTACGCTGCTCTGAGTTTTCTTTACTGTTGGATTGGTAATTTGTCGTTTGGGCTGTGAGCCATATTTTTTGATTGGCTTAGTTGCAATGGGTGCACTAACTTTAGGCTTCGAATCAGGATTTTTGGAACTAGCGCTATTTTCATTACGGGTGACTTGTGAAGTATCATTCTTAAAGCTCGAGAAAGAACTGGGTTTCGATTTTTCAAAGGCATCTGATATACTTGGCGCTACTCGCGCTATGGGAGTTTTCACGCTTTCTACAGCTTGGGTTGCATTGTTGGTTGGAGTATCGTACGTAGTATTGGATAAAGGCTTATTTGTTTTAATTTGATCGGGTGCCGGCGTGTTTGTGTATATACCTTCACCATTAATTTTCTTCATCTCACTCACGATCTCGCCTAAAAGTCCCATGCTGTCATCGCTTCCCGTGTTAGATTGCGAAGCTAAGCGCCGCTTTACTTCAACGAATGGAATTTCGTCAATGTCTGCGTAAATGTTCTCATTTGAAGACGAATCTGCAGCATCTGCCCTCTTACTGTCCAAAGTGTGAGTTGGCCCGAACTGGTTGGAGTTTGGCTTCAATACTGCTGGAACCGGAGGACGGGGCGGCGGACTTTTGGGTCGAACTGCAACTAAGCTTTTTGGCCTTGTCGTATCTGGTTGACGCATTGAACCAAATGTTGGAATATTTTGCTTTCTTTCGAAAGCATTCGAATTTCGCATGCTTTGTGTTCTTTGCACGCTCTTACCTTGTTCTTCTTCGGGCAGAGTTAAATTATCATCGACTATTGGGATCGGCGAAGATATTTTGATGTTCTTCAATTGCTCTCGGTTGATATTCGGCTTCGCTTTAAAAGATGGTTTTGTTGCAAGAGCAGCATTAGCCTTTTTATCGTTCTTCAAAAACGAAGCTATTCTTTTAATGGTTCCTTCCTTCAATTCCTTGCTAACAACCGCACCATTGTCTGATTGAATTCTTTGAGACTGTATGTTTTGCGTTAACATTGGGAGCACTACTTCATTCTTATTCGCTTGATTTAAGGACTCTAATTCCTTGGCAGTACAAGTTGAAGTTTTCAAAACCGGCTCTGAAATAACTGGACGATTGATTGTATTTGAATTAGCTGCTGGGGTAATTATAGGATTCACAGAAGAATCCATATTTTTGTGTAGATCCGCAGGTCGTTTTGGTACTGGAGGTGCAGCACGAACAGGCGTTACAATGGGATCTTTTGTAGTTTCCGGTACTTTTGCTACTGGATGTACTAAGGCAACTTTGGCACCAGTATTATTAACTATATTGGTGGAATTTGGCAGAGGTTTAAGTGTAAAACCCTTAAACTTTCCAAACATAGAGTTATGAAAGGAGTTGGAACCATCTGATGACTTGAGTAATGCCGAGTTCATATCATCTGGGCTGTTAGGAGACGATGGAGGAATTCTTGGCGGTGGATGGCTTGGCTTGAGAGAAACTTTAGTACTGTAATTTAAAAAGAAAACTTAATTCTTAAAAATTCTGATTGCCAATGTTGAACGTTAAAAGAAACATGCTACACGTGCGTTAATTCAAAAACGGAAGATGAAGACAAACAAAAACAATGAAAAAACACTACAGAATTAGCACTAGATTCAATTCGCCAAACGCACCACAATATTCTACTTATCTTCGTTGTTTCTTTACTTATTGCGTAAATTTTTTGATCAAAGTATAAAAGCTTTAAGTTTCTCTTGCCTTAATACAAAATATGATATGAAACGTAAAAGGATAGAGTGTACTTAATATGACGAAATGAAAGAGAGGTTTATACTCTGAAAATCAGAATTTTTTACATTTGGTGCATTTAACTTTAAAATTTGATAAATCATATATGAAAAGTCTGAATAGATTTTAAGAAAACAAGATGATATATGGGCTAATATTGGTCTTTGATAGACGTTAGGCGATTATTCTATTAAATGCTTGGACAGAAAACGAGAAATCAATCCAAGTTTTTGCCCACATACCTGCGAGCTGTTCAAATCTGAAGTATTCATCACAATGTAAAAAATTATGTTTTTCCATATGTATATGGAAAAACATAATCACTTTTTGCAGACGATAAGAGATGTAGAAAGATTTCAATGTAAAAAATCGAAAATATTCTCACTTGAACACACTTATTTTGGTGTGTTCATGGGATTATAAAGAGAAATTTGAAAAGTTGAGCAATTGAAACCACACAAACTGGAAGTTCAAGGTCGAGTTATTTTTAAAGGAGCTTTTGTGGAAAGCGATAAATAAGGATTGATCCGAAGATGTATCGGCTGCGACGGCAAAGGAAAGAAACTGTTACAACGCCTATAGGAGGAGTTAGATTGAATAGACGAACACGATATTTTTTTAATACGTATGCTCAATTAAAAATTAAAAAGTTTTTAAAACGTAGCACTACACCTCCTTTCGGGGTTAGAGTATCTCATTGTCATGATCGGATGTATCGGCACTCCACAAGGGGATATGATCATTATCACGCTTTGGCATCTGTCCGTCCACCCAGCTGCAATACGTTCTGATTTTAAATCAGCACGTATCATAACTGTACAGGCTTATAGTCCGTCCGAAGAACTAAATCTCGTTGACGCCAACGAAACTCGAACCAGAGACTTTCGGCTTACGGGCTTAGTGCTCTAACCACTACACCACCACGCGGACTATGCTCAATCATGGTGACCAAATTGTGAATGTTCGTGAGAGAATCATCCTGGAAACACTACATCAGTATAATGGAGAGGAAACGCTGTGTAATTGGATTCTTTTGATGAGAATTATTTGTTCTTTGAGATTTGAGGAAAACGGTGAGTTGCGGAACACGTAAATGAGAATTATTTGTGAAATTCAAGGACATCAGCATTGAAGAATTGGATGAGCTATAGTGTTGTAGTAATTGGTCAGGTACAGGACTGCCTCAATTGTGTGTTTCAATTATTTTGACTCTACTCATAACTTAAACTATTAGAAATCGCTGTCAACTGAAACATTTTCTATATGCATAGATCAGCAGATTAATTAATTTTCTACGTATTACATTTAACCATTAAATTTATCCTAAGGTGCTTCCGCTGTAAAATAATTTTTTAAGGGTTTTGTACTAAAATACAAAACCCTATTGCAATCACGACCTGTGTCTGTCTGTCCGTCCGTCTGTATGTAACAGCACTTTTCCTCCGAAACTATAGAAGCTACAGCTTCTTGGATGTTTTGGGCTAGACAATTTTTTCAAAGGGATTTAAAGGGGGTCTCCCCATATAGGGAGGTGACCCTTCAAAAAAATTTGCACCATTTGTAGTCGAGTGGGGTGTCGTTGGAAAGTTCTCAATGAGACCTGTTCAAAACAAGTCTTAAAATTGCCGCATCAGTACAGTGGGGGGCAGGGGGAGGGGAAATGTACGAACTTTTCGCGTACCGACTCAGACACTACAGGTTTGCTAGGATTTACATGAAAGTTTCAGGAATGATAGGTATCATAAATATCTTTGAGAATTGGGGCAGCTAATGATATCAGTAATCGTAAAACAAAATAGTGGCCGTTTTGCAAAGGTTGAATAATTTTAAGATATTTTTTCCCAACTTCAACGTTTAAGGCGCATGCTTTTAACACTTGATTCTATTTAATGAATGACTGAAGATGAGTACCTACAATTAATACCCATAGGTGAAACAAGTCGAGGAGCCAGGAGAGAGCTCCTAACAGAAGGGCTTTGTAACCACTATGGGGTCCGAAAAAAATTTTTGATGCCATGAATCGATGATTACAGTACAGGGGAGTGGCCCCTGAAAAAATAATTTCGTTAAAGGTAGCGATATAAATATCAAATGAAAGCTCTTTATGAGAGCTTTTCAAAACAGTCCTTAAACTGACAGTTTTTGCTCACTGGGGGCACAAAAAACGTGTTTCCCCCCTTGCGATTGGACACCAGTGATCTAAAAAATCTGGAAAAATCATTAACGGAGATATTTGGGAATACAACAGTAACAAATACCTCAGAAGTCAAAATTAATCCACCTTTGTTAATAATAGTATGATCTACGAATTCCACATTATCTCCAATAAAATCGTATGGATGCCTTTCAACCCAACCTTAGACAAGGTCCTAATGCTCTGCAAGTTTGATGAAATTCATATCATATTCACGGAAGCTCTATCCATTTGAAATTTCTCCAATTACAACAACAATAACACACTATTTTAGTATTTTATGGACTTTCCATCGAACCAGATGCTGCAGTTTTGATTTGATCTTCTTAAAATTTTCAGATAAGATCGATGACATAAATGCTTTTGGGAATTCATGATTTGAGTGATTTTTGTTAGTTGAAAATGGAGAAACAATGGATTTTCTATTAAACGAGCAAATCTCTTTGACATGTTTCTTGATTTTATTCGTTGCTGGTGATTGCATTTTGTAAGTTGAGTACAAAACCCTTCTGACATGAGCGTGGGTCTGTCTACCCCACTTGTTTATTATTAACATTACGTCCTACAAAACCTTCTAGCCAGACATTAAATAGTGATAAAACCTATTCAAATGAAGAAATGAGTGATGCAATTAATCAAACACCAGCTTCGGTTCAAACAGAGAATTCGAGTAGCATTCTACTCATACCGAATTTGATTGGCTATAGCCGGGTTATCCTTGTAATTATTTCATTCTGGTATATGAGCACGAACTACATGATTTCAGGATCGTGTTATATAGTAAGCGTTACTTTGGAATCCTTAGATGGACTTGCTGCAAGACGATTCAATCAAATCAGATAATTGGGAGCAGTGCTTGATCAACTGGCTGACCGATGTAGCACAATGGCTATTGATGTTGCATGCCATTGGCTTTACATGCAAATGATTCTTCTGGATGGAAAAACATCACACAAAGTATTCGAAGTCAACGAGAATTAGATCATGATAGTACACTATCAAAAGAATGTTCTAATATTCATGTGGATGACAAACGAAATGTTCAACGCAGATTTATATTTGCTTTACTTTAAACCAGGGCCAATATTACTTGGAATACCGTTCTTCAAGCTAATTGCATTGCTCTTTGCACTAGGAAGATTCGTCAAGAAGAAAAGAAATGAATGAATCAGTTTGTTTAGTTTGTGTATTATGATTTTACAAATTTGCTACTTGGAACAAGATATTCGGCCGACAGGAGTACTCTTGGAGGGTAGCATTCTTTGGAGAGCGCCTTTCCCACGGACCCGAGGATATGGAGGGCGTTGTGAGGTTCCCTCCTGGGACGACAGGTAACGACCCTGACTGAATCTGGACTACGCTTTGGACAACGAACTGGACTACACTTTGGACAACGAACTGGACTTGATGCTTTAGGCTGGCGGATATGGTTGTTTGGATCTAATTGCTTTGCACGGTAGCGCCGAGATGACGCTCGTGCGTGAACGGCTCCAATTCAACTATCATAGCGTCTCCGTCCCGATGAACTCTTGGCAGGCCTTGGCGTACTTTCGATGTTCGCACCATTGTGTTGGTGGTGTAGGTGTGGTTGAGAGGGACTGCCGATTAGCGCTGGTCTGCCTCTGAGCACTTTTCCCCATAAGGACTTGTGCCAACCCTCGCATGGTCCCCCTGTTCTGCAAAGATAATTATGGGACTAAAAAGGCGACTACACACACGAGCGGAGATAGCAGCTCCAAGAAGGGACCCGATAAAACTGGAGCAACTAAAAACCCTAAAAAATATCAAAATATTCAAAAAAAAAGACAGCAAAAATAACAACGACGACGTAACCAGCGGAGTGTAGCCACGATGTTTACAGCACACCGGGAGCGATACTAAAGATAACAAAAACGACGATGAATACAATGATAGTTAAGACGGATGAAAACGGAGATTAACACAGTCTTGTTCAGACTGAGATTCCTGCGGCGTTCGGGCGCAGCAAAAAAATGGTGCGAACGCTAAAGCGTCCCATAAAAGAAGAGCGAGAAACTCTGCAGGACACGCCAGATGTTCGAGCGGTGAGGGAAAATATAAAGAACATTGAGAATTCGATTGTTACTTCTGCGATCGCTATCGAAGCGACCGAATCAAGGGTTGTAAATCCCGAAATAACAATGAATCACCCTTAAGTCCACAATGAGATTACAGCGGGAAAAGAAAGGAGTGACCCAAAATAAAACGCCGTTGTGTGATTACATCGCCACCATCGAAAATGTGGCGGTAGTACTGTACTCGGAAACGGAAGCCGAGAATTTCTCCCAAGGAAGGAAACCGCAAAGTACAATTGCCGCGCAGCGACATCAAGAAGAAAGGCTAATATGAAAAGCAGGAGACTTTCTAAAAAGAATAAAATCAGCATGCGACTCGCCAAAAATCAGCAAAAGTGTAAAGAATGGGCTGCTTGAACTAGAGGATTTTCTTACGATGGGACATCTACAGGGAGACGGGACAGCTCACCCCGGATAGTCGCGATAATGCTTGAATCTGTTGACAAATGGAATCAGGTGGATCAGGTGTTCGGGCAGTCCTCACAGCAGCCGGAGAAGTCGGGGCTGGGGGATCGCTTGTCTGGCAATTCCTCTTCCCTTCTCCCCTCCTACTAGAAGAGAGATCTTCCAGCTTGAAGGCGCCTCACGGCGTAACAAAATGAGACAAGGCCCGAGGTTATGTGTCAAAGATTCCAGGATGGATTCTCGGGTTAACAGTGGTGATGTTTAGTGGACAGTCCAGTCGCCTGCGAACATGGGAGTCCCACACTCAATGCGTAAATGATATTCACCTCCCAATTACAAAAAAAATATATATGGTAGATAGATTTTGAGTAGTTGCGTTTGCATTGTGCGTTTGAATAAGATTGACGCAGTATCAAATATCCAAAGATAGATTTTGTGATCGTAAACCGATTTATCCGATTGATCCAAGCTAAGATGCAGGTTCACTTACTGCGAATGTGTTGTAGTTGAGTTCAATGTGACGAGAAATTTTCCATTTCTTATTACTGAGAACGACTATACGCAGCTTTATAGCTAGAAACCCTTTCTTAATGAACAAGGTCAGAAATGATAAAGTAATAACAAGAAATACCGCTCAGGAAATTTGTACATCAAAATATCGGCCGTACTATATTCACAACTGCTCTCCCAGACACGAGCAACATAAGACGTAGTATGTGAGTAATTTAGTCACTATTACAAAATTGCAATTTGGAAGCGATTCGTTAGCACTTAAACCTGTCGAATATGTTAAACTGAAGAAGGTTGACCAATTGAAACCAAGTTACACAGGCCAAGAAGTCAACCTATAAAAGCATATACTTCTTCTTGCTGGAAATGGAAACTTTGATGGAGTTCTGTTTCGATGAAATTTAGGAATGAAGTGTCTTCATTGAAAAGTTATAAATTAAACAAGCGATGTAATTTTTTTTTTATTTGAGAATATGCTGGCAGTAGCTTCTTTTGGAAAAGAGTGCCTCCTTATATGTATGTATTACAATTTAGAAATCGTTATTTTTCTTTTGTATAAAACGAATGGTAGTTGGATTTAATTTTTTTTTTTTTTGAATTTGTAAAAGGGAAGATTGGCACCAGCAACAAAGAGGAACATTTAGCACATTTTGCATAAAAGATAAAATACACAAATACGCAGATACATTATTTTCGTTGGAAATGTTTATTTTGTTTTCTACTCAACAGAGATAAAGAGTAGCGTTATATCTTATTTAAATAGATACTCAAGTGCGGAATAGTATGAAATGCATTTCTACTTAAAATACTAACACCTTCCCAATATTTCGATTTTCAACCAACTAAATAATGTATATAATGGCCAAAGCGTGGTACTGACCATATCATCTTCTGGAGTGCCGACACATCCAATCATGATAATGAGATACTCTAACTATCTTTATGGGAAGGCCCGAGGGGGGGCTGTAGTGCTACAACAGCAACAAATAATGTATCTGAATATTCCCTTTTTAAAACATCACCTTATGAAGCACGTGAGTTTAAATCTATGAATGTTTAATTAGCTTTGTGGTAATTCAAGGCATTGGATTGAAGATTTGAAGTAATCACACAAGTATTTGAAGAAAAAAAGGAAAAATTTGTTTCAGTCACAACCCACAACGATGGCCAGATACCTCCACTCACATAACAATCGGGCTGTGGTCATTTTCTTGTTGTAGATGGTCTCGCCGGAATAGAGGATCCACGCAAGCTGGCTCATGCTGTCAGGACCTTGGGGCCGGCTGGGAGGGGTGCAAGATAACCCACCTCTTTCGTGGGGCACAATTTCATTCGTCAAGAACGAGGTCGCCCTCTTGATTACGTGCGCGAGAATAAGTAAAGTAGGTAGGAAGACCAATAACAACTTTAGTTGTTGCTTTGGCCTTTTTTCCTTTTTTAGACTCCCTTACTCGTGCTTGCGAAATAATTTGTAGTGGGACTTGGTGCTAGGGGAAAGACCCCACCCCGAGACACCGTAAACGTTAGCCTGCCAGGGCTTGCACGCGTACCTAGACCAGGTCGTGAGTGTCCATCCTTGACTCGGTGAGGCAGCATGACACTGCTACAGTCTTTTATGGACAATTTAATAAATTTTGTAACAACTACAGTGTCACGATATTGCTCAGTAGCCATAAATTAAGATACTCTTTTAATTGCACCTGATTGCAGCGATGAGGATGTGAGGATGATTTGACTTGCAGGTTTCCACAATAGAAATTAATTGCAGTGTATGAGTATCATGACCACGTAGACAAGAGATTTGCAATGCTGAGAATTAGTAGAAAAAATAAGAAACAAGTTGGGTAAACAGAACTACGCTCATGTCAGAAGGATTTTGTATCCAACCTACGATATGCCGACACGAATAATGAACTAAAAAAATCCTTAAAGACATGCACAACAAAGAGATGCTTGCTTTAAGAGAAAAACTATTTTTACTGTATTTTAATCGGCTGCCATTTTGTTGCAATATTACTAATATCATTGACTAAATTGAATTTTTATTATTCATCTTATCTGAAAGTTTGGAGAAGATCCCGTCAAAAGTGTATTATCTGGTTCAATGGAAAGTAGTAGTAATATAAGAATATTCAGACGGCTATAACTTCTGCAAATATAATTTTATTCTATTGAAACATACAGGGTATAAGGACCTTTTATTTGACTACTTAAACACCAAATTTCATTGAATTTAACAGTACTCATACTAATTTACTGGAAACAATGTTAAATATGCAAATCCTACAACAACTCGTATTAAGAAAATTGAATGAATTTTAACTTCTAAGAGTATTTATTATTGTTGTACTCATAAGAACCTAACTCCATGATTTTTTTCTCCTATAAAATCTAGGCTTTCATCTTAAGGTGGCTCATGAATAAATTCAATCAATAGTTGTAGGGTACTTTAATCGATAAAGTTGCGGAAAAAATAAACAAATTTACTCATCATTTTCATTTAACACAGGCGCCAATTTGTTTTACAATTACTGATGTCACTCGTAGAATAAATACTCAGATATTCATGATACATATCCTTTCTGAAACTTTCATGCAAATCCGTAGTGTTTGTTTATTGGAAGTGCATACTGTTCCATAGGTATGTGCGAGTATTATTGTTGTTGTAATACAGCAAAATTCAAACCACTATAACTTCGTTAAAAACTATTCAATCCTTTTTTTAGTGAATTTAAGGGCCCGCTTACGATTATATTCAAGAAAATATAAAATTGATAAATCATACTGTTATTAACAAAGTTTAGTGAATTTCGGCTTCTGCACGTTTTTCGAATCAAAGACATCCAATTGCACGAGCGGTCACGCAAAATGTACGTTTCCCCCTCTTCTGCCCCCCGTGACACAGGTTAGATAACTTTAAGACCTGTTTTGAAAAGATCTCATTGGGACTTATATGACATCTCACTTGCCTACTTTTGATGAAAGGATGACCCCCTATATAGGGAGACCCCTTTGAAACTCTCTGAAAATTATATCACCCCAAAAATTTTAAGAGGTTATCACTTTTGAGCTTTTCACAAAGCTTGATCGCTGTAGCTTCTACGGTTTCGGAGAAAAACTGCTGAGATGGGCACATGTCATAATTTTAATAGGGTCTGGTATTTTAGTACAAAACCCTAAAAATAGAAATGACATTTTCGCAGATACGGTTTGCTAGAAGGGATTGAACAGAGAACATGATGGAGGAGAATTTGACTCAGTCAAATCGAAGCATGATGAGTTCCTTTTTTCCGTGAATTAGCTGCTGGTTGTTTGATTCAGGTGCAACAAGACACGCCACCAATAACAAGAACTTGAATTTTCCGGACTTTTAGTTTAATATAATTAAAACGCGTAACTTCTCCTACTACAACTATTATTAATTTTTCTTACATGTGCATTTCGGGAGCGCCTCACCCCCTTCTTCAGTATTATTGCTACTATCTTGTTTGTAACAAACCAGATCTTTGCAGTAATCGATCAATTCGCATAGGAAAACTGCTCAAGGAACCTTCACGAAAAGGACATTAGGAGATTTGTAGTGGATTTAACCGTCAGACAGAACGAGCAACTGGCAAAAGTGGTTAATAATTTTGATGCACAGAAAAGGTGGACTTGGATTCTCTCTCACATAATTAAGTTTAGAGATATCCATGAACCGGTCCCTATTAAAAGTCCTGTACGGAGATTATTTAACACCCATAAACACTACCCACTACCTGCCCAACGTGGGGCCCGATAAACCCGGCTGTCTCAACAGTCGAGAGCCACGAGACAGACCATTGTCTCTTGGTCACCCCACGAAGTGTCCAAATTTTTTGCGGGTAGGCAACTGCCGAAAATAATATGCACTAAACGTGCCCCAGCTGTCCTAACAATTTTCGGATTTTGTGTTGTATTCGGACATCAATATCGATTGGACCTGCTTTTGATTTAGATATTCGTGGTTTACCGCCATTGTATGAATGGCAAGGCCAAATGATATTAGAGTCTCTATATTTATCTCATCGGGGAACGACTGATGGATATAGACTCCACGATGAAACAAATGTCAAAGGCCAGTGCCTGATTGACTTTACATGTAGCAGAAATCCAGTCATACGTTCGACTTGCTTCCCACATCGACGCATTCATAAAATTACCTGGGTATCCAACAACGTTGGGCCTGGAGCATACTTACTTAACGTCCGTACAAACCGAGGAGCCAATTGTAACTCAGATCATTACTTCATCAAATTAACCTATCGATGTCGCATGTCAAAGGCATATTCGGCGAAGACGAGCCCGCTACAAAAATTTGACATCGAAAGGCTCCAAACGGCGTCTGTGGCCAAAAATTTCACAGAGAACCTCGACAACCAGCTAGATCAGACGCATTGCTAAAAACAAGCAACGAGCTCGGAATGGAAGTGAAAGCGGCTATTAAGACCGTGGCAGAACAGACGATCGGACATCAAGCCCGGCGCAAGAGAAATGAATAGTTCGATGAAGAGTGCCGGAATGCGTTAGACAAAAAGAATCAGGCGTACAAAGAATACGTAAGTAGGAAAACCAGGACGAAGAGAGAAAACAATTAAAATCCCAGAAGACTAGCGAATAGGATCATTAAAATTAAGAAAAGAAAATACTATGACGACCAATTGAGAAGTATTGATGTAAGTCTAGCGAGCAACAGCACAGGAAAAACATACAAAGTAGTGAAAAGCCTGAGGCGAGGTTATCAGCCCAAAACACGCTCTGTCGTGATGACAACGTCAATATCAGCGCTGATGAAACCAAAATTAAGGAAAGATGGGCATCATATTTCAAGAGCCTCCTTAATCCTCAACACAGCTCCAGAACATCGGAGCCTATAGATGTCTGCGAAGAGCTAGCATTGGCCCCACCAACTCTGGCTGAAGTGTGTTCCATCATCAAAGCCCAAAAGAATAATAAAGCGCCGGTATCAATGAGATTCCAGTGGAGCTCATCAAATCTGGTGGCAGCAGTGTTCATAAAACTATTCACAAAGTCTTCCAGCACATTTGGAAAGAAGAGCATATGCCGAAAGAGTGGAGCCAATCAATTATATTCCCTATCCACAAAAAAGATGACAAGCTACAGTGCGAAAATTATAGAGGCATATCACTACTTTGTCCGGTGTAGAAAATATTTTCAAAGATCTTAGAAAATAAAATCGGATCATACGCCAACAGTATTATTGGGGAGTATCAAGGCAGTTTTAGAGCTGGTAGATCGACGGTAGACCTATTGTTCGCAGTCAAGCAGGTACTTGAAAAATGCTGGGAGTTCAACATAGACGTACGCCGAACTTTAAGCAAATATTACTTTGCTTTGGCTTCTCAGCCAATTAGTCCGTCTTACCAAAATGACAATGACTTCGACAAACTCCTAAGTCCGCATCAATAACCAACTCACCGATGCCTTTGATGCAAATATCGATCTAAAACAGGGAGATGGGCTGGCCCTATGCTATTCAATTTGGCTCTGGAGTACGTCATAAGGAAGCTACCTGTCGATACACGAAGTACATTACTATACAAGTCAACCCAAGCAGTAGCCTATGGGGACGACATCAACATTTTGTCACGGGTATTAACAGCTGCCAAAGAACTCTTCCTGAAACTCAACAGCGAAGCAAAACTATTAGGGCTACAAATCAATGAAAATAAAACAAAGCTCATGACGCAGATGAGTGTAGTGCTATGAAGAAGAAGAGAGCCGAACATTGCGTTCCAATATTTTCAAAAACAAGATTAAAGGTTAAATGGGAATATCGTAAATTTGTATTATTTTCTTCCCAAACTTAGCATTTAGTGTAGACACTATTACCATAAACTGTTGATTTATCGCATTTATGAATGGCTTAAGATGAAAGTATACATTTGATTGTTTGGACACAAAACCTGGATTGGAGCTTACTCATCTAAGCTAAAACTTGGAATATGTCACACTTCTCTTATTTAATAGTAGCATACGTCGATGTTGCTTTGTTTAGCGTTATAAGTTCATCCATCTCCTGTATCTTTCGGTTAGTCGTTTTTCTGTTCACAATTTTTTGCCCTGTCCTCGCGATATAGGGTTTTACTCATTTTTATCCCATGTTAGATGCCTTATTTCTATTGCCAAGCTAATCCTGACATTTTTCATTGAACCAGTTATTTGGCTCTTTTTTTATCGATGTATCGACGTTTTCGCTGGTATATGTGGTTGCATCTTTTATCACTCTTCGCAGAGTTTGAATATTATGCCTGCTGCTATATTTTTATGAAAATATGGTTGACTCGATTGTATGTGCGACGGTAGGAGATACTCATATCTGTACAGAAAACTGGAGGAACTTATGACGAGGTTTCTGCGGATGTGAAATTATTAGGGGCGATGTCATTTTGTGCTAGATTTTGCATGAACCCCCTCTTTTTATCCTCATGTTTTAGCGTAGGTCACCCCGCACAATTTCGACGTCAGTTGAAGGCAGTGTGTCCATCTTGTGTTCTAAAGTGCTTTAGAGATCGTCCTTGATCGCCTTGAGATGGGTGATCTTACTGTGTTTTAGGCTTACTCTAGAATATGTCAGGAGAAAATTATCTACTCATACAAATGAGAAATTATAGTAGGATCCAAGCCGACGCAACTAGCAGCCTATTAATGGTTTGTCACGATCCTAATTAATAGCCAACGACCTTTTGCTGGTACTCAATAAGAAAATGAGACAAGTAGGGCTATGAATGACAAAAAAAAACGACAATCCTGATGTAGTGAAAGGACAATTCTTCTTCTTCTTAGCACTACAGCCCCTCTTGGGCCTTCGCTTCCTGCAAATAGCGCCTCCAACTGTCTCGGTCTATTGACCGCGGCCTCCAATTTCGAAATCCGAGCAGCGATGAACTGTCTTCGTCGACCGAGTCAGACCAGCGTTTCCTCGGTTTCCCCAAGGGTCTCCGCCCTTCAGTTCTCCCAACGAATACCTTCTTGGGTATCCGTTGTTCGTCCATACTATTCATGTGTCCAGCCCATTGCAGCTTCCGCAGTCTTACAATCCTTGAGGCCTCCAGTTCGTCAAAAATTTCATACAGCTCATGGTTCTATCGAATTCGTCATTGGTCCCCGTCTAGCTTCGCTCCGATTATTCGCCTCAGGACCCGTCGCTCAAAGGCGTTCAATATATTTGCGGATGCTTGGGTTAGGGCCCATGTTTCACACCCATAGCATAACACAGGTCTTATCACAGATTTGTATACTTGGAGCTTTGTTTTCCTGTGTATGCAGCTGGTCTTCAAGATCGTCAATACTGAATAGAATATTTTATTTGCGAGTTGTATTCTTCGGCGTATTTCGTCTCTTTCATTGCCCGTTTTCGTTATTTTGGCGCCTAAATACACAAATTTGCTAACATTTTCGATACTGTATTCGCCAAGTGTGATATTTTGTGTATTTGAGGTATTTTTCCTCGACTGCGTCATGAATTTTGTTTTATTTGCGTTGATTTGTAGCCCTACTAGTTTTGCTACGCTGTCAAGTTTCAGGCAGAGTTCTTTGGCAGTTGTTAATGACCGTGACAGAATGTTGTTGTCGTCCGCATAGGCCACTACTTGGCTCGACTTGTATACTAATGTACCTCTTGTATCGACAGGTAGCTTCTGTACGACGTACTCCAGAGCCGAATTGAATAGCAATGGGGCCAGGCCATCTCCCTGCTTTAGTCTGATATTTGTGTCAAAGGCATCGGTGAGTTGACTGTGTGGACTTGGGAGGTTGTCGACGTCATTGTCATTTTGGTAAGACGGACTAATTTGGCTGGGATGCCAAAAACAAGCATTATTTGGTACAGTACGTTACGATCAATCCTGTCGTGTGCTTGCTTGAAGTCAACGAAAATTAGGTGTACGTCTATGTTGAGCTCCCAGCATTTTTCAAGTACCTGCTTGAATGTGAACAAATGGTCTGTTGTTGATCTACCTGCCCTAAAACCACCTTGATACTCCCCAATAATACTGTTGGCGTATGATCCACTTTTATTTTCTAAGATTTTAGAAAATATTTTGTACGCCATACAAAGTAGTGATACCACATGAACTACGAAAAATAAGAAAAATTATATTTCAGGCATACTTTTCGACTTCCCCCTCTTCCTATTTCATACATTTTTGAGAGAAGAACATAAATAAATAATAATTTAAAAAGGACACTTTTATCCTTTTTAAATTATTATATATTTATGTTGTTCTGAAATATTCAATATTCAATAATTTAACTTGAATTTAAGTTTTTCATAATCCAGCCCAACCACATGGAAAATAAGTTAGTACGTGTGTAGTTATTTGAAAGTAGTAACACATTAGTAGTTTTTCAAATTATTATTACCATGTATGCGTGCAGTGATATGTTTCATTAAATTTTGGAATTATTTTTTTCGTCGAATGGACGTTATTAAATATTATGCATGCTTAAATTTGAAAATTAAATACATTAACAATAATGCCTATATTAAAGTAAGCTCATTTAAACACCAAATTCTATTCATTTTTTATATTCAATGAATAAAGAAATAGAAATACAATAAATATAAATGAGAATAGCGTGTCAAATAAAACGAGAAACGTGAATCATAGGAAAGTAGAATAATTAGTCTGAAAAGACTTAATTCTATGTGAATATGTGAGTGAGCGAACATTTTATCTAAATTATTCGAGCCGTTTGTAAAATAAGATTATTTGATTGGTACATATGTAACTACTTCTACAAAAATCTTGACACAAAAAATTGGCACTAAGTTATGACCAAATTTTTGTTTTTTCTACAACTACATTTGAACTACCAAGCAAACACATGCGCAAAATAGCGTAACACATTCTCTAAGACATTTAACACCAATATATGAGAATGACAACACAATGTTAAACCAACCTATGAGAGTTATGGGTTAAATCAGTGCTATTAAACAATACGTTTTCATTAGTGCTAGAAATTAATTTAACATCACTTATAACGGGCTTCTCTTTGCAGAGAAGGTTATTTTCTTGTACATACACATTCGAGGGTTTTCGAAACTGCAATGGATGATTCTGTTTCCAATAATACGTTAGAATCGATACTATTGCTATGCATGGAACAATTCCAAGGAAAAATATGTACATAGCTCTGGTAAACCCAATTCGCGCTGAAAAGTAAAACAACAAAATTATCAGTAGTTAGATATGATATTGCTGAACAGAACATACCGTTCGGATTACTTGCTGGACCACTGTCGATTGATCCTCCTTGGCCTGGATTTTGACAATCTGGTGGTGCATAACCAAGATTGCAGTGACAGTGCCCTTTACTGTTACATGTCCCTTGGTTACTGCAATCGTTGGGACATTTGGGTCCTACTCCTTTCATTTCTAGAGCTTCGATTGATACGCACTTTTGTTCAACACACATCTTGTTTTCACCGCATTTCGCACCATTTGGAGCGAGACCTGGGTCTGGTGACTGCAGGCCTAGATCCACAATAGCTGTTCTGCATGGTATGATAGTACCTTCGTGGTTCATGAAACTGTGTGACAGTATTGCGACTGACTCCATTCCAAACTCCAGTCTCTCATTTAAGTGCTTACAATGTAACATGCCGCAATGTACATCGGGTTGGGCACAAGCAATATATTGATTAGTCAAACGATCATATCCACAATTACCATGGCGACTTCCATCAACGTTTTTACCATAACAATGATCAGATGATTCTCCTGATGGCCCCCACAATATTTTACATTGGTTAGATCTCGATCTACAGGAGCCTTTGTAGCAATAAGCGTTTCCATTATCACATACTTCTGTATCACGCTTGTATACATCTGTTGGACAGAATTCTGACTCTCCAGTGCAATATTCTGGCAAATCGCATTCCTCTTCCGCTGAGCGACATTCAGTTCCTGGACTTTTCGGACGACAAGTTGAAAGATCACAACATTCACCTGTAGCACATGATGCGTTTGCATTCAGCATACATGTGTTAGGATCGCAGCAGCTGTTTTCACAAAATTCTGGCAAACCGCAATCACATTGTTCACCCAACTCAACAAAGCCGTTGCCGCACTGAGGAGAGTCGAACAGTTTTGTCGGTTTATTTCGTAGACAATAGTTCATGCCATGAGAAAAGGCTACATTTAATTGATCAATGCTACACGAACTCCAATGTCGAGGAACCATGGATGTACTCGATGCCGACATTATGCATTTTTCTTCCTCACATTTGCAATCACTGGAATCATGCTCCATTCCAAAGTTATGTCCCATTTCATGGGCAACTGTTGTAGCTACAACTGCCACTATGTTACTATGTTCCATAGATACTCCACCAGAGTACTCATAAGTGCAAATTGGACCCTTTAGCGCTTTTCCTGTAAGCAAATAAAAAGTTAATTATCGGTTTAAGGAAAATTTATATTGATATTATTTTTAATATTGTTACATGTCCAAACAATTCTGCGAGCTACTGTCGCAATTGTTGTCGCAACTATTAATAACATCATGGTTGATCAAGAAAAGAAAACGAATGTAATTAAAAGCACAAGGATGGGCCAAGGAGATCTATAATCAATATCTGAGAGTGACGTCACTGCGGGTATTCAAAATTGCTCGAATATTCCAGGTAGTTCTCGTCAGAACATTCGCTAATATACGAGAAATGGATTGAAAGACTAGAGACCCTATGTAAAACCGAGCTGAATGAATGGGAAAGGGTAAGAGTAAATACTACAATAAGAGTGGAGCGCGTATTAAAGGCGATATCGATTGATAGTGAAGTAAAAGATTTTCGTGAAACATTTGAAGACAGTTGAAACATACATTTATAGACAAGTGAAAAGTAAATTAAAATGTTATTTGTAAAAAAGTGAAATTAATGATTGTGCAAGTAAAAGTATTTTAACTTAATTTAAAAGACAGTGCGCTTTTATTTCCCGGGACATTAAACTTATCAGCTGCGAACCATAACACGCGACAGTGGTGTCAGAAGTGAGAAAGAAAATTTCGAAAGTAAAAACTTTTAAACATTTTTAAAGTGCACAATAGTGAAATTTAACGTGAAAACTGGTGGAAAAAAACCGAAACAATAAAAATGCTACGAAGCTTACATTTAAATATTAATGCATTGACCATATCGGACCTTAAGGAGAAGTTGGAACAGCAAAATCTGGCTACGCAAGGTACAAAAGCCATACTGATTGCACGCTTGCGTGACGCGATCGAGTCGGAAGGCGTATATGTGGATTTGGGTGAGCCCTCAGATGCGGAAAAAGGAGCAGAAAGTGGAGAAGCAGAAACACCAAAATTAAAGGAACCAGGAAATGCACTGATGCAAATGTTGATACTGATGCAGCAAAAGCAGCGACAACAGTCATCCAGTTTAACTGCGAAGTTAAATGAACAATCAGCGAGCATAAATGAATAATCAGCGAAGCTGAACCAACAAGCACTAGAAATCAAGGCAGGCATCACAAAGAAGCTGGGGGAGCAATCAACGAAGCTAGATCAACAGGTAATCCAAATCAAGGCAGACTTGCAAAAACAGTCAACCCAAATAAAAGCGGACTATTCCCGTTGAGTTGCACTCAAACTAGGCTGCTATAATGAATGCGCTTGACATACGTTATGGAGACGATCATCTGAAGCAGATTTATCGCTCACACCTACGGCATCGGATCCAGAAGTCTGGCGAAACCCTACAGAAGCTAGCCCAAGACATTGAGAGACTGGCACTTTTGGCTTACCTAGCTTACGACCCGGAACATCGAGATGATGCAGCAACAGAAGCATTCACCAGCGCACCAGGAATTGCAACAAGCGTTTAGTTCAAAAGCAAACGGTTAAGGACGCATTGGCGTATAGTCTGAACTTTGAGGCAGCGAAAAATGTGTCTCGTATCACTGCCCGGGTTCACGAAGTAGTGACAGATGAGTGCAGGTGTGAGCGCGTGGAAATTGAGCGAGAGCCGCAGGTAAATGGTGCGCTGGTGCGCCTAGATGCCGATTCGACAAGGACCAAGACGTCTTTCTATAGTCAAACAAGGAGAAGTGAGCGCACTGATCTCGGACATGGAAAAACAAGGTGTTATCGAGCCTTCTGTCAGTCCATGGGCCGCGCCAGTAGTTCTAGTAAAGAAAAATGATGGTAGCACTCGTTTTTGTGTCGACTATAGGCAGCTTAACGACGTCACTAAGAAATATAGTTACCCGCTTCCACGCATCGACGACATCATGTACACTTTAGCCGGCGCAAAATGGTTTTCTACACTCGATCTCAAGAGTGGCTCCTGGAAGGTAGAAATCGACAAGAAGGACCGATAGAAGACCGCATTTGCAGTTGGGACCGGATTGTGGCAATTTGTGGTGATGCCATTTGAGCTTTGCAACGCTCCAGCCACCTTCGAACGCCGGATGGAATACGTGCTACGAGGCCTAACCTGGAAGACCTGCTTGGTGTACATAGATGACATCATTGTTATTGGGAGAACGTTCGAAGAGCATGTGCGGAACTTAGAAGAGGTGTTCTCCCGATTGCGACTGGCGAATCTGAAACTTAGTCCCGACCACTGTACCCTTTTTGCAGCTGAAGTAAAATACCTGGGACACGTTGTATCACCAGAAGGGGTCAAAGAGACCCTGAGAAGATTGAAGCCGAGAAAAACTGGTCAACACCAAACAACAAGCGCCAACTACGAAGTTTTCTGGGTCTGGCGACCTACTATCGAAGATTCGTCAAAGATTTTGCCAAAATAGCTAAGTGTCTCCATTAGTTGACCGAGAAAAATCGTCCGTATATCTGGAATGAGCAATGCCAGGCAGCCTTGGAGACCTTGAAGGAGAAGTTGTGTGGATCACCTATGCTGGCTTATCCAAAACCCGGAAAAATGCTTGTAGTTGACACCGATGCGAGCAACGGCGGGATTGGAGCTGTACTCTCCCAGCAGATCGATGAGGAAGATAGAGTCCTCTTGTATTACAGACGAGTTCTCTCAAAAAGTGAGAGGGACTACTCGTGACCAGGAACGAGCTATTGGCTATAATAGAGGCCACTAAGCAGTTCCACAAGTACCTATATGGCCAGAAATTTGTTCTTCGAACAGAACATGCATCGCTGAGATGGCTGCTTAACTTCAAAAACCCCAAGGGATAAGTTACGAGATGGATCGAAAGATTGCAGTCATACGATTACAAAATTGTTCATCGGAAGGGCGGAGTTCATGGAAATGCTGACGCCCTATCCTATCGTCCATGTCCAGCTAACTGCAAGCATTGCCGACGGATTGAGGAAAAGAAGCCGACCGTGGATCTGCGAGTGATGACGGCCGAATTCGATGGAGGTTCTTCATCGGAGGAGATTCGAAATGCCCAGTAAGCAGATGAAGACATCGGGCCATTACTCGTATGGAAGGAGACAACCGGGCGACCTGACTGGAAGGACGTTTCGATGCACGGCGCCACTCTGAAATGCTATTGGGCACAATGGAACTCCTTTCAGGTAGAGGGTGGCATACTCAAGCGGAAATAGGAAACGGCGGATGGCAGCTCCTATTGGATGCAAACTATACTTCCCAAAAGTTGAATCCACGATGTGGTGAAGGTAATGCACGAAGGATCTTCGAGAGGCTATCTTGGTGTTAACAAGACCTTAGCGAAATTGCGGGAAAGGTTCTACCGGCTTCACGCTTAAGAAGACGTAGAGGACTGGTGTCGTAGATGCGCTTCCGTCAAAGGTCCAAAGCGACGACTGAGAGGACAAATGCAAACCTATAACGTGGAGGTACCATTTGAAAGGATTGCTGTTGACATCGCAGAACCCTTTCCTGAATGCAAATGGCGAAATCGATACACGCTGGTCGTGGCCGATTATTTCAGCAAGTGGCCCAAGGTCTACCCGGTTCCCAACCAGGAAGCAATTACTGTAGCCGAACAGCTAGTGTTAAATTGGTGCAGAAGGTATGGTGTACCTTCCGAACTACATTCGGATCAAGGCCGAAACTTTTGAGTCACTAGTTTTTGGCGAAATGTGCGAGCTGCTGGGAATACGGAAAACGAGGACCACACCGCTGCATCCCCAGTCGACCGTTTCAACGGCACACTCAATAAACACCGACGAGAACCAAAGGAACTGGGACCGACACATCCCATTATTCTTGATGGCGTATAGAGCTGCCGAACATGCATCGACGGGCCAAGCTCCAGCCAAAGTCATTTTTGGAAAGACTATTCGTCCGCCGGCTGATATAAAGTTTGGAACACCCCCTAAGAAACCCCAAACGATCTCGGAGTATGCAAGTGAGCTGAGGCAACGGGTGAACCAGATACATCGGACAGTGCGAAAACATCTCGAATCGGCCACTGACTGTATGAGGACCATATATGATCTAAAGGCAAATTCTACTGGCTTCCAGCAAGATGACTTGGTGTGGCTATACAACCCACAATGGCGGAAGGGTAGGCCTCCGAAGTTGCAGAATAATTGGGAGGGACCATACCGAGTTACAAAACGAATCAACGACGTCCTATATCGCATACAGGAACGCCGGAAGCCGAGAGCCAAAATAAAAATGGTGCACCTGGACCGTCTTGCCCCATATTACATCCAGGGAGACTTAACTACAACTGGCGACACATCTTTTCGGGGCGAAAAGAACTGAGGTGGGGGCTGTGTTGCATGTCCAAACAATTCTGCGAGCTACTGTCGCAATTGTTGTCGCAACTATGAATAACATCATGATCAACCAAGAAAAGAAAACGTATGTACTCAAAAGCACAAGAATGGACCAAGTAGATCCATGATCAATATCTGAAAGTGACGTCACTGCGGGTATTCAGAATTTTTTTTTTTTGTGGAAGGGAGGTGAATGCTATTTATGCACAGAGTGTGGCACTCCCATGCGCGACTGGACTACCCACTAAACACCTCCCCTGGCAACCTGAGAACCCAGCCTGGAACCGTTTGACACATTACTTCGGGCCAGGTCTCGTTTTGTTACGCCGTGGGGCGCCTTCAAGCTGGGAAGTCTCTTTCCTAGCGGGAGGGGAGAGGGGAAGAGGAAATGCCAGAAGAGCGATCCCCCAGCCCCAGAACCCCCGGCTGCTGTGAGTCCCTTTTATATTTTAGGGCTGCCCGAGCATAATGTGCCACCTGGTTCCATTTGTCAACCGATTCGAGCATCACCGCAACTATATTATCCGGGGTGAGCTCTCCCGTCTCCCTGTAGAGTTCCCTTCGCAGCCTGACCCATTTTGTGCACGCAAAAAATGTGTGACAGACATGGTCCTCCTCTCCTGGGCAAAACCGACAATCGGGAGACCGTGACTTACCGATCTTGTGCAGGTAAGACTGAAAACACCCGTGCCCGCTCAAAAGCTGGGTCAGATAGAAGTCAGTCTCACCATGCCTTCGATTTAGCCACGGTCTCACATCCGGGATGAGGCGCGCAGTCCACCTTCCCTTCGTGCAATTCACCCAAGACTGCTGCCAATCGTTGAGCGAGCGCTGTCTCTCCTCGCGGACAACTATCTCCCTCGCATCCTCGTTTCGGCGCAGGTAAATAGCGCGGCGCTCTCTAACAAGGAATTGCTCGAATATTCTAGGTAGTTCTCGTCAGAATATTCGCCAATATACGAGAAATGTATTGAATGACTAGAGACCCTATATAAAGCCAAGCTGAATGAATGGGAAAGGAAGTGAAGTAAAAGATTTTCGTGAGACATTTGAAGATAGTTGAAACATAAATTTATAGACAAGTCAAAAGTATATTACAATGTTATTTGTAAAATAATGAAATTAATTATTGTGCAAATAAACTCTTTTAATTTAATTTAAAAGACAGTGCTTTTTCACTTTCTCGGGACATTAAACCGTAACACGCGACAATATTTTAATTGCTAAAAAAAAGGGGTTTGATTTGGTTGCTAATAAATTATGTCAAACGCCAATTAGAGTGGAGAGGGCGCTGTTCAAATGGGATTTTTAGTCGAAATAATTGATGCGTGAATTTCTAAATGCCCTAAACTTGGCAAAATGATAGAATATGGGAAGGAAAAATTGACAAAATATATAACTTCATGTGGAATTTTCCTGCTGCTCAACACACTTCAGTCGAATAAGATGGGTGAAAGTGGGCAACTTGAAGGTGATCACTCTGCAAAAAGGAAACAAAATCAAGCAAGAATATGATAATGGAATAATGATAGAATAAACAGTCAATCAACAGTTGTGTTCGTGCTACGAGAAGCCATTGTTTGAATTCTATAGGAAGTAGATTGTGGGCGACATAGTGAAGTGCGGAGTTAATGTGATTAATCAATTAACTGTGTAGATTTTGTGGCCAGAAGAACGGGTTTTCTCTGGTGATTTTTTTTATCAAAAACAAAATCTACAAAAACAAAAAAAATGAATTAACACTAACTTCCTTAAAGAGTATTTTCATTTTATTATTGAAAAGAAGTTCGAACGATTTCAAGGAGCTGACACGCGGATTTGTGGCCATTTGATTAAAATAAACGGCCATGATAAATTACTTACAAATTCATTTCATTTCTCAAAATAATCTCCCCTTTTCCGCTCCGTCCTTTTGTGGTAGTTTTTTTGTGTGGTGGCCCAGCACGGGCAGAGGATTTCTCGGAAAGTCTCACGACACGACTGAGCGCTAGAAGGTCTCAGAAAGGCGTTGTCCAGATCAATACCATCCAATTTCGGCCATAAAAAAATCTTTAATCATCTCTCGATAGCGCAATCCGTTCACCGTAACTGTTGCTCCAGCCTCATTTTTGTAAAAGTAAGGTCCAATGACTCTGCCGGACCATAAACCGCACCAAAAAATCACACGTTGAGGATAGAGAGGCTTTTAAACAATAACTCTTGGGTTTTCAGAGCCCCAGATGCGACAATTTTGCTTGTTGACGAAGCCACCGAGGTGGGAATGGGTCTCATCACTCAAGATGATTTTTCGAGGGAATTCCGGATCATTTTCATGCATTTCAAGAGCCCAATCAGCAAAGACACGACGTTGTTGATGATCGACCGGCTTGAGTTCTTTGTTAACTGAACTTTATAAGCTTTAAGACCCAAATCTTTATGCAAAATCTTCTCGGCGCAACTTGAGTGACATGCACGGGTTTTATTCTTCACATAACTAAGTTGTCCCAACAGCTCGAATTTTTCCACCAACTTCTGTATTGCGGTCCGACAAGGTGCTTCACGACGACCCAAAAATGTTCGAGTTTTACGAACCGTCTCTGCCAAATTTTCACAATTTTTATAGTGAATTTTAATAATTTCAATGCGTTGTTGAAGCGTGTATCGTTCCATTTTTATTAATGGCTTAGTTACTACTTGTCAAATATTAAAAAATGACAGCTTCAAAAGTGAAATTTACCGAAATAGCGGGCTATTCAAAAAAACACCTCTTATTGGAAAACCGTTTAGTAAGTTTTTACGATATTTGGTTTTGATGTGAGTTTATAGTTTTTATCATGATTTGATTGACGATTTGTTTTGAATAAGTAATGATTAGTTATGGATTTTTGAACACGGGGTTCGCCGGCTGGAATTTGATCTTTTACAGTCCGGCTATGACAGTGGTCAAGCTGTGGCAGTGTAGATGTTAGTTGGGATCAACCGAATTTCAAGTCGTTGGGTATATCTCCCTGCACGGGATAGTTAGACTTGGATCTAACTCTTGGAATTAGCCAACACTTTCGGCTCTTCCATCATCCATCTGGTTGCGGCTTTGGGATTTGTGCGGATCTTATCCGAGCCATTATGAAGTCCGTAATGTTTCATAATGGTCTCGTAGTCGGCCCTTTCTGGTGACAATTAGAGCGGAGTCCGCCTACAAGCTGCATTGCTATGCCAGGCACTGTGGCGGTTTGTCTGCTTTGTGTTATGTCTAAATTTTAACTTCCTTCCCATTTCATTAACCTTTCTGTTCCCGTTTTCCTTGCATGGGAGAGTTATTTTGAGAACTGAATTGAAAGAACTTTTTCAAGTAATTCACAAAATCTATTATTAATAAAGTTAGTCGCATTTCTACTTTCAAAATATTTGATGGCCTTGGACTAATAAAGACCTTCTTTTATGATTTTTTCGATTAAAGGTGTCGAATCGCGATAACCAACTCACCGACGCCTTTGACACAAATATGGCGATAAAGCAGGGAGATGGACTAGCTCCAGTGCTTTTCAATTTGGCTCTGGATTATGTCATCAGAAAGCTACCTGTCGGTACAAGAGATACGTTATATTATCATATAAGTCAAACCAAGTTGTAGCCTATGAGGACGACATAAACATTTTGTCACGGTCGCCACCAAAGAACTTTTTTTGACACTCGACAATGAAGCAAAAATACCTTAAATACCCAAAATGGCATACTTGGCGAGTACAGTATCGAAAATGTGGGCGAATTTGGGTTTGTCGTTCGATGAAGACAGTTGCAGCGTTTGTTGCTGAAAGCGAATACCCGAGAGGTGCTACGAAGAAGAATCGCGGGGGGACAGGGTGACGTCGATAATTCGTACATTTTCCCTCCCCCTGCATACATCGATGCAAAAAGCGTCAGTGTAAGACCGGTTTTGCAAAATTCTTATCAAGAATTTTTATTTGATACTCACATGGGCTACCTTTGGTGAAATTTTTTTAAAGGTCTCTGTTGCTGACGTATCAGCGTTTCCTGGAGCATCTATCTGGAGTGAAATTGTCCCTTTTGAATTCTCTGTACCACCTAAATATTACCGTAAAATGGGGACACTCATTGCTCAATGCAAGCGTAATTTCTCCTTAACACTGGTCTATACTTAAAACATGCGCAGTCATTCCACAAAACTGCCCTTATTTCACTACGTGACCACGATGCCATACCCCACACTTCACAGTTACTCCGAATGAACAATTCAGCCCACAGATGTGTTGCTGGGGCTACCTTGCGAGTATGGATATGTCTAGACATGCAGTCAAATGCAACCTCCTGTGTACTTTTGTTAACTCACATTGTAAAACTTTTATAGTATTCTTTGTATGTAAAAGGAGGATCGATACAAGGATGGAATTCGACTTTTCTCGTAATTTTATTTTGGAAGTGTCACCTTTTTTCTGATAAAACTGTTTTCACAATATAAACAGCATTAGTTTCAAATAATTAATTTACTGTTAATACTCACCAACAACTCCGCCTTCGAATTGTTCTTTTGTCAAAAGTTGCGCATTATCGTTCGGATGGTTAAGTAACGAATTCCGTCTATAGTGCAAAAAATTTTTAAGCGTTTCATCGCCGTTACTCGAAAGTTCTATTTCGTTTGATTCATTCCAAACAACTACACCGACCAACGCCACAAAGATGTTTAGCGGAACGTATAACTGAAATAATTATAATTATATGTTTTGTTTATAATAGTTTTAATTTTTCAAAGTTGAATGAAAGGAAATACTCACAGCATTAACAATGTTGGCTATATCTTTGCAGTGATTGTGTACTTTTTTCAAATTTTCACCTAAAGCTTTGAACACTTTATTATCAACAACTATAACTAGTTCAACGTAAGATGAGTGTCTATTTGCGTTGTATGGACCTCGTATGATATTCTCCGTCTTAGATCTTTTATACTAGATGAAAACAATTCAAAGTTAAAGTAAATTAATTTGCAGATATATATGATGAGTCAGTTTGAAAATTAAAAGAGCCAAGAATGCGTTTCTAAATTATCAAGACTAAGCACTTAATTTTCTTGGTGTTGAGTTTTAGTAAAATTAGTGTCTGCTTTAGGCAGAAGAATGTTTTAACAATTTGATGAGAGTTTCAATCTAAGGAAGACAGTTCCTATTACGAACACATAGAAAAATATCACAAAATACGAAATGCTCGGATTGTTCCAAAAAATAAAAACAACTATATTTTTACCCTAAGTATTCTATTGGCCGAACTGCCAAAAAGCAGTTCTTTGTGTCCATGATCTGATTGCACGCCACATGAAGCATTGTAGAGAATGTCCGAATTTCTGGAATGAAAACAAATTGGGATTTAACTGGGATTTAATGATTGGACCACATTTCTTAATTCCTCATTTGAATATTGTTTTTCTAGACCATTGATGACAAGTTTAGGCTGTCGCAATCTGGTCTCAGCAATATCATACTCATCTTTCATTGCCTCCATTGCTATATTAAAGAGCTAAGTAGCATTTTCATTGGTCGATGTTTTGATAATCGCCCCAACATTACGATTAGGCCGGTTTATCCGTCAGTCCATCTTTGAGTGACGACAAATTAATTTACGAACTATTTGAGCGGAACTATGAAAGTTTTGATCGACAAATTTGGGCAATTTTTTTTTTTTAATAAGTAAGAAATGTGACCAACTAACAGTTCTTCTTTGAATTTTTTAAAGGAGATAACATAGAACATTTTTTTATTACAGCTAATTATGTAAAGCAGCAAATATAAAATGTTATTTTCGTGGATTCGTCTTACATTTTAAATGATATTTATACTTGAACTTACTTAAAAATGTAATGATTCGTATCAAGTTTACCGTCTGGTTCGGAATAAACGTAGTATGACTCGTTGCCATCGTGAACAAATCCGTTTATTCCATTGCAAGTGGAAACGGCAACGTGCGATTTTGCCCTACCTCTAATAGCACCCTAGAAATATAAAAGAAAATTGCTTCAATTGCAGAAGGGAAGAGAACTAGCAATTATTAGAAATTTTCATAATCAATGAATTAAGAAATCTTCAATGATTTAAACGCTTACTTGATAATGACATAGATTGATATCAGTCTTATTAAAATTTTTTAAAACATTTGCATTGCCATTCTTTTGGAAACGCAAAAAATGTCCTTCAGGAATTAGTTGTTCATTTAATTTCAAATCCGCTACAACTGGTTTTCCATCATGAACGTATGAAAGTGTTATATGTGAAGCGTGGACACCTTGCTGAAAAAAACAAATATTTGTTTATTTCATATTTAATTGTATACAGTTCAATATTATTCATACGTCATCTATGGTTTCGCTCAAAGCTCTCTTATGCCTTCCGTGATATACCTGAGGTTTTATTATAAAGTACCGTGAAAATTCTTCTTTTGGATGAAAACTCGTATCTGTAAAAATATGCAAAATAAGATTGATCAATACATTTATAATTTGATGAAGACAAACACATACAATAAATTGATGTTAAATATTGATATTTTTATCGAAGTATTAAAGATTTTAAATGGAAAGTTCCAATTTATGAATATTATTCTTGTAAAAATATTCAGATAAGATGAGCTGAATAAGAACATTTCAAACTACTGTTGAAATACCATTCCCAATAAATATTCATTGAATGTGAAATAAATGAATGTGCTTTCAAGGGTAATGCTTTCCCGAAACAGTTTTTATTTCTAATGTTTGTATTGTGGACACGAAACAGATTGAGTGGAATTTTTTAAAATGGTGGTGAAGTCTTTGCTGGGTAAAATATCGAGAAGCAAGTATAATAGTCAAGTATTTTATTTATTTGATATCTGCAGGCCAAATATCTTTGCTCTTGAAATGCCGTCGGGCCTTGCTTCTTTGAGTAAGCATATGTAGTTCGACTCCTTTGAAGATGACCCATAAGAGTCGAAACGCGTATGCTTACTCAAAGAAGCAAGACCCGACGGCTTTTCTGGCTTTTTCTGTAGCAGTTTATTTATTCCAAATAAAGCTGACAAACTTTCTTAAATAATGATAGATTGGTAATCAAACTCAAACTCATTATTTCTAATGCTTACTGACAGATCACTTTTAACTCCATATATCAATGTAACCTATCAATCTGTATCACAGTTAACTTGGTGATCGTATAATGAAACTAGCCTAAGACAGCTTTAAGGGGCATACGGCTTACTAAGAAAAGGCTTGCGAGCAGTTTTAATGAACAATTTGTTTTAATTGCTATAGTAATCAATGGTGATTGTAATAAATCAGCCCTACGCCACTGACAACGATCAGCAGGTCGCTATTGACGCCGACGGTTCGGTAATGACCCTTTAACCACTCGCTGACACTGAACCGCGTTTTGACAGTTGTCAAGAAAAGGAAGGAAAAAGGTATGACGTCCGATTCGCGCGGGAGAAGAGTTCACGTGGAAAGGCCTTCGAGTGCGGACATCGGCCGGTCCGCCGGGAAAAATTAAAAAACGAAAAAAGAAAAAACAGTGGTTCCCACTCAAGTGGACAGTCGTCCGAATTACTTTTTCGCTTTATTGCGACGTCTTGCCACATTTGGGGTGCTGGGTGCAACGTTAATCTTCCATATCCCGCCGAGTGTTTACGTTCAAGTGCTTTTCGTGTTCCTTAGCCGCATTGCTCGCATTTACGTTAGGAAAAGTGATTGCGATAGGCTAACTGCGAATTGCCGATAGCCTAACTGTTAAGTATTATCCGCACTGAAGGCAGGTTGACAGTGTTACGGAGTGCATAAAATAAGGACACGGCGCCATTGAACTCATGAAGAGTGGCAGTCGCCAGGTAAATCGGCGAAGGATTTTTGGTTCTTGGTTGATTTGAAATAATTTAATTTTCAAAGAGGGCTGAATCAGGTGCATTTGCCGTGGTCGCGAGACGACGAGAATCAGCAGAGATTTGTGGTAGGATTCCCTCCTGGTAGAGAAATGCTGATAGCCGGTCGCACACCGTTGCGCACTTGACAGTTCCCGGGTGCTCCCGGACACCACCCCAGATTGCGGATGGCTGCGCCTCCACCTGCACCATCTGCGTATCCTACGACAGGCGAGCCCTCGCTAACGTGCAAGTAAGTTCCATTGTAGATTGATTATTTTTCAAACCCAACGTCGGGACGGACCTACGGCAGTTTCTTCCAGTCCCCCGGGAAGTCCACGTGGCAGCCGAATTCATAGCGCGCAGAAACCACTAAGCGGTGCTAACAAGCGCAACACATGAGGAAGCGGCAATGGCGATACGTGCTCTTAATACACGCTCGGCACTCGGCTGTTGCAGGTTAGTTTTAAATGAATCAATCCATGTAAGGAGTGCAAGTTACCGGCGTGTAGATGGATTCTAACCATAGGAAGCTTTTGTAGTCTCTCGATTTTAATGGAAAAAGTAAACTATACATAATTAATACTACAATATAACACAGAAGTTTCTAGACGAGCATATCCAGTATTGATTGGATGCGTCGGTTTTCTACATGAGGAAATATATCAGTTCAATGTGTTTAGGATTAATAACTTAGGATTGAAATCAAAAAGAGAAAAGACAGGCTAATTTAGTCTAATGTATGGATCGTTGAAAAATCTGAAAAGAAATCAGTAAATTGTGTTGAGAAATATCAGAAACAGATCCTCGAACAAAACCTAATCATTTTTAACTACGTAGGAGTCCTTTAAATAGATGACCGCAAATGTTAGAACATATAACCTAAGAAAATACCTAGAGAAAAGGAAAATTGCATCAGAATTTTCTAGTTAATTTTTTTTTCTAAAAATAGCCTGTAGCTATAAGAAATTTAAGGGAGTTGATTTCTTTTGATGAATTGCTGACTGTGAAAGTAAATTGGAGGCTAAAGTACACTTTATGTGTAATTTAACAATTAAAAAAAAAATAATTGGGAAGAATTAACTCCATACATACATTAGAAACAATAAATTTTGCGAAGGCATCGAACAAAACATTGTTACCATTGATAATAGGAAAGCCGATCATTATAAATAATCTGGGTCAATCGCTGCTACGCCAATGCAAGTTCCATAATTTCGAGTTATATAAATATATTTATACCCTTACTTACACCATTTACGTATTTATATACATATATCTATATATGATGCATGTATTCCTGATTTATTTTTGTGAGATTCTGTTTGGAAATGATATACAGATCGGGAGTGAAATTCCACACGCAGTGCGGTAATAAGGGAATCGCCAGAGATATTACAAAAATTCTGTTAGTTTTCTCATTTAATTACTTGATGCAAAAAAATTGCACCTGATAAGTTTTCGAAAATTCAGCAAATTCGATTTCATCAACCGGCATTGGGTATTTGTCATACGCTTTTATATTGTCCTTTTTATTTCAATCCTGTAAGTTTCAACAACTTAGACATAATTGATCGCTGATCGCAAAACAAGTTTAAATTGAATATTTTGAAATTTGGTTAGCTCTTTCCAGTGAGATCAAGCCTCATCTTCATTGAATTTGATAGCGAAATGAGCTTCATTTTAGTTTAATTAGCCCCTTTCACATTCAACTCAGTAGGTTATTGATTTTAGGTGATCGCATCTACCGATGACTAGACAATGTTTATAAAAATTTTGTAAAAAGAAAGCATGCAATGCATATATAGACTATAGATACTTTCACATTTTAGGATTTTTCAAATAATTATCGGAAGCATTTTACCTTAATGTAGGTTGTCGTTTATATCATTTTATGACTTTTATTTACATTCCGTGTGCGGAATATTTAATACATCTATAATTTTTGTACATTTTATGATTAGTAAAGAAACACAAAGAGAACTAAGGTGGCAAACACTATATTTTATTCATACAAATAAAACGATTTACATAAACATTAGCACTTAAGTGGCTGCGTAAAATAAGATTAGAAAAATAAATGAAATCAAATCCATAAAGTTGTCATAAGAAAAGAAACAAAAAAAAAGAATAAAACATTAAAAAGTAACCACTGGAAAGAGAAATCAAATAACTTAGAGAAGAAGCATTTAACAAGAGAAATAAAAAAATGGTACTTAAGAGTAAATAGATAAATAGATTAATGTAGTTTCTGCGTAAAATTAAATAAAGAGAAAAACAAAAATAGAAATCTGCTTAAATAAAATTTGTAATAATTATAATACAATTATTTATTACGCTTTAAGACAACAACCACAAATGAAATATAAATAATGAAATGTTTCTTTCTTCCCTGTTCAATATAAGGATTATTGGCTCTAATTGCCTTACAATTCTAAATTTTATTTCCGGTTTTCTATTAAGGCTTAACATATTTTATTCTTTAGTGAAGAGGCATCAATTATTTTTTTAAATATGTGTTGTAATTATTGTTGTTAGTTGTACTGATTCATAAGATAGAGCCTAAAAATATATAAAATTAATTGCTAGGCTAATCACGCCTTTCCTTTCCAGCTAAACACTTCTCTTCCAGCAGGAATGTCGGCGAACGGTGAGTATGCCGCTACGAGGGTAGGGTTCTTGTAATCCGCGAATGGCCGGTTTCGCGTCGCGTTCGGTACGCGATACTATAATTTGCTTTGAGCGTTTATTGTAAGAGTAGGTTGTTTCGAAGTTCGTGTTAGAGTAGGATATTTTTCATTACCGCGTCGGGAAAAAGAAAAATTAATTTCGGGAATGCGGAATTAGATCCAGTTTTTGTTGTTGTCGAACCGAATGGAAGTTAAATACGGAATAAAGTAGAGATAGGTTTCGTTTCCGTATGGTTGTATTTTAGACGCGTTTGAAACGGGCACGTAATGGTAGCTGAATTAATGTAATCGAGCGTAATCCATTTAAACGACCTGCGACCGAAACCCTCTCCGAACTAGCTGGCCGACAAGCAGCACCAATTCTATGCTTATACTGAATTTGTTACGTTTTTTAATCCTATAAAAATCACAATTGCATTAATGCATTGAAAAAATTCATTTTTCACATGAAGTATTTTGGTAATTAATGGTGGATTTCAAATATGATGTCAATCAACTTTCCAGATGTACCTGATGATTTGGACGACTGAGGTATATCAAGATCATTCTCTGAAGTTATCGTCAAACGCATTTCAATTAAAATGAAAATAGTCACTTGCAAGGTCATAGATCATGGATACGGTGTCAAAGATGTTCGTTGATATACCTGGGATAAGGATGGCTCACTTATCGAGATCTTTTGTGTTATTGCCTTGAAATTTCTTTTAATATGGAGTAAAACTTAAACTCGGGAATTTTCGTTGTCGCTGATTATAAATATATATTACAAATAATTTTGTTCAAATTGATCATAAAATTAATGAATTTACATATTTTAGTTTAGAAAAAATGATATCAAAAATATCAAAAATAGTGAAAATACATTTTTATGGTCAATTATATATAACACCCCCGATTGACAAGTTCTTCTCTATATTAAAATAAATTTCAAGGCATTACAGAGGATTGGTGACGGGTTAGCTCCTTGTCCCTGGAAACACAAAACTGTTCCGAAACCTGCAACAAAGCCCCCTAAATGGATTCGACCTATGCCAACGACCTCTTAACCAAAAAAAGGATAATGGCATTAGATCCTGGAACGTCAGATCACTGAACGACGCTGGCGCTGTTAGGGGGTTATTACAGCAGCTGTTGGAAGGTGAGAACACGGTGTGGCCTTTATTATGGAGAGGAAGTACAAATCACGTATAATCGACTTTAATGTAATAAATAAAAAATTCAAAATTTAACTGCTAAACGCACACAACCGACAGAAGATAAGGACAAAGAAATGAAGGAAACGTTCTAAAATCACCTGAAAAGACTTTTCGATTTATTGCTCATAAATCATACAAAAATATTTCTCGGTGATATCAACGCTAAGGTTAGCAATGAGGGATTTCATCGGGGAACAACTGGACAACCGCCAGCGCCTGAATGACTTCACATGTAGCAGAAATCTAGCTATACGTGCGACTTGCTTCCTACACTGAAACATACATGAAATTAGTTGAGTATCACCGAATCGTAACATTCTCAACCAGATCGCTCATGTTCTGATGTAATAAAGATGAGTTTCAAGCATATGTTCTTTACGGCCGTATATATCGAGCAGCCAATTCTAACTCGAACCGTTACGAGGAGCCAATTTTAACTCGAACCGTTACTTGATCAAGTCAACATTTCGATGTCGTATATCGAAGTCCAGTTTTTTACAAAAAATCTACACCGGTAGGCTCCAAACGGCTTCATTGGCAAAAAGCTTCACAGACACCCTCGACAACCAGCTAATCTCCATCCTATCAGAAACATCGTTAAAAACAAGTAACTAGCTGTAGATGAAAGTCAATGTGACAATTAAGACCGTGATCAAACAGACGAATGGATATCAAGCCCGGCGCAAAAAGAATGATTGGTTTGATGATGAGTGCTAAGATTCGTTGGACAAAAAGATTCAGGCATACAAC
This sequence comes from Odontomyia ornata, assembly GCA_963969285.1. Taxonomy (NCBI): domain Eukaryota; kingdom Metazoa; phylum Arthropoda; class Insecta; order Diptera; family Stratiomyidae; genus Odontomyia; species Odontomyia ornata. Next base: position 149,303,924 of record OZ017739.1, read on the forward strand.
CAATATTTAGGTAGGAAACCCAGGACGAAGATAGACCATTATGAATTTCTCACAAAAGTAGCGAATAAGATAATAAGAATTAAGAAAAGCAAATACAATGACGACGAATTGAGAAGCATCGATGTAATCTTGCCGAGCAACAACACAAGGCAAATGTTCAAAGTATTGAAAAGTTTTAAACAAGTACGAGTGCTTTGGTATCCCAGCCAAATTAGTCCGTTTGTCAAAATGACAATGCCATCGACAACCTCCCAAGTCCGCATCAATAACCAACTCAATGATGCCTTTGGCACAAATATCGGACTAAAGCAAAGAGATGGGCTGGCCCATCGCTATTCAATTTCGCTCTGGAATACGTCATAAGAAAACTACCTGTCGATATAAGAGGTAAGTTATTATACAAGTCGAGCCAAGTGGTAGCCTATCCAGATGTTATCAACATTTTGTCACGGTCGTTAACTACCGCTAAACAAATTCAACAGCGAAGCTAAACTAGCTAGGCTGCAAATCAATGAGAATAAAAACTCATGACGCAGTCTAGGAAAAATACCCCAAATATCACAGTTGGTGAAAAAAGAATATCGGAAAATGTGGGCAAATTTGTGTATTTAGGCGCCAAAATAATAAGAACCGGTAATGTAAGAGACGAAATACGCCGGAGAATACAGCTTGCAGATATAATATTTTATTCAGTTCTGACGATCTTCAAGACCAACTGCATACACAGGAAAACAATGCTTCAAGTATACAAATCTGTAATAAGACGTGTGCTATGCTATGGGTGTGAAACATGGACCCTAATCCAAGCATCCGCAAATATATTGAACGCTTTTGAGAGACGGGTCCTGAGGCGAATAATTGGAGCAAAACTTGACGGGGACCAATGGCGAATTCGATAGAACCATGAGCTCTATGAAATTTTTGATGAGCCGGAGGTCTCAAAGATTGTAAGACTGCGGGAGCTGCAATGGGCTGGCCATGTGAATCGCTTAGACGAACAATGGATACCCAAAAAGGTGATCGTTGGGTGAACTGGAGGGCGGAGACCAGTTGGGAAACCTAGGAAACGCTGGTCTGACTTGGTCAACCAAGACAGCTCATCGCTGCTCAAATTTCGAAATTGGAGGACGTGATCGATGGACCGAGACAGTTGTAGGCGCTTTTGCAGGAAACTAAGGCCCGGAAGGGGCTGTAGTTCTACAAAGAAGAAGAAAACAATTACATCCGCTCAAAACCACGCTGAGACTACCTGTTCAGGCTCCAATATTTATGCGACACTTTTTAATTTATTAAAAAAAGAAGACTAGCTACGGTGCAAAAATCATAGGAGATTTCAATGCTTTGTATAGCCTAAATAAATTTTGATCATTATTGGAGAGTATCATGGTGGCTGTGGAACTTAAAAATTTCAATAGATTCTGAATTTCAATACCCTAGCCAAGCGAGTCTAACATAAGTGAAATGACATCCAACACAATGCAAGTTCGGAGCAATAATCAACCGATAAAAGCTTTTGACACTAGCGTTGGATTGATGGAAGGTAATGAGCTGGCCGTTCTGCTATTTAAAATTGCTCTTGTTGATACAACGCGTAAATTATTGTATAAGTCGACCCAAATTGTAGCCTATGCGGCCGACATCAACATCATTCATGAACGCCAAAGAAATTCTATTGAAAATCGACCAGAAAGCAAAACAAATAGGGCTACAAGTTAACAAGACAAAAATAGAAACATTATATATTACCGACAAACACAACGATGCGATAACACATACGAGTATTCCCGAAAAGTCGGGTGACATCGATCTATACAAGACTAGAATGACTAGTGTCGTGAAGAATTTCTGGATGCAGTTAGTAAAACATAATATAGCATACAACGACTAAATCTATTGATCAACTCGGGTAAAAAAAATGTATGGACATTCCAGTAACTGAATAAATTTTCTTCGTTGTACCACCATCAGTGGAAGAGTTGCAATTATGCACAGCTTTAGGAAGGACAAGGCTCTTGGAATTCCTACTCCTGCAAAATTGCTTCAGAAAATGAAAATTCAATAACCTCCTTCATTGGTTGATATAAGCAGAGGAGCAAACGATTGATGAAAAGGCATATGCTCCATACTCGAAAAGTAAGGTAAACTGCATTGTAAAAATAACAGAGGCTTCCCTGTATTCATTATCTAAACTGCCCCATAAATCTATGAATCAACATTTATGCCCTATGAAAGTATAATCAGAGAGTATCGAGGTGGCGTTCGAAAGGGGTGGACTATGATCGATAAAATATACTTAGCAAAAAAGATGCTCGGTAATGGCATCGATATGCACCAGCTATTCGCATTGAGGAACAAGAAATGGAGGAGCTATACGAAAGACAACTTCCTAACATCACCCCCTCTAACGGAGAGAGTGCAGTTCGTATCAAAGAGTATGGCTGCCGTAAAAAGTACCTAATATAAGGACTTCAAGTTAACTTTGTTATTGAGCTCAATTTCTTTTTATAATTACTTGGTTATTTGACTTAGTTAACTGAATTTTATTTCAAATGCAGTTTTATTTGATTGTGACGATTCTTACATAAGTTTAATAGCATCTGAATTACTGTCAATTTTGACGTTACGGCACAAGAAAGAATACAAGAGAGCCAACTTTTACCAATTTGACAACACGCTACGAAATGTGGCTGTCATTTCTTCTCATATAATTTGTATCGGACTAGTCCCTGCATTTCTTGTTCCTCAATGGCTATTCGTAGATTTCAAGCGAGTATATGACAGTGTCGACAGAAATGCCTTTTGTACAGTTTGATGCTTGAATTCAGTATTATAAATATTGTCTAAATCATCAAGGTTGCAATCCTATACACAGAATCAACAGTTAAAGTAAATGGATATCTCAATAAAAGCTTCCCAACTGAATCAAATCTAAAACAGGGGAAATGACTTGCCCCAATACTGTCAAACATTCATTCATATTTTGGAAATACCATCGGCCAATTAAAAACTTAATTCTTTTATAAATACCATAGCCTACTTTATCACATTCGAAGTGCAGCTAAATATGATGATAAATCGAGCAGCCTTAGAAATTTCAATACATATACTATATATATTTTGGAGTCATGAGAAATCCACAAACCAGTCGAAATATTGTTGAGTAGTGAGACTGATATTCGGAACAGTGTTTACATATTTTTCCATAGATAAATAATAAAAAAATATCGAATAAAAACTGCTCTTATGTGTTACTTTGTTCGATATAAATGAAAACAAGTCAACGATTAAAACATTTACAACCAGCTCATGCCTCCTAACGTATTTGTCATACTTTGAATTTTAATAATTCATTTTGTAATGAATCACGCGAAGCCGCTGGTGACCACTACCAACACACTTTGCTGCTAGGTGGCTTGTCATTTTACGTTGGTTGCGACCAGTGCACATCCCACGTCTATTTTGTCGTGGGATGCCAACAGAATTTGACAGCCACATGGAATTGAAGTGTGGAGGTAGTGGCCGCCACGCATGAGGAAGTCCCGGTGTGTGCCGATAGTTCCAAAAGGGTAAAAAACGGGCAGCGTGTGTCGCGAGTTATAGTGTAGGAAGGTTTATTTGATATGATTATATTTACCCGACTGGTAGAAAGTTTTATTATCCATGTGTTAAACCTGAATTAATCGTCGTGAAATAAGCTCGTGAAAGTTGTAACCTATTTCATCCACAAAAATCAAAAAATGTTCCTCGTAACGTATAACGGAGTATTGGTGTGTGGAATTTGGGTATAAATTCCAATTTACCCAACAACAACTTGTTCATCAACTCCTTCAACAAGTGTCGATTTGGATGGGAATTCAGAACACCCTACACTTGACGAGCATGCCACATTCAAGTCCAGGACTGAGAATGCCCGCCTGTTATGGAAGACTTTATTAAGTTTGCCCGATTTGGAGACATGATAAAATTCTTACATGCTCTGCACATTTTCATCGCTAAGTTTAGTAAGGACGGAAGGATGACAATTCTTAAGCGGGAACGCATTGCCCAAACGTAAAGGAAAAAAAATTAGCAAGAAATCCGCTGGAATCAATTAGGCGATTCCAATTGTACGCTTGAAATAGATTTCAAGTTTATTACTTGATAATTTACCATTGATCTTCTTCCAGTACTTAGAAGATATAAGATATATATATATATATAGAATGTACTTAACTATGCATTTAAAATATGCTCGGATAATTCTCGTCAGATTGCAACTAATATTCGTAGGAATTGATCTTTTGCTGGTATTTTCGATGATATACGCATTCGAGTTGAAACGTGCATCTGCGGAAGCGGTAAGCTCGATCGCATGCGGTAAAAATATCATAAACCTTAAAACTGACTCCATTAAATTTTCACTTCAGTTCTTCGGTACACTAATGACGTAAATTTCAATGGCCTCCAAATTATCCATACCCGTCGCGTTCTTCACAACCCAAATTCTAAACTTCAATTCGCAGGAAGACTGCCAGCCCATTGAAAAAGTTGATCAGTTTGTTGTAATTTTATTTTATTAGCATGTACATAGGGAAGTTTAAGTTATTTGTTCTTTCCAATGTTAATTTCGTCTACGGGGCCTTACATAGAAAGTTTTAATTAGTTTTTATTGTATATAAAAGTGAAGTTTTATGTACAAGTCATTAGTGTATCATTTTAATTAGAATGATAATTGAAAATCGCTGATAACCATTCAAACTAATTTACATTTACCGAAAGTAAAGCAGCACTGTATAGTGCCTTGAGTATATTTATTTAAAAATCAGGTATCATATAGGAACTATTCGATTTGTTTATAATTCCAACATTCTTAAATAAATATATCCCATCATTTGAATTATTAATTTAACGACAACTTAGAAATTACAAACAGAAAGCAAAGGTCTATAATATAACATTTCATACGGAGGAAAATAGTAAACATGGCTTACAAATGTCAGCAGTACTGTAAATATAATTTAAATAATAACATGAAAAAAATTAATCCAGGATAAATTAACAATATCGATTAAAAATATGACGTCGTTAACTATATGATACGTACTAAATATAATTTTAATTATTTTTCATCATTTCTGTATTAGAAAATTTAAGAATGCAAAACAATAATGTATTATAACGCATGAAAAGGAAAAATCGTTAAAAAATTTCGACCATTAAGACTTTTTCGTAGCAGCTAAGTGGATGCAATTCTATTACGAATGAACTAATATTAAATCAATGTGTACTAAATCTGCATATAAATACGAAATGAGAAAAAAAGCTACTTTATAATTATTCTTATTTGTAAAGTTAACTAGAATTTTATTTTGCATTAATTTCAACATTTTCAAGAATAAAATGTAGCTTTCATTCTCTTTTAATTTGTAATTTAATAAACAAGATACAAATATTGTTAAAATTGGTTTGTGAGCAAAACAAAGTAATAAATTAACAAAACAAAGGGAAAAACCACTAGAAAAAAATATTTAAAACACTAAAATTCAAAACGAAGCAATGCAATAAAACGCATTAGTAAAGAAAATTTAGTATCCGCATTTATCAACGATTTCATATAACCAATTAATTTAATAATGAGATTAAATTTAACAAATTACGATTGTAAAACAAAATATGAACAAACAATTGGCAAATACCAGTTGATTTACAGATAGAAAAATATTAAAAGTAGCCTGTCAGTGAATGAAATCTCCCAGAAAAAAGAAATAAAAATGAAAAAACTGCAAATCATAAATTGTTACAGTTCAGCGCATAAGATCGAAATAAATTAATCCACTTGTTAAAGAACTCTTAAATAAAAGCAAGGGTAAAATCATTACAAACCTATAATAGCATAAGAAAGAGACACCTTGCAGTTAAAAATAAATTACAAAGAAAAAAGGTTAAAATAAAATAATATGAATTGCTGACCTTAACCACGACTTTCCTTTTCAGTGGTTCTTCGTTTCAGCGGGAAATGAGGTGCAGGGTAGGTATGCCGTCGCGAGGGTAGGGTTTGAGAAAATCCGCTGAGGTCGGTTTCGCGTTGCGCGCGGTACGCGGTACCTTAGTTGATTTTGATTTTTCTTTAGCGTAGCTTTTTTCGGAATTACGTTAACGTAGTATACTTTTCGGTACCGCGTCGGAAATTCGGAAACGCGAAGTAAAAATTAGATTTTGTTCTTTGACTGATTGATGAAGAAATACGGAGTAACGTAAAATAGGTTTCCTCTCCGTATGGTTTTGTTTTGTGACGCGTTTGAAAACGGGCATGTATTGGTAGCTGAATATTGTAAATGAGCGTAACCCATTTGGAGACCCGCGACCGAAATCCTCTCCGATCTAGCTGGCCGACAAGCAGCCACCGCGTGAATGGGTTACGGTGCACGGATTGGTTGACCGGTTGGTACCATCCGTTGGCACTACTCAGACTTAACGTCTAGAACCGATGAGAGGTCGGTTCCTCGTTCGAAAGTAGACGTAAAAACATTACAATTTGTTCATCATAACTAATAAAAATTGGTTCAATATGTTTATGTGAAACTTGTTTGAATGCTAAGATATTTAGTAACGCCAAACACCAGTTAAGTAAAAACAAAGACGGAGAAATTCTCGTTGTCTTGTAAACTTGCAAAAGCTAGAAATCTTCAACAATTCATTTTCTTTTCCAACTGATGGTGACCATTTTACAATAGACATTTCGACCTTATTCTATTATAATATATATGTACTTTGCACTTTTATCTACCCTTGTCGGCTTGTTTGAACTAATTGTAAATTTTCAACTGACTTCTAAAGGACGGAATTTTCATTTCAAACTTATATTTGTGTTGCTGTTTTATTGTTTGTCCAGGACGAACTTTTGAACGGCGAAATGTAGATGTGTCCTGTTTTCACTACAATATTGAATTTTCTCTCCTTTCGTTATTGAGGTTGCATACAAGAGGCAACATGTTATACAAAAATGTATCGGAACAGAATCGTAATCCATTGGAGGACTCTGCAGATACTAACGGTGTCGCATGCATTGCAATTGATGAATTTGAATTTTACTGTACTCTCATATGAAATGTACTCACTAATTTCCTAATATTTAGAATGTTCATTCCATACTCTGAAAAAAAAATATTTGTATAGGATTTCATATATGGCGGTCCGTATGCCGAAATTAATTCAACAGCAAAACAAAACCATGAATGGATGGAACGACTGAAGTTATTTTTCTATATCAATGATATGAAGTCAATCAACCTCAAATGCGACTGCTTTAAAATACAAAAAGATTTAAAGTATCTCAATTCAGTTGGTTTGGCTGTTTAAAAATTGTAATGCAATACATTTTTCATTCTACAAATTTCATTTGCATTGTTAGAACGATTATTTAACTTACATTCCATTGGAGTTAGCATGCCCCAAGGCTCGAAAAGAAAATTTGATTCGTTTTGAAATCCAGATATGTAGTGTGATCGATCATTTGTCAAAATTTTTTTCATCAGCCGAACTCAATACTAACTTTCACTCTAGGTTGGAATGTGAAAAAATAAAATTTGCATTTCTATATTATTTAACGTGGCGTGTTAAAGGACTCACATTGTGCTTCTGTCAGAGCCACCAAACTAGAACCGAATAGAAGATGGAAATTTTTTCAGCATCCGAAGATGACGGAAAATACATACTTGTATGAGTACTGGTATCAACAATCAGTCGACAAATCTCAGTGCGCAAAATTACAATGCATAATATGAAATTTAATCTTTACGAAATACTAACAGTAAAATTGTCTGGAATGGAATGATATTGAATCGTTTTTTTTTTTGCTTTGGTACTACAGCCTCTTTCGGACCTTCGCTTAAAGATAGTTAAGAGTTCCTCATTATCTTGATAGAATGTATCGGCACTCGAGAAAGGTGATATGGTAGTACCATGCTTTGGTCGTTGATCCATCTACTCAACTGTAATACGTTCTGATTTTGAACCAGTACATATCATAACTGAACGGGCTTATAGTTCATTAAAACAATCACTCGAAACAAATCTCGTTGTCACCAACGAGATTCGAACCAGGGACCTTCGGCTTACGCAGCGAGTACTTTAATCACTACGCGGACTACATTGAATCCTTTCATGCATTTCAATTTCACATTACTTTCCTACATCTGTCATAAGCTGATTTCTTTACAACTCATTGGAGAAAAAATGTTGATCATTGATTATGCATCCAATTGAGAATTTATTAAAGTATTATACATTTTATTTTCCGCCTGGGATTGAGAAACTATTGCTCTTTATTATATGGGATACTCTCTCAAAGCTTTTTTCGCTATCTCTATCTTGAGGAGCTTTTTGTATTTATTTTTATGTACAATTGGTTTACAAAGGCGTATAAAAGTATTTTCTCGAAAAAGGCTTTTAATGAATGAGATGGAAAATAAGTTCGGCTGCTGTTTATTATACTGTGCTACTAGGTTACCAGAATGAGATTGTGCCACTAAGGGTGTTAATAGTCGCCAAGTCCGCTAACGATAAACGGCGTGCCGCATTGAGAGATGGATATACTTGTACGTCTAAAAACAGGAAATCTAAATAGATGTAAACCTAGGTTAAAAAACACTTTCATGTGATATTCCAAGGCATTAGAAAACATTTCAGTTAATTTCATTGCATTTCAACTTTTGCAAAATCTCTGGGAAATGGTTTTAAAATTTTTATGAAGTTGGGATAGAAACATACCGCATAAGCTCAAAGGCTATAATGTGTCAGCAAACAAAATGTTTTTAAAGAAATAAAATCATTTTTCTTTAATTTTATCGATTTTTTCCCCTTCATGATTATACTCGTATACTTCAATTAAGCAAACTTTTACTTTACGAGTACATAAAACAAATGCAAGATAGTCTAAACTAAATTTCTTTCATATGGATCAAAATTTGCTTAGTTTAACTTTTGATATACTATATCTTATACACAATACTTTAAATTAAAAAAATTGCCGAGTGCAAGCGATTTTCGAATGTTTAACGTGTCATTTTAATTACCGTTAAACCGTTTCCTTGTTTCAATCAGAACAACACGCATTCGGGATGAGATTGACAATGCTTCAACCTTTTTAAGTGTAATTTCATAGGTGAAAAGGATCAGTGTCTTTAATTCTTTACACTAACAGCACATTTCATTGAATGATTGAATTTCACAAAGATCGATTAGTTTAGTATACTGCATATCCGTCAGTGTGTACGTTACAACAAGTTGGCGTGATCTAATGAATGTTTTGGTCTTATGAAAATTGTTTAAAAAGGTTTGGACTGAATTTGAGACTTCTCTCTCAAATGTTTTATCAAAGATAGTTGAGTGGGAAATAAAATAAATGGTGTTGCTAAGATCTTTTAAATTCTGAAATTGCAGAGGAAGACAAAAAGTTCGCGATTACACATCTTCTAGCCGAAATATATGAAAACAAATCACTGAGATAAGAGAAGAGTAAAATATACTTAAGAAGACAAAATTCACTTAATTTTGTTATTAAGAATAGACCTGCCGTTTACTTATATAAAAAAGTAATGGTAACCTTGAATCCTTTGAAACATCATGGCTATATATACTTCTACTAAGAAAATTTCATACAAATCGAATCATAATTGTGGCGGATAGTGTCGTTTGAATTTTCTAGGAATAACAAACATAAAAATACTTGAGTTGGATTGATATCTTTCTTATCAAATGGGACACGACATTTGACGAAATTAGAACCATAGTGACCCAAGTGGCATTTTTGTCAATATAGAGATTTCATTGTTAGTACCAAAAAAAATCATTCTTTCATGCTATACTGATCCAAGCGCTTTGCAGAATCATTTTCTTTTACAAATTCCAATCTCCCAGTTTAGAATAAAATATATTTCGAAAATCATAAAAGGCCATATTGACCCAAATAACAGAGCGCGCTTAGATCTAAGTACTTATACAAACTTTTGATAATTATCTTCACATTTAAAGTCCGTTTTTCTTCGAATTTTGAAAAATTCCAACATTTTTTTGTAATGTAAGTCTGTTGAATTTGCCGATATGTCCCCAAAAATTACTCAAGTTAAGCCTTATATGGAAAATAAGAATATGAAAATACAATTGCACGTATTTGATTCATTTGAACGTTTAATTTGTATGCAATATAAGTATGATTGAAGTCATTAATTGATGTTAGCACGGTTCTCGTTCATTGAATAATCTCTTTGAAATAAAATATTATTTATCATTATTTTCAAATTATATTCTACATCTTCATCAAACCAGATGATAGGATTGCCCCACATAATTTCTGCTATTTGGTGTAACAAATCAATATGGTCAAACACTACATCATTGATATGTGGTAACTTTGCATCTTTCTTTTGTCGATTTAATAACATTTAAGATGCTACGATCAAAGCTTGAGCAATAAATGCGTGCTAGTAAACTTTCACATTACGGTGAATTGCTATTTTACTTGGCTCATTAAAACAACTTTTAATGTTCGCCTCTTTTTTGAAAAAAATAAGGGTCAAGTTTTACTTGATTTTTAAGGTAATTTGCAATTCTATCTTAAAATGCTGTAACACATAATCAAAAACTAACAGTTTATTAATCGTTTGCGTTTGTTATGAAGCATCATATAGTTCAATGAAGTACGAGCAAGTTGAATTACTTTCGCCGAATATCAAGAAATTGATTCATGCATCCAATATTTTAATTGAGTTAGAAACAGTAGAATATCATTATCATATGCTTAAAATTATCGTCTTTTAAATGCTTTTCTGGTCACATTAGTTTGATGTTACACACAATTTCAGAAATTCTGTTGGGAATTGGAGGATATCGGTTAGTTCTAGCACAAAAAAACGTTGTTGTGTACCAGTTTCTATCGGTTGTAGCTTTTTTACTTAATGATCGGTTCTTATGACATTTTCAGAGAGATGCATAAATTACTGATTTTTGTTAAGAATTAGATTTTGGATCCTCTTCTAGTGTTATGTGTAAAATGGTAAAAGCACTGTAGCGGAAGAGCGAGTCTACACTTTTGTACCAAAACAACTGCATGAAATGACATCAGTTGAAGATTGAAGAGAATTCGAACCCTAAACGTATATAGTGTCATCTGTTGTAATGAACCACTGAAAAACAACTATTTAGGTGTTGTTCTAGATAACAAACTAATGTCATCCCTGATCTGGGACCGTGGCTCATTCCTGATCTGAAACCGTAGCTCAATTGAAGGCACGGTGAGACAAACTTCTACCTGACCCACCTTTTGAGTGGGCATGGGTGTTTTCAGTCTTACAAAAAGTAGTCATGGCCCTTCGATGAGACTTTCGTTTGAGAGACATTGATCAAAAGGGCTAATTTAGCTGTTACAAGACCCTGGTTCGACCAGTTTTGATATATGGATGTCAGATCTGGTACAACCAGAGTGCTAGTACTATGGAAAGATTAAGAGTTTTTGAAACGAAATATCTTCGTGCATATACTGGTTTGTACAGAAAGCCTGAGACTGATTGGAAACACTTTATGTCGAATAGAAGAATTTATAAAACTGCTGAAGTGATGAGAGTCGATATCTTCATATTGTGACTTCTTCGGAATCATATCGCAAGATTTCCAACTGTGAGCCAAAATCCCAGGATTTCACTGCCGTTCCACCCTACAGACGGGTATATTGAGACTTGCCTCACTCCTGGTATCGTTCCTCTAGAAATATTCGTGTATTTGGACATGAATCGATGTTTTCGATTCTGACGGTGTCCCAATTATACTCGTATATCATATATATAAACAGGCCACTGATAGGCAGCGACACAATGTTTGCAATTATACTATTCAGTCGTGTTCGCGTTTCATAAATACTTTTCTTGAAAAACCGTCGGGTCTTGCTTTTTTGAGTGAGCAGACACATTGTGATTCCTTTGAGTCATTTTCTGTGTCTGAATTATGTGTGGAACTTGGAAAAAAATAAATTATTAGATTTGCTTCTTGGGAAGCCGTCGGGCTTTCCTTCTTTGAGTAAACAGACGCGTTTCGCTGTCGCTGACACTGGAAATGACTCAAAGGTGTCGAAACGCGTCTGCTTACTCAAAGAAGCAAAGCCTGACGAATTTTTAAGGAAAAAGAGAATTGGCCTGCGGATATCCAATAAACAAAATAATTGACTACAATTATTGAATTGCTAAGTTTGCAGAAATATAAATGAATTCAAAACCGAATCATTGTAAATTATTGTTTTTACGTGAGTTTAATAAGCTTTATAGTAAATGAATAAGGATTGCTGAATTTAACTATCTTCTTTCCTTCTAGTAGTTCAGACTTTTCAGCGAAAACAGAAGCGGAGCGTGAGTATGTCGTCGAATTGGCTTATTGGTTTAGTGCTTTCGGTTCGGTTCGCGGTGTCGTAGTTTGTAGTTTCGGTATATAGATTGGGAACGTGAGTCCGTTAGTTTGTTCATGTTCGAAGTCGTGAAAAGAAACCGGTAGAATAGAGTAAAGTTTTAAATTTAGTTTTGGAATCTTTAGGAATGCGATTTGAAACGGGCACTTTGGACGGGGCTGAAAACCGTAACGAACATAGTCTACTCACGATAAGATCCACGACCGTATTTCTCTCTGAACTAGCTGGCCGACCAGCAGCCACCACGGAGTAGACTATGCGTGCCCGGACCAGTTGACCTTAAAGGTACGGTTCGTTGGCAAGGCTCGAAACTTTACGTCTTAGCATCGTTGAGAGGCCGATTCACATTTCCTTCGGGAAGTATCGACCAGAACGATGAAAATCATTACAATATGTTGGAGATAAGGAATTTTCAGTTTAATAGCCCCAAGTAGAAGTCATAATCAGATAAAGTTGGGGAGTTTTTATTAGCCTTCACTGAGGATGGAAACTTTGAGTCACATAAAAAATTGTTTTAATGTCTCTCCTCAATCTAAGTTAAATCTACCGTAAAATTGCTTGACTAATAAAATATTTTGGTGAGAAGCCTCCTCCTCTGTAATTCTAATACGCGGCTAACAAATTGATAAAAGTTAGATCAATTAAATAAAAAATACCTACTGCATCGGGATAGAAAATTCTTCGATGGTAGAATAGAAAATTTAACATAGTATACTGTATCCTATTTTTATGTGCGATAACTAAATTACTATTTTTTATTTGGCTTAGCTAAATTAAGTTGAATGCCATTTATGGATGCTTTATACAATATGATGTTGGTCTCGGTTAATCGCCGAATATCATCTTCTCTGATGAGAACAAATTCCCGATTGAGCAATTCATAACAAAGGAGCTTTCGTATGAAAATTTCAAAATGTGAACGGTTATCAGAAGTAAAGCACGACCACTTGATAGTCTGGACCAAGGCGGCAACCAATACCAACGTGTGAAACCTGCTCAAGGTAAGTCGATCAAAACATGGGAGATGTCGTTTATTGATGTTTAGCTAAATCAGTATATTCAATGTGTATAAATGTGTGTAAATGCTATCTAAATTAACCTACTTGATTTTAGTTTTAAATCTTTAAAGCGAGGTGAAAACGAGCCGAAATAGAGAAAAAAATCCTTTAAATAGTTTTAATTAAATCACACCAAAAAAAAAAAAAAAACAACCACAAAATCAGACAAGCAAATTTATTCTATTCAGTTCTTTAAGAGAGCTATTACAATTATTTAACGAAATAAGTGTGCTTTGAAATTTTATGATGATCACTTTTCATATACTGCAACCACGAATTCCCCCTGTAAATTGAAGAGCAAATAGGAAAGCCGATAGCACTCCCGGCGTCCACATGGCCTTTCAACAGTGGTGCTAAACAAGAAAATTGCCTTTAAACTTTAGTGCTGCTTACAGCGATAATACGAACCTTACAATAAACACGCAAAAAATTTTAAAATCAGAGAGCACTCACGTCCACTTTCAAAACCTGTTATATACAATAGTAATGACGGCTCTTTCAAGATCTGTTACAGTCCACTTGCAAAACCCGCATTATCTCATAAGCATGATGGCCGACCCGTGTGCTACACTAGCAAAACCTGTTAAAATTTCAGAAGGTTTAAGTTGCGAAGTTTCAAAGGCTATTTCTACTCTTACTACTTCGTCTCTGGCTTCGTTTTAAAAAGGAAAGAAATGTTGACAATTTGCATAGTGCTTGTGTAGGCAATAAGCTGGGCGTGAACTGTGGTATTGATTTTTAAAAGAGCTTAATATTAAAAATAATGAGTGACAGCGAAAGCTCTTCGAACAACGCGGAAGTTCAATCTATTAAGGATCATTAACAAGGGGTGAAACGGTAAATAAACTTCAAGTAAATCTAAATTCGAACTGCCAAGCCGAGTAAAAAGCAACGTAGACCGGAATCTTGGAAAAGAAATGTCGAAAAACAGAAAGGTAAGAAGCACGCGTTTTAAAAGAGATTCACAATTTTTGATATGTTTGAAAAAATAAATGATATAAACGGGCATACTAACCTAACCTAAGCTATTGAAAATTCGATTCTGTGTTTGTCGCAGATACTCCCCTAAAGGATTTCCGAAAATGCCGTCGTGTTCACACAATGGAAAGAGCTTTCGCTGTATTCAGCTTAATTTTCAAGATGTTCGAATAATCTACCAAGCTACAAAAAAATAAAACGTTACTAGCTCAGAACAATTTCATTGTACGGTACGGCAAATTTTCCCGCCGAAAAGAAGTAACGATGGCAGTAAAAGGAAGTTTCTCCTTCCGAAAAAAGAGGTGTCACTGAAAATACATATACCTGTCTGCCGTCAAACGTTTATGTCTATTTTGCAAATCGGAAGAGACAGGCTGCAAAGATTATGTTTGGAGACTTTGCAATCTCCAGAAACTCCACAGGAAGAACAAAGAGAAGGCCGCAAAACAGCAGTATTTTCTGAGAGAAAAGGAAAAGTTATAGATCATATTAGCAAATTTATTCCACTTGACGCTGACTACTCAAGAGCTAAGGTCTGTGACCGACAGTATCTCAGCTCGGATCTCTCGATTGCAAAGATGCATGATATGTTTAACAAAGAAAAATGGATTCCCAAGTTGCTTACGAGTTATTCAGAAGAAGTTTTTATAATAACTTTAACATTGGTTTCGGATCGCCCTGTACGGACACCTGCTCAGCATGTTCCAGTCTGAAGTCAAGAATAGAGGCTGCGACGATCGAAGAGAAGGCAAATCTAAGGGTTGAGCTGGTGGAAAACAAAAAGAGAGCTGGCGTCTTCTACGACGATGACGATACGTTTACAGTAAGCTACGATTGCCAAAAAATCTTGTGTTGCCTAAGCTCTCCGATCAAGCTGCGTTCGCAGTTTGTCAAGAAAATTCGAACTCGTCTCATACTCCAGAAAATTTTTTCTTGTACGTGTGGATTGAAACTGATTTTGCCAAGGCATCGAACCAAATTGCTTCAGCCGTTCACCAAAACCTATCTCAGTAAGCAAATTTCGACGGCATCAAGAAGATCTGCTTGTTTGCAGATGGGTGTGGGGGACAAAATTAGAACAAAACTATGATTGGCATGTTAATGCACTGGTTCTTAAACGAGGCCCCACCAACAGTAAAAGAAATGCAAATGTGATGTCCAGTTGTCGGCCACTCGATTATTCCCCCCGAAAGAGTTTTTAGAAATTTAGAGACGGTATTCAAGAAACAGCGTGATTGAAAAGCCTGAAATCGACATTGACATGAAGAGGCACACAACGGTTATTTCTTTCGGGGGAGATTTACCTGTCCGTGAGAAGATATATGCAGAAGGAATGGTTAAAGAGCCTGGAAACTGGCACTTCCAGTTCTAGAAAGCGAAGAAAATAGTTATCACGAAAACCAAAACCAAGACTGCTTGTCTAGTTCACGGTGAGCCGTTCTATAACCTTGAGAGCGGCGAGCCTCAATCTATAATCAAAAGGGGAAAGAGCTCCAAAGCGCAAAATCTTCGAAATCTCATTACCAAAGGAGTCTTGCTGAAACTAAAGAAAGCTGAAGATGTGAAAACCCTTTTGAAAAAAAACGCTACGGAGATCAATGTGAAGAATCCGAAAAACTGAGCCTTTTCTCGAACATCTTTAGAGAACAAGAAAGACTTGGAGTTAACGACGATAACAATGCAAATGATGCTGAAGATCGTTTTGAGCTAATGGATGAAGATGATGCTGAAAATTTGTAATTTTCAATTTTCATTTGAATATAATACTAGTTTTACTGAAGTATTAGTAAAAACATTGCCAATTTTGTTAACAAGTCTGCCGTAAAATCTTGTTTTTAATTTTGCTTCTTTTTGCCAACAGTAATTCTGATAAAGATGATTTTTTTTTTAATTTTTAGCTAATATTTTTGTGTTCAAGTTGTTTTAACTGCCATTATTTGTCTTAATGTAAAAAAATGTTTCGAATCTTAATAAAAAAATGTGTACTTAAATAGTTTGAGTTAACTTTGCAAATTTCTTATTTCGGTTAACAATATTCCAGACGATAAAAAATGCTAGCTTTTGCTGGCAATTAGCTGGTTTTGAAAGTGTAAACGCATTTTCACTGTGTTTGCAAGAGGGGGATTTCGGAAGATGGCTGCGCATCCACTTGCAAACCCTGTCAGAACGCGTTTCCACTTGCAAAACCTGTCATTTGTAAACTTTAACGTTAAATACGAAAATAGTGGCTTGAGTGAGATTATACGGATTTTCCAAGTTACATCAGGTTTTTTTTTATACTAAAACCATTGATCTGCATTGCGGAAGTCACTTGTAAATGGTTTTCGATGATTTGCGTAGTTCCGTTTATGATGCTTTGGAAGTGGACGGCTCATATGTAGTGGTAGTCATCACTACTCGAAATGACTCATCAACAAAGAGATAAAGTGAAATGCTGCAGTTGCAATGGAACTCACTTCTCTAATGCTCCAGAATGTAAGAGTATATAGAGAAAATACTTGATAAAAACAATAAATACAAAGTTACCGCCTCCAACCTCTATGAAGCAAACTTCCCCAAATTACCAACACAACAAACACCGATAATAACTGTCACGCTGACTGCCCGAAGAGTGCACGACAATGTCGTCACCAAACAAACGCAACACAAATTATCAATTCGAATCATTCTGAATTATTTCCACCTGAAATTTTATGTAAAATAGCTCAAGAACTCATAAAAAGCTTAGCGAGCTGCAAAACAAAGTGCGAACAATTTAATGTAATTATGAACTTGTTTGTTAAATTTTTATATGAAAATAACGTGTAAAATTTAAATGTGGAGTGCGCAAAGCATTAAAAACTTAAAAAATAGAAACTTTTGATTTTTAGTATTAGACGACATAGATGTATGCATAATTACAGAGATATGGCTAAAGCCACACAATAAAAAGTTCGAACATTTCCCCTTTCCCTGCCCCCTTCGGTACCGATAAGGTAATTTTAAGACTTGTTTTGAAAAGATCTCATCAAGACCTTTTCAATGACACTCTACTCGACTACCAATGGTGAAAATTTTTTTTGAAGGGCCACCTCCCTATATGGGGAGACCCCCCCTTAAACCCCTTTGAAAAATTTTTCCACCCTTGAACTTTCAAGAAGTCACCACTTCTGACCTTTCTACAGAGTTTCATGGCTGTAGCCTCTATAGTCTTGGGAGAAAAAGTGCTGTGACTTTCAGACGGACGGACGGACGGACGGACGGACAGACGGACACAGGTCGTGATTGCAATAGGGTTTTGTATTTTAGTACAAAACCCTTAAAAAACACAACGCTACACACAGAGAATTCAGACACGAAGAACAAGAAAAAGTCAACTGAAACGATGAAAAATGAAAGGCCTATAATTGCACAATGTAGCGCTACTTCATATGATCAAAAACAAAAGGTGTCGCCGACTGTTGGTCAAAGTCGAAAAGATCAGCGGCTAACAGCAACTCAGGTGAAAGTTATGTTATTCCTACTTCTTCAGCTTTGCGGTTATCGTCGTCACCATCATCATCATCGTTACCACTAAACAAGATCTTATTAAAGCAGCATAATCAACCCAAAATGTTAGTCGTCATATTAATATCAAGTGAGCAAAACAGCGGAAGTTGTGGCATAACAGGCAGCGGCAATAGCTGCTGTTGACCTGAACAAATTAGCGCCGCAATTCATAATGAATCAACTTCCAATTACTACACTTCTGCGCAACCAGGCAGTGTGACTACTACGGATACAATTTGCAACACCTCGAAGCTACAAGCCAACAAATGCAAAGGATTTGGCTCAAACAATGTACAGCCATACCTTAGCACAAAACGTATTTCGAACGGCGAATACTTTAGCTATCGAAAAACAGCAACAACAACCACCACCATCACAACAAAACAATCTTTTTCAATCATCACCACCAACACAAACAGCATCATACCGTATCCAGAGCAATTCGAAAAGTAATGTTGGCGCCACGGCGACAAATCTAGCAAGCAGGATAACATCAAGAAATAACTCGTCTTTTGTGAATTTGCCAATTGCAATTGCACGAAATCCCGTTCCGGCGCGAGAATGGGAGGGAAAAGTGTTGATTTCGTCGACGGCGAGCAGCTTGGCGACAACGGGGAGTTGGAACCCAGCAACCGAACTGTGTGGCTGCGCTGATCGAGGTGCGGGTGTGAACTTGAAAGGTCAGAAAAACAGTTCAGGTGTAGAGTAGCTGCCAAAAGATTCTAATATGATAACAAATATAATTTTTATCTTTAGTGTTCAATAAAAATGTGACCAAATATTTTTATTGATACTAAATCGTGTTTATGCACTAGAAAACACCATATGATTTGAATGTGTTCATATTTATTTAAAATGAACATTATTGCAAAAGATTGCAATGAACAAAAATACGATGCTTGCTTTAATAATTAGAAAAGTACCTAAAAGGCCAAACGGATGATTCCATGTGCGCACCGATTTTCAAAGTGTACCGAGAATGTGTAAAGAAAGCTATGAAAGAACAAAATATTGAATTCAAGGAAATTGATACCGACCGACCAATCGGTTTATCGAAGCTCTATAAATTATAATAATAAGCATTCAATCAACATAAAATCGAAGATTGCAGGCACGTTGGCTGCTCCTCCGCTTATGAGCTAGCCAACGGGAGAGATTTCCCCTTTTTTCGTTGTTATAGGTGAGCTCACAGGGATGCTTGGCCTTCCATACCCGATATGGGTCAAGGCATCAGTTTTGGATTTCGATGCGGTTGGGAGGGGTGTGTGGGGCACCGCCATCACCTGTATGACGGTCCTCAGCAAGGACGAAATCGTCTTACGCCTCGCGTCCGGCTAACCGGTTATTCGACGTCACGTTTTCCCTGTAATCCCTTTCGGTAGGTTGCCTTGGCCATTGGCACTTTTTCCACCAGCCAATCGGTTTTGCCTTTTCTCCGGTCACCTGATAATTCGTAAATGCGAATTATTTTGTAGTGGGCCAAAGCAAAGCTAGCTTGTCAGCGCACTTACGCATCCCCAGACAAGGCCATTTCCAGCGTAGCACTAATTCCGGTCGCTGAGGCAGCAGAACACCGATGCAGTGCTTTACGGACTTTTTCTAACATCAATTAAAATACTCGCTTATTTCCTGTTCGCCAAGAACAGGAAATAAGCGAAATGAATAAAAACAAATGGAATGTATAGAAATAATGAACGATTTAATACACAATTGTTTTAAATAAAGTCATGTTCAAAGTCTTCATGGTACTGAAGATGACTCAAAGACGTCGAAACGCATCTGCTTACTCAAAAAAGCAAGAGGGAAAACAACTATTTTGTATCTGCTCAAAAATATTTTATATCACAAGCAACACATGCTTTGCTAATCAATTATCAACTACCAGAATTTGGATGGTCGAATGTAATAGATATCATTTTATATTAGCTAAGCAACAGCATTGTTTTTCAAACTAAATCAGCCGGCGGTAAACGTAAAAACATACCAGATGCTTACACGATTTTTTACGGCTAAACATCGTGGCATTTTTAATCAAAAGGTAGTTGCTGAAAACCCAATAGACTGGAGGATAATCCGACATTAAAATATAAATAGTTTGAGTACTCACTCTTCTAATTTTTTTGTTTCTATTCTAAACATGTCTCTTTGCCGACCTAACTAAGAATTTGATAGTTCATTTGACTCGACTCCTTTGTTGAATAGGCAGTAGATACTATGAAATAATTCCTACTTACAATTGTAAACAGTAACAAATTGACCTAAAGGAATAATAATGTAACTTCTAGTATTTACCGACTTAACGCAAAAATACTTTTAATATAAAACTACTTGGGGACAAATTAATTCCGCACCCGTCTAGATGCGCAATTAGGGATTCCAGCAATTCATTATAAGCAGAAGCTCAATATTATTCATGGACTATTTTTAAATTATTGAAATGTGAGATGCGTTTTGTATTGACCAGCGACGCATGCAGAATTTTTTTTTCTTTATTATAACTCATTGAATTTGTTTTCTAACTGTTATGCTACCAACCGCATTTGAGATGGTTTATTTGCTTTGATTAAGGAAATGCATTCTCAGTAAACTGAACCTAAAAGAAAATTTTCTGCATTTAGAACAATAAAAAATTTAGAACACATTTGTGTCTAATTTCAAACCAATCAATGATAAATGTTCTATTTTGCTGGCACGGATTTCGTGCTTTCCCCAATCAACAGTGCAACGTCTTTATGTTAGAGTTTGATAGCCAATTTCAGTTGATTACAACGAGCTGTACGGTATATCTAATTTGATTAACATTTTTTATTGGCTTGGCCACTTAAGCGCCGCATTCGTCTTTTGTGCCTCGATTCGCCGAAATTGTATGACTGTGTGAGCCCACACGCTGGAGAATAATATTTGTTTACATGTCGCCTTCAGGGCTTATCAGCACGCATTATTTGTCGACATAAATATTTGGAATGGAAATTGCGGTTACCTTATCGAATATTTGTGGCATTACCGTCCCTTCGGCTTGGCCACGCCTTTAGCTCCCTGGCGAAACAATGACTGAATCGCTCGCGTAAATTTAGAAGCAATTATTGAAGTAATTAATGAGCAATTACACAGTGGCAGATCTCTCCAGCGACGCGAGTAATCTCGCCGAGCAGAGTTTGCTGAACTCAAATCATTGAGAAGTCTGAGTCATCATGCTCATATGTGCATGCTGCGGTCACTTCCGACTAATAATTCCGCACCCAGTTTCCTATTGTTGCGAACGCACGCCTGGAAGGGCGCGCGCTTAGCAACGTTGTTTGCTGGAGAATCGAGGACATGATGCTTAACGTTACATGCTTGAAGCAGCTGTAGCCTATTTAGAATCTAACACTAGACGCGAAACTAGCACATCTGTTTATGATACAATGCAAGAATGAGCACTTCTCTTACCACTTGCAGGAAGTGTTGAGTGGGCGTTTGCCGAGGGTTGGAGCGCCAGGACCAGCAAAACAAAGCTCAACGCGCGAACCGAGATCCCATACATCGAGGGAGACCAGCACGATTTATCAGCAATCACGACGACCGATTTCTTGCCCATTGTTAGCCATCGAAGGCCATTCAACAGCAGCTCCACACTCGAGAGGGCTTTGTTGACGATGGTTTCCAAAGACTGGCAACTTGCCCCGATTCGGGATCCGATTTGGTTCGTTGTGACCATCGTTAATGTCCATCATTTGTCACTCGCGACAGCTGTTCCGATCACAAAAGATTCTTCCGCATCGCTCGCTAATTTTTCGAATACTGTACAACAGAAACACTAAACATCAGCTAATCATCCAGCCGCGAATGTCACTTGACAATTTGATAAAAGTACACCAACGAGCTTAAGCTGTTATGTTTTGGTGAATATGAGGTATTTTGACATATAGGTGGCACTGCGTAAATTTCAAAAGATTTAATTTAATGAAAATAAGTTGGAAATATTTTAGCGAATGTAATGTTTTTTCAGATATTTAACAAATTTTGGTTATAGCACTCTTTTATCGAATGGTTACCGCTGCACCGATTGCGTTCAAATTTTGTATTCCGGAGCACTTTTTAATTCTAAAACCGATAAGGTGAGGAAAAATCCGATCCAAAACCTTTTTCAATATAATTTTATTAATTTTAGTATCGAACTGACAGATGAGCACTGCATTTATTCGTTAATTGACAACCCACACATTTATTCAATTGTGACCAGATGTTGTCATATAACACAAATGAAGAAAATAACTTCTAAAAATTAAAAAAGTGCCCTTGTCAACAAAAGAAGGGTGCTCTTTCAAAGAATAGAAGGGTGCCCTTCTAATGAATAGAAGGGCACCCTTCTATTCTCAAGAGGAGCACTTTTCTGTTCGATAGAAGGGTACTCTTCAAATGAATAGAAGTATCATCAAGTATGGAAGGGTACCCTTCTATAGAGTAGAAGGAAGAGTACAAGGATGCTTCCCTAGAGAATGGAAGGATGCCCTTCTATAGAATACACACCTAAAGAATAGAAGGTTGCTCTTCTAGAGAATAGAAGGGTGCTCCTCTAGGGAGTAGAAGGGTGCCCTTCTAGGGAAAAGAAGGCTGCTCTTCTAGAAACCGTCCTTGCACAATATATTACAGCAGCATTGGAGATCTGCCATTTCAAATATAATTTAATGCCTTAAATTCCACCAATATGTTGTTGAAATACAATTCCCATCCCATTTGCTTCAATTGTGTTATATGACAACATCTGATCACAATTGAATAAATGTGTGGGTTGTCAATTGACGAATAAATGTAGTGCTCATCTGTCAGTTCGATACTAAAATTAATAAAATTATATTGAAAAAGGAATTGGATCGGATTTTTCCTCACCTTATCGGTTTTAGAACTAAAAAGTGTTCTGGAATACAAAATTTGAAGGCAATCGGTGCAGCGGTAACCATTCGATAAAAGAGTGCTATAACCCAAATTTTTACACAACAAATTCATTAGCAACATTCTTTTGTTGAAATAGATAACAATATTTCAACTTTGTCTGCCGACAAAGTTAAGTTAAAAATTCATAGTTTAAGATAAAAAATTACCGGACATAAATTTTTTTACGTTGTGTTTTTCTGCTAGGCAGTAATATTTATTTTCGGAAATAATAATTTAAACGGTAACAATATCATAGGGGAGATGGTGTAATGATTTTCTACTTTCAGCTCGAACGCGGAACCGACCTCTCATCGGTTCTAGACGTTAAGTCTGAGTAGTGCCAACGGATGGTACCAACAGGTCAACCAATCCGTGCACCGTAATCCATTCACGCGGTGACTGCTTGTCGGCCAGCTAGTTCGGAGAGGATTTCGGTCGCGGGTCTCCGAATGGATTACGCTCAATCACAATATTTCAGTCACCTGAACTTGCCCGTTTTTCAAACGCGTCAACAATTACTCATCCAGAACGAGAAACCTACATTACGTTAGTTCTGGATGTGATCTATCCACAGATCTCAAATCAAAAACGCTACAAAATTCCATAGGCGCGTTACCGATTCACCGACGCGGTACCGAAAAATATACTACTCGAACTTAAACCGAAGAAAACTACTCTAAAGAAATGGCGAAACAAGCAAAGGTACCGCGTACCGCGCGCGACGCGAAACCGACTTCAGCGGATTTGTCGAAACCCTACCCTCGCGACGGCATACTTACCCTACACTCTCTGTTCCCACTGAAAAAAAACGAGTCACTGAAAAGGAAAGTCGTGGGTTATCTTAGCAATTCATTTTTAATAATGATTAAGATATTGAACAGAACATCGATGTAAGTATAAAGTCAAACAATTTCAGTAACTTTTAGTGATTTAGCGTTTTCGTTCTTGTAATTCTACTACTTATGATGAGTAATAATCCAAGAAAAATGCCTACACTAAGGTCTTTCCCTATGAGCACTTGTGCTTAACTATTTTAAAGTTTAGAGTAGTAATTCTAAAGGTATAGTCTTAACCGACCAATTTGGGGATAGAATATAATTTTCAAATAAAGCTCATTATATTAAACTTAACTCACTACACTCCATCCGCTGAGAAAGATAAATTTATTCCCATGAAAAAAAAACCTAAAGAAACTCATGCAAGTTTATGTTTATCTACGATTATCTACACATGCACTTAAATTATCCAAAAAATTCCCTAATACTTATATAATGGGAAAACTTAACTTTTGCAGTCATTGTACCCGTAAATCATTAGGAGGAAACATACACGCGAATTAGTTTAAACATTTATGTTTTATAAACTGAGGATTTAGTGAATTTAGGAAAACTAGAACATCGATTGCAATCAAAGCAATATAAAGTTATTGTCGAAGTACGAGTATTAGGTTCATGCAACTTAGTTTAAGTAATCTGAAATTATCTGATTCATAGTAAGGTTAAGTTTAATCATAATTAGCTCTCATATTAATTATTATACGTATTTATCAAATGTTAGTCTACTGAAACTACTATGCTATGTGACTAATGGAAATAAGGGTTTCGTCGAAAAATAGGACCTCGTTTTGCACTCAGTATATGCAAGGAACTTTACATGAAACTATTTAAATCTAACAGATCATAAAATCACAAAAAATTTAATGGAGGTTTGAAAAGTTACATTTTGTAATACCCAGATTAAATTCGTTATGGGATTTACATCTTTCGTTCAACCTTCATCCTCAGAAAAATACGACAGCATAAATCACTCTTAAATATAAGTGAAATTAGAATAAAATATTATAATTAAGTAGCTATGTAGCAAAATTTTCGTATTAGTTAGATGGTGCGTACATTGTAAATAAGGTTTTTTTTTTTTTTTTTTTAGAACCAAATAGCATTGGCAAATGAAATTTTCATCCGTGGATGGTTCGTCATTTCCTTTACGCTTTAGTTCAATTCCAGCCGTCGATACATTAGTGGTGTCCACTGGTGCTAGTTTCAGAAATTGGTCCAGCATGTCTATTTCATTTGCCAAATCGAATGCATCGTAGTCTCCACAATATTCATCTTCATAGAAAATTTGTGGCGGCAGAGGAGGACGAGGATTAGGATCGCTCACTGTAAGTAACATTAATTCGTGGTGCTATGGATTTAGCAATATGATACATTTCCTTATCACTTTCGGCACATATCCGACAAAATTGGTTGAAATTCATTTTCACATTGAAAATTTATTATTAACTGCTGCGAGAAATCATCAAATCCTCTATGAAATATGATAAAAATTTAAGCAACAAAATCTCTTGTTTATGTTGTCAGTGACATTTCTTCTTTGACATTTTCATAACTTTTTGATTATCATCATTATCATCGCTGATCGCCGTTGATAGTTTATTCTCCTGATTTCGTGCAATCAATTCGGAAAGTGGTTGCCAATCCTCGTCGTCATCATCATCTTCATTTGTTACTATTTCTATAATTTTGGTTTTCAGCCGGCCTTGTGAATGCCCTCACATCCGCCAACAATTCCTCTTCTGGAACTTCTTCTTTGATACCGACTGAATGTTTTATCGAAGGTATATTTCCACTTAGTCCGCAGTTCACGCAACGTTAAATTTGATGAGGTGATCAGCCGCTGCATAGCTTCGCAATAATAGCAGCAAAGCTCTAGTGGATCACAATACCGAGTCAGTTCATTGTCACAATTGTCACTTTTCAAAAAGACATCTGACCATTCAAGAAAATTGTTTGCAGATGTGAAAACTTTCGTGCAACCAGCTGAAAACAAAATTATCATACGAACGCAACAATTTTCGTTCCGGATTCTTGCGATTTCTATCAAGAATGAGGTTAGAGACGGAACTCGGGAAATATCCGTTAGCAGACTTACCTTTCTATAGATATTTTCGGCACAAACGAGAGCGAAATCCGGACTCTGCCGCACCCAACAATTAGCAGCTGCTATCTCTGGTTCTTCCGATATTTCGCGACACTGGACATATTCGAAGACGACAGCCACGAAAAACTAAGCCGACATGTGGCTGTCAAAAATTTCGGTTGTCACCTCGGACAAAACATCTGTGCGTGGAATGGCACTTCATATGGCGGAAATGTGCTTCTCCAGATGTCGCCAGTGGCATAGTTTTCTCGATGGCCACGGTGGAGGGGCATTTCCAGATGGCTATGTCTCGAAATGTGCCGGGGTTGGATTAATTCTATATTTCGAATATTTATATCCACGGATCTAAATATTTGGACAGAAAAAAAAATATTTTCTGCACAACGATATCCGCACAACAGATGAAGTCCGCTGGCACTTCGAGGACATATCCATCTGGCAGGTTACAAGGGTTCGGGATCGGAATCACTTCGATTCCTGGGCGTAGGCGTCACATTACACATTCCCCCCCCCAAAATCGAAGTAATTACGATCCCGTCTCCTTTGTAAAAGGTCTTGGTTAGGGACGTGGCGGGTCGAAGATCGGTTCCGAAGGATAGGCTACAACCATGTTCGTGAAGACTCGACAGTGACTATATAGTAGGAAGTCAGGTGTTATTCGGAGGCCTTCGTCTAGGCAGAGATTTGGGATAAGCCAAGGTTTCTCGTGGGAATTAGTTGCACTTCATCGTCTAAGGTCTTTTGCGTGGTAAATTCCCAGGGTCTTACCAGTCATGTCCGCGATGAGGTATCGGGTGGGGCTTATGACTTGTATGACTCGACACTTCACGAATTTCTTGTCTAGTTTGGCATTGTAATGGCGGGTGGCATCGCTCTGTCGGAAGTTTCGACGATATATTTCGTCGCCGGCCTTAAAGCCAGAAGGATGAGATCGCCAGTTGTACCGCTCCTCTCCCATCCGTCTACTTTCTTCAATCTTCTCCCGCAGTTGATCTCGCAGAAGTTGGAGCTTTTCGTGCGGTTCTAGAACCACGATTGGGTCCTCTAGCGATTTCAGCTGCCGCAATAGCCGGTAAGCGCTCCCATGACCGATCATGTACTGGCCGAACACTGCAAAATACGGCGAAATGCCGGTCGTGGCGTGGTACGACGAGCGCAGGGCACTAGTGATGGCGGACAATTTGCGATCCCAGTCCCTCTGATTCGGGTGGACATAGGCGCGAATGGCCGCTATGAGCGTACGATTCAGTCGTTCGGATGCGTTGGCTTGTGGTGAATAGACGGCAGTTCGTTGGTGGATGATGCCGTATTTGGACATTAGGTCTCGGAACTTGCTGGAGGTGAACTGGACCCCATTGTCGGAGACAAGTTTCTCCGGAACTCCAAACATGTGAAAGACTCGGTTCTCCAAAAAGCTGATTATTGGTCCAGTGTGCATGTTACGTAGTGGTTCTATGATAGGGAATTTGGAGAGCTGGTCCAGGACCACGACAGCTCCCGTGTGACCAGAAGCAGATCGAGGGTAAGGACCGATAAGATCAATGTACAAGCGCTGGAACACGCGTTCGGGGACCTCAACCTTACCCATGGGTGGCCGAAGAATGGTGTTGGGCGCTTTAGTGCACTTGCATAGCTCACAAGAGGCTACGTACGCTTTTATCTGTTGTGCCATCTTAGGCCAAAAGAAACAGGTTTTCAACCGCCTAAGTGTACGACCGTATCCGCCGTGCGCACTTGATGGGTGGTCATGAGCCCGCCTGATAAGATCAGTGGTTAATTCTTCGGGCACCCACAACTTCCACTGTTCTTCTTCTTGTATGGGGTCTCCGGATGCGTGTCCCATCCGTTTGTAAATAAATCCATCCGTCAACCGCAGTTCAGGAAGCTGGGGCTGTTGATTCTGGATAGTGTGAATCAGTTGTGTGTAGGTTGCTGACTTGAAGGCAGGATGGTCCAAATCGATCAATTGGGGGCTGTCGTCCTCTGGACCAACTCGGCTCCTTCAGGGGCGAACATTCTGGATAGGGTGTCGGGGACTACATGCTGGCTTCCTTTTCGGTGGCGAATTGTGAAGTCAAATGCCTGTAGTTTCAGTGCCCACCTGGCCAATCTGCCGTTGAGATCAGTCTGGCTCATTAGCCATTTCAGAGAAGCGTGATCCGTAACGATTTCAAATGTGTGTCCCTCCACATAGGCTCGGAAGCGTTTCACTGCCACCACCGCGGCTAGACATTCTTGCTCGGAGACCGTGTAATTTCGCTGGGCTGGGTTCAACTTGTGAGACATGAAGGCTATAGGTCTCTCCTCGCCGTCTTGTGCAACCTGGACTAAGACTGCTCCCACCCCATGTTGACTCGCGTCACAATGGATTGAGAACGGTTTGTCAAAGTCCGGGCTGTGCAGTACGGGGGCCGTAGTCAGACTCTTCTTTAGCTCTTCAAAGGCTCGCAAGCTGGGCTCTTCCCAGACGAATTTACGTCCCTTACGCAGCATGTCGGTCAAAGGAGTGGTAATGGTGGCATAGTCACGTACAAAACGCTGGTACCATCCGCATAAGCCTAAGAATCGGCGTAACTGTTTGGTGGTCTTGGGTAATGGAAAAACGTCAATCGCTTGAGTCTTTTCCGGATCGGTCTTGATATGCCCATGCCCAATGATGTGACCTAAATACTTCACCTCCGTCATCACGAACTGGCTCTTCCTTATGTTGATGGTTAATCTTGCCCTCCGGATGTGTAGAGCCACCTCCTGAAGCAGGTCGATGTGTTCGTCAAAGGTCTCGGTTATAAGCAGCAGATCGTCCAAGTAAACGAAAACTTGGTGCCGCAAATGAGGTGGTATCACCTTATCCATAAGGCGCGTCATTGTTTGGGGGGCATTACACAATCCGAATGGCATGGTCACGAATTGATATAAGGGCCGGCCTGGGACTGTGAAGGCTGTTTTCTCCTTTGAACCGGGGTCTAAAGGAATTTGCCAGAAGGCGTCCTTGAGGTCTAAGCTCGTGATGAAATGGGCTTTAGGCAATCGACTCAAAATGCCTTCGATCAACGGTAGAGGATATGCGTCCTTGACTGTGACGGCGTTCAAGCGTCTGGCATCTAAGCATAACCGGACCTTGTTCGGCTTGACAACTAAGGTGACTGGGGAAGCCCACGCGCTCTGTGATTCTTCGATTACGCCTAATGCTAACATTCGATCCACTTCGGCATATAACGATTTTTCCTTCGCCGGAGATATGGCGAAATGTCTCTGTTTTATGGGTTTAGCATCCCCCACATCTATAGTGTGGAACACCAGGGCAGTCCGCCCGAGACCTTCTTTCTCGTGCGATGGAAAAGCCGATATAGCCGAGTCAAGACGCAGTTGCTGAGTTACATCCAGTGTATGCCGTAATAAGTTAGTGGGTTGAGATTGGTCAGGAACGGTGGTGACGGACTCCAGGGTCGAACCGGAAAATAGTGCCGGGGCCAAGTTAAATTTTCGAACGAAATCCACTCCTAAATAAAGATTCTGGGTTAACTGAGGTATGATGAAAAATTCCATAGGTTTAGTTACCCCTTTAAAGGTGACATCCGTCATAATTTTTCCCACTACAGAGTGACGAGTTCCGTCCGCCGTGCTTAACCAGGAGGTGAAATGACGGATTTGGTCCGCGTGCTTTGCCAGTACCTCCCCTGCAAACTCGGCAGAGATGCAATTCACACTGGCTCCCGTATCGACTAAGCCTGATACTCGTTTTTGCAGGAGGTGTACTGACGCATATGGCCGGACATCCTCCCTCAATAATTCGTCTAAGTATATGTCCTTCAACACTTTTCTCGACTGCCTGACTTTTCTCCAGAAGCTCCGCATCCGACGCGTGGCTCGTTTGCTTCGCGGTGGGACAGTTGTGGCCAATTCCTCATGGAAGATGCGCTGTCGAGTAGCCAAATAATTCCGCAACCTGACATGAAAAGGTTTTACATGCCAAGGAGCCTTCGTCTCGCTATCATTTCCCTGCGCATTGGCCTCGGCGAAGGACGGCGTCGGTTGTGGAACTTCGGGAGAACTGGGTTTAGCGGTGCGAGTCAGCAGAGTTGGAGTCATGATGGGAGCTGGGTCATAGCTGGTGATGGGGTCTGGATTTGTTCGTCCGGGGTCTAGGAGTGCCGACGGGTGGTCGCGGCACTCGGTGGCAAGTTTTTTCGCCCTTTGCAATTTGCACAGTCAGGTGCGTATGTGTCGGCCTTCCCGCAGCGGTAGCAGAAAAGCGTCGGCTCCGCTGGACATGCGTAGAACCGATGTCCCGGTTGTCGGCAGTTCCAACAGACTGTCGGGCTTGTAATTGCTTCAAGGGAGGGTCGATCAATCAAGGCTGGGTCCTCAAGCTCCGGTGGTGCTCCGCTCCTCGGTACTGGTACTGGATCAGCAAGCAGGTGGTCCGCTGCCATCAACTCCGCGGTGTGATGATGTCGGGGATTTGGTCCCGTTATGCGAGGTTGTGGACGGAAGGTACCACGCCGCTCATCCAAGTGTTCTTGTCTGCGGGCATGGAGGCGCAATCCCTGTATGGTGTTGATGGGAAAGTGCAGAAGGCTGTTCTGGAGATCCCAGCGCATATTCTCTCTGATAATTTCTACCAATTCGTCCTCGGGCATGGTATTTCGCAGGCGAGTGCTCAATCTCACTATACTGGTGTAGTACTGGTCGAACGGTTCGTGAGCGCCTTGTTTCCGTTTCTTTATTTGCTCTCTTAGCTCTCTCTCAGTGAAGCCATCCTCAAATCGATTGCGGAAGGCTGCACTGAAAGAGTGCCAAGTGGGACGTGGCGTTGACTCTTTAAAGCTCCAGTACCAGTCGGCAGCGTCGCCGCTGAACAAAAGATGTGCATGCCGGAGGAAGGCCGAGGAATCCCCTCCCAGGGTGCTGGATACCAACGCCTGAATCCGGAAAAGGAACCGGTCCGCCGATATCATATCGTTGAACCCTGTAAAGTTCAGGCGCCAACTCTCCATGATACGAGGCGTCGGGTCTCGAAAAGGTGCCAATGCGTTCCCGGGGGGAATCACATCCTCGATTGACCTGTGGTACTGAACTGCCTCGGGGGCTGGAGGTACCAACGGAGGTCCGGTACTGTGTCGCGGTCTGTATTCGGGAGCTCTGGGATCCATTCCCGAGTTCCTTGGAGGTGGGACCCATTGCTCGGATTGTCGGGAGTGGGGCATCGCCACACTGGGATTTGGCTCCCAGCCAAGCGGAGTTCTCACGCGGCTGGGTGGTTGGCTCAACGGGAGATTCTGGATCTTTCCCTCCAGGTTGCCAATCCTCTCTGACATATCCCTCATCAACGCCACGAGGGTGTCAATGGAGTGGGCGGAAGGCATGGTTGTCACCTCGGACACGACTCTTGCAGCCGGAACTTCACCGCCTACTGCTCCTTGCAGGTCTAAGAGTGGTTGTGGCGGTTCGGCTTCTGGAGCTCCTTTCGCCACTGCTCCACGCGTCGGTAGGGGCGTTCCGATGGGGACGTCTAGGGCGGTCCGCTCGATGGGTCGCCGACATAATGGGCAACTCTCTGACGTGAGGAGGAGCTGTTGTACACAGGCACGATGGAATAGATGTCCACAATCCAATCGCACGCTGTGTACGCCCTCCACTACGTCCTCAAAACAGATTCCACAGTTCGCGGGTTGGACCGTTTTGGACCGGGTCCACCGCTTTTCTGGGGTCCGCTTCGTTGCCATATTTGTTCTTGCTGGGTGTGTTTGATCCTATGTGTAACTAAAAGGGTAAAAAAAAAAAGAGAAAAAAATGTAAACTACGCCTACTCTAATAATGTAAACTATAGGTATATCTATTCGCTTAAGACTTATTTAGTGGCCGATAGTGGCGAACTATTTATATCGAATGAGAAGAAAATTTATTAGATATACACTTTCCTTTCCAGTGGTCGAACTCTTCAGCGGGAAATGAGAGTGCGTGGTAATCTGCCGAAGAAAGGGTGCTTCGGTCGATTTACGAAAATTACCCCATAACCCACATACATTACAAAAAACCGTCTCTAAACTACGTTAAAGTGACTCGACGAGACAAGTGGTAGAGCTACCGTAACGACTTTGTACGCGGTCAAAGTTCCCGACGCGTGGAAAGCATTCCGGGCTTCGCAACTCCAGCATACGCCACCGAACGTTGAACCGATACCACTCGTCTAACACGCATAAGAAATAGTTAGAATCCTTCCGCGACATAAAGGCAAGGTAGCCTTCTATTTTCTTGAGAGTCCATGCTGATAGGTAAACCCATCAGACTGGCAGTTCCATCAAGAAAATAGAAGGTCCTTACAGGGGTTAACCTGGGACAACACATCGGAAGGATTCTGTCGCGAAAGCAAAATCAAACAAAGGAGAGCGGAAGCTACAACTCACGTGAAGCGACCTCTAATGTGTATCACACAATTCCACTGCTCCTGATGGTGGGACTCGAGTACCAAAGTACCTTACATCCTCCGTAAAGGACCAACTCGTCAGAAGACGCGAAGTTCTTTCCCCCTTAGGATGTTTTTGGCCCCACGTTGGGCGCCATTTGTAATGATTTTCTACTTTCAGCTCGAACGCGGAACCGACCTCTCATCGGTTCTAGACGTTAAGTCTGAGTAGTGCCAACGGATGGTACCAACAGGTCAACCAATCCGTGCACCGTAATCCATTCACGCGGTGACTGCTTGTCGGCCAGCTAGTTCGGAGAGGATTTCGGTCGCGGGTCTCCGAATGGATTACGCTCAATCACAATATTTCAGTCACCTGAACTTGCCCGTTTTTCAAACGCGTCAACAATTACTCATCCAGAACGAGAAACCTACATTACGTTAGTTCTGGATGTGATCTATCCACAGATCTCAAATCAAAAACGCTACAAAATTCCATAGGCGCGTTACCGATTCACCGACGCGGTACCGAAAAATATACTACTCGAACTTAAACCGAAGAAAACTACTCTAAAGAAATGGCGAAACAAGCAAAGGTACCGCGTACCGCGCGCGACGCGAAACCGACTTCAGCGGATTTGTCGAAACCCTACCCTCGCGACGGCATACTTACCCTACACTCTCTGTTCCCACTGAAAAAAAACGAGTCACTGAAAAGGAAAGTCGTGGGTTATCTTAGCAATTCATTTTTAATAATGATTAAGATATTGAACAGAACATCGATGTAAGTATAAAGTCAAACAATTTCAGTAACTTTTAGTGATTTAGCGTTTTCGTTCTTGTAATTCTACTACTTATGATGAGTAATAATCCAAGAAAAATGCCTACACTAAGGTCTTTCCCTATGAGCACTTGTGCTTAACTATTTTAAAGTTTAGAGTAGTAATTCTAAAGGTATAGTCTTAACCGACCAATTTGGGGATAGAATATAATTTTCAAATAAAGCTCATTATATTAAACTTAACTCACTACACTCCATCCGCTGAGAAAGATAAATTTATTCCCATGAAAAAAAAACCTAAAGAAACTCATGCAAGTTTATGTTTATCTACGATTATCTACACATGCACTTAAATTATCCAAAAAATTCCCTAATACTTATATAATGGGAAAACTTAACTTTTGCAGTCATTGTACCCGTAAATCATTAGGAGGAAACATACACGCAAATTAGTTTAAACATTTATGTTTTATAAACTGAGGATTTAGTGAATTTAGGAAAACTAGAACATCGATTGCAATCAAAGCAATATAAAGTTATTGTCGAAGTACGAGTATTAGGTTCATGCAACTTAGTTTAAGTAATCTGAAATTATCTGATTCATAGTAAGGTTAAGTTTAATCATAATTAGCTCTCATATTAATTATTATACGTATTTATCAAATGTTAGTCTACTGAAACTACTATGCTATGTGACTAATGGAAATAAGGGTTTCGTCGAAAAATAGGACCTCGTTTTGCACTCAGTATATGCAAGGAACTTTACATGAAACTATTTAAATCTAACAGATCATAAAATCACAAAAAATTTAATGGAGGTTTGAAAAGTTACATTTTGTAATACCCAGATTAAATTCGTTATGGGATTTACATCTTTCGTTCAACCTTCATCCTCAGAAAAATACGACAGCATAAATCACTCTTAAATATAAGTGAAATTAGAATAAAATATTATAATTAAGTAGCTATGTAGCAAAATTTTCGTATTAGTTAGATGGTGCGTACATTGTAAATAAGGTTTTTTTTTTTTTTTTTTTAGAACCAAATAGCATTGGCAAATGAAATTTTCATCCGTGGATGGTTCGTCATTTCCTTTACGCTTTAGTTCAATTCCAGCCGTCGATACATTAGTGGTGTCCACTGGTGCTAGTTTCAGAAATTGGTCCAGCATGTCTATTTCATTTGCCAAATCGAATGCATCGTAGTCTCCACAATATTCATCTTCATAGAAAATTTGTGGCGGCAGAGGAGGACGAGGATTAGGATCGCTCACTGTAAGTAACATTAATTCGTGGTGCTATGGATTTAGCAATATGATACATTTCCTTATCACTTTCGGCACATATCCGACAAAATTGGTTGAAATTCATTTTCACATTGAAAATTTATTATTAACTGCTGCGAGAAATCATCAAATCCTCTATGAAATATGATAAAAATTTAAGCAACAAAATCTCTTGTTTATGTTGTCAGTGACATTTCTTCTTTGACATTTTCATAACTTTTTGATTATCATCATTATCATCGCTGATCGCCGTTGATAGTTTATTCTCCTGATTTCGTGCAATCAATTCGGAAAGTGGTTGCCAATCCTCGTCGTCATCATCATCTTCATTTGTTACTATTTCTATAATTTTGGTTTTCAGCCGGCCTTGTGAATGCCCTCACATCCGCCAACAATTCCTCTTCTGGAACTTCTTCTTTGATACCGACTGAATGTTTTATCGAAGGTATATTTCCACTTAGTCCGCAGTTCACGCAACGTTAAATTTGATGAGGTGATCAGCCGCTGCATAGCTTCGCAATAATAGCAGCAAAGCTCTAGTGGATCACAATACCGAGTCAGTTCATTGTCACAATTGTCACTTTTCAAAAAGACATCTGACCATTCAAGAAAATTGTTTGCAGATGTGAAAACTTTCGTGCAACCAGCTGAAAACAAAATTATCATACGAACGCAACAATTTTCGTTCCGGATTCTTGCGATTTCTATCAAGAATGAGGTTAGAGACGGAACTCGGGAAATATCCGTTAGCAGACTTACCTTTCTATAGATATTTTCGGCACAAACGAGAGCGAAATCCGGACTCTGCCGCACCCAACAATTAGCAGCTGCTATCTCTGGTTCTTCCGATATTTCGCGACACTGGACATATTCGAAGACGACAGCCACGAAAAACTAAGCCGACATGTGGCTGTCAAAAATTTCGGTTGTCACCTCGGACAAAACATCTGTGCGTGGAATGGCACTTCATATGGCGGAAATGTGCTTCTCCAGATGTCGCCAGTGGCATAGTTTTCTCGATGGCCACGGTGGAGGGGCATTTCCAGATGGCTATGTCTCGAAATGTGCCGGGGTTGGATTAATTCTATATTTCGAATATTTATATCCACGGATCTAAATATTTGGACAGAAAAAAAAATATTTTCTGCACAACGATATCCGCACAACAGATGAAGTCCGCTGGCACTTCGAGGACATATCCATCTGGCAGGTTACAAGGGTTCGGGATCGGAATCACTTCGATTCCTGGGCGTAGGCGTCACATTACAATGGTGTGGAATTTTGATAGCGTTCAATCACTTCACTTCAACTTTAAATCGCCATAAAAAACTTCCGCTCAATAAACAAAAGCCTGAACTGCACCATCAGCATCCCCGTTTCAAATAGCTTTCGGTACCGGAAGTTTTCGGTATCGTGAAAGGTCATTACCTTCAGGCCCGAAAACGGAACACTACTGTTATACCCCAAGATATTTCACGGGAGTCACTATTGCACCCAAAAGAAACTAGGGTGCTCCGGCGGGGCTTACGGGCCGGTTTAGCTCGCCCGGAGACGGGTGTGGAGCGCCACTCGCTTGTCCTCTAAGGCCCCAATAAGCCGCGAAGCGAGAATACGGCTTGCCGGTTTCTTAATCTCACACCACGGACCAACCAACGTCACTGCTCCACTTTCTTCCGACTCCCTAACGATCGAGCAAAAGCTAGTTGCCACTCTATGCACCTTGTAACACACTTTCCACGGGACCTTCTAAACACGCAACAAACACTATTTTTCACCCTATCAGGCCTCCTACGTTTCCCTCGATTTATAAGGGAAACCCCTTCACTCGTCCTTTTCTTTCCTTTATCTCGATTACGGGGGGTGCAAAAATACTACCCCTCGAATTTACCACCCTAAATACGCCACCCCCGAACAATGACACAAAACTTCCGACCTGTTATCTATATTTACACTCCACCTCCGAACACTGTCACTAACTTCCAATTTTCCTATCTTTACGATTACGATTTACCACCCAAGCCGCACCCGTCACAACCTGAAACATACCTTCAATTCAATTCTTTAAATAAAATTTACCTCTTTTGTTTTTCCTGGAATTGTAAGTTTAATAACACGGTTTAAATTTTTAATATACAAAATCATTAGTCAATTCAATTGCGCAAAATCTTTAACTACTTCAAAATATCTAGCTTGACTACACCAAAGAAGAAGTTTTTTTCTTAAAGAATGAAAACTTACTGACTACGCGTTCCTAAAGGTTCCCCTTCTCTGCTGCCTCCGTTGGTGTTCATTCCTCGTACGTCGCCACTTGTCGCTCACAATCCTGCCTCGTCGTTTTGTTCTGTTCACGTTCACTCGCCACTCGTTGAATAAACTTCCAACTCGTCGCTTTTCAACTTGTTATCAACACCAACGCTCGTCGCTTCGCTGTTTCATATACTCCGCCAAACTCAAGAAGAAAAAGAGGAGGCGCGTCATTCACCGCGCGCTTTTATCATCTCCTCCTAACGGCAAATGTCCCGCTCTCCGACCGAGTTCCTTTGTCTCGGGTCAGCCACCTCTTCGGAGTGGTTTTTCATATTCTTGAGGAGTGGTTCCACTCAGACGCAGCGTGATTTCCACTGGTGGCGACAACTGAATTGGCTAAACATCTTGTCTGACAGTTTGTACTTTCAGATCAGTTTGTAAATAAAAGTGGAAAATGTTAAATATCATCTATATAAATAAAAGTGAAAAACGTTAAATATCATCCGCGTTAATGAAGTGAAAATGTTCGTCGTCACTAAAGTGTCGTGAGTTGTGTGGGTTTTTCTCAGGTCGGCTTTGCCGCGAACCGTTTTCTCCCCGGAAGGTTGCAAGTGAATTCTCTCGGTAAGTATTATGAAAGACCGCAACAATTCGATTAATTTAGGTCCCCCGCGTAATTTTCCATGAAATGATCATGTAGAATGTAATTAGTAGAAATACATGGCGGAAGGCGAAACCAGAACGCAGAGAATCTTACGATTGCATGCGCAGTTGATTCTGATGATTGTTTTCGGTCTTGATGATGATGTTTGTTTTCAGATTTTTATCTCTGATGTTTGTATTTATCATTCATTCACAGTACATTTTTGGCCGGAGCCAAGTCAATGTCTTCCGCATCACGGCCTCACACATAGGAATTCCGTGAACCGTGAATAATCTCGCGCACGGGAGCTTGTTATTTTTTCCCAAGCGTGGTAAATCTCGCGTCGACTTCCCATAATTTCACTTAATGTTCACCATTATGCTGCACGGTTGTTGAGCTGGTTAGGAGGTGTCCTAAACCGTTTTTTTTTGTAGTAGCCACGTAGAAGCTTTATCGCTTTTCATGCTCTTCTTTGACAGAGTTGTTCGGTATTTTGCGACTTGAAAGTTCAGATGTTGGCTAGACTTGACTTTGGCTGCAGGCAACCCTTTGTCATGATGCAGTGGCATATACTTTGGCCGCAACCTGCCTATCTACGAGTACGGATTGTATATATTCATTTTTCTCATTCTTTAAGACTCAAAACTACAAGTATTCGTACTTAATCTACTGTTGGGAGTACAATTAGGAGTGTCAAACAAGACCCTAGTCAAGTGCGGCTTAGACTTGCTTAATTTACCGAGTCAAGCGAATGTGATGATAGTGTTCGGGGTGAGGTAATGTTGATGCCCTCCTACTTTATACGTAACACTATGTCACGTCGCGAACTAACCTCTTCGAATAGCCTCATCAGAGCCATCTAGTGATGTTCAAATCAAACAAAATATCTAAAGATTTTTGACAGCACGTTTGAAATTTCATCAGTACTATGTCAACGATTTATTTTATATATGAGGCGTCGAAGACATTAGCGCGCAAATATTTCCTTCTCATTTGTATTATTTTGGCTAAATTCATCTGAGAAATGTCTCATTTGACAATCTAAAAAGCCTACTTTTGGCCTACTGAGATGCTGCTTTCAAGTTTTCTGGACAGCTGTTTTTGGAAATTTTGGGCTACTGAGCAGCTGTTTCCGGTACGCGAAGTGACGTCCGGTAGGCTAATTGATTTCCTTATGGGCCTGAGTAAGAAGGCAACGGAAAGATGCAAATGGAACTGCTGCTTTTAAGGTGGGAGGCGTACGTGCACTAAAAATTCGTAAAAATCCAAAATGCAAAAAGAATTTTATCTACAAACAATTACACTTATGAACTCTTATGTGGTTTGTAATTATTATTGCCTCGTTTCACGCGATAAATGAAAATCATTCTTTAGGTTTTTGTTTGCTTTACAACACATCACTTCAACTGTCCGCTTATAGTTTATCACTCAGAAATGACAAAAATATACAAATTTCTGATGGAAACTTCGGGATGATCTTAACTCCGACAATCATTTGTCGCCACATAAATTGCCGTTACGTTGTTAGTATTCTTGCTTTATGTTCCATTATTTCCACTATCCGCGATTTATCGAAGACAATTAATGACTGTCCGATTTGGAACACAATTAATCGAAAATAGCCACTCAAAACTTTTTCCACTGTTAAGTGCAAACTTTTGAAAATCCTGTTCGAACTGTATCGCCACACTCCAATCGGAGATTTAAAGCATTTCCAACTTTTCTGTGAATTCCAGCATATGAAAATTTTAACCATCGTTAAATGTTAAAACAATCCGCCAGACACGTTACACAATCCGCACTTAAAACACATTCTTCTCATTCAAGGCACATGCAAGTTATTGTTGCGAAGCCACGGTGCACACCGCAGTCGCAGACATTAAAAATCGGCAGAGGGATGTTTGACCCGGGGTGGCATCTGAGGCCGGCTAGCACTCAGCCGTGTCGTGGTTTTTTCCGGGATACCCTCTGCCCGTGCTGGGCCACCTTACCTGAAATAAAAAAACGAAAAAAATATTAAATTATTTCATCATTACAATATATATTCAATATTTAATTAATCACAAAAAAAAAACAATATATATATATATATATATATATATATATATATATATATATATATATATATATATATATATATATATATGTAAATAAAACTATTATAATAAAATATTCAACAATACATATGCGTATAACTAAAACTAACCTTTTTTTATTTAGTTTTTATTAAAGAAGTTAATAAATACTTGACTTACAATTTCCTGGCCGAAGAGCGCTCTGCAACCGGTAAGGAGCGGGAAAACTGAAAAAAAAGGAATTACAAAAAAAGTTAGTTCAATGAATGAAGAAAATTTACAAAAAAAAATTAAATTCAAATGCTGCTGCTATTGAAGGATCAATGATTCGACGCCTTTGCTACTCCTCACTCCTCTGCAGCACGAACGAGACTCATTGACTGTGGAACTGCTGTTATAAACGCCACACAGACATGACAATCGAAACCACCAGAAACGAGCATCCTCAAATCGAACTCCCAATCGTAAAATAATTTTAATTTATGCGACAATAGTACGCTAATAGTACAACCAGGAATCCATTGATTCACTGTATAATTTTTTTTTGAAATGTTGTGTTTTATTCTTCTGCTGTCCAATTTGCGTTTCCTCACAAATCGAAACGCGTTCTACCCGAAAATTCCAACAATAAATGACTAAACTATAAATCACTATCACTTGTCCCTTCTCCAATTGATACTTTTAAGTTTTCCCTTTTTTATTAAACATACAAATTCGAATTTCAAAAATTTGATTTCACTCCGTCGCGAGTAAATTTACGAAACACAATTATAGTTATTTCAACACTTACGTTTTTGTTTTTTTTTTTATTGATTCGCTTTGGCATTTGTTGTTCACGTTTTGTATTTTCTTACAATGTTCTGCATAAAACTGAACTGCACCACACTTATGTCCGTCATTATCTCTTTCTAAATTGTTCTTTTTTTTATATTTATATTCAGTTTTTTCTCACACAATTATAATCTAAAACGATTTTCAATTTAAATTAATTATCATATTTTGTACATAGAACCTTTCGAAAAGTTGAGCCTCCGTGATGTCCGGATGCAAATCGCCGAAGTGCAACAACGTCATTTGGTAGTTGAGTCCGGCCGCAGGATTCACTTTCGCACAACCGTCGTATTCTCACTTCCTCGACAACCAAATCAACAGCTGCCTACTGACTAGATGACTGCACATGGATCTATTCCTCTTTTGATTTCTTCAACAGCTCCCGCTTCCGCTTCCGCGATGTGATGATGTTGAACAATTCACGAATATTCCACTTCCTTTTCTTCAAAATCTGCAACTTCATTCAATTCTGACTGAGTTTCCTGCAGCCACACAAATAAGCCTAATGAAAAACAAACTTTTTCTTGCTTGACTAAACTTTTTTCTTTCAACTCTCTTTCTTTTATTCTTTTCTTCTTGGCAAAAAAAAAATTTTATTTTTCCCAGTCTACTAATTTCGAGTAGATAAAGTGTCAAGAAAAAAAACGTAAGGTTTCAGTTGGCATGTTGTTCGCAACATTATCTGAATTGATTCCAAACAATTCGAAATTCAGCTCATCTGAAGCTTAACACCAATCGGTTCCACACATTCCAGACGAGATGTAATCACCACATCTTTCATTCCAACACTTCGCGAAGCTACACATGTGACTCATGACTGTTGAGAAATCAGTAAAGCTGGTCTAGCCAGCGGGCACTCATCATTCTTGTATCTAGCGGATTCTGAAAGCACACTCATAGCACTTGATACCGCAAAAATGATGAAAAAACGACCAAAAATCCTCTTCCACAACCGTACGACTAATTTCCGCTCGACACACATCCCAAACATAGTGCAACCAACACGACGCCATCGTCAACTCGTCGTTGCGCAACGCGACGGCTATTCCGCTCGACCTTTGAAAAACGAATCTCGCCTCATATCCATTCCGCTTCTCTCGACGAGCCTCTTCATGGCGGTAACGGAGGTTTTTGTCATCGACATAAACTGCGCTTCGTTAAATTGCGCCGCAAAGGGGTTGCAATCATAATTTTTTTTGTAGTGTTTATTTGATTTTTTTTATATGTTTCATTGGGAAAAACTTTTTCTGATAATGTTAGCGATGGTAGCATTGGGGGAGTTTGGTGAGAGCTAGAAATAACAATGTTAATAAGTTGCATATCAAATTGTTCCGCACTTATTGCGATGTTATTTAAAAAAAATTGTATTCTCTTCTTGAAGGTCTTTTGAGTAGTTTGCTTAAGCAGGCTTCTCGATTACTACATTCTGATAGGACGGATAAATGGAATTCTGATGAAAGTCCTACCCGTGAATGTGAAGTGGTTATGTTGTTGCTGTGCATGCTGTTGCTGCACATTAGATTGTTCATTATGGCAGAGAACGCAACTCACTTTTTACAAATTATTGGAATAGAAAAACATCTACTTATGCCATAAATTAGGCTTGCACTGGCGACTGAGGAAACAACAATGTGATACGAGTTTGATGGCGTAGTATATTTTACTAATTGAATGTATATTGAAAATACCCGTTCATCGACGCAATAAAAAAATGAAACACACATGCTGGCATCCTTCAAATAGTTTACAATGTAGTATTTTCAGAAAATTCCAGTTATTTTGATCCTAAAAACATTCTGAATATGAAAGAAACTTCATTATTTCTCATAAAGTGTTATTGATTTCATATTAGCAATGGAAAATTTTTAAATTAAATTGAACATAAATCATCTTTCTAATATATAGTGTAGTAAAATAAAATAAGTTACTAAGCAACGAAACAAAAAAATAAACAAAACACAGAAAACAACAAAAAGAACATTAAACAGGAAACATATATAATAATATACAATTGCATAGTAATCTTCGAAGAGACAGTATTAATGTTATACATATAAGTAATGATTGGACTATTGTTTAATTTTGATATATTATTATATTTTAAAATTCTCAGTGTATATACATATTTATACATATTAGGAACGATTTCTTACTTAGGTGTATATTTATCTATCACGTTAATATTAATTGAAAGTAATTATATTGCATGTGTGAAGTTAAGAAGAAGGTAATTAATATTAACTGTATGATATGATGTAAAAAAAGCTCAGAATAAGGTCATCAGATCATGAAGCAGATATAAATAGATAGTAAAGGATTAGGTTTGGGGAAACATGTAGCGGAAATAATATTAAACTCTTATTGCTATATTCTACGTCTAGCACTCGTTGCGTGTAGACGTGTTTTTAATCGCTCCTGTCATTAATTTTAAAAATTAATTAATTTTTCACAAAAGTCAGTTTCAAATAATTGAATTAATTTTGTACGAGTCAGTCAAAAGCAAGTTTTGATTTTATTGGGGAAGAATTAATCGTCGAAGGCATCGAACAACCATACCAATAAATCAAGAAAAGCAACAAACCAAAGACAACTCGGGACTGCTGTATGGAGGAGCCCGACGGCTTCCCTCCGTTGGGGGGCCCCGGGGAGAGTGACGGTGTGAAATTGGCAAGTGTCAACAAGCGGAGACACACGAGCACCCAGGATACCGCAGATGCCGGTCGCAAAACACAAGTGCTCGAGGATAGACAGGAAGTGTGCCGCCTTCGAAGTGAAATCGAAGAGCTAAAGGCAAGAATTCAAACGTATGAAGAAATGTTCAAGACGGCAAAACAAGTTCAAGAGAGTGGTCCGATACGAAAAATCGAAAAACAGAAGAAAGCTGCAACTCCAATAATAACTGAAGAGGTATTAAGTGCTGGTGGCACGAACGAAAGCCAGAACTACTTTGCGGCGCTGGATGGACTTCAGCAGGACATGGAGGTAGACGAAGGTAACAAAGACGATAATTTTATCTTATATTTAAAAAATAAAAATAATGAAAATAGAAATAGGGAGAAAAAACCAGCCCGTAGTTCTGCTGGTCCTCCTCAAAAAGTAGCGAAGAATACCGAGAAAGTTCCGCCGATTAATGTCTTCGGGCAAAGCGGAAAAGACATGGTTCGGCTGTTGGCAGCCGAAAACAAATTGACAAATTTCGAAATCAAACGAGTAAATTCTGAGAAGCTGTCAATTAGAACGAAATCACTGGTTGATTTCAAATCAGCGAAAGATGCTTTGAATTCTGGGGAGGTTCCGCACTTCACCTATACCCCCAAGAGCGAGAAGAACCAGACGTTCTTGCTGAAGGGCTTGGACTGCGGAGAAGATACCGTCGATCTTCTTCAGGTTCTCAAGGAAACGGCGCCACAAATCGAGTTTATCTCAGTGAAAACATTCGCGACAAGAAGGTCGACGGTAGAAAAAAAACACTTACCACTTTATTTGGTACAAATAACAAATAAGAGCAGTCCAAGCGCTCTTCAGCAAATCAGGTATTTAAATTTTCGAGTGGTGAGGTGGGAACGCCTCCAGAAACGAGAAATCAACCAGTGCTATCGCTGCCAACGATTTGGGCATTCGGCTGCCAACTGCGCCATGCATTACCGATGCGTTAAATGCAAAGACGTGCATGCTCCCGGTGAGTGCAAATTGGCTCAGACGGAGCCAAAAGAGAAGTTATATTGTGTGAACTGCGGTGTTTTTGGTCACCCGGCATCATATCGAGGATGCTCCCGATATCAGGATGCAAGATTGAAATCTGCCCCAAAACAAACACAAATACACCGCAGTGTCTTAGCTCCGAACTTCGTCAAGCCCGGAGTATCATTTGCACTCGCCGCTAGAGGACCAGCAGAAAATGCGGAAAATAGGGTAAATAATGTAAGTGGCAATAATGAGCTGCTTCTCAAAATTTATCAACAATTAAATTCCTTATCAGAGCGAATCGATAAACAAGATTCGAAAATTAACATTGTTTTTCAGCGTTTAGGACTTTCAAATGGCTCAAAATAAGTTGTCATCCAGCCACATTCCCACGGATAGGATTCGTCTCATCTCGATCAACGTCAACTCCATTGTTACTTTACATCGGCGTGATTATCTCCTTGAATTCATTGCCAGACAAAAGCCTGACATCCTGCTTCTAACCGAAACCCACCTCAATTCATGGCACTTCATGACATTCAAGGATTTTGAATTCGTAAGAAACGATAGGGTAATAGGTGATGGGGGAGGTGGCACCGGGATATTGGTACGAAGACCCTATCGTTTCCAAAATATTGAAAAAGTCGAATTCAAAAGCTTTGAATCTCTTGAAGTGTCCGTTATCAAAATCTCACTGCCAGGTGGGGATAACCTCATCGTTATCTCTGCCTATGCAACTGGTGGAACTGTTCTCAAGCTCAAGGAGGAGCTCAATTCCTTGTTCGAAATACTCGAATTGAACAGGCTGCATAACTACTATATTCTTGCTGGTGACCTGAACGCCAAGCATACATCATGGCTGAACGCCACCAATAATCCAAGAGGTGTATTCCTGAAATCATGGGTAACAGAGAACCAAATTGAATACAGGTGCAATCTTTATGGGTCGGAGTTCCCAACATACCCTAGGACAAATTCATATTTGGACCTTTGCATTGCTGACGCAAGACTCGAATTCAACTTTAATAGTCCTCAACGGAAAATGCAGGTGCTTCCTTATGATAGCGACCATAACGCAATCGTAATGGAAATCAATCATCACAGGGATGATTTCTTCCTCATTCCAGTTCAACATGAAAATCATCGGTTGAATT
Source organism: Odontomyia ornata (assembly GCA_963969285.1). Lineage (NCBI taxonomy): Eukaryota > Metazoa > Arthropoda > Insecta > Diptera > Stratiomyidae > Odontomyia > Odontomyia ornata. The sequence goes on from OZ017739.1 coordinate 149,348,878, forward strand.
TCAAAAAAACAGACTGGGGAAAGTTTCAAAAGAAGTTTAATCGGGAGTACCAGAAGCAATGTCCCCCTTCTGATGGCGGCAACTCTTGCTCAATGGTTCCTAATGACAGAAATCTAACTAACGATGAAATAGATGTCTATTTGTCGAAGTTAGAGAAGCTGACGTTGGAAACGATTGAGAAAGTAGTTCCCAAGATTAAACATCGAAACAATATGGAAGGATATGAAACACCAACCATCGCAAGGTTGAAAAGATTGAAAAGCCTCCTTCTCACACGCGTCAACAACATTTATCGACGATTTTTGGACTACAACCATCCCTCGTTGTCTTTGTTGAAATTACATCTGAAGAATGTCCGGAACTTAATCCGGTCATACTTCAGGAGTGAGGTCAGCAATCAATGGGCGGAAAAATTGAGGGGTATTAGCCCACAGGACCCAGACGGCGTGTTCGCGAAAGTGAATAGCATATTCCGCAAAAAGTCTCGAGTGAAGGTATCGAATCTTGAAGTCACTAGTGATGAGATAAATCTTCTCGATAGGGCTGGTATCGAAATTGATAGTACGACTCCGGATAGAAATGGAAACAGGATCATTTGTGAAGGACTGGATAAACTTGCCCTGATTGGAACACATTTTGAATTGGTTCATCTACCAAACCCTGAGAGAGGGAATGAAATAGTTTCAGAGGTCGTTGAAGCAAAAGTTTCCGACTTCAAGTCAAGCCTGAACGGCCAATCAATTCTTCATTTCAATGAAACATTAACATCTGACCTCATACCGAGCTTGAATCTTATTGATTATTTTGTCAGCTATGAAGACTTGTGTTTCATATTTCGCAGGATAAACAACAAGAAATCATGTGGTACTGATGGTATTCCAAATGTAGTTCTCCGACATTTGCCTGAGGTTGCTATTAGGAACTATTGCATATTGTTCAACAACATGTTGAGCAATTCATATTTCCCAAATGAGTGGAAAAAGGCTAAGGTATTTCCGATCTTGAAGAAAGGAAAAGAATCTTCATGCCCGAAAAGCTATCGCCCAATCAGCTTGCTGCCTAACATCAGCAAGGTGTTTGAAGTGATACTCAACAGAGCATTAAACGCCCACATTGAGGAAAATGAGTTGATGCCGAATTGCCAATTTGGTTTTCGTGCCAGGCATTTGACCACACATGCAATAACGAAAGTAACCTCAGACATCTGTTGGAAACTAAATGATAGACAATGTGTTGGAGCATGTCTCATTGATATGGAGAAAGCCTTTGATACGGTATGGTTAGATGGACTTATTTTTAAACTTCTTCAGGACAAGTTCCCCAGACACCTTGTCGCCATGATGTGTAATATGTTATACGGGAAATCGTTTGTTGTAACCGATGGAAATCTGACAACAATGCGCGAGTTCAAGGTCTTGAATGGTCTACAGCAGGGAACAGTTACTGCGCCTCTGCTCTTCTCAATCTTTATTCGCAAGCTATTGAACGGCTTTGATTTTAACGTCTCGCCAAAGCGATCATTGGTAGCGTTTGCTGATGATCTGATCATCTACACGGCTGACCGAAAAGCTACAATAGTTCAGAGCAATCTCCAAAAAATGTTCAATGATGTACAGCTGTACACTGACAATTGGCGAATGAAAATCAATGCGCAGAAGTGTGAAACAATCTTGTTTCGGACAACGCTGCAGGGGGTCAGTCAAGACCTGAAACGTAATTGGAAAGATTTCCACATCATGGCTGGCGAGGGTAGTTCAGAACGAATTCCACATAAATCCTGTGTTCGATACCTCGGTGTTTATCTCGATCAGTATCTGTACTATACTGAACATGTGAAAATCATGCTCAGTAAAGCACTTAAAGTAGTCATGGCCCTTCGAAAACTCTTTCATTCCAGATACATTGATCAAAAGGTCAAAATTATCTGTTACAAGACACTGGTTAGACCAGTTTTGACCTATGGATGTCAGATCTGGTACAACCAGAGTGCTAGTACTATGGAAAAATTAAGAGTTTTCGAAAGGAAATGTCTTCGTGCATGTACTGGTTTGTACAGAAAGCCTGAGACGGATTGGAAACATTATATATCGAATAGAAGAATTGATCAAACTGCTGAAGTGACTAGAGTCGATATCTTCATATTGAAGCTTCTTCGGAATCATATTGCAAGATCTGTGACTGTGAGTGAAAACCCTTGGATTTCACAGCCGTTCCACCCTACAGACGGGTATATAGCGACTTGCCTCGCTACTGGCTTCATTCCTCCAGAAGCATTCGTGTATTTGGACATGAATGGATATGTTTTTGATTCTGACGGCGTCCCAGTCATATATCACATATATCGACGGGCCACCGATAAGAAGATAAAATATCCTCCGAATTTGAGTTCACGAGACCAACGATTTCAATGGAGATACTCATTTGCTAGATTCGTTGAAGCTGATCGAGTTGAGACGGCGCAATCCAGGTATTGGTGGCTGAATGACAATGTCTAAATTTTTCGTGTTTGTTTTCAGTTTTGGTGTTTTTCGTTATTTAGTTTTTGAGTTTCAGCTCATTATTGCTACATTTAGTATTGTTATATATTTTTGTTAAAATCAGGTATAGGTTAGGTATATGTAATGTTTACTATATTCCGTTAGAGATAAGATTAAACACTTAGGTTAGGAACATTGTTATAGTATTTTTAGTATAAGATAAAGTTTTTTTGATTGTATTTTATTAGAAATAAGTTACAACATATTAGGTGTAGGATCAAAGTTTCACTGTTGTGTATTAATTATAAATAATTTTTGGATAGTGTTGGTTGGTTTTTTCTCCTTTTTCCAATTGAATTGTAAAAATATGTAATAATCGTAATTAATTGCATTTGCTATAGTTTTTTTTTTGATGTAATGAGTTTATGATAACGTACAAATTTAGAGAGCCATTTGGGCCATTAAGTTTTTTTGATTGTTATTATTTGGAATTTGCTTTATATTCTTTTAAAATTTATAACGATGAGTATTAAATAAAGCGCTTTTGACTTTGACTTTGACTTTGACTCTTATTGCTATAACAATATGAAATAAATAATGAATTGCAAGGTAGAAAAATACCGGTCTTCTGCTTTTCCTTCCACCAAGTAAAGCTGGCGGGCTTTTGCGTGATCATGAGCTAGCCAGCGTTGAAGCTCCCTCTTTTTGGTCGTTTCATGGCTCTTGTCAGGGATGATTCGTCTTCCACTCTTAACACGGCCAAGTCATCATTTTTTGACTTTGATCTGGTTGGGAAGGGAGCAGAGGACCCATCTATTACCTAGATGCCTCACTCTTTTTGTGGGCTGTGAATATCTGCATCCATAACGGATTCGTGTCCGACCTCATGCGCGGTTAAGTTGGAAAGGTCGTCGATTCTCATCGTTGTTATACCTTTCGGTCGGTTAACTCAGTCTTTGACATCTGTCGAATGTGTCCCGGATCGATCTTTGAAAGAAAATCGTAAGCGTGAAATTCTTTGTAGTGAGTCCTTGCACTGGCGGAAAGAACACGACACCGCAACGCTAGCTGCCAGCATGCTTATGTATCACCAGGTAAGGCCGTTCAAGCTGAGCATGGATCTTTCACTCACTGTAGCAGCAGTCCACCGCTGCAGTCCTATACGGACATTTGACATCACACTACACAAGGCCCTGGAAATTGATTCCAAAAAGTACCAGGCTTGATTGAAGCCTCATTTATTGATAGAGTACAATTAGCCAATTGAAAATTGTTAACCAAAAAATAGCTGCTGGAGAATTTGCGCTATCTAAGAGCATCTAAATATTCTTCGCAGTTTGGTTAAATTCGTGTCTACCATTCTTTTCGCAGGAAATAGTGATGATTAAGAATTGAGGTATGAACATAAGCGAATTGAGCTGCTCTATGGGGAGTGTCCCCCCTCACCCATCGTGGGGTATACTTTTCCTCTTATATACCAGCTACTACCGAGGAAATACCCTTACAAAAAGGAATTTAAACATTGTGAATATATAGAAAAAATATATAAATATTGAAGATTAATTTTAATTGAAGACGATTAACTGATGAATTGTATGTTGTTCAAACTCTCACTCAAAATTTTGCACCTTCGCTTTCCTCGTATCTGAAGACTCCCAGAAACCATCGATGGAGACTACTACCAAATAGGGGCTATGTAGCGCAAGTCACGTTGTGGCCAGATATGTGCAATAATACGAGTACGAATATGATTGTGTGTAACGTATATTGCGTTGCTCCTTTTGCTCAAGTTCGTTCGTTTTTGCTCTTATCAATATTGTAGTGTCTTTAGATGTCCAAGAATGTCCATAAAGGTCTTCAGCGACGGGCCGCTGCCTCAGCAAGCGAGGATATTAATGCACTCCAGAATTGAACTTGCTTGAGGACGCGTGAATGCGCTTGCAGGCTGGCATTTCGGTGTCGTGGGGTGGGTTCTTTTCCTCAGCACAAGAGCTCACTACAAAAAAAATCGTATTCACGAATTTTTTGAACAAAAAATATGGGTTCGATGGTGTCGAGGCCGACGTAATCTACTGAGAGAATGACCTATGGAAAACGCCACTGACTGGACTCGGTTAGCGCGTGCAGGACGCGAGACGATTTCGTCCTTCTTCTGACCATTTACGACCCCCACTAAGAGTGGGGCATCTAGGTGGAAGCGGCGCTCCCTCACACCCTCCCATTTGGATCAAGATCCATTGTAGACGTGACCATTTGTTTTACATTTAAATGACAAATTTATACAAAAGCATATATGAACTTTTCCGTTAAATGAAACATAAAATATTACAGATTTATATTGAAGTTTTATATGATGAAATCATATAAGACTTTAACATAAATAGGAAACCCGTGTGGAAGGCCACTCTTCCCAGCAAGAGCCCCTATAACATCTGAGAAAAGAAGGAACTGCAGCCCGATGGCTAGCTCAGGAAAGGAGTGTCCAGCGAATAATTGGTATAAATTTATAAAGAATATAAAGCAAATTCCAAACAATAAACATACAAAAAACTTAATTGCCCAAATGGCTCTCTAAATTACAAATTCTATATTGCTGATAAGACATCTGAATTTGCTGCAATGCAGTGACTTTTTTAATATCCAAACAAATTGTCTTAATTTATCGCTTATTAAAATTCTTGGGTTACCTTGTTGTAAACAAACGTTTCTTTTCAAATAAAAAGATTTCCTTTAATTTTTGGTGAAGAAGCGAGAACAGACACGTTCTTGAAAATTTTACTAGGGAACTGAGAGTTCTAGCCGCATTTAATCAAAATTCTATCGAATTTGTACCATTTTTTTTATTTAGGTTGGTTCGCGCTCTTTTTATATATTCAAAAAGAAATTTGAAGGCAGGATAGGCAAAATAAAATATTTATGTGTGCTCCATATATTTATCGTGAGGTGGAAATAAACAAAATATCTTTTTTCCCTAAAAGCCGTCGGGCCTTGCTTTGTTGTGTGAGCAGACGCGTCTTTCCCCCTTTGAGTCATCTTGGTCAAATCTTTTACGAACAAATTTCAGATAATAAACAATTTAAACTGTAAATATAGCTTGAAAACTTGCCATAATATTTAAAAAAAATTTTTTTTAATAAGTTACCTACGTTTTTGTTGTTTTTTAGACGTCTTGAGTTGTGGAGCAGTGGTCGGTATATTACTGACATTTGCAGAACTATTTTGAGAATTGGCGGTGGATGACGATTTTTGCTTATTTATCACACCAGTAGCTTGAAATACAAAATTATTAGCCGGACTGGGTACTTTCCTTGTCTCTTCAACAAGAACAGTGTCACTAAATTTGAAGTTACTTTTTGGTGCTCTATTTTCCTTGGTTGCCACAAGTGTCGATGAGGTCACCTGTATAGGAGCCTGGAACACAAATGCATAACCTCCATTCGACAGGATATCTGGTTTCTTCGTAAGCAAAGTATTGTTATTGTTAGAAAGATTGGAGAGTTGATTTGACGTGCCCGACTTCTGTTTGATTTTCAACAGTAAATACGCTTTTAGTTGCTGCAGACGCGCCACTCTTGTGTTCATTTGTTTCCCGATAAACCTTCCCCAAAGCCAGCATTTTGACTAGCTGCTGCAGTCAGATTATAAGATTTGCGATTGCAGATTTAAAAGGTGTTAATAAATTGATACGTTCTTCATTTTCTTTTCCGATGGTTCTCTGAAACCAATCGTTCTTATTTCGGAATACATTTCTTTCGGCTTTGATTGCTGCTATGCTGAGTTTCAATTGAACCTTATAGTTGTTGTTTTTTTTCACATAATACTTAATACCTAACATTACTTAATGCTTATGATTTAAATCTATTCTATTCTAACCTTACTTTAATCCTTCCCACCAGTACTTCAGTGCGTTGAGTGGTTCCTTGGTAATCTTCCGAATAAAATGTTGGTGTGCAAGGAATCCCTCCCTTCTAGGAATGGTTTCGGGGTTTAATTTATATTTCGTAACAATTCATCGATGATTTTCATTTTTCACGCTGATTTTTAACCACAAAACACATTTCTGCACAATTCACACAGAAATTAGAATTTTTTTGTAGATTTGCAGCCAAAAATTCAAAAATGTCCACAAAAACGCCCACCATGGCAACTCCTCCGCCAACTCCACAAGAGACCGTATGCCAACTTTACTACGCCTGCTCATGACATCAAGTAGTGAACGTTAGCCAATATCGCTACGCGTGTTATGGAACAGTTGATGGAATAATATTGCCGCCAAACCAGCGTACACATTATGGATGAAATTAGTGGGTGCATTGCATGTTCTATGAGTAGTTCACGGGGCAAACTGCTCGATTAATACATTATAAAATTTGTCACTACTTCCGAAAATTGAATCTGTTGAGCGCAAACGTGAATTCTTCTAATTTGCTTGTGGAATAGCAGCATTACTCCAACACTTTGAAAGTAAGCTGATAAAGAGAGTCAAAGTCAAAGTCAAAAGCGCTTTATTTAATACTAATCGTTATAAATTTTCAAAGAATAGAAAGCAAATTCCAAACAATACAAAACTTAATGGCCCAAACGGCTCTCTAAATATTTACGTTATCATTAACACTTTTCATCAAAAAAAGACTATAGCAAATTCAATTAAGATTATTACATATTTTTAGAATTCAATTGGAAAAAGGAGAAAAAACCAACCAACACTATCCTAAAATTATTTATAATTTAAACACAACAGTGAAACTATGATCCTACACCTAATATGTTGTAACTTATTTCTAATAAAATGCAATCAAAAACTTTATCTTATACTAAAAAAATTCTGTAACAATGTTCCTACCCTACGCGTTTAATCTTATCTCTAACGTGATATAATAAACATAACATATACCTAACCTATAACTAATTTTTAACAAAAATAAACAACAAAACTAAATGTAGCAATAATGAGCTGAAACTCAAAAACTAAATACGAAAGCTGAAAAAATCGAAAAAGAAAATGAAGAACTCAAGCTTCGAGTCAAATCGTTAGAAGCACTTGTTGGAACGTTAACGTTCAACGAAGATAAAGAAACCAAGAAAGGCCGACAAACAAACTCAAAATCTGACGGCAAGAAAACTAAAAAGCCACAGGAAGAAGCTAATCAAGAAGATGTCCTCAGCGCAGGAGGCGCAAACGACAGCAGAAATTACTATGCAGCGCTAGCTGGTCTTGAAGAAACGGTGAACATTGAAGAGGATACAGGTAAAACGTCTAAGTTAGATAATGATTTCATTGAATACCTTAAAATTAAAAATCGGGAGAAAAAACTAAAAGGTTTGTCTGCTGGTCCGTCAGCTGGTCCTTCCGTTAAGATTAGTGAAAAAAAAGAAAAAGTCCCACCAATCAATGTATTTGCGCAAACGGGCAAAGATATGGTTCGGCTTTTGGCAGCTGAAAATAAGCTAAAAGATTTTCAGATAAAAAGAGTCAATGCCGATAAATTGAGTGTCCGTTATCAAAATCTCACTGCCAGATGGGGATAACCTCTTCGTTATCTCTGCCTGGCAGTGAGATTTTGATAACGGACACTTCAAGAGATTCAAAGCTTTTGAATTCGGCTTTTTCAATATTTTGGAAACGATAGGGTCTTTGAACCAATATCCCGATGCCACCTCCCACATCACCTGTTACCCTATCGTTTCTTACGAACTCAAAATCCTTGAATCTCATGGAGTGTCATGAATTGAGGTGGGTTTCGGTGAAAAGCACAATGTCAGGCTTTTGTCTGGCAATGAATTCAAGGAGATAATCACGTCGATGTATAGTAACAATGGAGTTGACGTTGATCGAGATGAGACGAATCCTATCCGTGGGAATGTGGCTGGATGACAACTTATTTTGAGGCATTTAAAAGCCATAAACGCTGAAAAACAACGTCGATTTTCGCTCCGATAAGGAATTTAATTGCTGATAAATTTTAAGGAGCAGCTCATCATTGCCACTTACATTATGTATTTTATTTACATTGTCTGCAGGTCCTCTCACAGCAAGTGCAAATGACACCCCGGGCTTGACGAAGTTGGTAGGTATCACACTGCGGTGTGCTTGACTTTGTTTCGGAGTGACTTTAACCTTTGCATCTTGATACTGGGGGCATCCTCGATATGATGCTGGATGACCAAAGGCACCGCAGTTCACACAATATAGTTTTTCTTTGGCCTCCGCCTGAGCCAATTTGCACTCACCGGGAGCATGGATATCTTTGCTCATTAGACATCTATATTTCATGGCGCAATTGGCAGCTGAATGACTAAATCTTTGGCACCTGTAGCACTGATTGACCTCACTTTTCTGGAGGCGTTCCCACCTTACCACGCGGAAGTTCAAGTACCGTATTTTCTCCAGGGCACTCGAACTATTTTTGCTGGAAATCTGGACTAAGTAGTGAGGCAAGTTTTTGCGCTCCACAATCGATCTTCTCGTTGCAAAGTTTTTAACTGAAATAAATTGTATTTCTGGTGCAACTTCTTGGAGCACCTGAAGGAGATTGACTGTGTCCTCACCACAGTCCAGACCCTTCAATAAAAAGGTTTGGTTCTTTTCGCTTTTCGGGGTGTACGTGAAATGCGGAACATCTCCAGAATTTAAGGCACTTTTTGTTGCCTGGAAATCAACCAGCGACTTAGTCCTTATTGTCAATTTATCGGCATTGACTCTTTTTATCTGAAAATCTTTTAGCTTATTTTCGGCTGCCAAAAGCTGAACCATATCTTTGCCCGTTTGCTCAAATACATTGATTGGTGGGACTTTTTTTTTTTCATTAGTCTTAACGGACGGACCAGCAGACAAACTTTTTGGTTTTTTCTCCCGATTTTTAATTTTAAGGTATTCAATAAACTCATTATCTGACTTAGACGTTTTACCTGGATCCTCTTCAATGTTCACCGTTTCTTCAAGACCAGCTAGCGCTGCATAGCGCTGAGGACATCTTCTTGATTAGCTTCTTCCTGTGGCTTTTTAGTTTTCTCGTCGTCAGATTTTGAGTTTGCTTGTCGGCCTTTCTTGGTTTCTTTATCTTTGTTGAACGTTAACGTTCCAACAAGTGCTTCTAACGATTTGACTAGAAGCTTGAGTTCTTCATTTTCTTTTTCGATTTTTTCAGCTTTCTCTTTGTCTTGGATCAGCTGCTCGATTTCGATAACCGATAGGATTGTCGGTTTTTCTTCTTTATTCTCGTAACTTCTTTTAAGTTTTTTTTCTCCCGTCATCATTGGCGATGGGCATGATCCTTCTGATTGATGGCTGAAGCCATCGGGCTCCTCCATCTCGTTGCTTTTGCAGCGAGACTAGAGGGAATGTTTTCAGACCCGAACTTCCCTTGAACGTATTTCCACTTTTGATATTTCTTCAGGAAATGAATTTCAGGTATTCGATAAATACTCGAATAATTCGACGGTGATGGTTTTCCAAGTAAATTCAGAATTTGCTTTTGACTGGCTCGTAAAAAAATATTGCAATTGTTTGAAACTGACTTTTGCGAAAAATTAATTAATTTTTAAAATTAATGACAGGAGCGATTAAAAACACGTCTACACGCAACGAGTGCTAGACGTAAAATATTAAAAGCACGTCTACACGCAACGAGTGCTAGACGTAGAATTGATATCAATCTTCTCGATAGGGCTGGTATCGAAATTGATAGTCCGACTCTGGATAGAAATGGAAACAGGATTATTTGTGAAGGATTGGATAAACTTGCCCTGATTGGAACACATTTTGAATTGGTTCATCTACCAAACCCTGAGAGAGGGAATGAAATATTTTCAGAGGTCGTTGAAGCAAAAGTTTCCGACTTCAAATCCAGCCTGAACGGCCAATCAATTCTTCATTTCAATGAAACATTAACATCTGACCTCATACAGAGCTTGAATTTTATTGATTATTTTGTCAGCTATGAAGACTTGTGTTTCATATTTCGCAGGATAAACAACAAGAAATCATGTGGTACTGATGGTATTCCAAATGTAGTTCTCCGACTTTTGCCTGAGGTCGCTATTACGAATAATTGCATATTGTTCAATAACATGTTGGGCAATTCATAGTTCCCAAATGAGTGGAAAAGGGCTAAAGTATTTCCGATCTTGAAGAAAGGAAAAGAATCTTCATGCCCCAAAAGCTATCGCCCAATCAGCTTGCTGCCTAACATCAGCAAGGTGTTTGAAGTGATACTCAACCGAGCATTAAACGCCCACATTGAGGAAAATGAGTTGATGCCGAATTGCCAATTTGGTTTTTGTGCCAGACATTCGACCACACATGCAATAACGAAAGTAAGCTCAGACATCTGTTGGAAACTAAATGATAGACAATGTGTTGGAGCATGTCTCATTGATATGGAGAAAGCCTTCGATACGGTGTGGTTAGATGTACTAGTTTTTAAACCCTTCAGGACAAGTTCCCCAGACACCTTGTCGCCATGATGTGCAATATGTTATACGGAAAATCGTTTGTTGTAACTGATGGAAATCTGACAACAAGGCGCGAGTTCAAGGTCTTGAATGGTCTACAGCAGGGAGCAGTTACTGCGCCTCTGCTCTTCTCAATCTTCATTCGCCAGCTATTGAATGGCTTTGATTTTAACGTCTCGCCAACGCGATCATTGGTAGCGTTTGCTGATGATCTGATCATCTATACGGCAGACCGAAAAGCTACAATAGTTCAGAGCAATCTCCAAAAAATATTCAATGATGTACAGCTGTACACTGACAATTGGCGAATGAAAATCAATGCGCAGAAGTGTGAAACAATCTTGTTTCGGACAACTCTGCAGGGGGTCAGGCAAGACCTGAAACGTAATTGGAAAGATTTCCACATCATGGCTGGCGAGGGTAGTTCAGAACGGGTTCCACATAAATCCTGTGTTCGATACCTCGGTGTTTATCTCGATCAGTATCTGTACTATACTGAACATATGAAAATCATGCTCAGTAAGGCACTTAAAGTAGTCATGGCCCTTCTAAAACTCTTTCATTCCAGATACATTGATCAAAAGGTCAAAATTATCTGTTACAAGACCCTGATTAGACCAGTTTTGACATATGGATTTCAGATCTGGTACAACCAGAGTGCTAGCACTATGGAAAAATTAAGAGTTTTCGAAAGGAAATGTCTTTGTGCATGTACTGGTTTGTACAGAAAGCCTGAGACGGATTGGAAACATTATATATCGAATAGGAGAATTTATCAAACTGCTGAAGTGACGAGGGTCGATATCTTCATATTGAAACTTCTTCGGAATCATATCGCAAGATCTGTGACTGTGAGTGAGAACCCTTGGATTTCACAGCCGTTCTACCCTACAGACGGGTATATAGCGACTTGCCTCGCTACTGGCTTCACTCCTCCAGAAGCATTCGTGTATTTGGACATGAATCGATATGTTTTTGATTCTGACGGCGTCCCAGTAATATATCACATATATCGACGGGCCACCGATAAGGAGATAAAATATCCTCTGAATTTGGTTCACGAGACCAACAATTCCAATGGAGATACTCATTTGCTAGATTCGTTGAAGCTGATCGAAGTGAGACGGCGCAATCCAGGTATTGGTGACTGAATGACAATGTCTAAATAACTCGTGTTTATTTCCAGTTTTGTGGTTTTTTCGTATTTAGTTTTTTGAGTTTCAGCTCATTATTGCTACATTTAGTGTTGTTGTTTATTTTTTTTAAAAATTAGGTATAGGTCAGGTATATGTTATGTTTATTATATTACGTTAGAGATAAGATTAAACGCGTAGGTTAGAAACATTGTTATAGAATTTTTTTAGTATAAGATAAAGTTTTTGATTGCATTTTATTAGAAATAAGTTACAACATATTAGGTGGTGCCCCTATAACATCTGAGAAAAGAAGGAACTGCAGCCCTATGGCTAGCTCTGGAAAGGAGTGTCCAGCGAATAATCGGTATAAATTTATAAAGAATATAAAGCAAATTCCAAACAGTAAACATACAAAAAACTTAATTGCCCAAATGGCTCTCTAAATTACAAATTCTATATTGCTGATAAGACATCTGAATTTGCTGCAATGCAGTGACTTTTTTCAATATCCAAACAAATTGTCTTAATTTATCGCTTATTAAAATTCTTGGGTTACCTTGTTGTAAACAAACGTTTCTTTTCAAATAAAAAGATTTCCTTTAATTTTTGGTGAAGAAGCGAGAACAGACACGTTCTTGAAAATTTTACTAGGGAACTGAGAGTTCTAGCCGCATTTAATCAAAATTCTATCGAATTTGTACCATTTTTTAGGGTTTTGTAAAATAATTTTACAAAACCCTTCTAAAATCGCGTCCTGTCTGTCCGTCTGTCCGTCTGTCTGTCCGTCCGTCCGTCCGTCCGTGTGTCACAGCAGTTTTTCTCGGAAACTACTTAAGCTAGAAACATCAAATTTTGTATGTAGGTGTAAAGTGGTGTTCTCTTCAAAGTTCGAATACAAAAAAAATTTTATAAGGTATTTAAGGGGGGTCTCCCCATACAGGGGAGTGACCCCCGAAAAAAAAATTTCATTGAAGGTGGCCGATATGGGTATCAAATGAAAGGTCTTGATGAGAACTTTTCAAAACAGGTCTTTGTTTGGCAAAGTTTGCTTCGAGGGGCGTACAGGGAGGGGAAATACACGAAAAATTTGTGTCCCCCCCCCTCGCGATTGGACACCTGTGATCCGAAAAATCTGAAAAAAATCAGGAATGTAGGCCTTGGTAAGTACAATAACAACAAATACATGAGAAGTCGCAATTCACTCAACTTTGTTAGTAATAGTATGATTTATCGATTTTATGTTTTCTTGAATAAAATCTTAACGGTACCCTTAAATTCTATGAAATTCAGTACATAGATGAGGTTGATCTACCCTGACAGTTTCATATAGATTGAATCATATTTAGCGAAGTTATAGCGGTTTGAATTTTCCTGTATTACTATGGAACAATATACGCTGCATTTATTACTATGGCAACATATGGCTATGGAACAACATGCGCTTTTTACCGACTCAGACACTACAGTTTTGCTAGGATTTGCATGAAAATTTCAGGAATGATAGGTGTCATGAATATCTTTGCGAATCGGTTCAGCTAGTGGCATCAGTAATCGTAAAACAAAATGGTGGCTGTTTTAAATGCGAAGATTGAATAATTTTGAGTTATTTTTTCCCAACTTCAACGTTTAAGGTGCATGCTTTGAACACTTGATTCAATTTAATGAATGACTGAAGATGAGTACCTACAATTAATACTCATAAGCGAAGCAAGTCAAGGAGGCGGGAGAGAGCTCCTAGCAAAAGGGCTTTGTAACCATTCTAGGATTCGAAAAAATTGGCCATTAATCGATGACAACAGTACAGGAGAGTGGCTCCTGAAAATAAAAATTCATCAAACGTAGCCGGTATGAGTATGAAATGAAAGTTTTCATGGGAGCTTTTTAAAACAGTTGTTTAACTGTCAGTTTTTGCTTCAGTGGGGGCACAAGGGGGAAATACATGAAAAATGTGTTTCCTCCCTAGCGAATGGATATCTGAAATAATTATCAAGGGAGATATTTATGAGTATAACAACAACAAAAATCTCAGAACACGGAATTCGTTCAACTTTGTTAATAATAGTATGATCTTCGAATTTCATATTTTCTCCAATAAAATCGTTCGTGATTTTATTCGATCTGGTGACTGCATTTTGTAAATTGAATACAAAACCCTTCTGACATGACCGTAGATCTGTTTACCCAACTTGTTTTTATTTAGGTTGGTTCGCGCTCTTTTTATATATTCAAAAAGAAATTTGAAGGCAGGATAGGCAAAATAAAATATTTATGTGTGCTCCATATATTTATCGTGAGGTGGAAATAAACAAAATATCTTTTTTCCCTAAAAGCCGTCGGGCCTTGCTTTGTTGTGTGAGCAGACGCGTCTTTCCCCCTTTGAGTCATCTTGGTCAAATCTTTTACGAACAAATTTCAGATAATAAACAATTTAAACTGTAAATATAGCTTGAAAACTTGCCATAATATTTAAAAAAATTTTTTTTTAATAAGTTACCTACGTTTTTGTTGTTTTTTAGACGTCTTGAGTTGTGGAGCAGCGGCCGGTATATTACTGACATTTGCAGAACTATTTTGAGAATTGGCGGTGGATGACGATTTTTGCTTATTTATCACACCAGTAGCTTGAAATACAAAATTATTAGCCGGACTGGGTACTTTCCTTGTCTCTTCAACAAGAACGGTGTCACTAAGTTTGAAGTTACTTTTTGGTGCTCTATTTTCCTTGGTTGCCACAAGTGTCGATGAGGTCACCTGTATAGGAGCCTGGAACAGAAATGCATAACCTCCATTCGACAGGATATCTGGTTTCTTCGTAAGCAAAGTATTGTTATTGTTAGAAAGATTGGAGAGTTGATTTGACGGGCCCGACTTCTGTTTGATTTTCAACAGTAAATACGCTTTTAGTTGCTGCAGACGCGCCACTCTTGTGTTCATTTGTTCCCCGATAAACCTTCCCCAAAGCCAGCATTTTGACTAGCTGCTGCAGTCAGATTATAAGATTTGCGATTGCAGATTTAAAAGGTGTTAATAAAATGATACGTTCTTCATTTTCTTTTCCGATGGTTCTCTGAAACCAATCGTTCTTATTTCGGAATACATTTCTTTCGGCTTTAATTGCTGCTATGTTGAGTTTCAATTGAACCTTATAGTTGTTGTTTTTTTTTTCCACTTAATACTTAATACCAACATTACTTAATGCTAATGATTGATTTAACCTTACTTTAATCCTTCTCACCAGTACTTCAGTGCGTTGAGTGGTTCCTTGGTAATCTTCCGAATAAAATGTTGGAGTGCAAGGAATCGTTCCCTTCTAGGAATGGTTTCGGGGTTTAATTTATATTTCGTAACAATTCATCGATGATTTTCATTTTCCACGCTGATTTTTAACCACAAAACACATTTCTGCACAACTCACAAACTCTTTCCTTGCAAAATATGTATAACATAACGGAGAGGAAATTAGAATTTTTTTGTAGATTTGCAGCCAAAAATTCAAAAATGTCCACAAAAACGCCCACCATGGCAACTCCTCCGCCAACTCCACCAGAAACCGTATGCCAGCACCCACTCTCAACGTCAAGTCGAGGTTAAGTGGCAGAGCTTTACTCCGCCTGCTCACGACATCAAGTGGTGAACGTTAGCCGATATCGCTACGCGTGTTATGCAACAGTTGATGGAATAATATTGCCGCCAAACCAGCGTACACATTATTATGAAATTAGTGGATGCATTGCATGTTCTTTGAGTAGTTCACGGGGCGAACTGCTTGGTTAATACATTATAAAATTTGTCACTACTTCCGAAAATTGAATCTGTTGAGTACAAATGTGAATTCTTCTAATTTGCTTATGGAATAGCAGCATTACTCCAAAACATTGAAAGTAAGCTGATAAAGAGAATGTTGTTGTATAAATACGATTCAAAGCCAGAACATAATTTATTGAGTCCTGCTGCATAAGAATGCAAATGCTTAATCGCTAAAAATCCATTTCATAGTTTCTTTGAGAGCTGCTTCAACATTTTCCGCCAGCAATGATATGTGAATGATTAAAATGTAAAGCAATATATCACATTTATTGTTTCCAGCAAATGCAAAGTTGGTTCCAGTTTATTGAACAATCAGATAAAAAGTATAACCGAGTAATTTGGATAAATCATCATTGCTGCCAAGATGTTGACAAGAACATGTATGACGATTTTAACGCGGGACACGAGTGTGGCTGAGCACTAAGGATCAGTTTCGGTTCGGACCAATTTCTTGATTTTTATAATAATTGCCTTCGAATAAAGTTGGTAGTTGTAACCATTATTTTACCATACATTATAATTGTCTAGATTTCACAATGCCCTCCATTTTGAGCCATGGAAGTTTGCCAACTTGCTCTGATGATTATGGGATTCGGGAACTTACATTTAACAATCCAAAACGAAGGTAGGATTTAAAAACATACTGGCACGATACTTAAAGAATCATGCATGCAATCTAGAAGAACTATGCAACAAAACGATTGGAAATCGCAATTGGATCTGACAGTTATTAGGAGGTGGGGTTACTGCCATATTATATTGGAGTGTCTGTTGATTTTTGAAATTAAAGACGCCAGGCCAGTTTATATGGAGCTCTAGAAGCAAGTTAATCCAGGGATCTCTTGTCGTTCACTGAAAAATTGAAGGTCCTTAAAGCGTCCAAGAATATGTTTCATAACTTTATTAATGATGGTTTTGAAGACTTCAACTTGGTCTGGAGCATGTTCTTCGAGTTCGGGAACCTATTTTTTATGAAGTCCAAACGATGGTTCAAGACAACGTCCACACTCAATAAAATTGTAGATTTGCCTCCTTCATCAGCCTCTTCGATGGGGTCATCAGTGTAATCCCGTAGCCTCACGTTGGGATTCTTGATGGATTATTTAGAATCCTTTCTTACTGGAAATTCATGGAATTTCCTCGTAGCTCTAATTTGTATCAGCATATACAAACTTACCAATGGGCGATATTTCTATTTATTCAAACTTCTGTAATCCATACTTCTGTAATGTATGGACAAAAACTCTGATCTGTGGGATGAGCGTTTTCTTAATAGAATTAAAACTGACTTTAATAAGATTTTATTTCAACTAATCAATTTTCACAAAATATTTGAAATGTCAAAATAATAAAATACTACTGATATTTCCTCGATTAAATCAACAACTACTTTATTCAGTACGAGACAAAACTGCCATTGAGAACACTATCAACGACGATCTAGGAAAATTCCATCAGTGGTTAATTGGAAACAAACTAGTATTGAACACATCAAAGACAAAATATATTGTTTTTAAGCAAAAGAACAAAGGAGACATAGATGTCGAACTAAATATTAACGGCGAAAAATTGCAAAGAGTGCTAGAAATGAAATATCTTGGTCTTATCATAGATCATCGTATGACCTGGTTACCACACATAAATAGCTTAAGAAGGCAATTAGCCCCAATAATAGGATTGTTAAGAAGATATGAGGATTTTCCAATGCACATCAAGAAACTTGTTCTAAATGCGTTTGTCCTGGCGAAATTGCATTATGGAGTACTTATTTGGAGTCAATCAGCGAAGCAACATTTAAACAGTATATCCAGGCTGCTGACCAAAGCGTATAAAAACATTCTGAAGCTGCCAATGCTTACTCAAACTAGTTTGGTTTACCAATTGGCAAAATCATTAACCTTTAGTCAAATTATTATTATGGAGAAAGGGAAGTTTATCTACAGAAATTTAAAAACTAATGGATCGGAACGAGCGCCATTAATTAAGGTATCACAGATCAACCCATATAATGCGAGGAATGCAAATCAATTCGTAATACCTTTTGCCAGAACGGATCGACTAAAGAACGATGCAACGAATGATGCTCTGCGTATATATAACAATCTACCAAAAATTGTTAAGGAAGCAAACTCACTTTTGGTATTTAAGAAAAGACTAAGGGAGCATTTAATGAGCACTGATTGAAGCGTGGACCTGTAATTCTGCTTTTATGAGCTCAGTATCTTAGGGCGTTCTGTTTGACCCTATCGGCGAGATACTGAAGTGACAGTTACTCAGAGTTTTTTTTGAATGCGTCGTATGATATTGAATTTTTTTTATCTCTGAGAGCTGATCATGATTTTTTGGACTAGATGTTCACGAAAAGGACTAGTTCACATTATATTGTGTGCCCCCTTATACCGATGTGTTAAACATTGTCTGGGTGGGACAAAGGACCAAGCGACGTAATGTGAATGCAGATCGCACGAGCGTTGTGCGACGAAAGAAAGAGTGATGGAGAGAGTGGTAGGGAATGGAGGTAATTAAAAAAAAAAAAAAAAAAAAAAACTTTTAAATTAGATATGATATTTAAGTGAAAATGAGGTTAATTTGTCAACTACCGAGACAACAGTAACATTAACCATATTCTCGTTAACAGAATGGGGAATGATTAACAATAAATGGTGTGAGACAACCACCGCATATATACCATGATGGAGAGACCAATCACCATCTACGGGGCTATTGACTGGGCAGGCAAAGTTTAGGACACAATTAAGTGCAACGTTTGGCCTGTTTTTTCATCACAGGAGCAATGAGGTTGTGCCCACAGTAGCACTTGAAAGTATGCAAAATTTATAATACCATCCTCTAGGCCTATACTTACAAAACAGAAATACTTTAATTAGATTACAATGTCAAAAAGTCAATCTCGTCACTCGTCTTGACGTTAGCAGCCAATTCCTGTTCCAGAAACGGAATCATCATGTTTTCCAGACGGTCTTGACACATCGTCGATCTGAGCTTAGATTTTGTTATACTCAGTTTTGAGAACGTTCTTTCGCTTGTACGACTTGTTACAAGCATTGTGGCAACTTTATTTAGTATTGTCCTAAAGTTTTCAAATGTTGAACTCCTCTGGAATTTCGAAAACCAGTTAATTCAGTCTGGAATGTTTGAAGGCGGAAATGCTGGATCATTTTCTCCTCCATTTTCAGATTTTAGAAGCTTAAATTCTGCCTCTAGTTCAGCAATATTTAAATTGAATTGTTTAGCAAGAATTTAAAAGTCCTTTGATCCAAACATGTAATAATCATCCATATTCAAATTTAACAGTTTTTCCTGTGGCATAGATGACACTTTTTGTTTCTTGAGAAAACCGAGACTTAAGGTTTTCTGCGAGACGGTCCATACAAGGATTATAAGTGAATCTATATTTGCGAATTTAGATCTGCGTAGAGAGCAGAAGAAGGGTGACTGTTATATTCTATGAGAATACATATCTTTTCCGGACATTCGGGATTTCAATATCTAATGCACTACATATTTCCCTTGTTTTGTCAAAAACATCTTCAAACTCTTCTTCGCTGTTTCTCATCTCTACCAATGTAAGAGCTAAGCTTTCAAACTCATCCATTGCTTAGTACAAATCTTTTTTGGGATATCGCAAGGCTTTACTAACCTTTACTATAAGTTGCAGTATCAGATGCATAATTGGCAAAGAAGCGATGAATTGCAAGACTTTACTTGCAGTAAAATACCTTTACCTTTCGCTCGAACTTTAGAATCCAAACTAGATTCAGTGCACTCTTCAATTGCCTTTACTATGCCGTTCAATTGACCATAAATGGCAGGCATCGCTTCTAAATGGCAGGCCCATCGAGTATCTGAAAGGCATTTCAGAGTTTTAAGTTTCATTGTGGTGTATTTAACAGCATTCTCAAAGAAGGAATCTCTCTTTAGGCTACCTTCGATAAAGTTGTAAATTAGCTGGACGATTCCAAAGAAGTCAAAAACAAGTAGATTTTCGTTATGACTCGTACAGGCAGTTACCAAGGCAAAGTTTAAGTAGTGTGCATAATAGTACACGTACATTATGGACCCATTAACTTTCTTACATCTGGCCTGTACTCTTGTGAATTCACCAGACAATGATGAAGCACCTTTAAAACACACACAAATCACATCTTTCCATAGCAAGCCCATTTCAGACAGCACATAGTTTAATGATTTAAATATACTTTCCGCATCAGTGGATTTCAGTCGCTTTAAAGACACTAATCTTTCGATAGGAAAATCTTCCCCTTCAGTATACAGCGAAGCACAACTGCCAATTGCTTGTGATGGCTAACGTCCGACGTTTCATCAGCAATAATTGCAAAGGACTGTCCCTCCATTTTATATCAGCTATTCTTTTCATTATTAATCCTCTAAGTAATGATAAAATGTCATTTTGAATTACAAGTAGGTTCCTTAGATAATTACATTTCTTAGGGGCCTTTTTAAAGCAACTTTGAAAATAAGGGTCATATTTTTATAGCAACCATTTTAAGGAAAAGGTCTATCTTTTTGTATAATCTCTGCCTTCGTCATGGTCTCTAAGAGGTTTGCCCCTTGGCCAACAACATCGACAAGCCGTGAAATTTACTCCCGATTTTCCAGTCGTTTCTTCTCCTTTTCTTTCAACTCGACTTCCTTAACGTCATCTAACATGAACATGATTTCAACTGATTTATTAGAAACAAAATTGTCTCAGCCTAACACATTAGATATCTGACATGTCATAATCGAGCAGTTATACTAGCAAACTGCTCGAAAACCCTCCTATCTCCTATCCAAAATTGTAATGGCAGATTTAAAAAAAATATGTAATTTTTTCCCCTATAGTTGTAATTTGTAGAATAGTTTTTCTTCTTATTGTTATTATTAAATGTAACTTCATATCAATTTTAATCGATAGTAAATTTAAACGCTTCCCTTTAATTATATTTTTCAGGAAATTTAATTTTTATTACTATTTAAAAATTTCATTTCCTTACTTTATCTAAATTTCTTCACTTCATTTAAAATTTTCCTTGCTTCATTTAAAATTCCTTACATCATCTAAATTTCTTCACTTCATTTAACTTTCCTTACTTCATTTAAATTTCTTTAGTTCATTTAAAATATTTGCACTTCAGGTAAATTTTGGTTTTTAAAAATTTAAATCTGCCCATTGCATTTTAGGGGGTGGAAACACTAATTTAGTGCAGAACAACGGTGCATTACATGATGGAATGCATTCGAGTTCAGCTGGGTGGACAGCTGATGGAATTCACCGTAGGCACAGGATGGAGAAAAAGACAAGTTTTGGACGGATCCAAAATTGAAAACGGGGGCAGAGCATATATACTAACTAGCACCTGCAATCGAGCAGCTGTCAAAATGAAAAGAGAGGCAAATAAACGTGTAAAAGATGGATTAAAATTTACTTTGTATAGGTGAAATTGTAAGCAAATTCAAGTTTTTGTTTACCATACATACGCACTTTTAGTCTATTTCTCTCTACTCCATAAGTACCGTAAGAAATAAAATTTGTTCTAATTGCAGCTGCTATTTAGTAGATATGCTCTGACGGGGACCGCTTGAAATCGCCAAAGAAAGAGGTCGACGAGAAGATCGAAAAGCGCAAGCATGCCGGCCGGGGATTTTGGAGATTGCGAGTGTGATTGTGCGTCGGATGTAAGCGGGATTTGTACAGATTGGAATTTTTTAAACTAACGCTGGAGTGGATAGAAAACAAAGAGAAAGCAAGATTTGAAGCCGATTCGCGATTATCTATAGTGAATTATTTCAATTTCCGTGCCGTCATTTATTCGCGCTTAATGCAGTTATTTTTATCAACTTGATGGTGTGATAAAAAGAATCGAAATCTTTCATTGTCTTGTATTTGTCTGGGCTAATTATACTGGCTGCAGACGAAATGATTTCAATAATTGTCAGTGATTGAAACGGACCACTTCTGTTTCAGTTAAACTGTTCAGTTTTAAAGTCTTCGGAAAATATATCGAAATTTCAATCAAACGTGCTGTGCAAAGGAAAAGATTCAAATTTAAAAACAAAAAGCTATCGCTCTATGTACAATAAGTGCTACTCCGCGAAATTTTCCGCCAAACTCGGAAGCGCATATAGCATTACGTACTATACGGAAATTTTTAGAGCAGTCAAAACGGAAACTGTGATATTGTGCTTAGAGCCACATCAACGGGGGATTTAGGAGGTGCTAACACCGCTCTACTTTCCTAGAAATCGTTTAGAAGAGGGTAGTGCCCTTTGGCAAATGCCAAAAGATATTGGCGGAATAAACGGTGAATCGCAACGTACAGATCGTCAAATACGTATCATTCATAATCCACATCATTCAATCACAATGATTGGTGGTCGTTTCCATAGAAATCGTTTCGCGTGAAATTGTTGGTGGTAAAAGGACAGTGCATGTGTCTGGCTCTTAGCGGAGAAGAACTACCACCACGAATGTGACAGATATTTGGGATGCGGAATTTAGCCATTTTTATTCAAATCTAGTCCCATCAATACAAGTTCGGAAACTCCGTCACAATACTTATTGAAAGAAGCGTCTACACAGAATTAGATTTACGTATAGTTACACTCACTGCATCATTTTTTTGCGATAAAAAGAACAAATGATTGAAGTGCTCGCGGTAAAAGATAATAAAAACAAGTTGAGTAGGCAGGAGAGTGCTCCTACCAGAAGGTCTTTGTAAACATCCTAGGATTAGAAGCAACCTTTCTAATGGCGTGAATCGATAACTTGCATTATTCATCCAATACTTTGATATAAAATCGTTCAAATTTATACAAAAGATGCACAGTTTCTTTCATAAGCACAGTGCAGCCGCCATTTTAATCTAGCTTAAATGATTGTTTTGAATGCTCGGCCGATTGAACATGTTCAAGTTAAACACTATTCCTTAAATTTTCATGAAAATAGAAAGAAAATAAAAGTGCCTAAGTCAATTTTAAATATATATATATATATATATATATATATATATATATATATATATATATATATATATATATATATATATATATATATATATATATATATATATATATATAGGGTTTTACAATGAGAGGTGTTATTTTGAATAGATCTTCTGATTTAACACCTTGCGACTTCTTTCTTTAGAGCCACGTGATAGAGAAGGCCTATGCCAATAGCCCAGCACAAAATTTAATTGAGATCGAATCATAATCAAGTGAGTTATAGCCATTTCAATTATATGGAATTACAACAACGATAACACGTGTTTATGGTTCATATAGGGTTTTCCAATAAGATGTGTTATTTTGATATTAAAAGAAAAATGCCATTTTTTAATACAAATGATCGGATGTTTATTTCATTATAAAGAAGAAGATATGCCGTTAATAGCAAAAACTAACATCAGCCAAATAACTATTAGGACACGCTTACAGGACCATATCCTCTTCATGAAATTTTCCATAACCAAATCGCAAAGTGGCTGCCCTATGTCCTCGACAGCCTCACGAATTTCATCTTTGAGATCTTGAATCGACGCTGGGCTATTGGCATAGGCCTTCTCTATCACGTGGCTCCAAAGGAAGAAGTCGCAAGGTGTTAAATCAGAAGATCTATTCAAAATAACACCTCTCATTGTAAAACCCTATATATATATATATATATATATATATATATATATATATATATATATATATATATATATATATATATATATATGTATATATATATATATATATATATATATATATATATATATATATATTTAAAATTGACTTAGGCACTTTTATTTTCTTTCTATTTTCATGAAAATTTAGGAATAGTGTTTAACTTGAACATGTTCAATCGGCCGAGCATTCAAAACAATCATTTAAGCTAGATTAAAATGGCGGCTGCACTGTGCTTATGAAAGAAACTGTGCATCTTTTGTATAAATTTGAACGATTTCATATCAAAGTATTGGATGAATAATGCAAGTTATCGATTCACGCCATTAGAAAAGTTGCTTCTAACCCTAGGATGTTTACAAAGACCTTCTGGTAGGAGCACTCTCCTGCCTACTCAACTTGTTTTTAATTGAATTGCTATATATTTGATAATTTTTAAATTGTTCAATTCTTTTTGATATGTTTGCTTAAAATTTCTTACTAGAATGTATTCAATCAAAAATTCTTTATTTGATTTATCGGATTAAAGAGCCTTTCTTTTTGATCGAAGTTTTTTTTATCTTAAATGTGTTTTTTTTTGTTTAGATATTTTATTATATTTTTTTATAAAATGCGTGCGCCAAAGTAGGCGCGGCAAAAGGAATTGCTGTTGATTGCCCGAACATAGGGGACTATGCACGACAGGTTGCCATTGGCAATTAATGAACAGACGTGATAACTATTAAAGTAAAAGAAAAAGGGATTGGAAAGTTGTTATCAAATCAAAAAAAAAATGTGATGATATAATAATGGATTACTAAACGGAACTCAATCGTTGGTTTTTCCATCTGCCCCACTGGCCCGGTAAAGGACCTGCTACGATGGTAGGTGGTTAACTGAAAATAGGCTAGCCATCGGGCGCGCTCCACATATTTTATTGTGATCAGGGGCTGTTGTCGGGTTGAGTGGCCTTCAGCTCAAGTGTCCTTTTTACGGCATAGGGTTATGTGACAGTCACATTTATAATTCTCGGTTGATGGGAATGCTCATGCAAAGTATGTTTGTATGAGTTTTCCACTCAAAAGGGAAATATATGGCCTCTTCAATGTTTGGATCTTGATCCGGTTGGGCGGGTGCGAGGGGGCCCCACATCGATCCGGTTGCCCCTCCCTTATTTGTGGGCCATGAAAATCGTCGGGTAACGACGAAGTCTTCCCAAGTCCGTCTCTTTTGACTCGTTTCGGCTTGTTCTTTGAGCAAGCAATTTTCCCCTTCGTTAGTTACCTACATTTTTCGACTTCAGTCGACCTTTTTTTGAGACCCGAGAATTTGTGAATGCGAAATTCTTTTGTAGTGAGTTCTTGTGCTGGGGGAACGAACCCGCCCCACGACACCACAACGCTAGCCTGCCAGCGCATTCACGCGTCCCCAGACAAGGCCAATCTCGGCTGATATTACCATCCTCTTTCGCCGAGGCAGCAGACCATCGCTGCAGTCCTTTAAGGACATTTACATATCTCTGTTTCACTGCAGACATTTACTTTTTTTGTGGGCTCTGAATATTTCATTGGCTTTATGCCAAAAACTAAAACCCGATGTTGTAAATGCAGGTTCAACCAATCCAGGTAGTAAATTGTGATTTAATGCACAACAACGACTGGCAAAACAATAAGCAGCGTATTTTGCCACGCTGTGCTGCAACCATTTATAATCTTCAAACCACTTGGGTTTAAAGGACCTTTTCCTTGTATGTTTTCCCTTACTGGCTTCTTTTGTAGGGTAGCAAGAGGCTGGAATGGTCCACGATTAGTCCTAGCTATTTTTTCTAGTCGGTTCTGCGGTAAGCCTTGACAAGGATCGTTAAATCTAGCTAATCTCTTCGATGGCTTACCGATACCATCCTTCTTTTTGAAATCACCATCTTGATTATTATTTGAACTAGGACCAGCAACACAATCTGAAAAGGAAATATAATTTTTAACAGGAATTTAGGCTACGGGCCTAGTCACGTAAATTTAAGTTTCATTCATTCATTTGTAGTGAATGATAGGATTATAATGTCCGTAAAAGACTGCAGCGATGGTTTGCTGCCTTGGTGAGTGCGGATGTTGGTACTCGCCGCAATTGGCCTTATCTGAGGACGCGTGAATGCGCTAGCAGGCTAGAATTGTAGTGTCGTGTCGTGGGTTCTTTTCCCTAGCCCAAGTGTCCACTATAAAAATATTTTAAACACTCACGAATTAAGGGATACCGCGACTACTAAAGGGATGGACTGCCAAAGCAAATAAATGATTGAACTTGGTGAAAACGAGCGAGATTCGAGAAGATCTCGTCTTTATTAGAGATACTTACGGCCCCCAAATA
This sequence comes from Odontomyia ornata, assembly GCA_963969285.1. Taxonomy (NCBI): domain Eukaryota; kingdom Metazoa; phylum Arthropoda; class Insecta; order Diptera; family Stratiomyidae; genus Odontomyia; species Odontomyia ornata. The sequence goes on from OZ017739.1 coordinate 149,374,787, forward strand.
AGAATTGGGCATCCAAGTGAAAGCAGTGCCCCCTTGCACCCCCGACTGAATCAAGATCCATTGTAGACGTGGCCAAATATTTTCCATTTGAATGAAAAACTCATGCAAAAGTAATTCGCTTGAATTTTTCTTTCCAATGAAAAACATCAACGTTTTAGATTTATGTTATAGTCTTATATGATGTAATCACATAGTACTATAAAATAAATAAGAAACTCAAGCGAAAGGCCAATCTACGTTGCCAGAGCACCTGCAGTGCTAAGAGAAGAGGTGAGCTCACCTGATGGCTAGCTTATGAGTGGAGGGGCCAGCAGACGTGGCGGGTCCCATACCCGGTCAAGGTTTCAAATAAATAGAACGACCGAGTTTAGAATTCAATTTAATCTCTTCATTTTTCTCTTCATGTTCAAATATTATTTCAAACTCGAATAATATACTTAAATAAACTTACAAACAAAATCGGTATCCTTATCGTTTCGCGTTCGCTACAATCTTTCGTTTCGTTAACTTCTATGATATTGAATTAAAAATAATTCGAAAAAATCATGAAAGTGGGTCTTTATGAGTCCAAGGCCAACAAATACCTCAGAAATCAAAATTCAATCAACTCTGATAATAATGGTATGATTTGTAAATTTTACGTTTTCCGCAAAAATCGAAACGGTGCCCTTAAACTTATTAAGGTTTTACATATACGTAGGTTGATATAAGACCCTTATGCCTACGAATTTCATGGAAATCAAATCATAACTAAGTAAGTTATCGCCATTTAATTTGTATCGAATTACAAAAACAATCACACATGTTAATAGTTAATATATATTTCAAATCGACCAAGGCACTCTTGTTTTCTTCGGATTTTCATAAAACTTTAAGGAATAGTGGTTTACTTGAATATGTTCAGTGAACCGAGTATGCAGGAAAATTATATAACTTCGAACAAAATCGCGGCTGTTGTGTGATTATGAACGAAACTTTGCATCTTTTGGATGAATTTGAACGATTTTTTAAACAAGTATTGGGTGAATAATTCAAATCATCGATTCATTACACCAGAAATTTTTTTCGAATCCTAGAAAGATTACAAACCCCTTCTGTTAGGAGCTCTCTCCTGCCTCCTTGAGTTGTTACATCTATGAGTATTAATTGCAGATATTCATCTTCAGTCATTCACTAAATTGAATCAAGTGTTAAAAGCATGTACCTTAAACGTTGAAGTTAGGGAAAAATGACTCAAAATTATTCAATCTTTGCATTTAAAACAGCCAATATCTTGTTTTACGATTACTGATACCACTAGCTGAACCAATCCTCAAAAATATCCATGGAACATATCATTCCTGAAACTTTCATGCAAATCCTAGCCAACCCTATAGTGTCTGAGTCGGTAAAAAGCGCATATTGTTCAAAAGCCATATGTTTCCTTAGTAATACAGCGCATATTGTTCGATAGTAATACAGAAAATTCAAACCACTATAACTTCATTAAATACCATTTGATCTTTGTGAAACTTTCAGGATGGGTTACTCCTATAAATAGCCATTTATGATACCATTTAAAGGTACGATTATGATTTTATTGAAGAAAACGTGAAATCTTTAAATTATACTATTATTAAGGTCGGGTGAATTTCAAATTCTCACGTTTAAGTTGCTTTTGTAATCATAAAGGCCCACATTCGCGATTTTTCGGATTAAAGGTGGCAAACGCGAGGGGGGGTACACGGAAGGCAATTTTAAGACTGGTTTTGAAAAGATCTCATTAAGGCCTTTCCAATGACACCTTTTTCGACTACCAATGGTGAAGAATTTTTGTTGAAGGGCAATCTCCCTATATGAGCAGACCCCCCTTCAACCGCTTTGAAAAATTTTTCCACACCAAAACATTCAAGTCAACACTTCTGACCTTACCACAAGGTTTCATGGCTGTAGCTTTTATAGTTTCGAAGAAAAAGTGCTGTGACATACAGACAAACGGACAGAGGAACACAGGTCGTGATTGCAATAGGGTTTTGTATTTTAGTAAAAAAACCTAAAAAGGCTACTTACCCAATCCTCCTTCAACCCCTCTGATCCATAAGTGTAATCCGTGATAATAAATCGATAAATAGCTGTAAATTTCTTACACTGACCCGAGATAAAGTCCGTTAGAATGATTCGATTAAAATTTTCAAATCCCAATAACAATCATACGAACACTTTTCAAAATCTATGTCTCCCGATGGGAGTTACACTACTACAACTATGGAGAGTTGATGAAGGAACATTCGATACTGGGAGCAATGAGGACTGCGACGATGATTCATTAAACAGTCATCGCACATTAATTCATTGCAGTCTACACACCAGGCCGATGCACTGATTTCACACCAGCTACATGTTACACTTGAACGGTAGCCAGTAGATCCTGTGGATACCGAGGCAGGTGACAAGTCTGAAGTCAATGGTCCGCTCGAGCTTGGACTTTCAACGCTGCTGCCCAACGTGTTCGATGATGACTTGTATATGAGCAGTTTGTGTTTGATGACTCTTGACTGCTGCTAGTAAAGGCTCCAGCTCCAGATGCTAAGTTTCGATCTCAAATTGGTAAAATATTTAAAAGATCCGAAGTCAGCATCTTTTATTGCTGATTTTCTAGTTGTTGGTGCTCATCTTCATTGTTATCTTCATGGCTCAATTTGTTTTATTAACAAAAAAAAAAACGACTTGAAATGAGTTCAATTTCATTCAAAGACTCTTGAATAAATGCTTGTATGGCCCTTAGTTGAGACGTTTCATAGCTGACCTTCACCGTACCGTTCTTTCCGCCATCATTTTTGATTCATAGACGATGTATTGACGAAATCTCATCAAATCCTGTCACAAATTAAAACATGGCCAATTCAAATAGTCTTCAATTGCACACGTCTTTGAAAAGATTTAATGAAACACTTTTGTATTTCACACAAAGTTTAACTATTCGGGTTCTACCGACAAAATATCAAAATACGAATATTCTGTTTGCCCTTGATCCAATCTGACAGGATAGTTGGAAAGCCCGCTACGGCAAACTGCAAATTTTCTTCTTTCCGTCTTCTCATTTAAATGACTTTTTGGTGCGTTTGCCTCAATTCGTCGCGACTTTGCGGTTCACGATTGCACTTTCCAACACTTATTGCAACACTCACGGATGCAATCTATGCACGAAAACTGAATACAAATTCCTTCTCCGTTCCGAAACGCACAAAATTTTCTATGATCGATAATTTTCTGTTCAATTTTTTTTTACAAATTTTTTGTCAAAAGATCAGCTGGCCAGACCAAATGGCGACCCCATCTCGATGTCATGGATCCGACGGCGAGCACTAAAAATCGCACGAATCGAAACTTAATAAGCAACACTATCCACAAAGTTATTACTATTGTGAAAATTAATGCCATGCTTGGAATTAGTTTCTGTTGTTTTGACACTTTTTGGTAATCCTTTCTTGTTTTTGCTAACCAAAGGAAATACTGCTGCACATATATTACAACCCCACCCGACATAGCCCACCACTATCACATCATAATGTAATCATACTCACAGCCCTTAGGGTAAATAGTTGATAAATAAATAATTACTATAAACTATCAGAATAACTTTAATCACTCCGATCACTCGCGCACTTTCCCACTAATAGCCAACTCCGCCAGGTAACCTTCCCCTCATACAGTTTCGCCAATCTACTCACACAACACATAACTGATAAGAAAGAATAAAATGAAAAATAAACACTGCTGTCTTGAGTCTTGTCTTGTATTGTATCTCAATACCATGACTTGCTGTAATAGAATCTGTAACGGCCAACTTAGAGTGTCTCACTGAAACGTCTTACTGAAACTGAATTGCTCTTGCATGGTTGTAGTTTCGCGTCACAGCACTCCCAACAGCTAGAGCTGGCTAACGACCAAAAATACTGCAATTTCACTATAGATGTAGCCACTTGTCATCATTCAACATTACATATATATATATATATATATATATATATATATATATATATATATATATATATATATATATATATATATATATATATATATATATATACGAGTATATATACAAATATTATATGTTGTTCAAATGTATATGTTGATTTACGATTTTCTTTGTATCACTTCCGTTCTACTCTTCTAAAAATCAACACGTTGTATCAGTGAATTAAATAAAAGACTAGTTGTTCATCACAAAAGTGCTTTCTGTTTATTTCAAACATCAAGTTATGGACCCAGGCACATATAACAGGTTGATGTAGATTGATGTTATTTACGGCGGCAGCAAAATCGGCGAGAAGGAAAAAGTGAGGTTAATTCACTACAGTTTGCGGCATCGTGATCAGGCTCGGGCACTGTGTAACATCGTCGATGATGGAGGGAAATAACAATAACGTCAATGTGATCAAGTTAGAAGGAGCCAGAAATTGGAATATACGGATATTCCAAACAACAGTTCAGTTGAGAGGCCATGGATGGTTAAACATTGTGGACGGAAAACAAGTGAAGCCCGAAGTGGCCAGAGAGATATCTGCATGGGAATCTAAAGATGCCAAAGCGCAGACGTTATTGGTAGCACGAATGTCGGAAGAGGCAATGTTACATATTATTACATGTACGAGTTCTGCCGAGATGTGGCGAAAACTCCACAGCGTATATGAACAGAAAACTGAGACCAGTGTGCACATTATACAACAGAGATTTTTCCAATACAAGTTCGAAAGAGTTATCGACATGTCTGTTTTCTTATCTAAGATACAAGAACTACAAAACCAATTGAAACAAATGGGTGAAGGAATCTCAGATAAATTTGTAATCACGAAAGTGCTAATGTCGTTACCAGACTTTTATAAACATTTTATTTCGGCTTAGGAGTTGGCACCTGATGACAAACAAACGTTTGATAATCTAGTGGCAAGACTACTGATTGAAGAAGAGCGAGTAAAAGAGAAGAACCAAGGAGCACAGCAAGCAACACCTTCTGCATTCTTTGTGAAAAATTAAGGACCATCAAAAGTTTTCAAATGTGGTAAAATTGGACAGTATCAAACCGAGAGTAAAAGTAACAATCGAACTAACAGTGAAGGGAACGTGAGTAATAATAATAACTCAGCTCAGTGTCGTTTTCGAAAACAAAAAATTTTAAGAAGTGAAAATATAACGAGTAGTAACGCGTTCATGGTATCTAATCTGTCGCATCAACTGCAAAAATCTAAATGGCTAGCCGATTCTGGCGCTACTGAACTGTGTCGAGACCGTGTATTGTTTACATCATTCTCAAATGCTTCGCCAAAACTTGTAATCATCGGTAATGGAGCAGTGATAAATGCCATTGGTTATGGACAGATGGCAGTTCAGGAGTGGATTGACACAGTTATAGATAGAGTGTTGTATGTTCCTGAGTTAAAAACGAATCTGTTTTCGGTCAATCCTGCCACAGATAAAGGTTATGCCATAGTGACAGATGACAGCTCATGCAAATTCTTCAAGGCAAATAAAATTTACGCGGTTGCGGAAAGAATAGGAAATTTATTTTATTTGGATTTACGCTATAATACGAGTAATAATTGTGAAATTGCGAGTACTGCAGAACTAGCGTCGAACGACTTAAACGAGTGGCACAGAAGATTGGCGCACCAAAACTTCACCTACGTCAAAGATACTTTGCGGAAAAACAACATTGAGGTTAAACAAACATCCAACCCGGTGTGTAAGAGTTGCTTGATTGGGAAAATGCAAAGATTGCCATTCAATAGAAGCGAATACAAGAGTACAAGGACATGTGAATTAATTCATGCTGATACATGTGGTCCCATGGAAGAATCGTCAGTTGGTGGGTCAAGATACTACGTTGTGTTGAAAGATGATTATTCGACTTTCAGAAGTGTGTGTTTTGTGAAGACAAAAGATAAGATCAAGTATATTATTGAGGACTTTATAAATAAGGCCGAGAATAGTACTGGAAACAAGACGAAGACATTCAGAAGTGATAACGGCCTGGAGTTTGTGAACAGGAATGTGAAGGAAATGTTCACAAGGCGTGGAATAACACACCAAACCACAGTCACATACACCCCAAAACAGAATGGCAAGGCTGAGCGAGAAAACAGGACATTGCTGGAAGCGGCCAGGACAATGATACATGAAAGAAATTTACCAAAGAAATTATGGGCTGAAGCCATAAATACTGCAGTGTTCGTGCTGAACAGGACTGGGAATAGCCATGAGCATGGGCGATCTCCATTTGAGGTATGGACTGGGAAAACATATAATATCCATGAGTTAAGAGCCTTTGTTATAGAATTATATGTACACATTCCAAAAAAGAAGACATTGAAGTGGGATCCGAAAGGAGAGAAGGGATTGATGGTCGGATATGAGGAAGATGTGAAAGGTTATCGTTTTTACTATCCTTAAAAGAATGTGGTGGAAACAAAAGAGATATAGTATTCTTACAGCAAGAAGAGTGAAGAAAGGTGAAGAGCAAACTGTTGTGTCCTTAAATCTTGAAGAAAAGACAGTGCAAGAGAACAGTCCCGAGACAGATATTGATGAAATAATAACCCTTGACCACAATGAGATAGAGACAACCCACATAAGTAATATCTTAGGAGATAACTCGAAAGATGAAAGTGACTACCTGCCATGCAGCAAAGAAGAACATCTATTGGACGGAATTGATTCACCCATAGAAAGGGAAAGGTGTAAGCGTGAGCGTAAACAAACTGATTTCTACAAGTGTAACGATGTGCAGTCGGACCAAAGTGAATGTGATCCCATCACATATGATGATGCCATGAGCCGAAGTGATGCCGGTAAGTGGAGTGCAGCTATTGCCAGGGAACTTAAGACTCTGAGTGACAATAATACGTGGGAATTTTGTAAATTACCTGTAAGTGCAAAGCCCATAAGCAGCAAATGGGTTTTTTAAATAAAAAATATAAATAACTTCAAGGAGTACAAAGCCAGGCTAGTTGCTAGGGTGTTTGAACAACAAGATATAATCAACTTAAGTGACATTAATGCCAAAGTTGCAAAGCTAGCAACTTTCAGGTTGTTTGTAATAATTGCAACGAAATATAATTTACCTATATACCAGATGGATGTCACTGGGGCTTTTCTATATGGTGGTATTAAAGAAAATGTATATGTAAATTTACCAGAAGGGGCCTACAAAGGAAAAAATAATATTGTAAAGTTAAACAAGTCATTGTACGGCTTGAAAAGTTCACCTAAATCCTAGAATATTAAAGTTAATTCTGTTTTAACTAGAGAAGGCTTTATAAGGTCCAAATGTGATCCATGTTTGTATGAAAAGTATAGTGGTAAAGATAAAGCATTTCTATTAATATATGTAGATGACTTGTTAATTTTTGGAAGTAATGAAAGTGACGTCGCTAGCCTTAAAACAATGTTAAACAAAAAATTCATAATGAAAGATTTAGGGCAAATTTCTGAATTTTTAGGAATACATGTAGAGCAAAACTTTGAAAATGGTATAACTACATTATCACAAAGAAATTACTTAGAAAATGTACTAAAAGATTTAATATGGAAAATTGCGAACCCATGTTGACACCTTTGGATAGTAAATTTAATACTAAAATATTTCATTTAAACACTTATTGCGATATAGACATTGAAGGAATCTGTAGGCAAATTATTGGCTGTTTGATGTATGCTGTCTCAGGGACTAGGCCTGACCTGCGCTTTGCAGTTTCCCTACTAAGTAGATATCAGAATCGTACATTACTTGGTGAGAGTATTCCGCTACGTGAAGCACACTTTAGATTATAAAATAGTTTACATGTGTAATGATAGTGTATTGCAAGGCTACTGTGATGCCGATTGGGGAGGTGATCAGAGGGACAGAAAGTCCACATCTGGCTATTTGTTCACTTTTGCAAATTGTTTGGTTATGTGGTGTTCAAAGAAGCAATCTTCTGTAAGCTTGTCTTCTACTGAAGCTGAATATGTTTCTATGAATATGGCAGCAAGTGAAGCGTGCTGGCTTGTTAATTTATTACATGATTTGGATGTTCAAAATGATAGCCCAGTTAAGTTGTATTGTGACAATCAGTCAGCTATTTTGAATGCAAGTACAGACTCAGTCATATGTCTTAAATATGTTGACATTAGATACCACTTCATTAAAGATTTAATCAAAAATAATAAAATTAATATTTGCTACATAAATACATGTGAACAATTGGCGGACATGCTAACAAAGTCATTCAGTAAGGAGTTATTAATTAAGTTTCTGACAAAATGCAATGTCAAATAGAAAGGAAGTAGAGAATTAATAATGTTTCCAGTCATACAGTGGCTCACAGCTTATTTCATGCAGTAACATTTTCAACGCTAAAAGCACTATAACTTCTGTATTAGAAAAGGTATTGAAAAAAATTTAAACTGCAATAAATTAAATAAAAGCCCTTTTTTAAAAATAACAATTTAATTTATTTCAACAATTGATTCTTAAATAACTAAATAACAAAAACAAAATTAAAGGCAAAATTTTATGTCACAGCTTAATTGATGCAGTCCACGTTTTCCTTAAATGTATCCATGTAGAGGATTTCCAGTTCAACACTAATATTTCGTATGGTTTCCTTTTTGGCTCAAGACAGCTTTGAGTCTATTTGGAACAGATTCAACCAGCTTTCCTGTCATTTCTGGCGTTATTTTACTCCATTCTTCTAAAAGAGCTTTCTTTAAATCAATTTTGTTGTAAATTGCGTGGTTACGAATTTTTTTCTCCAGAAAAGCCCATAAATTCTCAATTACATTTAAGTCGGGTGACTGTGCCGGGGGAGCCATCAAATGAGGACAATTCCAAATAAGCCAAGATTGCACGATTTCTGACTTATGTTTAGGGTCATTATCTTGGTAGAATCTGAATTCACGCCGGATTCCGAGTTCGTCAGCACTTTGCAGGAGATTTTCCTTTAGGATATTACTGTACATGAACTTGTCCATGTTATCTTCAATAAAGGCTAGCTTCCCAACTCCGGCTGCTGACATACAGGCCCAAACCATTACGCTGCCACCGCCGTGCTTAACAGTCTCATGTAAATTTGCTTTTTTGAGCTCTGTATTTGGCTTTCTCCAAACGTACGCCATTCCATCTGAGCCAAATATGTTGAATTTGGACTCGTCAGCGAAAATCACGGTTTTCCAAAAGTCCAAATCCTTTGAAATATGCTCCGTAGCAAAGTTCAGGCGGCTTTGTCGATTTTTGATACTGATGAACGGCTTCTTTCGTGCAACTCGGCCATTAAAATTATGCTTTCTTAGCACACGACGTATGGTTTCAGCACTGCATTCTTTACCAATTCCAGTAAACACTTCGTTCGCCAATTTAGGAGCTGATAACTTAGGGTTTTGCATTATTTTCCGGACGATCCACCGTTCATCAGACTCATTCAAAATTTTATTTGGTGCATTTCTACCCTTGTTTTCCAACCTTTTTTCATTGGTAAACCTTTCAATTATATGCTGAACTGTTGATGAACTTAAATTGACAACTTCGCTGATTTTGCGATGAGATTCACCATTTCTAAAATGATGAATGACTAATTCCCGCTGTTCAAGTGTTGTCCTACGGCCCATTTTAAATATTACACAATTTATCCACTTTTAAACTATCAAGGTCGAATAACTTTTTTAAAAATAAAATAAGAAACGCACTAAGTACAATATATCCAAAAAAAATCCGGTGAAAATCGTGCACTTTTAATGCTAGGATACAAAGAACTAACTGCATCAAATAAGCTGTGAGCTATCCTATGCAAATGATTTTGCTTTATTACTGCTAACGGGACATTTGAAACATTTTTTCTTACTTTCTTTTGTGCTTCGAATTTCAGTTATACTAACTGTAAAATCTGCATCAAAATATTTGTAAATTTTTATTTATCTGCATAAGGACAACAGTTTGTTTAATATTTATTGAAGTGCATCAAATAAGCTGTGAGCCACTGTATGTTGATGTTAATTTAGATTAATTTGTTTAAAATGCATAAACATTGAGAAGGGGTGTTATTAATATGGCAATGTTTATTTGAAAATTTTTAAGTTGGCAACAATACAAATATTATATGTTGTTCAAATGTCTATGTTGGCATAAGATTTTCTTTGTATCACTTCTGTTCTACTCTTCTAAAAATCAACACGGTGTATCAGCGAATTAAATGAAAGACTAGTGTGTTCATCACAAAAGTGCTTTCTTTTTATTTTAAACATCAATTCCGGCAGGTGCCAGGTGTGACAAACGACATACGAAATAAAGGTGTCTTCTCCTTCTTCATTACACTACAACCCCTCTCAGGCCTTCGCTTCCTGTAAATAGTGCCTCCAACTCTCTCGGTGCATTAACCACGTCCTCCAATTACGAAATCTGAGCAGCGATGAACTGTTTTCGTCGACCGAGTCAGACCAGCGTTTCCTCGTTTTCCCCACTGGTCTCCGCCCTTCAGTTCTCCCAACGAATACTTTCTTTTGTATCGATTAATCGCCCATACGATTCACATTGCCAGCCCATTGCAGCTTCCGCAGTCTTACAATCGTTGATCTCAGGCTGGTCAAAAATTTCATATAGCTCATGGTTTTATCGAATCCGTCATTGGTTCCTGCCTAACTTCGCTCCAATTATTCGCCTCAGGGCCCGTCGCTCAAAGGCGTTCAATATATTTGCGGATGCTTAGGTTAGGGTCCAAGTTTCCCACCCATCGCATAACACAGGTTTTGTCACAGATTTGTATACTTGGAGCTTTGTTTCCTTGTGTCTGCAGCTGGCAGCAGCAGATCGTCAAAATTGAATAACATATTTTATTTGCGACCTGTATTCTTCGGCGTATTTCGTCTCTTTTATTGCCCGTTTTCGTTATTTTGGCGCCTAAATACACAAGTCCGCTTAAATTTTTATTACTGTATCCGCCAAGTGTGATATTTTGTGTATATTTTTCCTTGACTGCGTGATGAGCTTTGTTTTATTTTCATTGATCTGTAGCCCTACTAGTTTTACTTCGTTGTCGAGTTTCAGGAAAAGTTCTTTGGCAGTTGTTAATGACCGTGACAAAATATTGATGTCGTCCGCATAGGCTACTACTTGGCTCAACTTGTATAGTAATGTACCTCGCGTATCGACAGGTAGCTTCCGTATGACGTACTCCAGAGCCAAATTGAATAGCAATGGGGCCAGCCCATCTCCCTGTTTTAGTCCGATATTTGTGTCAAAGGCATCGGCAAGTTGGTATTGATGCGGGCTTAGGTAGTTGTCGACGTTATTGTTATTTTCGGAAGACGGACTAATTTGGCTGGGATGCCAAAGCAAAGCATTATTTGGTACAGCACGTTACGATCAATATTGTCGTATACTTGCTTGAAGTCAACGAAAATTTGGTGAACGTCTATTTTGAACTCCCAGCATTTTTCAAGCACCTGCTTGACTGCGACCTATTGGTCTATTGTCAATCTACATGCTCTAAAACCACCTTACTGCTTCCCAATAATGCTTTTGGCGTATGATCCAATTTTATTTTCTAAGATTTTTGAAAATATTTTGTACGCCGTACAAAGTAGTGATATGCCTCTATAATTTTCGTACTGTAACTTGTCACCTTTTTTGTGGATAGGGAATATAATTGATTGGCTCCACTCTTTCGGCATATGCTCTTCTTTCCAAATGTGCTTGATGACTTTGTGAATAGCTTTGTGAACATTGCTGCCACCTTGTTTGATGAGCTTCACTGGAGTCTCATCGATGCTCGACGCATTATTATTCTTTTGGGCTTTGATGATGGAACACACTTCATTCAGAGTTGGCGGGACCAATGGAAGCTCTCCGCAGACATCTATAGGCGCCAAGGTTGTGGAGCTGTGCGGAGAACTAAGGAGGTTCTTAAAGTATGATGCCCATTTTTCTTTAACCTTGATTTCATCAGTGATAATATGCCGATGTCATCACGACAGAGCGCGCTTTTGGGCTGATAACCAAGTTTCAGGCTTTTCACTACTTTGTATACTTGTCTTGCGTTGTTGCTCGCCAAACTTACATCGATACTTCTCAATTGGTCGTCATAGTATTTTCTTTTCTTAATTCTAATAATCCTATTCGCTATTTTTCTGAGATTTTCAAAGGTTCTCTCTTCGTCCTGGTTTTCCTACATACTTATTCTTTGTACGCCTGATTCTTTTTATCTAACGCATTCTGGTACTCATCATGCAACCAATCATTCCTCCTGCACCGGGCTTGATGTCCAGTTATCTGTTCTGCCATGATCTTAATAGCCGCTTCCACTACCATCCAGAGTTCTTTGCTCATCTTTAACGATGCGTCTGATAAGTTGGGAGCAAGCTGGTTGCCGAGGGTCTCCGTGAAATTTTTGGCCACAGACGCCGTTTAGAGCGTTTCGATGTCAAATTTTTGTTGCGGGCTGGTCTTCGCTGAATATGCCTTTGACAAACGACATCGATAGGTTAATTTGATCAAGTAATAATCTGAGTTACAATTGGCTCCTCGGTATGTGCGGACGTCAAGTATGCTAGAGGCGAAACGTTGTTGGATCAGAACATGATCGATCTGGTTTTGTGTGTTGCCATCCGGTAATACCCAGGGCATTTTATGATCCCATCGATGCGGGAAGCAAGCCGTACGTATGACTAGATTTCCGCTACATGCAAAGTCAATCAAGCGCTGGCCGTTGTCATTTGTTACATCGGGGAGGCTATATTCTCCTGTCCTTCCCAGATGAGATAGCTCATTGCCAACCTTAGCGTTGAAATCCCCCAGAATTACTTTTATGTCGTTTGTAGGCAATGAGTCGACCAGTCTTTCCAGGTGATTGTAGAATGTTTCATTTGTTTCTTCGTTGTTTTCTTAGGTCGGAGTGTGAACATTTATCAGCCAGATTTTTAAGAATTTCGCTTCTAAACGGATCGCACACAACGGTTCAATGACTGCCTTAAAATCAATAACGTGCGATTTGAACTCACTATCCACAATGAAGGCCACTCCAAATTCTCGTTTTCCAGTAGGCTTCCCACTTTTGAATATTGTGTTTGATCTCATGTCTTGAATGTCATTTACAGTCCAGTTCGTTTCCTGGATTGCCAGTATTTTTAATTTATATTGACTGGCCTGTTATAAAATGTCATTAACAGCGCCAGGGTAATTGAGTGATTTGACATTTCAGGATCCAATGCCATAGTCCTTTTTCCGTTTGCGAGGTCGCTACCGTGAGTCCAATCCATTCCGAGGCGCATCTGCAAGTCTTGAACAATTTTAAGGTTTTCCAGGGACGGGGAGTTAGTCCGTTGGCCAACCTCCATTCCGGCGTCATGGTTATTACGTCGATTCCGTTATCAGGCGCGGAAGATTCACCTTCACCCTCTTACGTCCCCACAAAGGAGGCGAAGTAGGTTTTAGTAGCAGGGCTGTAGATGTATTCGCAGCTATGAGCATTTCTCGGCATTTAATGTCCCATTATTGGGGAAACAGTAAACCCATTGTGCAACCCCGAGAGCATTTACCAGCATTTAATTGGGGGGTTCGGGATGCGGAATCATGAAAGCCCTCCTTCTTTACATAACATATACCTAACATATCTCTAATTTTAAACACAAATAAACAACAACACTAAATGTAGCAATAATGAGCTGAAACTCAAAAACTAAGTAACGAAAACACAAAAACTGAAAATAAACACGAGTTATTTAGACTTTGTCATTCAGCCACCAATACCTAGATTGCCCCGTCTCAACTCGATCAGCTTCAACAAATCTAGCAAATGAGTATCTCCATTGAAATCGTTGGTCTCGTGAACTCAAATTAGGAGGATATTTTATCTTCTTATCGGTGGCCTGTCGATATATGTGATATATGACTGGGACGCCGTCAGAATCAAAAACATATCGATTCATGTCCAAATACACGAATGCTTCTGGAGGAACGAAGCCAGAAGCGAGGCAAGTCGCTATATACCCGTCTGTAGGGTGGAACGGCTGTGAAATCCAAGGGTTTTCATTCAAAGTTACAGAGCTTGCGATATGATTCCGAAGAAGTTTCAATATGAAGATATCGACTCTCGTCACTTCAGCAGTTTGATAAATTTTTCTTTCGGTATATAATGCTTCCAATCCATCTCAGGCTTTTTGTACAAGCCAGTATATGCACGAAGACATCATTGAACATTTTTTGAAGATTGTTCTGAACTATTGTAGCTTTTCGGTCTGCCGTATAGATGATCAGATCATCAGCAAATGCTACCAATGATCGCGTTGGCGAGACGTTAAAATCAATAGCTGGCGAATGAAGATTGAGAAGAGCAGAGGTGCAGTAACTGTTCCCTGCTGTAGATCATTCAAGACCTTGGATTCGCGCATTGTTGTCAGATTTTCATCGGTTACAACAAATGATTTCCCGTATAACATATTGCATATCATTGCGATAAGGTGTCTGGGGAACCTGTCCTGAGGGAGTTTAAAATCTAGTCCCTCTAACCACACCGTTTCGAAGGCGTTCTCTATATCAATGAGACACGCTCAAAACATTCTCTGTTGTTTAATTTCCAACAGATGTCTGAGGTAACTTTCGTTATCGCATATATGGTCGAGCGCCTGGCACGAAAATCAAATTGGCAATTCTGGATCAACTCATATTTCTCAATGTGGGCGTTTAATGCATTGTTGAGTATCACTTCAAATACCTTGCTGATGCTAGGCAGCAAGCTGATTGAGCGATAGCTTTTGGGGCACGAAGATTCTTTTCCTTTCTTCAAGATCGGAAATACCTTAGCCTTTTCCCACTCATTTGGGAAATATGAATTGCTCAACATGTTGTTGAACAATCTGCTATAATTTCTAATAGGAAGCTCAGGCAAATGTCGGAGAACTACATTTGAAATATCATCAGTACCACATGATTTTTTGTTGTTTATCCTGGGAAGTATGAAACACCAGTCTTCATAGCCGACAAAATAATCAATAAGATTCAAGCTCGGTATGAGATCAGACGTTAATGTTTCATTGAAATGAAGTATTGATTCGCGGTTCAGGCTTGATTTGAAGTTGGAACGACCTCTGAAAATATTTCATTCCCTCTCTCACGGTTTGGTAGATGAACCAATTCAAAATGTGTTCCAATCAGGGCAAGTTTATGCAACCCCTCACATATAATCCTGTTTCCATTTCTATCCGGAGTCGTACGATGAAGTTGAGGTTCCCTATCGAGAAGATTTATCTCATCACTAGTAACTTCAAGATTCGAAACCTTCACTCGAGACTCCTTACAGAATATGCTATTCACTTTCGCAAAAATGTCATCTGGGTCCTGTGGGCTAATACCCCTCAATTTTTCCACCCATTGATTGCTGACCTCACTCCTGAAGTATGAACGGATTAAGTTCTGGACATTCTTCAGGTGTAATTTCAACATAACCAAGGAGGGATGGTTGTAGTCCAAAAATCGTCGATAAATATTATTAACACGTGTGAAAAGAAGGCTTTTCAACCGTGCAATGGTTGGTGTTTCATATCCTTCCATATTGTTTTGATGTTTAATCTTGGGAACTACTTTCTCAATCGTTTCCAACGTCAGCTTCTCTAACGCCGATAAATAGAGATCTATTTCGTCGTTGGTTAGTTTCCTGTCATTAAGAACCATTGAGCAAGCATCGCCATCATCAGAAGGAGTACGTTGCTTCCAGTAATCTCGATTGAACTCCTTTTAAAACTTTCCCCAGTCTGTTTTTTTGAAATTGAACCGATAATTTTGATGTTGAACTAGAATGAAGAAGAAGAATCCCTTTGATGATTGATTGATTTTCATCACGATTGCGTTATGGTCGCTATCGTAAGGAAGCACCTGCAGTTTCCGTTGGAGGACTTTTAAAATTGAATTCAAGTCTTGCGTCAGTAATGCAGAGGTCCAAATATAAATTTGTCCTAGGGTATATTGGGAGCTCCAAATTTGGTTCTCTGTTATCCACGATTTCAGCAATACACCTCTCTTGGATTATGATGTATGCTTGGCGTTCAGCTCACCAGCAAGAATATAATAACTATGCAGCCTGTTCAATTCGAGTATTTCAAAGAAGGAATTGAGCTCCTCCTTGAAATTGAGAACATTTCGACCAGTTGCATAGGCAGAGAGAACGAAGTGGTTATCCCCACCTGGCAGTGAAATTTTGATAACGGACACTTCAAGAGATTCAAAGCTTTTGAATTCAATATTTTCAATATTTTGGAAACAATAGGGTCTTCTGACCTATATCCCCGTGCCACCTCCCCCATCGCCGTTTACCCTATCGTTTTTTATGAATTAAAAATCCTTGAATGTCATGGAGTGCCATGAATTCGAGGTGGGTTTCAGCGAGAAGCATGCTGTCAGGCTTTTGCTTGACAAGGAGCTCGATGTAGACTCACAATGGAGTTGACGTTGATCGAGAAGAGATGAATCCTATCCATGGGAATGTGACTGGATGACAACTTATTTTGAGGCATTTGAAAGCCCTAAGCGCTGAAAAACAAAATTAATTTTAGAATCCTGTTTAGCTATTCGCTCTGATGAAGAATTTAATAGCTAATAAATTTTAAGAAGCAGCTCATTATTGCCACTTACATTATTTATATTTTTTACATTGTCTCCTGGTCCTCTAGCAGCAAGAGCAAATGACACAATGGGCTTGACGAAGCTACTAGGTATCACACTGCGGTGTATTTGACTTTGTTTTGGAGTAAAATATACCTTTCTATCTTGATACCGGGGGCATCCTCGATATGATGCTGAATGACCGAAGACACCGTAGCTTACACAATAAAATTTTTCTTTTTGCTCCACCTGAGCCAATTTGCACTCGCCGGGAGCATGGATATCTTTGCATTTTACACATCTATATTTCATGGCGCAATTGGCAGCTGAATTGCCACATCTTTGGCACCTGTAGCACTGATTGACCTCACCACACTGAAGTTCGAGTACCTTATTTTTTGTAAGGCACATGAACTATTTTTGCTGGAAATCTGGACCAAGTAATAAGGCAAGTTTTTACGTTCGTTGTTGGAAAGTCTTTAACTGTAATAAATTGTATTTCTGGTGTAACTTCTTGAAGCACCTGAAGGAGATCGACTGTGTCCTCTCCGCGGCCCAGACTCTTCAGTAGGAAGGTCTGGTTTTTTCCTAAAATGCGGAACATCTCAGGAACTTTTTGCTGCCTGAAAATCAACACAGAACTCAGTTCTAATTGCCAGTTTATCGGCACTGACTCTCTTGATCTGAAAATTATTTAATTTATTTTCGGCTACCAAAAGCCAACTATATCTTTGCCTGTTTGCCCAAATACATTGATTGGTGGGACTTTTTCTTTCGGACGGACCAGCAGACAAAACTTTTGGTTTTTTCTCCCTATTTTTAACTTTCGAATACTCGTTAAATACATTATCAGGTTTAGTAATTCAATTTTCAGAAGTTTTGTTACCTGTATCCACTTCAATAATCATGGAATCGTCTAGTCCAGCTAGCGTTGCACAATAGTTCGTACTAACGTTTGCTCCGCTTGCGCTGAAGACATCCTCTTGCTCAGGTTCTTGTTTCAGTTTCTTAGATTTCTTGTGTTTGGTCACTTTTAACTTTATTTCTTTTTCTTTTTTGCTAGTTTCTTGTGCTTTGTTGAACGTTAATTTTCCAACAAGTTCTTCTAGCGATTGGATCCTAAGCCTGAGTTCTTCGTTTTCTCTCTCAACCTTCTCAGCTTTCTCGCTAGCTTTGATTAATTACTCGATCTCTATAAAATTTTCGGTTTTTCTTCTTTGCTATCGAATTTTCGTTTTAACTTTTTTTCGACTGTTATCGTTGGCGATGGACACGATCATTCTGGTTGATGGCTGAACCATCGGGCTCCTAGATCTCGTTGCTTTTGCAGCGAGATAATAGGGAATGTTCATAAACTTGGACTTCCCTTGAATATATTTCCGCTTTTTGATACTTTTTTAGGAAAAAAAATTCAGGTATTCGATAAATGTTCGAATAATTCGACGGTGATACGGTGATAAGTTAATTTCAACCGACTTTTGTGAAAATTAATTAATTTTTAAAATTAATGACAGAAGCGATTAAAACACGTCTATACGCAACGACTGCTGGACGTAAAATTGGATGTAAATGCTAGTCATGTTATGGAATGCTCCTTTTTATTGATTATGAAATATATTTATATTAGTAGGAACAAATCCAATACATATTAAATATTGAACTATATTTTCTTAGTTATAAATATTTGCACGTCTACTTTGTTGCTATTTTAATATTTGAGTTTAGGTACAATATCATTTGAGTAAGAGTGAATAATAAAAAACAAGTTGAGTAAGCAGGAGAGTGCTCCTACCAGAAGGTCTTTGTTAACATTTAAGGGTTAGAAACAAGTTTAAAGTTTGTTATTGTATATCCGTATAGTTGAAATGGCTATAACTCACTTGATTATGATGTCATCTCAATTAAATTTTGTAATCTTATAGATCTTATATCAATCTATATAATTGCAAAATTTTAAAAAGTTTAAAGTTACCGTTTTGTGGGTGAAAATGTAACATCTATAGTTGAGTGAATTTCGATTTCTGAGGTATTTTTTGCCCTTGTACTCATAAAGGTCCACATTCGTGACAATTTTCAGATTTTTCAGATCAAAGGTTTCCAATCGCAATGGGGGGACACACATTTTTGGTACATTTTGCCTTCCCCTGGACCCCCTAAATCACAAAATGATTTTTTTATTTCAGATTCTAAAAGTTCTAATCAAGACCTTTCATTTGATACTCCACTCGACTACTTTTGATTAAAAACACTTTTTAAGGGCTAATTTGTTTATAAGGGGGGAGGGGCCCTTAAAATTTTTTAAAATTTTTGGTAAGACTTTAACTTTTGAGAAACCATCACTTCTGACATTTTCACAAAGTTTGAGCATTCTGTGTTGCTTTTATAGTTTCTGAAGAAACTAGCTGTGATGCACGGACAGACGGACGGACGGACAGAAAGGTCGCGAAACTTGCAGGTCTTTGCATAAAAAATTTTTACAAAGACCTAAAAAGAATAAAGTTGCGTTTCACTTTCCAAGAATTTCATTAAGGAAGTATCATTTCACAAACGTATGATTCATATTGTAGTGAAAGTAGGTATTAAATGTCCGCAAAGGACTGCAGCAATGGACTGCTGCCTCGGCGGAAGAGGATGGTAATATCCGCCGAGATTGGCCTTGTCTGGGGACGCGTGAATGCGCTGGTAGGCTAGCGTTGCGGTGTCGTGGGGCGGCTTCTTTCCCCCTAGCACAAGGACCCATTAAAAAATATTTCGCATTCACGAATTAAATTGATCGAATGCCGATCGACTGGTGTCGAGGCCGAGGTAACCTACTAAGGGTTGAAATTGCTTGTTCAGAGAACAAGTTGCGACGAGCAAAAATGGACGGACTGGCGGGGACTTCGTCATTAACGACGATCCTTATGGGCCACAAATAAGAGTGGGGCATCCAAATGGAGATGGTGCCCCCTCGCACCCTCCCAACCGGATCAAGATCCAGACGGAGACGTGGCCATGTATTTCCCATTTGAGTGAAAAACTCATACAAAAGCACTTTGTATGACTCTTTCCCACAAATGAGAAGCACAAACGTAACCAATTTATGCTGTATAATTATGCAATGAAATCACATAGCCCTATATCATAAAAGGGCTCGTGAGCGGAAGGCCACTCTACCCGGCAAGAGCTTCTGGACACAGCAAAACGGTGGAGTGCGCCCGATGGCTAGCCTATGTTATCCGGTAAGCCTTCCATCGCGGCGGGTCCTATACTCGGTCAGATTTGATAGAATGGAAAGACCGGATTTGACTGTTTACCAAATCATTATATTCTTACAATTCATTTTTTTTACTATCTACAGCAATTACTTTTGCCGCGCCTGCTTTGGCACGTTTAAAAAAAAATATAATGAAATACATGAAACATATGAAACAACATCAAATATATGAAACAACATCAAAGACAAAAAAATTCAATAAAAATATAGAAATTGTAATCAAATAATAGAAAAAAATTTCTCAAATATAATATAAACATTAATCAATGATAAAATTTTAGAAAAGAAATTACTCAAATATAAAAAGAGTCAATCATTGATTAAAAATTATAATCATATATAAAAATTAAGCAATTATAAAATTTATGAAAAAAAACAGGTACTCACCAACATCCTGGTGATGTGGTGAAATTTTCCTAAAGAAAGAGTAATTAAATTTTCTTTTTTTTATCTTTTGCCGTGAGCACTTCAATCATTTATTCTTTTTATCGCAAGTTAAAATGATGCAGTGGATGTAACTATAACGTAAATCTGGCTCTGTGTGCACGCTTCTTTCAATAAGTATTGTGGAGGAGTTTCCAAACTTGTTTTGGACTACATAGGAATAAAAATGACTTTACTTGTTTTCTTCGCTGGGGCTTGCAAGCAGATCAATAAAAATGTTTCTGTCCAAATGAAAAAATGACAGGGCCCAAAGAGGCAAGGCTAAATTCCACATCCCAAATATCTGTCGCATTCTTGGCGGTATCTCTTCTCCGCAAAGAGCCAGACACATGCACTGTCCTTTTAACACCAACAATTTCATGCGAAACGATTTCTATGGTTGGTGTTGAATCTTTCCCTTTTGTTACACAACCAATTTACAACGGAGTTTTAAGACATCCACACAACGTCATTTTATATGACCATTGGCTTGAGCTAACTTTTTATTATAGATGAATGCTTTGTGCACTACTTGGGCATTCTTTTTGGACTTCGAACGTACCGCACTTTATTTTCATCATCTAGAGTTAGAACTCAGCGCAAAGGTGACCACCTTTGGTATCATTTATTTCATCATGCGCACTGAAATGGGATTTGTTCGGGACGAGAAATTACACGTGCACAATCACTTGAAAAATTCTTAGCTTCTAAATTTAGCTTTTGATCAATGGAATTCGAGCGTTTTTAATAAGATTTAAGGTAATTCATGGGAAGTAATGTACAACACCAAATACTTCATTTCACAGTTTTCTGACAAAGTGGCCACAACCCCGAGACAGCACTTTTTCGTTTTGTTCTCGCACAAGAAATCTCGTTCCGCAACAAAATTTTTTCCACGGTTGCAAACGAAATCCAAGAAATTGGCAAACTGAATCCAAGAAATGCACTTCAGATAAAAAAATTCTTCAATGTTTTACGCAACATCGTCGACAACACGGAGCACAAATTAAAAATCAGAAAAGGAAACTGCATAAATAACTCAACCACACCAAAGTGTCGATCATGACGAGACCCCGTTTTTAGGATTTTGTACTAATATCAAAACTGACGATAGATACAAGCCATATAGTAGCAATTTGCATATGTATTAGTCGGCCTACAATGGACAAGCTTCCGGTAGCTGTCACCCAACTGCGGCATTAGCAAATGCTTATATTTCGTCATATATACTATTTTCCGAATAAAAAACGTGCCGAACGCATTCCGTGCATGCTATAAATTCACCTTGTATAGCCCATTGTGCTCCTAAACTTTCCAAGACGAGCAAATGAAGCACACGTTTTGCACCTTCGACTGATAGCTCAGCGTTGAGATGTAAACAAACTCCTATAAATTCACTTTGGGAGGCGATAGAAACTAAACGGGTATAAGAACTGAAATAATTTTCACTTCACTAGGAGCGCTATTGTGTTTTCCGCGGATCATCTGGATTTCACTGTAGAAATCCGTCTCTAAACCGTACAAAACCTCGAATTTTTGTTGGCACCTCCACAATTCTTCATATAACGCCATGTAAGTTAGCCAGCAAAGTCGGCCTACTAATGGTCATGTGTGTGGTAGTAAGCGCTGCTGCCATATGGCTTGTATCTATCGTCAGTTTTGACTAATATACAAAACACTATTGCAATCACGACCTGTGTCCGTCCATCCGTCTGTATGTCACAGCACTTTTTCTCCGAAACTATAGAATCTACAACAATGAAACTTTGTGGAAAGGTCAAAAGTGGTGACTTCTTGAAAGCTTTGGGGTTGGAAAATTTTTCAAAGGGGTTTAAGGGGGGCCTCCACATACAGGGAGGTGACCCTTTAAAAAAAAATTTCACCATTAGTAGTCGAGTAGGGTGTTGTTGGAAAGGCCTCAATGAGATCTTTTCAAAACAAGTCTTAAAATTGCCATATCTATAAGAAGGGGGGCAGGAGAAGGGGAAATGGACGAACTTTTCGCCTTGCTTTTATCACTTCATTCAATTCAATGAACGACTGAAGATGAGTACCTACAATTAACACTCATACATGAAACAAGTCGAGGAGGCAGTAGAAAGCTCCTAGCAAAAGCGCTTTGTAACCATTCTAGGATTCGAAAAAATTGTCCATGAATCGACGATTACAGTACAGGGGAGTGGCCGCTGAAAAAAAAATTGCATCAAACGTAGCCGATATGAGTATCAAATGAAAGTTCTTTATAAGAGCTTTTCAAAACAGTTCTTAAACTGAGAATTTTTCCTTCAGTGGGGGCACAGGGGGGGGGGGGGGAATACACGAAAAATGTGTTTCCTCCCTCGCGAATGGACACCCGTGATCTAAAAAATCTGAAAAAATTATCAAGGGAGATATTTATGAGTATAACAATAACAAATACCTCAGAAGTCAAAATTCGTTCAACTTTGTTAATAATAGAATGATCTTGGAAATTCATATTTTCTCCAATAAAATCGTCTTTGACATGTTTCTTGATTTTATTCGTTGTTGTTGACTGCATTTTGTAAGTTGAGTACAAAACCCTTTTGACATGAGCGTAGGTCTGTATTCCCAACTTGTTCTTTGTTGTCTTCCCTGCTTGGCGATTTGAAGCGGAATTCCCGTTTTCATTTTTGGATCCGTCAAAAACTTGTCTTTCTTTTCATCCATCCCGTACCTACGGTGAATAGCCTCAGCTGATTCCATCAGTTCTGTTCCCTTCCTTTCCGTGATGTAATACACCGTTGAGGAGTATTACATCAGCGTTCCTCAAATCCGGAATTATTCATGCAGAATGGAAATTTTTAAAATAGAGTTTAATTAACGTAGAAAAATTGAAAGGAAGTAAGGAAATTTGAAAAGTGGTAAAGAAATTTAAATGAGGTACAGAAGATTTAAATGGGGTGAAGAAATTTAAATAAAGTGAAGAAATTTTAATTTTAGTAAAGAAACGAAAGTTTTAAATTTTTACAAAAATTAAATCTCATGAAGAATAAAATTAAAGGGAGACATTTAAATTATAATGTATAGGAAAATTGGTATGAAATTGCAGTTAAAAAAATAATAAGAAGAAAAAGTGTTCAACAAAATCAGAATTACAAATAGAATTAATTATATATTTTTTCCAATCTGCCACAAAATTCCGAGTAGGAGATAGGAAGGTTTTCGAGCAGTTTGATTGTGCGACTGCTCGATTAATACAATATGTACACTATTTAAAAATACAATTTTTTTTATTGATTCGAAGCAGCGCAGACGAGTATAAAGCATCAATTATGCTAACTTCTAGTTGATGTGTAAGAACGGCAGCATTGCATCAATTTCTATTGATTTTCTTTCCAAACAGTCATTCCACATCAATCACTCGCCATTGTGCGAATTAATGGGTTATACTCGTACATATCATTGAAGGCATTACATGATTGATTATTAGAATTATTGAAGCTATTCATTTTATTTGGAAATGCTTGTTGATGCATTGTCGATGCTGCATTGGAATTAGCAACCATTTGATTTTGCGCCGATGGCATTGTTTGCGGATTCGACACTTTATCGGGCAGTACCAGATGGACTGAAATTGCATAGACCAATCGGGACGTTTCGACAGCTAGGGCTCCTTTTCGTGAAGGTTAGTTAGCCTAGGCGGACTGCTCGATTACTATAACGTCTAGAATAAGAAACGATTTCAATAGTGGATTAAACTCGTAAAGAATCAATTTAGGATCTTTACAGTATTTATCACGAAGCATCGTTAGCTCGGAGGATATTTTAAGAAAATGGGTCTCAAGGAGAATGGCAAGAGCAGGCTTTGGAGGGTTGCAGATCAAACACCAGAACCTCTTCTGACGTACTGTGGGGTTCTATTCTGACAAAGATTGTCTTTCTTTGAACTTACTGCCTAGTCGAGAAGCATCTTGTATACCAAGAGCAAATGAAGATCATCCACTTTCTGCGGGGGGAGGGTCTGGTCAAGGAACTCTAAGTATTTCAATGACGTTGAAGTACAAAACAAGCAATTCATACCATCTACAATCTACAGCATGAAATGGTCTTTGAACGTGTCAAGCATCGACAAAAACTCAACACAATCACTTATCACTGACTTCTAGGAATTGTATCACTATAAGTGCAATGATCGTACGTTAATAGTGATTTTGGTGTACCATTGCTGTTAACCGAAGCTTGTGCGCATGCTAAGTAAGCTTTGCATTCAAGTTCATACCCCCGTGTTATAAGTGGGCGAAGTGATAACCTGCTAATTCGAGAACAAGTGCTTTGGAATTTACATGAAGTGATTCAAATGATTAGATGCAATCTATTATGCAACCACTTTTGACTTAGCCACCTCCACATATGTTATGATGATCTTATCTTCAGCTTGATCCACCTAATGCGAAAATGCTCATACTTTTGAGCGATATGTTGGGTGTTTTCACTTACTCCTTCATTGCAATTTACAATGTTCTCCGTCAGCGCACTTTTATTCATGTTGAATCTTTTGATTACTCTCTGAAATATGTTCTGCGATTCTGAAAACTGACCCCAGAAATCCTTTTCGCGATTATTAACGCGATAAGTGCAAAATACGAGTAATTGCCCTGATTATTATTAAAAAAACCAAAATAGAAAAGAACCTTATCATTTGCTTTCATCCAATCTCAGCAAGAGAGATGGACCGAGTGGGTTTCTCGCAGCAACCATCTGCGCTAAAGATTCATTCATGTCTGTGGATCTGCAAGAAATGCGTCGTTCGCGTGGATGTAGCACTGCAGCATCTGGCGCCAAAACAGATGCAATTGGATGGAAGCCCCCCTGGGATCGCGAATACGCTGATTCTCCGAAATATTCTGTTTTTAGCAGACACCAGCCCTGCTTCTAATCAGTTCTAAATTTAACGAGACTAATGCAATTGTGCAATAGTTCTTGAGCGTTTGACTCCTCTCGGTTACGTGCTCCTTACGTCAGCGTGCACTCCTGCACTGCAAACACTGATAGTGTTCCGTGTGAAGTGGTCGCGAATGCGGGACCGTTTAGTCATTATTGCACTTGTTCAGATGGTCAAGGATAGTGGGTTGATAAGAATGGCGTAGTTGGGTTTTGTTTTTCTCGCTGTTAGAGAGGCGAGCAGCGTTAGAACTTTTGATGCGCCGCGATTATCAGTCTGGGCGCCTTACGAGTATATTTTCTTTTGGCAGCTTATCTGTTGATTCAACAGTTGAGTGGTTCCAAGACGATCGAGCAGGAATCGCTCTGGAAAAGTACAAAACAAATATTCGATCGTTTGAATGCCAAACGTGTGAATAAGTTGTCGAAACGTGTAATGGGCAGACGAATGCGCGTAATGCGAAAGATAGACAATCGGAGAATGAAGCTTAAATGGTATTTCCGCCCCTTACTACTTAAATAGTGTATGTCCGCAAGAAGATAATGATCCACGCAATCTTCACACAATAAGCTTTAGAAAGTGTGGACAATTAACCCTTTCAAGCCGAGCGCGGCCCACGGGTCCAAAGTTGACCGTTTCGCAACGCTCGTCGCGGAACATCGCGCCATAGTTTCATTGATAAAGAATCCACTTGTCTCACGAACAAGTGTAAGGTAGCGACTCATAAACTAGTGGAAGCTTCGCAAACAGATAATGAATTTTAAAAGAAATTTCGAAGAGGCATTCAGTAAACACTCCAGTGATAATCGCCAGCAGTGATAGCCACAAGAGGGCTTATTTATAAAGGAGTCCTTCGCGGACGTTTTCAGTTTCCTTCCAGCCGTTGCTAGTACTCTCAGTGCTTGCCAAGCAGAACAGCAGCGGGCCTCGAGTTGGATTACGATTTCTTTATTCTTTGATGAACTTGTGCAGTCACTGCCGTACTAACTTGTAAGTAGCGTCTTAACAGCCACCATCGTCGCGGTGAAGTGTGATTGCGGATTAAGTTGTGCACCGTTTGTGATTATCTGTGGATCAAACTTAATTTCGCGACAATGGACAGCCACGGCGTGCTCCGAGCACTCAGTGTTGGTTTCCACCATGCCACAATCGCACTCGTCGTCATGCCCGAATTGGGCGAGCACTTTCACCTGCCCCCCACAAGACCATGCATTCGATATCAAGTCTAATGAAATTCACCTTACAGATAGTGGCAAAGGTGTTTCAATTGAAATTAGTAGTAAATGTGTTCATCTGAAAAAACGGCGTACATGGAAGTGGCACCTTTCGAGTTGAGTGAAGGAAAGGCATCTAGGATGGAACCCCCAAAGAAGACTCCCCAGTTTGTGGCAGCAGTGCTAGGCAAGTATAGTGACGGTTAATTTAAATCATTCCGTAAATCGATCCTTCGGTACTTTCTCACAATCGAAGTCTTAACTTAGCGTAAGAATTTTCTTCACCATGATAATTAAGCTACTCTCATTTAACGCTAAGTGAATACAACCAGCAATTTGCGTCAACCTAATTAGTGATGCTGATACATTTACAGATAGGCTGGAGCTGATAAACATTTTTATTCTGCCGATCAGAATATTTTTTGCCCAAATTTAATGATCAAAACACAATCATGCTTGCTTTGAATGCATGAATTTGTTCGGATTATAACGTTATATATGAGATAAAGTTATAATATTAGTGTAGAAACTCTAAGATTATTCACACATAATTGAGAAGTCAGTCCGTGGTTCTCGTATAGAATGTAGTAAATATTAACTGCGAACGCAACTATTATTTAAAACCAAATCATAAAATTGATACCAATCTCAAGGCAAGGAATTCTTTGAATTTCGCATTGTATTGACATATATTTTCATGATATTCTGCTTGCCTTAGTGACTATACAAAGATTGCCGCTTGTTTCTTCCACATCGATGCATTTTTAATATTGCTTTGCTAAAATATCAGCTCTAGATCACAAAGTAACACCTGTGTTAATTAAAAAACGTACACATGTTAAATGAATATGTTTACTCATCAATCTCAACAAAAGCATTTACTTTCATTATAAAATATAATTTTTTGTACCTTAGAACTGGTCTTCTGCATTAAAAAATGATACAAAATTAGAATTTTGAAAAAAAGCAATATATTTTATTATGAAATATATAAATTAATAAATTCGGTAGCTATATCCAATCTAAAACAAAAGTAAGAAAGTGCTCCTCTATACTTTTTCTTTCAGAACAATTTACCATTTTTTTATTAATCCTTGATTTTATTCAAAAACTTATAACGCACCATAATTTCATTTGACATTTCATTACAAAGGTGACAGTTTTTGTATGAATTTTATTTCGCTCAAAGATATTACTATCCAAAAAATAAAAAAAAACCGTTTCGAAATAAAATATAAACCAACTTCAAACTGCTAAAAAAATGGCAAGATAAACCACAGACTAGGCGCCAAGTCAGTTTTTCCTTTTTATCCATATCATTGGATATGTTGCAAATTCTCTTGTCAAAATGGAAAAATTGATTTGAAACATATTTCATGAAACTTATTTCCCCCTTTTATCTTTGAAAAAGGTAAGAACTATTTGCTTAGACTGTCAGTGATCAACTGACTATTTTATTCACTATAGGACGCAATGGCGATACAATGATTTTTACAAGTGTGGGTGTGTAAGTAATACACAACACCTACTTGTTTTTTTAAAATGCTTTTTTATTTCACGGCTTGTCGGGACTAACATAAAATTAACGGGTAAATTTTCGAAATGCCCATAATATCGCTGAAATGTTTGAACTTTATGAAAATACGGTAACGCTCAATTTTCTTAGTGAGATACCTTATTTGTAATGATTTCTCACGCTTATCCGAGATTTCCCGAAGGAAATCTAAGCCGACCTCTCATCGGTTAAAAATGTGCAGTCTTAGTACGTGCCAATGGATTGTACCCTACAGATCGGGCACACTAAGTCTACTTTAAAGTAGCTGCTTGCGGGCTAGCTAGTTCGGAGCGGAATCTCGGTCACAGAACTTCCGCGAGCAGACTAAGTTCGAATACAATTTCTCAGCCACCGATTCAAATGCCCGTTTAAAACGCGTTCCAAAAATTTCCCAAAGAAAACTTATCACCATTAATTTAAGCCTGCCTTTAGGAGGCTTCTGATAAATCAACAACAACAAAAACAAATCCGCGGGTTCCCAATCTTAATACGGACGCAGTGCCAGACATAACCTACTCTAATTCACAGAACACAAACTAAGGCGCCTCCTACTCGAACCGTTAAAACCCTACCCACTCGCCGGTATATGCACTTGCCTCCCGCTCCTGTTTACCATTGAAAAATTAACTACTGAAAGGAAAGAGAATGTTTGAGTTAGCCTTCCATATTCATTTATTTTACCTTAAGACACATATTCTATACCAATTTTAAAGTAGTTATAAATAACATACGGATTGGTTGAAATCTAGTAACAGAGTGTACATAATATACAATCCATTTTTAGGGGTTGGTACTAAAATGATGAATTGTGCATCTGAACTTAAAATGAACAAGTGACTTTTGTCAGGTACCCGAATACCCGATTATAACAACACTCGAAAATATAAATTAAGAAAATAACAATAGAAGAAAGTAAAATCCACATGAATGAATGATTCAAAATAGTTCATACTCAGCCAGCAATTCCATTTCTCTATTGTATTCATACCTAGACTGAAACACTTCGTGTTTATTTGAATGAAGTGTAAGTTGTTTGAGTCATTAACAAGTAAACCACCAATTATATTTGATTAATGTGAAGATTTCATGAAATCACTTTTTAAATGGATAGGTTTTTTATTAGATGTTATTCAAATGCATTTTACAAACGATTAGAATGTATGTTTTTAGGGTTTTGTACTAAAATACAAAACCCTATTGCAATCACGACCTGTGTCCGTCTGTCCGTCCGTCTGTATGTCACAGCACTTTTTCTCCGAAACTATAGAGGCTACAGCCATGAAACTTTGTAGAAAGGTCAGAAGTGGTGACCTCTTGAAAGTTCAAGGGTGGAAAAATTTTTCAAAGGCGTTTAAGGGGGGTCTCCCCATATAGGGAGGCGACCCCTCAAAAAAAAAATTTCACCATTGGTAGTCGAGTAGGGTGTCATTGGAAAGGTCTTGATGAGATCTTTCCAAAACAAGTCTTAAAATTGCCTTAAACGTACCGAGAGGGGAAGGGGAAATGTACGAACTTTTCGCGTACCCCCCTCGCGATTGGACACCTTCCATCCGAAAAATCTGAAAAAAATCATGAATGTAGGCATTCATGAGTAGAACAACAACAAATACATGAGAAGTCGAAATTCACTCAACTTTGTTAGTAATAGTATGATTTATCGATTTTGTGTTTTCTTGCATAAAATCTAAACGATACCTTTAAACTCAATGAAATTTTGCAAAGAGATGACTATTTATAAGATTGATCTTTCTAAAAGTTTCATAAAGATCGAATAGTATTTACCGAAGTTATAGCGATTTGAATTTTCCTGTATTACTATGGAACAATACGAGTATGCCCTGTATTACTATGGAAACATATGGCTATGGAGCCATATGAGCTTTTTACCGACTTAGACACTACAGCTTTGCTAGAATTTGCATGAAAATTTCAGGAGTGATAGGTATCATGAAGATGAGTACATACAATTGAAACAAGTCGAAGAGGCAGGAGAGAGCTCCTAGCAAAAGGGCTTTGTAACCATTCTAGGATTCGAAAAAATAGGCCATGAATCGATGATTACAGTAATGAGGAGTGGCCCCTGAAAAAAAATTTCATGAAACGTAGCCGATATGAGTATCAACTGAAAGTTCTCCATGAGAGCTTTTCAAAACAGTTCTTAAACTGACACTTTTTGCTTCAGCGGGGGCACAGGGGGGAAATACATGGAAAATGTGTTTCCTCCCTCGCGAATGAACACCCGTGATCTAAAAAATCTGAAAAAATTATCAAAGGAGATATTTATGGGTATAACTATAACAAATACCTCAGAAGCCGAATTTCACATTTTCTCCAATAAACATGTTTCTTGATTTTATTCGTTGCTGGTTACTGCATTTTGTAAGTTGAGTGCAAAACCCTTCTGACATGAGCATAGGTCTGTCTACCCAACTAGTTATTTCCTCCAATCAATTCGAATTTAAATATTAGTTTATTTAAACAGTCAAACATACAAATTTTTGCAAGAAAATGAAAAATTGCATTGCATTGCAAAAAATACAATCCACAGCCTATTGTAAATACTTATTTCCACATATTAGTTGGTATTAACCGACATTTTATATTATGTATATCTCTACTGTAAGTGGGAGATACTCGAAACTAAAAAAATGAAAAAATCATAAACTCTGAATAGAAATTGAAGAATGCTTTTAAGAAAAGTACAAATTAACGAAGGCATTATTCTTCGTTTATAAAGTAGGATGTTGATGCCTCATTGGATTGCATATTATGTACACACTTCTGCCCAATTTCGGTCAAACCGTATGTGAGCTATTGTATAATTACAACAAATTATTCGTAGATATAGGATTGTGTCTTTGGGTAAAATAAATGAATATGGAAGGCTAACTCACATATTCTCTTTCCTCGCAGTAGTTAATTTTGCAGCGTGAAACAGGAGCGGGTGGTAAATATGCTGCCGAGCGGGTAAGGTTTTAACAATTTGCGACTGATCCGTTCGGTTGTTCGGATTGGGTACGTGGTGTTTTAGTATGTGTTCGGTGTTTTTATTAGTGTAGAATGTTTTGAGTAAAATTATAAGCCTCGCGAAGGCAGCGTTAAGCTACTGGCGAAAAGTTTTCTTTGAGAAATTTTTGATCGCCTTTTTAAACAGGCGTTTGAATCGGTAGTTGAGAAATTGTAATCGGATTAGTCTGCTCGCGGAAGACTTACGACCGAAACTCGTCTCTGAACTAGCTAGCCTGCAAACAGCTACCTCTGAGTAGACTAAGGATGTCCAGGCTAGTTGACCGGTAGGGTACAATCCATTGGCACGTACCGAGACTTCACGTCTTTAAACAATAAGGGGTCAGTTTAGGTTTTGAAAAATCTCGGACAAGCGTGGGAAATCATTAAGAGTGGCGTCCAGTTTAGGGCCCAAAACGTTACAATTGGGGGTGTTTAGTCTTTATCTGACTTTTGGTTCCTTTACGGAAAATGTATTGGTACTCCAGTACTAGAGTCCCACGGACAGGAGCAGCGGAGTTGTGTTAAACAAACCATGAGTCACTTCCCTTTTTATTCCCACCCTTATGGCCACTTTATACCGAATACTTTAGCTTAACCTTTACACTAACCCGAGCATTAATATTAATTTCTTTCGCAATTTGTATTAACGTATTGTCGCACTTTTTTCAGGTGCGCTTTCCTTACCTTCAAGTGAAAACACAATGTTTAGAAAAAATGTACGAAGTCTATTTATTTGCACCAATTGAAATTAATTCGTCCTATAATTTCCACAAAATTATACTCGCGCTCACTACTTTCTACCGCCACTGTCGCTGTTATCGTGGTTAGATTACAATTCCGCAAATTTATTCACCCGTCTCATATCTATACGGCAGTGAGTACGTATCCAGATTGATCTACACGCATCACTTTAGTATGTTGGGAAACTTGGGACTCGAAATTTTGGCTTTGATCCGCAGCTTCTTTCCATTGTAGCAATGGCGCAAGATATAACATGTTACCAGAGAAGCACAGATGCGAAAGAACGAAAGGAGTTCTTCTTGATAATGTTAAGCATTGGCTTTATTTTTTTGATTTCTCTTCCATAAATAATGTATTTTATCCCGCGGTCTAGCTTGAATTTTGTTGAATATTGCATTAAACTTCCTTTTTTCCTTAATTTCATCGCATTACTTTTGTGCTTTTGTATTGAATTTAAATTTTTTTTTTTTAATTTAATTTAGTTGATTTTCCCCGTCGATAATCTACACATAATTGAAATTAAATGATAATAACACTCGCCTCTTGTCAACTAGACAACAGAGTGTTCTCAACTATTTCATAATTATATAGTATTTAGTTGTATAACTGCAATTAATTTTTAAGTATTTATGGAATGAAGTGAAGATAATAATAATAATGAAAAATCCTCATCGGCTAACTGAGCATTTTGGTTCACCTCCGATGACGAACCTTCGTCCATCTCAGCCGTTTTCAGTTAGGCGTCTACACTTACCTCCTTTTGATCAATTTTTTGGCAGTGTTTGCTGTTAGGGGCGACTAGATAGTGCGTCAGCATTTCCATGGACTCTTTCTTTCCGGTGCACTATTTCATAATTATAAGACTGTAACTACTTGATCCACCTGGCGACTTGTCCTTCAGGATTTTTAAAATGAAGCAAGCATCTCAGCGAAACATGATCTGTGCAAAGCACAAATTTTTGCCCACGCAGGTACTTGTGGTAATGTTTGGTTGCGTCGATAAAAGCCAAAAGCTCCTTCCTGGTTATGCAGTAATTCCTTTCGCTCTTTGATAGAGCTTGGCTGTAGTATGAGAGAACTCTTTCTTCACCATCGGATTGCTGTGAAAGAATGGCTCCTATACCCGTATTATATGCGTCGGTGTCCACTACAAACACTTTCCCCGGGTAAGGGTAAACAAAAACTGAGGCTTCACAAAGCTTCTGTTTCAAAGTCTCAAAAGATTCTTGACATTGCGTATCTCAGATGTAAGGACGATTCTTTTTGGTGAGGTGATGCAGGCATTTTGTGATTTTGGCGAAATTTCTGACAAATCTGCGGTAATATGTCGCCAGTCCAAGGAAACTTCGTAACTGGCGTTTGTTACTCGGTGTCGGCCAATTTCGCACTACTTCTATCTTCTCCGGATTGCTTTTGATTCCTTCGGACGATACGATGCGCTTAGCAGGACTACTCAGTTTCAAATTTGCCAGTCGTAATCTTGAGAACACTTTCTCCAAATTTCGGATATGATTTGGAACGTTCGCCCTATAACGATTTTGGCATCCAGGTATACTAAACATGTCTCTCAGCTGAGGCCTCAGAGCACGCACTCCATTAGGCGTTCGAACGTGGCTGGGGCAATGCACAGCCCAAAAGGCATTACCACAAATTGCTACAAACCTGTACTGACTAAGAAAGCGGCTTTCTCTCGATCTTTCTTATCAATTTCCACCTACCAGGAGCCACTCTTTAAATCAAGCGTAGAACACCACCTTGCATCTACCAAAGTGTCCATAATGTCATGGATGCGTGGACGTGGGTAACTGTTTTTCTTGGTGACGTCATTGAGCTGCCTGCAGCTGACACAGAAGCGGGTTGTTCCATCCTTTTTCTTGACTATAACGGCTGGTTAGGTCCAAGGGCTAACGGATGGTTCAATGACCTCTTGTTTCTCCACGTCTGAAAGCAGTGCACTCGCTTCCTCCTGTTTACCTAAAGGAAGCCGTCTTGGTATTTTCCAAATCGACTTAGCATCCTAAGTGTTTATGACATGTGTTACCATACTGGTTCGCCCTTGGTCTTCCTGGCCTGTTGAGAAAACATCACTGTACTTGATGTCTAGGTCTGAGGCTTGTTTGAACAAATCCACAGATAGTTTCATGTGTTTTAATATCGCAGATACCAGCTCGCTTGTTTTGTGCGTCACTTGCCTCACCTGAATGATGGTTGTTTGGAGCTTCCAAAGATGTTACAGTAGATACAAGCCGGCAGCTCCCGATGACTTCTCCAGCTTTGATACTTGTCTTGGAGTCCGTGGTGTTAAGAACTCTAACTGGCACACAATCATATTGGCTGTGACTAGGCTCCTTTCTAGGACCAAATTGTGCAGGGCCGGTGCCTTGGTTGGCTCAATCAAAAAGGACCGATTGTCTCCATAACCACCCTCAATTTTTGCCCACAACATGCTTTCAAACACATCAGTGCCGTCAGGTACAAATGCGTTCAACCAAGTGGTACTGGCACTAGTGTCTTCCATTAGAATCACGACGTTACACCATTTTAACAGTCGCCTGCTTAAATCCAACTTGATTCCTTGTGGACGCAAGAAGTCCATTCCAAGGATGCAGTCGTCCACTATGTTATCGACCAGAATGACGACCAATTGTACTTGGACGTTGATCTCACCATGGATAAGTGCAGTTTCACCCGTAGCTGTTTGTAGTGAGACAGTGTCGCCTGACTAGATCGGGTCGTATAATTGATCGCGGTGCACCGGTGTAAATGGTTATTGTGCGGTGTTCTCCATCAACTTTTCCGGGACATAAGTCTGCCTCTCCATGCTGTAGTTTGGATACGGCGATGATGGTCCTGGGGCTGTAGATCCCTTTAGTCAACTTCTTCCCCGCTAGGTTGGCTCTTCCAAGTTTCCCTATCCCTGATATGCAAGGATAGGGAAACTTGTAAGTGCTTTTGGGAGCTGCATTTGGTCTCGATCTTCTTCTAGCTGCACAGAAGGGGCAATAGCTGGGCTTTCTTAGCTGGCTGCAATCCCGTTGTAGATGACCTCACTCGCCACAATTTTAGCATCTCGGCGTTCTATTCATTTGCGGCTCTCCACTGATCTCTACACGTTTGCATCGGCACTCCTCTGCTACAATTTCACGAACCCGTGCTGTGCTTCTTGTAGCACTTTTGGCCACCTCGAAGTTCAAGCTGTATGCTAACGCGTTCTTCACCGTTCGCTTCTCCGCTAACCGCATAGCTTGTTGTAGCTCCCGATCGAATAATGCATTAATGTAAGACTCTGCCGCGGTATCATCCCGGTGTTCTGATCGTAGGCTGGATAAGCAAGCAGAGCCAAACTTTTGATTTCTTGTGCGAGCTGCTGCCGTGTTTCACCTGACTTCTGGGTTCTGGTTCGGAGCTTTGATCGGCATACTTGCTCCATATCAGCTTTTGAGGGCGTTCATTATGGTTGCTGCTTCGTAGTGCGAAGAAACAGCAATTGTTTGCAGAACATCGGCAGCGGGACCTTTAAGAGCAAGAATTAAGGCTGTCGCTCGCTCCTGTTTGTTCCAGTGATGGAATTTTGCTGCAGCTTCAAATTGGGTCTTGTAAATACTCCAAGTAGTTTGCGCGTCAAATACAGGTGCTCTGGAGGGTGTCAGGATGGCGGACGTAGACAAGGCTGGTGAATTGGTGACTACTGCTTTTGGATACCGATTACAGTTTACCGGCCACCGTGTTGATCTGCTCATCAAAGTATTTGATTCAGTGCTTTCAAGTCTGCTTTCGATTCGGTTGATTGTTGATCCAGCTTCTTGTTAATTTTTGTTGATTGTTTGTTGGAATCAGCTTGTAATTCGGTTGTTTGTTTTTCCATCAATTTTTGAATCGTCAGCAACATTTTCATTAACATATTTCTATATACTTTCTGTTTTTCATGAGCCTTACCTCCTTCTGCCCCTATTTCCCAATCCGAATCCTCATCAGCTTCAAGATCATATCCTTTGGATTCCACGGCTACGCGCAACCATGCAATTAATGCCACCTTAGCACCTTGTGTGGGGGGATTTCCCCTCCCTAACTCCTCTTTAAGCACTGGCACTGTCAACTGATCAATTTTATGGCCTTTAATTTGCGACATTTTCAATTCTATTTCACTCTTTACGCGCCGAATGAATGCGTTCATTCAATCTTTGATTAAAAGTTTTAAATGTTCACTTCATCTATTTAAATCGTGTATTGCACTATTAAAATCTCACTTCTGACGCCAGCGCCGTGCTTTTCTCAGGTGAGCTGTCCTTACCTTCAATTGAAAACACAATGTTTGGATAAAATGTACTAAGTCTTTTTATTTGCACCAATTGAAAATAATTCGTTCTATAATTTCCACAAAATTATACTCACGCTCACTACTTTCTATCACCACTGTCGCTGGTATCGCGGTTAGATTGCAACTCCGCAACTTTACTCACCCGTCCGTGAACTACACGCATCACTTTGGTGTGTTGGTAATTTCTAAAAAACGTCCGATCATTCAATCCATTATGAATCATCTGAACTCCCGGAGATTAATCAGGATGAAATTATTCGATACAGCTCGATACAGCATGCCGTAGTTAAATGGGACCTAATGAAAATTTAGTTTGACAAATAGAAGACTCTTCTTTCTATTCTTCAAACGTTAACCATGAATATACATACATGTAAAAAACAACAAAAAGATGAATATATGTTACGGCTGAAACTGGTAATCTTCTCTCCTTTATTTTTGTGGCTGGGAGGTGAAGGTAATTTACGCCCTGAGTGTGAAAATCTCAAGCATACCAGGCACTATGGAACACTCACCAAATACCTCCTCTGTCAGCTGAGAACCTACTCTGGAACCCTTTAGCACATAACTTCGGACTACGCCTTATTTTCCTTCGCCTAGAAGCCTCTTCTATCTTCGCTTTGTGTCACTTTCTCAGGGCTGTTGCCAATAGCAGAGAGTGCTTTGTCTCTCCTCCATTGCGGCTACCTCACTGTTGCCTTTGCTTCTACGTAGGAAAATATTTGTTTGCTTTCTGGCAAAGAAGTTGCTGGCTATCACGCCTGCTATCACTGACACTGTGACTGTTCGATATGCACGTCAGTTTTGTAGTGCTCCTTGTCTCTGCACCTTTGCCAACCACTTTCAGTACAGCTCCTTATTGAGAGCGCTGTTCCATATTTCCAATCCGTAAAGTAGTGCAAGCTGCACAGCGCTCACCAAAAGTCGTCTTCTTGATGAGGAGGGTCACCTTATATTGGCCATTAAACGAGCAAGTTCCATTACCGTTCCTGCGACTTTATCAGCTGTTACCTCGATTCGCTTGGAAACGTTCATCACCGAGGCTACTAATTTGTGCAAGTATTTAGCTATTGGTTTTGATTCTACTAGCATTTCCCCCATATTGATAGTCGTGATTCGGTGACTTATTTTCTCTGTCAGAACGACGAACTCAGTTTTTTTCAGTTCAACTCTAAAAGCGTCATCTAGTTCCCCCTCAGCGCGTTAGCATACCAAGCTTAGGTTGCGCATGTTTGGCCGTGCGTCCATAGCTACTAGCGCCGCAACATCATTTACTCGTACATAGACTATTAAGCGTGACTCATCTGGCAGCTCTAGTTTAGGCCAAGGATAGAGCCCTGAGTTACATTTGATGTAATTTCCATCCTCCGCTGACCTTCCATCATGTCATCGTGTAGACTACGGTCCTTTTGATAGCCCCTCGAAATTTGCATAAGATATTTTGGTACTTGGAAACGATTTTCCAGTGCTCATATAGTGGAGTTGAAATCATTCATCTTCCCAGTGTTCCATCCGTGACTGGGATATGTATACCGAGAGGGACCATCGTCGATCTCAAGTGCACCGAACATAAGTAAAACCATCCTTCTGCCCATGACTGTGTACCCACATATGAGTGCTACCTTGCACCTAGGTGATGACAGTACCAAATCCATTAAGGAACCATAGCAACGAGCTCTTGTTATGATGCTTCTCACTGAGCAGCAGCAAGTCGGCTTTCATTTTATTTGCAAACTAGTCAAGCAGATTTTGGGCTACAGTACTATGGTGCAAGCTTGTCTGCAAGAAACATTGTAGTACTGTTTTAGATTTGACTAGGTCTTTCTTGAAAATCGGACACTTCACTGTCCCTAGGATGAGGTTAAGTTCACCCACACTAAGGCCAGCATGTTTACATAGGGCGCAATATGATTCGTCTACGCATTGCTTCATTTTGTACACCACTTTACCATACTTGTAGCACAGTGAGCTTACTATACTTGTAGCATAGAAGCTTTGCATCCTTTTTCAGTACGGCCATAAACAGAGCACTTAAAACAATAAGCAGCTACTACTCTTCACCATTTCCTGCAGATAGCCATGCCAATTCTTCTAGCTGAGGTGTTGCAACTTGTCTATCACCATTGTCCAGACTTGCTGCTCAGTACATTCAACGTTTGCCTCTGGGACGGGGTATTCTCAGTACGATGGAAGGTGGCGAGACTTGTGCTGATCAACAAGGGGAAGGGAAATCCTGGATTGCGGTTAAGCGCGATTTGTGCTACTGGGGACCTATCTCCTTGGTAGTACGGCTTTAGAGCAGGACGTTCCACCATCGATGCGATTGCAGAGGTGGTGAGCACGGTCCGAAAGGCAGAGGCACATAGCCACACCAAAGCAACTGATTGTCCTGTTAGTGACACTTGACGTCAGGAATACCTTCAAGTCCGCTAGATGGGTGGATATTCTGGATACACTGAAAACTACTTCAAATTCTAGGATATCTAATGGGGTTTCTGAGGGACTACCTCAAGGACCGAAGCCTGCTTTACGGCCCACCACAGGGCTAAAGAAGAATGGAAGCTACATCGGGTGTTGTCCAGGGATCTATCCTTGGTCCAGACGAGTGGAACATGTCTTACAATGGACAACTGAGGCTGGAGATGCCAAGTGAGTTCCGCTTGATTGGTTATGCGGACGATGTTGCGGCTCTGGTCACTGGACACACCATTGAACAAGCGCAACTTAGACTAGGTATACTTATGCGCCGAATGAGATACTGGATAACAGCTCGTGGGCTCAGTTTAGCACAGGAGAAAACCAAAGTGGTCATCTTGACAAAAAAGAGAATCCCTAGAGTAAGGATGATCAGCATCTGAAAAATCTGAAAAAAATTATGGAGGTAGATATTTATAAGTATGACAGCAACAAATGCGTTAGAATTTAAAATTCACTCAGCTTTCTTAATAATAGTATGATATTCGAATTTCGCATTTTCCCAAATAAAATCGTATAGGTACTCTTAAACTGAACGAAATTCGACATTTAGATAGTCCTACAAAAGGTTCTTCAACTTTGTAAGTTTAATGAAAATAGAATGATATACACGGAAGTTATAGTCATTTGAAATTTCTTCAATTACAACAACAATAACACATGATTCTGGTATTTTATGGACTTTCCATCAAATCAGTAACTGCAGTTTTGATTTGATCTTCTTGAAATTTTCAGATAAGGTCAATAACATTAATATTTTTGTGAATTCGTGATTTTTATTGGTTTGCAACAAAATAGCGAGCGTTGAAAATAGAAAAACAATCGATTTTCTTTGAAACGTGCACACCTCTTTGACACATTCCTTGACTTTGTCACGAGGTAACGTCATGCAGGTTAAATTCGCGTCGACCACGAAAGGATCTTGGCACGGCTTTACGCAATCAGCTGGGAACAAACGCAAACCCCACGAGTAGAAAGCGTAAAGTAACGTACACTAAAAATGTCTTAGGTATTATGAATTGGTACTAGGTGAACTCAACCAATTCATCAAGTTTAACAATATTTACGACACCAAACCCAATCATCACAACATCATCAAACTACAACCAAAACAATTTTGCAAGCGGCACAACCTGGGCAAGTAATCGTTAGTGAGGATTTTTTGGAGCATGCAACCTTTAGCTCCAATTCAAATGCTGCGGACAGCGTAAATGTGATAAATTGAATAGCCAATGATTTAATGAATCAACCTCAAGCCTGAAATTGGTGCGCTACGGTAATGGCGGGAATATGCTCATCGATTCATTATCAAATGGAGGCCACGCACATGGAAATCCGAAGTTAGTCGCTAGTAACGTAATATAGCCGTTCTAGTGGAACAATCTCCCAGAAGTAGTCAACTGACATTTAATTTCCTTAATGCAAAAGGAATATCATATTTGACAACAGCAAAGGACCAATCGGCACAATCGAATGTAGCTCAACAGCAACCAGTCCATCATATCTCATCAACTGGTAACAATGCTTCGAATGCTAGTTCCAACTCAGCGCCAGGGACAATGGTCCAGAAAGTGGGAGTACCAAGAAATGTGCAGGTAGTGACGAGGATGCAAACCATAAGCCAATCGTCTCCTCATCACCAGCAGGGGCAGCATCAGCAGTTGTCACAGCAATCAAATGTTCATTTGCCGCACAATGTTCATAATAACCAGATCGTAATGCAACAGAAATATGTACACAAGGTGGTTAATTCCAACCCGGCTACTGGAAGTGTGAATGCTAAAATGAAAAATGCTAGTGGAACGCTAAAGGAGCAAACAAGTTCTAACAAGTTGAACCAATCGAAATCGCTTGGCCCGGGACCTTGTGGTACGATTGAGTGACGAAAACAAGTTCTACCAGTTTTTGGATATATGCTACAGAAAGCCCCTTGGACGAATGTGGATCCATAATGATAAACAAAGAGTCGGTCGTGCCATATACGGTACGAGGGAAAGAGCAAGTTGTGCCACTCTTCTACTTTGAGGATGAGACTGAAAATCTGAGGCAAAAGGCGGAACTGTTGCCAGGATGGGATCTAGCCTACCTGAAATTTTGTTGCAAAGATCAAGGCATTCGTAATGAATTATTCTCCAGCGAATCTATAGCTGTGATTAGTTTGACTGATACCAAAAATTACTTTCCCATCGCAACGGAGCTCAAGGACTATTGGCCCTGCAAGGTAGTTGATTCAAACCTGCTGATAGCGTCGAAGAATATCAATAATTCATTTCATTGGACGAGACAACCAATAGCGCCACCATTTTGAATACTTTACCAAAAGGAGGCCAGCAGCAGCAACAACAGCAACAAATAAGAACGAATGCTTATCAGGCAGGGATGCAAATCAAAATGATGCCCAAAGAATGCATCAGACAGCAGTTGCCACTTTCATGGCTACTCCTCAGAGCTCTCTAACGCCAGCAGCTATTCAGGCTTGGTCTTAGCATATGCACCAGGAGCCATGAGAGCTGGTAAAACGATTGCACAAAACTATGCTCAACAGCAAGTCCAAAGAACTTATAATAATGCAAACGTTCAAAACATACTAACCTTGCAAGATTTAATGACGGCGCGTCAGCAATACACAAATTACAACCCACGAGGGATGCAAATTCCAACAATAAACAATTGCGCTCAATCGCAACATCCCCCACCGCTAGTCCGTTCTGCAAATCCAAATCAACACCACATGTCGAATACCGCCGCTGATGTTATTCTTCAGCGACAACAGCAACAAACCCGAACTGTCAGTAAATTGTCTTACTGACATTTCTCCAAACTTTTTTTAGTAGGAGTGAAATTCCATGAACACCCAAAAGCATCAATTCTCGTCGTGGGAAATTACCTAGCCGACCACACGCAGTGGGATTTTTAAGGTCCTCGACCTCCCCGAATAAACCGTTGGCCGAGAATCAAATAGAAGGGGGACGGAAGGATGTCCCGTTCTTCTTTCTAGCAGAAAAAAATATTTGGTGAAGAGTGCGAGTCGAGATAGGAATCTACCGGAGAAACGCGATCGAGGAAATTGGCAGTGGAGATCCAGAAAATAAATCAATGAGATTGGCCGTGGAGATTTGAAAATATCACAATCATCAATTAAACAGCAAAAACCAACTATTTGGGGATCCTCACATCAGTGCCAGCGGAATCACCGTCGAAAGTGTTGGCCAACCGTTTTTCTTTTTATATTATGTATATTTTCTTGTCAAATTTTAAAGTTTAAAGTTAAAGATTAATTGCAGTGAATTTTTTTCGGTTGTTTCTTTTACTTTTTTTATTATTTCTGATTTAGCTACTCGAATTGTGAACTTTTTGCTCGTGAGCGGGAAGATATCTTTTTTCCCCAAGAAGGGAATTCACTGTCGTCGTTTTGAAGTCGCGGGGTTGCCAAGCGCTCGTCGTGGTCAGATCGTGCTTAAAGTTTCCTGGTGGCTTTTCCAACGTTTTTTTCGGTGTTGTAGGGGATTACAATTTGATAGAATAGGATCTGAGATAGGTAGGATTCTATTCCATTTTTGGTACATTTTGCCTTCCCCTGGACCCCCTAATTCATAACAGATTTTTTAGGGTTTTGTAAAATAATTTTACAAAACCCTACTAAAATTGCGTCCTGTCTGTCCGTCCGTCCGTGTGTCACAGCAGTTTTTCTCGGAAACTACTTGAGCTAGAAACATCAAATTTTGTATGCAGGTGTAAAGTGGTGTTCTCTTCAAAGTTCAACTGCAAAAAAAATTTTATAAATTTCATCAAGGGTAGCCGATATGGGTACCAAATGAAAGGTTTTGATAGGAACTTTTCAAAACAGGTCTTAGTTAGGCAAAGTTTGCTTCGAGGGGCGGACAGGGAGAGGAAATACACGAAAAATGTGTGTGTCCCCCCACCCTCGCGATTGGACACCTGTGATCCGGAAAATCTGAAAAAATTATGGAGGTAGATGTTTATGAGTACAACAACAACAAATACCTTAGAAGTCAAAATTCGCCCAACTTTGTTATTAATAGTATGATATTCGAATTTCACATTTTCCCAAATAAAATCGTATAGGTACCCTTAAACTGAATAAAATTTGATATTTGAATAGTCCTACAAAATGTCCTTAAACTATGTAAGTTTGATGAAAATCGAATGATATACACAGAAGTTATAGCCATTTGAAATTTCTCTAATTACAACAACAAAAGCACATGATTTTGGTATTTTACGGACTTTCCATCGAATCAGTCACTACAGTTTTGATTTGATCTTCTTGAAATTTTCAAATAAGGGCAATAACATTAATATTTTTAAGGAGTTCATGATTTGAGTGATTTTTATTGGTTTGCAACAAAATGGCGCCCGTTGAAAATAGAAAAACAATGGATTTTTTTTTTTAACGCGCACATCTCTTTGACATACATATTTCTTGACTTTATTGGTTGCTAGTGACTGCATTTCTAAGGAGTTAAGTACAAAACCCTTATGACATGGGCGTAGATCTGTTTACCCAACTTGTTTATTTCAGATTCTAAAAGTTCTAATCAAGA
Source organism: Odontomyia ornata (assembly GCA_963969285.1). NCBI lineage: Eukaryota > Metazoa > Arthropoda > Insecta > Diptera > Stratiomyidae > Odontomyia > Odontomyia ornata. The sequence goes on from OZ017739.1 coordinate 149,417,849, forward strand.
CCTTTCATTTGATACCCCATTCGATTACGTTTGGTTAAAAAAAATTTTTAAGGGCAAAAGGGGGGGAATCTACTTAAAAAAATTTTAAATTTTTGGTAAGACCTTAACTTTTGAGAGGCCATCACTTCTGACCTTTTCACAAGGTTAGAGCATTCTAGCTTTTATAGTTTCTGAGGAAACTAGTTGTGACGCACGGACAGACGGACGGACGGACAGATGGGCAGACAGGTCGCGAAACTAGTAGATCTTAGTAAAAATTTTTTTTTACAAAAGCTTAAAAAGATTGATATAAATGTACCATGTGTCTAAAACATAATGGGTACTGATTTTTTCATCACTAATGAGTATATGACGGTTAATAACTGCAGGCTCCTGCATTGTATTGAAATTACATTCTGATAAATTTTAGTACATTTTAAAAGAAATTGAAAATAAAACACAGTTTAATCTAATAACTGTTCATTTACAGTAAATTTGTCAAGTTTTGCATTGGGAACAGCACTAGGATGGACATCACCAGTTGGGCCAAAGCTCGCGGATAATGAAATGAAAGATACTCCTCTTGGAATTGTCTTAGATTCTACTTCAGATGAAATGGCTTGGATTTCTTCACTTATTGCCATTGGCGCATTAGTTGGTAAGTCCTAAATTATTGTTATTAGAGCTCTTAACCTACACGAATGATTATAGCTCCATTTGCTGCTGGAATCCTGACTGATATTATTGGTAGAAAATGGACTTTACTGTCTAGCACAGCATTCTTTGTTGTAGCCTATGTCATTCTATTTTTTGCCACGGAAGTTTGGATTATGTATTTGGCTCGATTAATTCAGGTGAGCGTTTTATGAAGAATTAAATATTTATGAAACTTCGAATTCGTTTCTTACTTTTAAGGGACTCGGAACAGGATTTGTGATGACTGCTCAGCCGATGTATGTTGGTGAAATAGCAACGGACGATCTTCGCGGCGCGTTGGGATCATTCATGCAACTTTTTATTGTTGGTAAGCTTATATCATTTTTTTTTTTTTGAATATATTGTTGCGTGTTTTTGGTTCGCGGCCAATAATTTTAATGCTCCGGGGAAGTGAAAACGCAATGTCTTTTAAATTAAAAGAGTTTATTCAATTAATCAATAAAATGCACAATCACTTATTTTAGTATTTCACAACTTTAATTTTCACTTAGTCTATAAATTTGTCATTCAACTGTCCACTTAAAATCACTTCGCACTCAAACAATCAATCGCCTTTGCTTCGCGTTCCACTATATCGCAGTTTTCTATCGCGGTTGTAATGAATGATCCCCCCATTCATTCAGCTCGCCTTTATATAGGGTCTCTAATCATTCAACTCAGTTTTCGTACATTGGTGAATTAGCGGGAACATTTCAGCAGGTAATGAATGGGCAGTGACTCACTTTCAGATGTTGATAATGCTTGTTGGGTTCTCGGGGTTTCGAGTAAATTCATTAGTTGTTGATGTTCTTAATGTTGTGAAAACAATTGCGACAGTAGCTCGCAGAATTATTTGTACATGTAACACTGCACCCACCTCAGTTCTTTTCGCCCCGAAAAGATGTGTCGCCAGTTGTAGTCTATTCTCCCTGGATGTAATATGGGGCAAGACGGTCCAGGTGCACGATTTTCATTTTGGCTCTTGGTTTACGATGTTCCCGTATTCGATATACGACGTCGTTGATTCGCTTTGCAACTCGGTATGGTCCCTCCCAATTATGTTGCAATTTTGGAGACCTACCCTTTCGCCGTTGCGGGTTATATAGCCATACCAAGTCATCTTGCTGGAAGCCAGTAGAGTTTGCCTTGAGATCATACCTGGTCTTCATGCGGTCAGTAGCCGATTCAAGGCGATTTCGCACTGTCCGATGTATCTGGTTCAACCGTTGCCTTAGATCACTTGCGTACTCCGAGATCGTTTGGGGTTTCTCAGGGGGTGTTCCGAACTTTATATCGGCTGGCAGACGAATCGTCTTTCCAAAAATGACTTTGGCTGGGGCTTGGCCCGTCATTGCGAGTTCGGCAGCTCTATATGCCATCAAAAATAGTGGGATATGTCGGTCCCAGTCCCTTTGGTTCCCGTCAACCATCTTGGCTAGATGTTTATTGAGCGTGCCGTTGAACCGTTCGACCGTTCCATCGGATTGGGGATGCAGCGGTGTTGTCCTCGTTTTTCGTATTCCCAGTATTTCACACATTTCGCCAAAAACTAGTGACTCAAATTTTCGGCCTTGATCCGAATGTAATTCGCAAGGTACGCCGTACCTACTGACCCAATTTAACACTAGCTGCTCAGCTACGGTAGTTGCTTCCTGGTTGGGAATGGGGAAGACCTCGGGCCACTTGCTGAAATAATCGGCTACAACCAGCGTATATCGATTTCCCCAATCGGATTCAGGAAAGGGTCCTGCGATGTCAACAGCAATCCTTTCGAATGGCACGCCTACGTTATAGGTTTGCAGTTGTCCTCTCAGTCGTCGCTTTGGGCCTTTGACGGAAGCGCAAATTGTGCATCGACGGCACCAGTCCTCTACGTCTTCTCGTGCGTGGAGCCAGTAGAACCTTTCCCGCAATTTCGCTAAGGTCTTGTTAACACCAAGGTGGCCCCCCGAGGATCCTTCATGCATTTCCTTAATCACATCGTGGATTCGGCTTTTGGGTAGTATAGTTTGCATCCTGTAGGAGCTGCCATCCGCCGTTTCCCATTTCCGCTTGAGTACGCCACCCTCCACCTCAAGGGAGTTCCATTGTGCCCAATAACTTTTCACGGTTGCGCCATGCATTGAAACGTCCTTCCGCTCCGGTCGCCCAGTTGTCTCCTTCCATACGAGCAATGGTCCGATGTCTTCATCGGCTAATGCTTGCAGTTAGCTGGACATAGATGACGAGATAGGGCGTCAGCATTTCCATGAACTCTGCCCTTGTGAAGTAGTTGGGGCCTGACTAGGTCTGGTCGGATAGTCGATCAGGTTGCACCAGTGTCGTTTGTTATGGTGCAATGTTCTTCATCAACTTGACCTGGAAGGCATCCGTCTGCTTCTCCACGATGTTGCCTTGGCACGGTGATGGGGGTGCTGGGGATGTCGATCCTCTTAGCTAACGTTTGCCCCACGAAGTTGGCCCTTGCAGTTTGACGGGCCTCCATTCTAGGCTCCTGACACGGTCTGGATCTCCAACATCCTGGACAATAGCTCCGTCTTCTTCATTTCTTGCAGTCTCTTTGCAGGTGCCCCTTCTCACCGCAATGCCAGCATCTAGGCGCTCCGTTTGCCTGCGGTTCTCGCTCATTTTCCACGCGCTTGCACCTCACGGACCCGGGCGGTGGTACGAGTCACATTTTGTGTTGCTTCGAAGATGAGACTATAAATCAATGCGTCCTTAACCGTTTGTTTTTTAGCTAACCGCACGGCTTGTTGCAATTCCTTGTCCTTTAAGGCGCTGATGAATGCTTCCGTTGCTACGTCATCTCGATGTTCTGGGTCGTACGCTGGGTAAGCCAAAAGTGCTAGTCGCTCAATGTCTTGTGCTAGCTGCTGCAAGGTTTCGCCAGACTTCTGCATCCGATGCCGTAGCTGTGCCCGGTAAATCTGCTTCAGATGATCGTCTCCATAACGCATGTCCAGCGCATTCATTATAGCCTTCGGGTTTGAGTGGTATTCCACGGGGATCGTCTGCAAAAGCTCGGTAGCTGGGCCTCTTATGGCAAGGATCAATGCAGTTGCTCGTTCCTGCTCATTCCAGTGATTTGCCCTTGCGGCGGTTTCAAACTGGGTTTTGTAAATGCTCCAGACCGTTTGCCCATCGAATATTGGTGCTTGCACATTTCTGGATGTGCTTTGCGCTGCGGTTATAAGCGGGGCTGGTGAAGTGGTTACTACTGCCTTCGCTGCTTCCAATTCTTTTTTCACTTTTTCCATCTCATGGTTTATTCTCTCCTCGACCTGGCTGATCTCATAGTTGATTCTCTCCTCGACCTGGTATACCTTCTCCTCGACGCATTTAATTTGGCTGTTGAGACTACTGAGCTCCGCTTTTATTTCGGTTGACTGTTTTTCCAGCTTCTGTGTGATGTCTGCATTGATTTCGAACGCTTGTTGGTCTAGCTTCGCTGATTGTTCATTTAGCTTCGCAGCTAAACTGGATGTCTGTTCATTTAGCTGCGCTGATTGTTCGCTTAGCTTCGCTGATTGTTCATTTAGCTTCGCAGCTAAACTGGATGTCTGTTCATTTAGCTGCGCTGATTGTTCACTTAGCTTCGCTGATTGTTCATTTAACTTCGCTGTTAAATTGGATGACTGTTGTTGCTGCTCTTGCTGCATCAGCATTAACATTTGCATCAGCGCATTTTCTGGTTCCTTTGGTTTTGGTGTTTCAGCTTCACCACCTTCTGTGCCTCTTTCTGCAGCTGAGAGCTCACCCGAATCCAGATTCACGCCTTCCGACTCGATCGCATCACGCAAGCGTGCAATCAGTATGGCCTTTGTACCTTGTGTAGCCAGATTTCGTTGTTCCAACTCCTCTTTGAGCTCCGATATGCTCAATTGATTAATTTTTAGATGTAAATTTCCTGGCATTTTTATTGTTTCGGCTTTTTTTCACGTTAATTTTCACAATTGTGCACTTTAAAATTGTTTAAACGTTTTCACTTCCAAAATTTTAATCTCTCTTCTCGACACCACTGTTGCGTGTTATTGGTTCACGGCCAATAATTTTAATGTTCCGGGGAAGTGAAAACGCAATGTCTTTTAAATTAAAAGAGTTTATTCAATTAATCAAAAAAATGCACAATCACTTATTTTAGTATTTCACAACTTTAATTTTCACTTAGTCTATAAATTTGTCATTCAACTGTCCACTTAAAATCACTTCGCACTCAAACAATCAATCGCCTTTGCTTCGCGTTCCACTATATCGCAGTTTTCTATCGCGGTTGTAATTAATGATCTCCCCATTCATTCAGCTCGCCTTTATATAGGGTCTCTAATAATTCAACTCAGTTCTCGTAAATTGGGTAACTAGCGGGAACATTCCAGCAGGTAATGAATGGGCAGTGACTCACTTTCAGATGTTGATAATGCTTGTTGGGTTCTCGGGGTTTCGAGTAAATTCATTAGTTGTTGATGTTCTTAATGTTGTGAAAACAATTGCGACAGTAGCTCGCAAAATTATTTGTACATGTAACAATATACTTAAAATATAACTCATAATTTTTAAAATATAACTCATTAATTTTATTTATATCTCCTTATCCTTTAAATGAATTTGAAAGATACAATTTAAAGCAATTTTATGAAGTGCAGAAACATCAAGTCAAGAAGTTAAAGAAGTCAATGCTTTTAGCGATGCTTATAATAACGCTTTTCATTAGATCACTGATGTCAAACAGGTTTAGCCGCGGATAGTATTTATATTTACAATTGGCATAAATGTATTGGGTGTACACATTGAAACCCGAACTTTTTGGATGAAAATAATGCTTTATTTTAATTAATTAATGAATTTAATATGTTATTCAGAATATTGTCTATCGGTTACGAGTACTTTTTCTCGCCTTTTCAGTATCAAATAATTTCCGCTTCGAAAAAGCTTCGTCTTTTGAGGCCAAGAACGAATCAGGCCAATTTTTGATACTTTGCTCAGAAGTAAAGCGTATTCCAGTGAGGGCGTTTTGCATCGAATGAAATAAACGGTAGCCGGGTGGCGCCAAGTCTGATGAATTTCGCGGGTGAGGTAAAACATCCCAGCCAATATTCTCTGGGTAATTTTTGAACGGTATAGCAACATGTGATCGAGCATTGTCTATATGGAAAATCACAGACTCGGTCCTGGTCGCATATCGGCCGTTTTTCTGTCAATGCTCGCTTCAAACGAATTAATTGTTGTCGGTACAACTGTTTAACCTGATTTCAGCTACTCGTAGTGGATCGGTCTCTTCTGTCAGCATTTTTTGGGATACCCCAAAAGAATGCAAATTTATTCCTAAGGCACTTTACACTTGCACTTGAGAGTACTTATGAGGAAATGCTTATCCGTCTGGATTTTGACAGTGCCTCGCAGCTGAAAAATTTTATGTAAAGTGGATTTCAATTTTTTAGATCTGGTAAACCTCTAATAAACTTGGCTTTATAGCTTACGTGGTTCAAAAGTAGTAGCTGCTTTAAGCAGCTCTTCTGTGCTTACACTGGTAATCTACCTAAAGTAGTTTCTCCAGTCATGCTTTAGTAGTTGAACCAATATTTATTGCTTTTGTTGCCCACTATTCAATTTAATTTCAGGGAGACTATTCACGAGTAGCTTATCTACAACTCAGAATCCACTACATCTCCAACAATATCAATTACCCTTTTAAATGAGCTTTCATCAGTCATTGAATTTAATGCTCTGGCACAAAAGTTTAAAATTGTTTTATAATTTTAAATGCATTCTTTTTAGGGTTTTGTAAAATTATTTTACAAAACCCTACTAAAATCGTGTCCTGTCTGTCCGCCTGCCCGTGTGTGACAGTAGTTTTTCTCGCAAACTCCATACTTAAGCTAGAAACATAAAATTTTGTATTCAGTTATAAAGTGGTGCTCTGTTCAAAGTTCAACTACAAAAAAATTTTAATGAGGTATTTAATTGGGATCTCCCGATAGAGAGGAGGGGACCTTTAAAAGAAGGCCGCTTTGGCTTCTTCATCAAAATTTGGTTATTGTAGCTTCTATAGTTTCTGAGAAAACTCTGCTGTAATGCGTGAATATATTTTCAACAAGGCCTGTATAGCAGCTTAAAATACGATACAATGTTAAAGTGTAAACAGGATTGTTGGTCATCTTTTAAATTAGTTAACAGGATTCTTACCTTATTCATCATCAAAATTTTCAGTATGCACACATAGAAAAAAATATTTAGTTGAAAATATTGATCACAGGCACCAATTAATAGCACATTAAATCATTATCAAACAACAACATTAATAATTACCTACGCTCTGTCTCTTTACAGGTGGAATTCTTTACGTGTATGCAATTGGCCCCTTTGTATCATATTATGCCCTTCAGGCTTGCTGCCTTGTGATTCCAATTATTTTCGCTGCAACATTTTTCTTTATGCCAGAGAGTCCTTTCTATTTAGTAGCAAAAGGAAGGAAAGCGGAGGCACTGGCTGCTTTAAAAACGTTAAGGGGTCAAACAGCCGAACAAGTCCAGGATGAGATGAATGAAATTCAAAACTCTGTCGAGGAAGCCATGAGGAATAAAGGATCAGTGGCCGATATCATAAAAAACAAAGGCAACCTAAAAGCACTCATCATCTGTTGCGGCTTGATTAGCTTCCAGCAATTATCTGGAATCAACGTCGTGCTCTTCAACAGCCAAACTATTTTTGAAAAAGCTAATACTGGTCTAGACCCTGCTGTGGCTACAATTTTGGTGGGGATTGTTCAGGTCCTCGCTAGTGGATGCACTCCCATAATCACTGTCTGGCTTGGTCGTAAGACAATTCTTCTGAATTCTGCTGCATTTATGTTCGTTGGATTGGTGAGTAGTATGATAAAGCCAATTGTGGGCAACAGAGTGTTGAATACTAATTTTTAATACAGGGAAGCCTGGGATTGTACTTCTATTTGGATTCATCAGGATCAGACACATCATCATTAGCATGGCTACCAGTAACATCTCTTATCTTGTACGTAACCGTTTATTGTGTTGGATTTGGCCCTCTTCCATGGGCCGTTCTTGGTGAGATGTTCCCGGCAAACGTCAAATCAATCGCATCCTCAATCGTGGCATCAATTTGCTGGGTTCTGGGATTCCTTGTTACTCGATTTTATCCTGCTTTAGAAAGTGTTGGAACGTATTTTGCATTTTGGCTCTTTGCTGTTCTCTGTATTTGTGCGTTTGCCTTCGTGTTCACAGTCGTAATGGAAACCAAAGGATTAAGTTTGAAACAAATTCAGGACAGACTGAATGGTAGATAAGGTCTTATGTCTAATTGTAAGTTAATTTAATTTATGTATGCTTCATTGACAAATATAGATAGTGAAAAAATACGCAATTCTTTCAATAAATAAAATGACTTGCAAGCATCTTCAGGATAACCACAAAAATTTTCGCTCCAATGTTCTCATCTTTTCATGTAAATTTCTGGAGAGAAATTTACCTGCATATACATATACATATATATATATATATATATATATATATATATATAAAAAGGGTGGTCCAACCATAATGCACGATGTTAATTGTGAGTCACACCAAGCTTTTCGCCCCACTTAATTTGACATTTCTTTGCTTCAGTGTTTGAAAAATTCAACCATGGAGAAGTACACAATTTAGCAGCGCGTTAAGGTTGTTGAAGCGCAATTGCGCGCAAATTTCAGCAAACCGGGTCTGTAGGAAATGTGAAATCACCTGTGTTTGCTCGCCCATTACGTTCTGCGGAAAACATTGCTGTTGTTCGCGATAGTGTGGCAGAAGAGCCATCAAACTCGACTCATCGTGATGCCCAACAATTGAACATCTGAAGAACATCATTGATGCGAATTTTGAATATAGATTTGAATTTACACGCTTACAAGGTTCAATTGACTCAAGAGCTGAAGCCTCCTGACCATATCAAGCATCGGCAATATGCCGAACAGACAGAAGAGAATGGTGACTTTACAGAGAAAATCATCTTCAGCGACGAGGCACACTTTCACCTCAGTGGATTCGTTAACAAGCAGAATTGCCACATTTGGGCAAATGAGAATCCTGGAGTGATTGTTGAAAAGCCGATGCATCCACAAGAGTGACTGTTTGTTGCGGTTTATGGGCTGGCGGCGTCATTGCGCCGTACTTCCTCGAAAATGAGGACGGCCAAGCAGTGACCGTGAATGGTGTTCTCTATTGCCGGATGATAACGGACTTCCAGAAATTGAGGTTATGGAGCTGGACGATATATTGTTCCAACAGGATGGTGCCACTTGCCACAAAACTAACGAAAGAAAGGCTCTTTTGCGCGAAAAATTCAATGGCCGTGCTATCTCACGTTTTGGCGATGTTCATTAGCCGCCGCGATCATGTGATTTGACACCGTTGCACTTTTTTCTCTGGGGATATTTAAAAGAAAAAGTGTACGTTAATAAGCCAAGAACAATTCAAGAGCTAAAGGATGATATAATTCAGTACATCAACGACATTGAGCCTCAATTATGTCTCAGAGTCATTGAAAATATGGACCATCGGATAGAAGTATGCCGCCGTAGCCGTGGCGAGCATTTGGGCTATACTTTGTTTCAAACATAATTGTAAAAGATGCTTCTATTATAATAAAAAATATTAATAAAATCTCGTAAAACTTTTTGTTTTATTTACAATGAACATAGTGCGTTTTGGTTAGACCACCCGTTATATATATATATATATATATATATATATATATATATATATATATATAATAATATATATATATATATATATATATATATATATACATATATATATATATATATATATATATATATATATATATATATATATATATATATATATATATATATATATATATATATATATTGTTACATGTACAAATAACTCTGCGAGCTACTGTCGCAATTGTTTTTACAATCATTAAGAACCTCATGATCAACAAAATGAATGTACTCGAACCCACCAAACATGATCAACATCTGAAAGTGACGTCACTGCTCCATTCATTAAGCTGCTTGAATATTCCAGGTAGTTCACCAATGTACGAGAAATGGATTGAATGACTAGAGACCCTATATAAAGGCGAGGTGAATGAATGGGGGGATCATTACAACCGCGATGTAGCAAAACTACGATAGTGTGGAGTGTGGAGTGGTCTTTAGTGAATAAACTCTTTTAATTTAATTTAAAAGACATTGCGTTTTCACTTTCCCGGAACATTAAAATTATTGGCCGCGAATCATAACACGCGACAGTGGTGTCAAGAAGTGAGACAGGAAACTTTGAAAGTGAAACCTTTTAAACGTTTTTAAAGTGAAATGTAACCGGGAAACTGGTGGAAACAAAAAGCTGAAATAATAAAAATACCACGAAGCTAACACTAATGAATTTACCATGGCGGGTGAGCCCTCAGATGGGGAAAAAGACACAAAAGGTGGAGAAACAGAAACATCAAAATCAAAGGAACCCGGAAATGCGCTGATGCAAATGTTAATGCTGATGCAGCAAAAGCAGCGACAACAGTCCTTCAGTTTAACTGCCAAGCTAAATGAACAGTCATCAAAGCTAAATGAACAGTCATCCAGTCTAACAGCGAAGCTAAATGAACAATCAGCGAAGCTAGACCAAGAAGCATTCGAAATCAAGGCAGACATCACACAGAAGCTGGAGAAACAGTCAACTGAAATAAAAGCGGAGCTCAGTAGTCTCAACAACCAAATTAAATGCGTCGAGGTAAAAGTATACCAGGTCGAGGAGAGAATCAACTATGAGATCAGCCAGGTCAAGAAGAGAATCAACCATGAGATGGAAAAAGTGAAAAAGGACTAGGAAGCAGCAAAGGCAGTAGTAACCACCTCACCAGCCCCGCTTATAACCGCAGCGCAAAGCTCGTCCAGAAATGTGAAAGCACCAATATTCGACGGGCAAACGGTATGGAGCATTTACAAAACCCAGTTTGAAACCGCCGCAAGGGCAAATCACTGGAATGAGCAGGAACGAGCAACTGCATTGATCCTTGCCATAAGAGGCCCAGCTACCGAGCTTTTGCAGACGATTCCCGTTGAGTTGCACTCAAACCCGGCTGCTATAATGAATGCGCTCGACATGCGTTATGGAGACAATCATCTAAAGCAGATTTATCGGTCACAGCTACGGCATCGGATGCCGAAGTCTGGCGAAACTTTACAGCAGCTAGCCCAAGACATTGAGCGACTGGCACTTTTGGCTTACCCAGCTTGCGACCCGGATCATCAATATGACACTGCAACAGAAGCATTCATCAGTGCATTAAAGGACCAAGAACTGCAACAAACCGTGCGTTTTTGCTCAAAATCAAACGATTAAGGATGCTTTGGCTTATAGTCTGAACTTTGAGGCAGCAAAAAATGTGAGTCGTATTTGCGAGGTAGTGACAGGTGAGTCCAGGTGTGACCACGTAGAAGTTAAACGAGAGCTGCCGGCAAATGGTGTGTCTAGATGCTGGGATTGCGGTGAGAAGGGGCACTGGCAACGAGATTGCAAGAAGCGAAGAAAACTGAGCTATTGCCCAGGGTGGAGGAGATCTAGACCGAGTCAGGAGCCCAGAATGGAAGCCCTTCAAACTGACGGGGTCAACTTCGTGGGGCAAAGGTTGGATAGGAGATGCAACGTCCCCAGCACTACCATCACCGTGTCAATACTACGTCGTGGAGAAGCAGACTTATGCCTTCCGGGTCAAGTTGATGGAGAACATTGCACCATAACGATCGACACTGGTGCAACCCAATCGATTATCCGACCAGACCTAGTGAGACAACAACTACTTCACAAGGGCAGAATTTTCTCTCTACGGACAGCTACGGGAGAAACTGCATCTGTCCATGGAGAGGTAAATCTCCAGATAAAGTTGGGAGACCTTGCGTTCCGACATAGTTTTCTGGTCGCGAATATTATGGATGACTGCATTCTCGGAATGGATTTTCTGCGAACACATGGAATTACGTTGGATTTGGGCAAACGGGTATTGAAATGGCAGAATGTCGAAGTATTGATGGAGGATCCCAGCGTCCAAGTTCCCAAGAGGAATGTGGTAGTAAGAACCGACACTGATGTACCGAATTCTTCCGAAAGCATTGAATGGGCCAAGCTTGATGTTGATTCTGGAGACCACCGATCTTATCTGATAGAGCCAACGAAGACGTCCGCATTGCGCAGTTTGATTGTAGGACGAAGCCATGTAAGATCTATAAGGAACGAATACGTGCCAGTTAGAGTCCTTAACACCGCAGACTCAACCACAAGCATCAAAGCGGGAGAAGTCATCGGCAGCTGCCAGCCTGTTTCCACCATCACCACTTTGGAAGCCACTCACGACCATCATTGGAAAAGGAGGCAAGACGCAGACAAAGCCCGGGAATCCACGTCTGCAATATTGAAGCAGGTCAAATTGCCAGTGCAGCTATTCAAGCAAGCCTCTGATCTGGTCACCAAGTACCGTGACATCTTCTCAACAAGCCCGGATGACCAAGGCCGAACGAGTATGGTAACTCACGTCATAGATACACAGGGAGCCAAGCCGATTCGACAAGCACCGAGACGTCTTCCTATAGCCAAATAAGGAGAAGTGAGCGCACTGATCTCGGACATGGAAAAACAAGGCATTATCGAGCCTTCTGTCAGTCCATGGGCCGCGCCAGTAGTACTAGAAGGACGGTAGCACTCGTTTTTGTGTCGACTATAGGCAGCTTAACGACGTCACTAAGAAAGATAATTACCCGCTCCCACGCATCGATGACATCATGGACACTTTAGCCGACGCAAAATGGTTTTCTACACTCGATCTCAAGAGTGGCTACTGGCAGGTAGAAATCGACAAGAAGGACCGAGAGAAGACCGCATTTTTAGTTGGGACCAGATTGTGGCAATTTGTGGTGATGCCATTTGGGCTTTACAATGCTCCAGCCACTTTCAAACGCCTGATGGAATACGTGCTACGAGGCCTAACCTGGAAGACCTGCTTGGTGTACCTAGAGGACATCATTGTTGTTGGGAGAAAGTTTGAAGAGCATGTGCGGAACTTAGAAGAGGTTTTCTCCCGCTTGCAACTGGCGAATTTGAAACTTAGTCCCAGTAAGTGTACCCTTTTTGCAGCTGAAGTAAAATACCTGGGACACGTTGTATCAGCAGAAAGGGTCAAAACAGACCCTGAGAAAATCGAAGCCGTGAAAAGCTGGCCAACACCAAACAACAAGTACCAACTACGAAGTTTTCTGGGTCTGACGACCTACTATCGAAGGTTCGTCAAATACTTTGCCAAAATAGCAAAGTGTCTGCATCAGCTAATCGAGAGAAATCGTCCGTATGTCTGGAATGAACAATGCCAGACAGCCTTTGAGACCCTGATGGAGAAGCTGTGTGAATCACCTGTGCTGCCTTATCCAAAACCCGGAAAAATGTTTGTAGTTGACACCAATGCGAGCAATGGCGGTATTGGAGCTGTACTCTCTCAGCAGATCGATGGCGAAGAAAGAGCCCTCTCGTATTACTGTCGAGTTCTCTGGAAAAGTGTGACGAACTACTGCGTGACCAGGCAGGAGCTATTGGCTATAATAATAGCAATTCCATAAGTACCTTTATGGCCAGAAATTCGTTCTTCGAACGGATCATGCGTCACTGAGATGGCTGCTTAACTTCAAAAACCCCAAGGGATAAGTTACGAGATGGATCGAAAGATTGCAGTCATACGATTACAAAATTGTTCATCGGAAGGGCGGAGTTCATGGAAATGCTGACGCCCTATCTCGTCATCCAGCTAACTGCAAGCACTGCCAACGGATTGAGGGAAAAGGGCCACCCGTTGACCTGCAAGTGATAATGGCCGGATTCGATGAAGACTGGTCATTGGAGGAGATCCAAAATGCCCAATTAGACGATGAAGACATCGGGCCATTACTTGTATGGAAGAAGACAACAAGACGACCTGAATGGAAGGACGTTTCGATGCATGGCACCACCCTGAAAAGTTATTGGGCACAATGGAACTCCCTTCAGGTGGAGGGTGGTCTACTCCAGCGGCAATGGGAAACGGCGGATGGCAGCTCCTATACTATGCAAACTATACTTCCCAAAAGCCGAATCCACGATGTGGTTAAGGAAATGCATGAAGCATCCTCGGGAGGCCACCTTGGTGTTAACAAGACTTTAGCGGGAAAGGTTTCACTGGCTCCACACTCGAGAAGACAAAGAGGACTGGTGCCGTCGATGCACCATTTGCGCTTCCGTCAAAGGTCCAAAGCGACGACTGAAATGATAAATGCAAACCTATAACGTGGTGGTACCGTTTGAAAGGATTGGCGTTGACATCGTAGGACCCTTTCCTGAACCCGAATGGGGAAATTGATACACGCTTGTTGTGGCTGATTATTTCAGCAAGTGGCCCGAGGTCTACCCCATTCCCAGCCAGGAAGCAACTATTGTAGCCGAACAGCTAGTGTTAAATTGGGTCAGTAGATACGGCGTACCTTGTGAACTTCATTCGGATCAAGGCCAAAACTTTGAGTCACTAGTTTTTAGTGAAATGTGCGAGTTACTGGGAATACGGAAAACGAGGACAACACCGCTGCATCTTCAATCCCATGGAACGGTCGAACGTTTCAAAAGCACACTTAATAAACACCTGGCTAAGATGGTTGACGAGAACCAAAGGGACTGGGACCGGCACATCACATTATTCTTGATGGCATGCATCGACGGGCCAAGCCCCAGCCAAAGTCATTTTTGGAAAGACTATTCGTCTGCCGGCTGATATAAAGTTCGGAACATCCCTTGAGATCTCGGAGTACACAAGTGAGCTAACGCAACGATTGAACCAGATATATTGGACAGTGCGAAAGCACCTTGAATCGGCTACTGATCACATGAAGACCAGTTATGATCTAAAGGCAAATTTTACTGGCTTCCAGCAAGATGACTTGGTGTGGCTATACAACCCACAACGGCAGAAGGGCAGGTCTCCGAAGTTGCAGCATAATTGGGAGGGATCATACCGGGTTACAAAACGAATCAACGACGTCGTATATCGCATACTGGAACACCGTAAGCTGAGAGCCAAAATGAAAATCGTGCACCTGGACCATCTTACCCCATATTACATCCAAGAAGACATGACTACAACTGGCGACACAACTTTTCGGGATGAAAAGAACTGAGGAGGGGCAGTGTTACATGTCCAAACATTTCTGCGAGCTGCTGTCGCAACTATCAATAACATCATAATCAATAAATGAATGTACTCGAAAGCACAAGAAACGGCCAAGCATGATCAACATCTGAAAGTGACATCACTGCGGCCATTCAGAACTGCTCGAATATTCCAGGTAGTTCGCCAATGTACAAGAAATGGATTGAATATGACCCTATATAACGCCGAGCTGAATGATTGGGGGAAATAGTAAAACCGCGATAGTAAAACTGCGATAGAGTGGAGCGCGAAGTAAAGGCGATATTGAGTGAAGTGATTTTCGTGATATAGACAGTTGGAATAAAAGTTGATAGACAGTAAAAATTAAATTTAAATGCGATTTGTACAATCGTTAAATTAATGATTGTGCATTCTAAGTTAATAAACTTTTTTAACTTAATTTAAAAGACAGTGCGTTTTCACTTTCCCGAAATATTAAAATTATCGACCGCAAACCATTACACGCGACAATACACTTGCCAGAAAAAGTATCCGGACATGCAAGATAACAAATTTATGGTTGTAATAAAAAGGATATGTCCACTTAATTTGAATGCTTTCTTTTATAATTTTCCTTGAAATCTACCAAACATACGAACACGTGTGCTTCCATTCCACAGAAACTTTTCCTCCCACTTTTGTCTCGTTTGTACGTAAGCTGAGAGAGACAACAAACGATATGCTCCAGAGAAAATAGACTTGCGGCAGAGCGAGGAGAGATTTTGAATTAACTGCAGCATTCCTCTCAAGAACTTTCGGCTGGCTCGCTCGCGAGCTGTTGTCTCTTCTATCTTTTTCTTCTTTCTGCGCCATTCTCTTCTCTGGAGCTTTTACCCGGCTCATTTACACTCACTCGCGAGATACTTTTGCTACTATCTATTCCTTCTTCTTTTTCTTCTGATTGACTCGTACTTGGTTGTGCGATACATGCCGCTGCCGTCTCTTTACCGCCACCGCATACCTGCTATATGCTGTATCATGCAAATTAACGTAAAGCGGAACGCTGTTCATATTTTTAGTATTGATGCCATTGGCAGGCAACGATATGAGGAGGGACGTTTGTGCGTTCACAACATTTCTTCCGGCAATTGAAAATATGATTTACTTTTCTTAAAAAGAACAGCAAATCATCGTTTCACCAGACAAACGTATCAGATTACCATTAATTGACTCAGTTGAAGCGCTGGCGATACGTAAAAACGTTATTTGCTGCTTTGGCTCGTTGAAGGTTTGTCATGTTATTGTTAATTTAACTAAGCTGTGTACCAGTTCATGCGCCAGATGATCGATATCTTGTGCTTGTGTCGTGTGATGTTTTTTTTGTTTTGCTTAGAGACCACAATGGGTTGTGCGGTTCGCCACATTAATTTTATTTTTGATTGGAGATAACAATGTGTATCCAATGGGTTGTGCGGTTTTCCATATTATTTTTATGTTTGATTAAAGATGACAATGTGTATCCAATGGGTTGAGTGAGTGTTATTATTTATGTTTTTGATTTTGAATTATTACATTATTCTATATATCTTTCTCTATTCTCTACTAGCTATTGTTACTTAGCATTATCATTATCATCAGCTTAACATCTACTATTTTAATTGAGTCTATTTTTCTTTGTCATGACATGCTTCCTTCAATATTTATTTCAGTTTGCAATATTGAATCGAAATAGTTTGGTGCAATTTTTACGTAATTTTCTATTTCGGGTTGCCTTACTTTTAATACTTTACATAATTGTTTACTTAGACTTATGAGGCACTTCTATTTGGCTTGATTCTGCTTCTTTACATGTTACAATTGGTTGCAGTATAAGCCTATTAAAATTGCTACAATACCTTGAACTTGGCTTTTTATTTCTTTATTTTTTGACTTAATATTTTGAATCTCTTGGAAATTTAACATTACTTATTTCATATTTTTCATTTTCTATTCTGTGACTTTCATTCTATATATTTTGGCTTGCTCTTTCAGAAGTATTTACAATATTCCTTACAGAATTATTGAGTTAATAGTGATATTACTGTTTATACATCATTTTGTTTTATTATTATTTTTTTTGTATGCTTTATCACACTATTATAATTTTTCCTTTTTTTTCCTTGGAGTTGGTTACAATCTTCCCTCTTATCCACATTTAGATATGTTTTTGTTTGATTATTAAAATGTTGACTATATTCGTACAATCGCCTTTGGTTAATTCAAGATTTTTGTATATATATCTGCTTCATTAAAAAAATTTTCTCTGCTATTCTCATGTACCTCTTTTTTGCATATAATATTTATTGGTGCACCTTTTGTGCAATTTAGTTTTCTCAATGGTCTGGATAATACATATATTTGTTAATATTGTTATTTACTTCGTATCAAGTTGGATGCAACCATTAGTTACACAAGACTTCTTTCTTTCCTTCATTTCTTTCAAATCCTCGTCTCGTAATATTATATTGTTTCCTTGCGTATATTCTTATTCGAATATTGTAATTGCTAATTAATTCAACGTCTTGTTCGGTTAGTGGCTATTATTAGGGTGTTATCAGTTATTAGTACAGGTTCTAGCAAATTATAACCAGTTAGCGTTTGTGGAGACTCGATGTGAACGGCGAGCGTTCAAAATAGATGTGTCTTGAGTGCTGCCCAACAAAGGAATCTCACGTGTTTAGTGGCAGGTTAGTAGATCACCTTTTCATTTATTCTTCCTCGTTTTTTTTTGTCACTTGTTGGTTCTCACATGTAATTTTTCTTCATTCGTTTTTTTATTGTTGTTTTTTGTTGCTTTTATTTCTGTTGTTTTTTTTTAGCTTTTTTTGTATTTTTTGCCGTTTTTGTTTTTTAATGTTTTTTTTATTGTTTTTTTATTTTATAATTGTTCATACGCCTGCATTAGTTATTGTTAAGCTTGCATAATCCTATACTAACTGGAAGGAATGGGTGGGATAGTGCATAGGGCGTTTGGGTGTATGTGGTTCTGCATTTGAGTCATTTATAGCTAAAGGCCGCTCTTTACACATAACTCGTTGTTGAGGACTTTCAGTCCTTGCTCCTTTGCTTCTGCAGTACGGATTTGTAAAGCGATGCCAGGATTTGACACTCTTATAGGATTTTGGTTGCCTCTCTTCGACTGACAACACCTTCTAATAAAACTGACTGAAAAATACATCCCGATAATAACCACCGAGACCACCGCCAGGCTGGCTGAAGCTGTAGATAGGTGTACATGCCTTCTGGATTCTTCATTAAATTTGATTTGCTCAAGGTGCGAATGAATTTAATTGAGACCGTGTCTGCTAGCCGCAAATTGAGTACCTCTTTTCTTGGTTGTTACCAGATTCATTCCTGGTGGTTACCCCCCAAGGCAGCAAAATCAATTTTCAAAACCCTCGAATCAACTTCAGGGAAATACTGTGGTCGAATTATATCAAACGAGTGGGTACTCTCCGCTTCATGGTGTATAGTAATTTCGTTAATCTGAATTGTGCAAGCTTATGAGTGGTAATGCTGGCACCACAACGAATATGAATGGAGGTCTCCGTTTGCAAGAAATATATCCAACTTATCTCATCTTAATCAAGGTATCAGTAATTGATGCACTAATTCCAGGAAGAAGAACTGTCTCCAGCTTAAGTCAGTTGTGTAAGAGTGATATAATTTCGTTTGTGGACGGCGGTGATTGAATAATCGGCGTAGTTAAGGGCGCCACATATAGGTCACTCGGTTGTGGGTATTTGATCTTCTTACGGTCTACATTGTCTGTAAGGAGTACGAACTGTTGAGTGGTAACATCAACCGCTATGAATGACAATGTCACAGAGGGTAGCAGGAAAAGGGTCCTATTAGTGTTAATCGGAACTATATGTTTCTTGTATAGCGGAACTATATGTTCCTGGAAGCGTGATCAGTACCACTAATTTGGTTTTCCATCTGAAATGCTTTAGCTCCCCGTCTGTGCAAGGATTTGCTCACAGAAATTTTGGCATCTTTTGGCCGGTTTAGCATAAACCTCGTGCAACTTTTTGCTGAAGATTAGAACAGGATGAATTCTATTATTCTGTATCACAACAGCTACGTCAATGTTGGTACGTTTCCACATTTTGATTTCTAAAAGTTGAGCTAACAAGGATGTCAATATTATATTCCTTCGTTCCGCAGCTAATAGCTTATCAGCTGAGACAACATCCTTCATTGGCAAACCAAGTTCGATTTGCAGCTTAATCACGTCTAATAGTGGTTTATAGATTTCCTCATAGGACGTGTTCACAGTACTGATCTTTTGTTTCTCCAATCTAACCAATTCATTTTCCTTATCCTCCAGAATATCCAACTGGTTGTACAGCTCTTTCTCATTTTTATCATACATGGTTCCAAATAATAAATGCAACGCTCGCCCTACACCATCAATAAATGATTTTTTTACCCTTTTAGGCAGTGACTTAAACAGAGCTCGGGAGCGGATCTTAAGATTTTCCACCAAGCTATGGACGTGCCTTAATTTCTCCACAAACCCCAAACCCTTACCTGCACAGAACATTCTAATGAGGTGTTCGGCTCGTTCAGCTACATCTATTTGATCCTGAATTTCTCCTAGATTCAACTCCATCACAATATTCCAGGTGCTGTTTTAGCTCAGCAAACCGCCCACATCTTCAAATAGTATTCCCGTGTTTGTGATGCTCTCAAGTGAGTACGGGACTAGATCTGCGTTCGAGATAGCCAAAACCATAACACTGAGCAGGCATAAGAAGACATTGATGGCAACCATTGCTAGGAGTCGAAACGAAGGAAGAAAAACGGAATTAGTATAATTTATTCATAATATGGCTCAAGTTGATTGTTGTGGACATTGACCAGTTTCTTCCTTATCGCAATCGTAGAATTGACGGGGGAGGTAATGGACCTAACCTCATATGGCCCAACCCATACATGCACGAGCTGCAATTTTTTTGAAGTTTGTGCTTCAATGACAGGTAATAGCTCTCATGATTATAGAGAGAAGCTGATACCCTTCTTATGCCCGATGGAGCGTCCGCCATAAATCCATAAAGACAATCCATGGGAGTGAGTTTAGTGCAGTCATGCTCACTTTTATTGCACACAAATGCGGTTGTACGCTAGAACTGATCCCAAACCTGTATACTATCATCCACTGTCGATCGTTAGTACTCGATAAGAGGCCTATAGGCCCGTTCCAAGTCTCCATTGGATTGCCAATGGCAGTATTTTCTTTTCTTTTTCTATGTATTTTCTTTATATTTAGACTTGCTTGAATAATTTAGCAATAAAATTAGCTCGCTGATCATTAACAAGATGTTTAGGTGTTCTATACCTAGCAATAATCTCGTCAAAGAACACTTTCCCACTGTCTCTACCTCAGCGTTCGGTAATGCGTACCAATCCATGAGCTTCGTTAAATTGTCTTGAAAAGTCAAAATGTACTTATTCCTGGAAGTTGTCTCAATAAGGGGCCCTACGATGCCCAAATATACTTTATCAAATGGTCTCTCCGCGATATTAGTGACAACCATTGGCATACGATGCTGGGGGAAGTTTCCATAACTTGACACTTTTTACATGCCCTAACGTATTTTCTGATGTCCGACAGCATATTTTTCTATTTATATTGCCTGCGGACCTTCTTATAAGTTTTTGCGACCCCCTGATGCGCTTCAAAAGGAGAGTAATGAACCTCCAATAAAGCTGCCCTCACCCCCTTCGGATAGTGAGGGTCAGGATTTCTGATTTTACCTGGAATTGAAGAGGTATAATCTTAACTGTCTCCCCACTATCAGCTGTGCAATTTTCAATGCCCACTTGTGTGCGCTCTAAATATGAACCAGATATTTTGCACTGCTCTCTCGTGGCTTGCAGGGATGCAATCATAATTGTTTCCTCCCTGTTAGTTGTGATATTATCATAACCGTACCTGTCAACCCTCCTCTGTTGACCCCTCTATCGTATCCTCTAAAGGGTGGCCCAGGAGTTTCCACTGCTTTTGAGCTCGAGTGAGAACATTGCATTGAAATTTTTGACCTACTTCGTTCGGGAGGTCCCGGAGAATCCTACTCAGAGCGTCAGCATTTGTATTGTACTTGCCCGGCGTGTACTCAATGCTATAATCGAACGCAAACAACATATGACTAAACCTAATCAACCGGGTGGTAGGATCTTTTACATTAAACACCCCTTCAGGGATTCATGTTCCGTATAGATGGTGAAAGGTTGGCCTGGCAAATAATACCTGAAAGTTTTGCTGCCTAATGCTGGAATAATTGCGCTCTACTTTGTTCAGAATACGACTTGAGTAGGGTAGGGGGTGGTCCAAGCCAATTTCGCCTGGCAATAAGACGGCCTCTAGCGCAACGATGGTGGTGCATCCAGAGAATTTTTTAGCAATTGAAACGCTTCCATACACTTGTCCGTCCATGTAAATTGAACGTCCTTCCACAGCTAATTTGGCTATCCAAGAAAAATTGCAGATAAACTTCCGATAATAATTGTCTAGCGCTAGAAAGGGCTGCTGCCTCCAGACCGTTGTGGGCACAGAAAGTCACGCACGCAACTAATCCTACTCGGATCCGGTCGTAAACCCGTTGGGGAGCAAATGTGTCCCAAATACAGTACTTCGGGTCGTGAGAACTGGCACTTCTCCGGTTGCAACTTAAGATTGTTTAATCTCAGTTTGACGAAGATTTTTCGTAGCTTATCAACGTGATCTTCCAAGTTTTTCCCGTGATTACTATATCACCTAAATACATAAAACAATCAAAACCTTGTAAACCTGTTAATGTATAGTTCATTAGCTTTTGGAAAATGGCTGGTACCCCCTTCAAACCAACAGGCCTTTGTTTGAACTCATAATGCCCATAACTAGTACTGAAAGCAGTTTTGGCTGACAACAATGACGATGAATACAATGACAGTGAAGACGGACGAAAAACGGAGATTAGCAGACAGTCTGGTCCAGACTGCGAATCCTGCGGCGTTTGGGCGAAGCAAAAAAAATGATGTGAACGCCAGAGCGTCCTATTAAGGAAAAGCGGGAAACTCTACAGGACGCGCCAGATGTTCGAGCGGTCGAGGAAAATATAAAGAAATTCGAGAATTTGATGGTCACTGCTACGATCGCTAACAAAGCAAGGGTCGTAGATCCCGAAATAATAAAGAACCATCCTGAAGTCAACGAGGAGATTATGGCAGGGAAAGAAACGAGTAACCGGGCAAATAAAATAACGTTGTGTGATTTCATCGCCAACATCGAAAAGGTGGTGGAAGTACTGTATTCCGAAACAGAAGCCAATAACCTTTCCCAAGGACGATGGCCGCAAAGTAATATTGCCGCCCTGTGACATGAAGAAGAAAGGCTATTCCGAAAAGCGGGAGTTGTTCTATAAAGAAAACAATCTGCATGCGACTCGCCAAAAATCAGCAAAGCAGTAAAGATTGGGCTAATTGTACTAGAGGAGCTCCTAGACCGCATAGGGCACTATCTGAGGAGCTAGTTAAAGGGTGGAGAGGACCAGAAGGCTGAAGAAGAGCAGAATACTAAAGAAGCGCTAGGGACTAAATCTAAAGGACACGTGTAGATAGCTCTACAATCAAAAATCAATAAAAGAATAGCGTCTAGTCCAATTGAAGGAGATTGGGATAGAAGAAGGAAGGAAGCGCCACTTGATGGGAGTGAAGCACCAGACCACGGGCTCCAGACAGTGCTTACAAAATGAGCGAAGAAAGCCGCAAATAAACTCCTTCGAAAAGGGCCAGAAAACAAAGTTCGCATGGACTCCCAACAAGAAAAAAGACCCGATGCAAAACAGGAGAGAAAGAAGCCCCGACGAAGACACCGGCAGTAGGCACCGCTCCTGACACCCCAAAATAGTCAATCCCACGCGGTGCTGCGGGACATCAGGGGAAACGTGAGGTTCAAAGATACCAACACTGCCGTTAAAGCAGTACAACCAACGCGGTTGGGCCACATACTGGTCGAATTTGGAGCAGAGGCCAAGAAAAGGGAAGCATTCTGCGACGCAGCACAGAAAACCCTCGGCAAAAGCGCAACTATAGCCTCACTTGAGCCGATGGCAACGATCTTAATAAGAGAAATAGACTGCGCTACAGATCTGGCCAAGGTACAAGAGGCCATCAAAAGGGATTTTCCTAGCGTGGGCAGGATCAAAGCGAGGTAGACACCAAAAACAGTAAAGGACAATGCATGGCCATAATTGACTTGACCGAAAAGGACACCGAACAATTTCTGAACAAGGGCAAACTACGATGAAGAGCAACGCCTCTTCAATTCAAATGCCTTGGCTATGGTCACACCGCACACGTATGCAAAGGGCCCGATAGGAGCTCTCTATGTTACAAATGCGGTGAAATGGGACATAAAAGAAAAGAGTGTACGAAGGATGTACACTGTATTCTTTGCAAGGATGCTGATCCAAGACCTGATTTCGGACACACCTTGGGAACAGAAACATGCCGGGTTCTCCAGAAATCCCTAGCCAAGGCAAAATCAGCACTTCGGTGACCCGCATCCTGCAGCTAAACCTACACCGCAGCATAACCGCCCAAAATCTGCTTGAGCAGCTTGCGAGGGACATGAAAGCCGACTTTTTACCACTGAGTGAGCAATATCATGATAAAAGTTCACCATCAAGGTATCCTGATGAGATTCGTACTGCCGCCATCTGGGTTCAAAATAGTGATTTCCAGGTGGAGAGCTGTGGACGTGGGGATAGTTTTGTGTGGGTTCGGTGCTCAGGAACCACCTTCTTCAGTGTGTACCTAATGCCGAACGAATCGATATCATCTTTCCACGCCAAGCTTAATGCTTTGGAGGGCGGTGTCTTGAATGCAGAGGGGAAAACGAATCCTGGAAACGGTGGCCAGGACGGCGCTCGTAGTACTAAACACTGGAAATATGCCGGCTTTCCGCAGTATTGGCTGTAAAGAAACCATACCGGACGTGACATTCACCTCGGAGTCCTTAGTACGGAGGATACACAATTGGAATACTGAGCCAGTGATCATCAGTGCATTCTGCCTGAGATCAGTGATGTTATCTCCTGACGTCCGTGGTCTCGGCTTTTCTACAATTGGATGGAACATCGGAAGGATGGACATCGAGAGGTTTGTCAAGGTACTTACAGTAGGGGCACCGCTGCAGGGAGATTCGCAGGGGATGGAAGAAGTGGCAGCATAAAATGTGGTAAACCCAACTATGAGCATCATCACAACTGCTTGCAAAGCTTCTATGCCCCGTCAAAAATGCCGGCACGGCAAGCCCCTCAACGTACTGGTGGTCAACTTAGAAACGAAAGGAGTGTCACAAGCTTCGGCGTGAGGCTCAATGGGTATGGAATCACGACGAGGCAAGCAACCTGGTAGCCTTCGCAAATTGATCAACGACAGCAAGGCTCGCTGCTGGCAAGATCTAGTCGATAGTGTGAACAAGGATCCGTGGGGCCTTGGCTATAAGCTAGTTATGTGGAAGCTTGGTGCCCTACGGAAACCTTGTATACATGATGCAGAAAAAATGGACGAGATAGTGCAGGCACTCTTCCCCAATCATCCTGTCTGTGTTGACGCTGTCCATAGTGAAACAGCAGTCGAGTGTCCATTCTTCACACAGCCGGAACTGGAAGAGGCGGTCCTTTCATTGAAAGCGAGGAAGACTCCAGGTTCAGATGATGTTCCAGCTGAGGTGTTGCAGCTTGTCTATCACCATTATCCTGACTTGCTGCTCAGCAAATTCAACGCTTGCCTACGTGATGGGGTTTTCCTGATACGATCGAAGGTGGCGAGGCTCGTGCTGAACAGCAAGGGGAAGGAAAATCCCGAATTACCGTCTGCATACCGCCCGTTATGCATGCTAGACACGGCAGGAAGAGTACTAGAGAAACTCATCGAGGGAAGACTCACTGACGTGATTCGTGCCGCTGGGGACCTATCTCCTCGACAGTACGGCTTTAGAGCAGGACGCTCTACCACTATTGCGATTGCAGGGGTGGTCAGCGCAGTCCGGAAGGTAGAGGCATATAGTTGCGCCAAGCGACAGATCGTCCTGTTGGTGACACTCGACGTCAGGAACGTCTTCAACTCCGCTAGATGGGTGGATATTCTGGATGCACTGGAAAAGAATTTTCAAGTTCCAGAATATCTAATGCGGCTTTTGAGGGGCTACCTGAATTACCGAAGCCTGCTCTACGACACGACACAGGGCCAACGAAGGATGGAAGTTACATCGGAGATGCCAGATGAGTCGCTCTTGATGGACTATGTGGATGATGTTGTGGCTCTGGTCACTGGACACACCGTTGTAAAAGTGCAACTTAGGCTAGGTATGCTAGTGCGCTGGGTGAGGGACTGGATGACTGCTCGTGGGCTCAGTTTAGCACTGGAGAAAACCGAATTGGTCATCCTGACAAAAAAGAGAATCCCTAGAGTAAAGATGATCAGTATGACACAGGCACAGAGAAGACACAGGCACAGAGAAGAGGAGTACTGAGGATTGCATCTTCATATCCGACAGTTGCCCTCCTTGCTAGAGAGCGCCTCGTTATATACCTTCACCGAATCGAGGATAAGAGGGAAATGGTTGTCCACGAGGAGAGACTGCGCTCGCTCCACGATTGGCAGCAATCTCGGGTGAATCGCACGAACGAAAGGTGGACTGCCAGCCTCATCCCGGATGTGAGACCATGGCTAAATCGAAGGCATGGTGTGACTGACTTCTGTCTGGCCCAGCTTTTGAGGGGGCGTGGATGTTTTCAGTCTTACCTACACAAGATTGGTAAGTGACAGTCCCACGATTGTCGGTTTTGTCCAGGGGAGGAAAACAATACCTGTCACACATTTTTTGCGTGTACAAAATGGGTCAGGCTGCGAAGGAACCTCTACAGGAAGACGGGAGAGCTCACCGCGGATAGTGTAGTCGCGGTGATGCTCGAGTCGGTTGACAAATGGGACCAGGTGGTACATTATGTTCGGGCATTCCTAAAAGATAAAAGGTACTCACAGCAGCCGGGGGCACTGGGGCTGGGGGATCGCTCTTCCGGCATTTCCTCTTCCCCTCTCCCCTACCGCTAGAAGGGTGGTCCCCAAGCTTGAAGCGGCTCACGGCGTAACAAAACGAGACCTGGCTCAAAATAATGTGCCAAACGGTTCCAGGCTAGGTTCTCAGGTTGACGAGGGAGGTGTTTGGTGGGTACTTCAGTAGCCTTCTTGCGAGGATGGGAGTCTCACACTCTGTGCGTAAATAGCATTTGCCTCCCGAACACGAAAAAACTCCTTGCTCCATCGGTTCCGGCCTTTTTGGGCACAACTAAGAGGAGGGAGTTCCAGGGGCTTTTGCTTTTGCAATTTCATTATCTCATATCACTTTTAGCTGCTCACTAATGATGTCTTTCTGGGGCTGACTGAAACTCTTCTGATTTATGGACGCTTGGTCCATCTTGGTGGCAATGTGGACAGACAAACCAGTATAGCCAAGGCCTTGTTAAGCTAAACAAATTCAAAGGTTAACAGTGCATCTCCCAATGTTAACCGTCAGTCAAATGAATGCCGATACAAACATTACAGTCTTATCAACCGTTGCCCTGATTTACTCGGCAAAAATCATCTTCGAGTCTATCAACAAGTGCAGGGTCTTACTTCACTACTGATACCAGCTCAACAGGCACCTTCCCAATTCTCCTAATTCTGGGAATGACCCACATTGTCAATGTAACAACTTTAATTTTCACACTGTCAAACAAAGCCGCGAGCAATGACTTAGTCCTTTATTCGACACTTTATTGAGCCTAGTCTAAGTTGCACGTGTATGATTGCGCGTCCAGCAATATATACTCAATTAAACGTGACTTATTTGGCAGCTCAACTCACAGTAGACCATGTAAGAAACACCTCCAAGTCCTATCGATACAAGAAATACGTTACTGTACAATTCGAACTATATAGTCTATACAGATGACATCAACATTTTGCCACGGGCATTATGAACTACCTTAGCACTTTTTCTGAAACTCAACAGTGGAGCAAAGCTAATTGGCCTACACATCAGTGAGAATGAAAGAAAGTTGATGATACAGTCGAGGAAAAATATCTCAAATACTCAAAATATCACACTTGGCAAATATAAAATTTAAAAATGGCGAATTTGTGTACTTAGGCGCCAAAATAACAGGAACCGGTGATAATAATAATATTAATAATAATAATAATCCATCGCACAACAGTCCAAATTCAAACATTAGCGTTGAGATTTATTGTTAAGGTATCTCTGAAATGATTTCTTATCATTCTTAAATTCACCTCCTCTAAGATGGGAAAAAGAATTAATTTATGGTGCCTAATAAATGTTATTCAAACCTACGCAAGCAGAGAGTTACTCCGCAGAGAACATGGCGAGGACATTATTTCCACTACGCAGCAATTCCTAAATCCGCAAATATAACTTCGCGGTGTGTGGACCTGCGATTAAAACGACAAGGCGATTCAATCACAAATCTTGATTTTATTTAACCATACTTCGGTATTTATACATTTTAATTTCACTTAGCCTATGCCTTTTACAGCTAATTTGTTTACTGTTCTTTTTTTCTTCTTAAGTGTAAGCAAAAATTTATTATTTGACACAATTCTACCTATACTTTCCATATTATCGATTTTATTGCCTCATGAACAAAAACTTTCATATCATATTATCAATATGTCAACATATGCATTTATTTTCTAGTCTGGATAAATTTCCATATTATGCATACACTCGTATGTCATCCACCCACGCTCATACGCATCACTTGGGTACGGTTACCAACCTCAAGATGAGTAATACAATTAGTATTGAGTATGGTCAGGGAATACCTCCACACGTGATGGCTTATGATTTTGTCGCAATGTGATACTCTACATTCAGAATGAGCGTATAGGAAATAAGAGAAAATTGCATTGTATGATTACGCAACTGGTATGTTTACATGTAGCCATGCCATCGGTTTGATATTTCATGGTTGTCTTATTGTTTGCTTAGGTTAGACTTTTGTTGGTAAACAAATGAATTTCGTTAGTAAGCTAATGAATTGCATGATGTACAATTGGACATGTTTATATATCTTTGCTTATGATATGAACATATGAATGTTGTTACGATTGTTGTTTTTGCTCATGATAGGTGAATTGAATCTACTATTATAGTAAGTGAATGAATGTGTACATATGTTTGCTTAGGATGTGTACGTATAAATATTATTATGATTGTTGTGTTTTGATATGTGGATTCGACCTATTACATCTCATTCTATAATCGTAACGGAATTCGAGGTGATATGCTCAATATCAAGCTCAACTATGTGACTATTACATAATATTTCAATTAGTACCCATCACAGGTGGATAAGCTGACAGTCCGACAGAAGCATCAAAAGCTCAAACTCGATGCCGCCACCGAGATTTCAACTTGGGGGCTACGACAAGCGAAGCGTACCCTAACCCACTGCTCCGCACCGATACTGTAATGAAAGAGATGAAGTACGCTGAAGAAAGTTCTGCAATCTGGAAGACCAACTGCATGCATAGGAAACCAAAGCTTACAAGTCTGTGATAAGACCTGTGTTATGCTATGGGTGTAAAATACGCGTTTGAGCGACGGGTCCTGAGGCGAATGATTGGAGCGAAGCTAGACGGGGACCAATGGTGAATTGGATACAACCATGAGGTGTATGAAATTTTTGACGAGCCGGAGGTGTCAAAGATTGTACGACTGTGGAAGCTGCAATGGGCTGGCACAATGAATCGTATGGATAAACAACGGATACCCAAAAAGGTATTCGTTGGGAGAATTGAAGGCCAAAGATCAGTGCGGGAACTGAGAAAACACTAAAAGTAGTACAGGATTTTCCAATAAGAGGTGTTATTTTGATATTAAAAGAAAAATACTATTTTTTAATATAAATATAAATATATAAATAGCATTAGGCAAATGACCACCACAACCACGCTAACAGGACCATTTCCTTTTCAAGACATTTTCCATAACCAAATTGCAAAGTGGCTGCCCTATGTCCTCGATAGCCTCACGAACTCCATCTTTGAGGTCTTGAATCGACGCTGAGCTATTGGCGTAGACCTTCTCTTTCACGTGGCCCCAAAGGAAGAAGTCGCAAGGTGTTAAATCACAACATCTTGGTGGCCAATTGTGATCACCTCTTCGAGAGATAACACGGTCCGGAAACTTTTCCCGTAAAAGATCAATGGTTTCGTAGCTTGTGTGGCACGTAGCGCCGTCTTGTTGAAAATAAACGCTGTCCAGATCAATACTATTCAATTCCGGCCATAAAAAATCATTAATCATCTCTCGATAGCGCAATCCATTCAGCGTAACTGTTGCTCCAGCCTCATTTTCGAAAAAGTAAGGTCCAATGACTCCGCCGGACCATAAACTGCACCAAATAGTCACACGTTGAGGATAGGGATGCTTTTTGACAATAACTCTTGGGTTTTCCGAGCCCCAGATGCAACAATTTTGCTTGTTGACGAAGCCACCAAGGTGGAAATGGGCCCTTGATAATCGACCGGCTTGAGTTCTTGTATTAACTGAACTTTATAAGCCTTAAGAGCCAAATCTTTATACAAAATACGGTGTAATGACGTTTGTGGAATGCCTAATACCAAAGAACGGCGAGGAATGCACAAACCAGGGTTTTCTTCAACACTTTCGGCTACAGCAGCAATATTCTCGGCTTGAGTGACGTGCACGGGTTTTATTCTTCACATCACTAAGTTGTTCCAACAGCTCGAATTTGTCCACCAATTTTTTTATTGCGATCCGACAAGGTGCTTCACGATGACCCAAAAATGTTCGAGTTTTACGAACCGTCTCTGCTAAATTTTCACCATTTTTATAGTGAATTTTAATAATTTCAATGCGTTGTTGAAGCGTGTATCGTTTCATTTTTATTAATGGCGTAGTTTCCACTTATCAAATGTTAAAAAATGACAGCTTCAAAAGTGACATCTACCAAAATAGCGGGCTATTCAAAATAACATCTCTTATAGGAAACCCTTTATCTAGCACTTTAGTTTAAAATTAAAGTATAATATTCAAATAAAATTGCCTTGATGTAAGTGCGAAGAACGTTTTTTGCTTTAGTTTAATTTTTAATAAAAACATAGAATAAGGTGCGATGCGCAGTAAATTGGAGGAAGTGAAAGTTCTGATCGGGAATTTCAAGGATGATTCAAGGAGTGGGGAGTTCCTCAAAATAAAAGCCAAAAGCCAGTTTGCTTGGCGTCATTTAGAAAACGCTCAAGTAAAGGACGAAGAGCGGGAATTGAAGGCGGAGAAACTGCAACGCGATTTCATGGCAGAATTGGATGAACTGTATCCACGGGCAGAAGGCAAAAGAAAGGAGAGTAAACTACCAGGTACTAGTGTCCAGAATATTATTGGAGGTTCGGCCAGGCCTTTAATACTAGAAGCTGTAGGAGACTCGGACGCTGGGGACACTAGAGTTCCTAAAAGTAAAAGACCCGGAATAGTTGAAAAACGACTACATGAAACACTAGGGTCCTCCCATGTTTTGCCGATGCTGGAGTGTTCAACGCCTCGCAATGAGCCTGATATTTCAAAATGGGGGATAAAGTTTTCCAGCGACTGCCCCGTATCGGTGAACGCCTTCTTAGAAAGAGTCGAAGAGTTGCGGATTACGAAGCGTGTCTCTCGAGTGCAATTATACCAGATGGCTGCCAAGTTGTTGGAGGGTTAAGTTCTGGTATGGCATCGTTCCGTTCAGGAGCGGGTTTAAAGCTAGGAAGAACTGCACCAGGAGCACCAGGAATTTCTACATGCTGACCGCAACGAGCGATTATGGGAGAAGATATGGCACTGTTATGGATGGGCTGTTGTGGATGGGTTTTTTTCGCTGCTAAGGATGGGTTTTTCACTGACTCACTAGAGTCTGTACGGAAGCGAAAAAATTAAAAATTTTGCGGCGTAATATCACCCCATTTTATCAAAAACAGCTCTCTCTGCGGACTATTTCATCAAGTTGGTCACCTTGGAACGTAGTATAGAGTCAACGGGGGCAACCGTGGAGGCCTTCGTTCTTCCCCCGACCATGGCACTACTCACCTACTTGAATCTGACTTGGCTTACGAGGAAACAGCTTCCTTAAGTGATAGAAGCGCTTGCTGGACCTGCGGTAGTAAGACACACTTTGCCCGGGAATGTACTGGGCCACAAAATTGCTTTGGTTGTGGTCAGAGAGGAGTGATCAAGTCTTGTTGCCCACCATGCTCTCCACAAAAATAAATCACGAGGAAGAGCGGTTTGGAACAAGCTCGCCGGGAAAAGCAAATTGTACTCACTAAGCGGCATAGGGAGTACGGGGGACGTAGAGGAAGCAGCGGTTCAAAAAAGTCAAATTGACTATGCGTCGACCACATCTAGATGTCAAGATTCTTGAAGTTAAACTTTTGAGTCGGGTTGGTTCAGGCACTATGCATTCAATCATAGGTGAGATGACCTGGGAACTGCTAAACACTAAAGGTCTAGAGGCAATCCCAGAAAAAGGTGTTGCGTATGGCAAATGATACAAAGGTTATCATCGAGGGAGAGGTTTAGGTTCCTCTGTCGGTGAAAGGCGCATATTGGTGGATGTCCATCTTAGTAGTGCCGCATCAATAGTGCAATTCAGCACCAATTGAACAAAGGTATTATCTGGTCTCACCAACGATACAAAAGCAAATTCATAAATAGCAGGATGAAATGCTGGGAGCTGGAACCCTCAGCACGTGCATAGTCTTCCACAAAGTCAATAGGGTAAGGGAAAAAGATGCTTATCCACTCCCATACATCTCGTCAACTTTGGTTAAGCTGCAAGAGGTAAAAACCTCTCGACTTTGGACATCAAGTTTATGTACTTGTACCTGTAGCGGAAAATTCGAGCATTTTGGTAGTGTAGTTTTTCAGCAGAAAATAAAAGCGGGAGGTAAGTATGCTGCCTAGAGGGTAGGGTTTTTACAATCCGCGCCTGATTGATTCGATTGTTGTGCTTGTGTTTTGCAGTTTTAATTAGCGTATGTAGAATATTTTGATTTGAATCAGAGTAGTTTATGTCTGGAATCGCGTCGGTATTTAGATCGGAAATACATGAATCTGATTTTGGTTGTTGTTGATTTGTTGGAAGCCTTACAACGGGTACGGTGAAGTAATGGCGAAATTATTTCTTTGGAAAATTTTGGAACGCGTTTCAAATGGGCATTTGATCAGTGACTTATTTATTTGATATCCGCAGGCTAATTCTCTTTTTTTTTTTTGAGCTAGCAAACTCTACCACTTCTTTAAAATTGACTGAAACTTGTCGACTTTTATCACTAGACATCACCAACCTCTATACGTCTATACCCGTCGATGAAACACTGGCCATATTAAAAGAAAAACTTTCATTCAACAACAGCCGACGATTAACAGATCAACTGCTCAATCTCATAAAGACCACAATCAAGCAGAACTATTTTAAATTCTGTGTATTATCCCATGTTTAGCGCTTCCAGACTATCCTGTGTTTTCATCTTTTCCATTTAAACGCTATTTTTTTGTTTTCTCCGACAAATATATATTTCGGGAGTAAGTTGTTCCCTTCTTCAGTGTCAATTATTTTCTTCTAATCTAATTGACACTGAAGAAGGGAGCAACTTACTCCCGAAATATATATTTGTCGGAAAAAACAAAATAATAGCGTTTAAATGGAAAAGACGAAAACACAGGATAACACGAACTACTTACCTATCTGAATGAAATTCAGCCGAATATAAATTTCACTATTGAAAAAGAAACAAACGGACAACTCAACTATATGGACTTAATTGTGACACGTGAACAAACATGATTGGACTACAAAATATACAGAAAACTAACCACAACTGATCATACCATACATGAAACATCTAACCACCCCGCACATCATAAGCTAGCAGCGTACAGATCAATGGTGCAGAGATTCCATTCCATCCCCATGACTCCTACTAACTACTTCAACGAACTAAACAATATTTACAGAATAGCTAATAATAACGGATACAAACAATGCGACACTGACAAACTTATCACACAATACAAACAAAAAAAGGAACGCCAACCAACTGAAACTCATAAAAACGACCAATAGTGAGTTTCGTTAACATACGTAGGCAAAGAGACATACAAACTATCAAACTTCCTTAGGATATACAAATTGCAAACTGCATTCAAAACGAACAAGAACATTGGAAACAAACTGAAACCAGAACTGAATGACTCATCAATATACGAAAACAGCAGCATATACAAACTGAAATGCAAGGACTACGACATGGTATATGTAGGAAGGACACACCGAAACTAACGGCAAGATACAAAGAGCACTTACGATCTTTCGTACACAACAAGGCAAACTCCAATTATGCGACGCACCTACAAAACCACGCACATGAGCCTGACGCTATGACAAACTCTTTGAAATGGCTACACAAACAAAGCAAAGGACTGAGACTTGACATCCTAGAAAGGCTCGAAATATATAAACATAGAAAGACAGACGGTAACATTATCAACGAACAACTTGTTCACAATTCCGACGCAATTTTCTCAGTACTAGACTACACTCTTAGACGAAAACGGAAACGAGATGAAACAAAACAAACGGACATCCAACAAGCAAAAAAACAAAAACTTAATATCCCTCAACCTGGCATAATTTAATACTTGACGTAATTAACTACCTGACCTAATTACCCATCCGCTAATTACCCATCCGCTTGACCCATCCTACGACTATATAAAGTCATTCCCTTCAACACATCCTTTAGACACTGAAGATGACTCAAAGTAGTCAAAACGCGTCTGCTCATACAATAAAGCAAGGCCCGACGGCTTTTAAAGAAAAAAAACTGAGTATTGTATTCGAGTGTACCCTAATAGCGTAAGACCAGTGACCTAAATTCTTCTCCAAAATAGCTGGCGCACAAGCAGCCACCTCGGAGTAGACTGCGAGGGTCTAAATGTGTAAACTTTAAGAGGTACAGTTCGTTTTTGCATCTCAAAACTTCACGTCTTAAACCATTAAGAGGTTGGTTTGATTTTCTTCAGGAAATTTTGAATGAACGAACCGAAAAAAATCATTACACATCTGGATAACAATGAGATTCAAAAATAATAAATACTCAATGACCTTTTATGTGAAAGTTGTTAGGCAAATAATTTATGTATCCTTTGTTCTGGTATGGTCAAGAGCTTTGCAACATTGATCGTTTTTTCTTCGAATAAAGTAAATGATAAGATAAGCTAAATCTATTTTATTCTATTTACAGTAGGTCAACGTTCTATAGCTGGAACTCGCAAGAAGAACTAGCGTAATTGAAGGTATTTCTGACCACATCATCACCAACAGCACAACCCTTCTGTTAGGGTGGCTGCAAGCCTCCACTTTTCGAACCACGCCCACCACTTCTATGTTTGCGTCAATGTTGGACCACCTTTCTCTAAAGCCGTACTGCCATGGAGGTAGGTCCCCAGAAGAACGAACCAAGTCAGTGAGTCTTCTCTTGATGAGCTTGTCGAGCACTTCTCCGGCCATGCCAAGCATATATGACTTGCGGTATGCAGACGCCGACTCTAGGCTTCCATCCGCTTTGCTGATCAGTATAAGCCTTGCAATCTTACAGCGTTCCCTTCACGCAGACATCCGTTGAACGCATTAAGCAGCAAATAGAGTAAGTCTGAGCTGAAATGTCATCTAGTCATGGTGCCTTCCTGGCCTTCATGGACTGTCTCCTCTGGTTCCATCCTTGTATAGGATGGAAACTCCACTATCGTTTTGTCGTGGATGACAAAAACATGGATAAGATTTACAAGGAACATAATCTGTACAGTACTGTACATGCTTCCTGCTTCAAGTAAGCAGGGTGCCCGTAGAGCACCAAGTTTCCGCGTTACAAGCAATTGTCATGGCAACACCTATTGAAGAGCACCGGCCACGGAAGAAATCGAGAAGAGTCAGTCGCATCCGAACCATCAACCGAGTCATTGTATTTTGAACACAATAAATTTATTATTAACAAACGGTGCGCGTTGGTTTATTGTTTTCCCTCTACAATTCTTCTGTTCCCAATGTTCACCCCTGACTTAATCAGAAGTGGGATTCAACTATGCTTTAGTGCAGATTACAAGTAAAAATTTGAGTCGTGCACGTAGAACGAACAGACTCCGTCGAAAGCCATTTTTCCCCTCCTCGCGATCTCGTGTTTAATTGTCCTACGGTTCGTCTGCGAAAAGAGATGAAAGGAGAACATGCGATATACATTCGCGAAAGAGACGAAAGGAGAAACGTGCAACATACATACGCTCATAATTATAATAGTGGTTAGATTTCCCCTTCCGTCCGTATACGAGGGAAACAGAACGCAACACGATGCCGGTCGAAAACGTCAATACGCTAAACAAGGAACGGCTAAAACTTAAACTTAGACTACGGAACGCCTCTACGCAGGGAAATAAAGCCGAGCTAACACAAAGGCTCTGTGAAATTCCGGCTAATGACGAAATCGAAACGGACGGGAAAATGTCAGAATATTCGGGTGAAGATGATGTGCGCGAGTTACGTGATGAGCTGAAGCGATTGAGCGAGTTAATATCAGCTGTCGTCGCTGCATTACCGAACAGTGGAAATTTGGCGACGTCGTCAACATCTGAACAGATTAACATTCAACCGATCGTAGTACAGGAGCCAACGCCATGAAATCGGGTGAGACACCGCCGGCAGCGACGTTCGAAGTTGACGCATGCGAACGATTGGCTAATTTAGTGCGAGCATGTAGTGGACCACATTTCCAATATATCCGAGATGTGACGGATATTTTACCAGACTTCGACCCATCGTCCGAACCTGGCATTTCGGCAGCGCAGTTCGTTGATCGCGTTACGAAGCTTGCCGAGGCATATCAGTGGAACGATAGAGTTTTGGTGTTTGCCGAGCAAGCCTCCCTAAAGGGGCCTGCTTAAATTTGGAGCGATGGTTCTGCGCGGGTTCCTAGAAGCTGGCTTGAGCTGGCCGAATCATTGAGGCGAGATTTCCCTAGCCATGAAAGTGAGGCCGATTTTCACATAAAAATGATGAATCGCACCAAGGAGCCATGCGAGACAACACAAAGTTACTTCTATACTATGGTAGTATTGGGAAAACGAGGTAACTTAAGCGATCACGCTATAATCCGATATATAAGGAACGGGCTATGGCATCCATCCTTGCAAAATGCAATCGCAAGGTCAAGTTTCGACACCAAGAACGATCCTTTAGCCACGATAAAGAATTTCGAAACGAATTCCGTTGAATTTTGGAGCCATGAACGGAGTCGGGACGAAACTTTGGACCACCACCACCAAAACAGTGAGGTATTATGTCATCAAATGTGCAAGTGCAGCCGACTTCGATAAATTCTGAATCCCGTCGAGTCTGGTGTTATAATTGTCTTGAGGTGGGGTATATTGATTAATGTTTCCTTATCACTCAATTTTTTCAATTTTTTCAAACTTCATTTCTTACATGTTATAATTAACTTTTTTTTGTTTGATTTTGTTGTATTAATCGGTCTTACTCTAAACTCTATTTAAATATATTTAATTGTCTAAGCCTATTTTGTAATTGGGTTTCTGTCTGTCAAATAGATTTAAATAAATAAATAAAAACAAAATAAATTTCGCTGAACTGTCTAAAACTGCCACGGAAACAAAGATTCGAGAAGTGTCAACGAACATCACATATGACCAACCGATGTCCGGAAAATGAAACTGTGACCGCTGTCAGTAACGTTCGTCGCATATTTCAACATAAAGAATTAATCCACTTGTTAAGGAGGTTCTTCTCAACGGAAACAAATTGAAGTCCTTCATTGACCCCGGCAGCGAAAGAACACTCATTCAACGAACGATCGCAATGCCGATGGGAGGCATGATGCAGTGTTCTTCGGTCATCCTACGAGGATTTGGAGGAGCTTCAGTAACGTGCAACCAGATACTCAAGGCCGAAATTCAGTTGGATGGTAAGAATCTAAATGCGAAGATTTTTCAGGTGGATGACGACTTGGTCTCGAAGCCACTTTTATTGGGGTCAGATCTTCTCTGCACATCGGGCAAATGACTGATCATTGAACCGGGAGCTTGTCGATTAGAAAACGCTTTCCAAAACGCTCCAACTTTTGAGCCAACGCTATCCATCAAAGAAAAGGACCAACTGTATCAGCTCATCAGTGAGCATAGAGAATGCTTCTCTGAATCGCTTGCTCAGTTAGGTCAATTCAACTCGGTAACGATGATGATGAGGTTAACGACCTTAAAACCTGTCTGACGCCAGCCATACCGGATACCGTTTGCAAAGCATGAGCGCGTTCAAGAAGGCGTAAACGAACTGCTCGACGGTATCATATGTCCATCATCATCGGAATATTAATCGCCAATTGTCCTCGTTCGCAGACAGAATGGTGAGGACCGTCTCTGTGTTGATTTCCGTGAGCTCAATGCTATCACTGAAAAGCGTCCGTTTCTCATGCCAACTGTTGAGGAGTAGCTATCGTCGATCGCTGGTAATTTGTTTTACACGACTCTCGATTTAATGTCCAAACAATACCAATCGTAAAAGAGTGCAGGAAATACACTGCATTTGTCACGGATGCAGGCCAATATGAATTCAACCAGATGCCTTTCGGCCTGTACAATGCACCAAGTTATTTTCATGAGGTCATTACCAAGTTGGTACGACAAATGGAAAATCGAGCAGTTAGCTATGCAGATGAAGTAATTCTGCCCAGCAAAACTATCGCCGAGGGTTTAATCAAACTCCGTGAATTCCTGGTTATACTTCAAGATGCCGGTATAACGCTTCGGCCCTCTAAGTGTACGTTTTTGCTTAAATAAATCACATTTTTGTGTCATCGAGTCGATGAGGATGGAATAAAACCAGGAGCTAAAAAGACTAATGCAATTCCAGAGTTTCCGGAGCCAAACAACATTATAGAAGTTCGAAGATTTCTGGGATTGAGCGGGTTTTTCCACAAAATCATTCGCGATTATTCTTTAATATCGAGGCCACTTACACTTTTGTTGAAGCAAAAGGACAATTCACGGTTTCGTTGGTCGACGGAACAACGAGACGCATTCAAAAAATTGAAATCGGCACTTTGCTGCGATCCAGTGTTTAGTGCATACGATCCGACGAAGGGACATCAAGTTCACACTGACACGAGCACACTGGGTCTTGTCGGAATCCTCATGCAACGAGATGGCAGTGGCAATTTCAGACCGGTTTTCTACTACAGCCGCCAGTATAGCGAATCCGAAAGCAGATACCATAGTTATGAGCTTGAAGTTTTGGCTATCGTCAAGTCGTTAGAAAAATTCCGCATTTATTTGCTCAGTAAGCATTTCGAGATAATTACCGATTGCACCACAATTAGCACCACAAGAACGTCTAAGCCATTACTACCGCACATCAGACGATAGTTTCTGAAGCTACAGGAGTACAATTTCCGCATCATACATCAATCGGCTGAACGCATGGGTCACGCAGATGCTCAAAGCAGGACTTCAAACAAAACACTGAACGAGCCAGAGATAGCATCGAGGAACATAATGCGAATGGAAGAAAACGAAGACTGGCTTAAACTCCTAGAACGACAAGACGTGAAGTTGAAAGAGTTAATCGAAGTTGTGAGAGGCGATATTGAATCCGCTCAATCCAAACAGATCGACTCAGATTATCACCTCAAAAACAGTCGGTTATATCGTAAGATCGATCAAGATCTCAAATTCGTCGTTCCGTCAGCAGTCGGGTGGAAAATCATCTGCACGTACCACGATGACATGGGCCACTTTGGTCTTGAGAAGACCATAAATCAAGTTCAGCAAGATTTTCAGTTCAACAATCTCCAAAAACACATCAAGTCGTACATCGCAGCATGCTTAGAGCGCTGCTATAATAAAGGAATCGCAGGCAAACCGGAGGGTCAACTCTATTCGGATGCGGTGACATCTATTCCGTTCTATACGTTACACCTTGATTGCCGCAGTCGTCGAGGTGATTCGCACATCATTGGAATATCTGATTCGTTCAGTAAGTACTTAATTTTGAAAGCTGTCAAAACTACGAAATTGAACCCCGTCATCGACGCATTCAGGGATCTGACGTTGTACTTCGGTGTACCTAAGCGTATAATTAACGATTGAGGAATTGCTTTTACATTACAAGAATTCGCTGAATTTTGCGCATCTAATGAGATTCAACATATTAAGGTTGCCGTCAGAACACCTCGAGCGAATGGCCAAATCGAACGTGCAAATCAGTCTTCACTTATATATTTGGCATTTCATCCATTAAAACCTTACAGGCGCCCATAAATTCACTTCAACAAGTACAAGCCATCGATATGTTTCGAATTTGTATTAGCTTTAATATTTCAAGGCAAAGATATTCTCCCAACAATTAAGGTTGCTCAAGCTATTAAGTAACATATCCAAGCCATTGAATAATACAGACATTAGAGTAAAATAAAAAAATCATATTTTATCGTACATCGCAGTCAGTCCGTCATTTCAAGAAAGTGCATTCTTGTCAGCATTTTTTCGGTTGACTGATATTTGATTAATTATTCTATTAGATAACTCAAGTATCTAGCAATACAAAAAGCAAATATACTTTTACGTACTTTAACCATCATGCGTTATTTCTGAGCTTAACTTGCACTTCGCAATTGTTTGTAGTACCTGTAGATAATGGAAAACTTTTCAATGAGTGTAATATTTGCCATCAAATGATGGGAAGTTAGAAAGTCACTTCAGTCGCTATTGTTTGCGCAATTAATTTCCTCACTTCTTTATGTCATAAATCTTCAAAGAAACAACTTCAAATCTTAATTTTCAATTTAGTCGATCAAGAGTAGGTGAACTAGCAATAAACAGTGGCATATGGGAGATGAATCCCTGTAAATTCAGGGATATTCTTATATTTTTTATTTTCATTCTTTCTGTAAGAATAATAAACAAATTTACTGTTTAAGTGGTGCCTACCATCTCTTTTTATTTGATTGTTCAAATTGCCGCTGGCAAATATTACTTCGGATACACTTGCTGTACTGTACTTAACGCAATATTGTTATGTACAATATTTAGCTAAATTTTCAGTTTGCGATGTCTTTGGTGGAGTAATAGTTTGAAATTGAATTAAGTTTTGGTTAGTTTTAAGAAACGAATTCATCAATACCAGCACCTTAGGCAATGTTATCAATCTAGTTCATTTTGATAAGATCCTTTTAGAAAATTGAGTAGCTGGAGACAGACTTCTACTAGAAACACTTCGTAGCCAATCTACAGAATTTTTTCTTCTAAATTAATTTTAAATTCATTAAAAAAATTTTAAAATTGTAAAAAGATAAAGGTGCACTATCAAGATTCATTTAAAATGGCTGCATGTGCTTGAACTTTACTGGTTCCATTTTATGCATTCATTAAACATATGCATGAATGCGAAACGTCTTTTGCAGCTTTGTCTATCTACAAACTTCTTGATTTTTTGCAGAGTTTTCGAGAGGATACAATTTCATCGTGGTTTTAAACTTCTTTTGTCAACTTCCGCATTAATAACCCAATTCAAAGTCTTGATAAGTACATCTTTCACTCCTACACTACTATTCTCTGTAAAAAAGAAAATTTTAAGGACCATATCGATGTATGAAAAGACCCTCCTTAATATTCTTTTCAAAGACAATTTGACGATAAACATTTCTTGAGACTCCCACTTTTTATGTGATTATAAATTTGAACCCTCTATAATTTCCAAGAAAATTGACTGTGAAATACGGAAATTCCAAGTCAAATGCGCTTTATTCAATACTGATCGTTATAACTTTTCAAAGAATACAAAGCGAATTCCAAACAATAAAAATACGAAAACTAAATAAATTTATACATTATCACTTAAAAAACAATTAATCAAAAAAAAAGTACTGTCACGATGATCCTAACCTAAATGTTAAACCTTATCTCTAAGCCTAATATAATAAACATAATAAATATATATACCTACCTTAAATATTGAAACCTATCCCTAAATTTTAACATAAACAAACAACAAAAATACGAAACGTAGCAATAATGAGCTGAAACTCAAAACTAAGTAACGAACAACACAAAACTAAGTAACGAACAACACAAAACTAAAAATAAATTGCCACGAATAATTTAGACGTTATCATTCAGTCACCAATAGCAAGATTGTTCCATCGCAGCTCGACAAGCCTCAACAAATCTAGCAAATGAGTTTCTCCATTGGAATTGTTGACCTCGTTAACTCAAAATCGGAGGATATTTTATCTTCTTATCAGTGGCCCGTCTTAATATGTGATATGTAATTAAGACGCCATCAGAATCAAAAACATATCGATCCATGTCCAAATACACGAATGCTTCTGGAAGGACAAGCCAGTAGTGAGGCAAGTCGCAATATGCCCGTCTGTAGGGTGAAATGGTTGCGAAATCCATGATTCCGAACAAGTTTGTATATGAAGATATCGACTCTCGTCACTTCCATAGTACTACCCGTAGCACTTTCGATGTACCAGATCTGATATCCATATGTGAAAACTGGTCTAACCAAGGTCTTGTAACAGATAACTTTGATCTTTTGATCAATGTACCTGAAATGAAAGAGCCGTCGAAGGACCATGACTACTTTTTGTACCTTACTGAGCATGACTTTGACATGTTCAGTATAGTACAGATATTGATCAAGATGAACACCGAGGTATACAACACAGAATTGTAGTGTAATTAGTGATATTATATGTCCGTTCAGGACTGCAACGATGGTCTGCTGCCGCGGCGAAAGAGGATGTTGAGATCCGCCGAGCTTGGCCTTGTCTGGAGACGCGTGAATGCGCTGGCAGGCTAGTGCTGCGGTGTCATGGTACGAGTTCTCTTCCCCAGCACAAGGACCCACTGCAAAAAAAATTTTCGCATACACGAATTTCAAGGATCAAAGAAATATGGACTGAAGTTGAGGAGGAGGTAACCTATTAAGGGTCAAAGAATATTGCTGACTCGGAAGGCAAACTGGGCCTTGAGTAAACAGACGGACTTAAGATGACTTCGTCGTTACCGACGAGTTTTATGGCCCACAAATAAGAGTGGGGCATCCAGATGGTAGCGGTGCCCCCTCGCACCCTCCCAACAGGATCAAGATCCAAATGTAAGCGTGGCCATATTTTTCATTTAAATGAAAAACTCATACAAACATAATTTGAATGAATTTTCCTTTGAAATGAAAAATATAAACGTGGCAAATTTATCTCGTAGTATTATGTGAGGGAATCACATAACACTATGCCATAAATAGGCAGGCGAGCGGAAGGCCACCTTACCGGGCAAGAGCCTCTGTTAAACAAGAGAAAGAAAGAGCACGCCCGATGGCTAGCCTATATTAGAGGAGGAGCTTGCCATCTATGCGGCTCCTATACCCGGTCAGGTTAAGTGAAAGGGAAAGACTGAGTTTTAAATTTTAACAATTCATTTATTTTAAATATATCGACGTTAAATAATAATGCATAATTGCGTGTTTTCAAACAAAGGTTAATAGGAAATTTCTCGTAAAAGTTTTCTTTTCGACGAATTGCCATCAGTCTTCAAGAAGCAACGTTTGTTTGAATGTGTAAAACTTGGAAAAAAATCTGGCAATTACGTTTTCAATATTTGAAATGACATCAAAATTAAAACGAAAAAAAATTGTGGCAATGTAAATTGATTTCTATATAATTGAGCATTTAACTCCTTCGATCCTCTCATGCCGTGTTAGATAAACAGAAAGCAAAAATACAATTTGAATGAGAGTTAACTTTTACCAATTTGGAATATACTCGTAAATGCTCGCAATCCATGGTCTTAAAGCAACAAAGTTCATTTCAAAATACATCTATTCGGGCACCGTCATATATACGCAAATACACGCTTCCGGTATCTGACGACTGAACAACCACATATTACCGAAATCACGTGGGGTTTTATAATTAAAATTGAGGCTATTTATAGTTATGAACTCCAGCAAATGCTTCGCTCTAATACATGTACTTGGTAGAGTTATACAATTCTGGTTGACTACTCCCTTCTCACTCATTGCGTTGCTGTACCATGCTTGGTTTTGAGAAGACCCTATCCTCAGCCAAAATTACAATAGGAACCATTCATCACAATGCATGAAACTGAAGCGAGTTTTGGGCTATGGGCGTGAAAACTCCACGAGACGTTGATATCGATTTATTTCCTTAGTCAAGCGTGCCAATGCATTCACGTTGATAGTAATAAAATGCAGTTCAGCTTCCGAATTGACGATTTTGATATGAACGTTTTCGGCCAAGGATTTCTTTCAATGATATCGAATTAAAAGCGATCACTCACCACTTCCTGTTGATTCGGAACAAATACTTTGGCTTCAAGCTGTTCTCGCCGGGACAACACTTCAAATCTTTGAAAATTTAAAATCAAACAAGCACTGCCATGTTACATTGCACATCAAAAATATATATAGCCATTTTACTCAGAGCGTATATACTTGTATTAATTGCAATTGAAATACTTCTTCAATCTCACTGTTTAATTTTCTTGCGTCTCTGCCAATTCCATGTCGATCAATTGCAATTTTCTCTCCAAATGCAAACACTTGCGACGGCTGAATGACTGTGGTGACTGTCGCGGTCCACGGTAGTGAAGGGGCGACACGAATTCCAAAGGCACCACTGCAGCTGGCTGCGTTTGCTGTTCGAGTCTCCGGTCCGAGTATCCAACGGATTGCAATCTGTGAGGATATAGTGGTCACGGTACAGGTGGCCTTTGCGTGCAAACCTGCTGGTCAGCCTGACGTCCAGGTTAACTGTCTGCCGTATCTCTCTTCGTCACTGATAATCCTAAGAGAAACGACCAACGATCCTCATCACCGCACATCTGATTTGATTTTCATCGCACAACCAATGCAAGACTTCACTGGGAAGCGATTTTCAGGGCGGCCGCGGTGCGTAATGCACTTTCTCGCTGTCACGATGCCTTTTACCACAAATGCCATGCAAACTCTTTCTCGAACTAATTCCAAATTGAAATCACAGCGTTGTGAATGGCCAACGAATAAGACGAAACAACTTTCTAGACGAACGGCAGACAGATACGGTCATCGTCAGAGATGTTGTTCCCGTCCTATGCAAATGTAATTTTCCTTGGGAGCACAATTCCGCAGGGGGATGGTAATGTATTTGAGTTAAAATGGTGAATGGTTGGAAATTGTTTTTAATTAAAACGTTTGAATTTCCTACCCGATTTTAAATGATTTTGACAGTACTTTTACCAACGCTTTTC
This sequence comes from Odontomyia ornata, assembly GCA_963969285.1. Lineage (NCBI taxonomy): Eukaryota > Metazoa > Arthropoda > Insecta > Diptera > Stratiomyidae > Odontomyia > Odontomyia ornata. The sequence goes on from OZ017739.1 coordinate 149,462,169, forward strand.
ATACCGAACCTATTTTGCACGGCGGCCATGTTCTCCTCCTTTTCCCGGTCGCGGTCGTAAGTCGACTTCCCGATCCGTCCAGATCTCCTCTTTTTCTTTCCTCGTGTCGCTACGGTAAATCGAATCAGCTGAGTTCGATTGCATTCAGTAATGCAATGCACATTCGGTAATGAAATGCACTAAATCAGTGTTCTCATGCTCGAAATTTTAATTTGCGGATTTAAAATTTAATAAAATTTGCAGAAGTAAAGAAAACTGGAAAAGATTTCAATTAATAATAAAAGTTAAATATCATGAAGAATATAATTTAGGGGAAACGTTTAAATTTAATACAAAGACAAATGATATAAAATTAAATTAAATAATAACAATAAGAAAGAAAAAAATTTTATAAATTACAACTATGAGTGGAGGTAATGAAATCTTTTTTCTAAATCTGCAATTGAAATTTCAGATGGGGTTAAGAAGATTTTTGAGCAGTTTGCTGGTGTGACTGCTCGATTACTACAGAATTTGTGTAAACACCGTTCTGAACTTCTCTCACCAGCCATAATGTGGAAATCCTTCCAATTACGTTTCAGGTTCCGACTGGCCAATTGTCGGTGTAGAGCTGCACATTATTAAAGATTTTTTTAAAGATTGCTCTGAACTATTGTAGCTTTTCGGTCTGCCATATAGATGATCAGATCATCAGCAAACGCTACCAATGATCGCGTTGGCGAGACATGAAAATCAAAGCCGTTCAATAGCTTGCGAATGAAGATTGAGAAGAGCAGAGGCGCAGTAACTGTTCCCTGCTGTAGACCATGCAAGACCTTGAACTCGCGCCTTGTTGTCAGATTTCCATCAGTTACAACAAACGATTTTCCATATAACATATTGCACATCATGGCGACAAAGTGTCTGGGGAACCTATCCTGAAGCAGTTTAAAAATTAGTCCATCTAACCACACCGTTTTGAAGGCTTTCCCCATATCAATAAGACACACACCACATTCTCTGTTATTTAATATCCAACAGATGTCTGAGGTTACTTTCATTATCGCATATATGGTCGAATGCCTGGCACGAAAACTAGATTGGCAACTCAGCATCAACTCATATTTCTCAATGTAGGCGTTTAATGCCTTGTTTAGTATCACTTGGAACCCCTTGCTGATTTTAGGCAGCAAGCTGAGTGGCGATAGCTTTTGGGGCACGACAATTCTTTTCTTTTCTTCTAGATCGGCAATACCTTAGCCTTTTTCCACTGTTTTGGAAAATATTAATTGCTCAACTTGCTGTTGAACAATATGCAACCACTCCTAATAGCCACCTCAGACAAATGTCGCAGAACTGGATTTGGAATACCGTCAATACCACATGATTTCTAACTGTGTATCCTGCCAAAGATGAAACACAAGTTCCATAACTGACAAAATAATCAATCAAATTTTAGTTCGGTATAAGGTCCGATGATGATATTTCATTGAAATAAAGAATTGATTCGCCATTCGGGCTTTATTTGAAGTCGGAAACCTTTGCTTCAACGACCTCTGAAAATATTTGATTCCCTGTCTCAAGATTTGGTAGATGAACCAATACAAAATGTGTTCCAATCAGGGCAAGTTTATGCAATCCCTCACATATAATCCTGTTTCCATTTCTATTCAGAGTCATACTTTTAATTTCGATGCCAGCCCTATCGAGAAGATTTATCTCATCACTAGCAACTTTAAGATTCCATTCCTTCTTATGGAGTAAGCCATTCACTTTCATGAAAACGCCATTTGGGTCCTGTGGGCTAATACTCCTCAGTTTTTCCACCTATTGATTACTGACCCCGATTCCGAAGTATGAACGGATTACGTTCCAGACATTCTTCAGGTGTAATTTCAACATAACCAAGGAGGGATGGTTGTAGTCCAAAAATCGTCGATAAATATTATTAACACGTGTAAAAAGAAGGTGTTTCATATCCTTCCATATTGTTTTGATGTTTAATCTTGGGAACTACTTTCTCAATCGTTTCCAACGTCAGCTTCTCTAACGCCGATAAATAGAGATCTATTTCATCGTTAGTTAGATTCCTGTCATTAAGAACCAAGCCAAGCTTAATGCTCTGGAGGGCGCTGTCTCGAACGCAGAGGGCAAAGTGCTCGTTGGGGGCGACTTCAATGTTAAAGCAATCGAATGGGGCATGCCTCAGACGGATCCGCGGGGAAAACGAATCCTGGAAATGGCGGCCAGGACGCCCCTCGTCGTACTAAACTCTGGAAATACGCCGACTTTCCGCCGTATTGGCTGTGAGGGAACCATACCGGACGTGACATTCGCCTTGGAGTCCTTAGTACGGAGGATACACAACTGTATTAGAGGACTACTCAGCCAGTGATCACCAGTGCATTCTGCTTGAGGTAAGTGATGCTATCTCCCGACGTCCGTGCTCTCGGCCTTCTACAACTGGATGGAACATTGGAAGAATGGACGTCGAGAGGTTCGTCAAGGTTCTCACAGCAGGTCAGCCGCTGCAGGGAGCATCGGAGGGGACGGAAGAACTGGCAGCTCAAGACGTGGTGAACTCTACTATGAGCATAATCACGACTGCTTGCTGCGCTTCTATGCCCCGTCGAAGACCCCGGCACGGCAAGCCCCCAGTGTACTGGTGGTCTACTGAAGTCGTTGAAAAGCGGAGGGAGTGTCACAAGCTTCGGCGTGAGGCTCAACGGGCGCGGAACCGTGACGAGGCATGCAACCAGGTGGCAGCATATAAGTCGGCCAGGAAATGCCTTCGCAAACTGATCAACAGTTGCAAGGCTCGCTGCTGGCAAGACCTAGTGGACAATGTGAACAAGGATCTGTGGGGCCTTGGCTACAAGCTGGTCATGGGGAAACTTGGTGCCCTACGGAAGCCTTGTATACATGACGCGGAAAAGATGGACGCGATAGTGCGGGGACTCTTCCCCGCCCATCCCGTTGTAGTGAGTAAAAGAGTTTCAAAAAGTCCGTGAAGGACTGCAGCGATGTTCTGCTGCCTCGGCAGAGGAAGTTGTCGGTATCTGCCGAGAATGCCCTCGTCCGGTGACCAATTTATGTGATAGAATTATACAATTGGATTGCATAAATCTATGCCATAAAAAGGCACTCTGTTTGGGCCACTCAACCCATTACGTCACCTGAAACAAATAAAAGGAATTAGTTTGCACCCGGCGGCTGGCTCATGTTTTGGGGTGGAAGCGGAATGAAAAGACCCAGTTTTAAAGTTTAGGAATTCATTTATTTAACTGTTTGCGACCAAAAGATCATATTCTCTCTTCTAAAGCAGTCTAACCTAATATAAATTCAAAGATAATGGAATTTTGGTAAGTCAAATCTAAATTTTCCCTCCTCGTAACAATACCCTTAGATTTTTTTTATAATGTCGTTTCATATGCGTTTATTATCTTCACGCTTCACGCTCCACACTCAAACACACTTTCCCAACAGTTTACAAATTTTTACATCAATAGCTAATGTCATTTTAATTTTAACTACTATGAAAAAGATACAGCTTAAAAATTTAAAAACCATATTATTATCTCTTGTGTCCCTACATCCTAAGCGCATTTTTAAGCGATCAGGTCAAATATCGAATATATTTTAAATGAGTTCATAACGTTCAATATTTATTTTCTTATGTCCTATTAAAAGTTTACAAAGTATTTCGACTATTTCCTGTTAGAAGAGTGTATTGAAAAGGAGGGAGAGAAAATGAATCTAATAAATGGAGTCTTTAATGCGACTGTATTTTTGCTGCAGTCATTTAACGGTATGTTTGCACCGGATAATGAGTGGGGACTTGATCTTTTAACTTGATTCAACGATTATTTGCAAAAAAATCTCAAATTTATTTTAAATACAACCACGCAAACTAGTAAATATCGTTTAATATTACAATTTAAGCTATTTTCTGACTTACCGCTACATTCAGAAATCATTCAAAAAAATATATTTTTTTTTTTCCCGGTCGCCAAATCGCAGTCATATGAGAAATATTTCTATCCAACGAAACCGCACTAAATTACTCTTTGCGGTGATAAAAAAGAAAAGAACAAATTTACGTCATATCTAACCAGCAACTGAACAATCTCCTTCAATGTTGATAAACACTCTAAGACGTGACACATGTTTCGGAGTAGTGTTAAATGGAAATGGTTGATCTGAGCCTCTGCTTCATTTATAGCGCTTGTTTCAAAGGATTTAATTGAAGTTGTTCTTGAATTCGCTGCAGGGACCTCCAACTTCTTCGCTTTTAGTTCTGCCAAATGAAATGTCGTTGGCAAAAAGTGATTGTAGCGCAGGTTCGAGCAAGGATGATTTTTATAGAAAAAGTAGGAACTCAAGTTTCTATGGAAGCTTGAGCAAGAATTTCCACACGGCGCAGGATGATTTTTAGTAATACCTTTGCTGGTTTCTTTTTGATTCCTATATAATTTAGCATTTAGCTCCTTCCATCCTCTCGTGCCGTGGTAGACCAACAGAAACACAAATAAAATTTGAATGTATACTTATCGATTCCTGCCTGAGAGTTAACGTTTACCAATTTGGAGTATACTCGTAAATGTTCGCAATCCGTGGTCATAACGCCACTAAGTTTCAGTTCAAAATAGATCTATTCGGGCACCGTCACACATACGTAAGTACACACTTCCGAATTGACGACAGTCAACATTTACACACACTTGCGTGGACAGCATTCGGGAAACGTTGGTCGTTTCTGTGAATTGAAACCGTACAATTTACCGCAACGCAGTTGCCTTTATGAAACCTCAATATTAATTCGTTCGTAAGAACAAAAATATTCACTAAGACGTGTTGTTAATCCACATCACACAGCACCGAATCAAATGCCCACAAAATGTATCGAATTGCAAAAGCGTTCCATCGAACAAATTCCGCCAATTCGTCAGTGATTCTTCACGATCTCCCGTCCAAGCACATGCAATTTTCTTTGGGACAACTATTCCGCAGCGGAATGGTAATGTATTGGAGTTAAAAGGGGTGAATGGGTGGAAATGGTTTTCAATTTATACTTTTGAATTTAATACCCGGTCTTTAAATGATCTTGACGGCACTTTTACCACACTTTTCACACCGCACGTATTTTGCACCGCGGTCCCGTGCCCAAACCGTCTTTCTCGCCTCGCGGCTGTAAGCCGACTCCCCTTGTAAATTATTTTTATGCCGGAATGGTCGCGCTTCACCGCGGAATGGAATCTCTGTAACCATTAGTATCTTGTGTTGGCGTAGAATATTTCGCTAACAGTGTATGTGAGCCTGGATGATAATCGTAGACTAATACTAATGAGTTATCGCCGAAAGCATTTGTCGTAAATACTTCACGCAATTGTACTACGTTCGAATGCTGCAGTTGTTGATGTTGTTGTTGGAAGAGTTGCTGTTGAGTTAAAATTTGCCGCGTTTAGTTGATAATGTTGGGATCGTTGATTTATTGGCGCATAATTGTCCTCGTGCAGGGTTGAATTAGGCGGAATTAAGTGGAAGAAAAATCGAAAGAATTAGACAGGCACACGTTAATCACCGACAAACAAAAAAATTTTTAATTAATATTATGGTTGGAATGGGTAAAATTTGCCAAATTTTAAGGGGTTTAAATGATACAATGGTTTTATCGTTCATATAATTTAAGGGGTTAACCGTTTTGTTCTAAGCATTTGTATACCGCGTTACACCGCAACTCGTTAAATTATATTCAAAAGATATTGTAATAAAATCACTACACATTAAAAATTTTAAACAGTTTTAGAATTTTGTTTCCCGGGAGTTAAGTACAAAAGAAATTTCCTTGAATTATTTTTCACGCGAAAATAAAAAGAGTGAGGGTTGCGATGGGGAAGGTGACTCAATCGTTCCTCCTTGTTAAATTGAGTTTGTGCTGTGTGCCTGTGGCAGCGCTGGCTTTTAGAGCCATAGCTCCTCGATTATTACACCGTCCGTGTTGACGCTGTCCATGGTGAAACAGCAGTCGAGTGCCCACTCTTCACACAGCTGGAACTGGAGGAGGCAGTCCTCTCCTTGAAAACGAGGAAGGCTCCAGGTCCAGATGGTGTTCCAGCTGAGGTGTTGCGGCTCGTCTATCACCATTCTCCTGACTTGCTGCTCAGCACATTCAACGCTTGCCTACGGGACGGGGTTTTCCCGGTACGATGGAAGGTGGCGAGGCTCGTGCTGATCAGCAAGGGGAAGGGAAATCCCGAATCGCCGTCGGCATACCGCCCGTTATGCATGCTAGACACGGCTGGGAAAGTGCTAGAGAAACTCATCAAGGGAAGACTCACTGACGCGATTCGTGCTGCTGGGGACCTATCTCCTCAGCAGTACGGCTTTAGAGCAGGACGTTCTACCATTGATGCGATTACAGAGGTGGTGAACGCGGTCCAAAAGGCAGGGGCATATAGTCGCACCAAGCGACGGATCGTCCTGTTGGTGACACTCGACGTCAGGAATGCCTTCAACTCTGCTAGATGGGTGGATATTCTGGACATGCTGGAAAACCATTTTCAAGTTCCAGAATATCTAATGCGGCTTTTGAGGAACTACCTAAAGGACCGAAGTCTGCTCTACGACACGACACAGGGCCAACGAAGGATGGCGATTACATCGGGTGTTGCCCAGGCATCTATCCTTAGTCCGGACCTGTGGAACGTATCTTACGACGGGCTACTGAGACTTGAGATGCCAGATGAGTCGCGCTTGGTCGGCTATGCGGATGATGTTGCAGCTCTGGTCGCCGGACGCACCGTTGAACAAGCGCAACTTAGGCTAAGTATGCTAATGCGCCGAGTGAGGGACTGGATGACTGCTCGCGGGCTCAGTTTAGCACTGGAGAAAACCGAAGTGGTCATCTTGACAAAAAAGAGAATCCCTAGAGTAAGGATGATCAGTATTGGAGATATACAAATCGAATCGAAGCCAGCGGTGAAGTACCTGGGGCTACTGATCGACTCAAAGATGAGTTTCTCTGAGCAAATCAGGGCAACGGCTGAGAAGGCTTCTTCGGGAATATCGGCTCTGAGTCGACTTATGGCCATCGTAGGGGGACCCAGCCCATCAAGAAGACGCCTCTTGATGAGTGCTGTAGGGTCAGTGCTACTGTACGGAGCAGAGGTTTTGGGCGACGCTCTCAGCAAGGAGGTATACCGAAAACAATTGGCACAGGTACAGAGAAGAGAAGCACTGAGAATTGCATCTTCGTATCCAACAGTCTCCGACTCGGCGGTGAGAGTGATTGCAGGCGTGATACCTGTCGCCCTCCTTGCTAGAGAGCACCGCGCTATTTACCTGCGCCGAAACGAGGATGCGAGGGAGATGGTTGTCCGCGAGGAGAGACAACGCTCGCTCAACGATTGGCAGCAGTCTTGGGGGAATTGCACGAAGGGAAGGTGGACTGCGCGCCTCATCCCGGATGTGAGACCGTGGCTAAATCGAAGGCATGGTGAGACTGACTTCTATCTGACCCAGCTTTTGAGCGGGCACGGGTGTTTTCAGTCTTACCTGCAAAGATCGGTAAGTCACGGTCTCCCGATTGTCGGTTTTGCCCAAGAGAGGAGGACAATGCCTGTCACACATTTTTTGCGTGTACAAAATGGGTCAGGCTGCGAAGGGAACTCTACAGGGAGACGGGAGAGCTCACCCCGGATAATATAGTTGCGGTGATGCTCGAATCGGTTGACAAATGGAACCAGGTGGCACATTATGCTCGGGCAGTCCTAAAATATAAAAGGGACTCACAGCAGCCAGAGGCGCTGGGGCTGGGGGATCGCTCTTCTGGCATTTCCTCTTCCCCTCTTCCCTCCCGCTAGGAAAGGGACTCCCCAGCTTGAAGGCGCCCCACGGCGTAACAAAACGCGACCTGGCCCGAAGTAATGTGTCAAACGGTTCCAGGCTAGGTTCTCAGATTGACAGGGGAGGTGTTTAGTGGGTAGTCCAAGGGTATCCTCCATGGGAGTCCCACACTGCCAGACTCGGCGGGCGTAAATGCCTTCACCTCCTGTAATGATTTTAACCTTTTTAGGTTCGAACGCGGAACCGACCTCTCATCGGTTCTAGACGTTAAGTCTGAGAAGTGCCAACGGATGGTACCAACCGGTCAACCAATCCGTGCACCGTAACCCATTCACGCGGTGGCTGCTTGTCGGCCAGCTAGTTCGGAGAGGATTTCGGTCGCGGGTCTCCGAATGGGTTACGCTCATTTACATATTTTCAGCCACCTGTACACGCCCGTTTTCAAAATGCGTTACAAAACAAAACCATACGGAGAAGAAACCTACTTTACGTTACTCCGTATTTCTTCCTATAACCAGTCAAAGAACAAAAGCTAATTTTTATTTCGCGTTCCCGAATTTCCGACGCGGTACCGAAAAGTATGCTACTCTAACTCAACCCGACGAAAACTACTCTAATAAAACGACAAAACAACAAAGGTACCGCGTACCGCGCACGACGCGAAACCGACCTCAGCGGATTTTTCGAAACCCTACCCTCGCGACGGCATACCTACCCTGCACTTCCTTTCCCGCTGAAAAAGAAGAACCACTGAAAAGGAAAGTCGTGATTAAATTTAGCAATCCATTTTAATTATTTAAACTGATAAAAATACATTCCTTCTTTTAATCTCATATGCGCGTAGTCTACTTCTAATAGAGCACTAAAATTCTAATAAACAGAGAAATTATATAGAGTTGTTGCTATTGAACGGAATATAGATATTATTACTTAGCATCGTGAAAATAAACCTCATCCTTTGTGTGATACAACGAAATCTTGAGCTAACTAGTAATGTAAATTTCATTGTTAATAATTATGTGAGCATATTTGTTTATACAATAGGATATAAAGTTGGTTTTAGCTTATTAGAAGTGCTGAAACTCATTCTAAATTCTTGCGAAATTAAATAACAATATTATAAAATTATTTCTAAAAATTACAATTCGAAAGAATTCGAATTCAAAGTTAACTGGAATGGACTTATGTAATTTTTAACTCATTAAGAAAATATCTTGCGAAATGTAATAGTAAGTTAAAACTATGTAAATCTAATAAGGAATTAAAATGTTAGAATAAAAATAGCGTTTTGTAAGATCGAGTCAGAAACTTGAAGTTAACTAACTTATAAGTTATTTAAATTTTTTTTTTTAAATTTTTTACGCTCGAAGTACATATGTTATCTGGAGTAAATAATTTTATTATTAAAATAGTTGCATTTATAGAAATCAACAATATGAACTTCATAGTGCGAAGTGGATAAATTATTTGTGTACGATCCAACGAATGAAACATTTTTGTTAAATAAATTCAAAAATATAGTGAAATTTGTTTACGCTATGAACCAACTCAAAACTATAATTAATATTCTAAAATGTTCCAAGATCTTTTATTGGTACTTTGAAGGAAGTAATAAAGCATCTTCAATCATGAAGAAACATGTTAAAAATTACATAAAAATTATTCAAATATGATTAAAATTTAAAGTATGTTGCATGAACAAATTAATTTTAAACTAACATATAGGCTGAATAAATAAATACTTCAAGGTTAATGAATAAAATAACCTAAAATTGAAAATAATTTTATGGAAAACTTAAAATAGTTTTTTTTTCGGTCAGCAATTCATTTTAACTTCATTGTATTCTTCAATAAAAGAGAACCATAACACAATTTTCAGATAAGAGTTAATGTGTTCAAAGTGACACACTTTTTGAAGATTATGAAACGTGTTTGCTTTTATAGAAAAGGACGAATTTCGTCTTTATCTGGTCCTTTGGTCGAAAACAAGTTTACTTTACAAACATGCTACGTTACATGAGTTTTTTTTTTCTTAACAAAAAAAACACTGCGCCGTCTTACATGTCATTCTTAAAAATTTTTTTGTCTTCTAAATTCGTTCATTGGTGGTGTTGCTTAAAAATTTCGTCTTAAATAACATAAACACAAAAACAAACTTATGGGATGGACTGGGAGTTGGTCACAACACTAATGAGGCCTCATTGTGAACTGCAATATTAATGTTGTTTTTGTTCATTTCTTTCGCATTTTACATTACATATGAATTGCGTAATCTACGAGTAGTATATTCAGTAGAAATTAGGCAATTTTGTCACTACCGAAGTCATTAGAAGCGTTATCACAAACGAATGCACGCGACAACTAACAACACCGCATTGTAAAAAAATGTCACTTATTTTCTAACGAAGATTTCTATCCAACAAGCTTAAGCTCATCATACCATTATTTACCCAAGTTTTTTTTTTTTGTTAAGACGAAACAAAATTGCGTGCCCGGCACGTAAAGCAATTTCCACTGTGCCAGTAAATTCGGAAGGAAGAAATGAAAAAGCAAACACTCTCTTCAATACCGTATGCTTCGAACCAATCACCATGCACATTGAGTCATGTCCAACATAATTCTAGTCCTTAAATTAGTGATCACCGTTTTGATGGTTTCGAGCCGATTTTCTCCTCGTCATGATTCGCTGGTTGCTGGAAACAGGTGGGGCTGAAACGATGGTTGTATGCGCAGAAATCTCTTCATCATCACTTTCAGCGGCTATTTGAGTGCCTTCTTCGTTGAGATCGATTGACGAGACCGACGAACGACGCTCTTTTTCTTCAAATTCTTATTGTTACGTAAAGTACAACCGTGGGTACTGCTATTTTCACTCGAATCACTATCGTAATTTCGCTTCCGTTGACTATTTGCAATTTTATTATATTTCCTACTATTGTTACTAGCACCAATACTTTCCAGGTAACTATTGCTACTTGCCATCGTTGTTAAATCATTTTGTGCTTTGTCTGTATCACTCCCAATACCATTAAGATTCGTTGATAAGTCATTATGGTTGCCGTCATACACATTAGTTTTACGTGATGATTCTTCCGACATTAAATTGCTAGTCCTAAGAATTATGCTATTATTACTGTTATGGACACTATGATACGTGGTGGAATTTTATTATATTTTGGCGTTCGTTCTTCACTAATGCCATTTGAAAGAAGCAAAGGCCGCAATGATAAAAATAAATATGAAAGAAATATTCTATCTTCTTTGCACAGTAAAAATAAAAGAAGCATCCACTTAAAATAATATTTCGTACCTGTTAACGTAATGGCTGCTTTCCACTCTTCAATGAGAGATTTATTTTGGTTTTCTAGCTTGTAAGATGGAATGCCGATACCCTGGCGGTTATTAAATGCCCAATGAATTATCACTTTAAAGCCACCGAAGACGCATGGTCGAAGCAACTGTTGAAACTCTGGCCATCTAACACCCGAACCAAATAAATTAAACAAAAATATGCAAACTGCAACTTAAAATGCACTTCCACTTTTAAAGGTTATCTCCGAATGACACTTCCAACCAGTCCCACGTTTCTATCTATTCGATGTTTTGATGGCAACTGTGGGCGGCATTGCCAGATAGATATGCTTCGAAATGTATTGGTGTTTAATTAATATTATTTTTCAAATATTTATATCCACAGATATAAATATTTGAAAAAAAAATATTTTCTGCGCAATGGTATCCGCACGAAAGATGAAGTCCGCTTGCACTTCGAAGTCATACCTATCTGGCCGGTTGCCAGGGTTCGGGATCGGAATCACTTCGATTCCCGGGCGTAGGCGTCACATTACACATTCCCCCCCCCAAAATCGAAGTAACTCCGATCCCGCCTTCTATGTAAAAGGTCTTGGTTAGGGCCGTGGCGGGTCGAAGGTCGGTTTCGAGGAATAGGCTACAACAATTTCAGTGAAAACTCGATAGTGGCTATACAGTAGGGAGTCAGGTGTTATTCGGAGGTCTTCGTCCAGGCAGAGATTTAGGTAAGCCATGGTTTTTTTTTCTTTCGCACTTCATCGTCGAAGGTCTTTTGCATGGTAAATGCCCAGGGTTTTACCAGTCATGTCCGCGATGAGGTGTCGTGTGGGGCTTATTACTTGTAGGACTCGGCACTTCACGAATTTCTTGTCTAGTTTGGCATTGTAATGTCGGGTGGCATCGCTCTGCCGGTAGTTTCGACGATATATTTCGTCGCCTGCCTTAAAGCCAGAGGGATGGGATCGCAAGTTGTACCGCTCCTCCCCCATCCGTCTACTTTCTTCAATCTTCTCCCGCAGATGAGCTCGCAGAAGTTGGAGCTTTTCGTGCGGTTCCAGAACCACGATTGGGTCCTCTAGCGATTTCAGCTGCCGCAATAGCCGGTAAGCGCTTCCATGACGGATCATGTACTGGCCGAACAATGCGAAATACGGCGAAATGCCGGTAGTGGCGTGGTACGACGAGCGCAGCGCACTAGTGATGGCGGACAACTTGCGATCCCAGTCCTTCTGATTCGGGTGGACATAGGCGCGAATGGCCGCTATGAGCGATCGGTTCAGTCGTTCGGATGCGTTGGCTTGTGGTGAATAGACGGCGGTTCGTTGGTGAATGATGCCGTATTTGGACATTAGATCTCGGAACTTGCTTGAGGTGAACTGTACCCCGTTGTCGGAGACAAGTTTCTTTGGAACTCCAAACATGTGAGTATAGGTCCAGTGTGCATGTTACGTAGTGGTTCTATGATAGGGAACTTAGAAAGCTGGCCCAGGACCACGACAGCTCCCGTGTGACCAGCAGCAGATCGAGGGTAAGGACCGATAAGATCAATGTACAAGCGCTGGAACACGCGTTCGGGAACCTCAACCTTACCCATGGGAGGCCGAAGAATGGTGTTGGGCACTTTAGTGCACTTGCATAGCTCACAAGAGGCTACGTACGCTTTTATCTGTTGTGCCATCTTAGGCCAAAAGAAACAGGTTTTCAACCGCCTAAGTGTACGACCGTATCCGCCGTGCGCACTTGATGGGTGGTCATGAGCCCGTCTGATCAGATCCGTGGTTAATTCTTCGGGCACCCACAACTTCCACTGTTCTTCTTCTTGTATGGGGTCTCCGGATGCGTGTCCCATCCGCTTATAAATAAACCCATCCGTCAACCGCAGTTCAGGAAGCTGGGACAGTTGATTCTGGATAGTGTGAATCAGTTGGGTGTAGCTGGCTGACTTGAAGGCAGGATGGTCCAGATCGATCAATTGGGGGCTGTCGTCCTCCTGGACCAACTCGGCTCCTTCAGGGGCGAACATTCTGGATAAGGTGTCGGGGACTACATGCTGGCTTCCTTTTCGGTGGCGAATTGTGAAGTCAAATGCCTGTAATTTCAGTGCCCACCTGGCCAATCTGCCGTTGAGATCAGTCTGGCTCATTAGCCATTTCAGAGAAGCGTGATCCGTAACGATTTCAAAGGTGTGTCCCTCCACATAGGCTCGGAAGCGTTTCACTGCCAACACCGCAGCTAGATATTCCTGCTCGGAGACCGTGTAATTATGCTGGGCTGGGTTCAACTTGTGAGACATGAAGGCTATAGGTCTCTCCTCGCCGTCTTGTGCAACCTGGACTAAGACTGCTCCCACCCCGTGTTGACTCGCGTCACAATGGATTGAGAACGGTTTGTCAAAGTCTGGGCTGTGCAGTACGGGGGCTGTAGTCAGACTCTTCTTTAGCTCTTCAAAGGCTCGCAAGCTGGGCTTTTCCCAGACGAATTTACGTCCCTTACGCAGCATGTCGGTCAAAGGAGTGGTAATGGTGGCATAGTCGCGTACAAAACGCTGGTACCAACCGCATAAGCCTAAGAATCGGCGTAATTGCTTGGTGGTCTTGGGTAATGGAAAAACGTCCATCGCTTGAGTCTTGTCCGGATCGGTCTTGATATGGCCATGCCCAATGATGTGACCTAAATACTTCACCTCCGTCATCACGAACTGACTCTTCTGTATGTTGATGGTTAACCTTGCCCTCCGTATGTACAGAGCCACCTCCTGAAGCAGGTCGATGTGTTCGTTAAAGGTCTCGGTTATAAGCAGCAGATCATCCAAGTAAACGAAAACTTGGTGCCGCAAATGAGGTGGTATCACCTTATCCATAAGGCGCGTCATTGTTTGGGGGGCATTACACAATCCGAATGGCATGGTCACGAATTGATACAGGGGCCGACCTGGGACTGTGAAGGCTGTTTTCTCCTTTGAACCAGGGTCTAAAGGAATTTGCCAGCAGGCGTCCTTGAGGTCTAAGCTCGTGATGAAGTGGGCTTTAGGCAACCGACTCAAAATGCCTTCAATCAACGGTAGAGGGTATGCGTCCTTGACTGTGACGGCGTTCAAGCGTCTGGCATCTAAGCATAACCGGACCTTGTTCGGCTTGACAACTAAGGTGACTGGGGAAGCCCACGCGCTCTGTGATTCTTCGATTACGCCTAATGCTAGCATTCGATCCACTTCGGCATATAACGACTTTTCCTTCGCCGGAGATATGCCAAAATGTCTCTGTTTTATGGATTTAGCATCCCCCACATCTATAGTGTGGAACACCAGTGCAGTCTGCCCGAGACCTTCCTTCTCATGCGATGGAAAAGCCGATATAGCCGAGTCAAGTCGCAGTTGCTGATTTACATCCAGTGTATGTCGTAATAAGTGAGTGGTTTGCGATTGGTCAGGAACTGTGGTGACGGACTCCAGGGTCGTACCGGAAAATAGTGCCGGGGTCAAGTTAAATTTTCGAACGAAATCCACTCCTAGATAAAGATTCTGGATTAATTTAGGTATGATGTAAAATTCCAGAGGTTCAGTTACTCCTTTAAAGGTGACATCCGTCGTAATTTTTCCCACTACAGAGTGACGAGTTCCGTCCGCCGTGCTTAACCAGGAGGTGAAATGACGGATTTGGTCCGCGTGCATTGCCAGTACCTCCCCTGCAAAATCGGCGGATATGCAATTCACGCTGGCTCCCGTATCGACTAAGCCTGACACTCGTTTTTGCAGGAGGTGTACTGACGCATATGGCCGAACGTCATCCCTCAATAATTCGTCTAAGTGTATGTCCTTCAGCACCTTCCTCGACTGCCTGACTTTTCTCCAGAAGCTCCGCATCCGACGCGTGGCTCGCTTTCTTCGCGGTGGGACAGTTGTAGCCAACTCCTCATGGAAGATGCGCTGTCGAGTAGCCAAATAATTCCGCAGCCTGACGTGGAAAGGTTTGACATGCCAAGGAACTTTCGCCTCGCTATCATTTCCCTGCGCGTTGGCCTCGGCGAAGGATGGCGTCGGTTGTGGAACTTCGGGAGAACTGTGTTTAGCGGTGCGAGTCAGCAGAATTGGAGTCATGTCGGGAGCTTGGTCATAGCTAGTGATGGGGTCAGGATTGGTTCGTCCGGGGTTTAGGAGTGCCGACGGGTGGTCGCGGCACTCGGTGGCACGTTTTTTCGCATTTTGCAATTTGCGCAGTCAGGCGCGTATGTGTCGGCCTTCCCGCATCGGTAACAGAAAAGCGTCGGCTCCGCTGGACATGCATAGAACCGATGCCCCGTTTGTCGGCAGTTCCAACAGACCGTCGGGCTTGTAATTGCTTCAAGGGAGGGTCGATCAATCAATGCTGGGTCCTCAAGCTCCTGTGGTGCTCCGCTCCTCGGTACTGGTACTGGATCAGCAAGCAGGTGGTCCGCTGCCATCAACTCCGCGGTATGATAATTTCGGGGATTTGGTCCCGTTATGCGAGGTTGTGGACGGAAGGTGCCTCGCCGCTCATCCAATTGTTCTTGTCTACGGGCATGGAGGCGCAATCCCTATATGGTGTTGATGGGAAAATGCAGAAGGCTGTTCTGAAGATCCCAACGCATATTCTCTCTGATAATTTCTACCAGTTCGTCCTCGGGCATGGTTGTTCGCAAGCGAGTGCTCAATCTCACTATACTTGTGTAGTACTGGTCGAACGGTTCGTGAGCGCCTTGTTTCCGTTTCTTTAATTGTTCTCTTAGCTCTCTCTCAGTGAAGCCATCCTCAGATCGATTGCGGAAGGCTGCACTGAAAGAGTTCCAAGTGGGACGTGGCGTCGATTCCTTAAAACTCCAGTACCAGTCGGCAGCGTCACCGCTGAACAAAAGATGTGCATGCCGGAGGAAGGCCGAGGAATCACCTCCCAGGGTGCTGGATACTAACGCCTGAATCCGGAAAAGGAACCGGTCCGCCGATATCATATCGTTGAAACCCGTAAAGTTCAGGCGCCAACTCTCCATGATACGAGGCGTCGGGTCTCGAAAAGGTGTCAATGCGTTCCCGGGGGGAATCACATCCTCGATTGACCTGTTGTACGAAACTGCCTCGGGGACTAGAGGTACCAACGGAGGTGCGGTGCTGTGTCGTGGTCTATATTCGGGAGCTCTGGGATCCATTCCCGAGTTCCTTGGAGGTGGGGCCCATTGCTCGGATGGTCGAGGGTGGGGCATAGCCACACTGGGATTGGGCTCCCAGCCAAGCGGAGTTCTCACGCGGCTGGGTGGTTGGCTCATAGGGAGATTCTGGAGCTTTCCCTCCAGGTTGCCAATCCTCTCCGACATATCTCGCACCAACGCCACGAGGGTGTCAATGGAGTGGGCGGAAGGCATGGGGATCACCTCGGACACGACAACTGCGGCCGGAACTTCACCGCCTACGGCTCCTTGAAGGTCTAACAGTGGTTGGGGCGGTTCGGCCTCTGGAACTCCTTTCGCCACTGCTCCACGCGTTGGGAGGGGCGTTCCGAGGGGTGTAGTGAATAATGAGTTTTCATAAGTCTGTGAAGGACTGCAGCGATGGTCTGCTGCCCCGGCAGAAGAAGATGGAGGTATCTGCCGAGAATGCCCTCGTCCGGAGACGCGTGAATGCGCTGGCAGGCTAGCATTGCGGTGTCGTGGGGCGGGTTCGTTTCCCCGGCACGAGGACCCACTACAAAAAATTTCGCATTCACGAATTGCTTTCAGATCAAAAAGGCGACCAAAGTCGCAAAATTGTAGATAACCTCACCTAAGGAGATGTACTTGTTACAAGAACAAGTGAAACCTGAGAAGAAAGGCGAACTTGGGGTGACCTCGTCGTTACCCAACGAAGCTCATGGCCCACAAATGAAAGAGGGGCAACCGGGTGGAGGTGGAGCCCCTTCATACCCACCCAACCGGAATAAATCCATTGATAGCTTGTTGAAGTGGCCAGGTATTCCTCTTCTGAGTGGAAAACTCATACAACTTGAATTGTATGAACCTTCCCATCAGAAGGGGAGTACCCCGGTGACCAATTTATGTCATAGAATTATACAATTGGATTGCATAAATCTAGGCCATAAAAAGGCACTCTGTTTGGGCCACTCAACCCATGAAGTCACCTGAAACAAAAAGGATTAAATTGTACCCGGTGGCTGGCTCATATTTTGGGGTGGAAGCCTGCCCCCGTACCGGGTCCTATACTCGGTCAGAAAAACCGGAAGGGAAAAGACCAATTTTTTCGTTTAATTCTTCATTTTATTTACAAACCGCATGATTTTCAAGAATGTTAACCTATCACTTACTGTAAAATGATTCTCTTCAAAAATGCAAAGATTTCAACATTTTCGATAAACAAAATATAAATTAAAGCATAGGACCGCCAAAAATCGATTGCTTAATAGATCGTTAAGTATTCTGTTCCGAGTCAAAACCATGAGCTCATATTACTTATAGCATATAAATACCAAATGTTGCATATTTATACTATGCTTTTCAAGTTAGTTTTTTTTTTCTCTTTTTTTTTCTTAACTTAAGATTCCATCCAGTTTTCTTAAATATTTCGTAAGGTTTTGAAATAACCGAGTTGCTTTTCAACAGGCAAAGTAAAAAGGTTTAATTTAAATCACGTGCAGCTAATGAGAACGCGTCAACTAAATTTCTAGGCTTCCAATTAATTTGAAACCGAACTCTATGGTCGAAATCTAATATACGTATCTGCATATTTTGTATATATATAAAACAAATTTTATAATTTATTATAAATAATATAAATAATGAATATAAAATATTGAGCATAGATTTTTATTAATTAAAAGGACTCACCGCTGTTCCGTCGAGCGCTCGATGGGGCTGGAGGTGTCCTGTAAATTCTTAAGGTTGTTAGCATCGTTGCTATTAGTATTAGTCTCACTTATCACTATAGAGGTTCTTTGGGCGAATGCCATACAAAATTTAGTAACAAAATCACTTGTTAAGACATTTCTCGTCCACGGGCAATAAACCGCAGAGGTAAGAATGTCGGAAAAATGGTCAGTTTAGCAATAAAACTGAGGAAACTCGCTATTGAACCACCGCCTGTTAAATGAAGTAAATTAACTTTTGACGCTTTAATGTCTTCCTCATCAACGATGCCAATCCGGTTTAGATCGATCACAGCAGCTTCTAGCATTAGCGTTACAATTTATAGGTGTATCGAATTCAAATCGTGCAGCTTCCTCCATACGATAATAACGGGTTGGATCTCTGTAGTCGATCAGGTCTTTGCGATTCCAATGATTGATGTTATTGCCGGTTCCTTTATTCGTTGGGAGTCCCTGCAACTCCGACGTATCTGCTTTTGATTTCTGCAATCCTTTGATATCGTGGGCTACTTGATCCCTTTTCTTTTCTAGACTAACTTTTCTAACTCCTTAGAACGATAAATATCATATTTTCTCATCAACGCATCTAAATCTAACTTAATGCGACGTTTTGAGATATTTTCACGACATAAATGCTGCTCCTGCACTAAGGTTTTGGAAAATTCCATGTAAGGAGTAAGGACTGCATAGTTCTCGTTGGCCTTATCACCGGTTACCTAAAGTGCAGAAATTCGCCTGCATGACGCTCAAAGATAGGTTTGATTTGGCTTAGTTTCATTTCCGACCTCAATGATACGTTTAAGCAATTCCACACCATTCTCTGCAGCCGGCCTTCAGTTGTTGTGGTGCTATACAATTATTCGTAGACGACCAACTGAATGGCTGTCGCTGACTATGACTATTATTCCCTGATTCACGTATGGTTGAGCGGAGGTTTCTTAGTGATGAATATGATCGGTTACGGGAGCTATATGAGCTCTTTCGATATTTTTCCACGTTTGTAGAGGTGCTCTTTCTGTCTTCCGCCGAATCCTTCCGTTTCTTCCCGCTAGAATCGTTCTTGCTCGTTGATTGGCAACGAGGCGACATATGTTCGATCATCCGAACAAACGGTTGCCGAGACCTTGAAAGCGAATCAAACGCGGCATCAGCTAATTAGTACTGCTCTAGTGCTGGTTCTTCTGACGAATTTGAAATCGTTATCGAAATGGGGCTCGGGTGTTGTATGTGTACGAGTAGTTATCAATCACTGTAATCACGGCAGGCCATGGAGTGATTGCGGCTTGTCTTCAATTCAAATGGCATTGGGTACCCGTATTTATCCTTGCACTATCAACACCGTGATTGCATTGAGAAAGTTTTGGTCAGCTCTAGGTGCACGGCGGCTGGTAATAATTCCTTAGCAAAAAAGTTCACCTCAACAGAGTATTCCCCGCAAATTTTAATTGTTGCCTGTTTCGACTCACCAATAAGTTCGTAAACACGCTCTCTTATTTTTAAAACTATCGCGCACGCAGATAAACCGGTAATTTGTTCTTCGCACCTCCGGATAATTTTATTTTATAGTTCCAAATAGTCTTAGATTAAGTTTATGTTGAATCGTCATTTGAAGTGTTTGCACTTTATAAAAATGATTTAATACACATGCCTTGTTTTAACTACTAGTGTGCAATATTTTAATTTCGAATGATAATTTTAATTTAATTTTAGGTAGGGTTGCGTTTGAGCCATTAAAAGTTTAATATATTAACGATTGGTCAAGAACTTAGTGAACTTGTTATGTCCCGCAAAATAAACAGATACGACATTGTATAACTTGTATAGAATGCTTATCGCCTCCTCAGGAGTCACCACTGAATCACTAAAAGCTGGCATTTGACTTTCGTTCAGGGAATCTGATTCCAAGGAATGTTCACTTACTCCCGCAAGGTTCCGGAATCCTTCACGTCTTTCCTCAAGGATCTCTTTTTCTTCAGCTGTGTATAGCGTCGGCTGTCCTACATATTTGATTCTTTTACGTCTAGCATCACTTAAAGGACTATCGTCTGAGTCATTACTAGTTGCTGAATGGAAAATGGATGAGTTTTTGTCCTTTTGAATATCCCGGGGTGGTGGAGTATCGGATACTTTGCTTATGGTTTGAGCAGGTGTTTCAGTAGAAGCCTCATATTCAATAGCGTTAGGTGTGTTAAGGTTATTCTGGGAATAGGTTTCGTTCACATAATCTAGAACCCGACTCAGCCTCTCATCAATTGTTGGCGCTTTCAGGGGTGCCTGGCTTGCGGGGCGAGGAAAACGGCTTCCACGCTCCAGGAAAAGGTCATGATGTCGAAACTGCACTTTATCTTCTTCGAGGAACTCTTCTCGAGATGACTGCCTTTCCAGCCGTGCTGATGAAGAGCTCTTTTGCACTAACCCCTTCCCTTGGGCAGCAAACTCCGACTGCAAATAGTCTTTGGTAGCCACTATGTAGGCCAAGTCTGATGAAGATTCTTGATATGAAAAGTCAGGAGCTCGTCCTGTAGGTGGCGTACGTTTTCCACTGCGAGTAATGTTGAGTCTGCCAAGTCCTTCGTGAGTGCCAACGTCAGCAGCCTTCGGAGACGGAGGATTTTTATACTCTGCCTTACGACCCGATATTGTAATCCGAAGTTTTTGTTTTGGTTCAGCCAAATTAGTTTTTCCCGCCACCCCAGCTTTAGCCATACATTAACATTCCTCCAAATGAGACGTTGAATTGCAAAACAATTTCTCAAACAGTAGAGATGCGGTGCATAGACGACACCGCGCAAACAATGTAATACAAACAATAAACAAGCACGGAATGATTGATATTCGTCCAAAAATAAATACTTCTTGCTTTCGAGCAAACAAGAATCAAGCGTTGCACGTTCGCAAGCGTCGAAATAATGGACCCTAGCCTCACGCATTCCAATTCATTCATTGTGTTTTTTAAATAATGTTGACATGCTTTGGATCCAAACTCTCTCACGTTGTTTAAATTTTAAACGACTTCAATCGGAAATCGAATTCCAAAACTAGACACCAAAACATCAACAGTCAAGAGACAATAAACTCAACCTACTTTCGCTTTCACCCACGATTTCACCCTCTTTAAAATTCCGTACACCCGCTACGATTCTACGCCAAACAGATTCACTTCGATTCACGAAACTCAGAAGAATGCCATGAGAACGATGATAATTTTTTCCACATTTGCCCCCTTCACAGATTTATTCGCGTCAATTTCCTTCGGGGCCATTGCACTGCAGCTTCTTCAAACTTTCACTACGAAAGCACAGTCCTAAAACGAGGAAATTATTTCACTTCATTCAGCAAAAACAATACCAACGATGCCGACTGCTTACCAGCACTTTTCTGAAGAACCATTTATTAACATGGGTCCACGAATCACTTTGTTTGCGCCACCACTACCATGTACAGCTATATTTCCCACAAATATATTAACTCCAATAAACTCGACTAAAGTTTTCCGGGAAAGATCAAAACCGGATGCTGTACAATTTCAGGCTGATTAATTTCACTTCTGCACGCAATTCCAACTAGGAAGTGATTAGCAAATTGCGGATTCGAAACCTGTTGACAACTGGTTAATTCATCACGCTGTTCGTGGAAATTGGTGGCCCAAGGTATTCCAAGGCGCTTGCCGGTTTCTAACTTGAGTTAACGGTGTTTTATAGATTGTCTCTCTTTCTATCGTCTTTCAAGTTGCCAAATTGGCGGGGCCGAGCCACCGAGCAACGACACAACAATGGAAAATCGCGCAAAGTTTCGTTGAATAGTGCCATCTATGAGTGAACCCGTGATGGTGATAATGCACACTCGTTTCGGTGGTTTTTAAAATTCTAAATCGTCTTTTTGTAGATTCGATTAAGTTTTCAATTGAAAGCAATTTATGTTTATAATTATTAGGCGTAATTAAGGGGGAAATAAATCGAAAGAATACGACAGGCACGCGTTGATTACCGACAAACAAAACAATTTTTAATTAATATTATGGTTGGAACGGGTAAAATTTGACAAATTTTGGGGGGTTTAAATGATACAATGATTTTATCGTTCCTATAATTTAAGGGGTTAACCGTTTTGTTCTAAGCATTTGCATACCGCGTTACACCGCAATTAGTTAAATTATATTCAAAATATATTGAAATAAAATCACTACACATTAAAATATTAAACAGTTTTAGAATTTTGTTTCCCGGGTGTTAAGTACAAGAGAAATTTTTTTTTTTTTCACTTATTTTTTCATGCGAAGAAAAAAAAAAGAGCGAGTGTTGCGATGGGGAAGGTGACTGAATGGTTACTCCTTGTTAAATTGAGTTTGTGCGGTGTGCCTGTGTCAGCGCTGCTTTTAGAGCCATAGCTCCTAGATTACTACAGGGGGACGTCTAGGGCGGTCCGCTCGATGGGTCGCCGGCGTAAGGGGCACAGCTCGGACGTGAGGAGGAGCTGTTGGACACAGGCACGATGGAATATATGTCCACAATCCAATCGCACGCTGTGTACCCCCTCCACTACGTTCTCGAAACAGATCCCGCAGTTAGCGGGTTGGACCGTTTTGGATCTGGTCCAACGTTTTTCTGGGGTCCGCTTCGTTGCCATTTTCGTTTAATCTGGGTGGTAGAAGTAAGCTTTTTACTAAAAAAAAGAAAATGTAACACTCTAATATATATAAAAAAAACTTAAGAATAAATTAGTGGCCGATAGTGGCGAGCTATTTCTAGATAATAGAGAAAAAAACATTTCTTGGAATACACACTTTCCTTTCCAGTAGTCGACTCTTCCAACGGGAAATGAGAGTGCGTGGTAATCTGCCGAAGAAAGGGTGCTTTCGGTCGATTTACGAAATTTAACCTCTAAACCCACATACATTACAAACCGTTTCTAATCTACGTTACATGACTCGACGAGACAAGTGGTAGAGCTACCGTAACGATTTTGTACGCGGTCAAAATTCCCGACGCGTGGAAGCATTCCGGGCTTCGCAACTCCAGCATACGCGACCGAACGTTGAACCGATACCACTCGTCTATCACGCATACGAAATAAGTAGAATCCTTCCGCGACATAAAGGCAAGGTAGCCTTCTATTTTCTTGAGAGTCCATGCTGATAGGTAAACCCATCAGGCTGGCAGTTACATCAAGAAAATAGAAGGTCCTTACAGGGGTTAGCCTGGGACAACACATCGGAAGGATTCTGTCGCGAAAACAAAATCAAACAAAGGAGAGCGGAAGCTACAACTCACGTGAAGCGACTGCTAGAGTGTATCACACAACTCCACTGCTCCTGATAGTGGGACTCGAGTACCAAAGTACCTTACATCCTCCGTAAAGGACCAACTCGTCCCCCTTAGGATGTTTTAGGCCCCACGTTGGGCGCCATTTGTAATGATTTTAACCTTTTTAGGTTCGAACGCGGAACCGACCTCTCATCGGTTCTAGACGTTAAGTCTGAGTAGTGCCAACGGATGGTACCAACCGGTCAACCAATCCGTGCACCGTAACCCATTCACGCGGTGGCTGCTTGTCGGCCAGCTAGTTCGGAGAGGATTTCGGTCGCGGGTCTCCGAATGGGTTACGCTCATTTACATATTTTCAGCCACCTGTACACGCCCGTTTTCAAAACGCGTTACAAAACAAAACCATACGGAGAAGAAACCTACTTTACGTTACTCCGTATTTCTTCCTATAACCAGTCAAAGAACAAAAGCTAATTTTTATTTCGCGTTCCCGAATTTCCGACGCGGTACCGAAAAGTATGCTACTCTAACTCAACCCGACGAAAACTACTCTAATAAAACGACAAAACAACAAAGGTACCGCGTACCGCGCACGACGCGAAACCGACCTCAGCGGATTTTTCGAAACCCTACCCTCGCGACGGCATACCTACCTTGCACTTCCTTTCCCGCTGAAAAAGAAGAACCACTGAAAAGGAAAGTCGTGATTAAATTTAGCAATCCATTTTAATTATTTAAACTGATAAAAATACATTCCTTCTTTTAATCTCATATGCGCGTAGTCTACTTCTAATAGAGCACTAAAATTCTAATAAACAGAGAAATTATATAGAGTTGTTGCTATTGAACGGAATATAGATATTATTACTTAGCATCGTGAAAATAAACCTCATCCTTTGTGTGATACAACGAAATCTTGAGCTAACTAGTAATGTAAATTTCATTGTTAATAATTATGTGAGCATATTTGTTTATACAATAGGATATAAAGTTGGTTTTAGCTTATTAGAAGTGCTGAAACTCATTCTAAATTCTTGCGAAATTAAATAACAATATTATAAAATTATTTCTAAAAATTACAATTCGAAAGAATTCGAATTCAAAGTTAACTGGAATGGACTTATGTAATTTTTAACTCATTAAGAAAATATCTTGCGAAATGTAATAGTAAGTTAAAACTATGTAAATCTAATAAGGAATTAAAATGTTAGAATAAAAATAGCGTTTTGTAAGATCGAGTCAGAAACTTGAAGTTAACTAACTTATAAGTTATTTAATTTTTTTTTTAATTTTTTACGCTCGAAGTACATATGTTATCTGGAGTAAACAATTTTGTTATTAAAATAGTTGCATTTATAGAAATCAACAATATGAACTTCATAGTGCGAAGTGGATAAATTATTTGTGTACGATCCAACGAATGAAACATTTTTGTTAAATAAATTCAAAAATATAGTGAAATTTGTTTACGCTATGAACCAACTCAAAACTATAATTAATATTCTAAAATGTTCCAAGATCTTTTATTGGTACTTTGAAGGAAGTAATAAAGCATCCTCAATCATGAAGAAACATGTTAAAAATTACCTAAAAATTATTCAAATATGATTAAAATTTAAAGAATGTTGCATGAACAAATTAAGTTTAAGCTAACATATATGTTGAATAAATAAATACTTCAAGGTTAATGAATAAAATAACCTAAAATTGAAAATAATTTTATGGAAAACTTAAAATAGTTTTTTTTCGGTCAGCAATTCATTTTAACTTCATTGTATTCTTCAATAAAAGAGAACCATAACACAATTTTCAGATAAGAGTTAATGTGTTCAAAGTGACACACTTTTTGAAGATTATGAAACGTGTTTGCTTTTATAGAAAAGGACGAATTTCGTCTTTATCTTGTACTTGCGTCGAAAACAAGTTTACTTTACAAACATGCTACGTTACATGAGTTTTTTTTTTTCTTAACAAAAAAAACACTGCGCCGTCTTACATGTCATTCTTAAAAATTTTTTTGTCTTCTAAATTCGTTCATTGGTGGTGTTGCTTAAAAATTTCGTCTTAAATAACATAAACACAAAAACAAACTTATGGGATGGACTGGGAGTTGGTCACAACACTAATGAGGCCTCATTGTGAACTGCAATATTAATGTTGTTTTTGTTCATTTCTTTCGCATTTTACATTACATATGAATTGCGTAATCTACGAGTAGTATATTCAGTAGAAATTAGGCAATTTTGTCACTACCGAAGTCATTAGAAGCGTTATCACAAACGAATGCACGCGACAACTAACAACACCGCATTGTAAAAAAATGTCACTTATTTTCTAACGAAGATTTCTATCCAACAAGCTTAAGCTCATCATACCATTATTTACCCAAGTTTTTTTTTTTTGTTAAGACGAAACAAAATTGCGTGCCCGGCACGTAAAGCAATTTCCACTGTGCCAGTAAATTCGGAAGGAAGAAATGAAAAAGCAAACACTCTCTTCAATACCGTATGCTTCGAACCAATCACCATGCACATTGAGTCATGTCCAACATAATTCTAGTCCTTAAATTAGTAATCACCGTTTTGATGGTTTCGAGCCGATTTTCTCCTCGTCATGATTCGCTGGTTGCTGGAAACAGGTGGGGCTGAAACGATGGTTGTATGCGCAGAAATCTCTTCATCATCACTTTCAGCGGCTATTTGAGTGCCTTCTTCGTTGAGATCGATTGACAAGACCGACGAACGACGCTCTTTTTCTTCAAATTCTTATTGTTACGTAAAGTACAACCGTGGGTACTGCTATTTTCACTCGAATCACTATCGTAATTTCGCTTCCGTTGACTATTTGCAATTTTATTATATTTCCTACTATTGTTACTAGCACCAATACTTTCCAGGTAACTATTGCTACTTGCCATCGTTGTTAAATCATTTTGTGCTTTGTCTGTATCACTCCCAATACCATTAAGATTCGTTGATAAGTCATTATGGTTGCCGTCATACACATTAGTTTTACGTGATGATTCTTCCGACATTAAATTGCTAGTCCTAAGAATTATGCTATTATTACTGTTATGGACACTATGATACGTGGTGGAATTTTATTATATTTTGGCGTTCGTTCTTCACTAATGCCATTTGAAAGAAGCAAAGGCCGCAATGATAAAAATAAATATGAAAGAAATATTCTATCTTCTTTGCACAGTAAAAATAAAAGAAGCATCCACTTAAAATAATATTTCGTACCTGTTAACGTAATGGCTGCTTTCCACTCTTCAATGAGAGATTTATTTTGGTTTTCTAGCTTGTAAGATGGAATGCCGATACCCTGGCGGTTATTAAATGCCCAATGAATTATCACTTTAAAGCCACCGAAGACGCATGGTCGAAGCAACTGTTGAAACTCTGGCCATCTAACACCCGAACCAAATAAATTAAACAAAAATATGCAAACTGCAACTTAAAATGCACTTCCACTTTTAAAGGTTATCTCCGAATGACACTTCTAACCAGTCCCACGTTTCTATCTATTCGATGTTTTGATGGCAACTGTGGGCGGCATTGCCAGATAGATATGCTTCGAAATGTATTGGTGTTTAATTAATATTATTTTTCAAATATTTATATCCACAGATATAAATATTTGAAAAAAAAAAATATTTTCTGCGCAATGGTATCCGCACGAAAGATGAAGTCCGCTTGCACTTCGAAGTCATACCTATCTGGCCGGTTGCCAGGGTTCGGGATCGGAATCACTTCGATTCCCGGGCGTAGGCGTCACATTAGACTCCCTACCACAAAAAAAAAAGTATAAAACTAATAAAAATATTGTGAATGTTTCTAGATTCCTCACCAGATGAGCAATTTGTATTAAAATTTCCTTTCAATATTTTAAATAATATAATAAACGGATTTTTTTAAATATTCTTACAGAGAATCGATTTCTTTTATCGGAATGTTTACTAACTTTAAACTTCTTGTATTCAGTTATACATTAGAATTCTTATCGCTTGCAATCAAAGCAATATAAAGTTATTGTCGAAGTACGAGTATTATGTTCATACAACTTAGTTTAAGTAATCTAAAATTATCTGATTCATAGTAATGTTAAAGTAATCATAGTTAGCTCTCATATTAATTATTATACGTATTTAGCAAATGTTAGTCTACTGAACTTACATATTGTAAAACCCAGCTTAAATTCATTATGTGATTTACATCCTTCATTCAACCTTCATCCTCAGAAAAATGCGACAGCATAAATCACTCAAATGTCATTGAAATTAGAATAAAATATTATGGTTCCGTAGCTATGTAGCGAAATTTGCGTATTAATCAGATGGTGCGTACATTGTAAATAAGTTTTTAAGAACCAAATGGCATTGGCAAATGAACATATAAAATAAAAACGACAAATTGCATCTATAACACCATCACGTGCGATATGTGATGTTGACCAGCTATCATCTAACCTAACTTTCGGAAACCGCTTTCTAATAATTTTAAAAATACAGCTCTTTTGAATCTTCAATTTTTGACAAATTCGCGTATTGTGCACACGATTCTTCAGCTATATGATCTGCAAACGAAGGTAACTCCAAGCATTTCCAATTGCATCGAATGCACCCAAAAGTGAGTTTCCCGCTATTTGTGAGAAACTTCGCCGCACTTTCGATCGGCATTTTCCTGAGCCTCTTCAATTTCACCTTCGTTCCCTGAATATATAGCTAAATTCAGATCTCATAGAGCTGTTTCGTCCCTAGCATCGACTTTGTAGGTACCGACGAATATTTGTTCAATGTCCAATCGACCTTTTACTCACTAAAAAGTTTGTTTATACACACATTTACCTCTTGGCACCGTCAAATTATTTGCTGTTTCACGCAAATAATAAAGGTTTATTTCTTTTTTTTAAAGAAGACGAGAAGTACTGCAATTCCTGTTTCTTCTTTGACAACCACCCACCATGTGGCCGTCAATTCGACTTTGACATCCCACGACAAAATTGACGTGGGATGTGAAGCCGTCACGACAACGTGATATGGAAAGCTACATGGCGGCAAGGTGTAATGGTGGTGGTCGCCAGTGTCGTCGAACGATTCATTACAACATGTTCGTGAAGGACTGCAGCGATGGTCTGCTGCCTCAACGGAAGAGGATGGTGAGATCCGCCGAGATCAGCCTTCTCTGGAGACGCGTGAATGCAGGCTAACGGGGCGGGTTCTTTTCCCCAAGCACAGAACCCACTACGAAAACATTTTTCGCATCCACGAATTTGGAAGATTCTTTTATTATCAACCGGAGTTGAGAAAGGAGGTAACCGCTAATTACTATGAACACGCTGGTTCAGAGGACAGATAGGGCCTTGCAAAAATGAATGGACTTGAAAAGACTTCGTCGTTTAAGACGATACTTATGGCCCACAAATAAGAGTGGAGCATCCAGGTGGAAGCGATGCCCCCTCATTCATTCAATTCATATACTGCAACAAAAGCATGCATAAAAAAGCATATGCGAAAGAAGAACAAAAGGGTACTGACCGGCATCATCACGAGCGCTCGTTGATGATGTTGATAGTTTACAAAGATCATTGTGCAGCTTCCAAGTCCTACAATCCATAAATTTGTTAATATTTATTGCATTGCAGGCCTCCATTAGATCTTTCACGTATTAAAAATTAATCCGATAAGAGATATAAAAAAAAAATTTGCAATTAATCCTAAATTGCAGTTTTTCACTCAAATTTCGACAACACTAGCGAAATCTCTTCTCGAGCTGGCGAAACGACGAACGGAAGTTCACTTGTCATCACCACCTGACGCATCCCAAACCGTTCATTCTGTTGGAGATTTTGTTTCTAAACCGTTTGCAAAGAAACTGTTCCTTGCACTAAATGGCCTTTAGGGCTCAAAATCTGTACGCTTTTTGGTCTTTCCCAAAATAATTTTTTGCGAATCACTCCACCCGCTACTTGGCAAAACACCCACTTCGGACATGAACTTGCTCTACTTGGTAAAAGCCAACATTCTCGCACCTTCCGCACAACTTTCCGCGCTGACAAATGGCGAATTGCATAAATGAAGTTTTCCTATTCAAGGCCAAAATATCCGTGGCAATTGAAATTCCACGACACTCGACCGGCGTTCACGCGCCGCTTTCTTGGCAATTCTCGTATTATTTTCCCACACACACACGTATCTCATCCAAGCCGCGTCGTCTCGTCGCGGAGGTTTCTTTTCGACTCCCGGTTATCTGTCGTAAACTTGCGGACCTCCTCACAACGGCAGTTCGCGAGGCTTCCATCCGTTCCGCTGCGCGCTTGCCTTCGCCAATGAAATACGAGTACATGCACGTGCAACAGGAAAAGAGTTGTCATATCCGCATTTTACTTGCAAATTTGAATTTTTTTGGAGTATGAAAATTAATATAATGGAAAAATTCAAATAATAGTAGGAAAAGATAAAACTTATAATGAATATAACTATAGCGCAAAGTCTGAATTGGAAATGATCTAAAATTGATATTTAAACAAGTTGAAGTAGCAAGAGGGTGCTCCTGCCAGAAGGGTATTGTAAAACAATTAGTAAATCAAACAATACATTCCGTCCGTGTGTCACAGCACTTTTTCTCGTTAACCGTATAAGTTACAAACATAAAATTATGTATATAGGGGTAAAGAGGTGCCCTCTTCAAAACTTCCATTCAAAAAAATTTACATGGTGCTTAAGGGGGGCCTCCCTATATAGGGGGGTGGCCCCCCTGGAAAAAAATTTCATCAAAGGTAGCCAATATGGGCATCAAATGTAAGGTCTGGACGAGAACTTTTCAAAACAGGTCTCAAACGGGGGGTGCACCGGAAGGGGAAATACACGAAAAACTTGTGTCCCCCTCCCTCTCGCGATTGGACACCTATGATCCGAAAAATCTGAAAAAAAATATGGAAGTAGGTGTTTATGAGTACAACAATAACAAATACCTTAGAAGTCGAAATTCGCTCAACTTTGTTAATAATAGTATGAACATCGAATTTCACATTTTCCCCAATAAAATAATATGGATACCCTTATATTCAATGCAAACCGATAGCTAAGTATTTTTACATAAGATCCTTATACTCTGCCAGTTTGATGAAAATCGATTCATATTCACGGAAGTTATAGCCATTTGAAATTTCTCCAATAACAACAACAATAACATAAGATTTTGGTATTTTTCGGACTTTCCATTGACACAGATACTGCAGTTTTGATTTGATCTTCTATTAATTTTCAAATAAGATCAATAACATAAACATGTTTGGAAATTCAAGATTTGAGTGACTTTTGGTCGTTTGCAACAAAATGGCGACCGTTGAAAGTACAGAAGCAATGGATTTTCTTATAAACGTACACATCTCTTTGACATGTTTCTTACCTTTATCCGTTGGTTGTGACTCCATTTCGTACGTTGGGTACAAAACCCTTCTGACATGAGCGTAGGTCTGTTTACCCAACTTGTTTATGCCCTGATGCTAAATTTCAAGTATCTCAGTCTCTTTAAAGTCAGTTAGTTTTTTTATGAATGAGTCAATGATAAAATTGATACTTTTTATAGCCTTATAGTTCCAGAACTATATCAGCTATATTCCTAAAATTTGATAATCTAGATGTCCTACATGTACATAGATTAAATAATTTTCGAGTTGTAAGGGGGGCAAAAGTAGCTCGAAATAGTTCGAGTAAATTTTCACACTGGTATGTTTCCGACCTTGACGGACACACTGGTGTGTGTCCAGATCAAGCCAGAATTGAAGCCTTACGCATAAATTTAATTTATTGGGTCCGCTAAACTTTATTGTGGATATATTATAGAAATGCTTTTTGGAATCATGGAGCGCTGAGTATGTATTTAAGATTTAAATTTTTTATCATCATATACCTTATAAGAGTAATTAATGCTAAGAAGACTCATGGATAAATTGAAATTTCAGTGCCTGCCGAAAATTCATTAAATTGCTCGAAGAAGGGTTAAACGTGTGCTTTTAAGCATCAACAGAGCGTAACCAATTAAATGCGCAAAACTTTGTATGTATTTCATAGCCAGAATTTCTTCTGCGTCAAACTCAATTGACAAAATTGCCTTGCGTTAAAATAAATACATTTACGCGTCGAAACACACATGAATATTTACATATGAATTCTTGACACGAATTATTGTATAATATACAAATCTATAGAACTTTAGGCACTATCCAAGTGTCCACGAAATATCTTTGCTATTGCTTCGTTTTCGACATTCCTCAAAACTACGAAGTCTTCAGCGAGATCTTTTGCCCAAATTAGTTTGCTTATGCTCTCAAGACAATGGTTTTGCACATGGAGACGAACAGCTCTTTGACTTCCTCCAAGGAGCCAATTGCCGCGGCCTGAATCCACACACTCGTGCTGAGCTTCGTGTTGTTGCCTTTCCGGATGCATGGTTGATTGGCATCACCACCAATTAAACTCTTTGATTTATCAAGCCATCGGCTGGGTCCAAGTTGGAGAAACTATTGAACGGAACTACGGCAGTGCTGACAATTATGCATATGTTATGTTCATGATAACACAACGGCGAAATTCGGCACTAATTGAAAACACTTTATAAATAACCCGCCTCTATGTTCTCCGACTTTTTTCGTGTGCATTGGTTGGGCCAAGAGTCTGGTTGAGTGCACTTTGGCCAGTACTAAAATTAAACAGAGTTTTCTCAGAGAAATTACTTGCGCTGTGAACCGCTAACTACTTTATCTTCGAAAGTGGAATTAGTAAACATTTCCCTTATTAACGCGCTCACACAGCCGGATTGGATTCGCAATTCAAATTGATTTTGTTGCTGAAAGTTCCGCGAAGAGTTGATCCGGTCAACCATGGATACGGACCGCATGGTGAAGGCTATGGCGCGCTGGTGGCAGGTAAATAGTTTAAAAACGTTCATTCAGTGCTTGCCTTCATCCTCCAAATCTTCTAGCATGACATACATCATGGATTCACATTCGCGACTCACCTCTTACTCATTTAATTGTGTAATCACATTTTCATGCGCCGCGCCGGAAACGCGTAGTGCTCAAATCTGAAAGTGTTATCGATTCGCAACGGAAATTATGAATTCTCAGTTTTCTCACCTGGTGATAATCGCCTAACGGTCTGATTCTTGACGTCATATGATTAAATCAGTGGCAGATTAAGTGGAAACGCCTGCGGTGTGCATTTCCGGCCCCATCAAATTTTATCGCACAGGACTCCCACACGTGAGTTTAGCACTATGCCCTTGAATAAGGTCATGATCACCAAAAAAATCAAGTGAATTTTTTTTGACGAAATTCTTCTTGTATTTAAAAAATGTGTCATGTGCTAAGTGCGATTGGGTGCAAACCAGCGTCAATGAATGATAAATAAACGTTTCAGCGCAAACGTGAGACACGCCTCGCATCGCTCTCTTAAAATAAAAATATTCAGACATTGGTCTCCACTGAAGAATTTCTGATGTCAAATAAAAACGATCACGACGATCCAAGTCGCGTTGCTTATCCAAGTTTCATTCTGTTGACCTTAGATCTAGAAATTTTACTTTTAGTGAAGGATACTGTTTTTCTAGTGAAAGCAAAGGAAATTTTAGGCAAATATTTCAAAAAACTAACTAACGTAATTGACCGTTGTGAAGTTCTCCTTTGACTTTGCAATTTAGATGTCCTTTGAATTAATTTTTGAAGGTACTGCCTCTCTTATCCTGTTCAGAACACTCTTACTCAAAAGCAGTGGTACGAAATCATCTCATGACAAGGAATATTCAATATTAAAGATTTCAGTAATTTGTTTACCAAACTCATAGCTTAAAAAATTGAGCCTGATCTTTCTTATTCAAGGAATACGTTGTAATACAACTTTATATGTGTGCGCATCAATGAATTAAAATGAATTAAATGCGTTAAAATTTATTATCCATCTAGAACAAAGGAACATAACGCCGAACGACCCATAGCATATCCTGGTATATAGATAAATCTTGTACCAATATGACGTCGTGATAACATCACACGGGAATAGTTAAAATTAGTGAAATTTTTCGAATTTTATAAATTGTGCGATTTGAGCGGAAATGATATATCCCATCCAAAATTGTGAGGAAAAGAAAGAAGACTGAGTAAGAGAAAGATAAGATATGGGTGGGAAGAGGAGTAAAGATTTTACGAAAAAGACCGAAAGTGTTGAATAATAATAAGAATAGAGAAATAAATTCGTTGAATCAAAATGAGATAAAAGATAGAAAGATTTACTCAGACTGTTTTCACCTTCCAGACAGAGCCTGCTTCAACTTTTTGTGTATTATTAATCACCACCTGTAAATATTTAAGATATAATAAATAAGTACAGCATAGAGAATGCAGGTTGTTTAGGTGGTAAACTGCCCATAGAAGGCCCAACCTTACGGTCACCAGTGGCAGGGATTGGTGCAATGCGCCTATTAACGCCCCTCATTCAAAAAGATGGGGTGCCAGTTTTTCTGATGTACGCTGAAAAACTATTTTTTAGTCCTTTCCAACCACAGACACCACGTTTTTATTGTTAGGTACCTCACTATACAGAAGGTAACAGTAAGATGTCATGGACTTCCCCTACCCTATAAACAGATCAAACTTCTCTGCGATTTTCTTTGACTTTACCTCAAGTACATAGGGGCTGTCTTCCGTAAAAACTACTAGATTCTAAGTGTTTCCTTCAGTTTTTAAGGAGATTCTCTTGGGCACTAGGACCTTGTTTCAACCTTCCCATCTACATTTTTAACGGCTCGAGAAATCACAAATGTACTAGCGGTCAAACATAAAACACACAAAGGTCAAAGATTTAAATCAGCGTATCTTCTTCACATATCAATGTCTATCCCTTCACTCATTACTAGGCTTGCGCTATACGACAGGTCCATTTCCCCCTTCCACTCCACATCTCCAGGTCAATCATTTCACCTTCCTACTAAGTTTACGCTTTTGTTCTGCCTCCGTTTCTCCTTTTTGACCACCACAATACCAACTATATATCTTCAGTCAGAGTCAAAAGCGCTTTATTCAATACCATTCGCTTTAAAAATTTTAAAAGAATATAAAGCAAATTCCAAACAATAAAACTAAGAAAACGTAATGGCCCAAATGGCTCTCTAAATTTATACGTTATCAATGAAACACATTTAATGAAAAAAACAATAATAGTCTGTAGGGTGGAACGGCTGTGAAATCCAGGGGGTTTCACTCACAGTTACATGTCTTGCGATATGATTCCGCAGAAGCCTCAATATGAAGATATCGACTCTTGACATTTTAGCAGTTTGATAAATTTTTCTTATCGATATATATAGTGTTTCCAGTCCGTGTCAGGCTTTCTGTACAAACCAGAACATGCACAAAGATATTTCCTTTTGATTGTACCAGACCTGACATCCATATGCCAAAATTGGTCTAACCAGGGTCTTGTAACAGATAACTCTTTTGATCAATGTATTTAGAATGAAAGAGTCGTCGAAGGGCCATGACTACATTTTGTACTTTCCTGAGCATGATTTTGACATGTTCAGTATAGCGCAGAGACTAATCGAGATGAATACCGAGGTATCGAACACACGATTTATGTGGAACCCGTTCTAAACAACTACTCACCAGCCATAATGTGGAAATCCTTCCAATTGAGTTTCAGATCTTGTTTGACCCCCTGCAGCGTTGTCCAAAACAAAATTGTTTTGCACTTCTGTGTATCGAGTTTCATTCGCCAATTGTCAGTGTAGAGCTGCACATCATTAAATATTTTTTGAAGATTGCTCTGAACTATTGTAGCTTTTCGGTCTGCCATATAGATGATCAGATCATCCGAAAACGCTACCAATTATCGCGTTGGCGAGACATGAAAATCAAAGCTATTCCATAACTTGCGAATGAATATTGAGAAGAGTAGAGGCGTAGTAACTGTTCCCTGCTGTATACCATTCAAGACCTTAGAGTCACGCATTGTTCTCAGATTTCCATCAGCTACAAAAATGATTTCCTGTATAACATATGGCACATTATGGCGACAAGGTGTCTGGGAAACTTGTCCTGAAGGAGTTTAAAAATTAGTCCATCTAACCACACCGTATCGAAGGCTTTCTCCATATCAATGAGATACGCTCCAACACAATCTTTGGTGCTTTGTTTCCAACAGATATCTAAGGTTACTTTCATTATCACATGTATGGTCGAGTGCCTGGCATGAAAACCAAATTGGTAATTTGGCATCAACTCATATTTCTCAATGTTGGCACTTAATGCTTTGTTGAGTATTACTTCAAACACCTTGCTGATGTTAATCAGCAAGCTGATTGGGCGATAGCTTTTAGGGCATGAAGATTCTTTTCCTTTCTTCCAGATTAGGAAATACCTTGGCTTTTTCCACTCATTTGGGAAATATGAGTTGCTCAACATGCTGTTGAACAATATGCAATAATTCCTAATAGCAACCTCCGGAAAATGTCGCGGAACAAGTCTTCATAGCTTACAAAATAGTCACTAAGATTCATGCTCGGCATGAGGTCAGATGTTAATGTGTAATGATTTTAATTCGCACATGAACGTCTCGAACGTCGAAATTTCCGAAGGAAATCTAAGCCGACCGCTCATCGGTTCTAGACGTGAAGTCTTGGAACGTGACAACCGATTGTACCCATCAGATCAACAAGCCCGGACACTCTTAGTCTATTTCGAGGTGGCTGCTAGCTAGCTAGTTCGGAGAGAATTTTCGGTCTCGGGTCTTCCACGAGCAGACTTAGTCCGAAATAAAAAAATTCAGCCACCGGTTCACATGCCCGATTTACTAACGCGTCAAACAACTTCCATCGACTACTCTAAAAGGCAACTTCCCATCACGGAGGAAATGAATCAAAAAAACTGCTAAAAATACGCGCTCCCGAACGTCACCGAAATACACTACTCTAAGACAAAACCGAAAAACTACGCTAATAAAAAACACGTCACCACAACTTTGGCACCGCGGACCGACCGCAACGCGAAACCGGCCATTCGTGGTATACTCACCGTTCGCCGATATTCTCCTGTTGGAAGAGAAGGGTTTAGCTGGAAAGGAAAGACTTGATTAGCCTAGCAATTCATTTTATTCATTTTTATAAACTTTATATCAGGAAGTCTTCACCTTTCCTACGATTAATTATAAGCCCGTAATATTTTACAAAAAATTAAATTTAAAATAAGATTTTAAATAGTTGCTAGTTACAAGAACTAGTAAAAATTTTAATATTAACGTGTGAATTAAAATGGTCTTATTAATTTTAAGTATTAAATTTCTTAATAATTTGAGTTCCTTAGCTGTAAGAATGCAGTGTGGATATTCTTGTGCGACCAATGCTACGCTTTGCTTTATTAATGCACTTGCATAGCTGATTCTGGGTTTAGCCATGCCAGTAGAATTACCAACTTGGATGGTTTCCCGCATCTTCAGTTGCTTTTACTGCTTGCCTTGAGGGGTAATCGAGTCCCTGCCTCATTTTCACGTGTGGTCAGTCGGGTTGAGTGCTTTTTCCCCTACCCCGTTGTTCTGATCGGTCAAGTGCGGCTTGGATTTTCCAATACTCCCTTTTTGTATAAAGGCTATGGGGATTTCTCGCCCTTGCCTCTTTCTACAGCTATTCTTCTAACCTCTTGAGGTGAAGTTTTCTGAGCTAGATACCCCAAGTACCCCTTTGTGTTGACCCCGCTGAGTCCTTTCCTCAGTGGAACATTCTTTCCTCCCGGTTGCGCTGGAGGTAGAAATGATAAGTTCTTATACGAGTATGTTTTGCCTTTCTTTGGCAGTCTATCTTTTTTTTGGGGGGGGGGGGGGTTTCCACCCTCTTATTCTTCGACCCGGCCACGCTAGTTTCTCCAATGACCGGAGGTATTCATGGAGGAGAAGATGGCATCTCTTTTTAACTTGGTCCGGGGATACTCGCTTTCGCCATCGTGACCGCTTTTGCAGGGGTATTATAGCTAATGCCGGCCGTTGTCCTCTTTGTAAAAACATTCTTCTACTTGGGAGGTATGTTTCTATATAAAGGGTGCAGATCCTCGTCGAGGAAGTTTGTCTCGGTGCTATCTGTACATTGAGTTGTGGTTACATCCCGCTTAAATTTCTATACTTGTTACCCATAAGATATGCTTACTTGGAGATTTATATGTCTGCCACTGTCAGAGCCTATTTAACAGCGGTAAGGCACAGTTACTCTCTGAGGAGCCCGATATCAAAGGGGCTCCGTTAATGGTAGCGAGTAATGCCCCCCGGCCACCAACTAAGCCACTCAGTACGGTTCGCATAACACCTTGGCTTGGGGGGTGGAGGAGTCTAGAACTTGGATTCACGGATATATGGTTGAGGGAGTTATATTTGTAAAATAGAAAACATGTGACGCTTTACGCTTTACGGACTTCACAGCATCATAGGTTGGTATAATAAGGAGACCATACTTGGCAGGAATATTCAAGGATTAATCATACTACGGGCACAAGTACAAAGTGGAACGTGGAACGTGGAACGATCGGAGTTTGTTAGCCAGAAAGCCATAACAACACTATCAAATGCATATGGCATCTGGTTGTTGGCTCTTATCAATAGCTAGAGAGACGGTATTCGTAAGTTGTAACAGATTAGATATTGTCCGACAACCTTTGATGAAGCCATGTTGTGCTAGCACGTTACTTGTGGAATTGTATATTTTGCGTTCAAAGAGCTTGCTTGTAAGACAGTAAAGAAATCGGACGATAATTTGAGAGTCCATTAAGATCACCAGATTTATGAATCGGAAAGATATTAACTTGCTTTCAAACAACGGGGAAGCAGCAGGAAGAAACGTTAATGTTGAAAATAGTTTACAGTGGGGTGGATAATGAAGAGGATAATGACTTTGTGAATAAATTTGGTATTCCATCAGGACCCGGACCACCATTAATGTCAAAAGTGAGCAATACACTTTTGATCTCTAATGTAGAGGTCACAATAGAGTGAACAATAAAAGAAGAAGAGGGAATCGATAAGAGGGAAACGTAAATGTGGAGGAAATATATTTAACAAAAATGTCACAGATAACTTGCCCATCAGAAGCTTGGCAGTTATGCCATGAGGGTTATCGGATGCTGTTATTAGAGATGGATCTATGACCAGAAGGACTTACCACGAGAAGGGCTTACGACTATTAGATTGGTGTGATGTTTCAATCATATAATAATAAGATCGCATTACGTTCCTTACAGCCTTTTTGGTTTCTTTGCGGAGTATCCAGTAGTTGACCAGGTCAGTATCAGTGCCGGAATTCTGGCATTTTCTACGCGCTTGGTCCTTCAAATAAAGAGCGTCTGAGACTTCAGCCGAAAACCAGCTGGGGCTCTATTTTCGATGGGTGCGACAGACAGGTGTATGATTTGTTATTACGCTAGTGAGTATTGGTAGAAAGTAAGCAGCGCTCTATTGACTTCTAGCTACAACAGCAATCAATTCCAGTCAATACTGTCTAGCTCCAGCTCGATGGCTACATAGTTTGCTTTGTGGAAGTTAAATCTTGGGGAAAAAGGAGTACGTTTGGGTTGGGGGGTGAGAAAACATAAATAAAACCCAAGAGGAGAATGATAGGGATCAGATTTTACATATTTGGAGGGGAATTTTAAAATCGAGGAGATTATGGTACGATTGGTGTGTGATAAGGATAAAATCGAAAAGTTGGTTGTCGGTGTTCGGTATCAAATTTAATTGCGATAAGGAGTAAAGCGATAAAAAAGAAGAAAATAGGATGGAGAGATTATTGTATTGTAGGATATGAGGGCATGAAAACTAAAATTAAGATTCAGAGATTATTGGAGAATATGAGGGAGTGAAAACTATTGTCCCAACGTAGGCAAGGTATGTTGAAGTCACCACAGATTATAATAGTGTGAAGAGGATTGATGCTTTTGAAATAAGATGGTTTAGAGGAAGAACGATTGTTAATGCTGAAAAGAGCATTGCATAGGATGGACAAGGATATATATAACACTTATGGTTTGAGAGA
Organism: Odontomyia ornata; assembly: GCA_963969285.1. NCBI lineage: Eukaryota > Metazoa > Arthropoda > Insecta > Diptera > Stratiomyidae > Odontomyia > Odontomyia ornata. The sequence continues at coordinate 149,501,502 of OZ017739.1, forward strand.
TATTAACCAAAACAGTGAAGCATTGTACTGGAGGTGAAGGATAAAGTCCAAACAGAGTTTCCTGCTAAAGATTTATGGATGGCAATAAGTACACTACCATCATCTGCGTAAGTACACCACCATCATCTGCGAAAGACATCGGATAAGAAGAAGATTTTATTGCTGGTGATGTCAAGAGCCAGCCGGATTTCCATTAAACAGACGAAGTTTTCGCTGAAAATAAAAGAGACCATTTCAACGGCCTCCAGATTGCTTCGCATACCACATAAATTTTGATAATAAAGATTGAACCTACGAGAATTTTTTGGATATCAATATCCAAATCACTATTAAAAAAGATCTAGGTTAAAAAGTTGTTAAAAACTTAGAAAAAGCATGATTATTTACGAGAATTAAGACTCCAGGATGAAGAACTAAGTTGCAGTTTGATGGTGCATTTGGCTTGAAAGAAACTATAGCTCTACCCTCCATGTTGAACGGAACCAGAAAAAGAACCAGATGTCAAAATAAAATACAAGCGGAAACGAAATCAAAAGAAGTGTATGTTTTTCTCAAAATGAAATAGCGTTTTTTGTTTCAAAAAGAGAAAAATAACTTTTCGCTTATTTCAGGACGTTATTGATTCTTGAACGTTTGGCATTTCCAAGTATTTTTTACATTAAACTAATTTTCAATGGCAGGATACATTTCATGGAAGGTGGTTTGGCTGCTGCTACCCAGCAATCTGTTCCGGTGTTCTTCTTAAATTAAAGCAGTTCCACTTAATTGTTCACTCCCTACTATAATGGCATAACTGAAATTTGTTCATCATTGCTTAGGAACCTTTGAGCTACTAAGCTTCGAATTAAATTAAAACTTATTCATATGAACAAAAGAACAAAAGAAACAATTAAATTTATCCTTTATTTACTTTTACCCATTCCTCATCGCCCTAACTACTTCTCAATTTGGAACTTTGGCATAGCTCTAAATTGGGCCTTCATCTTCAGTAGTGGCCACCTCAAATCATCGTTGTTTTGTGAACTCAACACCAATTGGAAATCCCAAATTGGGATCTATAGTTAATATCTATTGAATATTCCCATTATTTCCTCGACTTCCTAACTGAACGGTTCCCTTGCATCCCACCCCTAAAAATTCTTCTGAAGACCCTTTGCTCTTCCATTCTTTCCGCATAGGATCATTATACAGATGATATATCTCGCCTTGCAATTAAGTCTCCTTCTGCTAAATGTTTTACAGGGCCATATATTCTCCTGAGTACTTTGGATTCGAATACCTCCAAAGTCCTTTCTGGAATTCGTAAGATTCCAGTTTTTGCATCCAATCATTAACATATTTTTTAAGCTTATTTTCCCTGTGAACATCTCTGAACCTTAGCATAGGCAGTGCTGAGAAGTAGGCTTTGTTTGCTCTATTAATCGTTGTCCATATTTCGTCCTTTTTTGTACTCTTTTGATCAAGATTGTATTCTCCAAGTTGTTGTCTCTCGTTACTTAGATCAGGAACTTTTACTTACATTAATTGAGAGGCCGATTTTTTTGCGCTTCTGATTTCAGTCGTATGAAAGCTTCCTTTCCTGGAGTTGGCAGATAGAGTTATAAATATGACTATAAATATATCCATAGAGTTTTTGTTTTTCATGCACGATGAAAATTTGGGCGTTCTTCTAACTTTTCAAACTCCGTAAACTTCTCAACATGTATTGCCTTAATTTGAATTTTTTAGATATTGATTGTGTATCCTTTTCATAGTGTACTACTTAACGTACATGCTTAGCACTGTCAAATAAACCACGCATGCCCATTGCCTAGATCAAAACCACCACAAATCATAAGATTCATTTGAATTCCTGTTATAAAAGTAGTAGAGGTAGAAACAGGGATCTGTTGAACTACCTGTATTTTCTAGAGAAAGTCCAAATATGTTCACGAAATAACAAAATTATGATTTCACCAATATAGGCCCTAACAGGATGCAATTCCACAATCCAAATGAGGCTGAAACCTTCGAAGATTCATTAAAAATGCAATCTAAAGAGAATACTTTTGATGAAACTAAGGAAAGAAATATTTATTAATCAATTATTTTTTTGTAGCCAACAGACTCCTGAAAACTAATGTTCAGGATAAGGGTAGAGTTCAATATTCAAACTTAGACGGAATTAAATACATAACAAAGAGACTTATATTCCTGGATACACTACAATAACGAATACCATGACAACAACGTATTATGAACTACTTTCGGATTTTATCAATACAATACCCTGATCGTGAAAGTATCTCAAAGCATTATTATCATTCTTCTTCTTCTCCATTTACCGCGTCCTCCAATTTCGAAATCCGAGCAGCGATGAATATTCCTCATCGACCGAGTTAGACCAGCGTTTCCTTGGTTTCCCCACTGGTCTCCGCCCTTCTTTTCTCAACGAATACCATTTTGGGTATCCGTTGTTCGTCCATGAGATTTATGTCGCCAGCCCATTGCAGCTTCCGTAGTCTTACAATCGTCAAAAATTTCATACAGCAGTTGCATCGAATTCGCCATTGGTCCCCGTCTAGCGTCGCTCCGTAGTCGCCTCAGGGCCCGGCGTTTAATATATTTGCGAGTGCTTGGGTTAGGGTCCATGTTTCGCACCCATATCATAACACTGGTCTTATCACAGATTTGTATACTTGGAGCTTTGTTTTCCTGTGTATGCAGCTGGTCTTCAAGATTGTCAAAACTGAATAAAATATTTTATTTGCGAGCTGTATTCTTCGGCGTATTTCTGTCTTTCATTACCCGTACCCATTATTTTGGCACCTAAATACACAAATTCGCCTACATTTTCAATGCTGTATTCGCCAAGTGTGATATTTAGTGTATTTGAGGTATTTTTCGTCAACTGCGACATGAGCTTTGTTTTATTCTCATTGATCTGTAGCCTTACTAGTTTTGCTTCCTTGTCGAGTTTCAGGAAGAGTTCTTGGGCCATTGTTAATGACTGTGACAAATGTTGATGTCATCCACATAGGCTACTACTTGGCTTGACTTGTATAGTAATGTACCTCGTGTATTGATAGGAAGCGTTCTTATAACGTACTCCAGAGCCAAATTGAATAGCAATGGGGTCAGCCCATCCCCCTGCTTTAGTCCGATATTTGTGTCAAAGTCATCGGTGAGTTGGTTATTGATGCAGACTTCGGAGGTCGTCGACATCATTGTCATTTTAGTAAGGCGGGCTAATTTGGCTGGGATGCCAAAGCAAAGCATTATTTGGAACAGTACGTTACGATCAATACTGTCGTATGCTTGCTTAAAGTCAACGAAAATTTAGTGTACGTCTATGTTAAACTTCCAGCATTTTTCAAGTACCTGCTTGACAGCGAACAATTGGTCTATTGTCGATCTACCTGGTGTCACCTTGATACTCCCCAATAATACTGTTGGCGTATGAGCCGATTTTATTTTCTAATTTTTTTGAAAATATTTTGTACGCCGTACAAGGTAGTGATGTGCCTCTATAATTTTTTTAATTATTATCATTAGTGACTCTGCATCGAATCACAAAGATGTTACATTGGAAGAAAAATTTGGCACCAAAGCCCAGGCTGCCCAGAAACTCAACAAGTTTGGTTCTGTTTGACAAAGCATGATGTCTATTAAGCTTAACGCCTCTAAACTATAGTTCTTATTTTAAATGATAAATTTAGCATGGTTATTTATTCACCGTCAGAATAAACGAACAACCACATAACCTTATATTGGACAGGAGAAAGAACTTAAGTTTTTCGCATTAATATCTTAGTAAAAGTTGTTTATAGGAGTCTCCGTTAAAATATTGCTGAACACTAGACACTACCCCTACTAGATTACCAGTTCCTTCATCCATTGGTTGTTTTATTAATTTTGATATCAGCCCTATCTAGAAGATTTATCTTACCACTAGCGACTTTAAGATTCGACACCTTCACTGGACAATTCTTACAAAAAATGCTATTCATTTTCACGCCATATGATTCCTGTGAACCAATACCCCTCAGTTCCTCCGCCCGTTGGATGCTGACTTGACTCTTGTAGTATGACATTCCTAAGGTGTAATTTCAACCAAGCCAACGAGGGGTGGTTATGTCCTAAGTTTGCCGATAAATATTGTTGACGCACATGAGAAGAAGGCTTTTCAATCTTTTGAACATTGCAATCATTGGTGTTTGATATCCTTCCATATTACTTCGATGTTTAATCTTAAGAACTTATTTCTCAATGGTTTCCAATGTCAGCTTCTCTAACTTCGACAAATAGTGATCTATTTCATAATTACTCGTAGTTAGGCTTCTATCATTAACAATCATTGGGCAAGAGTTACCATCATTAGAAGTTGGGTGTTGCTACTAGCAATCCCAATTAAACTTCCTGTGAAACTTTTCCCAATCGTTTTTTTAGGGTTTTGTAAAATTATTTTACAAATCGCGTCCTGTCTGTCCGTCTGTCTGTCCGTCCGTCCATCCGTCCGTGTGTCACAGCAGTTTTTCTCGGAAACTACTTAAGCTATAAACATCAAATTTTGTATGTGGGCGTAAAGTGGTGCTCTTTTCATAGTTCAACGACAAAAAAATTTTATAAGGTATTTAAGGGGGGTCTCCCCATATAGGTGAGTGACCCCCGAAAAAAAATTTCATCAAAGGTAGCCGATATGGGTATCAACTGAAAGGTCTTGATAAGAACTTTTCAAAACAGGTCTTAGTTTGGCAAAGTTTGCTTCGAAGGGCGCACAGGGAGGGGAAATACACGAAAAATTTGTCGCGACTTCAGTAGAGTTTGTAAAATGATTCAACAAAAATCTAAAAAACGGGGAAATCAATTTGACACCGGATCAACCGATTTAGGGTACTTTAAAGTCGGGTTTATTTTTCAAATTCAACATAGTCATGATAATGATGTTAGGCCTGATCAACAATGAATCTTCGGACAATCGTAATTTGACTTTGCATAATCCCCTTATTCCCCCTTGTATTACTTACTTCTGATCTATTTGTTACATAGCCGTCATTTCTGCACGGATGTGCTTAAATTTACCCACAATAATCACAAGTGATTTGTAGCAGTCATGTTTTAACACTTTCAATAATTGTACACCATAGATTCCAATTAAGGAACACTACGAGTAGATATCTTTACTCAATTTAATAATATAAATTAAATGCGAATTTTTATTTTTACAGAATGTTAATGATGAAGAGGAAGATCCTAGCTCACGAAATCCTATGCTATATGATCCGTTACAAGGAAGTAGAACTTCCCAACGGATGCAATATATTGCAACCATCTTAAGTATACGAAGCCTATTTTAAATATTCGTTGAGCATAATTATATTTCTTTTGTAGTGTGTTTCGGTGCCATATCTGCTGGTACAGCTTTAGCGTGGACATCGCCAGTTATTCCTCAGCTGGAAAGGCCCGAAAATATATCTCATGTGACAAACAGTACCGACGACAGCGCGGAATTTTACCTAACAAGTGATCAAGGTAAGAAATGCTCGTATATCGCATTACATCAAAAAGTTTCACATTTTGAATCCTTGGATTTTGTTCACCAGTCAAGGTTTTCACTGTTGCTCTTGGCTTTCCTAGCTCATCTGCTCTGCTGTTTCTCAACACATCTGTGTTCAGGTATCCAATGTCAATGCAACTTCCATTAAAATGGCTGCATTCCCAGAAATCAGCCGACAAACCTGCACTTGGTGTGGAGCTACACCGTTAGAAGCAAACGCCTGCAATGCCAATTTTCTATGTAAGCGGATGTCAAGTCTATCATTTACGTTGCGTATTGCCGCTTCCGAGGATACCATAGTTTCAAATACTACCGCTTAGAAGATTGTGGCATAAACATCTAGGACGTAGCTTTGGTTGAGTTGTGGGCAGCCATGCAAATAGCTTTCAGCCGTTGGTGTTGAATATGATCTCAATCTTTTCTGAGGTTGAAACTTTCAAAGGACCGAAAGAAAGAAGAGACGTAGTTTTTTAATAACTGATTTTGGTTTACTCGGCGGAATACGTGTGCGTCATAGTGTGGCTAAGAAGGTACTGGTGTTGCCACGTTCATACTTACACTGCGCTACTAATCATAGATGGCGCGATCTCTGCATTACATTTAATTTAACAAATTTACTTCGAGAAAATACCAAATTAAATTCGAATATACTACACTCCTTCCGACCGTAGCTTTTCGCACAACACTTTTGCATTAAATTTGTTAAGATACGCATAAAATTACAGAATTTGCAAAATGTGAAAAAGATATTGATTTAATATTAAAATAAGATATCAAATAAGAATATTAAAAGCAAAAATTTTAAACGTTTTTCTTTCAAAACAAATAAGAATTATCATAAACAATTAGTTGATTAGAGTCACAGTTCACCATCGTCGCACGTCTCCGTATCTTGAAGGAGGTCCGCAATTGCGCTAAGGCCTGCTTTTCTTTTCTTGCGTTTTGAAGTTCTTAGGGAATCTTTTTGTTCAGCTTCTCTTGTCATTGTATCTACCTCCCTCTCGACGTGATCAACTATTGTCGCATTTTCATCATCATATGTTTCTACATTATTGGGCTGTTTATCTCCAGGTTCTGATTTTTGCCTTGTTCGCGTTGTTGAGTCTGGAGTGACGGATCACAGAGAATCTCGGTGATATCTGGCAAAAGTTGTCTTCCTGAGTGAGGCAGGTAGATGGTTTTGACTTCTATAGCCTTTGTCCTCACTGCTTTCATGACTCGTAACCAGTCGATCGATGCTCCTCGTATGTTGTACGCCTATCTTCTACTATGTACAGACGCGCACCCAGTTTTGATTTGATGACTCCGCGTGATCTTTTGGGTTTATCCCTGCGGTAGTCCCAAAAACGTACGGTTTCATTAGCCTCGTAGTATTGGGCTGTTTTTCACGATTCAGCGGCTTTTCAACTTCTTCTATGGGTTGAGTCATGTGGAAGGATTTAGCTTGCAAGTTTGGCTGTTTTCATAGCGAACGGAACTCTGGCTAATCTTGCTCATTTGTCGGCAACTTCTTGGTCTTTATACCACAGATTTTTGAAGCTGCAAACTGTGCTTTCTACCATGTCGTTTCATGGTGGATGGAACTGTGGCGAAAATTTAATTCATGCTTAATTTTTCGATAAAATCTCCGAAAATTCATTTCATTATCTAACACGATGAGTAAAGGCACCCCGCACATTTCTTATGAGCTCTGCGGCGGTCATCGAAGCTCCTTTTTCAACGATTGGAAATCTAGAGGAAGTATCGACAGAAATTAGGAATACATCACCTTCGGGTCCTTCGTAATCCAAATAAACTCGTTCTCACGAGCAACCGGATTTGGCCATGAGAGTAGAGGAGCTGACGGTGGGTTATTCCGACTTTCTCGGCACCTCTGGCAATCGTTCACCACTGCTTCAAAGTCTTTGTCTACCCCTGGCCATAAAATGTATCCTCTTGCTGCCGCTTTAGTTCGCACGATACTATGATGATATGCGTGTATTGCTTCGAGCACTTTCTCACTTAGAGATTTTGGTACAATAACTCAATCGCCTTGCAGTAAACAATCTCTTTGTAATGAGATTTCCATGCGAACGTTCCAAAATGGCTTTAACCCGGATGACACACTGTCTGGCCGTCCCTCTCGAATAATTTCACGAATCCTGCTCAGATTAGGGTGGCCGTCAGTCGCTGTGGCGATGTCCATCCAATTTACAGTTTCTTATTTGACTTCCAACAAGTGAACTCCCATTGCCACCGGAAACTGATCACTTGACCTGTCTTGCATGTCTTACGATGTCAATCACCTTTCTCTCATTCTATTTTCCAGCATTGCAGTATAAATGCAATTTCTGTTTCTCCTTTCTCTTTCATACCTCAGCATGGCTGCATACTTCCACAAAATGGAAGTCAGTAACTCCCCATCGCTGGACATAGTTATTAGGCTCTTTGGCTTTAAGGGGAAACTGAGCGAACTTTTATACTCTTTTGGGAAGTTGAAAGCTAGTTACTTGTTGCATAACTGTTGTAATTTGAAGGGCGACTGCTTGTGTTCATATTGTGTACCCTGTAATATCATATCTAGCGAATTGAACAGCACACATATCTCCGCACGCTCTAAGTCTACAACAAGCAGCCCTCATTGAAGTATTTGAAAAGAAGACATTGAACATAGTCTAGGGTGGCTTCTCTTCTTCTTCGTAGCACTACAGTCCCTCTCGGGCCTTCGCTTCCTGCAAATCGCGCCTCCAACTGTCTCAATCACTTGACCACGTGCAGTTCTCCCACTAGACTCTGCCCTTCAGTTCTCCCAACGAATAACCTTTTGGGTATCCGTTGTTCGTCCATACGATTCATTTGGCCAGCCCATTGCAGCTTCCACATTCCTACAATCGTGAAGACCTCCGGCTTATCAAACATTTTATACTCATGGTTGTATCGAATTCGCCATTGGTCTCCGTCTAGCTTCGCTCCGATTATTCGCCTCAGGACCCCTCGCTCAAAGGCGTTCAATATATTTGCGGATGCTTGGGTTAGGGTCCATGTTTCGCACCCATAGCATAACACAGGTCTTGGCACAAATTTGCATACTTGGAGATTTGTTTTCCTGTGTATGCAGTTGCTCTTCAAGGTTGTCAAAACTGAATAAAATATTTTATTTGCGAGCTGTATTCTGCGGCGTAATTTATCTCTTTCATTAGAGGTTCTCATTATTTTGGTGCCTAAATACACAAATTTGCTCACATTTTCGATACTTTATTCACCAAGTATGATATTTTGTATACTTGCGGTATTTTCCCTCGACTGCGTCATGAGCTTTGTTTTATTTTCATTGATTTGTAGCCCTACTAGTTTTGCTTCGCTGTCGAGTTTCAGGAAGAGTTCTTTGGCACTTCTGAATGACTGTGACAAAATATTGATGTCCTCCACATAGGCTGCTACTTGGCTTGACTTGTATAGTAATGTACCTCGTGTATCGATAGGTAGCTTTCTTATGACGTACTCCAGAGCCAAATTGAATAGCAATGGGGTCAGCCCATCTCCCTGCTTTAGTCCAATATTTGTGTCAAATTCATCGGTGAGCTGGTTATTGATGCGGACTTGGGAGGTCGTCGATGTCATTGCCATTTTGGTAAGACGGACTAATTTGACTGGGATTCCAAAACAGAGTATTATTCGGCACAGTACGTTAAGATCAATACTGTCATATGCTTGCTTAAAGTCAACGAAGATTTGGTATACGTCTATGTTGAACTCCCAGCATTTTTCAAATACCTGTTTGACTGTGAACAATTGGTCTATTGTCGATCTACCTGCTCTTTTTTTGTGGTAGGGAGGTGAATGCCATTCATGCACAGAGTGTGGGACTCCCACGCTCGCAAGAAAGCGACTGGACTACCCACTAAACACCTCCCATGTCAACCTGAGAATCCAGCCTGGAACCGTTTCACACATTACTTCGGGCCAGGTCTCGTTTTGTTACGCCGTTAGGTGCCTTCAAGCTGGTGGATCTCTTTTCTAGCGGGAGGGGAGAGGGGAAGAGGAAGTGCCAGAAAAGCGATCGCCCAGCCCCAGCGCCTCCGGCTGCTGTGAGTCCTTTTTATATTTTAGGACTGCCCGAACATAATGTGCCACCTGATTTCATTTGTCAACCGATTCGAGCATCTCCGCAACTATATTATCCGGGGTGGGCTCTCCCGTCTCCCTCTAGAGTTCCCTTTCCAGCCCGACCCATTTTGTACACGCAAAAAATGTGTGGCAGGCATTGTCTTCCTCCCCTGGGCAAAACCGACAATCGGGAGACCGTGACTTACCAATCTTGTGCAGATAAGACTGAAAACACCCATGCCCGCTCAAAACTTGGTCAAATAGAAGTCAGTCTCTTCATGCCTTCGATTTAGCCACGGTCTCACATCCGGTATGAGGCGCGCTGTCCACCTTCCCTTCGTGCAATTCACTCAAGATTGCTGCCAATCGTTGAGCGAGCGCTGTCTCTCCTCGCGGACAACCGTCTCCCTCGCATCCTCGTTTCGACGCAGGTAAATAGCGCGGCGCTCTCTAGCAAGGAGGGCGACAGGTATCACGCCTGCAATCACTCTCACCGCCGAATCAGAGACAGCCAGATACGAAGATGCAATCCTCAGTGCTCCTCTTCTCTGTACCTGTGCCAAACGTTTTCGGTATACCTCCTTGCTGAGAGCACAGCACTCATCAAGAGGCGTCTTCTTGACGGGCTAGGTCCTCCTACGTTGGCCATAAGTCGATTTAGAGCCGATATTCCCGAAGCAGCCTTCTCAGCCGTTGCCCTGATTTGCTCAGAGAAACTCATCTTCAAGTCGATCAGTAGCCCCAGGTACTTCACCGATGGCTTCGATTCGATTCGTGTTTCTCCAATACTGATCATCCTTACTCTAGGGATTCTCTTTTTTGTCAAGATGATCACTTCGAGTTTCTCCAGTGCTGTATGCAGAATATCCACCCATATAGCGGAGTTGAAGGCATTCCTAACGTCGAGCGTCACCAACTGGACGATTCGTCGCCTGGTGCGACTATACGCCTCTGCCTTTTGGACCGCGTTCACCACCTCTGCAACCGCGTCAATGGTAGAACGTCCTGCTCTTAAAGCCGTACTGCCGAGGAGATAGGTCCCCAGCAACACGAATCGCGTCAGTGAATCATCCCTTGATGAGTTTCTCTAGCACTTTCCCAGCCGTGTCTACCTGCTCTAAAACCACCTTGTTACTCCCCAATAATACTTTTGGCATATGATCCGATTTTATTTCCCCAGATCTTTGAAAATAGTTTGCACGATGTATAAAGTAGTGATATGCCTCTATAAATTTCGCACTATAACTTGTCATCTTTTTTGTGGATAGGAAATATAATTGATTGGCTCCGCTCTTTCGGCATATGTTCTTGTTGCCAAATGTGCTGGATGACTTTGTGAATAGCTTTTGAACACTGCTGCCACCATATTGGATGAGCTCCACTGGAATCTCGTTGATGACTGGCGCTTTATTATTCTTTTCGGCTTTGATGATGGAACAAACTTCATCCAAAGTTGGTGGGGCCAATGGAAGCTCTCCGCAGACATCTATAGGCTGCGATGTTCTGGAGCTGTGCGGAGGATTAAGGAGGTTCTTGAAATATTATGCCCAACTTTCCTTAATCTTGGTTTCATCAGCGATGATATTGCCGATGTCATCACGCCAGAGCGCAGTTTTGGGCTGATAACCACGTTTCGAGCAATGAGTCGACTAGTCTTTCCGGATGATTGTAGAATGTTTCCTTCATTTCTTCGTCTTTTTTTCGGTCGGGGCGTGAACATTGATCAGCCAGATTTTTAAGAATTTCGCTTTTATACGGATCGCACACAACCGTTCATTGACTGCTTTAAAATCAATAACTTGCGATTTGAACTCCCTATCCACATTAAAGGCTACTCCAAATTCTCGTTTTCCAGTAGACTTCTCACTTTTAAATATTGTGTGCGATCTCATGTCTTGAATTTCGTTTCCAGTCCAGTTCGTTTCTTGAGTTGCCAGTAAAAGGTCCTTAACAGCGCCTGTTGTAAAAGGTCCTTAACAGCGCCAGGGTAATTGAGTGATCTGACATTCCAGGATCCAATACCATAGTCCTTTTTCCGTTTGCGAGGTCGTTGCCGTGAGTCCAATCCATTCCGAAGCCCATCTGTAAGTTTCGAAACATTGTAAGGTTTTCCAAGGGCGGGGAGTTAGCCCGTCGACAAACCTCGATTTCAGCGGCATGGTTATTACTTCGATTCCGTTATCAGGTGCGGAGGATGCGCCTTCACCCTCTTACGTCCCACAAAGGAGGTGTAAGTAGGATTTAGTAGCAGAACTGTTGATGTACAGGTTTTTCCAATTAGAGGTGTAATTTTGATATTAAAAGAAAAATGCTATTTTTTTACAAATGTTCAGATGTTTATTTCATTATAAAGAAAAAGGTATGTCGATAATAGTGAAAAATAATATCAGGCAAATTACTACCACGACCACGCTAACAAGACCAAATCCTTTTCATGACATTTTCCATAACCAAATCGCAAAGTGGCTGCCCTATGTCCTCGATAGCCTCACGAATCAACGTTGGGCTGTTGGCGTAGACCTTTTCTTTTACGTGGCCCCAAACGAAGAAGTCGCAAGTGTTAAATCACAAGATCTCCGTGGCCAATTGTGATCACCTCTTCGAGAGATAACACGTCCGGGAACTTTTCCCGTAAAAGATCAATGGTTTTGTTGCTTGTGTGGCATGTAGCGCCGTCTTGTTGAATATAAACGTTGTCCAGATCAATACCATCCAATTCCGGCCATAAAAAATCATTAATCATCTCTCGATAGCGCAACTCATTCACCGTAACTATTGCTCCAGCCTCATTTTCGAAAAAGTAAGGTCCAATGACTCCGCTGAACCATAAACCGCACCAAACAGTCACACGTTGAGGATAGAGGGTTTTCAACAATAACTCTTGGGTTTTCCGAGCCCCAGATGCGGCAATTTTGCTTGTTGACGAAACCACCGAGGTGGAAATGGGCCTCATCACTCAAGATGATTCTTCGATGGAATTCCGGATCATTTTCATGCGTTTCAAGGACCCAAACAGCAAAAACACGACGTTGTCGATGATCAACCGGCTTGAGTTCTTGTGTTAACTGAACTTTGTTAGCCTTAAGACCCATATCTTTATGCAAAATACGGTGTAATGATGTTTGTAGAATGCCTAATTCCAAAGAACGACGAGGATGGAATAACCTGGGTTTTCTTCAACACTTTCGGGTACAGCAGCAATATTCTCGGCTGTTCTTGAGTGACGTGCATAGGTTTTATTCTTCACATCACTAAGGTGTCCCAACAGCTCGAATTTTTCCACCAATTTCTGTATTGCGGTCCGACAAGGTGCTTCACGACGACCCAAAATTTTTCGAGTTCTACGAACCGTCTCTGCCAAATGTTCGCCATTTTTATAGTGAATTTTAATGCGTTGTTGTAGCGTGTGTCGTTCCATTTTTAGTCATGGCGTAGTTTCTACTTGCAAATATCAAAAAATGACAGCTTCAAAAGTGACATCTACCGAAATAGCATAACACCTCTTATGGGAAAATCCTTTATTTACAGTTATTAGTATTTCTCGGCATTTAATGTCCCACTATTAGGGAACCAGTAAGCTCAACGTGCCACATCGAGAACATTTACTACCATTTAATTAGAGGGTTCTGGCTAAGGAATCATGGAAGCTGTGGGTTGGGGAAACAAGGGGCTCCCTCCTCCTATCTCAAACGGGTTCAGGACCGTCTATGGTGGCTTGCTAAATGCTTTTACGCATCTCGAAGTTCCTGCCATTTCATTTTTATAGTTTCTTACAACATAATCTTTTGACGCTAGATGATGGAGTCAGACTCCAGATCAACTTAAGATGTACAGGTATCCACCGTTGAATTAAAAGTCATTACAGCTTCAATGCGGGGCTCTTGAGCCCCGAAAACATGAAGCAGCATTACATCCATCACACCAATCTCACTGCATCCCACTGCGTCATCAAACGTAAAGTAAACAGTTCACTAAGGATATTTAACAAATTTATCAGCTCTACTAGCTTTTTCGTTTGCCATATAGTAATGGAATGAGCCTTCCATAAGGGAAACATCCTGTTTCACACCGGAGAGTCAGCGTTCGCATCCAATCCAAACGTGTAGACCTTGTCCCCTACCACTAAAAAGACCAGATCCAAAAACTCTAAAAATGACTAAATGGGGCTTCTATACTCACAATACATATCTATCACAAACAACTTACCAAAAACAACATCACTCACACACATACACCATTCTCCGACATTAGATCATGCATTTGCAAACACTCAACATTTATATCATTTACAATTACGGCTGCTTTACCTGCCTCTCTAGAAGCATAAACACACATACTAAAAGGGTGGTCATTTAAAGCCCAAAGAGCATCCTATGTTCTTGTAACATTGCGATGGCAACACAATTCTCACACAGATAAATATCTAGCTCATATATTACATGACCGCAGCACTCCTCACACAGTTCAACTGTACTCGTACAATTCTGTGCGTTATCATGTTCAATGCCTTGTGTCTGCGAACGCAAACTGCCTAGCATACACTGAATACGTGGGTGTCCTCAATATATGCCTTAAATGGAGTCCGGTACCATGCGGCTAGCCCATTCCAGTCATACCACAAGTATGATGGGGCTAGAAGTTATAATACCGCAGTGTACTTTGGTTTGTCTTGACGTAAATTTAATTTTGTTATCCTGATATCGGGAGCACCATGATATGATGTAAGGTGACCGAATACACCGCAGTTAACACAGTATAACTACTGTTTTGGTTCCGTGTGAGCCAATTTGCACTTACGGGGGGTATGAACTTCATTGCACTCAACACATCGGTAGTGCATAGCGCAATTGGCAACCGAATGACCAAATCGTTAAGACCGTTTTCCGGAGACGTTCCCCTCTAATCACTTTGAAATTCAAGTACCTTACCTGTTGACGGGCACTTGGAATGCTTTTATTTGACATTTGTACCTAATACTCATAAAATAGTAAGTTTTTCTTTTCAACGGGCAATCTCCTTGTAACAAATTTCTTTACGAAGATAAATTCAATAGCTAGTGCAGTTTCTTTAAGCATTTGTAGCAGGTCAATCATATTCTTTCCGCAATCCAGGCCGTTCAACAGAAAGGTCTATTTTTTCCATTTTTGGGAGTATATGTGATGTGCAGAATCTTCCCGGAATTCAATACTTCTTTAGCTGAATTTAAATCATCCTGTGATAGCGTTTTGATTTTTATTGTCTTGAATCCACTTTTTAATTTGGAAATTTTTAATTTTATGTTCAGTTTCCAAGAGCAGAATCATATCAAATAACACTGTCCAAATACAATAACTGGCGAAACGTTCTCTGTTCTGTTATTTGTTTTGAGTCCGGGAACCAGCAGACTCGCGATTTGGGTTTTTCTCCTGATTTTTACTTTTTAAATATTCATTCAATTCGCTAGTATTAACGTGACTATTATAATCTTTAGACTAGTAACCTTGCGTGTCTTCCTCCATTTCAGTTTCTATTGCGGCTAGTATTGAGGAGCATTTTGAGCCATCGCTCAAACCTCCAGCGCTGAGAATACCGTCTGTATCTTGTATTGATAATGTCTTGGCTATCTTGAATTCACGTCGTTTTGTGGTCGTATCTTTCATTTCATGTTTGTTTTCTTGCTTCTCATATTTATCGTCTGACCCTTCGTCATGCATTTCTTTACTAGTTCAAGGGATAACACTCGCAACTTGAGCTCCTAATTTTTTTATCAACATGTCTAATTTATCATTAGGGATAAGAAAAGCCACACCGGTTTACCCGAAATCGGTTTTTTTGATTCAAAATTTCTTTCAACTTTAAGAACAAGATGAAAAACTGGACGCATAGAAATAGAAAAATACCGAAGACAAAAAATAACGGCAAACCAAAATCCGCCATTCCTAATGACCACAAGCATCGAGAGCAAATTTCGATGTTTTATTGGTTCTTGATATCGATTGTTTATGTTTTGTTCTGATGCGGATGACTTCACGTCTAGTGCAAAGTGGGGCTACCACACTGTATAACGTAATATACTTCGGTACTGATCTCAAGGATAATTCGTCTTTATACTGGAAACGAATGACTAAAAGCCTAGAAAGACATGCAGTGTACGAACCTAGTATTCTACATAAAACCTAGTATACCACGTTCTGAAACCTGGTATAAGCCCAGTATCTATACCAGGATAAATTTCCCAGTATAAATGAAATTTCTCTAGCTCAAACTAAATAAATTGATTTTTGGACAACATACACTTATTTTGACGACGATTGATGCTGCTTGAACCATCTTGCAGCAGAGATTTCCTGCTCCAGTTTCCTTTTTAGGGTTTTGTACTAAAATACAAAACCCTATTGCAATCACGACCTGTGTCCGTCTGTCCGTCCGTCCGTCCGTCCGTCTGTATGTCACAGCACTTTTTCTCCGAAACTATAGAGGCTACAGCCATGAAACTTTGTGAAAAGGTCAGAAGTGGTGACCTCTTGAATGTTCAAGGGTGGAAAAATTTTTCAAAGGGGTTTAAGGGGGGTCTCCCCGTATAGGGAGGTGACCCCTCAAAAAAAAATTTTCACCATTGGTAGTCGAGTAGGGTGTCATTGGAAAGGTCTCAATGAGATCTTTTCAAAACAAGTCTTAAAATTGCCTTCTGAATACCGAGGGGGGCAGGGGAAGGGGAAATGTACGAACTTTTCGCGTATCCCCCCCCCCCCTCGCGATTGGAAACCTTACATCCGAAAAATCTGAAAAAAAACATGAATGTAGGCCTTAATGAGTACAACAACAACAAATACATGAGAAGTCGAAATTCACTCAACTTTGTTAGTAATAGTATGATTTATCGATTTTATGTTTTCTTGAATAAAATCCAAACGGTACCCTTAAATTCAATAAAATTTAGCAAACAGATGACTTTCTATAAGATTGATCTTTTCTGAAAGTTTCATAAAGATTGAATAGTATTTAATGAAGTTATAGCGATTTGAATTTTCCTGTATTACTATGGAACAATATGCCCTGTATTACTATGGAAACATATATGGCTATGGAGCCATATGCGCTTTTTATCGATTTAGACACTACAGCTTTGCTAGGATTTGCATGAAAATTTCAGGAATGATAGGTATCATGAAAATGAGTACATACAATTGAAACAAGTCAAAGAGGCAGGAGAGAGCTCCAAGCAAAAGGGCTTTGTACCCATTCTAGGATTCGAAAAAATAGGCCATGAATCGATGATTACAGTACAGAGGAGTGGGCCCTGAAAAAAATTTCATGAAAGGTAGCCGATATGAATATCAACTGAAAGTTCCCTATTAGGGCTTTTCAAAACAGTTCTTAAACTGACAGTTTTCACTTCAGTGGGGGCACAGGGGGGTGGTGGAAATACATGAAAAATGTGTTTCTAAAAAATCTGGATAAATTATCAAGGGAGATATCTATGGGTATAAGTAAAACAAATACCTCAGAAGTCACAATTCTTTCAACTTTGTTAATAATAGTATGATCCTCGAATTTCACATTTTCTCCAATAAAATCGTCTTTGACATGTTTCTTGATTTTATTCGTTGCTGGTTACTGCATTTTGTAAGTTGAGTACAAAACCCTTCTGACATGAGCATAGGTCTGTCTACCCAACTTGTTAATATTATAATCGACTGTACTATTATTTGTTTGTCCAAGTTCTCTAACTATGACAAATGAAATGAATGTTCGGGCAGTCCTAAAAGATAAAAGGGACTCACAGCAGCCTTGTTGTTGAGGCTGGGGGATCGCTTGTCTGGCACTTTCTCTTCCCTCTCCCCTCCCGCTAGAAGAGGGATCCCCCAGCTTGACGGTGCCTCACGGCATAACAAAACGAGACCTGGCCCGAAGTAATGTGTCAAACGGTCCCAGGCTGCGTTCTCAGATTGACAGGGGAGGTGTTTAGTGAGTGGTCCAGTCGCTTTCTGGCAAGCATGGGAGACCCAAACTCTGTGCGTAAATGGGCATTCACCTCCCTACCAAAAAAAAAAATTATCTAACTATGGGAAACCGTCGGGCTCCTGTATGCCACTAGTCCTAAAGTGCTTTTGTGATATTTTGCTTTTTTTGTACAATTATGATGTTTCGATGATGTAACAATAAACTTTTTCAAATAAAAAATTAATTTCCAATCGACGTTAAAAAGATTAATTTTTGAAAATTGATGACAAGAGCGAATTAAAACACGTTTAACATCTATGACCCATCACCAAACCTCTGTTACAAGACATGGTCAGGCACGGAAGTCCCGCTTGCACCCTCCCGCATTACCTTCTCACAAAAAGTATTCGACGCCCTTTACTGGAGCGATGACCAGGTTATCGATGCACAGTTGTTAGCGTTTCTTGGAAACCAGTAAACCAAGCAGCACCGAGACCATTTACAAACGTTCGGTCACCAACCAGCGGATTGGTTTGAATTCTATTGCCCATACGTCCAATCACTAGCTGTCCTATGGTTTGCTGCTGTATCACTGCATTTTTTATTCCTAAAATTAACAAGAATGCCATGTACGTTTTTCACTCTCGCCCAATGGAAAAGATATAGTAAACATTCAAAATTGAAAAATGATTATCTCCAATGAAGTCTATTTTGTTTTGTCTTTATTTGGTGCCGCGTCATTCACCTAAATTTTTTGAAAATAATGCTGGTCCAACCACTCCACACACTGGAATATACTAACGAGGGATATTGACTGACTCTTTGGCCATCATGAATAATGCTATGGATTTATTACATTTTTCCCCCAGCAGAAAATATACCTGTTTTTGGACCAAGTTGAATCTAATTTTAAGCTGAATCTAATTTAAGTATCGAGGCATAAGCAAAGTGTTATGAATTAGAACTAAATTGAGATACTTGATTAATCGATAGCATTTAAGCGTTGTACCAGTACATGTTAAAATTGTTTCTATATTGTTACAAATCTTTGTAGCTTCCTGGGTCGGATCTTTACTTGCAATCGGAGCTATGTTTGGAGCGATACCTTCAGGGTCCATAGCTGATAAAATAGGCCGAAAATATACTGCAATATTAATGGATATTCCATTTCTTATAAGTTGGATTCTAATTAAGTACGCGACATCGGCCTTTGCGCTTTATGTTGGCAGATTTTTAATAGGTGAAACCTCTTAAAAAATCTATTAATATAAAACAATATAAACTTTAAAATAATGACTCTATTAGGTTTATCAACTGGTAGCTTTTGTGTGATCGCTCCTATGTACATTTCTGAAATTGCTGAAACAAGTATTAGAGGACAACTGGGAACTTTATTCCAACTTGGACTGACAGTCGGAATTTTAATAACGAATTTAGTTGGCGCTTTGGTTGACTGGGTTACGCTAAGTACAATATGCTTAGTGTTTCCTACAGTCCTACTTATTGCAATGTTCTTTCTTCCGGACACTCCCACATATTTAGTTAAAACGGTAAGTTTATCATTATTTATCACATTTCAACTGATCCACAAATGCAAGAAATAATTTTTTAATAATTTGCGAGAGATTAGAATCACTAAATTGCGCCTTTTCTATTGCAGGGGAGACGTGGTGATGCCGCATTGGCCTTGAAGTTTCTATGGGGCAGGGAATGTGATACCAGAAGCGCACTTCAATCCTTGCAAGCAGAAATCGAATCATCAACTGGAGATGCTCACATAACTGATTTGTTCACAAATAAGGCCAATCGTATGGGAATGCTTATCTCATTGTGTCTGATGTTGTTCCAACAGCTATCTGGTATCAATGCAGTTATCTTTTATACTGTTCCGATCTTCAAATCTGCGGGCAGCACAATGAACGCCTCTCTATGCGGAATCATAGTGAGTGCTGTGCAAGTTGTGATGACCTTCTGCTCATCGCTGTTGATGGAAAGGGCAGGCCGCAAAGTTCTTCTTCTCATAAGCAGCGCCATCATGGCAATTTGTTTATTTGTTTTGGGTGTCTATTTCCATATGAAAGATAATGGTCGAGATGTCGCCTACATCGGGTGGCTCCCATTACTCAGCGTCATTTTGTTCATCGTCGTATTCTCAGTAGGTTTTGGTCCTATTCCATGGCTGATGATGGGTGAATTGTTTTTACCCGATGTTAAGGGTCTTGCTTCATCGCTGTCGGTGAGCTTCAACTGGGTCGGCGTTTTTGTTGTAACTAAGTGCTTTTCGTCAATGGTTCAAGCGTGGGGATCAGATATTACGTTTTGGTTTTTCGGCTTCTGCATGGTTGCCGGTACTGCTTTTGTCTGGATGAAAGTATTTGAAACAAAAGGAAAGAACTCTATGCAAATTCAAATACTGCTATCCGGTTCAAAAGGCGATTTCGAAGCTCAAGCCCAGTTAGTAGAATAATGGAGGCAAATTGAGCATAAATTATTTTAAATTGTTTTCGAATCTTAATCCATAATATCAAGATGATTTTGTTCAATTTCATCAAATTTTATCAGTCAAGTATAAAAAAAAACGTTAAAATTTGACTGTATTGACAAGTTATTCCGAAGACTTTAGGCCAATTATATTAAATTTAAGGAAACAAGAGGACAATAACTACTTACCTACAAAGACAGCATTCTGGTTTCTGAAATGTCAGGATGACGAGAGAAATTTAATTGAAGCAATTACTTAATCATTTCATAACTTAAATGTAAATAGTAAATTAGCGTACGTATCTATAGAGTGATAGAGACTTATAGTATGATAGATGTAGTGTTTGAAATGAAATATTTTTATCGCTGTTAAAACAAAGAATTATATTTCGATATAAAAAGAATACTGTGTTTTAATATATTTAACCATAACAGGCGAAAGTCACTACGCATATAAAAAATACTCCCGAAATAAAAGGTTTCAAGAATTCTTGCGTACAAATAAGAAAACCGAATCCGTTAAATAAATAACGTGTCCATGCCTAATCATAAAAACAGGAATCGGAATAGATTAAATGGACGATATATATTAACAAATTTGGATGGACAAAACATAATTTTTAACTATGCGAAGGCGCTCGGAATAGTTCCGAACAATTTTTTAAGACATTAAAATAACAAACAAGGTGTGACACCAAAAGTTCATTCATATAAAATTGCCGTTTGAATTTATATTTCTTGTCTGCGTTGCTGCTTTTCACCAATAAATCATCGAACGATGAAACAGAACTTGCTTGTAAATTATCACTTGAATCACGAAGGAACGAAATCAAACGGTTATTGAAGAATTCGCAATCTGCTTCCTGAAACGACAAAAACGTTATGAGAAAGAGGTTTTAATGGTAGTAGGGTTTATTGGTAACAATGAAATTGTTTGACCCACTATATCAGTTGTAAAGGCGCTGTTAATAGGTTAAGACTTGTACTCGTATATTACAAACATCTCTAAAATGTCAATGCAGATAAACGAGTTTTCATAGATAAAATGAATGGGTGAGTGAAAAATTACCTAATCTCCAGAAATCACAATATTTAGAACGCGATTTCGCAAAAAGTGTTTAAGACACTAAAGAAAAAGTGAGGGATATTATAAGATGAACTACCTTCTGCCATTATATTGTAGATGTAATTTTCAACCATTAATTAGATATCCAATATCGACACACGTATAAGTCGACCAGGAAATATAAGCCGGCCAGGAAATCGTAGTGAAAAACGTATATTATTATATCCGTTAAGGACTGCATCGATGGTCTGCTGCCTCGGCGAATGAGGATGTTGAGATCTGCCGAGATTCGTCTTGTCTGGGGACGCGTGAATGCGCTGGCAGGCTAGCGTTGCGGTGTCGTGCTGCGGGTTCTTTTCCCCAGCACAAGGACCCACTACAAAAAAAAATTTCGCATCCAAGAATTTCAAGGGTCACTGAAATATCGACCGAAGTCGAGAAGGAGGTATGTAATGAATCGGCCCTACGCCACTGCCGATTATTAGTCAGTCGGAACGCACCCTCTGACCTCTTGCTGTTCCTGAACCGCTTTTGGTCAGCTGAGAGGAAGGTGATCGTGTATGTGAAAACTGACGTTGGATGGGAAGCCATATGGCAGCAGACTTCACTACCACACACTTGACCATTAGTAGGCCGACTAATACATATACAATTTCCCACCCTACGTCTGTTTTGTCTGGGAGTGAACGTCAAGAAAAGGAAGGGAAAAGTTGGACTACGTTCTGGATGGTGTGCAAGGTGAAAATCAGCAAACAGCCACTCTTTCCGGTTGCTCCGTCTTTTGTGTTTGGTACGATGCGAATCAACCAGCAACCGCCATTACGTCCATGAAAACTGACTAGAAGCAACATTTTCGTTTGAGATAAAAGACTCGTGGCAGTTGTTTTTGAATTTCCACACACCAAACGGAGAAAGTGAAAAGTCCATTTCGGTGGGAAATTGTGTGCGTGCTTGCAGTGCGTTTCGGAGTTTGATTTCCACACTTTTTGTATTTCTTGTCTTGTGTAATTGAAGCGGCGCCCCGCCACCCGATCAGCGGTGTCCTGTCTTTTGCACTAGATTTTAGCCCTAAAAGCAAATAAATGCGGCCGATGGTAGCGAGAAAGTACAAACTAAACTCGAGCGTAAGTTTTCAATAAGAAAAAGAAGTGATTTGACTAGTGATGATTCTTAATGATAGGTATTAGTATTCTTTCCCCAATTGCCGGCGAAAGGAAAAACATGACGAATCCCATCTGAAGCTGAGTTGATGATATGCCATCAACGAATCACCCCTTCTAAATTGCCAAAACTTGACAGAGGAAAGAATTTCAGTCCTGTCCTCCTGGTAAGCGCATCTAAAGTAAAAAGGTATGAAAAAATAAATTTCATTTCTGACGAACGCTTGGTGGTGTAGTGCAATAAAAAATCAAGCAACTTACGCAAGACAACTCAAATGGATAAAAGTGAAATTGAACACATTAGAATCGGAAAAGGGCGGAACACCTAACCTCCAACCATTCAAACAATTTTGCTCGCTGTACAAGTGCTTGGGAGGCCTTAGATTGAAAGGGCAGCACCTGATTAAACGAGGGCATTCTTAAGTGATTGGGCAGCTTTAAAAGACAAAAGTGGCAGAAGTAAAAGAATATCAGCGAGGTAAAACGTAAATATTTGTTGGCGAACCATTGCACCTTGGCAATCAAGTTGCAGATACTGATCATCAACTTATTACACTTTGGGAAAGTCGCAACGGAATAATGACCAGTAGTTATCACATAGTATGATACCAAAGGGGGACGATTATAAGCCGCAAAACAAAACAGAAGGGAGTAGGTAAAAAGTTGAACTGAATTACTAAATACTAGTGAATGTTCTTTTGAAAATTATAAGAATTTACGGCCGTTTATCTTTTAGCTATAAATTCATGAGTCCTTATCATTAGGAAATTGCTCAAAATATTTAATTACGGATATAGTTATATTTTCTTCCTTTCATTCATGCCAGATAATTTTTGGCTTTTTCCTAACTTCCGTTCAAATTTCAATTTAAAGAGTATTTGACTTAATATATGCATGAAGAATTGGTGCTACACCTTGATTACAAGTTTTTCTGGAAAAGTTTACATAATATTGCTATTTTTTTCAACTAGAATTACTTGTGAGCTTTTCATAAAGAACTAACCAAAGATTAAGTAATTTTAAAGTACAAATAAGAAATTTTTTTTGAATTAATGTGAGACATTAATTCGGCGAGCCCATAGTTGATTCTACGCGCACCACAAATCACGTGTGTTCATATACACTAGTTTTTATTCAGAAACCTACGAACCATTAGCCACTTACTCAAAGTACAGATTAGCTTCTACAAACAGTCTTTAGATATTGAAATATTTATAATCATTTATAGAATGGGTGTTAAAGACCCAATGCCATACTTGATGCTACTGTTTTTCACTGTGCGCACGCCATAACGGTCTTAATATAGGAGTAGTTCCAGAATGGGATATTATATGGAAACAGGGACGAGCAAGTTTTAGAATTTTTATGACTTTTTATATTTCAGACAGTAAACTAGTATAAGAATCATTCTTACAAAAAAAAAGCAAAATATGTATGTAAACTGATTCAAAATTTAAGTAAAAGAACAAAACAAACATGCTTACTAAAATTGATGAACTAATGAAATTGTGAGAGGAGAGTAAGGAATAAAAGGAAAAGATAAGAAAATGCAGAATGTAGGCATTCAAAATTTGACTGCTCCAATTAAAAAACCATGATTAAAGTTTACGATGAAATCCAGATAACAAGAAAGGAAAAAAATATCAGTTACCAAAACATTGCTTCTTTATGAGAGCACATAAAATTTTAGCTACGTATTGTACTTGTATCATATAAAGATTAGCTACATACTATATCAGATAAAGTTAACAATAAAATAAATATTGTTAAGCGAGCCAATTAATAGGAACAATTTCTATAATAGATGAATCGGTACTTAGAACAAAATTTTTTGAAGACAGCTGAAATATGATTAGAAATTAGGCTAGACGTACAGTTGCATTAGGAAATATGTATTTTTTTTATTGTATATTAACCTAACAAATGCCCGTATTTCTTAGAATAAAATCATGAATTGCTAGGTTAACTCAGTCTTTCCTTTTCAGCGAACCCTTCTTTTTTCCAGCGCAACTGATAGCGAACGGTAAGTATGCCGTTACAAGAAATCCGCTGAAGGCCGCTTTCGCGTAGCGCTCGGTACGCGAAACTATAATTTGTTTTGCGTTTTGATTAGAGTAGGTTGTCCCGATTTCGAGTTAGAGTAGGATATTTTAAGGTACCGCATCGGTGATACTCGGGAACGCGGAATTATAAACGTTTTCTTGTTGTAGCCTGGGTGAGTTTAAGAAATACGGAATAAAGTAGAGATAGGTTTCATTTCCGTATGTTAATGTTTCGACGCGTTAGTAAAACAGGCATGTGAACCGGTGGCTGAATTTTTGTATTCCGGACTTAGTTTGCTCGCGCAAGACCCGCGACCAACTCCTCTCCGAACTTGCTAGCTAGCCAGCAGCCACCTCGGAGTAGACTAAGGGTATCCGGACTTGTTGACATGTAGGGTACAGTCCGTTGTCACGTCCCAAGACTTCATGTCTAGAACCGATGAGAGGTCGGTTCCGGTTTCATTCGAACGAAGTGAAGTGAGAAAATCATTACAGGTAACCTACTAAGGGTCAAAGAAAATTGCTGACTCAGAAGGCAAACTGGGCCTGGAGAAAACAGACGGACTTAAGATGACTTCGTCGTTACCAAAGATTCTTATGGCCCAAAAATAAGAGTGGGGCATCCAGATGGTAGCGGTGCCCCCTCGCATCCTCCCAACCGGATCAAGATCCAAATGTAAACGTGGCCATATTTTTCATTTAAGTGAAAAACTCATACAAACATAATTTGGATGAATTTTTCCTTTAAATGAAAAATACAAACGTGGCAAATTTATATCATAGTATTATGTGACGGAATCACATTATCCTATGCCACGCGAGCGGAGGGCCACCTTACCCTGCAAGAGTACTTGTGAACACATAAAAATGGGTGGGCTCACTCGGAAGGCCACCTTACCCGGCAAGAGCCCCTGTTAACAAAAGAAAGGAAAAAGCGCACCCGATGGCTAGCCCATTTCAGCGGAGGAACCATCGATGCGGGTCCTATACCCGGTCAAGTTGAACGAAAGGAAAAGACCGAAGGTGTAAATTTAATAATGCATTGTATTTATACTTTCTTCTTTATAATGTGGCTTTTATCAATTTTTCTTCCATTTAAACCTTCGTTACGTTAAATATTACAATTGTGAAACCAATAAAACTTTCTCACTAAAACCTTGTTACAAAGCAAACTTCATGAACTAGAAATTCTATAGATGTGAATTTGTACACTATATATTTTGTTCTGTTTCAACCGAAAGTAAGCATCAATTTTGCTTTGAATATAAAAAAAAAGTCATGATTTTTTTCCTAAAAAAAATATTTCATTTTCATTGGGTTTTCTATTCATGTCTCTTTTTTTCTGCACTATTGTGTTATTCAACACACTTAACAAATACAATCGAAAATTTGAATACAATTATATGAAGAGTTTACGATATTTAAATCTCATTACTTGTTTTCGTGTATTGGATTTATTTGAATCCTCTATTTTATGAATTCCGTAATATTTATATGAATGGGAATGGAAAATCAAATGAAATGCGTTACTCGTATGTATAACAAACAAAGATACGTATTAACCAGTGTTCGCATGCACTGAGTAGTCCTGCCAAGCAACTCAGTTGAGAAGTCCGGAGTTGCAACGCTACTTAGTGGCGGTTAATTGAAGGGAAAACATAGTTATATATATATATATATATATATATATATATATATATATATATATATATATATATATATATATATATATATATAAGCATGTGTCGCAAACATAATCATCGTGACTAAACGGTTTCACGCGATTGCCACTTATGCGTCAAAAGGATTATCGATCATATATCACCTCTATGCAGCACTCCATTCATTAAGTTGAAGAAAGTAACACTGCTATACGCTTCTACACAAAGAGTGACACATGCACTAATACTCCCATAAGTTCCAGTCTTCAGAAAATATATATTGTGCAATATTTACCGTTCTTGAAATGCCAATCGTATTTCAATGTCCTTTTTGTGCCTATTTTGATTTTTCTTCAGAAGACTTTGTTTGTATGCGGCTTGCACTGTTAATTTAAAATTCTCAGCGAATTTGTTCAAATTGAGATAAATTATTTACATTCATATCAACTTAGTGCTCCGCACTCTAGGGTAAAGCGAATAGGAATGTCTATGCTATTTGTGTACATACTTTTCTTACTTTGGCGCCGATAAGAACGCGCTGGCACGCTTTTCGTTAACTCAGCGAGTTAAGCTGGTGTTTTCTCTTTCTTATCACTGACGCATGCATTAATATTCATAGAATGCCGCATCAACTTGTCGCGATTTCGTACCTCATTTTCAAACACGAAAACCGGGGCAATATTTTTGACCTACGCTGTACTCCCTATAACACACTTGCGCAATACGTTCAAGGTTGACCAATATGCGGATTAGATCACTTTACTCGGGCACTAAATGCTCAAATGCGTAAGAATAATCAAGACACTAAACGTGTCATCAGTAACTGCTTTATCTGGCACGTTAATCAACTCCCTGACCAACAGACACACATACAATTTTAAAAATTTTCTTTTGCTTCTTCACTGCGGTATTTGCGTACACAACGAGGCGACCAACTTTCACACGTTGTTTTGCTCGTGAAACTGATGGCGAGGGTTTTCATGCAATTTCCCAACCAAGAAAACAAGTAGGTTTTATTAATATCCAAACGCGTCTCTTCACCGCTCCACGGTCGTCATTATGCTCACGGGCACACACTGACTACCCGGTAAACAATACAATGATGCAATGCTTTGCACTCAATCAGGTATGTGGGGCTCTTCGATCTAAGGGCTCTTCGCCTTCCGTAACCAATTCCTGCTCAAGTTTTCACGAGACTCCGCCGTCAAAGCGATATCCAATATCATTGCTTGTGCGATGTCGACAACGAGAATATCTGTGGAATGCATCGCGTCAATTCTGGACGATTACGACTCCGAAAAATTCGTCACACCAAATTGTTTTCGGACACCACGAAACTCACTTTTCCGAAGAAAACGAGAATGCTGCCGTTTGTTGTCTTCGCCTGTCGTCACACACTTTACTTTCCTCCACGAACATTCAATAATTCCACGGCACATTTCGCGGGAGGCCACACTAAGCAATTAGCACTGGTCATGCACTTTCCCACAGGTAATTACGCGCGTAATAATTACTTAATGACGAAGGGAATTGCACGCTACAAAGCAAAACTTTCTCGCACGGTTGTAAACCGAACAAAAATTCGCCAATCTTCCGTGGTTCTTCACGATCTCCCGTCAACCAACTCATCCGTCCAAATCTTTGTCTTTTTCCTTTTCCCGTCTTTTTTCGTGTCGCCACCGATAAATCCAATCAACTGCTCGCTCAGCCGAGTTCGATTGCATTCGGTAATCCAATACACCGTTGGGATGCACTAAATCAGTGTTCCCATGTCCGAAATTTTAATTTGCAGATTTAAAATTTTTCAAAAAATAAACTGACGTAAAAAAAATGAAAAAGATTTTAAAAAGTAATAAAAGTTAAATCTCATGAAGAATATAATTAAAGGGAAACGTTTAAATTTAATATAAAGAAAAATTGATATAAAATTACATTTAATAATAATAATAGTAAGGAAAAAACTATTTTATAAATCACAATTATGAATGGAAGTATTGAAATCTTTTTTTTCTAAATCTGCAATTAAAATTTCGGATAAGGGTTACGAAGGTTTTCAAGCAGTTTGCTTGTGTGACTGCTGCTACTACAAAATACCTTCACAAAATGATTCACAGCAGTAAGGCTCATTGCCAGCAAGATCTAGTGGAATATCTGAAGAGTGATTCGTGGGGCCTTGGCTACAAGCTTGTTGCCCTACGCAAGCTCTGCATATATGAAGCAGAAAAGATAGACGAGGTAGTGCGGGCACTTTTCCCCGTCCTTCCCATTAATGTATACGCTGTTCACGGCGAAATAGCGGTCGAATGCCCACTCTTCACGCGGCTAGAACTGGAAGAGGCAGTCATAATTGAAACCAAGGAAGGCTCCAGGTCCCGACGGTATCCCAGCTGAGGTGTTGCAGCTCGTCTTTCACCATTGTCCTGAATTGCTGCTCAGTACATTCAAAGCTTGACTGCGGGAAGGAGTTTCCCCCTCGTACCGGAAGAGAAAGGGGAGTTCCGGTCGCCGTCTGCATACCGCCAGTTATGCATGCTAGACATGGCTGGGAAAAAGCTAGCGAAACTTATCAAGGTAAGACTCACTGACGCGATTCGTGCTATTAGAGACCTATCTCGACGGATGGTTCTGTTAGTGACACTTGATATTCGGAATGCCTTCAACTCCGCTAGATGATATTCTGAATACACTGGAAACCCGTTTTCAAGTTCCAGAATATTTTATGCGGCTTTTGAGGGACTACCTGAAGGACTAAAGCCTGCTTTATGATGCGATGCAGGGCCAACGAACGATGGAAGTTATATCAGGTGTTGCTCAAGAATCTATCCTTGGCACTTGTACAACATATCGTACGATAGGCTACTGAGACTAGAGCTGCCGGATGAATCGCACCTGATCGGCTATGCGGATGATGTTGCGGCTCTAGTTGCTGGACGCACCGTCGAAAAGGCACAAATTAGACTAGGTATGCTACTGCGCCAGGGAAGAGTCTGAATGACTGCTCGCAGGTTCAGTTTAGCACTGAAGAAAACCGAAGTGGTCATCCTAACAAAGAAGAGAATACCTAAATTAAGGATGATCAGTATCGGTAAAGTACTGTATAGTAATCGAGCAGGCCGCCTAGGTAAACTGCTCGAGGAACCTTCACCCACTTTCCCGAACCAGATCCTTCCAGTACTATATAGTACCGTACGCTAGAACAGAAACGTATCGTCAATCTCCGTTAGTTCGAATGGTTAGAGATCATCATCGTCTCCAGCTTGGTCCTCCTTTAGACTCGATTGCGAGCTTCAAATTAAAGCTGCGGAGAATACTCTGCCATCTAGAAATTTAATTTTTTTTTTTGTCTTTTTATAATGTAAAATCACTTTTTCCTTGAAATGTGCTTAATTTTTAGGGATTTTTTCTTTTTAAAGTTCTTTTTTCTTATTAAGAAACTACCTTGTAATTGGAATTTCATTCTGTAAGATAGTTTTGTAAATAAATAAATAAATAAAAAAAAGAACAATAGGAGTAGACATGAAAAGAAAAGGGAGGAAATCAAAAAACTTGCCAGTCCTCCGGAGAAGTGCAAGATATTACTCACAAATCTTCATGGAAAACAACACCAAGACTCCGTCAAACAATCTTTTTGCCCCGACGTTTGTTTGCATGAGAATTAAACTATCCGTTTAAATTACTTCGTTCCTCGATCCGCATTCCCCACGACGGCTTGTCCACTTTCGTGGCCCACCATGACAGTCCTAATTCTGGGGATATCCGTTTCGGAGGTAGACTTTCTTATGTCAAAAAAAATCGCATATCAAAAATTGATTTCCAATTATGATTGATTATGTAATTTTTTTTTTAATTTTGAAATCCTTTAACACTCGTACGAATGAAAAACTCGATTATACGATAGATGCTTCAATAATTTTTATTCCACTCCAAGAAGTGTATATTGCATGCAGGAATTTTACTGGGAATTTAGTGTATCCAAAAGAACTCAACTTGGGCTGTTTACTTCGCAATGGGAGATAAATACTATTCGCAATCATTAAATAGTCCCCTCCACTACAACACTTCATTCTAACCGCAACAATCTCTTCCTGATCTGCTGGTCGCCTCAATCCCGCAATATAACCGTCAGCTAGAGAGAGAGAGAGAGTCGTTTACCAGATCGATATTTCAGCAAGCAAAGCTGCTATATGAACATAAAGGTCTCGAATGTGATCGCCACGATCAAGTCGCATGGGACCGGTTTAAAAATCGATGGGGATGTCGCAGCCAATGCAAAACTACGGAGGCTCCGGTTAACGCCATCAATACGCACCATATTACACGAGCCGTGCCTCTTACGCAAGTGCAGTCAGCAGTTCGCAGTATCCGCATCAATTGAATGTGTCATTGTATGGAGTACCGTGCTCAGCATCTTCAGACTCGAAGATGAATTTCTCTGAACTAATCAGGGCAACGGCTGATAAAGTTGCTTCAGGCGTATCGGTTCTTAGTAGACTTATAGCCAACGTAGGAGAACCCAACTCATCAAGATGGTGACTTTGGATGAAATCCGTAGAATCAGTGCTACCATACGGAGCAGAAATATGGGGCGACGCTCTCAGCAAGGAGCTGTACCAGAAATGCTTGCCATAGATACAGAGAAGAGGAGCATTGAGGATTGCATCTTCACCTCCGACCGTCTCTGATTCGGCGTTACTAGTCATCGCAGAAGCGATACCTATTGCCCTCCCTGCTCGAGAGCGCCGTACTATCTACCTGCGTTGAAACGAAGACACAAGGGACACAGTTGGCCACAAGGAGAGACGAGGCATAGTCCAAAATAATGTGTCAAACGGTTCCAGGCTAGGTTTTCGAGTTGACAGGGTTGGTGTTTAGCGGGTAGTGCAGACATTCACCTCCCTACCACAAAAAAACCCTCATCCGGTACGAGAGAGATAGCGGCAGATACGCTGCCGCTGGCGAAAAGGTGTTCACAAGAACGATTTCACTGTATAGCAATAACCGCCGCAAAATGCATTTGTTCTGCTACGAGCGGTCAATTCATCATCAAATCAAACAATATTCCTAAAAATTTTATAAAAACCTGAAGAAAATGTAGTCTCGAGGTCGATTTGAAACATACAAAAATCATAAGCACATGTGGTTGTTGTTGTAATTGAGAATTTAAATGGACAGTTGATTATATTTCAATTCAATTGAGCACAAGTACCGATTCTAAAAGTTACTTTTGAGACCTTTTATTTGATACTTACTTTACTTTTGATAAAGAATATATTTTTAAACACCTTTGAAAATTTCGGTAAGGCCAAAACTTTTGAGAGACCACTACATTTTTATAAAGTTTAATGATTATAGAATTATAGTTTCTGAGAAAACTTGCTGTGAACCACAGATAGACGCACGGATAGATAGGAAGTAAAACTAGTAGGTCCTTATAAAATTCTTGCTCCATCTGTGAAGTCTATAATTTGATCAGCCCTCACATTAAGCCTACAGTTCGCAGCTCTTCATACATTTTGAGAACTATTAAGGCTAATCATGCGGAGCTTTCAGAATGCCCACTTAAGGCGGCCGGCGGTTGTAACATAGATAACAATGTTACGTCGACGCCAACTATAAGCAGCCGCTGTACATAGAGAATGTTTAGTGAATGCCGAACATATGCGGCGATGGAACCGAAAGGATTAATCTAAGAAATTTAGCCCTACTGCTATAATTTGAGGCTTAGTCCCGGAGAGGGATATGGCATTCGGCAATCTGGCAACCCGAATCGTTCCAGCAAGTGTGGGAATGGCAGGTCTCTGTTCGGGACCGCCACGAGACGTTGCGATGGTCAGTCGTGATCGTCGCCATCTGAGTTGCGTGCTGTCAATCCACGGTATAGTGAAAGATATCTGTGTAAAAATTGCATTAAAAACGACGCAAAAAGGCGCGCAATATCAACCTTAGACGACATTTCAGCTCGGATTAAAGGAGTTCCATGAGGAAACACTTTCAAAGTGAGTAAAGTGTGTTCGGCTATCCATCCTCGACGATCACCTATGTAGAGGAATTCCAATGAGATAAGTAACGAGGAAATATTTTCATACACACTAGGCAACTACAATAGGAGATTTTGCCGTGTCTGATATTGGGAGCCAAACGATACTGGTTGTCTAATGCGCAACGATAAGACTTATGCCATTTATCATGGCCTAAAATTAAATCGTAATGGGTAGGAATTAAAATTTTCATAGGAACTGAAATTCATGTGTTGGTTTGAATATAATAGACCAAGAAAAGGACGAAGTGAATCTTCTCGGGAGAAAAATCGTACTACCCTATCCAACAAGAAAGCCTATTATGCAGTTATTAAATGCAAATAGAAAAGTTTTTGATTTTAGAGTTTGTGTCGACGATTTTTGCAAAACAAAACCAGCAAAACTTAAAGTTTCTTTATACAGCGTTTACATGCGGCGTGATAAGCTGGTTCGATTTTATCTTATTCGATTAATCTTCACTGAACTCTTTCTCATTAACATCGTTTTGCATGCTGTCGCAAAATGTGTGGGTGGTTACTGCAGCTTTTCCGTATCTTTTCAACGTAAGCAAATAATTATTTTTTTCTTGGGTTTCAATACTTGATTAGGTTGTTTGGGAATAAGCTAGAAGCATTTCCTTATAATGGATATGGAAGTAAGAGAATGTATACTTTTATAGTAAAATAATAAGGAAATACTGTTTATTTCGCGTTTTTGTAAAATATAGTAAAGATAAAGATGAACAGATGTTTAAATCGTCTTATCTGAATATGTAATGATTAATTTAGGAGCGTTTTTTTTTATTGAAATAAATTTCGAGTAGTCGCCTAGACAGACAAATTCGATCACGGCAACCCCTTTGCAACGCAGTTTATCAACATGAATTGCGTTGTCCCACAGAGCAAACAACAGTTGACGGCATAAGAGGCCTCGCGAAGAAACCACCGTTGCGACACGAGAAGTCTGATTTTGATCGCGAAACGGGGCGGACGTTGCGAATGATCTAAGGCTACCGTGCAAATCCAAGTTAATATCAATCTGTTCTTTCGTTAAAAAAAAATAAATTTATAAAGAAAAGTGACGAAATGCTGAAATGGAATTCGAAATCGTCAAGGTGCCAACGGAAATGATTTCTTGTGGTACACACGAGGAGATGTCGTTTGGCTGTGTACGAGATTTTTGAGAAAAATTTAGAAATGAAAATTTAATTTTAATTAACTCGTATCAAATTGTTCTCGTGCACGGTGAAATTTTGTTAGAATAGTGCTAATAGCTCATAATTAAATGTTTTGATATGTGTTGTGTTCTTGTGAGGACCAAGCGAATTTGTTGAATTTTGCGGAAAATAATAACTGATCAAACTCTCCGATAAGGTGAGCGAACGATAAATGAAGTTACGGCACCACATATCGTCGCGATGGTTCAACTGCCCGCTCGAGGGAAAATTTATATATCAAAAACACCATCGTGTTATCTGAACTGGATTGTTATCAACACAAGAGTTTTAATTTGGGAGAATATCATCGGCAGGCAACAACTGCATATAAAATTCATGAATTTTTCAGGCCAGATAATGAAGAGGCAATGGCTATACGAAATAGATGTGTAGTGAAAGCATTAGAAGATGCATGTCAATGGTTAGAATGAAGAGAAGGAGATGTTGCCGTTTTCGACGCAACACAACGAGAGATAGAGTTGTTACAGACAACGAGAGATAGTGTTGTTATTGACAATTACATTGAATCGTGAACGATAAAGAAATATTTATGTATCAAAATAGCCAGTGAGAGAGTAAACTTTAAAATGTGTTGTGGTTGTTCCGCTGGCAAGTTGTTTGTGCCAGTATAGTCAGGGTGGTTCCGTGAACGAAAATCAGCAATATTGTGTGGCAAAAGGTCGAAGTGATGGTTGGACGCAATCATGTTAATGAGTTACCCAGGTCTTGTGATATTGCGTACGCGATCTTGATTTCAATAGCCATGACCTGATTCAAAGAAAGTCATTGTAAATATGCCAATGGCCATTAACCCCTGACTGGGGAGCACCCAAGTATCGGAAGCCTTAGAATAATATGATGGCACTAGTCGACTTCAATACTTGCAACTTTTCAGGCAATGTGTCAATGTGAATTGACACGCAAAGAAATGTTCAGACTTTGTTCACGAGAGAGAAAGAAAAATCAGAATCTGTGAACTCTTATGGAGATATTCGATTATATAGCTTCAATAAACCTATTGAGTGCTTGGATTCAATAGTGAGTCAACTTACATTGGAAGCTGGATATTAAAAGTGTTGAGTTATACTGAAGACAACTGCTTCTCCGTTTGTCGGTATATGAAAAACTAGTGATAGAAATCGTTTCGTATGAAATCTTTGGTGGTGAAAGTACAGTGCCAATAAATAGTTGTCAACACTAGAAATAACTACAATAAATGTAAATATAATTATTTACGGAGATCCAGTAAGAATAACACGACTAATTCGCTTAAAAGTTAAACGTACATTATTTTGCCAATTTTTAAAATAATATTCATTTTAACATTACGAGAGTAAGATGTCCACAGGCGTTACCGACCCCAAAAGAGAGCGCTCGTCGGAGGAGGATTGGGTAAGTACCCGTTTGCCTTTTATTTGCTTTAACTATATTATGCAGTACATAATTTTATAACTTTTCATTCTCTTGGCCAAACTGCTGTTTTGTTAACTGGAGTAAACTATATATTTTTTCCTTTGTTGTTGACCAAATTTCTTTTTTTAATCTTTTACGATCATTGCATATATGTAAGTTTATCACGGGGAATGAAATTTTTACTGAGATTGAAAAAAATATTTTTTTATAAATAATGAAAATGAAGAAATAATGTTTTGCTAATTCAATTTAAAATTCGGTTTTTTCATTTGAAACTAGGACCGGGTATAGGACCCGCCACGTTGGCTGGCCTCTCCACTCATGAGCTAGCCATCGGGTGAGCTCACCCCTTCATCTTGCGTTCCAGGTGCTCTTGCAAGGTAGAGTGGCCTTCCGCCTGCGTTCTTATTTATGTTATAGTATTATGTGATTCCATCATATTTTTGTAGTGGGCCCTTGTGCTGGGAAAAAGAACCCGCCCCCACGACACCGTGATGCTAGCCTGCCAGCGCATTCACGCGTCCTCAGACAAGGCCAATTTCAGCGAACACCAGCATCCTCGCTTGCCGAGGCAGCAGACCATCGCTGCAGTCGTTTACGGACATTTTATCTCCACTCTATTCACTACATTATATTAATATCCACAGAAGAAAAATTTTTTAATTTCTTTAGGAAATATTCCATTATAAATACAGAATCATCAAAACGTAAAGTAAAAATATACAATGGAGAAAGTGGATAGAAGAGAAAACTTGTGATATTCTGATTTGATTTAAAAAAATAGTGACAATGAAAAGTAAAGACCTAATGGTCATTCTCTTTGCTATGTCGTCGAAGCATGAGTGATTCAAGTTGTACTGTATCTTATAATTTTAAGTTTTGATTTTAACAATTTTAATCTAGTAAAATATACAAAACAAATAGGACTAGTGATTAAATATCAAACTTCATAGATTTGTTTTTGGGGTCATTTCTTTTTTTAATCGTCCTTTTTCAGGAGGAAAAGAAGACGGAAGGTGAGTACGCCGCCGAGGGGGTAGGGTTTTAAAAATCTTGTAGTGAACGAGCAGTCCCACAAACAAACTGCTCGAAAACCTTCCTCCTATCCAAAATTTGTTTGGCAGATTTAAAAAAAGATTTAATTACTTCCGTTCATAATCGTAATTTGTAAAATAGTTTGCTTTCTTATTATTATTATTATTAAATGTAATTTTATATTAATTTTCCTTTATATTAAACTTAAACGTTTCCCTTTAATAATATTCTTAACGAGATTTAACTTTTATTACTATTTAGAATCTTTTTCATTTTACTTTACTTCGGTTAATTTTTCTTGAAAAATTTTAAATCTGCCAATTAAAATTTTGAACATGGGAGCACTGATTTAGTGCACCCCAACGGTGTATTACATTACCGAAGGCAAGCTAACTAGGCTGGGCGAGCAGCTGGTGGATTTACCGTGTACACGGGAATCGAGAGAAAGACAAGTTTTTGGACGGATCGGGGAGTCGACTTACAGCCGTGACCCCGAAAAGACAAAGGCAAATCGACCGTAAATTGGCTCAGCTCCGTGCTAAGCAAAAAAACTAATCATTAAAAAGAAGCCAACGCGAATACCAAAGGGGACTTGCGCGTGAGTTATTGTCTGTAGCTGACCAACTGTTGGCTGCTCCACCAGCGAAGAAAATCACGGCGGCGGCGGCTATTCATTAAATGTTTTTGTTAGTGAAACGAAATCGGAGTTCAGGACGACAAGAAAAATTGGAAATCGCGGAGAAAAGTGTCGCGCAAAGGAAAGTGAAAATAAATAAATTTTCAGTGTATTACAGTTGATCGTGTTTGAAATTTTCATTCCGTCCTTGGTGCTTGATTCGTAGTGAACAGAGAAAAACGAATTTTTCGTAAGGATTAACTGCACACAAGCATTGAATTAGAAGCGAAATCAAAAGAAGCAAAGAAAAATAAATTAATTTCCATTAAAGTCAAGAAGAATCTGTTGGGGGAGTTGACTCACGACCGCGACCGGGGGATGACGCAAGAACGACGGCGATATTTTCTTGGCCGCGTTTTAAGGTCGGGCGCCTCTAGCGTTTGCAATTTTGTTGTTCAGAACCAAAATCGTGCCGCTCCCGCGCATCCAAAGTGATTTATGCTCCCGAAATATCTTTGGACTCCCCTCTTCGAAATGGAATGAAATGTATTGGGCCCCGCCGTTGAATTGAGTTTGTATGGAGTGGAGAAACGAGGAATTCCGGTGTAGGACGGAGCCCCAAATGGTTCGCCCATGAGTCGCGTTGTCTTGGCTTAGCTTGAATCAGTGAGGCGAGAAAATAAAAGCAATAAAAACTAAATTCAATTTCATCATCCCAATCCATTGTGAGTGAAATTTGGTGAATAAGTGTCTCCAGTCCAAAATCTATTGTTTTGTTCTTTATGCCAGCTATCGTGGATAGAGTGCAGTAGCAAAAAGTGCTGTTTCCGTAAAGTGCTTGGAAATTTACGATAAAAGTGCTCATGTCCATTCAACCTGGGCTGATTAATCCCTATCTGCTGAATTCCTGGAGCTACTCGCAAAACAAATAATAGGAGGCAGAGTTGCTGGTTATTCAAATACAATTCCTCAATTCGCGTTAAGACAATAACAATATTAACTGAACAAATTGCTGTTAAGCTTTGGATAATCACGACTCCACTTGGACTCAAAAGCGTCAATTCCAATGTGATAATGCACATTTTTAATGTGTTGAGTAAAACGCAAATCATCATTCTGTAGTAATCGAGTAGATGTGCGCTGGCATCGAGACGCTTTGCAGAAGAAGCAAAAGCCTCCACAACAATCTCAACATCCATTGCAACAATCTCATAACCCTCTACAAACAACGCAGACATTAATTAAACAACAAAATATTTTTCATAATGTATATAGACAACAGCAGCAAATGCAGCATGCATTACAACAAAACTTAATGCAAAATTGCTATAGACTTTCATCGCCTAGTGCTGCTAGCTACGGATACAATAATTATTTACATCACCCTTTATTAATCAAACCCCAATTTCCATCTGAGAATTGGCAAAATTTTCAGTATTTACAAACAAATCCTCAATACATGTCGTACCAGCAACCACAAAATATTCCACTTCTAAATAAATTAAATCAAATGGATACATTGTTGCAACACATTGAAAATATATATACAAAATTACCTCCGAATGACTTGCAATTGCATAAATCATGTTATAAACCTAGACAAGTATGTTGCGCTATGTATATGGGACTATGGCATCGAGCTCAGATATTAGAGATTCATGAGAATGTAACTCGCATAGCTTCAGCCAGCATATTCCCGGAGAAACAATTGCAAACGTTGAAGCAACAACAAATGCTTCAAGCACAGCAAATGCAACAAATGCAAGGGACGAATCGTTCGGGAAACTGGCTAAGCGGGAAAACGAGAATTTCACGGCTATCGATTGTGCATAGACAGAGAGGAGTCTGCTTTGAATCGCCACGGGATCACGTCGGAAAAACCGCACCAGCAAGCGGAGACGTGGAAAATTGAATTTTCGTCAGTTTTTTAACCATCGAAAGATGAATTCGGGTCGTCTAATAGCTAAGCATAAATTTTTGAAGTCGTAAAATCATTTGAATATTTGGTGTTGAGACCCTTGGACAGTGAAATTAACTAGTATTGAAGGTGAAAGAGTGATAGCCCCAAATGTGGTTCTTTCGGTACAAATTTCGGGAAATATGACACAGTTAGTCTCTTCAATTGTCTGCGAAAACTGAATCGGTGCTGTTTAACGTACAGATATGTGGATGTCGTGAAGGCGGGAATCGATTGCCGCGTTAAGTGCAATTTTGCAAGGAGTGGAAAATTTGCATTAGAAAAGCAGGGAAGGAGTTACGACAGTACTCATTCGATTGAAAAGTGTTTTGCCCCATACTGGGAATCACCCGTTATTCGCGTTACCAGTCCGGGAGATGAACGTAATTGCGGTCAGAAAATTGGACTCCAGGCGATAGTAATCGGTTGAAAAGTGTTTGCCGGAGCGCCAGTGAAGAAAAAACAAGGTGGACAAATCAGTTCAGATTCGGATCGTGCCCATCAAATTAATCGCATTCGCGCACAAACACAGTCATGCGCAGCACCCATCCGTTGATAACGGAGCCCACTATCATACCAGAGTGCGGACAATTGGAAAAGTATCACCCCGAGAGTGATGATTGTTTTTGGCGGAAAAGAATGTGCACACATCGAGCGAAATAGGTGCGATCAGAAGATGTTATTTTGGGTTGTAAAAAAAGAGCGAGGGGATCGTTCGACCCAATCCGACTGCATGACCACGGAATACACGCTGGCAAGAACTTGGAATTACCCTATCATTAACTGAATGCACAGTTATCGTTTTTTTTTTGTTTTAATGCGAAAATAATTTCATAACGAATAAGTTTAAGGAAAAGGGTGTAAATGTTAAATTCTATTTGGTTCTAATAATGAAATTAATTTATATACAGTGCAAAAGTGCGATTAGAAATTTTCCTCTCCATGTTGGACCATCTGCACCCATCGAGCGCTCGACGGACCATGCGGGTGAGTACCCTTTTAATTTAAATATATTATTAAAATATTTTTAATTATAAAATGAAATGAAAGCAAAATGATGGCTTTACTATAGTAAAGTAAATTAAACCAATGAACATCTGTAGATATATTGATGGAGGTGTCTTGAATTAAATGTAAATGTTACACACAATACATGTGCATTATAACATCCATGCGAATAAATAAAAACCAAACAATTGTTCCATGTAGTTGAAAAAAAAAAGAAAAAAAAATATACTAAATATTTAAAACTTTGATAACAATA
The DNA here is from genome assembly GCA_963969285.1 of Odontomyia ornata. Classification (NCBI taxonomy): domain Eukaryota; kingdom Metazoa; phylum Arthropoda; class Insecta; order Diptera; family Stratiomyidae; genus Odontomyia; species Odontomyia ornata. The sequence goes on from OZ017739.1 coordinate 149,540,975, forward strand.
GTAGCAAAAGCAGAAAAGTTGATATAAAAACATGCGATCTAGTTGATTCCAGATGAGTTGATGGAAATTAACCTGAAGTTTTGATTTGAACGGTGCTCTTAACGTATTTCTGCTACACAAGTGTTTTGGTAAAAATTGAACAAATTTATCGTATGAACGAACCATCTGGAATGAAGTGAACATATTAGTAAAGAAGGAAAAGTTGATTGTTTTTAGAGGTCTTGTTAATTATTGGGTTTAATATATTTTTCATTATAAAATAAAACAATGAATTAGTACCATACCCTTTGGTCTTTCCTTTCTTCCGACTCTGACCGGGTATAGGACTCGGTACGGTGGCAGGCTGCCCCCCAAAACCATGAGCCAGCCACCGGGTACTTATTAATCCTTTTTTCTGTTTCAGGTGACTTTTTGGGTTGAGTGGCCCAAGCAGAGTGCCTTTTTATGGCATAGAGTTATGCAATCAAATTGTATAATTCTATGGCATAAATTGGTCACCGGGGTACTCCCCTTCTGATGGGAAAATTCATACAATTCAAGTTGTATGAGTTTTCCACTCAGAAGAGGAATACCTGGCCACTTCAACAAGATATCTATGGATTTATTCCGGTTGGGTGGGTACGAAGGGGCTCCACCACCACCCGGTTGCCCCTCTTTCATTTGTGGGCCATGAACTTCGTTGGGTAATGACGAGGTCACCCCAAGTTCGCCTTTCTTTTCAGGTTCCACTTGTTCTCGTAACAAGTTCCATCCTCCTCTGTGAGGTTATCTACAATTTTTTGCGACTTCGGTCGCCTTTTGAGCTGTAGTCCAATTCGTGAATGCGAAATTTTTTTGTAGTGGGTCCTCGTGCTGGGGAAATGAACCCGCCCCACGACAACGCAATGCTAGCCTGCCAGCGCATTCACGCGTCTCCAGACGAGGGCATTCTCGGCAGATACCGACACCTTCCTCTGCCGAGGCAGCAGAACATCGCTGCAGTCCTTTACGGACAATAATGAAAACAATTAATTCACTACAAATGGCGCCCAACGTGGGGCCCGAAAAGCCCGGCTGTATCATCAGTCGTGAGCACGAGACAGTCCATCGTCTCTAGGTGTCCCCACAAGGTGTTAGTATTTTTGGCGGGTAGATAACTCCCGAGGGTAATTGCACTGATCGTGCCCCAGCAAGTAATAACTGCCGGATGTGTGTTGTCTTTGGACATCAATATCGTTTGGTCCTGCTTTTGAATTATACTTTGGTGGTTTACCACCATTGTATAACTAGTAAGGCCAAATGATATTAGAGTCCCTTTTTGTGTTCGGAAGTTATTATCCCAACAACTATTTTGCGGAGGATTCTGATCCGCTCCCCAAACCAGCGGTGCCTATGTGTCTTAAATTACATGGATTTTGATTTCATGTGACTGGCTGATTAGCTAATCCATGACTATCCATGACAAGACACGCGCTGCTTGTGGATTAGAATCCAACCCTGGGCTGACAAGTCTAACTTGAGAAAATTTGTGGATGAGGGATCACTTCTGAACCCTGATTTTCATGGTGCCACAAGAGAGTGTCCCTGAAACGCAAGAGAAGGATTGTGCCATGGTGTCCATACTTGGGAGGAAGGACGGAAAGGAAAGCCCGGTTATTTTTTTTCGATATTTCGATTTTGATAGTTCGATCACCACTTAAATTTTTTTCATACACTTTGTTTTTTTTTTGAGGTACTTCTATAGTTCGCCACTGACGGCCGCTGGGAAGCTATATATATTATACATTACATTCGTTTTTTCACTTTTTTTCATTAATTCTAGATAGTTATAGTTAACCATTATTTAGAAAAATAAATTTCAGTTAGCATGTCGACCAAACGCACGCCAGACAAGCGCAGGTTGTGTTCGGAAGCAGGGCCCACGGCATTGTGTGTCATCTGTCAGCAAGCACGAAATAATGGAACGTCCGTACAAACGTTGGCGTGCGGACATGAGGTCCATGAAGCCTGCGTGACCCAGCATTTACTAATCAGCCGGACTTGCCCTCTATGCCGACAACCAGCCACCTCAGCGGAGCGACCTTCCAGCCACCTAAAGCTTCCAGCTGCTCAAGGAGCGGTGCCCAAAACAAAGGACCGGCGGGAGCAGGTTCCAACAGCGGCTGATGAGCCTGACTTAATGGGCCGAGCCGAAGCAGTTCCGCCTGCGGAAGAGGCGAGACCCACTGTGGCTGTGGAGGCAACAGTTTTACAAGACTTAATGGCGCTCATGCAGGACCTGTCCACCCGGGTAGCCTCGCTGGAAAGCCAGAAGGAGAATCCAGTACCACCTCGGCCAAGAACGCCTCCGATGTGGGATTCGGACCCAAATCCGTGGGATTTTCCGATAGACTCGCGGCGCGATCACGAACGAATCCGGCCCGGTGCGGCAATGAATCCGTTGACTCCAGTGTACCGGCCCCGATTGAGCCAAGCATTGCCACCAACTCAGGCTCCAGTGATTCCGCCGGACCAACACTTCCATCCACACGCCACGTATCGGCTGAAGCCGACGCAGATTCCCAGCATCATCCAGGGATAGAATCTGCATTTCAGCGGGGAACCCAATACTATAACGGTGGAAGTCTTCATTAGTCGGGTGGAGTCGCTGATTGAGCAAATGCTAGCAGGAGACCACACGGCGCTCGCAGGATACTTGCCAATGCTGCTTAGGGGAGCAGCACTTGAGTCATATTGGCGAATACATTCGGCCCCACCATCAATACGCTGGTCACAGTTGAAGGAGGTACTCCGCATGGAATACCCTACGGTAGACATGGACGAATTAGTACTGGACAAGATGAATGCTAGATGGCAGCGTCCGGACGAGTCCTTCCATCAATATCGAGCCGATATCCTTCGGCTGAATGACCAGTTGTCAGAGCCGATGTCTTCTACCCAATTGCTGCGTCTGCTGAAGCGCAATCTAAGGCCGGAGCTTCGCCGCCATATCGTGAACTCCGATCCACAGAGTATGGAGGCACTGCTGAGAACTGTGCGTCGCCTAGAAGGGTTTGAGGAAGACCTCCGGGACCGGCCATACTTACTAGCTAGGACAGGTCCTCGACGAGGAATCTCGGAATTGGCCCCAGATTATACCACCATGGATCTGGAGGAAGATTTGGACCAAGACCAGCTTGCTGTAGCAGCAGTGGGAAGTCTTACGACCTGCTGGAATTGCCATCAAACCGGACACCGGTTCATTTCATGCCGAGCAGAGCGTAAGGTTTTCTGCTACGGTTGCGGCAAGCCGGACACTTACTTCCCGGACTGTTCTAAATGTGCCGCGCAAAAAAACGGCCAAAAGAGTACCCGACCACCTCAGCGGTACTCGAAGCCCCCGCAGTAGCTCCTCAGCCAGCTGTTCACCCCTACCAACCTGACGTTAACCCACCAGCCATGACCACTATGACTGCGGATGTTCACTCTCTTCCGGAGACCTCACCAACGACAATATTGAAGCGACCACCGCAGTCACTGCCAGAAGAATCCCGGCAGCCTCAAATACGCACTCTAAGACCTTATCATGTTCGACTGCAGGAATATCGGGTGGCTCGAGAGCGAATATTTGCTTCCGAAGTAGTCACTTCCCGCCCGTGCACGACAAAATGGTCAACCCGTCGTTGGCGAAATTTCCGCAAGAGAGTGCGCACCTGCCGTCAAACCTTAAACTCGTGTAACATCTCGGAGGTTGCTGAGAATGAGATCAGACCTTATCATCCAATTAAAGTGTTGGGCGAGACCGTGTTTGCATTGATCGACACGGGTGCCAGTATCAGTTGTCTTGCCTCGAGCTTTGGCTCGAAGGTGCTCCAAGACTATCCGAACTTGATTAAATCCTGGCGCACTGAAATCAGTACAGCTGATGGCACCAAACACCCTATACGAGGTAAACTAACCACACCCGTGACGTTCAGGGGTCAGACGAAGGATATTACCTTCTACATTATTCCGTCTTTGACTCAGAATGTGTACCTTGGCGTCGATTTCGTCCTTCGCTTTGGACTGGCCTCCGAGTTATTCACAGATTTGACTTTAAACACCAGATATGTCAACGAAATCACTTCTACTCCCGATAGGCATGACCTGACGCCTAACCAACGGCAACGCCTGGAAGCATCCATCGCTGCTTTCCCATCTTACGCTACCCAAGGCCTTGGCCGCACCACCCTAGTCTCACACGCCATCGACGTTGGCGATAGTAAACCGATTAAACAGAGACACTACGCCATCTCACCGGCCATGGAGAAATTGGTGTATGCGGAGCTGATAGGATGCTCGAGTTGGGGGTCATAGAAGAGTCCCAAAGTGCCTGGTCATCACCGGTAACCTTGGTGGTGAAGCCAGGTAAAGTCCGCCTCTGTCTTGATGCCCGTAAGGTAAACGTGGTTACCATCAAGGACGCGTACCCTCTTCCACTCATCGATGGAATACTAGGGAGACTGCCGAAAGCCAATTATATCACCAGTCTCGATCTAAAAGACGCCTTCTGGCAAATTCCACTCGATGAGGGGTCGAGGGACAAGACCGCCTTCACAGTGCTTGGACGACCATTATATCAGTTCGTCACAATGCCCTTTGGCCTGTGTAACGCGCCGCAAACGATGACTCGGTTGATGGACAAGGTCATCCCACCTCACCTGAAACACCAAGTGTTCGTGTACCTTCATGATCTGTTACTCATCACGGAAACGTTCGATCAACACCTCAGTAAGGCGGGACTCACCATCAACGTACAGAAAAGTAAGTTTGTCATGAAAGAAGTCCGATACCTAGGACATGTCATAGGACATGGCACTATCAAAACGGATCCAGACAAAACTCGTGCGATTGATGGGTTCCCCTTACCAAAAACAGTGAAGCAGCTACGACGTTTCCTTGGTGTGTGCGGTTGGTACCGAAGGTTTGTTCGGAATTACGCAACAGTTTCAGCGCCCCTGTCAGACATGTTGCGGAAAGGGAAGTTCGTTTGGACCGAACTCAGCCGAAAGGCATTTGAAGAGCTAAAACAAGCCCTCACATCAGCTCCTGTCTTGCACAGCCCCGACTTCACGAAGCCCTTCTCCATTCATTGTGACGCAAGTCAACATGGAGTAGGAGCCGTGCTGGTGCAATTGACCGACGAAGGAGAGGAAGCTCCCATCGCCTTCATGTCCAATAAGCTGAATTCGGCCCAAAGAAACTATACTGTGTCCGAGCAAGAATGTTTGGCAGCGGTAATGGCTGTGAAGAAATTCCGAGCTTATATCGAGGGCCACCAATTCGAGATCATCACGGACCACGCGTCACTACAATGGTTGATGAACCAGGCAGATTTAAATGGACGCCTAGCTAGATGGGCTCTTAAACTGCAAGGGTTCAAGTTTACCATCAAACACCGGAAAGGGACCCAGAACATCGTACCCGACACTCTTTCACGGATGTTTTCCCCAGAGGGAGCCGAATTGACAATAAATGACGAGGACCCCATCGAAATAGATTTGGACAGCCCACATTTCGAATCAGACAGCTACAAAGAGTTGAGGCAAACCATAGCGACCCAACAATCGCAGCTGCCTGATTTGAAGGTAATAGACGGCTACGTGTATAGACGAAATGAATACGCCACTGGTGATCCATGGCAGGAAGAAGAGTCCTGGAAACTCTGGGTACCGGAGGAAATGACACAACCTCTGATCCTCCGCGCACATGACCATCCTTTAAGTGCCCACGGAGGTTACGGTCGGACGTTACGGCGACTCAAGAAATACTTCTTTTGGCCTAAAATGGCATCGCAGGTCAAAGACTACGTGAGCGCCTGTGAGACCTGTAAAGGCACCAAAGCGCCCAACCAGCCTCTTCGACCTCCTATGGGTCAACTCAACGTCCCAGAACGCGTATTCCAGCGTCTATACATCGATCTACTCGGTCCATATCCTCGGTCTTCCATGGGACACATCGGAGCTATAGTCGTTCTAGACCAGCTTTCAAAGTTCCCACTGGTGGAACCTATCCGTAAATTCACAACTCCATCTATCGTGAAATTCTTAGAGAACCGGGTATTCCATGTGTTCGGGATTCCAGAGAGCGTGTACTCAGACAACGGAGTACAGTTCCGTTCTCGGCAGTTTAAGAGCCTACTTGAGCAGTATGGCGTTGAACACCAACTGACGCCCATATACTCTCCTCAGTCCAACGCATCAGAACGGTTGAACCGCACCCTATTGGCCGCGATCCGTTCCTACGTCCACCCATCTCAAAAAGATTGGGACCGGCGATTGTCTGCCATCACATGCGCCCTGCGATCCTCGTATCATTCCGTCACCGGTGTCGCCCCTTACTTTGCCGCCTTTGGACAGCACATGATTTGCCACGGTAAATCATACCGGCTGTTACGGCAATTAAAGTGTTTGGGAGACCCCGTAGTTGCGCTGGAGCCCCACGAACGTTTAGGAGACCTCCGCCAACAAATCGGACGGAAGATTAAGGCCGCAAGAAGTGCAAATGAAGCGCAGTACAATCTCTGGTCACGATCTGCTAATTTCAAAGAAGGAGATGAAGTTTTCCAGCGAAACTTCCGCCAAAGTGACGCCGCGGGGCATTACAATGCCAAGCTGGACAGGCGATTCTTGAAAAGCCGCATAAAGGAGGTAATGGGACCTAATCATTACCTCATAACGGATCCATCGGGAAAAGAAGTGGGGATATACCACGCGAAATACCTGCGCCGATAGATAATTAGTCACGTCTGTTTGTCCGTCCGCATATATTTTCAAAAAAAAACGCGCAAGGGTTGTATACTTCCGGTCAAACATAAACATAAGTCACTCCGTCCGTCTGTCAATTGTGTTTTTCTTTTATTGTTCGTCATTTCTAGTCCCGACGCCGAAGCCAACCCATGGTACACAGAAAGATCCTTCAGCTCCTTTTTCGCAATCCGCATCGCCTTGGGATCGCGAAAAAATTAGCTGCCCTGTAGTAATCGAGTAGATGTGCGCTGGCATCGAGACGCTTTGCAGCAGAAGCAAAAGCCTCCACAACAATCTCAACATCCATTGCAACAATCTCATAACCCTCTACAAACAACGCAGACATTAATTAAACAACAAAATATTTTTCATAATGTATATAGACAACAGCAGCAAATGCAGCATGCATTACAACAAAACGTAATGCAAAATTGCTATAGACTTTCATCGCCTAATGCTGCTAGCTACGGATACAATAATTATTTACATCACCCTTTATTAATCAAACCCCAATTTCCATCTGAGAATTGGCAAAATTTTCAGTATTTACAAACAAATCCTCAATACATGTCGTACCAGCAACCACAAAATATTCCACTTCTAAATAAATTAAATCAAATGGATACATTGTTGCAACATATTGAAAATATATATACAAAATTACCTCCGAATGACTTGCAATTGCATAAATCATGTTATAAACCTAGACAAGTATGTTGCGCTATGTATATGGGACTATGGCATCGAGCTCAGATATTAGAGATTCATGAGAATGTAACTCGCATAGCTTCAGCCAGCATATTCCCGGAGAAACAATTGCAAACGTTGAAGCAACAACAAATGCTTCAAGCACAGCAAATGCAACAAATGCAAGGGACGAATCGTTCGGGAAACTGGCTAAGCGGGAAAACGAGAATTTCACGGCTATCGATTGTGCATAGACAGAGAGGAGTCTGCTTTGAATCGCCACGGGATCACGTCGGAAAACCCGCACCAGCAAGCGGAGACGTGGAAAATTGAATTTTCGTCAGTTTTTTAACCATCGAAAGATGAATTCGGGTCGTCTAATAGCCAAGCATAAATTTTTGAAGTCGTAAAATCATTTGAATATTTGGTGTTGAGACCCTTGGACAGTGAAATTAACTAGTATTGAAGGTGAAAGAGTGATAGCCCCAAATGTGGTTCTTTCGGTACAAATTTCGGGAAATATGACACAGTTAGTCTCTTCAATTGTCTGCGAAAACTGAATCGGTGCTGTTTAACGTACAGATATGTGGATGTCGTGAAGGCCGGAATCGATTGCCGCGTTAAGTGCAATTATGCAAGGAGTGGAAAATTTGCATTAGAAAAGCAGGGAAGGAGTTACGACAGTACTCATTCGATTGAAAAGTGTTTTGCCCCATACTGGGAATCACCCGTTATTCGCGTTACCAGTCCGGGAGATGAACGTAATTGCAGTCAGAAAATTGGACTCCAGGCGATAGTAATCGGTTGAAAAGTGTTTGCCGGAGCGCCAGTGAAGAAAAAACAAGGTGAACAAATCAGTTCAGATTCGGATCGTGCCCATCAAATTAATCGCATTCGCGCACAAACACAGTCATGCGCAGCACCCATCCGTTGATAACGGAGCCCACTATCATACCAGAGTGCGGACAATTGGAAAAGTATCACCCCGAGAGTGATGATTGTTTTTGGCGGAAAAGAATGTGCACACATCGAGCGAAATAGGTGCGATCAGAAGATGTTATTTTGGGTTGTAAAAAAAGAGCGAGGGGATCGTTCGACCCAATCCGACTGCATGACCACGGAATACACGCTGGCAAGAACTTGGAATTACCCTATCATTAACTGAATGCACAGTTATCGTTTTTTTTTTGTTTTAATGCGAAAATAATTTCATAACGAATAAGTTTAAGGAAAAGGGTGTAAATGTTAAATTCTATTTGGTTCTAATAATGAAATTAATTTATATACAGTGCAAAAGTGCGATTAGAAATTTTCCTCTCCATGTTGGACCATCTGCACCCATCGAGCGCTCGACGGACCATGCGGGTGAGTACCCTTTTAATTTAAATATATTATTAAAATATTTTTAATTATAAAATGAAATGAAAGCAAAATGATGGCTTTACTATAGTAAAGTAAATTAAACCAATGAACATCTGTAGATATATTGATGGAGGTGTCTTGAATTAAATGTAAATGTTACACACAATACATGTGCATTATAACATCCATGCGAATAAATAAAAACCAAACAATTGTTCCATGTAGTTGAAAAAAAAAAGAAAAAAAAATATACTAAATATTTAAAACTTTGATAACAATAGTAGCAAAAGCAGAAAAGTTGATATAAAAACATGCGATCTAGTTGATTCCAGATGAGTTGATGGAAATTAACCTGAAGTTTTGATTTGAACGGTGCTCTTAACGTATTTCTGCTACACAAGTGTTTTGGTAAAAATTGAACAAATTTATCGTATGAACGAACCATCTGGAATGAAGTGAACATATTAGTAAAGAAGGAAAAGTTGATTGTTTTTAGAGGTCTTGTTAATTATTGGGTTTAATATATTTTTCATTATAAAATAAAACAATGAATTAGTACCATACCCTTTGGTCTTTCCTTTCTTCCGACTCTGACCGGGTATAGGACTCGGTACGGTGGCAGGCTGCCCCCCAAAACCATGAGCCAGCCACCGGGTACTTATTAATCCTTTTTTCTGTTTCAGGTGACTTTTTGGGTTGAGTGGCCCAAGCAGAGTGCCTTTTTATGGCATAGAGTTATGCAAACAAATTGTATAATTCTATGGCATAAATTGGTCACCGGGGTACTCCCCTTCTGATGGGAAAGTTCATACAATTCAAGTTGTATGAGTTTTCCACTCAGAAGAGGAATACCTGGCCACTTCAACAAGATATCTATGGATTTATTCCGGTTGGGTGGGTACGAAGGGGCTCCACCACCACCCGGTTGCCCCTCTTTCATTTGTGGGCCATGAACTTCGTTGGGTAATGACGAGGTCACCCCAAGTTCGCCTTTCTTTTCAGGTTCCACTTGTTCTCGTAACAAGTTCCATCCCCCTCTGTGAGGTTATATACAATTTTTTGCGACTTCGGTCGCCTTTTGAGCTGTAGTCCAATTCGTGAATGCGAAATTTTTTTGTAGTGGGTCCTCGTGCTGGGGAAATGAACCCGCCCCACGACAACGCAATGCTAGCCTGCCAGCGCATTCACGCGTCTCCAGACGAGGGCATTCTCGGCAGATACCGACACCTTCCTCTGCCGAGGCAGCAGAACATCGCTGCAGTCCTTTACGGACAATAATGAAAACAATTAATTCACTACAAATGGCGCCCAACGTGGGGCCCGAAAAGCCCGGCTGTATCATCAGTCGTGAGCACGAGACAGTCCATCGTCTCTAGGTGTCCCCACAAGGTGTTAGTATTTTTGGCGGGTAGATAACTCCCGAGGGTAATTGCACTGATCGTGCCCCAGCAAGTAATAACTGCCGGATGTGTGTTGTCTTTGGACATCAATATCGTTTGGTCCTGCTTTTGAATTATACTTTGGTGGTTTACCACCATTGTATAACTAGTAAGGCCAAATGATATTAGAGTCCCTTTTTGTGTTCGGAAGTTATTATCCCAACAACTATTTTGCGGAGGATTCTGATCCGCTCCCCAAACCAGCGGTGCCTATGTGTCTTAAATTACATGGATTTTGATTTCATGTGACTGGCTGATTAGCTAATCCATGACTATCCATGACAAGACACGCGCTGCTTGTGGATTAGAATCCAACCCTGGGCTGACAAGTCTAACTTGAGAAAATTTGTGGATGAGGGATCACTTCTGAACCCTGATTTTCATGGTGCCACAAGAGAGTGTCCCTGAAACGCAAGAGAAGGATTGTGCCATGGTGTCCATACTTGGGAGGAAGGACGGAAAGGAAAGCCCGGTTATTTTTTTTCGATATTTCGATTTTGATAGTTCGATCACCACTTAAATTTTTTTCATACACTTTGTTTTTTTTTTGAGGTACTTCTATAGTTCGCCACTGACGGCCGCTGGGAAGCTATATATATTATACATTACATTCGTTTTTTCACTTTTTTTCATTAATTCTAGATAGTTATAGTTAACCATTATTTAGAAAAATAAATTTCAGTTAGCATGTCGACCAAACGCACGCCAGACAAGCGCAGGTTGTGTTCGGAAGCAGGGCCCACGGCATTGTGTGTCATCTGTCAGCAAGCACGAAATAATGGAACGTCCGTACAAACGTTGGCGTGCGGACATGAGGTCCATGAAGCCTGCGTGACCCAGCATTTACTAATCAGCCGGACTTGCCCTCTATGCCGACAACCAGCCACCTCAGCGGAGCGACCTTCCAGCCACCTAAAGCTTCCAGCTGCTCAAGGAGCGGTGCCCAAAACAAAGGACCGGCGGGAGCAGGTTCCAACAGCGGCTGATGAGCCTGACTTAATGGGCCGAGCCGAAGCAGTTCCGCCTGCGGAAGAGGCGAGACCCACTGTGGCTGTGGAGGCAACAGTTTTACAAGACTTAATGGCGCTCATGCAGGACCTGTCCACCCGGGTAGCCTCGCTGGAAAGCCAGAAGGAGAATCCAGTACCACCTCGGCCAAGAACGCCTCCGATGTGGGATTCGGACCCAAATCCGTGGGATTTTCCGATAGACTCGCGGCGCGATCACGAACGAATCCGGCCCGGTGCGGCAATGAATCCGTTGACTCCAGTGTACCGGCCCCGATTGAGCCAAGCATTGCCACCAACTCAGGCTCCAGTGATTCCGCCGGACCAACACTTCCATCCACACGCCACGTATCGGCTGAAGCCGACGCAGATTCCCAGCATCATCCAGGGATGGAATCTGCATTTCAGCGGGGAACCCAATACTATAACGGTGGAAGTCTTCATTAGTCGGGTGGAGTCGCTGATTGAGCAAATGCTAGCAGGAGACCACACGGCGCTCGCAGGATACTTGCCAATGCTGCTTAGGGGAGCAGCACTTGAGTCATATTGGCGAATACATTCGGCCCCACCATCAATACGCTGGTCACAGTTGAAGGAGGTACTCCGCATGGAATACCCTACGGTAGACATGGACGAATTAGTACTGGACAAGATGAATGCTAGATGGCAGCGTCCGGACGAGTCCTTCCATCAATATCGAGCCGATATCCTTCGGCTGAATGACCAGTTGTCAGAGCCGATGTCTTCTACCCAATTGCTGCGTCTGCTGAAGCGCAATCTAAGGCCGGAGCTTCGCCGCCATATCGTGAACTCCGATCCACAGAGTATGGAGGCACTGCTGAGAACTGTGCGTCGCCTAGAAGGGTTTGAGGAAGACCTCCGGGACCGGCCATACTTACTAGCTAGGACAGGTCCTCGACGAGGAATCTCGGAATTGGCCCCAGATTATACCACCATGGATCTGGAGGAAGATTTGGACCAAGACCAGCTTGCTGTAGCAGCAGTGGGAAGTCTTACGACCTGCTGGAATTGCCATCAAACCGGACACCGGTTCATTTCATGCCGAGCAGAGCGTAAGGTTTTCTGCTACGGTTGCGGCAAGCCGGACACTTACTTCCCGGACTGTTCTAAATGTGCCGCGCAAAAAAACGGCCAAAAGAGTACCCGACCACCTCAGCGGTACTCGAAGCCCCCGCAGTAGCTCCTCAGCCAGCTGTTCACCCCTACCAACCTGACGTTAACCCACCAGCCATGACCACTATGACTGCGGATGTTCACTCTCTTCCGGAGACCTCACCAACGACAATATTGAAGCGACCACCGCAGTCACTGCCAGAAGAATCCCGGCAGCCTCAAATACGCACTCTAAGACCTTATCATGTTCGACTGCAGGAATATCGGGTGGCTCGAGAGCGAATATTTGCTTCCGAAGTAGTCACTTCCCGCCCGTGCACGACAAAATGGTCAACCCGTCGTTGGCGAAATTTCCGCAAGAGAGTGCGCACCTGCCGTCAAACCTTAAACTCGTGTAACATCTCGGAGGTTGCTGAGAATGAGATCAGACCTTATCATCCAATTAAAGTGTTGGGCGAGACCGTGTTTGCATTGATCGACACGGGTGCCAGTATCAGTTGTCTTGCCTCGAGCTTTGGCTCGAAGGTGCTCCAAGACTATCCGAACTTGATTAAATCCTGGCGCACTGAAATCAGTACAGCTGATGGCACCAAACACCCTATACGAGGTAAACTAACCACACCCGTGACGTTCAGGGGTCAGACGAAGGATATTACCTTCTACATTATTCCGTCTTTGACTCAGAATGTGTACCTTGGCGTCGATTTCGTCCTTCGCTTTGGACTGGCCTCCGAGTTATTCACAGATTTGACTTTAAACACCAGATATGTCAACGAAATCACTTCTACTCCCGATAGGCATGACCTGACGCCTAACCAACGGCAACGCCTGGAAGCATCCATCGCTGCTTTCCCATCTTACGCTACCCAAGGCCTTGGCCGCACCACCCTAGTCTCACACGCCATCGACGTTGGCGATAGTAAACCGATTAAACAGAGACACTACGCCATCTCACCGGCCATGGAGAAATTGGTGTATGCGGAGCTGATAGGATGCTCGAGTTGGGGGTCATAGAAGAGTCCCAAAGTGCCTGGTCATCACCGGTAACCTTGGTGGTGAAGCCAGGTAAAGTCCGCCTCTGTCTTGATGCCCGTAAGGTAAACGTGGTTACCATCAAGGACGCGTACCCTCTTCCACTCATCGATGGAATACTAGGGAGACTGCCGAAAGCCAATTATATCACCAGTCTCGATCTAAAAGACGCCTTCTGGCAAATTCCACTCGATGAGGGGTCGAGGGACAAGACCGCCTTCACAGTGCTTGGACGACCATTATATCAGTTCGTCACAATGCCCTTTGGCCTGTGTAACGCGCCGCAAACGATGACTCGGTTGATGGACAAGGTCATCCCACCTCACCTGAAACACCAAGTGTTCGTGTACCTTCATGATCTGTTACTCATCACGGAAACGTTCGATCAACACCTCAGTAAGGCGGGACTCACCATCAACGTACAGAAAAGTAAGTTTGTCATGAAAGAAGTCCGATACCTAGGACATGTCATAGGACATGGCACTATCAAAACGGATCCAGACAAAACTCGTGCGATTGATGGGTTCCCCTTACCAAAAACAGTGAAGCAGCTACGACGTTTCCTTGGTGTGTGCGGTTGGTACCGAAGGTTTGTTCGGAATTACGCAACAGTTTCAGCGCCCCTGTCAGACATGTTGCGGAAAGGGAAGTTCGTTTGGACCGAACTCAGCCGAAAGGCATTTGAAGAGCTAAAACAAGCCCTCACATCAGCTCCTGTCTTGCACAGCCCCGACTTCACGAAGCCCTTCTCCATTCATTGTGACGCAAGTCAACATGGAGTAGGAGCCGTGCTGGTGCAATTGACCGACGAAGGAGAGGAAGCTCCCATCGCCTTCATGTCCAATAAGCTGAATTCGGCCCAAAGAAACTATACTGTGTCCGAGCAAGAATGTTTGGCAGCGGTAATGGCTGTGAAGAAATTCCGAGCTTATATCGAGGGCCACCAATTCGAGATCATCACGGACCACGCGTCACTACAATGGTTGATGAACCAGGCAGATTTAAATGGACGCCTAGCTAGATGGGCTCTTAAACTGCAAGGGTTCAAGTTTACCATCAAACACCGGAAAGGGACCCAGAACATCGTACCCGACACTCTTTCACGGATGTTTTCCCCAGAGGGAGCCGAATTGACAATAAATGACGAGGACCCCATCGAAATAGATTTGGACAGCCCACATTTCGAATCAGACAGCTACAAAGAGTTGAGGCAAACCATAGCGACCCAACAATCGCAGCTGCCTGATTTGAAGGTAATAGACGGCTACGTGTATAGACGAAATGAATACGCCACTGGTGATCCATGGCAGGAAGAAGAGTCCTGGAAACTCTGGGTACCGGAGGAAATGACACAACCTCTGATCCTCCGCGCACATGACCATCCTTTAAGTGCCCACGGAGGTTACGGTCGGACGTTACGGCGACTCAAGAAATACTTCTTTTGGCCTAAAATGGCATCGCAGGTCAAAGACTACGTGAGCGCCTGTGAGACCTGTAAAGGCACCAAAGCGCCCAACCAGCCTCTTCGACCTCCTATGGGTCAACTCAACGTCCCAGAACGCGTATTCCAGCGTCTATACATCGATCTACTCGGTCCATATCCTCGGTCTTCCATGGGACACATCGGAGCTATAGTCGTTCTAGACCAGCTTTCAAAGTTCCCACTGGTGGAACCTATCCGTAAATTCACAACTCCATCTATCGTGAAATTCTTAGAGAACCGGGTATTCCATGTGTTCGGGATTCCAGAGAGCGTGTACTCAGACAACGGAGTACAGTTCCGTTCTCGGCAGTTTAAGAGCCTACTTGAGCAGTATGGCGTTGAACACCAACTGACGCCCATATACTCTCCTCAGTCCAACGCATCAGAACGGTTGAACCGCACCCTATTGGCCGCGATCCGTTCCTACGTCCACCCATCTCAAAAAGATTGGGACCGGCGATTGTCTGCCATCACATGCGCCCTGCGATCCTCGTATCATTCCGTCACCGGTGTCGCCCCTTACTTTGCCGCCTTTGGACAGCACATGATTTGCCACGGTAAATCATACCGGCTGTTACGGCAATTAAAGTGTTTGGGAGACCCCGTAGTTGCGCTGGAGCCCCACGAACGTTTAGGAGACCTCCGCCAACAAATCGGACGGAAGATTAAGGCCGCAAGAAGTGCAAATGAAGCGCAGTACAATCTCTGGTCACGATCTGCTAATTTCAAAGAAGGAGATGAAGTTTTCCAGCGAAACTTCCGCCAAAGTGACGCCGCGGGGCATTACAATGCCAAGCTGGACAGGCGATTCTTGAAAAGCCGCATAAAGGAGGTAATGGGACCTAATCATTACCTCATAACGGATCCATCGGGAAAAGAAGTGGGGATATACCACGCGAAATACCTGCGCCGATAGATAATTAGTCACGTCTGTTTGTCCGTCCGCATATATTTTCAAAAAAAAACGCGCAAGGGTTGTATACTTCCGGTCAAACATAAACATAAGTCACTCCGTCCGTCTGTCAATTGTGTTTTTCTTTTATTGTTCGTCATTTCTAGTCCCGACGCCGAAGCCAACCCATGGTACACAGAAAGATCCTTCAGCTCCTTTTTCGCAATCCGCATCGCCTTGGGATCGCGAAAAAATTAGCTGCCCTGTAGTAATCGAGTAGATGTGCGCTGGCATCGAGACGCTTTGCAGCAGAAGCAAAAGCCTCCACAACAATCTCAACATCCATTGCAACAATCTCATAACCCTCTACAAACAACGCAGACATTAATTAAACAACAAAATATTTTTCATAATGTATATAGACAACAGCAGCAAATGCAGCATGCATTACAACAAAACGTAATGCAAAATTGCTATAGACTTTCATCGCCTAATGCTGCTAGCTACGGATACAATAATTATTTACATCACCCTTTATTAATCAAACCCCAATTTCCATCTGAGAATTGGCAAAATTTTCAGTATTTACAAACAAATCCTCAATACATGTCGTACCAGCAACCACAAAATATTCCACTTCTAAATAAATTAAATCAAATGGATACATTGTTGCAACATATTGAAAATATATATACAAAATTACCTCCGAATGACTTGCAATTGCATAAATCATGTTATAAACCTAGACAAGTATGTTGCGCTATGTATATGGGACTATGGCATCGAGCTCAGATATTAGAGATTCATGAGAATGTAACTCGCATAGCTTCAGCCAGCATATTCCCGGAGAAACAATTGCAAACGTTGAAGCAACAACAAATGCTTCAAGCACAGCAAATGCAACAAATGCAAGGGACGAATCGTTCGGGAAACTGGCTAAGCGGGAAAACGAGAATTTCACGGCTATCGATTGTGCATAGACAGAGAGGAGTCTGCTTTGAATCGCCACGGGATCACGTCGGAAAACCCGCACCAGCAAGCGGAGACGTGGAAAATTGAATTTTCGTCAGTTTTTTAACCATCGAAAGATGAATTCGGGTCGTCTAATAGCCAAGCATAAATTTTTGAAGTCGTAAAATCATTTGAATATTTGGTGTTGAGACCCTTGGACAGTGAAATTAACTAGTATTGAAGGTGAAAGAGTGATAGCCCCAAATGTGGTTCTTTCGGTACAAATTTCGGGAAATATGACACAGTTAGTCTCTTCAATTGTCTGCGAAAACTGAATCGGTGCTGTTTAACGTACAGATATGTGGATGTCGTGAAGGCCGGAATCGATTGCCGCGTTAAGTGCAATTATGCAAGGAGTGGAAAATTTGCATTAGAAAAGCAGGGAAGGAGTTACGACAGTACTCATTCGATTGAAAAGTGTTTTGCCCCATACTGGGAATCACCCGTTATTCGCGTTACCAGTCCGGGAGATGAACGTAATTGCAGTCAGAAAATTGGACTCCAGGCGATAGTAATCGGTTGAAAAGTGTTTGCCGGAGCGCCAGTGAAGAAAAAACAAGGTGAACAAATCAGTTCAGATTCGGATCGTGCCCATCAAATTAATCGCATTCGCGCACAAACACAGTCATGCGCAGCACCCATCCGTTGATAACGGAGCCCACTATCATACCAGAGTGCGGACAATTGGAAAAGTATCACCCCGAGAGTGATGATTGTTTTTGGCGGAAAAGAATGTGCACACATCGAGCGAAATAGGTGCGATCAGAAGATGTTATTTTGGGTTGTAAAAAAAGAGCGAGGGGATCGTTCGACCCAATCCGACTGCATGACCACGGAATACACGCTGGCAAGAACTTGGAATTACCCTATCATTAACTGAATGCACAGTTATCGTTTTTTTTTTGTTTTAATGCGAAAATAATTTCATAACGAATAAGTTTAAGGAAAAGGGTGTAAATGTTAAATTCTATTTGGTTCTAATAATGAAATTAATTTATATACAGTGCAAAAGTGCGATTAGAAATTTTCCTCTCCATGTTGGACCATCTGCACCCATCGAGCGCTCGACGGACCATGCGGGTGAGTACCCTTTTAATTTAAATATATTATTAAAATATTTTTAATTATAAAATGAAATGAAAGCAAAATGATGGCTTTACTATAGTAAAGTAAATTAAACCAATGAACATCTGTAGATATATTGATGGAGGTGTCTTGAATTAAATGTAAATGTTACACACAATACATGTGCATTATAACATCCATGCGAATAAATAAAAACCAAACAATTGTTCCATGTAGTTGAAAAAAAAAAGAAAAAAAAATATACTAAATATTTAAAACTTTGATAACAATAGTAGCAAAAGCAGAAAAGTTGATATAAAAACATGCGATCTAGTTGATTCCAGATGAGTTGATGGAAATTAACCTGAAGTTTTGATTTGAACGGTGCTCTTAACGTATTTCTGCTACACAAGTGTTTTGGTAAAAATTGAACAAATTTATCGTATGAACGAACCATCTGGAATGAAGTGAACATATTAGTAAAGAAGGAAAAGTTGATTGTTTTTAGAGGTCTTGTTAATTATTGGGTTTAATATATTTTTCATTATAAAATAAAACAATGAATTAGTACCATACCCTTTGGTCTTTCCTTTCTTCCGACTCTGACCGGGTATAGGACTCGGTACGGTGGCAGGCTGCCCCCCAAAACCATGAGCCAGCCACCGGGTACTTATTAATCCTTTTTTCTGTTTCAGGTGACTTTTTGGGTTGAGTGGCCCAAGCAGAGTGCCTTTTTATGGCATAGAGTTATGCAAACAAATTGTATAATTCTATGGCATAAATTGGTCACCGGGGTACTCCCCTTCTGATGGGAAAGTTCATACAATTCAAGTTGTATGAGTTTTCCACTCAGAAGAGGAATACCTGGCCACTTCAACAAGATATCTATGGATTTATTCCGGTTGGGTGGGTACGAAGGGGCTCCACCACCACCCGGTTGCCCCTCTTTCATTTGTGGGCCATGAACTTCGTTGGGTAATGACGAGGTCACCCCAAGTTCGCCTTTCTTTTCAGGTTCCACTTGTTCTCGTAACAAGTTCCATCCCCCTCTGTGAGGTTATATACAATTTTTTGCGACTTCGGTCGCCTTTTGAGCTGTAGTCCAATTCGTGAATGCGAAATTTTTTTGTAGTGGGTCCTCGTGCTGGGGAAATGAACCCGCCCCACGACAACGCAATGCTAGCCTGCCAGCGCATTCACGCGTCTCCAGACGAGGGCATTCTCGGCAGATACCGACACCTTCCTCTGCCGAGGCAGCAGAACATCGCTGCAGTCCTTTACGGACAATAATGAAAACAATTAATTCACTACAAATGGCGCCCAACGTGGGGCCCGAAAAGCCCGGCTGTATCATCAGTCGTGAGCACGAGACAGTCCATCGTCTCTAGGTGTCCCCACAAGGTGTTAGTATTTTTGGCGGGTAGATAACTCCCGAGGGTAATTGCACTGATCGTGCCCCAGCAAGTAATAACTGCCGGATGTGTGTTGTCTTTGGACATCAATATCGTTTGGTCCTGCTTTTGAATTATACTTTGGTGGTTTACCACCATTGTATAACTAGTAAGGCCAAATGATATTAGAGTCCCTTTTTGTGTTCGGAAGTTATTATCCCAACAACTATTTTGCGGAGGATTCTGATCCGCTCCCCAAACCAGCGGTGCCTATGTGTCTTAAATTACATGGATTTTGATTTCATGTGACTGGCTGATTAGCTAATCCATGACTATCCATGACAAGACACGCGCTGCTTGTGGATTAGAATCCAACCCTGGGCTGACAAGTCTAACTTGAGAAAATTTGTGGATGAGGGATCACTTCTGAACCCTGATTTTCATGGTGCCACAAGAGAGTGTCCCTGAAACGCAAGAGAAGGATTGTGCCATGGTGTCCATACTTGGGAGGAAGGACGGAAAGGAAAGCCCGGTTATTTTTTTTCGATATTTCGATTTTGATAGTTCGATCACCACTTAAATTTTTTTCATACACTTTGTTTTTTTTTTGAGGTACTTCTATAGTTCGCCACTGACGGCCGCTGGGAAGCTATATATATTATACATTACATTCGTTTTTTCACTTTTTTTCATTAATTCTAGATAGTTATAGTTAACCATTATTTAGAAAAATAAATTTCAGTTAGCATGTCGACCAAACGCACGCCAGACAAGCGCAGGTTGTGTTCGGAAGCAGGGCCCACGGCATTGTGTGTCATCTGTCAGCAAGCACGAAATAATGGAACGTCCGTACAAACGTTGGCGTGCGGACATGAGGTCCATGAAGCCTGCGTGACCCAGCATTTACTAATCAGCCGGACTTGCCCTCTATGCCGACAACCAGCCACCTCAGCGGAGCGACCTTCCAGCCACCTAAAGCTTCCAGCTGCTCAAGGAGCGGTGCCCAAAACAAAGGACCGGCGGGAGCAGGTTCCAACAGCGGCTGATGAGCCTGACTTAATGGGCCGAGCCGAAGCAGTTCCGCCTGCGGAAGAGGCGAGACCCACTGTGGCTGTGGAGGCAACAGTTTTACAAGACTTAATGGCGCTCATGCAGGACCTGTCCACCCGGGTAGCCTCGCTGGAAAGCCAGAAGGAGAATCCAGTACCACCTCGGCCAAGAACGCCTCCGATGTGGGATTCGGACCCAAATCCGTGGGATTTTCCGATAGACTCGCGGCGCGATCACGAACGAATCCGGCCCGGTGCGGCAATGAATCCGTTGGCTCCAGTGTACCGGCCCCGATTGAGCCAAGCATTGCCACCAACTCAGGCTCCAGTGATTCCGCCGGACCAACACTTCCATCCACACGCCACGTATCGGCTGAAGCCGACGCAGATTCCCAGCATCATCCAGGGATGGAATCTGCATTTCAGCGGGGAACCCAATACTATAACGGTGGAAGTCTTCATTAGTCGGGTGGAGTCGCTGATTGAGCAAATGCTAGCAGGAGACCACACGGCGCTCGCAGGATACTTGCCAATGCTGCTTAGGGGAGCAGCACTTGAGTCATATTGGCGAATACATTCGGCCCCACCATCAATACGCCGGTCACAGTTGAAGGAGGTACTCCGCATGGAATACCCTACGGTAGACATGGACGAATTAGTACTGGACAAGATGAATGCTAGATGGCAGCGTCCGGACGAGTCCTTCCATCAATATCGAGCCGATATCCTTCGGCTGAATGACCAGTTGTCAGAGCCGATGTCTTCTACCCAATTGCTGCGTCTGCTGAAGCGCAATCTAAGGCCGGAGCTTCGCCGCCATATCGTGAACTCCGATCCACAGAGTATGGAGGCACTGCTGAGAACTGTGCGTCGCCTAGAAGGGTTTGAGGAAGACCTCCGGGACCGGCCATACTTACTAGCTAGGACAGGTCCTCGACGAGGAATCTCGGAATTGGCCCCAGATTATACCACCATGGATCTGGAGGAAGATTTGGACCAAGACCAGCTTGCTGTAGCAGCAGTGGGAAGTCTTACGACCTGCTGGAATTGCCATCAAACCGGACACCGGTTCATTTCATGCCGAGCAGAGCGTAAGGTTTTCTGCTACGGTTGCGGCAAGCCGGACACTTACTTCCCGGACTGTTCTAAATGTGCCGCGCAAAAAAACGGCCAAAAGAGTACCCGACCACCTCAGCGGTACTCAAAGCCCCCGCAGTAGCTCCTCAGCCAGCTGTTCACCCCTACCAACCTGACGTTAACCCACCAGCCATGACCACTATGACTGCGGATGTTCACTCTCTTCCGGAGACCTCACCAACGACAATATTGAAGCGACCACCGCAGTCACTGCCAGAAGAATCCCGGCAGCCTCAAATACGCACTCTAAGACCTTATCATGTTCGACTGCAGGAATATCGGGTGGCTCGAGAGCGAATATTTGCTTCCGAAGTAGTCACTTCCCGCCCGTGCACGACAAAATGGTCAACCCGTCGTTGGCGAAATTTCCGCAAGAGAGTGCGCACCTGCCGTCAAACCTTAAACTCGTGTAACATCTCGGAGGTTGCTGAGAATGAGATCAGACCTTATCATCCAATTAAAGTGTTGGGCGAGACCGTGTTTGCATTGATCGACACGGGTGCCAGTATCAGTTGTCTTGCCTCGAGCTTTGGCTCGAAGGTGCTCCAAGACTATCCGAACTTGATTAAATCCTGGCGCACTGAAATCAGTACAGCTGATGGCACCAAACACCCTATACGAGGTAAACTAACCACACCCGTGACGTTCAGGGGTCAGACGAAGGATATTACCTTCTACATTATTCCGTCTTTGACTCAGAATGTGTACCTTGGCGTCGATTTCGTCCTTCGCTTTGGACTGGCCTCCGAGTTATTCACAGATTTGACTTTAAACACCAGATGTGTCAACGAAATCACTTCTACTCCCGATAGGCATGACCTGACGCCTAACCAACGGCAACGCCTGGAAGCATCCATCGCTGCTTTCCCATCTTACGCTACCCAAGGCCTTGGCCGCACCACCCTAGTCTCACACGCCATCGACGTTGGCGATAGTAAACCGATTAAACAGAGACACTACGCCATCTCACCGGCCATGGAGAAATTGGTGTATGCGGAGCTGATAGGATGCTCGAGTTGGGGGTCATAGAAGAGTCCCAAAGTGCCTGGTCATCACCGGTAACCTTGGTGGTGAAGCCAGGTAAAGTCCGCCTCTGTCTTGATGCCCGTAAGGTAAACGTGGTTACCATCAAGGACGCGTACCCTCTTCCACTCATCGATGGAATACTAGGGAGACTGCCGAAAGCCAATTATATCACCAGTCTCGATCTAAAAGACGCCTTCTGGCAAATTCCACTCGATGAGGGGTCGAGGGACAAGACCGCCTTCACAGTGCTTGGACGACCATTATATCAGTTCGTCACAATGCCCTTTGGCCTGTGTAACGCGCCGCAAACGATGACTCGGTTGATGGACAAGGTCATCCCACCTCACCTGAAACACCAAGTGTTCGTGTACCTTCATGATCTGTTACTCATCACGGAAACGTTCGATCAACACCTCAGTAAGGCGGGACTCACCATCAACGTACAGAAAAGTAAGTTTGTCATGAAAGAAGTCCGATACCTAGGACATGTCATAGGACATGGCACTATCAAAACGGATCCAGACAAAACTCGTGCGATTGATGGGTTCCCCTTACCAAAAACAGTGAAGCAGCTACGACGTTTCCTTGGTGTGTGCGGTTGGTACCGAAGGTTTGTTCGGAATTACGCAACAGTTTCAGCGCCCCTGTCAGACATGTTGCGGAAAGGGAAGTTCGTTTGGACCGAACTCAGCCGAAAGGCATTTGAAGAGCTAAAACAAGCCCTCACATCAGCTCCTGTCTTGCACAGCCCCGACTTCACGAAGCCCTTCTCCATTCATTGTGACGCAAGTCAACATGGAGTAGGAGCCGTGCTGGTGCAATTGACCGACGAAGGAGAGGAAGCTCCCATCGCCTTCATGTCCAATAAGCTGAATTCGGCCCAAAGAAACTATACTGTGTCCGAGCAAGAATGTTTGGCAGCGGTAATGGCTGTGAAGAAATTCCGAGCTTATATCGAGGGCCACCAATTCGAGATCATCACGGACCACGCGTCACTACAATGGTTGATGAACCAGGCAGATTTAAATGGACGCCTAGCTAGATGGGCTCTTAAACTGCAAGGGTTCAAGTTTACCATCAAACACCGGAAAGGGACCCAGAACATCGTACCCGACACTCTTTCACGGATGTTTTCCCCAGAGGGAGCCGAATTGACAATAAATGACGAGGACCCCATCGAAATAGATTTGGACAGCCCACATTTCGAATCAGACAGCTACAAAGAGTTGAGGCAAACCATAGCGACCCAACAATCGCAGCTGCCTGATTTGAAGGTAATAGACGGCTACGTGTATAGACGAAATGAATACGCCACTGGTGATCCATGGCAGGAAGAAGAGTCCTGGAAACTCTGGGTACCGGAGGAAATGACACAACCTCTGATCCTCCGCGCACATGACCATCCTTTAAGTGCCCACGGAGGTTACGGTCGGACGTTACGGCGACTCAAGAAATACTTCTTTTGGCCTAAAATGGCATCGCAGGTCAAAGACTACGTGAGCGCCTGTGAGACCTGTAAAGGCACCAAAGCGCCCAACCAGCCTCTTCGACCTCCTATGGGTCAACTCAACGTCCCAGAACGCGTATTCCAGCGTCTATACATCGATCTACTCGGTCCATATCCTCGGTCTTCCATGGGACACATCGGAGCTATAGTCGTTCTAGACCAGCTTTCAAAGTTCCCACTGGTGGAACCTATCCGTAAATTCACAACTCCATCTATCGTGAAATTCTTAGAGAACCGGGTATTCCATGTGTTCGGGATTCCAGAGAGCGTGTACTCAGACAACGGAGTACAGTTCCGTTCTCGGCAGTTTAAGAGCCTACTTGAGCAGTATGGCGTTGAACACCAACTGACGCCCATATACTCTCCTCAGTCCAACGCATCAGAACGGTTGAACCGCACCCTATTGGCCGCGATCCGTTCCTACGTCCACCCATCTCAAAAAGATTGGGACCGGCGATTGTCTGCCATCACATGCGCCCTGCGATCCTCGTATCATTCCGTCACCGGTGTCGCCCCTTACTTTGCCGCCTTTGGACAGCACATGATTTGCCACGGTAAATCATACCGGCTGTTACGGCAATTAAAGTGTTTGGGAGACCCCGTAGTTGCGCTGGAGCCCCACGAACGTTTAGGAGACCTCCGCCAACAAATCGGACGGAAGATTAAGGCCGCAAGAAGTGCAAATGAAGCGCAGTACAATCTCTGGTCACGATCTGCTAATTTCAAAGAAGGAGATGAAGTTTTCCAGCGAAACTTCCGCCAAAGTGACGCCGCGGGGCATTACAATGCCAAGCTGGACAGGCGATTCTTGAAAAGCCGCATAAAGGAGGTAATGGGACCTAATCATTACCTCATAACGGATCCATCGGGAAAAGAAGTGGGGATATACCACGCGAAATACCTGCGCCGATAGATAATTAGTCACGTCTGTTTGTCCGTCCGCATATATTTTCAAAAAAAAACGCGCAAGGGTTGTATACTTCCGGTCAAACATAAACATAAGTCACTCCGTCCGTCTGTCAATTGTGTTTTTCTTTTATTGTTCGTCATTTCTAGTCCCGACGCCGAAGCCAACCCATGGTACACAGAAAGATCCTTCAGCTCCTTTTTCGCAATCCGCATCGCCTTGGGATCGCGAAAAAATTAGCTGCCCTGTAGTAATCGAGTAGATGTGCGCTGGCATCGAGACGCTTTGCAGCAGAAGCAAAAGCCTCCACAACAATCTCAACATCCATTGCAACAATCTCATAACCCTCTACAAACAACGCAGACATTAATTAAACAACAAAATATTTTTCATAATGTATATAGACAACAGCAGCAAATGCAGCATGCATTACAACAAAACGTAATGCAAAATTGCTATAGACTTTCATCGCCTAATGCTGCTAGCTACGGATACAATAATTATTTACATCACCCTTTATTAATCAAACCCCAATTTCCATCTGAGAATTGGCAAAATTTTCAGTATTTACAAACAAATCCTCAATACATGTCGTACCAGCAACCACAAAATATTCCACTTCTAAATAAATTAAATCAAATGGATACATTGTTGCAACATATTGAAAATATATATACAAAATTACCTCCGAATGACTTGCAATTGCATAAATCATGTTATAAACCTAGACAAGTATGTTGCGCTATGTATATGGGACTATGGCATCGAGCTCAGATATTAGAGATTCATGAGAATGTAACTCGCATAGCTTCAGCCAGCATATTCCCGGAGAAACAATTGCAAACGTTGAAGCAACAACAAATGCTTCAAGCACAGCAAATGCAACAAATGCAAGGGACGAATCGTTCGGGAAACTGGCTAAGCGGGAAAACGAGAATTTCACGGCTATCGATTGTGCATAGACAGAGAGGAGTCTGCTTTGAATCGCCACGGGATCACGTCGGAAAACCCGCACCAGCAAGCGGAGACGTGGAAAATTGAATTTTCGTCAGTTTTTTAACCATCGAAAGATGAATTCGGGTCGTCTAATAGCCAAGCATAAATTTTTGAAGTCGTAAAATCATTTGAATATTTGGTGTTGAGACCCTTGGACAGTGAAATTAACTAGTATTGAAGGTGAAAGAGTGATAGCCCCAAATGTGGTTCTTTCGGTACAAATTTCGGGAAATATGACACAGTTAGTCTCTTCAATTGTCTGCGAAAACTGAATCGGTGCTGTTTAACGTACAGATATGTGGATGTCGTGAAGGCCGGAATCGATTGCCGCGTTAAGTGCAATTATGCAAGGAGTGGAAAATTTGCATTAGAAAAGCAGGGAAGGAGTTACGACAGTACTCATTCGATTGAAAAGTGTTTTGCCCCATACTGGGAATCACCCGTTATTCGCGTTACCAGTCCGGGAGATGAACGTAATTGCAGTCAGAAAATTGGACTCCAGGCGATAGTAATCGGTTGAAAAGTGTTTGCCGGAGCGCCAGTGAAGAAAAAACAAGGTGAACAAATCAGTTCAGATTCGGATCGTGCCCATCAAATTAATCGCATTCGCGCACAAACACAGTCATGCGCAGCACCCATCCGTTGATAACGGAGCCCACTATCATACCAGAGTGCGGACAATTGGAAAAGTATCACCCCGAGAGTGATGATTGTTTTTGGCGGAAAAGAATGTGCACACATCGAGCGAAATAGGTGCGATCAGAAGATGTTATTTTGGGTTGTAAAAAAAGAGCGAGGGGATCGTTCGACCCAATCCGACTGCATGACCACGGAATACACGCTGGCAAGAACTTGGAATTACCCTATCATTAACTGAATGCACAGTTATCGTTTTTTTTTTGTTTTAATGCGAAAATAATTTCATAACGAATAAGTTTAAGGAAAAGGGTGTAAATGTTAAATTCTATTTGGTTCTAATAATGAAATTAATTTATATACAGTGCAAAAGTGCGATTAGAAATTTTCCTCTCCATGTTGGACCATCTGCACCCATCGAGCGCTCGACGGACCATGCGGGTGAGTACCCTTTTAATTTAAATATATTATTAAAATATTTTTAATTATAAAATGAAATGAAAGCAAAATGATGGCTTTACTATAGTAAAGTAAATTAAACCAATGAACATCTGTAGATATATTGATGGAGGTGTCTTGAATTAAATGTAAATGTTACACACAATACATGTGCATTATAACATCCATGCGAATAAATAAAAACCAAACAATTGTTCCATGTAGTTGAAAAAAAAAAGAAAAAAAAATATACTAAATATTTAAAACTTTGATAACAATAGTAGCAAAAGCAGAAAAGTTGATATAAAAACATGCGATCTAGTTGATTCCAGATGAGTTGATGGAAATTAACCTGAAGTTTTGATTTGAACGGTGCTCTTAACGTATTTCTGCTACACAAGTGTTTTGGTAAAAATTGAACAAATTTATCGTATGAACGAACCATCTGGAATGAAGTGAACATATTAGTAAAGAAGGAAAAGTTGATTGTTTTTAGAGGTCTTGTTAATTATTGGGTTTAATATATTTTTCATTATAAAATAAAACAATGAATTAGTACCATACCCTTTGGTCTTTCCTTTCTTCCGACTCTGACCGGGTATAGGACTCGGTACGGTGGCAGGCTGCCCCCCAAAACCATGAGCCAGCCACCGGGTACTTATTAATCCTTTTTTCTGTTTCAGGTGACTTTTTGGGTTGAGTGGCCCAAGCAGAGTGCCTTTTTATGGCATAGAGTTATGCAAACAAATTGTATAATTCTATGGCATAAATTGGTCACCGGGGTACTCCCCTTCTGATGGGAAAGTTCATACAATTCAAGTTGTATGAGTTTTCCACTCAGAAGAGGAATACCTGGCCACTTCAACAAGATATCTATGGATTTATTCCGGTTGGGTGGGTACGAAGGGGCTCCACCACCACCCGGTTGCCCCTCTTTCATTTGTGGGCCATGAACTTCGTTGGGTAATGACGAGGTCACCCCAAGTTCGCCTTTCTTTTCAGGTTCCACTTGTTCTCGTAACAAGTTCCATCCCCCTCTGTGAGGTTATATACAATTTTGAGCTGTAGTCCAATTCGTGAATGCGAAATTTTTTTGTAGTGGGTCCTCGTGCTGGGGAAATGAACCCGCCCCACGACAACGCAATGCTAGCCTGCCAGCGCATTCACGCGTCTCCAGACGAGGGCATTCTCGGCAGATACCGACACCTTCCTCTGCCGAGGCAGCAGAACATCGCTGCAGTCCTTTACGGACAATAATGAAAACAATTAATTCACTACAATTCATAAGATTCTTCCAACATCGTGTGATATTATAACGTACAAAAATTCAAGTGAACGGCCATCATCAAAACATTCAGCAAATAAGTCATCGAACAAAGCTCGTACCAAGCCTACTAAATACGTAAAACAGCAAAAGAAGTTTCCGATAATATCCAAGATGCAGCTCACGATTTGTGCTCGGGAATCGTGTTTCGCGATAAGAGTTGCCGAGAACCTATCCTGGATTTACC
Source organism: Odontomyia ornata (assembly GCA_963969285.1). NCBI lineage: Eukaryota > Metazoa > Arthropoda > Insecta > Diptera > Stratiomyidae > Odontomyia > Odontomyia ornata. The sequence continues at coordinate 149,569,431 of OZ017739.1, forward strand.
ACGAAGTCTTTAAAGATGCTTTAGGAACAACAAGATACCAGTTTTAAATTTTTTTGTTTTGGTTTAATTATAAAAACAACATTCGTTGAGATTATAATCAATATAAATTTGAGTAAATATGATGCCATTTACACGGAGCTTCGGTCACATCGCATTGATGTAAGTTAACGTGTCAGTTAATTAATTAATTAATTAGTTACGACGAAAAAATGGGTATAAGTTGATAACAACGCGAATAAATGTAAACATTTGATTGAAAAATTAAAAACAAATGCATTTATATATGAATATAGTTATTAAATATTAGCAAAGTCTAAAAGTCTGTTAAATAAGAAAAACGTTTTTCTTATCGTTCATTAATAGCGAGTAATTTCACATTCACATAATTTAATGTCAGGTCAAATATCGAAACCTTGTAAGTCTTCTAGTGTTAATGTTGATCGCGATAAATAAATAATACAATGAATTGTTAAATATTAAAACTCGATCTTTCCATTTCGATCGACCCGACCGGGTATAGGACCCGCATCGATAGCAGGCTCCTCCGCTAAAATGGGCTAGCCATCGTTTCCGTTTCTCTTGTTGTTAACAGGGGCTCTTGTCGGGTAGAAAGGCCTTCTGCTCGCGTACCTTTTTATTATATAGTGTTTACGATTTCATTGCATAACGCTATAGCATAAATCGGGTACGTTTGTATTCCTCATTTGAGCGAAAATACTTTTGCATGAGTTTTTCACTCAAATGGGAAATGCATGGGCACGTCTACATTTGGATCTTGATCCGGTTGGGAGGGTGCGAGGGGGCACCGCCTCCAGCTGGATGCCCCACTCTTATTTGTAGGCCATAAGTATCGGTCTCCGCCAGTCCGTCCGTTTTTGCTCGGCCCAATTTGTTCTTCAAACAAACATTGCAACCCTTAGTAGGTTACCTCAGCCTCAACACCAGTCGATCGGCATTTTTCCATGTTTCATTCGTGAATGCAAAATTCTTTTGTAGTGGGTCCTTGTGCTAGGGGGAAACAACCCGCCTCACGACACCGCAACGCTAGCCTGCCACCGTATTCACGCGTTCCCAGACAAGGCCAATCTCGGCGGATCTCAACATCCTCTTCCGCCGAGGCAGCAGACCATCGCTGCAGTCCTGAACGGACATTAATCTACCTACTTTAACTACAATCTTCTACTGATCAGTTCGATGATTCGGTTCGGTATGCAGTGTTATAGCTTGGCTTTACGTTATCAGTTAGACTAGATTGATTGGGTTTTGGATTCGAGTAGTCTATTTCTGGCACCGCGTCGGAGAATATTCGGCAATGGGTGGTTTTTGGTGCAGGATGGTTCTTGTTGTTCTTTTTTCTTTGGTGTCGCCGCACGGTCAAAAAGAAAAGGGAAATGAATTATTTAAAGTAGAGTAGAATCATTTTGATGGAAGTTGTTTTGACCGAGCATTTGTATTCGGACTTAGTATGCTCGCGGAAGACCTGCGACCGAAATTCCTCTCCGAACTAGCTAGCCTGCCAGCAGCCACCTCGAAGTAAACTAATGGTGTCTGGACTTGTTGACCTGTTGGGTACAGTCCGTTGACGCATCCCAAGACTTCACGTCGACAACCGATGAGAGGTCGGTTTAGATTTCCTTCGGCGAATCCGGAAACGAGATGGAAGAAGAAGATCTTAAATCATTACACAACTTAACTATTTTAACCATATTTCTCAGGCACACGTAGACCCAGAAACAGTGAAATAAGAGGTACTTATCGAGTCTATAGATACCGCCCCTCCTGATTATCACCTAATCTAATCGATGATGGATTTTCTGGCTGAGCACCAATTCCATCATTACAAAGGGACGAAATTTGGATGAATCGCATCTACAAATTTTTTCTCCAACCAACATCTGTCTGATTCCATGTAGATAGCAAAATGTAGCTAGTAATCGAAAAACCTTTAAGTTTTACTTTTTAGCATTTTTCCACATAATAGCCAAACTTTAAATTAAGACGGCTTTTAATCAACACATTTTAAAAGATCGATATTTCGAACATTACTTTTGAACACAGATCATTTAGGGTAAATTACTGCCAAAAAATCCAAAATTGTAGCCGTCACTATTTTTTATGTATTGTTTTTTCTTAAGAAGGATATGTGGCCTGTAATAATAAGAGACAAAGATCATATTTGCCACTAAATGGTAAACGATAAATATTGTTTGTGATGAAATGTCACATCCAGCAACACACTTATATTTTCAACGATTATAAGGTCTACTTTTAAAAACTGATGATATTCTACTTTATACCTTCAAGGCTGTTTATATATGAAGGGATTCGCTTCAAACATTGAACAATTCAAAATTTACAGTTTAACAATTCACAACAAAAACAATTTTTCGCAGGATAATTCTGGTTTATGTTAAAGCTTACTTCGACAGAACCAGGGCAAAAAAATCACGTAAAGGTTTTGATTGTCTTGCGATGATCTTTTACAATAGTACAATAAAGTTAATTTTTTTTGAAAAGCCAACAAAAAAGACAATTGGCCTGTGGATATCAAATAAACAAAATAATTGACTAGAAAGTTACTACATTTGAAAACTAAAAGGTCACTGCGAAAACTAATAGCAGAAGAGATGTAAACAGAGAATAATATTGTTATCTTGCACAACTTACAACTATACATATTGAATACACTTTTTATGTTTATATATTGGGCGAATGAGTCCCGTTTAACCTTGGAACTTAAATTTTATATGTATGGTTATATTATTTAAATTACCTCATTATATTCATCCGTTTGTAAAACTCTGACCTCAACAAGCGTTCTATCATCTGTATCAACTGTCATCTCTGTACGTTCGATTGGAAAGATTTCTGCCGGACAGTCTTCACTATATTTTAGTATGACAAACGAGAATCCAACCAACGCAATTATTGCACGCTTAAATTGATCACTCTCTACTAGTGTAGCATCGTGATAAAATAAAAGCTGCTCTGCTTGTAACTTTGAATGCCTTGGTAAATATTTCCACGGTAGTTTACAGTCAGCTGGACCAGTAATTACATTCTTACTAAGTTGTGCATTTCTTTGTTGAGGCATTGTATTAAATCCTACAGTGTGGAGCATGCCTTGACCAGTCAACGCTAAAAGTTCGGCAGCTCCGCTCAGCGGCTTTGTAAATGCCCCAACAATTCCTTTTGCTACTCCAGTCATTACTTCCACTGACGATCTTGCTTCAAGCGGATGTCTGGCTAGCCCACCTAATGCACCAAGTAAACTAATTCCTAGTCCAGTTAGACCTTGCGTAAGGCCTTCTGTAACTCCCTGAGGTCTTGAGCGTCGTAAAGCTTCTGTCCTTTGCAAATGTTCATCATCCAACGTCAAACGATCTAAGTTTCGTGCCACGGACGCTGCCAGTTTTGTTACTGAATTAACAGTTCCTGCTGTTACATTCTTCAGTAAGGACGCCGATCCTTGGGTTATTCCCGCTAGAAATCCCCAGGGTCCGCGGCATAGCCCTTGAACAGGCATTGAAACGAAATCTTTTAACCCAGTGCTTACAGATCGAGCGAGACCTCCTGGACTGTAAGTGAAAATCAATACATAGTCTTTACTTTTTAAAAAACAAAATTACCTCCCGAGAATTTCCAACGACCCAACAACCCAACCAGCTCCGAAAATTGCTCCAGAAAGATAATGCATCCCGATTGCATTTCCGAACTTTACAGGTAACGTTAAAACATGTCGCCTTTCAAATTCAGAAAAATATAACGGACTATGGTCTAGCGCTATGTACAATCTGGGAAAATAAAATATATTTATTCTTGTATAATTTCATATTTGTGTTAATTTCAAAACGAACAGAAAATAGTTACTCCTCCCTACCTTACACATGTATGTACCGACAGCATTAAATTTATTGGCTCAATTTTAACCAATTTAAGCTGCAATGCTCCAGAAAGATATATAGCCTCGTCAATGCTGCGATTTGGAATGCATATTCTTCCATCCTGTATGCTAGGTTCTTTTGGAATATCTTCGTAGATATAAACAGCGTTGGAAGGATCACAATCAAGGAAATGATCTAGTAAATCATTTAAGTATGTATCTTCTATATATGCACGCGCTGCGCTTACTTTGCAATTTATTCTTTCTAAATCTAAATTGTCTTCATAAAAACGAGCCCGTAGTTCTAATAAAGCATCTATTTTTAACTTATCCAAATAATCTTCCAAATTCAAACAGCAGGGCAATTCCGTAGATCGCGAATATTGCTTCTCAGCACAGAATAGTACTGGAAAGTCATACTTTCCAGAAATGTATAATTGATTATCTAACTGTGCATTCGATATTATGAAAGACAAAAGCCGTTTCTTCCGGTCAAATTTAACAGCAATCTCGTCAAGATAAATTGAAAGAATATCTTCTTTAAGACCAGTATGTTCTTTCGAGTCAAGGAAAATACTGACACTTGCTTCCTTTATGAAAAAGTTGACATTCGGTAGGTTTCGTCTAGGCTTTTGCATGGAACACGAACTACAAGATATATCGAGGATATCCCTACTGTTTTTGTCCAGTTCTTGAAGAATTGACTTCTCATTTCTATTCACCAACTCATGGTTGATAATCGTCGATTTTCTTGGATCAGAAAGCCGCGTTCGAAGCTCTTTTACACTGAATTCCATTCCCTGTAATATATAATAAGAAAAAAAAATGAAATTACCAAGAAGCATCAAAGTTCTTGTAAATTCATCCAATTCTATTGGGTTGTCCAATAATTCATGTCGTTTTTTTCTCATAGATGACGTAAACTGTATACATATTATTTTAAAGATTTGACTTTAGATTATCTTCAGTCAAAAACTGAGCGTCATTAGTAAACAACAAGTTGGTTAAAAATAAACTTGAAAATGGACAACCAAAGAGAGCGTTATCTTATTGTTTTGCTTCCGAAAGGGCAAAAATGCGATGCAAGCTCGAAAAAAAATGTGTCAAGTTTATGGTGAGCACTGCCTTATTAAACGCCAGTGCGGCATTGGTTTGCTCGGTTTCGTTCTGGAAATTTTAATGTGCAAGATGCACTGCATACTGGTCGTCCAACCACTACTGACGAATAAAGGCGTTAATTGAATCTAGCCGGCGGGTGACAACTCAATAGATAACAGAGAAGCTCGACATATCGAACTCAACCATTTGCTTGCACTTACAACAGCTTGGTTACGTAAACAATGTGGATGTGTGGGTTCCTCATGAATTAAAGGAAATCGACCTCACCAAAGGCATTAACATATGCGACTTTTTGCTGAATAACCAAAACGACCCATTTCTAAAAAGAATCATAGCGAGTGATGAAAAATGTATTGTTAACGATAACGTCGTCCGAAAACGATCGTTAGCCCAGTCATATTAGGTAAAAAAAGGGGTCAACCTCGGAATGAAAGATAATAAGCTGCAAATTGGTATGAACCTTTGTTTTGTCATTCTAAATGTTGTCTCAAAAGTCACAATCGTTATCGTGTTCGCGTCTCAAGATATTCAAGGTCAAAGGTCACAAAAATCGGTTTTTCGCGAATATCTGGCTTCCTATCGGTTAAATGAGATTTGCATTTATTATAAAAGTTGTAGGCTATAAAATTCCCTACAACTTTTGTTTAAACTTTTTTTTCATACGACCAACCGTTTTGAAGGTAGAGCGCGAAGAGTGCACATCGTACAGTCATATACGGCCTAATGCAAGGTCAAGCGTGAGTTATGGTTATCAGTACGTTATAAAGTCAATTATTTACTTGGAAATTATAATTATTAAACAATGCCTATTATTTATGTACTAACTATTAATTATTTATATTTAATTAAAGTCAAAACACAAATATATTCTACTAAAAGTTTTGACCAATATCCTCGTACTAAAAAGCACATTTTATTTTTACACGCATTCAGTGGCTGTGACACGACTTCTGCGCTATTTAAAAAAGGAAAAAAAACTGTTACTAGAGCATTGGAAAAAATTCCTGATTTAGATAAACTGGTGGAAGTATTTCAACAAGAAAACTGCCCAAAACAAACATTATTAGAAAATGGAGTGCGCATCTTGTTGGCATTATATAATGCTCCAAAATCTGAGGACAACATTGATCATTTCCGCTACACGCAATTCATCAAATTTACAAAACTAAATAAACCTGTACAACTGTCAACACTTCCACCAACAAGTGTAGCAGCTCATCAACACATAAAACGTGTCTACTACCAGATTCAAACGTGGTTAGGGAAGGACTTAGAACCTAAAGAATGGGGCTGGATGCTTGAAAATGAAATCCTGGAGCCCATACGAACGTTATTACCTCCAGCACCAGCCGAACTACTAAACGTAATATTTTGCAATTGCAAAAATGGTTGTGGTTCCCGCTGTGGATGCAGAAAATCAGGGCTACAATGTTCTTTAGCTTGCGGCCAGTGCAACGGACAAGCTTGCCTCAACGCTTCACTGTATCCAAGTAATCCCGATGAAGAAAATACATATGATCCCGATATTCTGGAAGGTTTGGAGATGAACATGACAGATAATGAGGATGATGACAATGAATCGAACATTTTTGAGCGACAAGAAGAAGAAGACGACGAACAAGAAGAAGATAATTAGCTTCCATTTCCAATTTCATTACAATTAAAATCAACAAAGATACTTTTGATATTTGAACTCACATTTTGATAAATGTATATTATGCCGTATTTAATAATAAATAAAAATATGTGTAAAATATATACTCTTACTATCATTTTAACTTAAAATAAAACTAAAATATATAATCCAGAATTAATAATATTTTATACTTAAATAGTTAAATATGAATAATTATATATAAATAATCAAGTTACTTACTTTAATTAAATATAAATAATTAATAGTTAGTACATAAATAATAGGCATTGTTTAATAATTATAATTTCCAAGTAAATAATTGACTTTATAACGTACTGATAACCATAACTCACGCTTGACCTTGCATTAGGCCGTATATGACTGTACGATGTGCACTCTTCGCGCTCTACCTTCAAAACGGTTGGTCGTATGAAAAAAAAGTTTAAACAAAAGTTGTAGGGAATTTTATAGCCTACAACTTTTATAATAAATGCAAATCTCATTTAACCGATAGGAAGCCAGATATTCGCGAAAAACCGATTTTTGTGACCTTTGACCTTGAATATCTTGAGACGCGAACACGATAACGATTGTGACTTTTGAGACAACATTTAGAATGACAAAACAAAGGTTCATACCAATTTGCAGCTTATTATCTTTCATTCCGAGGTGAAAGCCCTAATATGACTGGGCTACGTAGACCAAGTAAGATGAGCCCCCACAATCGACATCCAAAGCCAATATTCACCAAAAGAAGATTATGCTTTCTGTGTGGTGGGTTTGCAACGATATAGTCTTCTTTGAGCTGCTTCAAAGAAACCAAACTATTCATTCGAATTTTTATTGTCGTCAACTATCGAAATTGAATGAAGAAATCAAGAAAAAACGCCCTGAACTGGCTAATCGCAAAGGCGTGATGTTCCATCATGATAACGCCAGACCCCACAACTCTTTGATAACCCGCCAAAAATTAATGGAGCTCCATTGGGAACTTATGCCACATCCACCCTATAGCCCTGACTTAGCACCACCAGACTATCATTTGTTTCGCTCCCTTCATAACCATTTGAATGGTAAAACTTTCGATTTCGATCAGGCTGTTAAAAATGAGTTGGACTAGTTTTTCGCTTCTAAAAACCAAGACTTCTTCGAACGTGGAATTTTTCCACATATCAAAAGATGGCAAAAGGTCGTCCAATAAAATGGTCAATATATCATTGATTAATGTTTTTTTTTAATATAAATAAATTTACTTTGAAAAAAAAATGGACGACACTAATTATCGAACAACCCAATAGTTATCTCCTTAGATTAACTTTAATTTAGTTGAATTCTGGCCTGATTGTAACACTGTAGTTCTTAGACATTTGCTATCTGGTAACGTTTTAAAAATACTTCCTAAAACTCAGCCTCAAAATCAACCATACTTAAAATCAATTTTTTCGTCACTACTGTATATTTGGTCTACAAGGAATATTGAACTCTGGAGTTCGGTATTTATTTGGCTCATCAGTAGTTGTGCATCGTTACTGCAGCTTTAGTAGTCAGTATCTACTTTCATTTGAGATTATTTGCTGACTTGAAACTAGATTTAACTTTTAAAGACGCCTTACCGCACTCGCTTCACAATTACAACTAATAATCACAGACTATCAAAAGCGTAGAGGAATAAATCAAGAGGTTTTCTTTAAACGTTCGGCTTTAAAAATCAAAGAGATATAGCTTCTTATTATCTTGCTTAACATTTAGTGCAATTATACTATAATTTGAATATACCTGTGTTATATAAAATATATAAATTTTTGTTGTTTTATGGTTGCTGCATACTAAAATTTTCACATCACCATGGAATGGGATATTGAGGAGGGTTTCACGATTTGATTCTGTCCTTAAGGGTTTGGACCATCGTAAATTGTTCTTCGCATCTGAACATAAAAAATAAATTGTCAAAAGAAAAGATTGATAATTTTTCACATTACTCGATTGACTATGGCTTTTCAAACAAAGGGCAAAAGCTAAATTACAGTGAGCATACTCCGCGTCGGGGAAATTAGAATATAATTCAGGCGGTGTATAAAAAACTCGGGAATTTGCATTCAGTCTTTGAAACCATTCAAATCCTTTTTCATTCAGTTCTGACATTATTTTTGATGACTTCTCACTGTCTGCTGACTTTGTTCCAGCAACGAAAAATGTTAGATCAGTGAAGTTTCGAATTTCAAATTTCGGGCATTTATCGTTAAATATTGACATCACAAATTGGTTGTCTCTCTCAACTACGCATGTTGCCAGAGGTATCTGTAACGAGAAAACAAACCATTCTAAACATTAAAGATAAGGTTGATCAGAGTTATATTTGACATGATAATTTATGAAATACCACTTCAAAAACTGCCAAAATTAAAAAAAATTTTGCCTATATTATTTTTTTTCTCTTTTATGATGTCCGTCTAAATTTAATTAACCTTACCGATTCATTGTTATTGAAAATATTGAAACACTTTCTGTTGAATGGTTTGTTGAACTGCATTGGCAATGAGATTTCAGCACTGTTATGCAATGTGATGCATATATAGTGCTTCAAAGACGCTTGAGTAACCCTTGGTATACTACTTCCTGTTGCGTCTATGAACACATCTACAGCTATAGCCCCCGGCCTGAAAGCAAAGACAGCTCAATTCTATGTCAAATATTAATTTAATTTAACAATCACTTCACTCCTAGATCTGTCGGTGGAATCTGAAACTGCGATTTATTCAACATTTCTGCAATTTCCTTCTCTGATATTTTGCTCCCTTCATCGAAAGCGAATGGTAATACATCCAATAAAACGTTTGAAAAATTAGTTATTGCAAATCCTGATGCCAATTTCAGGACACGAGCGTTGTTCTCAAAAGAAGACGATAACACAAATCTTGTGATCGAGAAAGCATGATAAATACAAATAACGATTGTTCCCTTATCTGGTAGAAGTAATTTGTTTCTTGTTGTAGTTCTTTTGAAACTAGATTCATTTATGTATATAGGCCATGAATCTGCCCAATGAGTTCCACAGCACAGCTCAATTTTAAACGCATCTTTTATCACAGGGAGCACACACAACTTATTACTTTCTACAATAACAGAGGTACTTGTTGAAGAATCAGCGATTCTTAGTCGCTTTCCCGTTGAATTCAAAAACATACACCAAGGCATAATTTCGAGCATGATTCCCGAAGAAAACTTTCGACTTGGCACAATTCGATTAATACATTTGATACTTTGTTCTGCTGAAGTTGTCGCATAGTTTGAGAAAGGCCAAGATGCTTCTTGAGGTTGTTTTAAAGTGCTTAAATAAGCATCAATACTTAGTTGTCTGTTTTCGGTTTCAAAGAATCGATTTCGGTCAATGCCTTTGTAAGTGAGCAATATGCTAGCATCGTTATCCTCTGAAGAAAATGTTCTGAAACGTTGAAATAGGAGCGATTTAATTGGCTTTTAAAAATATTGTCCTTTTAAAATGCGATAATGAAATACTTACAATCCCTCGAAACGAATTTCATGTCCACTGTTGTTGTCGCCACTGATTTGTAGTTCAACAGTTGAGCCATGACCTTTAGAAACATATTTATTTCTACTTCCAACATCTGTTATTACAGTATTTGTAGGAAGAAACGATTTTATAATAAACATTGGCCAAATGACAACCAATATCCGTTTTTGATTCAAATCATTATCAGACAACGTATTAATTTTTTCCTCGATTATTCTCACCCAAAAGCTAATGAAATCTTGCGGTGATGAAGAGGGGACTGAAATAAATCCTGGAAAATTGTTTTGTATTTACAGTATATTTCATCATACGTTTTACCAGCCACGGTATAGTTTTGCTTATGAGAGGAATTTCACCAGACCAACCTTTTCCATTTACCAATTTAAGCCTGAAACAGAAAAACTGTTAGTATATCTTTATTTGACTTCTTCTTCTTCGTAGCGCTACAACCCCTCTCGGGCCCTCGCTTCCTGCAAATAGTGCTTCCAACTATCTCGGTCCATTGACCGCGTCCTCCAATTTCGAAAACCGAGTAGAAATGAACTGTCTTCGTTGACCGAGTCAGACCAGCGTTTCCTCGGTTTCCCCATTGGTCTCCGACCTTCAGTTCTCCCAACGAAGCGAATACCCTTTTGGGTATCCGTTGTTCATTCATACGATTCAAGGGACCAGCTCATTGCAGCTTCCGCAGTTTTACCATCGTTGAAACCTCTAGCTCGTCAAAAATTTCATACGGCTCATGGTTGTATCGAATTCGTCACTTGTTGCCCTCAAACTTCGCTCTAATTATTCGCTACAGGACCCGTCGTTCGAAGGCGTTCAATATGTTCACGAATGCTTGAGTTAGAGTCCATGCTTCACACCCATAGCATAGCACAGGTCTTATCACAGATTTGTATACTTAGAGCTTTGTTTTCCTGAGTATGCAGCAGGCCTCTTTATTTAAATAACCCATACTAATTTCCATTTTATTTAATTTACCAGACACAAGTGTTTCGGAAGCAACACACTTCCTGCTTCAGTGGAGTATTTACTTGCTTTACAAACCGCTACTTATCTATTTGTTGGTAAAACTATTAAATTAAATTTTCAAAATTAACCTAATTACCTTTTATTAGATCTAACAATTTTGAGTCGGAAACCTAAATTTTTACTAATTTTAAGCTACCTTCTGTTATTATATTGTGACCTGTTTCTATTCAATGTGCGCTACTACCGATATCATATCCCGATTTACCTATTTTCCGTTTCCCTTAAGTGGTCCTTCATTCTCACACTTATAAGCCGCTTAATTTGTATAATTTAAATTTTCTCACATTCTGGACATGTTATCTTGTGTATGCCGCTTGATTCCTCCTGCTCTATTGGATCTTTCGATGTTCCGATTATCGCTCCAACTGTTGCATATTTACTAGATCCTACTAAATTTAGATTGTATTTTTCATCACCTTCCATAATGTATTAAAACCTCCTGATATAGGTATGCTAATTGAGGTATCTGTTGAGCAAGACCAAATCGAATGAAGAAATAAGGGGAATCATCGAAGTAGCCGAAAAAAATGGATAAAGCAAAAAAAAATAGTGGAAGGCATAGTGAATAAAAAGGGAGGAAACCAATATTAATTCAGCAGAAAAAAATTTGAAACGGAAAACGATGAGAACAATTACCATAACTATATCAGGAAGTTTCAATACATTAAGGAAGGTGATGAAAAAATACTATATAAATTTAGTGGGATCTAGCAAATATGCTAGATCCCTTTCCAGGTAAGTGTTTTTCATCGATTCGCTGGACGTGACCAGCCCAATAGAGCTTACTATGAAAACGAGTTTAAAAAAATTGATATTTGGAATTTATCACTGTTATGAAAGACTTAAGAGTGAAAATGTTACGAAAAATCAATGGATTAGGTTAACCCCAATTAAAAGAGGAATTGGAGAAGCAGAGGATTCCGACCGAAGCTAGCGAGGCTCGGCTAGTTAGCCGAGGCGCTGTAAGCTGAAGACAAGAATCCTGAGTCGGTCGAGTTTTCCGAAGAAGAGGCCTATGCAGGAGGTGAAGAAGAAGAAACAGAAGTTTTCAGCAAAATGGTGAAGTAAGTGCTCACGTTTACTCAATTGTCTTCAGCGAAAATGTAGCAACAAATGAGTGGAATACTGGAAAGACAACAAACAATCAACCGAATTAAAGACGGAAATAAACCAGTAGCTGGACGAATAATCAATGAACTTAAACCAAAAGCTAGACTAACAATAACCAGAACTAAAAGTAGAGCTCGGCAGTTTGAACAGCCAAATCAAATGCATCGAAGAAAAGATTAGCCAAGTCGAGGAAAGAGTGAACAAAGAGGTTGAACAGATAAAGAAATACTTAGAACGGACACAGCAAATGGTAGCTAACGCAGCAGCTCCAATGATGCTGCTGAGGCCAACTACTGGCTTTAGCAAGAGCGGGCAAAAGCATTAATTCTAGCTATAAGAGGACCGGCTGAAGACAGCTGGATAGGCGATATAGAGATTACCACTTGAGGCAAATACATAGGTCCCATCTACGACACCGAATGCAAAAGTTAAGTGAAACTTTAAAGCAATTAGTCCAACTCTTGACCCAGATCATCTTGACGGAACAAAACGAAAAAGATCACTCGTAATATAGCTCAAGGTTGAGATAAAGCGACAGTAGATGCTAGCGCGTGGATATCAACCGAGAGCCACAGATTAATGACGCACTTAAATGTTGGAATTGCGGTAAGAAAGGGCATTTACAACTAGACTGCAGATGATGGATGAAGCGGGGTTCTTGCCCAGCGTGTTGTAATGAAGTAGGTATGGTTAAATGTCCGTACAGGACTGCAGTGATGGTCTGCTGCCTCAGCGGAAGAGGATGTTAAGATCCGCTGAGATTGGCATTGTCTGGGGACGCGTGAATGCGCTGACAGGCTAGCGTTGCGGTGTCGTGAGGCGGGTTCTTTTCCCCAGCACACGGACCCACTACAAGAAATTTCGCATCCACGGGTCAAAGAAATGTCGACCGAAGTCGAGAAGGAGATAACCTACTAAGGGTCAAAGAATATTGCTGAATCAGAAGGCAAACTGGGCCTGGGGAAAACAGACGGACTTAAGAGGACTTCGTCGTTACCGACAAGACTTGTGGCCCACAAATAAGAGTGGTGCATCCAAATGGTAGCGCTGGCTCCTCGCACCCTCCCAACTGGATCAAGATCCAAACGTAGACGTGACCATGTATTTCCCATTTGAGTGAAAAACTCATAGAACCATAATTTGCATTGCTTTTTCCTTCAAATGAGGAATACAAACGTAACCGATTTATGCCATAGCGTTATGCAATGAAGTCGCATAACCCTATGTCATAAAAAGGTACGCGAGCGGAAGGCCAATCTACCCGGCAAGAACCCCTGTTAACAAAGAAACGGAGGAGCGTGCCCGATGGCTACCCCATTCTAGTGGAGGAGCCTGCCATCAATGCGGGTCCTATACCCGGTCAGGTCGATTGAAATGGAAAATTCTACGTTATTATCCTTAAAAGTTAAATAGATAAAAATAAAGAGAGCAATAAATGGAAATCAGCATATATATTGAAAATCGACATGTAATTACTGTTACGTTAAAAAAAAACCATGAATTATTAAACGTACAACGTCGGTCTTTCCATTTCAATCGACCTGACCGGGTATAGGACCCGCATCGATGGCAGGCTCCTCCACTAGCATGGGCTAGCCATCGGGCGCGCTCCTCCGTTTCTTTTGTTTAACGGGGGCTCTTGCCGGATAGAGTGGCCTTCCGCTTGCGTGCCCTTTTATGGTATAGGGTTATGTGATTTCATTGCATAACGCTATAGCATAAATTGATTACTTTTGTATTTCTCATTTGAGGGAAAGAGTCATACAAAGTGCTTTTGTATGAGTTTTTCACTCAAATTGGAAACACATGGTCACGTCTACGTTTGGATCTTGATCCGGTTGGGAGAGTGTGAGGGGGCACCACCTGTAAATACATATACAGCTCTGCTAATAAATCCTACTTACGCCTTCTTTGTGGGGACGTAAGAGGGTGAAGGTGAGTCTTCCGCACTTGATAACGGAATCCACGTAATAACAATGCCGCCGAAATGGAGGTTGGGCGACGGGCTAACTGCCCGTCCCTGGAAAACCCTACAATGTTTCGAAACCTACAGAAGGGTCCCGGAATGGATTGGGCTCACGGCAACGAGCTCGTAAACGGAAAAAGGACTATGGTATTGGATTCTGGAATGTCAGATCACTCAATTACCCTGGCGCTGTTAAGGACTTTTTGCAAAAGGCCAGTCAATATAAATTAAAAATACTGGCAATCCAGGAAACAAACTGGATTGGAAATGATATTCAAGACAAGAGATCCCACACAACATTCAAAAGTGGGAAGCCTACTAGAAAACGAGAAATCTGAGTCGCCTTTATTGTGGATAGGGAGTTCAAATCACACGTTATTGATTTTAAGGCAGTTGGTTGTGTGCGATTCGTATACAAACGAAATTCTTCAAAATCTGGCAGATAAATGTTCACGCCCCGACCGAAGAAAAGGACGAAGAAATGAAGGAAACGTTCTACAATCACCTGGAACGACAAGTCGGCATATTGCCTACAAACGACACAAACATAATTCTGGGTGATTTTAACGCTAAAGTTGGCAATGAGCTATCTCATCGAGGATCGACTGGAGGATATAGCCTCCACGATGAAACAAATGACAACGGCCAGCGCCTGATTGACTTGCTTCCCACATCGACGCATACATAATGTCGCGTGTTATGGTTCGCGGCCAATAATTTTAATGTTGCGGGAAAGTGAAAACGCAATGTCTTTTTTCAATTAAGTTTAAAAGAGTTTATTTAAAAGAATGCATATTAATTTCACTTTTAAAAGTCTAACTTCCACTTGTCAATAAATTTCTATTGCAATTGTCTTCTAAAATCACTTCACAATCACTCAATCAATATCGCCTTTACCTCGCGTTCCACTCTATCGCAGTTTTTATTATGGCGGTTGTAATGAATAATCCCCCCACTCATTTAGCTCGCCTTTATATAGGGTCTCTAGCCATTCAACCCATTTCCCGTACATTGGCGAATGTTCTGCCGAGAGGTACCTGTATATTCGAGCAGCTTGATGAATGGAGTGCCGTCACTTTCAGATGTTGATCATGCTTGGTGGGTTTTCGTGGTTTCGAGTAAATTCACTTTGTTGATCATGAGGTTCTTAATAGTTGTGAAAACACTTGCGACAGTAGCTCGCAGAATTATTCGTACATGTAACAATAAAATGACGAGGGTATCACCAGATGGCAACACACAAAACCAGATCGACCATGTTCTGATCCAACAACGTTGGGCCTCGAGCATACTGGACGTCCGTACATACCGAGGAGCCAATTGTAACTTAGATCATTAGTTGATTAAATTAACCTATCGATGTCGTATGTTACAGGCATATTCGGCGAAGACCAGCCCGCTACAAAAATATGACATTGAAAGACTCCAAACGGCGTCTGTGGTCAAAAATGGCTCCCATCTTCTCAGACGCATCGCTAAAAACAAGCAACAAGCTCCGGATGGAAATGAAAGCGGCTATCAAGAGCGTGGCAGAACACACAATTGGACATCAAGCGCGGCCAAGAGAAATGATTGGTTCGATAATGAGTGCCAGAATGCGTACAAAGAATACGTAGGTAGGAAAACCAGGACGAAGAGAGAACTCTATGAAAATTTCAGAAGACTAGCGAATAGGATCATTAGAATTAAGAAAAGAAAATACTATGACGACCAATTGAGAAGTATCGATATAAGTCTAGCGAGCAACAACACAAGACAAGCATACAAAATAGTGTAAAGCCTGAAACGAGGTTATCAGTCCAAAACTACGCTCTGTCGTGATGACATCGGTAATATCATCGCTTTGGTTTCATCAGCGATGATATTACCGATGGGCATAATATTTCAAGAACGTCCTCAATCCTCCTACAGCTCCAGAACATATGTGCCTATTGATGTCTGCGGAGAGTTTCCATTGGCCCCGCCAATTCTAGATGAAGTTTGTTTCGACATCAAAGCCCAAAAGAATAATAAAGCGCCGGGCATCGATGACATTCCAGTGGAACTCATCAATTATGGTGGCATCAGTATTCATAAAGCTATTCTCAAAGTCATCCAGCACATTTGGCAACAAGAACATATGCCGAACAAGTGGAGCCAATCAATTATATTCCCTATCCACAAAAAAGGTGAAAAGTCACAGGGCGAAAATTATAGAGGCATATCACTACTTTGTACGGCGTACAAAATATTTTCAAAGATCTTAAAAAATAAAATCGGATCATAGCCAACAGTATTATTGGGGAGTTCAATATAGACGTACACCAGATTTTCGTTGACTTTAAGCAAGCATACGACAGTATTGATTGTAACGTACTGTACCAAATAATGCTTTGCTTTGGCATCCCCACCAAATTAGTTCGTCTTACCAAAATGACAATGACGTCGACGACCTCCCAAGTCTGCATCAATAACCCACTCACCGATGCCTTTGACACAAATATCGCACTAAAGCAGGGAGATGGGCGGGCCCCATTGCTATTCAATTTGGCTCTGGAGTGCGTCATAAGGAAGCTACCTGTCGATACATGAGGGACATTACTATACAAGTCGAGCCAAGTAGTAGCCTATGCGGATGACATCAATATTTTGTCGAGAACATTAACAACTGCCAAAGAACTCTACAAATCAATGAGAATAAAACAAAGTTCATGACGAGGAAAAATACCTCAAATACACAAAATATCACACGTGGCGAATATAGCATCGAAAATGTGAGGGAATTTGTGTATTTAGGCGCCAAACTAACGAGAACCGGTAATGAAAGAGACGAAATACGCCAAAGTATACAGCTCGCAAATAAAATATTTTATTCAATTTTAACGATCTTGAAGACCAGCTGCATACACAGGAAAACAAAGCTCCAAGTATACGAATCTGTGGCAAGACCTCTATTATGCTATGGGTGCGAAATATGGACCCTAACTCAAGCATCCGCAAATACCTGTATATTTAACGCATTTGAGCGACGGATCCTGAGGCAAATAATCGGAGCGAAAATAGACAGGGACCAATTGCGAATTCGATACAACCACGAGCTGTATTAAATTTTTGACGAGCCTGAGGTCTCAGCGTTTGTAAGGCTACGGAAGCTGCAATGGGGTGGGCACTTGGATCGTGTGGACGAAGAACGGATATCCAAAAAGGTATTCGTAGGGAGAACAGAAAGCCGGAGACCAGTGGAGAAACCGAGGAAACGCTGGTCTGACTCAGTTGACGGATTTCAAAATTGGAGGATGCGCTCAATCCACCGAGACAGTTTGAGGCGCTATTTGCAGGAAGCGAAGGCCCAAGAAGGTCTATGGTGCTACGAAGAAGAAGCAGAATAATTCTCCAATGTACACAAAGAGGAAGGCCAATGGCCCCAACACAATCATTTCCGTTTCACGATAGCATTATGGGGAGGTGAGCTTATGTCTTCCTGGAGAAGATGATGGTAAAAGTTGCCGTCTTACTCTTGACACTGGTGCAACAACTTGAGTGAGAAACCATTCATATTGAAGGAGCAAGACAATTTTATTACAAACAGCTACGGGAGAAGCTGCACCCGTTCATGGAGAGGTCAGCCTCCAAGTTAAATTTAGCGATTTACTATTCCGACATAAATTCCTGATCGCTGACATTATGGGCGACTATATGCTAGGAATGAATTTTTCTTAGCTACACGGATTCACTTTAGATTTGGACAGACGGGTCTTTGAACGGCGAAGTGCCGAGATGTTGATGGAAACCCCTAGTGCCAAAACGTCCACGATAGTGGCAGTGAATGCAGACACCGGGTCTTTGTTCAACAAACCGCGAGCAATGCCAAGGAGTTGAGAAAGTGCAATCTGATAATATACATATATGCGAATGATAGCGTTTGAAAGCGATAAAAGCTGGTTACCGAAGAAACTTCGAGACTTCCAGCTATCTGATGAAGTTATTGGACTACTGTTGGCATGGAAGGAGACTATTGGACGACGTGACGTATCGGCACTCAGAGCTGTCTTGAAAATCTAATGGGTTCAATGGGAGTCCCTTCAGGTGGATAAGGGAGTGCACAAGTGGAAATGAGATACGGTGGATACGCCATTCTTCCTAAAAATCAAATTCTGGACGTGGTTAAGGAGCATCGAGAGGTCACCTTGGTAGGTTTAAAGAAGATTCTAGTAAAGATACGAGATGAGTTTTATTTGTTTTACGCTTGAGCAGACGTAATGAATTGGTGTAGTCGATGCACCATTTGCACTTCCGTCAAAAAAGCGGGGACTGAGAAGACAAAAGCGAAAATATAATGTGGGAGCACTTTCTGGAAGATCGATAAGGCAAGTTTTGGCGGGTGAAGGCCTAACCAAAGCGATTTGTGGAAGAACACCATCTGAGCAGCTGCAAAGCACCCCGAAGTACGTCAGTAGATTAACACACCGGTCGATGCAGATATAAGCATCTCAAGTGAGCTGCGGATCGAATGAAGACCAGATACGACTGAAAGGTAAACTTATTCGGATTTCAGCGGGATGACTTATTGTGGTTGTATAATCAACAACTCCGAAAGATGAAACTTCATGTAGAGGAACCATATCGAATCTTTGAGCAAATTAACGACGTCGTATATCGCATACAGGAACACCAAACCCTTAAAGCCACAATGAAAGTAGTGCACCTGGACCATCTTGCCACATATTATGCCCAGGAAGACTTGATACAGCTGGCGAAATACCTTTTCCGGCCAAAAATAGCTAAGGTTGTGGGCAGTGTTAATTTTTGACATAAAAACGTAAGTTTCTGTTGCTTTACCGTGTTAACATTATAATTTCATCATCAAAAAAAATAAAAATTACATGACAACCAATGAATTACATTGGCAAGATCAAAAACATACTTAAATGATTTCCAATTAAAAACAAAAACGGGATGTCGGCGCTTACGTCATTACAACCAATAGAAGTATGAGACCGATACGTCATCGGCTTACTGCATTACAACAACAAGTACGGGGTTGGTAATTAAAAGCACGAACGACGTCATTGGCGCTCACATCATTTCTACAGTAACAAGTATGTAGTTGATAATTAAAAACACTTGACGTCACCATCGAATGTTCGAGATATATGATTACCCTATATTCGTATAAAGCGTCGCAGCCGAGGATTGGATCGGATAAACGGCAATGACACTCGCATCAAAAAACAGACTGCTCTTTCAAAGCATGGAAGCTACATCCGCTGCAAGAACAAGCGCTGCAAGAACTACTGAACGAGATGAAAAATATAAGGTCAATATACTAGCTGTGCAACAAACTAATGTGCTTGGTAACAATGTCAATGACATGTAAACACACACTTTCTTCATAAGTGGCAAATCGTCAGGTATCCATGAGTATGGAATAGCATTTATCATGGACAATAAGTTCAAACAAATTCTAACCAACTTCAAGGCAATTAATGCCCGAACGGACAGCGCCTAATAGACTTCGCGTCAGGTTGATACCTCATCATAAGCTCCACCTGCTTCCCACACCGTGACATTCACAGAAGAACGTGCACATACCCTGATGGCTGCAATGTACAACCAAAAAGACCACATTCTCATAAAAACGAGCTCGTGAAGCACACTGTGGCTCAAACCAATCCTTATTCAAATTAAATTTCAGTGTCGCATCTCCAAATATCGAAAACAATTAAAGCCACTGATAACAAAGTATATATTATATTACTCAATTATTTTGTTTATTTGGTTTCCGCTGGCCAATTCTCTTTTTTCTTTAAAAACCGTCGGGCCTTGTTTTGTTGTGTGAGTAAAAACGCGTTTCGACTACTTTGATTCATCTTCAGTGTCAAAAGGATGTGTTGAAGGGAATGACTTTTTTAGAGTCGTAAGATGGGTTAAGCAGGTAGTACTAAATTAGGTCAGGTACTAAAGCCTACTAGTTTTGCTTCCCTGTCGAGTTTCAGGAAAAATTCTTTTGCAGTTGTTAGCGACCGTCACAAAATGTTGATGTCGCCCGCAGGGGCTACCACTTGGCTCGACTTGTAAAGGGTGGTCCAACCATAATGCACTATGTTAATTGTGTCACAACTTAACGTCAAGTTTTTTGCCCGACTTAATTTGACATTTCTTTGTTACTGTTTTTGACAAATTCAACCATGGAGAGGTACACAATTGAGCAGCACGTTAAGGTTGTTGCAGCCTTTTACGAAAATGGGCGTTCAAATCAAAATGCATTTCCTGCACTTCGTGATATTTTTTGGTCGGCATAATCGACCACATGTGTCCACAATCGGGAGAATTGTGCGCAAATTTCAGCAAACCGAGTCTGTAGGAAATGTGAAGTCACCTGTGCATGCTCGCCCAGTTCGTTCTGCGGGCAACATTTCTGTTGTTAGCGATAGTGTGGCAGAAGAGCCGTCAACCTCGACTTGTCGTCGTGCCCGACAATTGAACTTCTCACAAACATCACTGATGCGAATTTTGAATAAAGATTTGAATTTACACGCTTACAAGGTTCAATTGACTCAAGAGCTGAAGCCTACTGACCATTTCAAGCGTCGGCAATACGCCGAATGGTTGGTTGAACAGACGGAAGGGAATGGTAACTATACAAAGAAAATCATCTTCAGCGACGAGGTACACTTTCACTGCAGTGGATTCGTTAACATGTAGAATTGCTGGATTTGGGCAAATGAGAATCCACGAGTGATTGTTGAAAAGCCGATGCATCCACAAAGAGTGATTGTTTGGTGCGGTTTATGGGCTGGCGGCGTCATCGGGCCGTACTTCTTCGGAAATGAGGACGGCCAAACAGTTACCATGAATGGTGTTCGCTATTGCGAGATGATAACGGACTTCTTGTGGCTAGAAATTGAGGTTATGGACCTGGACGATATGTGGTTCCAACAGGATGGTGCCACTTGCCACATAGCCAACGAAACAATGGCTCTTTTGCGCGAGAAATTTAATGGCCATGTTATCTCACGTTGTGGCGATGTTAATTGGCCGCCACGATCATGTGATTTGATACCGTTGAACTTCTTTCTCTGAGGATATTTAAAAGACGTCAATAAGCCAAGAACAATTCAAGAGCTAAAGGATGCGGTAATTCAGCACATTAATATGGACCATCGGATAGAAGTATGCCACCGTGGTCGTGGCGAGCATTTAGGCGATATTTTGTTCCACACATGATTGTCATAGATATTTCTTTTACAATAAAAAATAATAACATAATTCTCTGAAACCTTTTTGTTTTATTTACAATTAACATCGTGCGTTTTGTTTGGACTACTCTTTATAATAACGTACCTATTGTATCGACAATTAGCTTTCTTATGACGTATTCCAGAGAGAAATTGAAAAGCAATGGGGCCGGCCCATCTCCCTGCTTAAGTCCGCTATTTGTGTCAAAGGCGTCGGTGAGTTTGTTATCGACGCGGACTTGGAATATAATTAATTGGCTCTATTCATTCGGCTTATGTTGTTGTTGCCAAATGTGCTCGATGACTTTGTGAATGGCTTTCTGAACACCGCTGCCACCATATTTTATGAGCTCCACACCCAGATCATTACTTGCTCAAATTAACCTTTCGATTTCGTATGTCAAATGCGTATTCGGCAAAGACCACCGCTCTTCAAAAATTCGGCATCGAAAGACTCCAGACGGTGTCTGTAGCCCGAAATGTCACGGAGACATTCGACAACTAGTTAGCTCCCATCCTTTCAGATACATTGCTGAAAACAAGCCACGAGCTATGTGTGGAAGTGAAAGCGGCAGTCAAGACCGTGGCAAAACGGAAGTCGGACATCAAGCCCTGCGCAAAAGAAGAAGCTAGCGTACATAGTAGTGAAAAGCTTGAAATGAGGTTATCAGCCCAAGACCACGCCCGGCCGTTATGACATCGGCAACATCATCGCTGATAATAAAAGGATTAAAGAAATATGGGCACCATATTTCCAGAACCTCCTTAACCCTGCGCATAGCTCCAGAACATCGGAGCCTATAGATATTCCCGAAGAGCTTCGATTGGCCCCACCAAATATGAATGGTTTTTTCTACCATCAAAGCCCAAAAGAATAATCAAGCGCCGGGCATCGATTCTCAAGATGTTAGAAAATAAAATCGGATAATACACCAACAGGTAGATCGACGATAGATGGGAGTTCAACATAGACGCACACCAAATAATACTTTGCTTTGGTATCCCAGCCAAATTAGTCCATCTTACCAAAATGACAACGACGTCGACAACCTCCCAAGTCCGCGCCGATAACCAACTCACCGGCGCCTTTGACACAAATATCGGACATAAGCAAGGAGATGGGCTGGCCCCATTGCTATTCAATTTGGCCCTGAAATACGTTATAAGAAAGCTATTTGTCGATACAAGAGGTACGTTACTATAAAAGTCAAGCCAAGTGGTACCTTATGCGGAGAACGGTCACGGTCGTTAACAACCGGCAAAGAACTTTTCCTGAAACTCGACAGCGAAGCAAGACTAGTAAGTCTACAAATCAATGAGAATAAAACAAAGCTCATGACCTCAAATACCCATATCACAGGTGGCGAATAAAGTATCGAAAATGTGGGCGAATTTATGTATCTGGACGACAAAAAAACATTACCGGTAATGGCAGAGACGAAATACGCCGCAGAATACAGCTCGTAGATAAAATATTTTATTCAATTTTGACGATAATGAAGACCAGCTGCATATACAGGAAAACAAAGCTTCAAGTCTACAAACCTATGATAAGACCTGTGTTATGCTATGGGTGTGAAACCTGGAGACTAACCCAAGCATCCGTAAACATATTGAACGCCTTCGAGAGACGGGTTCTTAGGTGGTTAATCGGCGCAAAGCTGGACGGCGACCTATAGCGACTTGGATACAACCATGAGCTGTATGAAATTTTTAGCGAGCAAAAAAGTATTCGGTGGGAGAACTCAAGGGCGGAGACTGAAACCGAGGAAATATTGGTCTGACTCGTTCGACGCGTTCGATGCACCGAGATAGTTGGAGGTGCTTTTTGCAGGAAGCAAAAACACGAGAAGCTGTAGTGCTACGAAGAAGACGAAGACTATTTGCTTTGGAAATTATTTCTTATCACTATAAAAATAATTATGGCGTCCGTGAAGCTTCATCTTAGGAACTATGAATGTTGTCATTTCAAAATATTGCTCTAGAGTATATTTCGGAATGACTTCAAGCTTCATAACAAGTTCTACAATTGAAATATACAATTTAATTTAAAAATAGCAAACAAATCGTTATTCACCGAGGGCAATAGAAGAGATTCCTCTTGAAATCACGAAATAAAAACGTTCAACAAAACAAATGCTATTGAACTCCTACTTTGTGTTAAATATACTCTTCTACTCAATGAAGCCGATTACCTCATTCTACTTATATTAAGGCACTTGATTCATATTAAGACATTAAAACATAAAAATTTACCTGATTCTATGATTACCATCCTTATAATTTCCAATAAACGATCCGTGGCCCCCCACTCCTAATTCGCAATATGCTTTTGTATCATTTGCTAAGTGTTGAACTTGAAAAAGTTCTTTCGACATTGATAATACCTCCAGCTGTCCTTTTATGAAAATGCATACTTGCGTCGACGAAAGTTTTTCGAAAGTTGCAATTAACACAGAACTCTCCATCTCCAAATAGCGAGTGCCTTCATTATTAACTTCTAAAATGCACGATTCACGATTTGAGTTTCTCTCAAATACAAACGTCAAAGAATTTTTCAAATGGTCACTCCGAAATGCATAGAATGAACATTCATGCGGCTGCAAAAGAATCAACTCATCCGAATTCGATTGTCCAAATTGTAAAGGCACGTTTGTCGAATTACATATAATATACCTCGATATGAGAGAAATATATGTATGCTGGTCGTTCAAAATTTGTAGCCATAAGTGTTTAGAAGTCAATAATGTATGCATGATCCCTGGTCCAAAATTAAAACGCATTACATCAACAATAATATTACAATCAATTCTTTCATCGAATAATATGAAGCCTTTCATATACGTTGGCTCTAATAAATCCAACATTTTCAAGAAGCTGTAGTCCAGCACTCTACATGCAATAGTCATGTCGAAATTTGTTGCGTAGCTTTCTTTCTTTTTCTGCAACGTATGAACATTAATTTTCGATAGAATAATTGATGCGAACGTCTGCTTTTTATAAAAATCATCAGATATACGGAAATGCTGTATGGGTGGTGGGCATCTAAGACTTTCAAGACCAAATTCATTTTGCAAATTAATTTGAATATACGGAATACGCAGCAATGTTTGTAATACGGGAATCTTATCAGGCTGGAATGATGAGTCCACACGAATGCAACCGATCAGTGTTTTAAGGTTTAAGTCGCCCTGCACTTTTAAATCGTCCATTTTCAAAAAATCATTTATACTGACTGTGTCACCATTCTCCTGTAAACAAAATATTGAATATACAAAATAAGATTTTATGGTAGATTTTCGATTTGTCGTAAACTGATTTATTTTGTTCATGTAGTAAAAACACTGTATCTACTCCAAAACTACAACTTTATTTAAAAGATGGATACAGCCATTTCAAGAGTAACTTGCTCTCTTCTTCAGTCCATTGATACTAAAATCATTGGCAATGCAATCTGATCTTAAATGCTACAAGATTTTAAGGTACTAAAAGGTTTTAAACAATCATAAAATTTAAGAAAAATTTAAAGAGATAATAATGTCCGAACCTTAAATCAAAGTACAATTAAAGGTACAAGAGTAATTAACTAATGAGGGTGATCCCCGGTTCTTTTTAGCCATTCTCTTAATTAACTGCGATGGACAGTTTCCTTCATCTGTTTTCATACGTGGTTGGGGGTCTTGCTACATTATGTAGAGGCTCTCCCAAGTGTCCAATGTATAAGGTCGGTTGACATATTTCAGGAGCTGAAGGCTATCGTTTAATATGCTGTGTCCAGCATATAAACGGCTACTGCCGATCGTACCGTATTGAGACCCCGCCTTCCCCCGGATTTCGCTTCTCTCATATGTTCTTGGAATCGTGCAGTGATGAGTCGCTTGGTCTGACCGATATAGCATTTTTCACAATCATTACACTGAATTTGGTAGATGCCGCTCATTTCATTACTTTTCAGGGGGTCTTTTTCGTTGCCCAGTAGATTTTTGATAGTCGCGTTTCTGGTGGAAGCTGTGATATTGATGTCAAATCGTCTGAAGAGAAAATTAATGCTGTAGAACGAATCCGCTATCGAAATGCTTATCCATTTGGTGTTTTCAGCGTTTTCTTGTTTACAGAGAGTCGTATGCTTATTTCTCAAGGCAGCTTGTTGTTTTTCGGCTATTAATTTTTCGATTGTATTAGGGCTATATCCGTTTTTGATGGCAGTATCCATAATATATATATAGGTAACAAGGCGGTGTATCCAACTGTTGTAGGCTGCCATTTTTTGCATTATTGGATGTGCTGATGTTGCTGGAAAAGTCCTTTGAGTAGAAGTACTCTTCGTGTAAAGTTCAAATTTGATTATCCCGTTGTTGTTAATGATGACGAGGCTCAGGAACGGTAATCTTCCACTTGTCTCCTTTTCCATAGTGAACTGAATTTTTAGATGAATCTTGTTGATCCTTTGGAACTATGGCTAGTACGTTGTCCACATATCTAAACCATGTTTTCGGCATGATACCTGATTCTTCCATGGTTGATTCGATGTACTTCATGAAGACGTCCGCTAAAAGTGGAGAAAGGGGATTACCCATTGCAACTCCTGCCGTTGTCTTAACGAATTTTTCTCGGAATGTGAAATAGTTTTCGATGATGCAGAGCAAGGCTAGGTTTTTATATGTGTTCACTATCTTATTCCTATCCCTTGTATTCCCGAATTTCTGTAGCCAAACTTCTAATTGGTATATTGCGTGCTTCACCGGTGTATTTGGGAACAGTGACTTACATGAAACGATATTAGCATTTGCTTTTTATCGATTTTTCCTCTAATCTGTAGCTTGCTTATCAGATCAGGTGAGTTTTTTACAGAGAATTTGCTACATATGTCGCCTAGATCTGTAAACTGTTTTACAAGCCACTTGGCGAAGCTATAGGTTGGTGAGTTGTAATCCGTGATGATCTCCCTCATTTCCTTACCGTCCTTGTGCAGTTTAGGTTGGTATTTGAATCTCGGTAGAAACGGATTAGGCATTTTCAATTTGGTAATATCACCAAATACCCTGCGGGCTTCATTAAGTGCTCGGTCGACACGTTTGACAGATTCTGGTAGCGGATCGTTCCTCAGCTCGATGCAATAACCGTTCGCCACACGATTCCAAGAACACATGAAAGAAGCGAAATCCGGGGAAAGGCGGGGTCTCAATACGGTGCGATCGGCAGTAGCCGTACATATAATTGAAAATGGACACAGCATAGGAAACGATAGTCTTCAACTACAGAAATACGTCAATCGATCTTATACATTGGACGCGTGGGAGAGCCTCTACATAACCCAGCAAGACTCCCACCCACGTTTGAACACAGACGAAGCAAACTCTCCATTGAAGTTAATTAAGAGACTAGCTAAAAGGAACCGGAGATCACCCTAAATAGTTAATTACTCTTGTCCCTTTAATTGTACTTTGATTCAATGTTCGGACATTATTATCTCTTTAAATTTTTCTTAAATTTTATGATTGTTTAAAACCTTTTAGTACCTTAAAATCTCGTAGCATTTAAGATCAAATTGCATTTTAGTATCAATGGACTGAAGAAGAGAGCAAGTTACTCTTGAAATGGCCATATCCATCTTTTAAATGAAGTTGTAGTTTTGGAGTAGATACAGTGTTTCTACTATATAAATTTATAATAACTACAAGTTTGGAAAACAATACTGCTTAATTTATTTTACTTTTCACTAAATGATAATGATAATAGAATAGAAACTAATCAATCAGCTAAATATTTCCAAAATCACTATAAAAAGCCTTTTTTATCTTCTATGCCCGATAGTGATGAAATCAAACCTTTGGGTTTGGATTTGATGTATAAAGCTTTTTTAAAAATTCACTTTAAATGCCACACAAAGTCATTAAATTTTTTGAATTGCCAGAACTCGATATTATGTATAGTAGGCTAAAAGACACTCTATCTTCTACCAATATAACGATCTATATTTGTAATGGTGGGCAATAATTCAACTAATTTCTTATATAGTAAGCGATAAACTTACTCACTAGCAAATCGAGCAAAATAAATTATAGGAAACACACTTACATCATCCAGTTTTTCCGAATCGTCGCCAGATATTTCTTCAACGCATTCCATCTGATCACTCATCTGTTTTTGTGAGACAGATACCCGCCATATGTATGCCGCAACTTTGATTTCAGGCACCTTCAGTGTTTGCGTTTCCCGATCAGAAAGAGCAAAGTGGAAGTAAGGAACAAATTCATTTAGAACATCGTTGTAGTATTCCAAAGAGCATTGTATGGCCGCTAATTTTGAGGCCTAATATGAACTGAGTAAATTTATTTTGAAATTAAGATTCTTTTATGAAATACCTCAACCAAGATCGGATATAATAATAATTTTGTAATACATCGTGGTTGTGGATACCGCCAACATATTGCTCTTTCGTTGAATGATATGCGCATTTGATAAGGTAATGGCAAGGATGATCGCGAACTAGTTTCTTCCACAATTTGGAATGCTCCTGCCCTGAAAATATTCGTAGGTTATGAGCAGCATAATATTTTGTTACCGTCAGACATGTCTTCATCGAATATAAATATAAGTATCAAATTAAAATGATTGGTTTAAATAAATAACAATTAATTACTTCTGAGTGTTTAAATAATGTATTACTTTAAACAAACTATTTTCACGACTTATTGAAAAGTGTAGCAATTTTGTCAATAATAACAGATTGAATTTTATCTAAAATAAAAAACCGATATAAGCTAGGACTTCAATACTTTGTGTGATTATCTAGATGATAACTATGGATGTAAAGCGGTACAATGTGCTGTTGAACGTCTCCAGTGCATTAAAGTGCGTACGAACCTTTATATAATAAAACCCATGATCATTTTCATTACTGGGAAATTTCAACAAGCTCTACGATTAATCTCCGAATATAGTGTATAGTTCATACGGAACATGTATAGAATCAGATGATGTTATATGGATGTGCCCCACGTGGAAGCTGTTACATCAAAAATCCAAGGAGGAACAACTTTTTCTTCTAATGAAAGATTTGGAAAGTAACATTAAGGAATTAAAGACGAATGTCAGATCTTTAATTGATAAGACGGCAGCTACGCACAAGCCAACATATGCACAGGTGATAAAACACTATGCGACGCCTCAAACTCAAACAAGATTTCATGTCCCGGAAATTGATCATAATTAAACCAAAAAAGCATACATCATCAGATAAAACGCGGATAAGACCGTCAAATTGCAAGATTCCTCTTCAACTGCTACGGCCTATTCACAATGGTGGGGCGATAATTAAAACAACGACCAATGCCAACGCGTCTAAACTATACCCATTAACCATGGATACCATACAGGATGAGTACGACATTACCGAGACAAAGATGCGTCAACACAGACTGGTTATAAATGGGCTGGGTAATCAATTCACAAATGAGGAGCTACGAAAGGAAATACAGGCGCTAAACCCTGATGCTGGGAATAGAGAAAAAATGGAGCAGACAGACAAAAAACGGAAAATTGTTACAAATTATTCAGGTAAATGGAAGCATGTATAAAAGATTAGCTAACAAATACGTCAACATTGATTATGAGTCATATTTTGTGAGGGAAGACTTTAACGTTACGAGATGCTTTAAGTGCCAAAAATATAACCATAAGACGTCGAATGCGAAGAAGAACAAATCTGTGTGAAATGTGGAGGAAGGGATGAGCCCAAGGAATGCAAAAGCACATATGAGAACTGTTACAATAGTATGGGTAATAATAAGAATGCTGATCACTCACTCAAAGCAGACTCGTGGGAGTACCCAGAATATCAAAGAAGGATTACAATTGCTAGGAGGAGTACTGATTACAATTTTGATGATGATTGTTAATCATAAAATTCAATCAAGCGACAAATTAACTATCTTTTATGCCAATATAAGAAGGCTATGACGCAAGTTGAGTGATATTCAAATTTAACTCCAGCAAAATCCTAAAACGATGGTTGATTACAAGTATACTAAACGAAACATGGATCTATCCTGAAGAATCAAAGTATTACAATATTCCGGGATATAGCTCCGTCTTCTCCTGCAGGCCCGGAAGAGGAGGTGGTTAAGCAATTTATATAAAAAATACAATTAATTTCGTGACAAAGACATATATAATCTAATAATTGAATGAACCTGGGCAGGTAAAAAACTAAATATCGTACTTTCTATAATCCCAATGCGCATGACTTCTGCACAGTAATAGATGCAATATACTCTACTGAAAAAAATCTAATCACAGTTGCTGACACAAACATAGACGTGATTGCAGAATCTCCAGAATCGAGCATGTACAAGGATATCCTGGAAACAAACGGAGCGGTCATGGTCAATAAGGACAAAATTACTCGCCCGACTTCAACTATTCGCCTGGATCATATAGCAACAAATGAGAAAAAAATTGCTGAAAACATTAAATTCACACTTGAAGACTAGCCGGAGTTAGATCATCGTGTTCTAAAAATTGTCGTCCATGGTCTCAGAAAGCAAAAAACTACTCAAAAAATATTCAGATATTTAAATAAGGATCTTTTCAAATCGAAATTTCAACAGTTGCTAACAAACCGAAAATCTGAAAACTCAAAAATATAATTACAGAGTCCAAGCATGATTTTACCATTGAGAAAAATATGAGATGTCGACAACATACATGGATAACAAAGAAAGTTATTTAGGCTAGTGCTAATAAAAGGAAGGCTTATAAAAAATACAAACAGAACGCTGTTAAGAAAATAGCCCGAAAATCATTATTACAAAACCTTAATTATCATTTCTGTCCTAATTATATGAATATATTATGTTAAAACCAATCAATAAAAATGTTAACTTAACAAATTCCTTGAAATTACAAAGTACCCTAAACTGCATAAATCATGAGGTGAACGCCTCGCAATGTATTTTATGCAAGTAAACAATTTTCTCAATCAAGGAAATTAAAGTTCAATCACACAACCCAATTAAATGAAGTTAATGTAAGGCAAAAAATGCACCTTTGCAAAAAATATGTGTAAAGGAAAGTGATATATATAATTTTCTTTATTGGAATGTATGCGGTACAGAGGCCTTATAATATAGTAGGTGTTCTGACAAAGTCATCTCACCATCGTTTGAACATTACTTAAAACTATGCATATTATCGTATTTCTATGAGATTATTACAATTAGCTAGAGGAAAATTTAGGCAAAAACCTCTACTGAACTTATATTAGCTTAACATAACTTAACTTTCTACTTATAACTAGCTAAAATCTATGAGGCTAGGTTACGGCCAAAAGATAGGTAGATTCAAAGCTATTCGACCCTATTGGGTGGCTACAGCCGTGCATAATCATTGGGAAAGTGACGCCACGACAGGTATGGGAAGAGGATAACGGTTGGGATGATGACGTTGAATCTAGTACAGTAAAGGAATGGGCGAAATTACGAAGTCTACTCCCAGAACTAGAAAAGCTGCGAATCACGCGGTGGATCCAATTTACCCCTTCTCACCAACTTGAGCTACATGGCTTTTGCGACTCGTCTAAAACCGCGTACGCCGCAGTCGTATACATTCGAGTCACATCCCCAACATCAACCAAGGTGACACTTGTGTTGTGATAGTCGAGTCCGTATCAAGGCTAGAACTCAATGGAGCAGTTCTTTTAGTCAAACTCATGGATGAAGTCATCAAAGCGCATAAATGGGCAAGCGTCCCTCGATATTATTGGACTGACTCAACCACCGTCCTTGCCTGGATTCAAAAACCGGCAGCTAAGTGGGAAGTTTACGTGGCAAATCGCGTTAGCATCATTCAACAACACAGCTCTGTTGAGCTTTGGCAATCCGGACAACAGACAACCCAGCTGATATCGCATCCAGAGGAATGTACCCGAAGGAGTTGCTAACATCAAAACTCTGGTGGAATGGACCGGAATGGCTAACTGCTCGACTCATTCGAATTCCTCAGTCAATACTTCAACCAACAACAGAAGACGAAGGAAAAATTATAACGTTGACAGTCAATGTAGCAGAGCCTCCAGAAATCCTCGGAAGATACTCATCATGCTACAGACTTAAAGGAATAGTGGCATGGTGTCAGCGATTTACGATTACCGCTAGACGACCAACGACGACACGAAAGATATTTAACTGAAGTTGAGCTTCGAGAAGCATCGAGTACTTGCATCCGCATTTCGCAACACCACAGTTATAGCGAAGAAATTCAGCAGCTTTCGAAAGACAACAGTGTCCACAGAACCAGCCACTTATAAACCTTCGCACCAAAGATGGATCACGAAGGCATCCTAAGGGTAGGTGGTCGGATTCAACACGCAATTATCGGAGAAGCAGCGAAACATCCAGCAATCATTCCAAAGGGCCCTCTCGCTAAATTGTTGATAAAAGAGGCTCACCATCTAACTCTGCATGGAGGATGTCAGCTGACCCTCGCTACTCTTCGCCTTTCATACTGGATAATATAAGGGCAAACAGCAGTAAAACAAGTGCTAAGAGAGTGCATGACTTGCTTCAGAATGACCGCTAAACCCAACACACAGCTGATGGGAAGCTTACCAGCCGTCAGGGTACAGCTAGAAAAGCCATTCTTGAACACTGGCATTGACTATGCCGGACCAATTATCATCAAATGGAACGGAAGACGTAGTCCTAAGACCACCAAAGCCTATATTGCAGTATTTGTCTGTATGGCAACTAGGCGTTTCATTTGGAACTCGTATCTGATTTAACCACAAACGCCTGCATAGCTGCGCTACGTCGGTTCATCAAAAGACGAGGAAAATGCCAGTCTATCTAGAGTGGCTGTGGTTCTAACATCCTTGGTGCAAATAAACAACTTCAAGCAATATACCGAGCGTCAATGCAGGAATGCAGTGTTGAAGTTGCTAATCAAGGCATACAGTGGAAGTTCATTTCCCCCAGTAGCCCTCATTTCGGGGGACCCTGGGAAGCCGGCGTGAAATCGATGAAAGCACATCTTTACAAAACCATCGAAAAACAAATTTTAAACGTCGAAGAGATGATCACGTTATTGGCTCAGATTGAAGCATGCTTGAACTTTCGGCCACTCACACAAATTAGCGAGGATCCAAACGACTTAGCCGCACTGACACCTGGGCATTTCTTAACAGGTACAAACCTTTTCGAAATAAAAAGTGACCCCAGCGAGTTGGGCTGTACTTTGTTAAAAAAATGGCATCTGGTTCAACAAATGAAACAATCCTTCTGGCGAAGATGGTTAGAAGGGTATTTGCAACGCCTACAACAACGATCAAAATGGCTTCATCGCCAAGAGAATTTCAAGGTAGGCGAGCTCGTGTTAGTTAAAATCGACCACATGCCATCAATGCAATGGCCGCTAGCAAGGATCTCGGCAACCTACCCAGGACCAAATGGACTAGTGCGTACAGTAACGGTCAATCTAAGAGGCAACACAACAAAGCGCCCCATCGTTAAAATCTGCACACTTCCTTTCAATAAAGAGCACCAGCCTGTTTCAGAAAATCCACCTTTAACTACAGAAAACGATGTGACAACACATAAAACTATCAAGCATCATACTGGTTCAAACATCCCTACCCTGAAGAAAAGAAGAGTAACCGAACTTTAGTAAATATCCCAACAATTCTACTGACCATTCTCATGGTGTTCGGGGTTTTCCCACCTCCAGCACTTTCAAGTGCTAATGTGTCAGCATTGAATTGAGTTATACATGGAACAAGTCGGGGCAGCACACTTAATCCAAGGATCGTTGCGAATTAACATTGAAATTCCAACATCTGACTTAGACAAGGATGAGACAAATATCCAACAAACTAACTCCAGTATAACATTCATTTGCACTATAGGAAGGCAAACATCTAAGACTCTACATTGTGAAGACCGTGTTAACCACATCTCAGAATTCAGCGAGGAAACAATACATAAAATAAACCTCCTACGTTTCATGCATGTGTGAAATAAGCGTGGTATTTTTGGACAAATGCTCACGGCTCTATTTGGAGTAACGACGAGATTATCACTGATGTAGAGACACTCTTTGCTAACCAAAAAGCTTGAAGAACATGTTCGGTCATCAAAATAAAATCATCCTTCAAGCAACAAAAAAGTTAAACACAACAGCAAATAAAATCAATAGCCAGCTTGAGCGCTTCTCAACCAAGCTCATGAAAGGACTTCAGCAAATAAATGAAGCAAAGAGCTGGTATCCTACGACAGATACCAATCAAGTCAATATCCAATTCCTAGCAACTTACCAACGCGCCATCAATTACATTCAAGAAGTCAACTCCAATTCCACACTAAACAAGGGATTTTTGAATGTATAAAGCTGGCACACCCGCAGAGAACTATCAAGACAACTCAAGAACTACTACCCGCGCATCTTGTGATTTTACATTCCACTACGTCCAAGATGATTGTCAGAGCACATGCAAGCACCCTCTGTATTCACGATTTTCTGCCAATAATTGACCATCGTCGATTTGACCTCATCAAGGCCACGTCTATACCTCTCCAACAAGAGTCAGATGTATTTTCTGCATTCAGCATCACCAACTCAACTAGGACTGACCTTATTGAAGCCCCAGAGCTAATATCCGGAACTTACCTCCTGACTACTGCAACTCTCACAGACATTAGAACAAAACCAAACTGTGTCATATAGGAACTTTATAACCTCCATAATCAGGCTACCTATCCTGAGACAACCTTCCGCATATCAAGACCGATTTGGCAACAAATGATGTCCCCGAACTCATGGCTGTTCATTACACCTGGTAATCAGTTTGTCAAGGAATCCGCGGCGATTTTTTAATCAACGGAACAGGGATAGTCAAGATAACGCAAGACTGTCAATTCCAAGCAGAAGGATACATCCTGGTAGGCGACGGAAGCTTCCCTGGTAAACTTTTTCCAATTTATTTCTCACCAAGCGTTCCAAAACTGAACCTCTCACTTCATCACGCCGAAGTCAAACTATTGAACATATCTCAAGTAGCCCTCCCATTAAAGTCATTCATGTCCTTACTGAATGAACAAGAACTGACTGAACAAATAAGCGGAATTCATTTGAAGATAATGAGACCTCACGCGACAATATCGACCATTTCAATTTGTTTATCCTGCTTGGTATGTGCAGGACTCACCATCACTACTATCTATTGGGTGTGGCGCACAAAAACCAGTACCAAAATAAAAAGGACCATATCACCAAAACCTTCATCCACAACATGGTATGATGAACATCGGCTTTAAGACCCTAAAGGTTCTTGGCGGGCGGTAATGTTAAGAAAATAGCCCGAAAATCATTATTACAAAACCTTAATTATCATTTCTGTCCTAATTATATGAATATATTATGTTAAAGCCAATCAATAAAAATGTTAACAAATTCCTCGAAAGTACAAAGTACCTTAAACTACATAAATCATGAGGTGAACGCTTCGCAATGTATTTTATGCAAGTAAAGAATTTGCTCAATCAAGCAAATTAAAGTTCAATCACATAACCCAATTATATGAAGTTAATGTAAGGCAAAATATGCACATTTGCAAAAAATGTGTATAAAAGAATGTGAATGGAAGAATAAAGTCATTGTTTTTTTGCAATCATTGAACTATAGCGTTTTAATAGCATTGATATATTTACATGGCCCCTCGGGCCGGATTCTGGATATACAGCCAAGGATTTTAGCCTGGAAGATTCAACCAAGGACTTTGATAAGGAAGATGCAGATAGTGCTAGCTTATCGTTGGGCAGACTGGAAGATAGGGCTTCCTTTTCAAACATCAGTGCCAATCATTAGTGGGCGATTGGAGCATCAGCGGCAGCATTATTTGGCGATTCGAGCATCAGTGGGTGATACTTGCAACCAGCAACCTCTCGTAGCGGTCGAAGGGATTTTGCTTTGTATACGCATTTTAAGGATTTTCTTTTCGTTCCATCTTTTGGGGAACCCACTACGGAAAGTTTAAGCTAGAGCGTCAGCAGACTTCAGAGGGTGCCAGAGGGTTTTTCGCTTTAGAATTTACAAACGCTGAAGACCCCGCACTTAAATATCTATATAACCGAGTCTTAGAAGAATCAAAACGTCTCATAAAAGAAGCTAAGTTTTCATACATATTACTCCAGAAGATTGGAAAAAGCGGCGGACAACTCGCACGAAATATGGAAAATAATAAATAAAGTAACAGATAATTCGTCACCGTGGATCATGTCATCAAATGCTGAATTTTTCGTGATGGACTCTAACAATGCAGCACGGCGAAGTGGAACAGCAAACTCGCTAAACCACTTTTTTTCAACAATTGGTGATAAAATTACCAAAGAGCTTGGTGACATGTCAACTAGCTATTTTAATATCATAAATAGCCCACCTAAGTCCATCTCTCATATTCATCAAACGAATAAAAGAGAAGTATTGAGTACAATCAAAGAATTGAAAAAAAATGCAGCACCAGGTATTATTCTGGTCAAAGAGGAAATAGCTGAACTACTGGGAAATTTTATAAACGAGCATATCAGAAATGGAACTTTTCGGACGAAGAGAAACTGGCAAAAATAATTCCAATATTCAAAGGAGGAGATCATCTGAACCCGAATAATTACCGCCCTGTTGCACTTTTGACAGCCTTTAGTAAAATATTCGAAAAACTTGTAAATAATCGTTTAAAATCTTTCTTAATAGACAATTCTATCATAAATCCGAAGCAGTTTGGCTTTCAAAAAAACAAGAGTACGTTACATCAATGAAAGTCTTGATAAAGGAGATTATGTTATTGCAATTCTTCTGGACCTGAAAATGGCTTTTGATACGGTTGATTTTGACCTGTTACTTCAAAAACTTGAATCGTATGGTATTCAAGGCAAACCGAAACAGCTTTTTAAAAGTTATTTTGAAGGACGATTCCAACGAGCATCAGTTAATAATGTCTTGAACAATCTAGCACCAATGAAATCGGGAGTTCCTCAAGGATCCATACTTGGCCCGACCTTGTTTTTGCTACATACTAATAATTTGAATATATGTAAACTGAAAGGTCACCACACATTATATGCTGATGATACTGTACTTCTTTATTCAGGACATGATAAAGTTGCCATGGCGAATATCTTCAACGAGGATCTAGATAAATATCGTTCATGTCTTATAGAAAACAAGCTAGCATTGAATACTGCAAAGACAAAATACATTATTTTTAAACAGAAGAATAAGGAAGACATCGATGTTGGCCTAAAAATTAACGGCGAAAAATTGCAAAGATTGTTTGAAATTAAATATCTCACATGGTTGCCACACATAAATAATTTGAGGAGACAACTAGCACCAATGATAGGAATGTTGAGAAGATATGGAGATTTTCCAATGCATATAAATAAACTTGTATTAAATGCATTTGTACTGACAAAGCTACATTATGCAGTGGTCATTTGGATTCAATCGTCAAAGCAAAACCTTCATATTATATTCAGGATACTAACTAAAGCCTACGAATCGAACTAGACTAGCAAGAAAGGAGTACTCCACAGCATTTTGTGTGCCCCCTTATACCGATGTTTTAGCATTGTCTGGGACACACGTAGGAATTGGCGACGTGTGAAGTGCAGATCCCACGAGTGTTGTGCGACCATAAAAGACTGATGGAGAGAGTGGTAGGGAATGGAGGTATTAGAAAAAAATAATAATAATGCAATCTACAAGTTTTCTCAACACAGATAATCACTTCTTATACAAATCAATCACAATTTGACAATCGAAGTGAGAAGGTTATGGGAAAGCCTCAAATTATTTTATTTATCCTAATGAAAATTTCGTTTAGCATGTTAAAATACTAATATTGGCGATTCAAGCACGTAAATAATATTTTTGATATAGGTTAATTAACAATCAATTCGAATCAAACATTACACACCTTAAATCATCTTGAAAGTATTCATTCTTGTGTTCCACGTCCTCCTTTACTGGTATTTGCGGCAATGGTATATCTTTTAAATTCGCATGACCTTCATTAACAACTGGATGTAATTCAATATTTTGTTCAGGTGAGCTTTCCGCAAAGCATTCATTCATAGTATTGAAAAATTGTTTTTGTATTTCCGTCAACCTAAGTAGATATTTAGGATTTATATCTAGATGTAGAACATTTGTTTCCATCTTGAAATGTATAACGGGAAATTTATTCCATAGTTCTTGCTTAAGCGACAAATCACATTTTATTGACAATGGATGGAGCACAACATGTGATGCCGTCTGTACATGCAATGCCTGTACTTTTAATTTGCTATGCAGAGACTCAGGATGATTAACATGATCAATTTGAAGATTACTCTTTGCAATTCCCGCCTTCAAACTACATTCCCCATGGCCAATGCATTCGATTTGCAACTGTTCGAAGGATACATTTACGGAATCAGCATTGAAAAGAGCATTACGAATTTTTCGTATAGTTGTGCCTCGCACAATAGGTTTATAATAATCTGCCTGCTCACATTTGTCTGTTTTCTCCAAAATAGGACTTAAACGTTGTTTCATATTGCACATTAACTTCATTGCATTTTCACACACATGTATTTTAACGGGTCGACCAATCTTGAACTTAATATCTATCTTGTTAGTCACAGTGTATGTATATGTAACGGATATAAGAGGCGGAATGATTCCTGTTGAATTCACGCACCCTGTTTGTGTTTCAAAGAGCATTTCCGATCCATCATCTTTCTCGTTTGGTCCAAGTTTAAGTATCAAGCTAAATATGGAGTATTTTATTGTATAGTCGTGCATTTTCTTTGTCATTAACATGCTGGGTTGTGTAATTTTTAGACTTGCTAACGGCTCCACGACCATTTGCTCACTCGTTAAATTCGCTTTACTTGGAGTAGTTTCGTGTACTTTGAAGAAGAACTCTCCAGCAACTAGTGATATATCATATGGTATCACACCGTTTTCATAAATTGCTTTTTTTGTGCAGGTTTTTTCGGCGGATGCAAAACCTGAATCTGT
This sequence comes from Odontomyia ornata, assembly GCA_963969285.1. Classification (NCBI taxonomy): domain Eukaryota; kingdom Metazoa; phylum Arthropoda; class Insecta; order Diptera; family Stratiomyidae; genus Odontomyia; species Odontomyia ornata. The sequence continues at coordinate 149,607,981 of OZ017739.1, forward strand.
ATTAATATTTTCTGAGGGGATGTACGTTATCTTTGCAGGTTTTTCTCCTTTTCTAGTTCTATTTATACGTATTAAACTGTTGTATTTAGTTAAAGGCGTAATATGATGACTTCGAGTTATACTTCCTGCCTCATAGCGCTGCTCCTTTTCGTTAAATTCTTTATTATACTTATTTAATTGTACAATACTATGATTACTGCCAACTGTTTCGATATCCGTTTGAGATGGGTTGCTGAAATTATGCAAAATATTATATTTAATTCTCAGTTGCGAATTTGGTATAAGTGAATTCATTTAATAATAGAATCTACTCATGCATACCAGTTTGATGCAATAAACGCTTTAGAAATGTCATTTATTAGAAGCAATTGCGCGATTGTAACGTCTAAAATGAAATCCGTAACGCAATTCAGTTCGATTGATTGCCCACATATGAGAGTGGTTTTGTACATAACACAGGGTGCATAAATAACTGATATTACAAAGTTCTTAAAAATTTCATTAATTGTGACCGCTGGCTTTTTATCCAAGTTATTCCATTCAACTGCTGGATTCGTATTATAAACATTTTCATTTTCCTGCAAATCAAATAGAAATTATTTTATTAACATCTTCGATAGAAAAGGAAATTAGCGTTTTCAGCGATATTGTTTTAGATTCTTCTTTGAATGCATTTCCACCCATATTTTATGAACAAATATAGATATATGAGTCCTGTTTGCACCCAACTTTTAGATTTTCTGTCCAGTAACTCCACGGCAAGGACGTGTAAATTTAATAACAGCAAGGGACAATTATCGTTTAATTTTTATGAGTTTAGCGCCGATAGCTTACCATAACTAATCGATGCATGAATGGATTTCAATTACTAAGGTTGCTAAAAGTGATAACATATTAAATTTTCATGTATTAGGAACCAATTATAGTCCGGTACCGTACTCTACATATATTTGCAGCACAATATGGTAAACATTGGTCAAAAATGCAAGTTTTAGTATAATTTGACAAGAAATATTTTTTATAGTTCTACATCCCTTAAAATTTTATTGTTTAATATTCGACCCTCTACTCTTCATCATTCTCCTTTATGTTTTAGACTAACGGTACACTTAAAACAATATTTTACCATGGTAAAAATGGGTGAATGAATTGTTTTGCATTATTCGGAGCTAATCGGCCAAAGCGTGATACCGGCCATATCACCTTCTTGAGTGCCGTGTAGTAATCTAAGAACTATGGCTCTAAAAGCAGCGCTGACACAGGCACACAGCACGAACGCAATTTAGTAAGGATTCAGTCGATTCAGTCACCTTCCCCATCGCAACACTCGTTTTTTTTTCGCAGGAATAATAAGTGGAAAAATTTCCTTTGTACTTAACACCCGGGAAACAAAATTCTAAAAATGTTTAAAAAATTTCTAATGTGTAGTATCTTATTACAATATCTTTTGAAGATAATTTAACGAATTGCGGTGTAACGCGGTATGCAAATGCTTAGAACGAAACGGTTAACCCCTTTTAATTATGAATGCTAAAATCATTGTATCATTTAACCTGTTAATTATGAATGCTAAAATCATTGTATCATTTAACCTGTTAATTATGAATGCTAAAATCATTGTATCATTTAACCTGTTAATTATATGAACGCTAAAATCATTGTATCATTTAAACCCCTTAAAATTTGTCTAATTCTTCCGATTTTCCCACCTAATTACGCCTAATTATCATAAACGACAAATTGCCTTCAATTGATAACTTAATTGAACCTACAAAAGACAGTGAAAAGGGAAATTGCAAATACCGCCGTCATAAACTACAACTGATAAGGAAAAAGTACATTTGATAGCAACAAAAAAAAAACCTTCAATTGTGTGATTTCCCCCTTTCTGAATGGGTTCGTATTGTTCTACTTGCCCATAAAGTGTCGTAGTTGCTTGAGTGTGGAGAATATTAAATTGTGCTTGCGAAATTTGCATGCTATTGCGTCGTAAATCATGAAAATGGGTGATAACTACATAACAACATTGGAATTATCGGGGAGAGTGGCGCCGGCAAGTCGAGTCTTATGCTTCGTCTCACAAACGAGGAATTGGATGGAGATGGGGAGTGTTTCGCTCGTTTTCGATTGAATACGAGTTCCGAATTACGTTGGACGGTGAAGTGATTTGTTCTGATTGATTTTATTTTGCGTTGCATGCTTGAGTTTTTCATCCAAGCCATCGCCAATATCGTTCGGGATCTTGCATTTGTATTAGCAGTATTGTGTGACGAAAAACGAAATATGCACATAGACATAACGTCATCTCAGTTACGCTTACTCCGGCGTGTCATCGCTCCATCGCATGCTCCGGAGTTACATCTTGGTGTTGTTTTGTAATAATCCCTTTAAAGCGGTTTGAGTAGCGATCCCGCTATAGAAATTGCATTTCGAAAAGTCAAGTGGAATTACGGGGATTGTGGGGAGTCGGTTATGGATTTTCACGGCGGTCACGTCGGATGCGGAAAGAAACTTATCATGTCGTAGGGTGTTAATATCGAAATTACCAAATACGCGTTAATGATTGCCTATTCGAATGCATATGTTAGGAAATCGGAAAGTTATCGTGGGTGAAAATAGTACAAGAGCGGTGGTGTTCATTACGGTTTCCAAGAAAAAGTGCTCGGGAATTTGGCATTTGGATGCAATAAGTGGAAGAAGATAAAATTGTTGTGGGGTTTGCGTTGGTTGAATGACGGAAAGACCGTAAATGTTTTTGGAACGGGAAAATTGATTTGAATGTGAATAAATGAGTGTCAAGTGAAAAAGAAAAATCCGCAATTGATTTATGCTTTGAAAATGGAGAGTTTTCTTTGCGGTTCTTCGTGCTGCTTCTGCGAGGTGTTGGCGATCGCGGAAAAGTTGGTGGTGCGTTGCTGCTGAAGCGTGTGCGCGACAAAGAAAAGCGTGTTTGCATCTTCCGTACAACAAAAACGAACGTTGTTGTTCAGCAGCGGAAAAAGAAAAACTTGGCGCTCGTTGTGCGCAAGTGACGTACGAAAGTAAAATTGGAGATTGCTAGTCGGCCTTGGGTTTTCCTGCTCGCGCGGAAAACTGCTCAAGTGCAAGATAGTGTTGTGTGCGCCGGGAAAGCAGGAAATTCGCGTGGATCATTTCTCGTGAATATCACGGACTGTCTTGTGGAAACACGTCATCGCGGACGAAACTCTGGGAATAATTTTATTACCGGAAAAACTAACGAGGATTAGTTATTTCTATCCGTTTTAGTTATTTATTTCCACCCGACAAATAGTGCTCAGTGCAAGATTGCGGGACGTGAAATTTTAGTTTGTTTGATCTCAACTGTTACAAATTTTCGGTCGTCAGCAGACAACAAAGGGAAGTTATTCGTCAAGATAACGGGAAAGCCAAAACGAAAACAGTTTCAGTTTTGCCTGCTCGTGGAAGTAAATTTGTTGGGACTGTGCTGCAAGAGAGGGGGAAAATATTCTAGCGAAGAAACTCAAAGCCCGGATTTAAACATTTTTTTTATCGCGCGTCACTTGTACTGATCCATGCGCGCCAGAAAGTTTTAATGTGTTTCGTGCTGAATTTTTCACGAATTCAACCAAGAAGCCGAAAAGGAAATTCTAAAGAAAAACGTTTTAATTTGCATGAATCTCGTTATCACGTGTGCGTTTTAGCATTTACCAAAAGAAAAAAAAAAAAGAAGAAGAAAAGTTGACAACGAAAATATTCCAGAAATATCGCGAGTGCTTTTAACTAATTTGCTATGCAGTATTATAACTTTACAGGACTTACTCACCTCGTCAACGAGCGCTCGTCGTCGGAAAAGGTTGGGTAAGTTCCCCTATTGTTTCATTTTTTACATATATACCAATTGTTTCATTTTTTATATATACCAATTGTTTCACTTTTTTTCATATATACCAATTGTTTCATTTTTTTTTATATATACCAATTGTTTCTTTTTATTCAATTTATTCAATTAAGTTGGGTAATCTTTAATATATACTGCAAATACTAATTATATCAATATAAAAAAATGTTTTAATATATACACTGAATAATTTTTGTTGAACTATTTTGATTTCTTTGCTTTGTATTTACGAGAAATCAATGAAATTAAATAAAATGATGAATTAAACGGTAAAAATCGGTCTTTCCCTTCCGGTCTTTTCCAATCGGGTATAGGACCCGGTACGGTGGCAGGCTTCCACCCCAAAATATGAGCCAGCCACCGGGTACTTAAAAATTTTTCTGTTTCAGGAGACTTAATGGGTTGAGTGGCCCAAGCCAAGTGCCTTTTTATGGCATAAAGTTATGCAATTCCATTGTATAATTCTATGACATAAATTGGTCACCGGGGTACTCCCCTTCTGATGGGAAAGTTCATACAATTCAAGTTGTATGAGTTTTCCACTCAGAAGAGGAATACCTGGCCACTTCAACGATTTAACATTGGATTTATTCCGGTTGGGTGGGCATGAAGGGGCTCCACCACCACCCGGTTGCCCCTCTTTCATTTGTGGGCCCTGAGTGTTTTTGGGTAAAGACGAGGTCAACCCCAAATTAGTCTTTCTTGTCAGGTTGCACTTGTTCTCGCAACAAGTCGTAATTCCTTCGTGGAGGTTATTTACTGATTTGCGACTTCGGTCGTCCTCTCGAACTCTGCAAGCAATTCGTGAATGCGAAATGTTTTGTAGTGAGTCCTCGTGCCGGGGAAACGAACCCGCCCCACGACACCGCAATGCTAGCCTGCCAGCGCATTCACGCGTCTCCGGACGAGGGCATTCTCGGCAGGAACCAACATCTTCCTCTGCCGAGGCAGCAGAACATCGCTGCGGTCCTTCACGGACATATGAAAATCTATTATTCACTACAAATGGCGCCCAACGTGGGGCCCGAAAAGCCCGGCTGTATCATCAGTCGTGAGCACGAGACAGTCCATCGTCTCTAGGTGTCCCCACAAGGTGTTAGAAATTTTGGCGGGTAGATAACTCCCGAGGGTTTTTGCACTAATCGTGCCCCAGCAGCGAGTAACTTCCGAACGTGTGTTGTCTTCGGACATCAATATCGTTTGGTCCTTCTTTTGATTTATACCTTGGTGGTTTACCACCATTGTATAACTAGTAAGGCCAAATTATATTAGAGTCCCTTTTTGTGTTCGGAGGTTATTATCCCAACATCTATTTTGCGGAGGATTCTGATCCGCTCCCCAAACCAGCGGTGCCTAAGTGTCTTAAATTACATGGATTTTGATTTCATGTGATTGGCTGATTAGCTAATCCATGACTATCCATGACAAGACACGCGCTGCTTGTGGATTAGAATCCCACCCTGGGCTGACAAGCTGTAACTTGAGAAGTTTGCTAATGAGGGATCACTTCGGAACCCTGATTTTCATGGTGCCACAAGAGAGTGTCCCTGAAACGTTTTAGAAGGATTGTGCCATGGTGTCCATACTTGGGAGGAAGGACGGAAAGGAAAGACCGATTATTTTATTTTGATAACGAGTAAAACTTTTCATACACTTTGGTTTTTTTTGTGAGGTTCTTTGATAGTTCGCCACTTTCGGCCACTTTTATGTTTTTCCTTATTAATATTTAATCATTTATTTCATAGCGTCATTTTAGCCTTTCATCAACTTAGGTACAAATTCTAGGTAGAATAATTATGGACATCCAAAATGCATGCCGACTTTGTCTACGACTAGGCGAGGAAATGTATCCGCTGGGTGATAGTTTGGTCGATGAAGCGAGGAGAACTTTTATTGTCGACTTCCTGAAGGAGTCCCTCAACATCAACATCATATTGGAAGATGGCTCACCAGACCACATCTGTGGTGAGTGTTACACGGAAGTGGAACGGATATACTCCTTCATACGTCGCTGCAAAGAGACCGAGTCAACACTACAACGACTTAAATCAGCACGACGATCTCGAGATCCAGTTATCGACCAGCGGAACAGGATTCAAAGAGCAGACTACCATCCGTCTGAGGATCCGGATCCACCATCTCGATACCAGCCTTGGAACGCCTGGGATCTTCCGCCACGACTCAACCAAGTACCACCACCGACTCTAGGTTCAGTGGCTCCGCAGGAGCAACCCTATATGCTGAAGCCGAAGCATATTCCCAGCATCGTCCAGGGGTGGAATCTACATTTTAGCGGGGAGCCAAACGACCTGAACGTGGAAGTCTTCATTGGTCGCGTGGAGTCCTTAGTCGAAGAGATGTTGGCCGGCGACTACACGGTGCTGGCAGGATATTTACCGATGCTGTTCAGGGGAACAGCACTCGAGACGTACTGGCGGATTCATTCGGCCCCACCATCAATACGCTGGACACGGCTGAAGGAGGTACTCCGCATGGAATACTCGACGGTCAACATGGATGAGAGTGTCCTGGACAAGATCCATGCCAGATGGCAACGTCCGGACGAGCCCTTTCATCAGTATCGAGCCGATATCCTTCGGTTGAATGACCAGCTGTCAGAGCCTATGTCTTCCACTCAACTGCTGCGGGTGTTGAAACGGAATCTAAAGCCGGAACTTCGTTGCCATGTGGTAAACTCGGACCCGCAGAACATGGAAGCACTACTGAGGGTCGTGAGTCGATTGGACAGGCTTGAAGAAGACCTCCAAGAACGGCCTTACCTACATGCGAGGACGGGTCCCCGACGTGAAATCGCAGAAGTGGCTCCAAATTGCAACAACACCAATCTGGAAGATCACACGGAGTCGAACACCTATGTTCCGGACTACCCAGATGGTGCCACTCCAAAAAACGGACGAACGAGTACCCTACCACCTCAGTGGTACTCGAAAACCCCGCAGTAGCTCCTCAGCCAGCTGCTCACCCCAATACACCTGACGTTAACCCACCAGCCATGACCACTACGACTGCGGATGTTCACTCTCTTCCGGAAACCTCACCAACGACAATATTAAAACGACCATCGCAGTCAATGCCAGAAGAACCGCGGCAGCCTCAGGTACGCACGCTAAAACCTTATCATGTTAGACTGCAGGAATATCGGGTGGCTCGAGAGCGAATATTTGCTTCCGAAGTTGCCACTTCCCGTCCGTGCACGACAAAATGGTCAACCCGTCGTTGGCGGAATTTCCGCAAGAGAGTGCGCACCTGCCGTCAAACCGTAAACTCTTGTAACATCTCGGAGGTTGCTGAGAATGAGATCAGACCTTATCATCCAATTAAAGTGTTGGGCGAGACCGTGTTTGCATTGATCGACACGGGTGCCAGTATCAGTTGTCTTGCCTCGAGCTTTGGCTCGAAAGTGCTCCAAGAATACCCGAACTTGATTAAATCCTGGCGCACTGAAATCAGTACAGCTGATGGCACCAAACACCCTATACGAGGTAAACTAACAACACCCGTGACGTTCAGGGGTCAGACGAAGGATATTACCTTCTACATTATCCCGTCTTTGACTCAGAACGTATACCTTGGTGTCGATTTCGTCCTTCGCTTTGGACTGGCCTCAGATTTATTCACAGATTTGTCTTTAAAAACCAGAAATGTCAACGAAATCACTTCTACTCCCGATAGGCATGACCTGACGCCCAACCAACGGCAACGCCTGGAAGCATCCATTGCTGCTTTCCCATCTTACGCTACCCAAGGCCTTGGCCGCACCACCCTAGTCTCACACGCCATCGACGTTGGCGATAGTAAACCGATTAAACAGAGACACTACGCCATCTCGCCGGCCATGGAGAAATTGGTGTATGCGGAACTAGATAGGATGCTCGAGTTAGGGGTCATAGAGGAGTCCCAAAGCGCCTGGTCATCACCGGTAACCTTGGTTGTAAAGCCAGGTAAAGTCCGTCTCTGTCTTGATGCCCGTAAGGTAAACGCGGTTACCATCAAGGACGCGTACCCTCTTCCACTCATCGATGGAATACTAGGGAGACTGCCGAAAGCCAATTATATCACCAGTCTCGACCTAAAAGACGCCTTCTGGCAAATTCCACTCGATGAGGACTCGAGGGACAAGACCGCCTTCACAGTGCCTGGACGACCATTATATCAGTTCGTCACAATGCCCTTTGGCCTGTGTAACGCGCCGCAAACGATGACTCGGTTGATGGACAAGGTCATCCCACCTCACCTAAAACACCAAGTGTTCGTGTACCTTGATGATCTGTTACTCATCACGGAAACGTTCGATCAACACCTCCTACTTCTACAAGAAGTAGCCCTGCACATCAGTAAGGCGGGACTCACCATCAACGTACAGAAAAGTAAGTTTGTCATGAAAGAAGTCCGATACTTAGGCCATGTCATAGGACATGGCACTATCAAAACGGATCCAGACAAAACTCGTGCGATTGATGAGTTCCCCTTACCAAAAACTGTGAAGCAGCTACGACGTTTCCTTGGTGTGTGCGGTTGGTACCGAAGGTTTGTTCGGAATTATGCAACAGTTTCAGCGCCCCTGTCAGACATGTTGCGGAAAGGGAAGTTCGTTTGGACCGAACTCAGCCGAAAGGCATTTGAAGAGCTTAAACAAGCCCTCACATCAGCTCCTGTCTTGCACAGCCCCGACTTCACGAAGCCCTTCTCCATTCATTGTGACGCAAGTCAACATGGAGTAGGAGCCGTGCTGGTGCAATTGACCGATGAAGGAGAGGAAGCTCCCATCGCCTTCATGTCCAATAAGCTGAATTCGGCCCAAAGGAACTATACTGTTTCCGAGCAAGAATGTTTGGCAGCGGTAATGGCTGTGAAGAAATTCCGAGCTTATATCGAGGGCCACCAATTCGAGATCATCACGGACCACGCGTCACTACAATGGTTGATGAACCAGGCAGATTTAAGTGGACGCCTAGCCAGATGGGCTCTTAAACTGCAAGGGTTCAAGTTCTCCATCAAACATCGGAAAGGAACCCAGAACATCGTACCCGACACTCTCTCACGGATGTTTTCCCCAGAGGGAGCCGAAATAACAATAAATGACGAGGACCCCATCGAAATAGATTTGGACAGCCCACATTTCGAATCAGATAGCTACAAAGAGTTGAGGCAAACCATAGCGACCCAACAGACACAGCTGCCTGACTTGAAGGTAATAGACGGCTATGTGTATAGACGAAACGAATACGCCACTGGTGATCCATGGCAGGAAGAAGAGTCTTGGAAACTCTGGGTACCGGAGGAAATGACACAACAGCTGATCCTCCGCGCACATGATCATCCGTTAAGTGCCCACGGAGGTTACGGTCGAACACTACGGCGACTAAAAAAATACTTCTTTTGGCCTAAAATGGCATCCCAGGTCAAAGACTACGTGAGCGCCTGTGAGACCTGTAAAGGCACCAAAGCGCCCAACCAGCCTCTTCGACCTCCTATGGGTCAACTCAACGTCCCAGAACGCGTGTTCCAGCGTCTATACATCGATCTACTCGGTCCATATCCTCGGTCTTCCATGGGACACATCGGAGCTATAGTCGTTCTAGATCAGCTCTCAAAATTCCCAATGGTGGAACCTATCCGTAAATTCACAACTCCATCGATCGTGAAATTCTTAGAGAACCGGGTATTCCATGTGTTCGGAGTTCCAGAGAGTGTGTACTCAGATAATGGGGTACAGTTCCGGTCTCGGCAGTTTAAGAGCCTACTTGAGCAGTATGGCATTGAACACCAACTGACGCCCATATACTCTCCTCAGTCCAACGCGTCAGAACGGTTGAACCGCACCCTATTGGCCGCGATCCGTTCCTACGTCCACCCATCTCAAAAGGATTGGGATCGGCGATTGTCTGCCATCACATGCGCCCTGCGATCCTCGTATCATTCCGTCACCGGTGTCGCCCCTTACTTTGCCGCCTTTGGACAGCACATGATTTGCCACGGTAAATCATACCGACTGTTACGGCAATTAAAGTGTTTGGGAGACCCGGTCGTTGCGCTGGAGCCCCACGAACGTTTAGGAGACCTCCGCCAACAGATCGGACGGAAGATTAAGGCCGCAGGTAGTGCAAATGAAGCGCAGTACAATCTCCGGTCACGATCTGCTAATTTCAAAGAAGGAGATGAAGTTTTCCGGCGAAATTTCCGCCAAAGTGACGCCGCGGGGCATTACAACGCCAAGCTGGATAGGCGATTCCTGAAAAGCCGCATAAAGAAGGTAATGGGACCTAACCGTTACTTGATAACGGATCCATCGGGAAAAGAAGTGGGGATATACCACGCGAAAGACCTGCGCCGATAGATAATTGGGCAAGTCTGTTTGTCCGTCCGCATATATTTTCAAAAACGCGCAAAGATTGTATACTTCCAGGCAAACATAGACATAAGTCAGTCCGTCCGTCTGTTAATTGTGTTCTTTTATTGTTCGTCATCTCTAGTCCCGACGCCGAAGGCAACCCGTGAGACACAGAAAGATCCTTCAGCTCCTTTTTCGTAATCCGCATTGCCTTGGGATCACGAGAAAATTAGCTGCCCTGTAGTAATCTAAGAACTATGGCTCTAAAAGCAGCGCTGACACAGGCACACAGCACGAACGCAATTTAGTAAGGATTCAGTCGATTCAGTCACCTTCCCCATCGCAACACTCGTTTTTTTTTCGCAGGAATAATAAGTGGAAAAATTTCCTTTGTACTTAACACCCGGGAAACAAAATTCTAAAAATGTTTAAAAAATTTCTAATGTGTAGTATCTTATTACAATATCTTTTGAAGATAATTTAACGAATTGCGGTGTAACGCGGTATGCAAATGCTTAGAACGAAACGGTTAACCCCTTTTAATTATGAATGCTAAAATCATTGTATCATTTAACCTGTTAATTATGAATGCTAAAATCATTGTATCATTTAACCTGTTAATTATGAATGCTAAAATCATTGTATCATTTAACCTGTTAATTATATGAACGCTAAAATCATTGTATCATTTAAACCCCTTAAAATTTGTCTAATTCTTCCGATTTTCCCACCTAATTACGCCTAATTATCATAAACGACAAATTGCCTTCAATTGATAACTTAATTGAACCTACAAAAGACAGTGAAAAGGGAAATTGCAAATACCGCCGTCATAAACTACAACTGATAAGGAAAAAGTACATTTGATAGCAACAAAAAAAAAACCTTCAATTGTGTGATTTCCCCCTTTCTGAATGGGTTCGTATTGTTCTACTTGCCCATAAAGTGTCGTAGTTGCTTGAGTGTGGAGAATATTAAATTGTGCTTGCGAAATTTGCATGCTATTGCGTCGTAAATCATGAAAATGGGTGATAACTACATAACAACATTGGAATTATCGGGGAGAGTGGCGCCGGCAAGTCGAGTCTTATGCTTCGTCTCACAAACGAGGAATTGGATGGAGATGGGGAGTGTTTCGCTCGTTTTCGATTGAATACGAGTTCCGAATTACGTTGGACGGTGAAGTGATTTGTTCTGATTGATTTTATTTTGCGTTGCATGCTTGAGTTTTTCATCCAAGCCATCGCCAATATCGTTCGGGATCTTGCATTTGTATTAGCAGTATTGTGTGACGAAAAACGAAATATGCACATAGACATAACGTCATCTCAGTTACGCTTACTCCGGCGTGTCATCGCTCCATCGCATGCTCCGGAGTTACATCTTGGTGTTGTTTTGTAATAATCCCTTTAAAGCGGTTTGAGTAGCGATCCCGCTATAGAAATTGCATTTCGAAAAGTCAAGTGGAATTACGGGGATTGTGGGGAGTCGGTTATGGATTTTCACGGCGGTCACGTCGGATGCGGAAAGAAACTTATCATGTCGTAGGGTGTTAATATCGAAATTACCAAATACGCGTTAATGATTGCCTATTCGAATGCATATGTTAGGAAATCGGAAAGTTATCGTGGGTGAAAATAGTACAAGAGCGGTGGTGTTCATTACGGTTTCCAAGAAAAAGTGCTCGGGAATTTGGCATTTGGATGCAATAAGTGGAAGAAGATAAAATTGTTGTGGGGTTTGCGTTGGTTGAATGACGGAAAGACCGTAAATGTTTTTGGAACGGGAAAATTGATTTGAATGTGAATAAATGAGTGTCAAGTGAAAAAGAAAAATCCGCAATTGATTTATGCTTTGAAAATGGAGAGTTTTCTTTGCGGTTCTTCGTGCTGCTTCTGCGAGGTGTTGGCGATCGCGGAAAAGTTGGTGGTGCGTTGCTGCTGAAGCGTGTGCGCGACAAAGAAAAGCGTGTTTGCATCTTCCGTACAACAAAAACGAACGTTGTTGTTCAGCAGCGGAAAAAGAAAAACTTGGCGCTCGTTGTGCGCAAGTGACGTACGAAAGTAAAATTGGAGATTGCTAGTCGGCCTTGGGTTTTCCTGCTCGCGCGGAAAACTGCTCAAGTGCAAGATAGTGTTGTGTGCGCCGGGAAAGCAGGAAATTCGCGTGGATCATTTCTCGTGAATATCACGGACTGTCTTGTGGAAACACGTCATCGCGGACGAAACTCTGGGAATAATTTTATTACCGGAAAAACTAACGAGGATTAGTTATTTCTATCCGTTTTAGTTATTTATTTCCACCCGACAAATAGTGCTCAGTGCAAGATTGCGGGACGTGAAATTTTAGTTTGTTTGATCTCAACTGTTACAAATTTTCGGTCGTCAGCAGACAACAAAGGGAAGTTATTCGTCAAGATAACGGGAAAGCCAAAACGAAAACAGTTTCAGTTTTGCCTGCTCGTGGAAGTAAATTTGTTGGGACTGTGCTGCAAGAGAGGGGGAAAATATTCTAGCGAAGAAACTCAAAGCCCGGATTTAAACATTTTTTTTATCGCGCGTCACTTGTACTGATCCATGCGCGCCAGAAAGTTTTAATGTGTTTCGTGCTGAATTTTTCACGAATTCAACCAAGAAGCCGAAAAGGAAATTCTAAAGAAAAACGTTTTAATTTGCATGAATCTCGTTATCACGTGTGCGTTTTAGCATTTACCAAAAGAAAAAAAAAAAAAGAAGAAGAAAAGTTGACAACGAAAATATTCCAGAAATATCGCGAGTGCTTTTAACTAATTTGCTATGCAGTATTATAACTTTACAGGACTTACTCACCTCGTCAACGAGCGCTCGTCGTCGGAAAAGGTTGGGTAAGTTCCCCTATTGTTTCATTTTTTACATATATACCAATTGTTTCATTTTTTATATATACCAATTGTTTCACTTTTTTTCATATATACCAATTGTTTCATTTTTTTTTATATATACCAATTGTTTCTTTTTATTCAATTTATTCAATTAAGTTGGGTAATCTTTAATATATACTGCAAATACTAATTATATCAATATAAAAAAATGTTTTAATATATACACTGAATAATTTTTGTTGAACTATTTTGATTTCTTTGCTTTGTATTTACGAGAAATCAATGAAATTAAATAAAATGATGAATTAAACGGTAAAAATCGGTCTTTCCCTTCCGGTCTTTTCCAATCGGGTATAGGACCCGGTACGGTGGCAGGCTTCCACCCCAAAATATGAGCCAGCCACCGGGTACTTAAAAATTTTTCTGTTTCAGGAGACTTAATGGGTTGAGTGGCCCAAGCCAAGTGCCTTTTTATGGCATAAAGTTATGCAATTCCATTGTATAATTCTATGACATAAATTGGTCACCGGGGTACTCCCCTTCTGATGGGAAAGTTCATACAATTCAAGTTGTATGAGTTTTCCACTCAGAAGAGGAATACCTGGCCACTTCAACGATTTAACATTGGATTTATTCCGGTTGGGTGGGCATGAAGGGGCTCCACCACCACCCGGTTGCCCCTCTTTCATTTGTGGGCCCTGAGTGTTTTTGGGTAAAGACGAGGTCAACCCCAAATTAGTCTTTCTTGTCAGGTTGCACTTGTTCTCGCAACAAGTCGTAATTCCTTCGTGGAGGTTATTTACTGATTTGCGACTTCGGTCGTCCTCTCGAACTCTGCAAGCAATTCGTGAATGCGAAATGTTTTGTAGTGAGTCCTCGTGCCGGGGAAACGAACCCGCCCCACGACACCGCAATGCTAGCCTGCCAGCGCATTCACGCGTCTCCGGACGAGGGCATTCTCGGCAGGAACCAACATCTTCCTCTGCCGAGGCAGCAGAACATCGCTGCGGTCCTTCACGGACATATGAAAATCTATTATTCACTACAGCCGGTACGAACAAGATAATGAAATTCTCTATCTCTAAGCAAACCAACCGCCGCGCAGCTTGGCAAAATACTGCCGAAAACAATTAAACCATGATAAGGCACGCCTTAGAAATTCCACATCTAGTCACGCATGAGCATGATCCTCACGCTGTTTCAATGATTTTTTTTATAAATCAAACCTGATATTATATTGAGGAAAACTGAATACGTTAACTTCTTCTTCGTAGCACTACAGCCCCTCTCGGGCCTTCGCTTCCTGCAAATAACGCCTCCAAATGTCTCGGCCCATTGACCGTGTTCTCCGATTTCGAAATCCGAGCAGCGATGAACTGTCTTCGTGGACCGAGTCAGACCAGCGTTTCCTTGGATTTCCCGCTGGTCTCCGGCCTTCAGTTTTCCCAACGAATACCTTCTCGGGTATCCGTTGTTCGACCATACGATTAACGTGGCCAGCCCATTGCAGCTTCCTCCGGCTCGTCAATACAGCTCATGGTTGTATCGAATTCGCTTCGATTATTGACCTCAGGATTCATCTTTCGAAGGCGTTCAATATCTTTGCAGATGCTTGAGCTAAAGTCCATGTTTCATTTGTGAGCTGTATTCTGCGGCGTGTTTCGTCTCTTTCATTACCGGTTCTCGTTATTTTGGCGCCTAAATACACAAATTCGCCCAAATTTTCGATATTGTCTTCGCCAATTGTGATGCTTTAGGCATTTGAGGTATTTTTACTTGACTGCGTCATGCGCTTTGTTTTATTCTCATTGATTTGTAGCCCTACTAATTTCGCTTCGTAGTCGAGTTTTCGGAAAAGTTCTTTGCCGGTTGTTAACGACCGTGACAAAATGAATATGAATATGTAACTTATCGAGCATTAAGGGTATAAACTATTCTATAGAATATATAGTAAGTAACACAAGATGCAGTTTTCAACGAGGAAAACGTTTCTAAACTTGCCTAACTGTTAGCAGACTTTAGAGTGAGCAAAATGCTCATAGCGCGCCTTCTCATTTGTTAAAGATGCTCATGTGTTAAAAGGGGATTGCTTCACTGGTAAAAAAAAAAAAATAAGTTATCTCGCACCAATAAGGCTCTTGCAGCATTAGCAATGCCAGAACGGTAAAAGGCAGCTATAAATAAAGCTAAAGTTACAAGCTATAGAAACTTAACACTAATAACTGGCGTCACAGACTTATACTTTGCAAACTCTAAACCATCTTCAAATATTCTTTATGCTAGATGTCATCATCTGGATTATTTCACTACTCAACTCATAAAGTGTTGGGAGTCTTCATTCTTATCATTACAATAATTTTAGTAAAATTATTTAGCGAAACTTATATTAGGGAATAAACATGTGTGGGAAGACTAAAATTTAAACTTCATTTACTCTTCGCCAGAGCTAAAAATGTGTTCTCCAATGCAGGGTCCTTACAGCCAAGAAGAAAAGGAAAATTAAAAAGAGTACAAGGTGCAGTGATCGAACATTTGAAAGATGACAGGCTTATCATTGGGAGATTCAAAAGGCCATTGATTTAGGGAAATATTATGTTTAAAAAACCTACAGGAAATATTTAATAAATATCTCTTCACCTATGATTGGTGAAACTTTTCTAGGAATTTTTAAATGTTTTAAGGCTACAGGCTAACAATGCTATTGAGCTATTAAATGTTCACAAAAGTCGCAGCTGCAGACTTTATGAGGTTCACTGCCAACCGGTGGATAGGGATATAAAATCGAATAAAGAAAACTGCCAACTACTTCTTCGAGGCTTCCTCCCTCTTCGGAGCAAACCTCTCAGCCCTGAGGTTAAAGTCACATTCCTTCAATGACATAGCTGCTGATTCTTACTAGCTTATCTGAAAATCTTAATTTGGCTTTCTCACTAAGAAAATTGAATCACTTTTCTTAGGGATCAAAATTGTATTTTAAAAATAATGGGCAATGCATATCATATTCGAAATTCTGAGAATTTAATTGAGGGATTTTTTCTATCCATGAGTGTTAAAAATAAAACAAAGAGCTTATGCTACACATTCTGGAATAAACGGATGAGCAGATTAGCGAACTTACCCTAGTACTCGAAAGATCAGTTTTATAAAAACAATATTACATGTTCTTCTTAGAGCCATATCACTACTTTGCACGGCGTACAAAATATTTTCGAAAATCTTAGAAAATAAAGTCAGATCATACGCCAATAGTATTCTTGGGGAGTATCAAGGCTTTAGAGCAGGCGTTGATCTGCCTGCTCTAAAGCCACAGACCAATTGTTTACAGTCAAGCAGGTTCTTGAGAAATGCTAGGAGTTCAACATAGACGTATGCTATATTTTCGTTGACTTTAAGCAAACATAGGACAGTATTGATCGTAACGTGCTGTACCAAATAATGCTTTGCTTTGGTATCGCAGTCAAATTAGTCCGTCTTACTAAAATGCCATCCTCCCAAGTTTGCATCAATACCCAACTCACGGAAGCATTTGACAAAAATATCGGACTAAAGCAGGGAAATGGAGTACGTCATTAGAAAGCTACCTGTTGATACACGAGGTACGTTATTATACAAGTCAAGCCAAGTGGTAGCCTATGTGGATGGCATCAATATTTTATCATGGTTGTTAACAACCCCCAAAGAACTTTTCCTGAAACTCGACGGCGAAGCTAAACTTTTAGTGCTACAAAGCAATGAGAATAAAAACCAGTCGAGAAAAAATGCCTCAAATACACAAAATATCATACTTGGCAAATACAGTATAGAAGACGTGGGCAAATTTGTGTATTTAGGCGCCAAAATAAGGAGAACCGCTAATGAAAGAGACGAAATACGCCGCAGAATTCAGCTCGCAAATAAAATTTTTTATTCAGTTTTTGATGATTTTGAAGACCAGCTGCAAACAAAACTCCAAGTATGCAAATTAGTGATATGTGTGTGCTATACTACGGGTGCGAAAATGGATCCTAAACCAAGCATCCGCAAACATATTGAACGCCTTTGAGCAACGGGTCCTGAGGCAGATAATTTTTGCGAAACTAGACGGAGACCAATGACGAATTCGATACAACAATGAACTGTATGAAATTTTTAACGAACCGGCGGTTGTAACGATTGTAAGACTGCGGAAGCTGCAATGGGCTGGCCATGTGAATCGTATGAACGAACAACGAAAGGTATTCGTTGGGAGAGCTGAAGGGCGGAGACCAATGGGGAAACCGAGGAAACGCTAGTCTGACTCAGTTGACGAAAACAGTTCATCCGAGGACGCGGTCAATGGACCGAGACAGTTGGAGGCGCTTATTGCAGGAAGCGAAGGCCCGAAAGGGCCTGTAGTGCTACGAAGAAGAAGATGTACTTCTTATAATTGCTAAGATAAGAATAATAATTGAGAATAAATTATTTTAATTGGTAAAAGATAAAATCGAACATTCAAAAATAAGCAACTGAAACACATTTTAACAGGCTATTAAATTATTATTCAAAACCAATACCACATATCAATTTACTTACTTTAATAAGCAATAACATTTCACTCCAAGTGCTCGTCACAGCCGATATATTACTTATAATTAACTCGTATTGTCTGTCTTCTATCCTTGATCCGGGTGTATGTAATATTCTCAATTGTTCTGCTTTTGTGTACACATCGGGTCGGATGGGAATTCTTGTAAGTGGATTTTCAGCATTCGGTCGTATTTTAATGTGACCTACCTAGGAGAAATTTTTTCTGTAAACAAGATGTAAATTTGTTAATTTTCATCTTACTCTTAATATTAAAACATCACAATAATCTCTGGGGTTTTTCGCTGGGATATAAAAAACTAGTCCTTTACAATCAAAATGAATCAACGGTAAATTAGCGACGGACATCACTTCCAAGTTCGAATTTGGTCCCCTTGGTTTCGGAGCATTCTTACGTTGATCCGTTACAAATAAACTCATTAATGGTAAAAGATCTTCAATTCCTTTTACGCTTAATTGAAACTCTATAGCCTTCAAATTGAGCACTATTTCAGATAGTGTGTTTAAGACCTCCGACTTGGTGTGAGTGCCCCATTTTTTGAACACATTTTGTACCTCTGCTATCGTTAAGGTCAAATCAAGAAAAGCATTTTGTCTTTCATTTTCATTGGTTTGCAATTGAACCGCTATTCTTAAGTCGTCACTTAAAATCCAATCACCATCCTCATGAAGATAAAAATATCGCAAGCTTAAAGCACCAATCTTACTCTTCAACTTAAAATAAACATTTTCTTTGTCAACACTCGTTATGAAATCCTCCATTTCTAACGCAAGCTTTGATTGAATTGTTGAACGATCCATGTAAATATTCAATGTTATTTTTGTAAATGTCCACTGCAACCAGATCGATGTTGTAGACCTTTCCTTCATTTCTGGAAGTATCGGCGTAAGTTTCTAAAATTTATTAAATTTCGAAACAAACCTTTGCTCATTGACTCTGATTTACTAACGGTGGAAAGAACTTCATGTGAAAATTCTGAATTTGAATTTATTGCTAAAAACTCTTTTATATCTAAGTCGTCATCGCAAGGTGATGCTTTTGACTGCTTAACTGATACTTCTTGCGAATTTTTTTCAAAAATAAATAGATTTTGTAGGGCAGCTAATAAACCCACAGACCTTGTAATAAATAGTATCTGTAACAGATTACGTATTTAAGGGTCCAGAAATAATATCTATCATAATATCATTGCTTACCTGATCTTCATATAAGTTGCAAATTATGGGAGCAGTATCTAAATGTAAGTTCATTCGGAAACTTGAAACTTCGAGCACATCTCTGCTATCAAATGCCATTGTTATGATCGTCTTAATGGGCATTAAAATGTATTTTTGCACTTCTTTTTCACTTACAACTGCATATAATTCTGAAAGCTCAAAATTCCACGAGAATCCGGGTCTACCCGTACTTGTATTGAGGCTTTTATCATGTAGTTTTATAGGCAGGTCTGTATCAAATTTCACAGAAGTGTTACTTGATTTACACTTTATTGAAGGAAACCTGTATTAGAGCGAGATGTAGACATATTTTAAATGATTTATTAGCATGAACCCACTTCACTAATATGTAATGACTTTCTTTGAACGCTTTCTGGATCACGATTTCTGATTCGTCCCCTGACTCGTTCGGAAATATTATTTCACATTGATCGATTTCCAACGCAAATACTAAATCACTCAAATTTGCTAATCTAAACCATATAATGATAGTGACTATAAATTTAGTAAAGGAATCAGTGACTTACGTGTCAAATCCACCTCCAATATTTCCTGCTTCTAAACTGACCTTACTTTTCATCGAGTCATATTTATCGTCTTTGTCGGAACTCACGTGGATTGTTTCATCCGGTTGAATTGTTTTCTTCGATAGTCGTTCAGAGGTTACTGATATATGAGACAATCGATGTTCGAGGGCTGGTTGCATGATATCTATAAAGAAATGTTAAGCTCTTTAGCGCATAGGAACAACCCTTTATTTATGCTAAAAATGCGTGTATCTAGGCATTTGAAAATGAGAACGGCTGAATCCATATAGCTGGAATATCATAATGATGCTCGAACATTGAATTTATATAGCAGGAAAACTTAATCTTTTAAAACGATTAACAAAAGCATCGAATAGTCAGGGGGTGTCACCGATAACTGTTGGTAAAAAAAACTGGCTAAACGGACGAATAATGCACCGTAAAAAATTCTGACTGAATATTTCTATTAGATACTGTCTTCAATCGTCATTCAGTGACAGAATTCATGGCTAAAACTCAAAAGTTGGAAGGGAAATCGGAGGTAAATTTTGCTTCGTTGAAAATTAGGGATGAAGTAGCCTGAAATGTTGATTTCCTATCCAAGCATAATTTCGCGTCCGCATCCTTATTTTTGGAGCTAGTTTCTAATTACATTGACGCTGGATTAAATAAAAAACCTTCCTAACGTGGCAGAGAAAACTCCCTAAGACCCATTTTCTTAATAAGTTCTCCGAGTTTACAGTGCCCCGTGAGGAATCTTGTAATTTGATGCACGATTTGTATTGCTTCTCATCATAGGCACTAAGGAACACGCTCGATATTTTAAGCCCTGGATAACTACTCCAGTGTTTCTTGCGTTCTCTAGTTTCTACTTCCTTCGAGTGTCTCCGCACAAGGAGCATCATGTTCAGGACCAACGAACGCTGTCGATGATCCCTTCCTCTCTAAGAGGTCTGCTGTTTCCTTACCTTCAATCCCTGTGTGCCATGGCACCCAGTATAGAGTAACCTTGTTGTTCTCACCCAGTTATTTGAGTTTTGAACAACATTATTGAACCATCTTCGATTTTATCGTTGGTGATTCAAGGGCTTTAATAGCTGCTTGACTGTCAGACAAGATGGCTATCGTTTTGCCCTTGTATCTTTTGTCTATACAACGTTGTGCACTTACTGCTATTGTATAGACCAAAGTCAAAGTCAAAGTCAAAAGCGCTTTATTTAATACTAATCGTTATAAATTTTAAAAGAATATAAAGCAAATTCCAAACAATAACAATCAAAAAACTTAATGGCCCAAATGGCTCTCTAAATTTGTACGTTATCGTTAACTCATATCATCAAAAAAAAAAACCATAGCAAATTCAATTAATTACGATTATTACATATTTTTAAAATTTAATTGGAAAAAGGAGAAAAAACCAACCAACACTATCCTAAAATTATTTATAATCAAAACACAACAGTGAAACTTTGATCCTACACCTAATATGTTGTAACTTATTTCTAATAAAATACAATCAAAAACTTTATCTTATACTAAAAAAATCAATAACAATGTTCCTAACCTAAGTGTTTAATCTTATCTCTAACGGAATATAGTAAACATTACATATACCTAACCTATACCTAATTTTTAACAAAAATAAACAACAACACTAAATGTAGCAATAATGAGCTGAAACTCAAAAACTAAATAACGAAGAACACCAAAACTGAAAATAAACACGAATAATTTAGACATTGTCATTCAGCCACCAATACCTAGATTGCCCCGTCTCAACTCGATCAGCTTCAACGAATCTAGCAAATGAGTACCTTCATTGAAATCGTTGGTCTCGTGAACTCAAATTAGGAGGATATTTTATCTTCTTATCGGTGGCCCGTCGATATATGTGATATATGACTGGGACGCCGTCAGAATCAAAAACATATCGATTCATGTCCAAATACACGAATGCTTCTGGAGGAATAAAGCCAGTAGCGAGGCAAGTCGCTATATACCCGTCTGCAGGGTGGAACGGCTGTGAAATCCAAGGGTTTTCACTCACAGTCACAGATCTTGCGATATGATTCCGAAGAAGTTTCAATATGAAGATATCGACCCTCGTCACTTCAGCAGTTTGATAAATTCTTCTATTCGATATATTATGTTTCCAATCCGTCTCAGGCTTTCTGTACACACCAGTACATGCACGAAGACATTTCCTTTCGAAAACTCTTAATTTTTCCATAGTACTAGCGCTCTGGTTGTACCAGATCTGACATCCATATGTCAAAACTGGTCTAACCAGTGTCTTGTGACAGATAATTTTGACCTTTTGATCAATGTATCTGGAATGAAAGAGCTTTCGAAGAGCCATGACTACTTTTAGTGCCTTACTGAGCATGATTTTCACATGTTCAGTATAGTACAGATACTGATCGAGATAAACACCGAGGTATCGAACACAGGATTTATGTGTAACCCGTTCTAGACTACTCTCACCAGCCATGATGTGGAAATCTTTCCAATTACGTTTCAGGTCTTGACTGACCCCCTGCAGCGTTGTCCGAAACAAGATTGTTTCACACTTCTGTGCATTGATTTTCATTCGCCAATTGTCAGTGTACAGCTGTACATCATTGAACATTTTTTGGAGATTGCTCTGAACTCGGTCTGCCGTATAGATGATCAGATCATCAGCAAACGCTACCAATGATCGCGTTGGCGAGACGTTAAAATCAAAGCCGTTCAATAGCTTGCGAATGAAGATTGAGAAGAGCAGAGGCGCAGTAACTGTTCCCTGCTGTAGACCATTCAAGACCTTGAACTCGCGCATTGTTGTCAGATTTCCATCAGTTACAACAAACGATTTCCCGTATAACATATTACACATCATGGCGACAAGGTGTCTGGGGAACTTGTCCTGAAGGAGTTTAAAAACTAGTCCATCTAACCATACCGTATCAAAGGCTTTCTCCATATCAATGAGACATGCTCCAACACATTGTCTATCATTTAGTTTCCAACAGATGTCTGAGGTTACTTTCGTTATTGCATGTGTGGTCGAATGCCTGGCACGAAAACCAAATTGGCAATTCGGCATCAACTCATTTTCCTCAATGTGGGCGTTTAATGCTCTGTTGAGTATCACTTCAAACACCTTGCTGATGTTAGGCAGCAAGCTGATGGGGCGATAGCTTTTGGGGCATGAAGATTCTTTTCCTTTCTTCAAGATCGGAAATACCTTAGCCTTTTTCCACTCATTTGGGAAATATGAATTGCTCAACATGTTGTTGAACAATATGCAATAGTTCTTAATAGCAACCTCCGGCAAATGTCGGAGAACTACATTTGGAATACCATCAGTACCACATGATTTCTTGTTGTTTATCCTGCGAAATATGAAACACAAGTCTTCATAGCTGACAAAATAATCAATAAGATTCAAGTTCGGTATGAGGTCAGATGTTAATGTTTCATTGAAATGAAGAATTGATTGGCCGTTCAGGCTTGACTTGAAGTCGGAAACTTTTGCTTCAACGACCTCTGAAACTATTTCATTCCCTCTCTCAGGGTTTGGTAGATGAACCAATTCAAAATGTGTTCCAATCAGGGCAAGTTTATCCAGTCCTTCACAAATGATCCTGTTTCCATTTCTATCCGGAGTCGTACTATCAATTTCGATACCAGCCCTATCGAGAAGATTTATCTCATCACTAGTGACTTCAAGATTCGATACCTTCACTCGAGACTTCTTGCGGAATATGCTATTCACTTTCGTGAACACGCCGTCTGGGTCCTGTGGGCTAATACCTCTCAATTTTTCCGCCCATTGATTGCTGACCTCACTTCTGAAGTATGACCGGATTAAGTTCCGGACATTCTTCAGATGTAATTTCAACAAAGCCAACGAGGGATGGTTGTAATCCAAAAATCGTCGATAAATATTGTTGACGCGTGTGAGAAGAAGGCTTTTCAATCTTTTCAACCTTGCGATGGTTGGTGTTTCATATCCTTCCATATTGTTTCGAAGTTTAATCTTGGGAACTACTTTCTCAATCGTTTCCAACGTCAGCTTCTCTAACTTCGACAAATAGACATCTATTTCATCGTTAGTTAGATTCCTGTCATTAGGAACCATTGAGCAAGAGTTGCCACCATCAGAAGGGGGACATTGCTTCTGGTACTCCCGATTAAACTTCTTTTGAAACTTTCCCCAGTCTGTTTTTTTGAAGTTCAACCGATGATTTTCGTGTTGAACTGGAATGAGGAAGAAATCATCCCTTTGATGATTGATTTCCATTACGATTGCGTTATGGTCGCTATCATAAGGAAGCACCTGCAGTTTCCGTTGAGGACTATTAAAGTTGAATTCAAGTCTTGCGTCAGCAATGCAGAGGTCCAAATATGAATTTGTCCTAGGGTATGTTGGGAACTCCGACCCATATATATTGCACCTGTATTCAATCTGGTTCTCTGGAGTGCCATGAATTGAGGTGGGTTTCGGTGAGAAGCATGATGTCAGGCTTTTGCTTAACAATGAATTCAAGGAGATAATCACGCCGATGTATAGTAACAATGGAGTTGACGTTGATCGAGATGAGACGAATCCTATCCATGGGAATGTGACTGGATGACAAACTATTTTGGAGCATGTTGACCTAAACTTTGAAATACGAAATTGATTTTTTGGTCTTGCTTATTAATTCTATCTGAAAGCGATTCAAGTTGCTGGTAGATTTTAAGAAGCAGCTCATTATTGCCACTTACATTATTTATTTTTTTTATATTGTTGTCTGCTGGTCCTCTGGCAGCAAGTGCAAATGATACCCCGGGTTTGATGAAGTTGGGAGGTAACAGATTGTGATTTACTTTGGTTTGCTTTGGGGAAAATTTAGCTCTTGCATCTTGATACCGAGGGCATCCTCGGTATGATGCTGGATGACCAAATGTACCGCAATTAACACAATACAATTTTTCTTTAGACTCCATCTGAGCCAATTTGCATTCACCGGGGGCGTGGATATCTTTGCACTTAACACAGCGATAGTGCATTGCACAATTGGCAGCCGAATGACCGAATCTTTGACACCTGTAACACTGGTTGACCTCAGTTTTTTGGAGCCGTTCCCACCTCACAACTCTAAAGTTTAAGTACCTTACCTGTTGGAGGGCACTCGGATTGCTGTCGTTGGAAATTTGGACTAAATAAAATGGTATAATTTTACCTTCTACAGTTGATCTCCTTGTAGCAAAATTTTTCACACAGATGAACTTAACAGCTGGTGCTGCTTCCTGCAACATCTCAAGGAGATCAACTATATTCTCCCCACAGTCCAGGCCCTTCAACAGGAAGGTCTGATTTTTTTCCGCCTTTGGCGTATATGTGAAGTGGGGAGCTTGGACACTATTAAGAGCATCTTTCGCTTGTTTGAAGTCAGCCAGTGTCTTTGTCTTGATCGAGAGCTTATCACCGGTCACTCTCTTAATTTCAAAGTTTTCGATTTTATGTTCGGCTGCCAATAACCGAACCATATCTCCTCCACGCTGCCCAAAAACGTTTATTGGAGGAACTTTTTCATTTACCTTATTAATTTTATTAGGAGGACCAGCAGACACACCGGTTGGCTTCTTCTCCTTTTGCTTATTTTTTAATTTTAAATATTTAATGAAATTATTATCGCTATCAATATTACCTATCTTATCGTTGCTCTCTATCTCGACGTCCATTTCTTCGTGCATTGCAGACAGCACCGCATAATAATTGGCGCTGTCGTTCGCTCCTCCTGTGCTCAGGATATTTTCCGCATCATGGATTGTCTTGCTCATATCTTGCGATTTCGTTTTATATGTTGGTACTCCTTTCCCGTTGGTCTTGCTTGTTGTTTCCTGTTTTTCATTCTTCTTAGTTAGTATCGGCTCTTCTTGGCCGGACGTATTCTGTGGCTTCGCTTTTTGTTTGTTCCCATTCGACAACGTTCGGACCATATCTTCTAAACTCTGTATCCGGAGTTTTAATTCGTCATTTTGTTTCGTAACCCTTGTATTCTCCATGGTTACTTTTTCATAATCTTCGCTTGAAATCGTAATTCGCTTTCCATGCTCACAATTGTCTTGTTCATTTTTCCGCTTGTTTATTTTATCATTTGAAATTTTCAAAATGCCTGGCTCTGGGTCCCCCAGCGGTGGGAAGCCGTCGGGCTCCTCCATCCCCCCGGTGAAAAAAACTTTTTCCTTTCTTGAAACTTTCTCGTAGGTAAAGTCAAGATACTCGATAAATTGTTCGAATAGTTCGACGATGTAATAAGTTTCTTTATAAAATTACTTTGTAATTGACGTTTTTAAAAATTATTTTTTTATTGTATAGACCTCCGCCACAAATATGCCACAAATATTCCGATTCCTGTTTTATCTGCGGTTTTCTATCCGTCTGTGTACCGGTTGATAGCATGTTAGAGCCACATTACATTGGATACAGAACGCCATTCCCTCTTGTTGCTCAACTTCGCACAAAACTTTTTGTCCAAGATCAACTGAGTCGTTATGCCGTCAAACAGTGCACTGATCAATGGGAACAGCTTGAATAACTTAACTTGGTCGTTATGCCCAATCCCAGAGCAACTCTCCCTTTTATGATAGAATATTCGGATGATTGTGTTACTTGATATCTGCTCTATCGTTAGGTGGAGGGGTGATAGAATTAATATTTTTCCGAATGCCATCGTTGGGCACGACCTCGTTGCTCCCGTGATGCAGACACAGGCCAGACGTTGAACACGATTGAGTGCCTACCTCGTTATGCGGTCCTGAACCTTGTCCGCCCAAACAATAGCCGCGTAGGATAAGTAAAATAAAACCAAATTTTTCCAAACTCAATTTTATTATTCAACATAGTTGCCTTCGAGGGCGATACAACGAGTATAGTGATTTTCCAACTTTTCAATACCACTTTTGTAGTACGATTTCCCTTTCTCATCAAAATAGGCTTCAGTTTCAGCGATTACTTCATCATTGGACTTAAATTTCTTCCCAGCAAGAATTCTCTTGAGATCTGAAAACAGGAAGAAGTCGCTGGGGGATGAATCTGGAGAATACGGTGGGTGGGTAAGTAATTCGTTTTCATCGATTTATTACACGGTGCATTGTCTTGGCGAAAGAACACCTTTTTCTTTTGCAAATGCAGCCGTTCCTTTGCGATTTCAGCCTTGAATCGATCCAAAAGTGCACAGTAATAGTCGCTGTTGATGGTGGTTCCTTTTTGGAGGTAGTCGATGAATATTATTCCGTTTGCATCCCAAAATACAGACGCCATTACCTTACTGGCCCACTGTTGCGTCTTTGCTCGCTTTGGATTCGGTTCGTCGACTGCTGTCCACTTAGCTGACTGTCTTTTGGATTCTGGTGTGTAATAGTGAAGCCACGTTTCATCCATTGTCACACATCGATGATATAATTCAATGTTATTGCGGTTTAACAGCGCCAAACACAAACACGCCACTTCAATACATATGTCGGTTCCACGTGAGCTTACTACCCAGATGGATTCCAAGATACTTAATTTCTTTCTTAACTTCCATCTCCACTCCATTTAAGCGTATGGTTTGAGGTTGTCCCAGTTTATATATATATATATATATATATATATATATATATATATATATATATATATATATATATATATATATATATATATATATATATATATATAAATATAAATATATATGTGCATGTATATATATATACATATATACAAGGTGCGTTCCAAAATAAACGAGACTTTTGTCATAAACATCCCTCCCTGACTTCCAGTGAAAGTTTGGTGACATTCGGTTCAGTGGGAGCAAAGTTATTGCGCCTAAAGTGACAGCATATTTGTGTCATCGGTACAAAAATGAGTTTTGAACAAAGAGCTAGTATCAAATTTTGTTTTAAAATCGGTAAAACTTTTACCGAAATATTTGAATTGATGAAAAAAGTTTATGGCAACGATTGTCTATCTCGTGCCAAAGTTCGTGAGCGGTTTACATGTTTCAGAGATGGTCGTGAGGACATAAATGATGATGAACATACGGGCCGCTCAAAATCAGTGATCACCGAAAACTCCATCGAAATTGTGCGTGAATTTATCAAAAATGAGTCGAAAACATCGTTTAAATTCATAGAATCAGAGCTAAATATCTCCGAAACATCGATTTATCGCATTTTAACGGATCATTTGGGCTTACGAAAGGTCTGTGCACGTTTTGTTCCGCACAATCAAGGTGCGTTTCAAAGCAAACGAGACTTTTTTCATAAAAATCAACTCTTGTGACTGATTTTTTGACTAGAAATCGCATTTTAACCATCAATCAATCACCGTATTCGCATGATATGGCTCCCTGTGACTTTTACCTATTCGGAAAACTTCATTTGGCCATGAAAGGAGATTGTTTTGCGTCCGTAGAAGGCATCCAAAAGGCTTGGACTGATGACACAACATACTGTCACTTTAGACGCAATAACTTTTTTTTTTCCTTCTACCTAACCTACGTTAGGCGTGTATTGGCTATGGCTTAAGAGCACAAGCCACCGATGTATCGATTAATGTCCTCACGGAACTTATGGTAATATAGTGTTTTTTTTTTCTAGTTTTTCTTTATTGGTTTTGTGGTTAGTGTGTTAGTATCCGTTTGGAATGGTTAGTAGATTATTGGATTGAGTGTTTTTCTTGGAAGGTTAAAAGTTAGTTTTTGTGAATTGAGAGGACTATTTGCGTAAAGTTATAGTTCTAAGTTTGCTTCTTCAAGAAATGCGATTAATGAAGTCAGTGCTTCTCGTTGTTTTTATTAAAAAATTTTGCTATTGGATAGTTATATTGAAAGATTCCATACTTGTTCCTTAGAGTTTCAAAGTGTTCACAGTTTAGAATTCTATGTTCAAGATCGTCTGTTATGTCGCACCACTTACATCCTTGAGATGTAACTATTTTTGCTTTTTTTAATCTTTTGTGATTGTAGGCTCGGTTGAGTAGGATTCTATTTATTTGTTTTTGGGTGTTGCTGCTTGGTGTGAACTCATGGAACCATGGTTTGGTTCTGTAAATGAGGTCAGTTTGTAGCCAAGGACTGTACGCTAGGTTTTTGATGTTTTTTCGGTAGTATTCATGCCATTCTATATTAATGGAGTCGTTGATCTTTTTGATAGAGTCGTCCCATTTCAGAAATAAGTCGACCTCTTCGCCTTCTATTGTAGCCAGTTTAGCTGCTTTGTCAACCAATTCGAAGCTGTGGAATTTTTCCACTTTCGGTATCCAGTATAATAATAGTAGTGCGTTGGGTCTATTGTTGATTGTTTTTCTGATTTTTTCTGTAATGAGTTTGTGGTTTGTGTTGTTTATGATCTCGTTTATTGTATTTTTGGAGTCAGTGAAAATGGCTATGGTGTTGGTGGGTTCGACATCCGCATTGTTTATAGCTTCCTGGACTGCTTTTAGTTCTGCATTTGCTGCTGTAGAGTCTGTGTTCAGGCAGTATTTTAGTGTCTTTTTGGAGTTATAGCAGTGTATGGCAAAACCAGTGCCTAGTCTGTTTTTTGCCGCATCCGTGAAATATATCTTAGCTTGGTTACCCATGAGATTTTGTAGTACTGCTTCAATCGACTTGTTGAAGTTTTCGTAGTTTATTTTCTTGAAGTTGTTGAGGATGTTGTGCATAAAACTATTGGTTTGAAATTTTATGTTGTGTGATTTTGGTAGTGCAGAGCCCACACAGGTGTTGTTGTAGATGTCGACATGTTTTTTGTAAACTGTGGCATAGTTCGAGTTTTTTTTGGTTTTCCGATATCATTTCTTTGAAATCTTGGCGGAATAGGTTTTTTCCTATTTCTTTGGCGAGGAGTTGCTCAGCTCTTAGTCAAGCTAGTAATTCTTTAGCTAGAGCCAGCGCTAGTATATTTGGAGCTGTTGTAGGTACCTCGAGACATCGTTTTATGGCTTTGGCTTTCAGGCTGTCTATTTTGTTTAGAAAATAATTTGGCGCATGAACAATTTTTGTTAGATTGCTTTCTATAACCGGTCTTATTGGAGACTTAAAGGTGTTTAATGCCTTTTTGGGGGTAAGGCCATGTTTGGGGGAGCTGATTTTGAACGCTATGTTGATTGTTTTGTTTGCTTTACTTAGGGACTTGTTGTAGAATTCATTGAAGTGATTTTGGTTGTTAAAGTTTCTGCCTAGGAAAGTGAAATTTTTTACCCAATCTAGTTGTTTGTTTCCATATTTTATCTTGTTGGGGTGGTTTTTGTTTGTGTAGAATTCTATGGCTTGCGATTTTTCCAAGTTCAATGAGAGGTTTAGCCTGTTGCATAGATCTGTGAACTTGTTGAATTTTGTTTGTAGATTATTAAGATTGTTGGGTCTGTTTCTTCCTTTGCTTATGATTAGAAAGTCATCAGCAAATTGAATGAGTGTAGTTTGACTGTCAGTGATTTTGTGGAGGCTAGCTGTGTAGAGATTAAAGAGGAGCGGACTTAGTACGTCCCCTTGCGGAAGTCCATTGTTTATTTCGGTCGAATCCTTGCCTAGATGTAATTTCCTGTACATCAGGAAGTTTAAGATCCACGAGATATTATCATTCTTGATGTTGAAGTTGGACATGATTTTGAAGAGTTCCGGAATATTTACTCTCTCATACGCGCTAGAAATATCACAGTTGATAATCATGATGTTTTTTGCTTTCTTATCTTTGTTGAGGAGGTGTATTACGGTGTTTATGCATGAGATTGCCGACTTTCCTTTTCTATAAGCAAAACAGAAATTGCTTAAAATGTTTTGGTACTCAATGTCACTAGCAATCCTATTTTTTATTAGGCAGTTAATTATTTTCAGCGGGATGCTTATGAGAGGGATAGGTTTATAGCTTTCTATTTTGTGCAATGGTTTGTTTTTCTTGGGGATAGGTACGATTTTGATGTCTCTTAGCTCATTATGTATGTTGTTATTTTTGAAGCTGTCGTTTATAGAGTTAAGCAGTGCTGATTTATTGTAATGGTTTAGGGAGTTTATAATATTGTAATCAATTGCATCCAGACCCGGAGATGATCTTTTTTTTGCGTTTGTCTAGTACTGTGAGCAGTTCGTGTATTTTAAAGGGTTCAGCTGGTTCTATGTTGTTGGGCATGTAGGGAGTCCAGTCAGTATTTAGCGCCTGGTGTTTATTTTTTATTATTTTGAGAAAGCCTTTATTGTTTTCTGTGTCCCATTGCCATCTCGGGTTGTTGTTGTTGTTGTTGTTGTTGTTGTTTTTGACTGCATTGACTAGATTCCAAAATTGTTTTATATCTCCACTTTGGTTTATTTCATTGATTTTTTGATCCCACCGTTCTCTTTTTGCCTTAGTTACAGTTTCTCTCCATTTATTTTGTATCTCAAGAAACTTTGCTTCATTTTCGTTACTTTTCATTTTTCGGAAATTTGTCCAGGCTTTCGTTTTTTCCCTCCATAGGATGTTTATCTCTTTTGACCACCATGGTTTTGGACTGTGTTTGAATTTCTTCGCGCTTATCTGGTTGCTTTTGATTAGCTCATTGATTTTCTTCATATTTTCTTCAAGATCGTTAGTGAAGTTGATCGTGTTGATGTCCTCCATGACTTTTTTTCTGTTTGGTGTTCGTCTTTTCTTTTGGTTCCATTTTTCAACCTGCAGTGTGAATTCAATGGGGACGTGCTCACTCTTGCCTATTTTGTATTTTTTAGTGTTCCATTCATTCCAGTAGTTTAAATTATTTGTTAGGGTGATGTCTGGGGCTGACATTTGAGTGATCTGTTGATTGGTTTTCCTAAAGAAGGTGAACGTGCCTGTGTTGAGGGGTGCCAATTTATATTTGTTTAGCATGGATTTAAGGATGTTTCCTTTTGCATTGTTTGTTTTGTCTCCCCAGTCTTTGTGCCTTGCATTGAAGTCTCCTCCAATTATGCAGAGATTTTTGTCGTTAACCACTTTTATAATTTGATGTATTTGTTCTTTGAAAGTTGTGCTGCTTAGGTCAGGGGGAAAATAGCATGCGCAAATGTTTATGTTTGGTTTTTGATTTGTTGTGGTGATTACTATTGCTTCAATGTCACTGTTACTTAACGGTATTTCTTTAAATTTTATTTTGTTATTAATTACAATGGTTTTTGATTTTTAATATAGGTGATTTTTTTGTTAGGAGTGTTTCTTGTATAAGTGCAATGTCTATCTTGCTTTTGTACATAATGTACTCTAGTGTATCTTTATTTTTGGAAATGCTTTGTATGTTGTACTGTAGAAATTTAATATTTTTGATATCCTTCATGTTGTTAAGTGTTGTTATTTGTCAGCCAATCTGTGTATTGTAAGTTGTTTGTATTAGGTCTTTTCTGACAGTGGTTTGTAAGTGTTTGTATTGTTTCCTGTATTAAGTTTGCATCCATTTGTAAGTATTTGATGTTGGTTTGGTTTTTACAATTATTGTTTAATAAATTTATTAATTTTTCTATTGGTGTGACTTGGTTTGCTGTTTTGAAGATGTTTTCTGCTAGATTGTTTTTCTCCATAAGCGTATTGTTAGACTGTAGTAGTAGATGGCTACTCATTGGAAAGTTTGTTGTAAAATTGGTTGCTCTTGTGTTTCGTGTTTTTTTAGTTTTTGTGTATGGTTTATTTAGCATTAATTTATTTATTGTATTATTAGAGTTTCTGTTATTTGTGGCTTTTGTTTTTGACAGTAGTGGGAATGCTGTATCCATGGATTCGTTGTCCTTCAGCAGTTCGAATTGGTTGTCGTTATTCAGGAAGTTTCTGGCTTCTTTTAGTGTTACAATTTCTAATGGAACAAACTTTCATCTCCATGTCATAGTTTATCCATTTGGGGCAGGTTTTGTCCATGGCGCTGTGGTTTAGGTCTCCACATAAGAAACATTTCGTATTTTTGCACTCTTTGTCAAGACATTTCTTGTCCCCGCATTTTGAACATCTTTTGTTTTCTCCTTGGAATTCCTTGCAGAAGTATTGCGTGTGTCCAAGTCTGAGGCATTTCACGCATTGTTTTGGCCTGAGGTAATAGTATTCTACAGGCATGTTCAGATATTCTAATCTGACTTCGTCCGGCAGTTCTTCTCCTGAGAATGAAATCTTCACTGTTTGTGTTGGTATGAAGTTTTCTCTGTTATCCGGATCTTTTCTTTTTATCCTGTAAACGTTCACGATTTTGATGTTCTTTTGTTGTTTTCCATGTGAGTTGCTTGGTATTCCCTTTTTGGCAATCTCTTCTTCTGTGATGTTTAGTAGAACTCCTTTGATTATGCCATGTCTCATTATAAAGTTGTTAGGGATGAATGCTCTTACACCAAAGTTTTTCAGGTTTTTGTTCATGACTACCTCATTGGCATCTTCAGGTTTGTTGAACAATAGTTTGATCCTGTTGTACCCTACCTGTTTAATGTCCTTGATGTTCTTTAAGCTCATGTTTTTGTTCATTGAGTAGAAAGCCATTAGAATGAGTCTTATTTTTTCATTAGCTTTTTCTTTGGATAGGTCCATAAGTACGAAGAATTTTTTCCTGTTGCCGTTCTTATCATATTTGTTGACGTTTTTCCCAGTTCTCGCTGGTTCGGTGTTTTGATTTTCATTTTCCTTTAATTGAGTCATGTGATCCTTTAGAACCTGGGTTATTGTATTATTTTGTTTGATCGTCTTGTTCAATGTATCCGACATGAAGTTTTCAATGTCCTCCATCGGCGTTGACATAGTTGGTGTTTTTTCTGTTAATTCCTTTGTCTCATTGTTATTAGGCGTGCTAGACGTTTTACCGTTAGCAAAACCACTCGTTTTTTCCGCTTCAGCAGTGTCCATTGGTTCATTGTAATTACCGTTAGCGTTTGTGTTGAGGCTATTGATCTTGTACGTGGAGTCTCCTTTAAAGTTTCTTTTCACTCTTTTTGCGTCTATTTCCTCATTGATTTTTCTTAATGTAGTATCTTTTCTTTCCCCAGGCTCGGGGGGTACCTCCTTTTTATTAGATTGATCTTCCATTATAACATTAAATGAAAAACTCTTACCTGTGACGTACAAACTCTAAGGAACTGGTTTTGATTTTACTTGGCTTTACTTTAAATGAATAATTAGATCTCACTATGCTAAAATATTAATTGTTAGGGGGATTAACCAACCCTATTAGACTTTATTTATACTTGCAAAAATGAAAGGATTTTGTTTTACTCAAAAATATGATTTTTAGAATTTATAGGTTAAACTTTCCTTTGCAACCACTCACTACACTCACTGCACACTCTGAAGGTTGGATGGGAAGTGACGCAATAACTTCGCTTCCACTGAACGGACTGCCACCAAACTTTCACTGAAAGTCAGGGAGGGATTTTATGACAAAAGTCTCGTTTATTTTGGAACGCACCTTGTATATATGTATATATGTATATATATATATATATATATATATATATATATATATATATATATATATATATATATATATATATATATATATATATATACATGCACCTATATATATATATATATATATATATATATATATATATATATATATATATATATATATATATATATATATATATATATATATAGGGTGCGTACGGTATTTGAGGACATGCATAAATGTGACTATAACTTCGCGAATTAATTTTTTTTTTTTATTGTTTTTCCTTTTCAGATAAGATATGGCGGACTACAACATCACTCAAGAAATGAAGAGACATGTTGTCACGTCGCTATATGTACGAACCATACAGATTTAGAGATCTCTTATTTTCTTAATTGCGCCCGTTCATTCGTGCATAAGGTTCACCGTGAATTGGAAGCATCAGGAGGCGATACAGAATCGGTTGCAAAACGCAAAAAGCACGAACAACGTTGTGACACTGTCCATCTGCAGAATTTTTAGAGCAAGTGCAAGCGATCATAGACGAGGACCCTGCAAAATCAGTGAGGGTCCTTGCGATTGAGCTTCATGTTTCTGGGCGCCTTATTCGTAGAGTTGTCCATGAAGACCTTCGGTATAAGTCTCACGTGATGCGCAGAGGCCAGTTCATGTGGGAACGAACACGGGAACAGAGAGTTCTCCAATCAAAATGTCTTTTAAACAAAATCAAACACCTTGAGGCGCCCAAAATGTTATGGTTTTTTCCGACGAAAAAAACTTTGACCAAGATCAAAAGACCAATCGCAGAAATGACAGATGGCTATGTTCAAATCCTCCGAAGGTTCCTGTTATTATGCACACAACATTTCCAGCCAATGTTATGGTTTTAGGTGTTGTCAGCAACGAGGGATATGTGATGCTACCACACTTTTTTACTCAAGGGCTTCGAGTGAACTCTACTGCATACATCGAGGTTTTGGAGATGGTAGTGAAACCCTGGATAGTCATTGCAGAGGAGGCAGACCATACATTTTTCAACAAGACTCTGCTCCTTCACATAAAGCGATGGCGACACAAGATTGGGTGGCCGAAAATTTTCATGACCACATAACACCGAACCTATGGCCACCTAGCTCGCCAGACCTTAATCCTTTGGATTATTACGTATGGGGCGTAGTTGAGCGTGAGACCAATAAGCGTTATCATAATACCACTTCTTCGCTGAAGACTGCTATTAATGCCGTTATGGTCAATATGAACAAGGCGCATTGGATTCGGGCATGTAATCGTTCCCGGACCCGGATCGAAGAGGTTATTGCTGCTAAGGGCGATTTTATTGAATAACTTTATAGCCATATTAATTAAACGTTGTATAAAAAATTCCTGAAATTTCATTAAATTTTGTTAAAAATACAAGCTATTAATTTTACTCTCAAGTTGTCCTCAAATACCGTACGCACCCTATATATATATATATATATATATATATATATATATATATATATATATATATATATATATATATATATATATATATAGGGTGATTCATTATGAGGTTTGGTTTTTATCTCAAATAAACTCTATAGTAAAAATTTAATTGTGAGTCGAAAGAACAATCTCTGACATTTACTTTTAAAGACTATCTCGTTTAAATGTTGACCGCGACCAGGCCGTAAATGGTCCATCCTGAGGGTCAAATTTTGGACGACGCGCTCCAACATAGCGACCGGTATCTCGCGAATGACACGAGTAATGTTGGCTTCCGAAGCATCGATTGAAGCTGACTTATCCCTGAAGAGCAGAAACTTCGTGTAAGCCCAAAGAAAATAATCTTAAGGTATGATATCACACGATCTAACCGGGCAATTTCGCCTCAGGATCCGTCGCTCAAAGGCGTTCAGTATATTTGCGGATGCTTAGGTTAGGCTCCATGTTTCACACCCATAGCATAACACAGGTCTTATCACAGATTTGTATACTTGGATCCTTGTTTTCCTGTGTATGCAGCTGGTCTTCAAGATCGTCAAAACTGAATAAAATATTTTATTTGCGAGCTGTATTTTGCGGCGTCTTTCGTCTCTTTCATTACCGGTTTTCGTTATTTTGGCGCCTAAATACACAAATTCGCTCACATTTTCGATACTGAGTTCGCCAAGTGTGAAGTTTTGTGTACGAGTATTAGAGGCGTTTTTGCTCGACTGCATCATAAGCTTTGTTTTATTTTCTTGATTCGTAGCCCTACTAGTTTTGCTTCGCTGTCGAGTTTCAGGAAGTTCTTTGGCAATTGTTAATGACTGTGACAAAATGTTATTGTCGTCCACATAGGCTACTAGCTGGCTGGACTTGTATAGTAGTGTACCTCGTGTATCGACAGGTAGCTTCCTTATAATGTATTCCAGAGCCAAATTAAATAGTAATGGGGCCAGACCATCTCCCTGCTTTAGTCCCATACTTGTGTCAAAGGTATTGGTGAGTTGGTTATTAATGCGGACTTGGGAGGTCGTTGACGTCATTGTCATTTGGTAAAACGGACTAATTTGGCTGGGATGCCAAAGCAAAGCACTATTTGGTATAGTACGTTACGATCAATACTATCGTATACTTGCTTAAAGTCAACGAAAATTTGGTGTACGTCTATGTTGAACACCCAGCATCTTTCAAGTACCTGCTTGAGACTGAACAATTGGTTTATTGTCGATCTACCTGTGGCCAAAACGTGAAATCAGTTTCGGTAGGTCGACGATGCACACCATAAGTTGCTCTAAGAGCACGAAAAAAATTTCTCACAGAACGCTAGTTTTCCTAATACAGCTGAACAATTTGGAGACATTGCTGTGGTTCGATGATGATTTGTCAAACAATTCTAAATAAAAATTACACAACAGTTTGACAGGAGTCACGCGTAACCTGTCAAAAAAAGCCTATTGAAAATCAAACCTCATAATGAATCACCCTTTATATATATATATATATATATATATATATATATATATATATATATATATATATATATATATATATATATATATATGTGTATATATATATATATATATATATATATATATATATATATATATATATATGGCGCGATAGCCCAAGAAGGGTATTGGCATCCAATGATAAATTTCCTCCAATCATCACGGTTCAGCGACCTTGCCCGCCTGTTGTTTACTTCCAACAAGGATCTGCTGTCAGCTTCTATTGTGTCTTCCCATCGAGTCCTCGGTCTTCCTGGTGGACGTCTTCCCTGTGCTCCACCCGTCAATGTTCTTTTGGATAGCCGGTTTTCTTTCGTTCTTTATACATAGTCTGCCCATTGCAATTTATGTAACTTTACGCAAGAGGAAACATCTGGATCGTCAAATAGTTGTTATTATGTAACTTTACGCAAGAGGAAATATCAGGATCGTCAAATAGTTCATATAAATCATCGTTGTAACGTAGTCCCCACTCTGTTCCTTATTTCACTGGGCCGTAGATTTTTTGGAACACTTTGCGTTCAAATACATCCACTGCCTTTTCGCACAGGTTTGACTAGTGTTTTGTAAATGCGGAGCTTATTTTGCCTGTGTACAACTCTTGACCTTAGAATGGTTAGTACAGAGTAACATGCTTTATTTGCGGCGTTTATGCGGCATCCAATCTCGTCCTTTTCGGCGCCCCTTCTATTCAGGTGGGCTCCAAGATACACAAAGTTATCGACACTTTCAAGGTTGTAGCATCCTACGGTTAGGTTTTGTCTAACTCTGGTTCTCTTCCTCGATTGTGTGTCGATTGTGTTTTAATTTCATTAAGTCGTAGGCCAATTCGGTTTGCTTCAGATTCTAGACTCAGAAATACTCTTTTGGCACCTAAGGTTGGACGTGCCATAATATTGACGTCATCAGCATATGTTACCAATTGTGTGCTACCAATCGTGTGAACTTGAACATTTGCGTACCCGAGGTTTCAGCCGATGTCTTCCTAATTACGTGTTCCTGCGCAATATTAAAGAGCATTGGGGCAAGTCTATGCCCTTGTTTTAAGCCTGATTCCGTTATAAAGTTGTCCGTTAGTTCAACGTTTACCTTGACCTGGGACTCTAGTTCAAGCATTGTTTTGTACAGCTTACTTGAAGTCTACAAAGAGTTAGTGCACATCGATGTTATATTCCCAGCACTTTTCAAGCACCTGCTTTACTGAGAATATTAGGTCTATTGTAGACCGTTTATTTCTTCGAAAGCTCCCTTGATACTCTCCTATAATATTTTCATAGTACGGCTTTAATTTTCTTTCTATGATTTTGGTGAGCACTTTATAAGACGTGCAAAGCAGTAGAGGAATGCCTCTATAATTTTCACACCATAATTTGCCCCCTTTTCGTGTACAGGACATATTATACTTTTCCGCCAGTCCTCTGGTAACTGCTCCTCTGACCATATTCTGCATATTAGCCGATGCAGAAGGTTATTTAAATGGGGACCCCCACTTTGGAGCAGTTCTGCTGGTATTTCATCTATTTTTTCTGAGGTCCCGTACTGCTGCCTGTACTTCGTCCTGGTTGGTGATGAGACTGCGACATCTTGCCCTTCTTCTGGAATGTTTACAGCTTCAGTCGTTGTTGAGGACGCTGTGAATAGCTTCTGTAAACATTGCAGCCATCGCCTATGATTGCTCGTTGAACACTTTTGCAATGACTTGTTTGTAGATTAAAGCCATCTCTTAGATGTTTAATAGAGAACGCCGATCTGATTACAGGTAGGATCATCTTTTCGTTTATCTGTTGGATCTTGGTGTTGATTGTCAGTCGTTTCTTTCTTTGGCTTTTATATTGTTCTTCTTTTGCCCGAGTTGGTCGCTGGATGTGTTCTTTGTACGCCTAGTTCCTTTTTTTAATCGCTTCCTTACATTCTTCTTTGTACCAGTCGTTCCTACCTTTCTTTGGCTGGGGCCCCAAGACCTCCTCGGCTGCTTCTGTCACCGCATCTCTTACTGTCTTCCACATGGTTTTGATGTCATCATTACTTTCTCCCGCCTGTAGGGATATGTTGATGCGATTTTCCAGCGCTTACATGTATGTGGATGTTACTGAGCTGTCACTTAGCTTGTGTATCTGGTACCTTGGAGTAACTAATGCTCCTTGTTTACAGCTCTTGGAGATGCGGCATCGGAATTTGGCCCTTATAAGGTAGTGATCCGAATCACAGACAACGCCGTGGAATGAGCGCGTGTCGGGAATGCTGGTGGCGGCTCGTTTTTGTATGGAAACATGCTCTATTTGGTTGAATCTGCGGCCGTTCTCTTATATATGTCTCGATGTGGAAAGCGTGTGGAGCTTACTGTGAAGTCTCTACTAGTAGCGAAGTCTATCAGCCGGTGTCTGTCGTGGCTGGTCTCTGTATGGAGGCTGTGTCCTCTGGTTGCTCCTCCATTTTTACATTGAAGTCACCCAGAACAGTTTTAATGTCATTTGACGACAATGCATCGACAGTGCGTTCCAGTGTGCTGTTAAATTCGTCCTTAATTGCCTCTTCCTTGTCTTCTGTGGGCGCGTCACAATTGACCAGCCAGACATTCAAAAATTTCGTCTTGATACGAATCGCACAGAGCCTTTCGTTAACGGGCTTGAAGTCGAGGTGGCTGCTGGCAGGCTAGCTAATTCGGAGAGGAATTGCGGTCACAGGTCTTCCACGAGCAGACTAGGCTCGACTACAATTTACAACCACCGAGTCAAATGCCCAATTAAAACGCGTCAAAACAACTCCTAACCACACGATACTATTTTACTTTAATTTATTTTCATCTCTTTCAGACCGTACGTCCAGTCCGAAGGAGACATCATCAATTAAAAACCACGCTTTCCCGATTATTCACCGACGCGGTGCCCGAAATAAACTACTCAAATCCAAAAACCGAATCAATCAACTCTAACTAAAAATGCAAGGCTAAAATACGGCACCACGTACCGAACCGAACCGAACTATTAGTGTGGATTATTAAAACCCTACCCCCTCGGCGGCAAACTCACCACCCGTCTTCATTACCTCCTGAAAAAGAACGGTTATCTACTAAAAGCGAAAGTTTTTTTTCGTTTAACAATTCATTATATTCATTTTTCAACGAAAAGATGCAATGATGAAGAATGTGTAATAATATATCGCAGTTAACAGTACTGGCTTTTGTAAAGTACATTTTGCGTAAAGAATTGGTCTTGAAAAAGTTTCATGTGCATCTTAAATTGTAACAAATCTTACAAGCTAATTTCTTCTACTTAGCTGATGTTTGATTGTCAGTAGGTGTTCTTAAATCTCTATAAAATTTTTTTTTTGTAATATAACGTTGATTTGAAACAAAATTGACATGCAAGGTGTTATGTTAGTTATTGATTATTTTAAAGCAAACATATATTTAAAAAAAATCTAAACCGAATGATCATTGACGTCTATTTGCCGCCGCTTATAGCAATACGCGTTTAATCGAACAGGCTCGCACCTTTTCTAATTATGAATTTCAACTATTTTGATCACCACGCTGTATTTTCAATTCGTCAAATATTTTTTTAATCCGAAATCAAATAATACAAATAAAATTTATCATGTTAAACAAATTTTCTTATTGTATACTCAAATTCTCAGACAACAACCGCTTAATAGCCAAAAATAAGACAAACAAAGTAAACTTTCATTAAACTTATGCGAGATTAGTATAGGGTTTTCCATTAAGGACATAACAATAAATAAATAAATTTCAATAAATCGATTGTGAGGCGTACTGTGCGGCTAGTGGCACCGTCTTGTTGAAACCACATATCGTTGATGTCAAGTTCATCCAATTCTGGCCACAAATAATCTTCCAACATAACACGATGCAAAATCAGAGCTTCGATGACCCGCATCCTGCAGCTAAACCTACACCGTAGTTCAACCGCCCAAAATCTGCTTGAGCAGTTTGCGAGGGACATGAAAGCCGACTGCTGAGTGAGCAACACCATAATAAAAGTCCTGCATTATGGTATTCTGATGAAACTGGTACTGCCGCTATCTGGGTTCGGAACAGTGACTTTCAGGCGGAGAGTTGTAGACGGGGGGATGGTTTCGTGTGGGTTCGGTGCTCAGGGATCACCTTCTTTAGTGTGTACCTAACGCCTAACGAGTCGATATCATCTTTCCAAGCCAAGCTTAATGCTTTGGAGGGCGCTGTCTCGAATGCAGAGGGTAAAGTGCTCGTTGGGGGAGACTTCCATGCTAAAGCAATCGAATGGGGCATGCCCAGACGTATCCGCGGGGAAAACGAATCCTGGAAATTGCGGCCAGGACGACCCTCGTCGTACTAAACTCCGGAAACACGCCGACTTTCCGCCGTATTGGCTGTGAGGGAACCATACCGGACGTGACATTCGCCTCGGAATCCTTAGTACGGAGGATACACAACTGGAAAGTATTAGAGGACTACTCAGCCAGTGATCATCAGTGCATTTTGCTTGAGATAAGTGATGCTGTCTCCCGACGTCCGTGCTCTCGACCTTCTACAACTGGATGGAACATCGGAAGGATGGACGTCGAGAGGTTCGTCAAGGTTCTCACAGCAGGTGAGCCGCTGCAGGGAGCTTCGGAGGGGACGGAAGAACTGGCAGCTCAAGACGTGGTGAACTCTACTATGAGCATCATTAAGACTGCTTGCTGCGCTTCTATGCCCCGTCAAAGACCCCGGCACGGCAAGCCCCCAGTGTACTGGTGGTCAACTGAAATCGCTGAAAAGCGAAAGGAGTGTCACAAGCTTCGACGTGAGGTTCAACGGGCGCGGAACCGTGACGAGGCATGCATATAAGTCGGCCAGGAAATGCCTTCGCAAACTGATCAACAGTAGCAAGGCTCGCTGCTGGCAAGACCTAGTGGACAATGTGAACAAGGATCCGTGGGGCCTTGGCTACAAGCTGGTCATGGGGAAACTTGGTGCCCTACGGACGCCATGTATACATGACGCGGAGAAGATGGACGCGATAGTGCGGGGACTCTTTCCCGCCCATCCAGTCCGTGTTGACGCTGTCCATGGTGAAACAGCAGTAGAATGCCACTCTTTACACAGCTGGAACTGGAGGAGGCAGTCCTTTCATTGAAAGCGAGGAAGGCTCCAGGTCCAGATGGTGTTCCAGCTGAGGTGTTGCGGCTCGTCTATCACCATTGTCCTGACTTGCTGCTCAGCACGTTCAACGCTTGCCTACGGCACGGGGTTTTCCCGGTACGATGGAAGGTGGCGAGGCTCGTGCTGATCAGAAAGGGGAAGGGAAATCCCGAATCGCCGTCTGCATACCGCCCGTTATGCATGCTAGACACGGCTGGAAAAGTGCTAGAGAAACTCATCAAGGGAAGACTCACTGACGCGATTCGTGCTGCTGGGGACCTATCTCCTCGGCAGTACGGCTTTAGAGCAGGACGTTCTACCATTGATGCGATTGCAGAGGTGGTGAACGCGGTCCAAAAGGCAGAGGCATATAGTCGCACCAAGCGACGGATCGTCCTGTTGGTGACACTCGACGTCAGGAATGCCTTCAACTCCGCTAGATGGGTGGATATTCTGGACACGCTGGAAAACTCTTTTCAAGTTCCAGAATATCTAATGCGGCTTTTGAGGAACTACCTAAAGGACCGAAGCCTGCTCTACGACACGACACAGGGCCAACGAAGGATGGAAATTACATCGGGTGTTGCCCAGGGATCTATCCTTGGTCCGGACATGTGGAACGTGTCTTACGACGGGCTACTGAGACTTGAGATGCCAGATGAGTCGCACTTGGTCGGCTATGCGGATGATGTTGCGGCTCTGGTCGCTGGACGCGCCGTTGAACAAGCGCAACTTAGGCTAGGTATGCTAATGCGCCGAGTGAGGGACTGGATGACTGCTCGCGGGCTGAGTTTAGCACTGGAGAAAACCGAAGTGGTCATCTTGACAAAAAAGAGAGCCCTAGAGTAAGGATGATCAGTATTGGAGACATACAAATCGAATCGAAGCCAGCGGTGAAGTACCTGGGGCTACTGATCGACTCGAAGATGAATTTCTCTGAGCAAATCAGGGCAACGGCTGAGAAGGCTGCTTCGGGAATATCGGCTCTGAGTCGACTTATGGCCAATGTAGGGGGACCCAGCCCATCAAGAAGACGCCTCTTGATGAGTGCTGTAGGGTCAGTGCTACTGTACGGAGCAGAGGTATGGGGCGACGCTCTCAGCAAGGAGGTATACCGAAAACGATTGGCACAGGTACAGAGAAGAGAAGCACTGAGAATTGCATCTTCGTATCCAACAGTCTCCGACTCGGCGGTGAGAGTGATTGCAGGCGTGATACCTGTCGCCCTCCTTGCTAGAGAGCGCCGCGCTTTTTACCTGCGCCGAAACGAGGATGCGAGGGTGATAGTTGTCCGCGAGGAGAGACAGCGCTCGCTCAACGATTGGCAGCAGTCTTGGGTGAATTGCACGAAGGGAAGGTGGACTGCGCGCCTCATCCCGGATATGAGACCGTGGCTAAATCGAAGGCATGGTGAGACTGACTTCTTTCTGACCCAGCTTTTGAGCGGGCACGGGTGTTTTCAGTCTTACCTGCACAAGATCGGTAAGTCACGGTCTCCCGATTGTCGGTTTTGCCCAGGAGAAGAGGACAATGCCTGTCACACATTTTTTGCGTGTACAAAATGGGTCAGGCTGCGAAGGGAACTCTACAGGGAGACGGGAGAGCTCACCCCGGATAATATAGTTGCGGTGATGCTCGAATCGGTTGACAAATGGAACCAGGTGGCACATTATGCTCGGGCAGTCCTAAAATATAAAAGGGACTCACAGCAGCCAGGGGCGATGGGGCTGGGGGATCGCTCTTCTGGCATTTCCTCTTCGCCTCTCCCCTCCCGCTAGGAAAGGGACTCCTCAGCTTGAAGGCGCCCCACGGCGTAACAAAACGAGACCTGGCCCGAAGTAATGTGTCAAACGGTTCCAGGCTGGGTTCTCAGGTTGACAGGGGAGGTGTTTAGTGGGTAGTCCAGTCGTGCATGGGAGTCCCACACTCTGTGCATAAATAGCATTCACGTCCCTACCACAAAAAAACAGCACGATAGCGCTCTCCATTGACGGTAACATGACGGTCGTTTTCATTCACGAAAAAATACGGCGCAATCACTCCTCAAGCATGAAAACTGCACAAAACAGTAATTTTTTGTGGATGCAAGAAGTACATATGGGTGTGCTGCTGACCAAGAACGCATATTTTGTTTATTAACAAAGCCATTGAGCAAGAAATGAGGTTCATCGCTGAAGATGATTTTTCGATAATAGTAATTAAAAGTAATTTTTAATAATTTTCAAACGTTGCTGGTTCGTGAGCTGTACCATGAATATTGACTTTAACTGACGTTTTGACACTGAAAATTTTTTAAAAAAGTTTAGGGATGCGTTCATATAAAGATACGAAATTGTTATGCCCCTAATGCAAAACCCTATATAAGCGAAAAAATATTGTACGTCAAAAACCGTTGAACAAGCGCAACTTAGGCTAGGTATGCTAATGCGCCGAGTGAGGGACTGGATGACTGCTCGCGGGCTGAGTTTAGCACTGGAGAAAACCGAAGTGGTCATCTTGACAAAAAAGAGAGCCCTAGAGTAAGGATGATCAGTATTGGAGACATACAAATCGAATCGAAGCCAGCGGTGAAGTACCTGGGGCTACTGATCGACTCGAAGATGAGTTTCTCTGAGCAAATCAGGGCAACGGCTGAGAAGGCTGCTTCGGGAATATCGGCTCTGAGTCGACTTATGGCCAACGTAGGGGGACCCAGCCCATCAAGAAGACGCCTCTTGATGAGT
Organism: Odontomyia ornata; assembly: GCA_963969285.1. Taxonomy (NCBI): domain Eukaryota; kingdom Metazoa; phylum Arthropoda; class Insecta; order Diptera; family Stratiomyidae; genus Odontomyia; species Odontomyia ornata. Next base: position 149,652,578 of record OZ017739.1, read on the forward strand.
GCTGTAGGGTCAGTGCTACTGTACGGAGCAGAGGTATGGGGCGACGCTCTCAGCAAGGAGGTATACCGAAAACGATTGGCACAGGTACAGAGAAGAGAAGCACTGAGAATTGCATCTTCGTATCCAACAGTCTCCGACTCGGCGGTGAGAATGATTGCAGGCGTGATACCTGTCGCCCTCCTTGCTAGAGAGCGCCGCGCTTTTTACCTGCGCCGAAACGAGGATGCGAGGGTGATAGTTGTCCGCGAGGAGAGACAGCGCTCGCTCAACGATTGGCAGCAGTCTTGGGTGAATTGCACGAAGGGAAGGTGGACTGCGCGCCTCATCCCGGATATGAGACCGTGGCTAAATCGAAGGCATGGTGAGACTGACTTCTTTCTGACCCAGCTTTTGAGCGGGCACGGGTGTTTTCAGTCTTACCTGCACAAGATCGGTAAGTCACGGTCTCCCGATTGTCGGTTTTGCCCAGGAGAAGAGGACAATGCCTGTCACACATTTTTTGCGTGTACAAAATGGATCAGGCTGCGAAGGGAACTCTACAGGGAGACGGGAGAGCTCACCCCGGATAATATAGTTGCGGTGATGCTCGAATCGTTTGACAAATGGAACCAGGTGGCACATTATGCTCGGGCAGTCCTAAAATATAAAAGGGACTCACAGCAGCCGGGGGCGCTGGGGCTGGGGGATCGCTCTTCTGGCATTTCCTCTTCGCCTCTCCCCTCCCGCTAGGAAAGGGACTCCTCAGCTTGAAGGCGCCCCACGGCGTAACAAAACGAGACCTGGCCCGAAGTAATGTGTCAAACGGTTCCAGGCTGGGTTCTCAGGTTGACAGGGGAGGTGTTTAGTGGGTAGTCCAGTCGTGCATGGGAGTCCCACACTCTGTGCATAAATAGCATTCACGTCCCTACCACAAAAAAACATAGCACGATAGCGCTCTCCATTGACGGTAACATGACGGTCGTTTTCATTCACGAAAAAATACGGCGCAATCACTCCTCAAGCATGAAAACTGCACAAAACAGTAATTTTTTGTGGATGCAAGAAGTACATATGGGTGTGCTGCTGACCAAGAACGCATATTTTGTTTATTAACAAAGCCATTGAGCAAGAAATGAGGTTCATCGCTGAAGATGATTTTTCGATAATAGTAATTAAAAGTAATTTTTAATAATTTTCAAACGTTGCTGGTTCGTGAGCTGTACCATGAATATTGACTTTAACTGACGTTTTGACACTGAAAATTTTTTAAAAAAGTTTAGGGGTGCCTTCATATAAAGATACGAAATTGTTATGTCCCTAATGCAAAACCCTATATAAGCGAAAAAATATTGTACGTCAAAAAAACAATTGGAATGATATTTCAAAAATATAAGAAGAAAAAAATTTAATGCATAGAAAATAAAATATAGTCAAAAATTTTGTTTATTTGATATCCGCAGGCCAATTCTCTTTTTTTATCTTCAAAAGTCGTCGGGCCTTGCTTTGTTGTGTGAGCAGACGCGTTTCGACTACTTAAACACTGAAGATGACTCGAAGTAGTCGAAACGCATCTGCTCACACAACAAAGCAAGGCCCGACGGCTTTTAAAGAAAAAAAAAATAAAATATCACTCAATCATTGAACATGATGGAAGAACATTTAGAATTGCCACAAGACATGCTCCGGCTCGGCTGAAATTCAATAGTACTATGAGAGACTATTCTTTCGTTTCTGGATCGTATTCTTCCACAGTCTTTAAATGTCTGTTATTTCTGCTGGGTGTTTTTAAATAAATAATGAATAAAATTGGTGAATAGAACGCATTGGAGCCTTTCTTTTTGAATAGTTGTTTGCCTGTGACGTTGAGTTGAACTCATCCGCACGGACATAGTAATTTTAGGTATAAAATGGCTTAACTTCGATGATGTCAATTAAAATATTTGCCATAATCATAATATTTTAACACCGATACTCTAACGAGGCTATGGTGAATGGTCTGTAATACCAGATTTCTTAACGCCAAATCGTAGAAAGATCCACACCAAATTAATCGGTTTGCACCTAGTCTAAATGGCTAATGAAGTTGCGTGTTAAGGTCAGCAACATTCGCGATCATTGGTGGTATTTTAATTCCTCTTAATTGGAATTAAAATACCACCAATGGCTAACATTTCTCCGCTTGCAAAAGAAGTGGTGCAGTGGACGCATTTATAGAGCCTGGGACTTATGGACACTGATTGAGTTTGTCGTAGATGTTCAGATGTTCAAATCGAGAGAATGATTTGCCACACGTTTCGCATTTGAAGCGATCAGAATCGGAATGTATTAGCTTGTGCTGTTTTAACAAATATAAATTCGTAAAGTCTTTCCCACATTCATCACATTTGAGTAAAGGGTTTTCCAATAAGAGATGTTATTTTGGATAGCCCGCTATTTCGGTAGATGTCACTTTTGAAGCTGCCATTTTTTGACATTTGACAAGTAGAAACTACGCCATTAATAAAAATGGAACGATACACAACTCAACAACGCATTGAAATTATTAAAATTCACTATAAAAATGGTGAAAATTTGGCAGAGACGGTTCGTAAAACTCGAACATTTTTGGGTCGTTGTGAAGCACCTTGTCGGACCGCAATACAGAAATTGGTGGAAAATTCGAGCTGTTGGGACAAATTAGTGATGTGACGAATAAAACAGCCGAGAATATTGCTGCTGTAGACGAAAGTGCTGAAGAAACCCCAGGTTTGTCCATTCCTAGTCGTTCTTTGGAATTAGGCATTCCAGAACGTCATTACACCGTATTTTGCATAAAGATTTGGGTCTAAAGGCTTATAAAGTTCAGTTCACACAAGAACTCAAGCCGGTCGATAATCATCAACGTCGTTTGCTGATTGGGTCCTTGAAATGCATGAAAATGATCCGGAATTCCATTTAAAAATCATCTTGAGTGATGAGGCCCATTTCCACCTCGGTGGTTTCGTCAACAAGCAAAATTGTCACATCTGGGGCTCGGAAAACCCAAGAGTTATTGTTGAAAAGCGTCTCTATTCTCAACGTGTGACTGTTCTGTGCGGTTTATGGTCCGGCGGAGTCATTGGATCTTACTTTTTCGAAAATGAGATTGGAGAAAACAGTTACGGTTACTGGATTGCGCTATCGAGAGATGATTAATGATTTTTTATGGCCGGAATTGGATGGTATTGATCTGGAGAACGTTTATTTTCAACAAGAGGGCGCTACTTACCACAGAAGTAACGAAACCATTGATCTTTTACGGGAAAAGTTTCCGGATCGTGTTATCTCTCGAAGAGCTGATCCCAATCGGCCAGCGAGATCTTGTGATTTAACACCTTGCGACTTCTTCCTTTGGAGCCACGTGAAAGAGAAGGTCTACGCCAACAGCCCAGCGTCGATTCAAGACTTCAAAGATGGAATTCGTGAGGCTATCGAGGACATAGGGCAGCCACTTTGCGATTTGGTTATGTAAAACTTCATTTGCCTGATGTTATTTTCTACAATTAACGGCATACCTTCCTCTTTATAATGAAATAAACAACCGATCATTTATATTAAAAAAATGTATTTTTCTTTTAATTTCAAAATAATATAATATGTTGGGACTTCAAGACCTGAGCGCAAAGATCCATTTAGAGATCAATACACTCATTTAACAGCATCTTGCAGTGAAACTGGCACTTTCAGAAACTTTCCGGGAACTCAGAAAGTCTGCCCGAACCTGGGAAAATCATCTTCTAGCCCTCTACATTCCTTGCAACAAAACCAATCCCCTGCGGAGAAAGCCAATCGCCTTGCCACTCACTTTACTTCTGCACATTCCACTACAAAAACCTCTGTGAGCCTTTCTAGGAAAATTTAGTAAACAGTTACATCTCAAATCTATACAGACAACTGTCTTATGCCCTAGAAAACTTTCATTCTCCTAACTTGTTCTCTCATCCCCCTCGCCAACTTCCCCCCAAAGCAGTCTGCCGTTCTCAACACCCGCTCAAATCAAATCCCTTATCTCTAGATCCAACAAAAAATCCTGCGAAGCTGATAGAATTCTTACTACCTTACTCCAAAGGTGTAGTGACACTCTCCCCCCTTTCTTTCGAGGTTGTTCAACCACTGCCTCCTCAATGCGTATTTTCCAAGCGCATGGAAGAGAGCAATCATAGAAAAACGAAAGTCCCCACCTTCCAAATAGCTACCGTTCTATTTCGGTCTTTCTACGACTGGAAAGATTTTCGAGCTTGTGCTCAAAGAGTTCATCAACGAACACCTGTCTGTCAGGAATATTATTCCTCCTTTCCAGTTTGCCAACCAATAAAAAAGCTTTCGGTAGAACGCCCTCTACTCACATTAAAGTCCAACATTACTCACAACATTAGGAAAAAAATGCCTACAGTTGCTGCCCTGCTTGACATCAAGAAAGCGTTTGATTCTGTGTGGCAACATGGACTCATATACAAATTAGCCGAAACCCACAAATTCCACCCCCACCTTTACAAAATAATGCATAGTTTCCTCACTAACCGCTCCTCACAAGTCAAGGTAAATGATAACCTATCTCTGCTATTCGCAAACGATGCAGGCATTCCTCAAGGATCTGTTTTATCCGCGATTCTCTTCTCTGTATATACTGCTGACCTTCCACATCCTCCCGAACACCTCATACATCATCTAATTCGCATCTTCCCGCAACTTCCCATCACTCCTATCTCGTCTTAATTTATACCTTGACGTAACTGATACTTTCTTCCATAACTGGCGGCTCCTTCTCAATCGAGCGAGTGCATAACCATTAAGAGTAAATTTCGCCTAACCAAAAACATGTGTGCCAATGCACGCAGCTTCTCTCTGAGTATTAAGGGCACGATTATACCCATGAAGGAAAAGGTCCCCTATCTTGGCGTCTCTATCAGCCCTCACCTTACCCCCACAACGCAGGTACACTCGGCTATTGCAAAATCAACTAGAACCTGGATTGCATTCCACACAATAATCTCCTTCAACTCCCCATACCCAATACCAATTAAAACATTAGTGTATAAACACTTATCCGCCCAATCCTTGTATACGGATTCACTTTCTGGTGTGATCTTTCCCCGTCTCTCATGGAGGGACTTCGCAGGACCGAGAGACAGTTCCTTAGACAGTGCTTCAACCTTCGCAGATCCCCGGTCTCATGGCGCTTCATCCCAAGTCAGCGGCCACAACAAAAATACCAAGGATAGATCTCTTTGCCACAACTAACCTCCTAAGATTTTCAAAAAGTCCCTAACCTCAACAAACCTCCTGGTCTAAGAAACTATGGCCATCCCTGCCGAAATCATAGACAATTGTGATTCCCCGCGCACAGTGGTGGAGTGCACTCCACCCAATAATCCACTTCAACTCCCCATACCCAATACCAATTAAAACATTAGTCTATAAAACACTTATCCGCCCAATCCTTGAATACGGATTCACCTTCTGGTGTGATTTTCCCGCATCTCTCATGGAGGAACTTCGCAGGACCCAGAGACGATTCCTTAGACACTGCTCCAACCTTCGCAGATCCCCGGTCTCAAAGTACTTCATTCCAAGTCAGCGTCCACAACCAGAATATCAAGGATAGATCTCTTTGCCACAACTAACCTCCTAAGATTTTTCAAAAAGTCCCTAACCTCAACAAACTCCCTGGTCCAAGAAACTAAGGCTATACCTGCCGAAATCATAGAGAACTGTGATTCCCCACGCACAGTCCATCAAAAATTAGTTGCGCTCAGCCCTCCCCATACAATCAGTCAGTTCTTATATACCGCTTCCTCACTTTTCCCCATTCTCAATCTGCTAATTCTGCCCCAACTACAAACACCAAAAACAACTATCTATTTTCAGGAATATCAACATGGACCGGGGCATCTTCACCCGGACACCATTAATTTTTAAGTTATAACTACTAAGTTGAAATGTTAATTATCATAATATTAAGTTACTTTTGATATGGAATTTTGTCCGCTAAAAGTTAGATTAAACTAAGAGTCATTGTATATATTTACAGATTTCAACAAAGATCTTTTTAAAATTGTAAAAATTGGACCAGCATGCTAGATTTGATGCATTTGATTATACTCTGTACGAGAAAATGTATTGCCACACGGTTTATGTGAGCTGCGTTGTGCAACCAAGTTAAGGGAGACGAATCAATTCAAATTGACCGAAATTCACTGACACTAGACAATAACTAATCTCACTTCCACGGATGACGAAGACGACCACCTCGTTCGAAATGGCGCCAACCCCTAAGCAAATCAAATAAATCTCGATCCGAGGAATTCCATCGATGTCCTCCACAAACTCGCCACTTGCGCCCTCATAGGGTCCATAAAATCTCCACCCAAAGGGTTACAAATGGTAAACAAGATGGTTATTAACGCCTTTTCAACTACTTTCAGTAACTTCTCGCGAAACGACTCCGCGCCAATAACAAGTACAGAACTTGCCCATGACAGACCGTCGGTTACGTTACCCGATGACGACAGCCACGAAAACGAAATCGCAAGGTCTCGGCGACAACATTCTTGTATAGATTGCAACAATGGCGTTTACATTGAAAATAACTTGTCATTCTTCTGGGTTCTTCTGTCCATATGCGCAGGTCGTGCTATTCACAGCCGACCACATGCTACAGAGGAAGCACGTAAAAAGTGTAGCATGTGGTTGGCTGGACGAAACAAAGCAACATTTTTTTAAAGGTAGCCAGAAGATGACAACCTCCTGTTCTAAAAAAACACACATTACTTCGGGCTAAGCCTCGTTTTGCTACGCCGTAGGGCGCCTTCAAGTTGGGGATCCCTCCTCTAGCGGGAGGGGAGTGAGGAAGAGAAATTTCTAGGAAAGTTATCCCACAACACTGACGCCCACGGCTTTTATAAGCTATAAGTGCCAAATGGTTATATTTGTGAGCCGATATATTAATCTCCCCGATCCGAGGAGAGCTTTCCTGTTTCCTTTTAGAGGTTCCAGTGCATCCTGTTTCATCTTTGCATGCAAAAATGTGTGGCAGCATCGACTTCTTTTCCTGCTTAAAACCTAAAGTCAGACAAGTTACAAATCTTATACAAGTAAGACAGAAAACACCCATGGCCGCTCGAGAGCTGGGTCAGGTAGAAGTCAGTCTCACCGTGCATTCGATTGAGCCACGGTTTCAGATCAGCGATGAGTAGCGCAGTCTATCTTCCCTTCGTGCTGTTCACCCAGGACTGCTGCTAATCATTGAGTGAGCGTTGTCTCTTCCCACGAGTAACTGTCTGCCTTCTGTCTTTTTTTCGACGCAGTTCGATATTATGGCGCTCTCTAGCAAGCGGGGCGATGGGTATAACGCCTGCGATGACTAGTACCGCCGAATCAGAGACCGTCGAAGCTCCTCAGCACTCCTCTTCTCTATACCTGTGCCAGGCGTTTTCGGTACAGCTCCGTGCTGAGAGCGTCACCCCATATTTCTGTCCCGTACAGTAGCATCGACACTATGGATCTCAACAATGCCGGCTTTTTGATGGGTTGGGTCCCCCTACGTTGATCATAAGTCGACCCCGATTTGCCCAGAGAAACTCATCTTCGAGTCTATCAGATACTGATCGTCCTTAGTCTGGGGATTCTCTCCTTTGTCAGGATGACCACTTCGATTTTGTCCAATGCTAGCTGAACCCGCAAGCAGTCATGCAGTCCTGATCAGGTGTGACTCATCCGGCTGCTCTAGTCTCAGTAGCCCATCGTACGATATATCCTGCAAGTCTAGGCCAAGGAAAGATCCTTGAACAACACCCGTTGTCACTTTTATTCTCCGTCGACCCTGCATCGTATCATAAAACAGGCTTCGGTCCTCCAGGTAATCCCTCGAAAGCGTATCCGGAACATCCACCCATCTAGCGGAGTGGAAGACGTTCCGAACATTAATGTCACCAACAGAACTACCCGCCACTTGCCACGGCTATGTGCCTCCGCCTTTTGGACCACGCTCACTACTTCTGTAATCGCATCAATGGTGGAGCATCTTGCTCTAAAATCTTCAGTGAGTCTCCCCTTGATGAGTATCTGTAGCACTTTCCCAGCCGTGTCTACCATGCATAACGGGCGGTATGTAGAAGGCGACCCGGAATCCCCCTTCCCCCTACTGATCAGTACTACCTTCCAACGTTTAGGGAAGACCTCTTCCCGCAGGCAACCTTTTAATGTACTAAGCAGCAAATCAGAACAATGGTGAAAGGCGAGCTGGGATGCCGTCTGGACCTGGAGCTTTCCTTGGTTTCAACGATAGCACTGCCTTTTCCAGTTACAGCCGCGTGAAGAGTGGGGCCGCTGTTTCGTCGTGAACAGCGTAACACAGACGGCATGGGCGGGGAAAACTGCCCGCACTATCTCGTCTATTTTTCTGCTTCACATATGCAAGGCCTGCATAGGGCACCAAGCTCCTGCATAACTAGCTTGTAGCAAAGCCCCCACGGGTCCCTGTTAAGCTCGTAAAGTCGGACTGTATGGTATACACCCAGTGCTACTCCAACAAGGAAGTAGTACATCTGTTTCTACATCTAATTTGGGATTTTAAGGCGTTTCTATCTTGCTGATCAGAAAGGGGAAGGGAAATCCCGAATCGCCGTCTGCATACCGCCCGTTATGCATGCTAGACACGGCTGGGAAAGTGAAAGAGAATCTCATCAAGGGAAGACTCACTGACGCGATTCGTGCTGTTGGGGACCTATCTCTTCGGCAGTACGGCTTTAGAGCAGGACGTTCTACCATTGATGCGATTGTAGAGGTGGTGAACGCGGTCCAAAAGGCAGAGGCATATAGTCGCACCAAGCGACGGATCGTCCTGTTGGGGACACTCGACGTCAGGAACGCCTTCAACTCCGCTAGATGGGTGGATATTCTGGACACGCTGGAAAACTCTTTTCAAGTTCCAGAATATCTAATGCGGCTTTTGAGGAACTACCTAAAGGACCGAAGCCCGCTCTACGACACGACACAGGGCCAACGAAGGATGGAAATTACATCGAGTGTTGCCCAGGGATCTATCCTTGGTCCGGACATGTGGAACGTGTCTTACGACGGGCTACTGAGACTTGAGATGCCAGATGAGTCGCGCTTGGTCGGCTATGCGGATGATGTTGCGGCTCTGGTCGCCGGACGCACCATTGAACAAGCGCAACTTAGGCTAGGTATGCTAATGCGCTGAGTGAGGGACTGGATGACTGCTCGCGGGCTCAATTTAGCACTGGAGAAAACCGAAGTGGTCATCTTGACAAAAAAGAGAATCCCTAGAGTAAGGATGATCAGTATTGGAGATATACAAATCGAATCGAAGCCAGCGGTGAAGTACCTGGGGCTACTGATCGACTCGAAGATGAGTTTCTCTGAGCAAATCAGGGCAACGGCTGAGAAGGCTGCTTCGGGAATATCGGCTCTGAGTCGACTTATGGCCAACGTAGGGGGACCCAGCCCATCAAGAAGACGCCTCTTGATGAGTGCTGTAGGGTCAGTGCTACTGTACGGAGCAGAGGTATGGGGCGACGCTCTCAGCAAGGAGGTATACCGAAAACGATTGGCACAGGTACAGAGAAGAGGAGCACTGAGAATTGCATCTTCGTATCCAACAGTCCCCGACTCGGCGGTGAGAGTGATTGCAGGCGTGATACCTGTCGCCCTCCTTGCTAGAGAGCGCCGCGCTATTTACCTGCGCCGAAACGAGGATGCGAGGGAGATAGTTGTCCGCGAGGAGAGACAACGCTCGCTCAACGATTGGCAGCAGTCTTGGGGGAATTGCACGAAGGGAAGGTGGACTGCGCGCCTCATCCCGGATGTGAGACCGTGGCTAAATCGAAGGCATGGTGAGACTGACTTCTATCTGACCCAGCTTTTGAGCGGGCACGGGTGTTTTCAGTCTTACCTGCACAAGATCGGTAAGTCACGGTCTCCCGATTGTCGGTTTTGCCCAGGAGAGGAGGACAATGCCTGTCACACATTTTTTGCGTGTACAAAATGGGTCAGGCTGCGAAGGGAACTCTACAGGGAGACGGGAGAGCTCACCCCGGATAATATAGTTGCGGTGATGCTCGAATCGTTTGACAAATGGAACCAGGTGGCACATTATGCTCGGGCAGCCCTAAAATATAAAAGGGACTCACAGCAGCCGGAGGCGCTGGGGCTGGGGGATCGCTCTTCTGGCATTTCCTCTTCCCCTCTCCCCTCCCGCTAGGAAAGGGACTCCCCAGCTTGAAGGCGCCCCACGGCGTAACAAAACGAGACCTGGCCCGAAGTAATGTGTCAAACGGTTCCAGGCTAGGCTCTCAGATTGACAGGGGAGGTGTTTAGTGGGTAGTCCAAGGGTATCCTCCATGGGAGTCCCACACTGCCAGACTCGGCGGGCGTAAATGCCTTCACCTCCCTACCACAAAAAAAGGCCTTTCTATCTAGTTACATGCCAGCATCTTGGAGTGAGCCAGTAAGTTTGCTGGCAAAATTTTGGCGAGACCAAATTTAGTCAAGAAAGTAAAAGCGTATCAGCATAACCTCATTCATACTCAAAAACATAGAGAAGTTGCTAGATAGATTTGTTAGAGACAAGCACATCTCCTGTCGCATTGGAGAGGCTACTCAATATAGAACCTCTAGACATTGCCATTAGACCAGAAGCGAGTTGGCGGCATATAGATTGCAAGTCAACAACACGCAGACACCAATTTTAGAAAACACTGTAAAATAATAAAGCAATCGTAATACCTATATGCAATGGAAATACACGTGAACCAAATATCGCTTACACCAAACGCAAAACACCACGATGGGAGAAGATTGGTATCAATGAAATAACAATCCACTAGCTAACCAACTAATTTGCGATAAATCTCTTTGGCAAGAGTAATTATGAAACACATCGTAATTCTTTCGGGTAGCTAAGCAGCCAAAAGAATTTAGATGTCGATCAAACCTGCTCTGGAATCTTGTAATCCTGGCAATACATAGTACTGTTACTTTAAAATAAGTGCCGTGGCACAATGATATACCGGGTAACGAGATCGCGGATAGTCTTGCGAGAAAGAGATGCGAAACAAAATTTGTAGGTCCGAGGATTACTGGCACAGCAAACTTGAATTACAATAAACATGGGGGGAGTATAGAGTTAAAGATGCCGAACAAACTGTACATTGTAACCGGCCTTACAACCGCGCAAGCACCTCACACAAGGGTAGTTCTGAGCGAAGACCCAGCGTTCAGACTTTGAAACGGAAAGGAGGAAGCAGCCTGTCTAGTTGTTTGCGACTGTCAGGTGAGTTTCCTACTGGCACTCCTAGAGGCGTCGAGGCTTCTTACTTAAAGTAAGCTTTGGAAGAATATACAATCAGCCTCACTGTCTGCCGTATTTGGGCTCATCTAACCCAACTCGACCCAAAGTCTTCCATCTATTTATCCGTCTGACAGAGCATTACAATTCAACCTGAAAATCATTCCCGAAAAACGTTAACCAAAATCACTTCAGATACAATTAGGACCAATTTATCAGTGTAGTATAAGGCAAAAGCATATCAAAAAGTTAATAATACAATAACAATAGAATGTGTGATCTGAATTCGGTACTCACCTGCATTCGAAACCTCTATCATCGATTCTTCATAAAGCAGCATCGACTCTATGCCGGGATGAAGTATCAATGTTGATTTCTGCACCTTCAAAAGCGCAATTCGAGGATATACTGTTGGCAAATTATCGCCAGGAAGCTGAAGTTTCCAAATAAAGAACTCTTCAGAAGTCTTCTCATTTATCGGTGCTTCAAAAAGGAGTAATTTATCTGACTTGCTTGTATCCTTCTCTCGATCAGTGAGAAACATTTTTACTGAGCCAAATGAACCATCGCTTGCTAAAGCACACCGAAATTTTACAAAATTCACGCGCGCTTTTCTAATGCTTATTTCCAAAACTGCTAGATCTTTGTTCGTCAAGTCATCAATAGCACTTGACTTGACAAGTTCCAACAACGCCTTCCGATTAAATGTCAATAAACATTTTGATATCCTGAACAAAATTATTTCTTGTGGCCTGGAAAACGTTATACGAACATCCGACATCTTTGACGACCCGTATATCTGTTTTATGTCATCTCCCCAGCATGCCTCCTTTAGAATGCAACCTACTTGCGCTGATACTTTAGGAATTTCCATGATATTTAATTCACTCGCTTTGCTCACCAAGAGAAGTGAACAGTCGGAGGCGTCGATAAAATATGTAGTATAACTCGCGTCTAGTAGCTCTTTGGGTTTATCGGGCAATTGGCATGTTGTGTGAACTAGTCGATTCTCGTAAAGCGGTGCAATATTTTCCAACTGTAAATTCTTAATGCAGACTGCTATATAAGGAATAAGATTCTCGTTGACGGTTTTTTTATAAGAAAATTTGGACAAAATCTTTTCAGGTGACTGATTCAATGGATGCATTTCCAGACGGAAGTTATTCACTTTAACAATCATTGTTTTGCGCGGAATATTGTTCATGAGTGCATCATAATCATCCATAAGTGGTGGTGGAAGTTTTGTAGGGTTGTCATCGGAGCTTTCTTCAACATATGGTGGGTAATCATAGCTGTTTATCATTTCCTTCAATACATCCACAATTTTAGTGACAGCGGAGTTGTACTTCAGAGTCAAACCGGAAAGATAAATGCGCATCATTGTCTTCTCAGGCAGGTCACTGTATTCCAAACTTCTATCCAGCTCTGCATCGAAGGCGTGACTGTCAGGAATATCAACGAAATGGAGCATATCAAAACCTGCAGCTGGTGATCGCATGGCTAAGTAAGTTTCATTCACCTCACGTATGTGCGTGTCGTAATCGAACATTAGTCGGCTCGGCTCAGCGTCTGCCTTTACATCGCCATCAAAGTCGAAAAGGGAACCTTGCAGGTAAGTGTTCGTAAGAGGATCGGATGCAAACAACACAAAATTGTTCGACTGGGACCGGCTAGAAAAATTTCCCAAAGGCTCCACGAAAGCTTGTGAAATACCTGCTCTTGCGTCAAACCATTTAAACCCTTGAACATGTGATTCGAAGTAGTTACCATTCAGACATATTCTCATAATAGGGTTGTATCGTATCTTGCGCGAATTCTGCACAATGCTATCTGCGAATATTTCTAACGACTTTAAAGTTATCTTGAAATTGGCAATGTATACGCCCATTTTCATAAAACTTCCAGTGAATGCTTCGGTATCTTCCTCGCCGTCTTCTGGCGGGAAGATTGATGGAACTTTACTCCAAGCCCATGATAACATTGAATCCGAGCCAAGAAGCTCGGTGTTGTCGTTTTTCTCTGCTTTCGCCGACTCTTCGCTCTTCTGTGGCAACTTTCCCGACTTTAACGACAGTGCCAGGAAAATCAAACGCATGACCATTGGGAATTGTTGCGATGAAATATTCAGTTCCAGAGAGTTCGTGAATACTTCCATGGTTGTTGTTGTGGACTGTTGAAGGTTTGAGTTATACTTCAACACGATTCGTGTCTCCAGTGAGCACTTGTACAGGATGGGCTCTTCACTTATGTCTATTTTGCCTGCCGAGTTTCTCTTATCCAGGCAAATGGTCAGATCTGAAACTTGCATGAGACGTCGGAGCACTACCTTAGTTGGCCCTACGTCAATAAAAGCCGGCTTCCATTCGCTGTCAGCTGAGCAGAACGACAGCAGTTGAATATTCATCGATACGACTATGTCTTCCTCCACATACTTCAAAATAATGTTGTTACATGTAATGGAAATGTTTTTTACTATTTTATCGACTAGTGAATTGATGTAGCCTTTTGAGGTGTCTTCGATTTGTTGACTGGATTTCGACTTCTCTGATTTGGTTGCTGCCGTGACATCCAACTCTTTCAGTTTCAGTACAAACTCAATGGTGTTGATTGTGATGGAGATGGGTTCGGAGGTAATTTTTGTCCAAGGAATGTGAATAATGAGCTCATGGATATGCCCAGAAAGAATCTCAAACGGCAACTGAAATTCCCTTTGCAGCACATCAAGTCGCAAATCTAAATTTTGAAACACGGCATCCCCTTCCCACAGCGACAGCTAAAAGATAAACACAACATTCAACATTCGAAACGCTTTTTTCGACAATCAAACCTGGGCGTCTTGAGGCCGGAGATTGACATACTTCTGTACATAGCTTAAAATAATTGGTGTAACAAAAGCCTCCATTAAAATTTAAGAACACATGCATTTACACAAAAGCCATGCAAGCAATTTCGGTGCAAACCCGGAAAACTTAGCAATCAACTGTGCCAGATTGACAGCGAACAATATTATGACATGAAATGGATATGTTTACAGTTTGTTTAGGTGAAGCCAGTTTGGGCTGCAGCTCTGCAGAATGGCTGCATGCCGAGGCAAATGTGAACCGTTTGAAAGGTTTGAGCCTTCACTTATTGGCAAACGAACTCTGATTCTGCTCAACAAATGATATTTTGGATTTTAAGATTAAATTTTCTGTATTATCTAATCTGTTATTAATTATTTTGTACGCAAGTTCAGAATCAGAAAATTATTGCATGTGTTAGGTTTTCATTAGAATAACTTAGGGTTGGAAAAGACTACGAAGAAAAAGTCACGCGACGATCGCAATTTACACATGGTTAAATAGTAGAAGCACGCACACTGCGACTTTGCGACTTTTTTTTGTCAGGACGATTGTCGCAAGGATTTGCGAATTTTTCCTTGAAACCAATTTACTAAGTATAGTGAAGCGTGCGAGTATATTCGACCTAGACTGTATCATTGTGTAGAGTACGCACGTGTTCGATCTAGACTACACTGAAAAACTGTCTCTTTCAGTCGGTTGAGTGCTGAGCAGCGTGTGTTTCGTCCATGTCTCTAAGTGAACTGCATATCATTATTGTCACAATAATGAGTATTATGTATAGCTTATATCAAATGTAGAATATTATTCGGCATAACACTAAATAAGATAATTTTTGGGGGGCACATTCCTGGCAAGAGCATACCATCAACGGGGCATATCATTGCTACGCGCACCTCAAGAAACTTAGCAAATCTTGTCACATGTGCTTATATTTGCGTCTAAAAGTCGCTCGATACGATAGTCGTATCGCAATCTGGTCAAACCCTGCCAACTCACTCATGTGATAATCTGAGGATAGGATTCTTCTGGATCGTAATGATAACTCACAATATGCAACGAGTATCTTCCCTTGTGAACAGATGCTTGAAGGAGACTCCATTAATAATCCATTATTTAGTAATCGAACAGCGGCTAGGCAAATCGTTTGAAAAAAAAAACTTTGCGAAGAAATTGCCATCTCATAAAAATAACCACGCAATAAGTGTGGAATCAATAAAAAGTTTTTTCTAAAGAAAAACCTAAAGAAATAAAAAAATTGATAATGGCAACCCCTTTGTGAGATAATCTAGCAAAGCAATTGCTAGATTGGTCGACGAGAATCTTCTGTTACCGCCATGAAGAGGGTTGTCACTCTACGTTTCAACCAACCAAATAGGTTTATTATTAGATCCACAATGTAATAATTTGGCATTTAAATTTTGTATGCGAAGTAAATATTCGAAATTATTTAATGTTTTTTTGACCAAAATTTAGACACCAGCAGAAGAAAAAGATTAAGCTATCTTTTAACAGTAGAATTTAAATTTTTGGAGGGTCTGAACTGTCGTCTAACGTTTGAACTTTGAACACCTGGAATGAGCGTACAGTGTATGGTAGTTTCTTTACTTATTTGTTAAATTATCCTTTCCAGTTAAAAAGTTGAAATGAAAGTATTCAAATACCAACAAGATGACACGATAACATCATACCTTTTGTTTGCATAAAAAACTAGTATATATTCCTAAATAATATGTTAAATTTTAATGAAAATTTAAATACGAGGTTAATGAATTGGTAAAACACGAAAACCTTGGTCTTTTTATTTCCATGGAACCCTGACCAGGTATGGGACCCACCACGTTGGCTGGCCCCTCCATTCATGAGCTAGGAATCGGTGAGCTCATCCTATTGTCTTTGTCTTACAGGTGCTCTTGTTGGGTAGAGTGGCCTTCCGCTTGTTTTTCCCATTTATGTTAAAGTATTTTGTGATTCCATCATATAAAACTTTAACATAAATTTGAAACTTTCATATTTTTCATTTAAGGGCAAAACTTAAGCGAATTATGTTTGTATGAGTTTTTTTTAAATAGAAAGTATACAGCCATGGCTACAATGGATCTTGATCTGAACGGGGGATGCGAGGGTGCACCGCTTCCAGCTGGATGGTCGTAAGTAATATATAGTAAAGACGAGATCCTCTCAACTCTCACGCGCGTTCTCGAGTCTCCCACGTGCTCACCAGGAATTTAAATCTCCGCAAAGGACTGCAGCGATGGTCTGCTGCCTCAGCGAGCGAGGATGTTGGTGCTCGCCGAAATTGGCCTTGTTTGAGGACGCATGAACGTGCTGGCAGGCTAGCATTGCAGTTTCCGATGTTCTGGAGCTGTGCGGAGAATTAAAGAGGATCTTGAAATATGATGCCCATCTTTCCTTGATCTTGGTTTCATCAGCGATGATATTTCCGATGTCATCACGGCAGAGCATGGTTTTGGGATGATAACCTCGTTTCAGGCTTTTCACTACTTTGTATGCATGTCTTGTTTTGATGTTCGCTAAACTTACATCTATACTTCTCAATTGGTCATCTTAGTATTTTCTTTTCTTAAATCTAACAATCTTATTCATTTCTTTTGAGCCGAGTTTTGTGTACAATCGTCTGTTTTGCCACGGTCTTAATAGCCCATTTAACTTCCATCCAGAGCTCGTTGCTCAACATTTTATATTAACCATTTCAAACTAACATAGTATAATGATTTTTCACGTCTCATAAGCTTGTTCGAGAGAGATTTCCCAAAGGCGATCTCAACCGACCTCCTATCGGATCTAAGCGTGAAGTCTTGGAACGTGACAATGGACTATACCCATCAGGTCAATATTTCTGAACACTCTTAGTCTACTTCGAGGCTCGCGGGTCTTACGCGAGTAGATTAAGTCCGAAATACAAAATTCAGCCACCGATTTAAATGCCCGATTTAAAATGCGTCGAACAGCTTACAATGACTCCACTTCGAATTTTTTTCGTAGCACTACAGCCCCTTTCGGGCCTTCGCTTAGAGATAGTTAGAGTATCTCATTGTCATGATCGAATGTATTGGCACTCCACAAGGTGATATGATCATTATCACGCTTAAGCCGTGTGTTCGTCCACCCAGCTGCGATATGTTCAGATTTTAAACCAGCGTGTATCATAACTGTCAGGCTTACAGTCCGTCCGAAGAATCACTTGAACTAAATCTCGTTGACGCCAACGAAATCTGAACCAGGGACCTTCGGCTTACGGGCTTAGTGCTCTAACCACTAAGCCACGTGGACTACCCACTTCAAATTACGTGATTTCATTCCAAGGAAAAAGAACAAAAACAACCGCTGAAAAAATACGTGCTCTGGAATGTTATCAACGCGGTGTCCGAAATAACCTACTCAAATTCAAACCGAAAAAAGCTACTCTAAGAAAAATGCAAAGTCAATATATGGCACCGCGTACCGACCGCAACGCAAAACCGACCATTCGTGGACTACTGGAACACTACCCTCTCGGCGGCATACTCACCTTTCGCCAACATTATCCTGCTGAAAGGATAATGTTGGCGTGAGTTTTATCTTAGCAAACCATTTTAATATTTATTATAATGGTAACTGTAATTACTTTTCATTTACATAAACTTTTTTTGGGTATATGTATATATTCTCGTAAATACGAATATATATAACTTAAGTTGCAGAGGTACTTGTGTTCCTTTTGTTCGTTACTTAATATTCATATTTATGCATTTAATCTATTGAGTTTTAGTTACTTCAATCTGACTTTTTTTCATGTCATTTTCTTCAGCATTAAATTTGATTTTGAGCATTCCAGTTGTTTTTCTGTTTTTTTTTTCATTATAAGTCTTGTACCCTAATTAAATTTGCCAAAAGTTACAGACATTCCACAAAATTTAGTTAAAAATTTTTTTTGCAATAATTTTTAGTGCTTTTGTTTGATAATTATCAGAAGATTCAAATTTGGCACTGTTCGAAACAGATCAAAATGATTTCAATTTTTTTGGTATTCTTAATATTCAAATGATATTTTATACTTAATATATTCTTGTTTTCTTGAGGGTATTAACATTAGCAAATTCTGACATTACTTATCATCTAGATTAATTTCAAATTTTGAGCTGTTTAAACTGACAAGTTATCACCTTTGTAAGGTAAGGAAATGTGTAAACAGCAAATATGAGAAGGACGAAACCTGTATTTATATGTTTATAATAATTTATTATCCGTAGATTTTCAATTAATAATCCATATGTGCAACTCAATTTCATTAGCAAAATATTTGTGCCTCTCCAAAGGGTCTCTCAATACGAACGTCGGCGGATTGTTTTTGTGTTAACAGATACCAATGTGGTGCTACAAAAATTGCAGTAAGAACTCTAGTAGCAGGCAAGCCAAATTCTTTTTCAAAATCTTACGCTACATACAAGAAATTTACCTTTCTGGTTGGTGCTACCAACGGGGATTTTTTATCAATTCAGTTTATCCACATTTAAAAATATCCTTTCAGTCAAATATGACTTTTAGTTTGAAATTCATTTTATGATTAAAGTTATAAAATTTTGCTAGGAGCTCAAAATTGGTTTTGAATTTTTTGAATGCATCGTAAAGAATGTATCCAAGAAAAATCGGGTCATTAATTACGGTTGAAGAGACTGATGAAAATGGGTTTACCGGTCCTCAAAAACTGGCCCTGCAAAATGCATGGCGTATTATCAAAACCCAATCGTCGGTCCATGCGACAAATATTTTTTTGCTGTGTGTGAGAACCTACCAATATGACTACCATTAATTCAAATATTTTCAGATTTTTTGGAGCACATCCCAAATATTTCAATGTGTTTGAAACAAGATCTAGAAGTAAAGGTAACGAAACTTTACATGCTCACCCCAGCTGGGTCATAACGAAAATTGGTTCCTTGATCGAAGATCTTTGGGACAGCAGTAAGTTTAACGCAGGTGTCCAAGCAATGGTTAAGCGTCACAAAAAACGCTACCTTAAGCAAGATGATATAGCGGTAAGGTTCTTTTGCACCAAGTAATTATTTTTTAATTGCTTTTCCCCAGGCCATGGTTGAAGTAATCAACAAGTACTTCAAAGAAGTTTTGGCTAAATATATGACCGCTACGTTATCTTCCGCTCTAGATAACTTCTGTGAGCAGCTTGTAGTAAACTTTGTATGATTTTTGCTCAAACAAATAATAATAGTCTTATAAATTTGTCTGAATATCATGGTTTAAATAAGACGTTTTCAGTTGATGCTTGCGAAATTTGTATTAAACTTTGATAATTCTTTGCATATTGATAAACTTTTGTTTCATCCAATGAGGAACAGCCAAAAAGTGCAAGTATTTGAGGAAATCAAAACACAAAAGTTGTCTTCATTATTTGCATATACGGATGGACAGCTAAACATTGGCCATGATAAAATTGTAAAAATTTCAGCACACACTTGTAAAAATTGAAATTAGATTTTCCTCTTTTTTACGCAGACTTGCCACCCATCAAAAATACTGCAAAGATTGTAGACACAATAAAGTCTTTTAAAGCATACATACATATTTAGTAGCTTCTCTAGTATTTAACTTAGTTTTAGAATGGTTTCGAAGCCCGTTGCCTTGACGTTATGCTAAATTGACTGAGACTAGATGCAAAAGGTGTAAGCACTCGTTGCGTGTAGATGTGTTTTTAATCGCTCCTGTCAATAATTTTAAAAATTAATTAATTTTTCACAAAATTCAGTTTAAAAAATTAAATTAATTTTTTATGTCAGTCAAAAGCAAATTTTGATTTTATTGGAAAAAGCATTTATCATCGAAGGAATCGACCCACTGAATCATATCGAATATTATCTGACTTCGATAAATCAACAAAAGCAAATAAGCCAAAGACTAACTCGGGACTGCTCTATGAATCTTTTTGATTATTTTGTCAGCTACGAAAACTTGTGTTCCATATTTCGCAGGATAAACAACAAGAAATCATGCGGTGCTGATGGTATTCCACATGCAGTTCTCCGACATTTGCCTGAGGTTGCTATTAGGAATTATTGCATATTGTTCAACAATATGTTTTCCAAATGAGTGGGAACAGGCTAAGGTATTTCCGATCTCGAAGAAAGGAAAAGAATCTTCATGCCCCAAAAGCTATCGCCTTATCAGCTTGCTGCCTAATTTCAGCAAGGTGTTTGAAGTGATACTCAACAGAGCATTAAACGCCTACATTGAGAAATATGAGTTGGTGCCGAATTTAGTTTTCGTGCCAGGCATTCGACCACACATGGAATAACGAAAGTAACCTCAGACATCTTTTGGCGACTAAACAAAAGAGAATCTGTTGGAGCGTGTCTCACAGATATGGAGAAAGTCTTCGATACGGTGTGGTTAAATGGACTAGCTTTTAAACTCCTTCAGGATAAGTTCCCCAGACATCTTGTCGCCGTGATGTGTGATATTTTATACGGGAAATCGTTTGTTGTTACTGATGGAAATCTGACAACAATGCGTGAATTCAAGGTCTTGAATGTTCTACAGCAGGGAACAGTTACTGCGCTTCTGCTCTTCCCAATATTCATTCGCAAGTTATTGAATGGCTTTAATTTTAATGTCTCGCCAACGCGGTCATTGGTAGCGTTTGTTGATGATCTGATCATCTATAAAGCAATCTCCCAAAAATGTTCAATGATGTGCAGCTGTACACTGACAATTGGCGGATGAAAATCAATGCGCAGAAGTGTGAAACAATTTTGTTTCCGGCAACGCTGCAGGGGGTCAGCATTATGGCTGGCAAGGGTAGTTCAGAACGGGTTCCACATAAATCCTGTATTCGATATCTCGGTGTTCATCTCGATCAGTATCTGTACTATACTGAATATGCCAAAATCTTGCTCGGTAAGGCACAAAAAGTAGTCGTGGCCCTATGAAGACTCTTTCATTCCAGATACATTGATAAAAAGGTCAAAATGATCTGTTACAAGACCCTGGCTAGACCAGTTTTGACATATAGATGTCAGATCTGGTACAACCAGAGTGCTAGTACTATGGAAAAATTAAGAGTTTTCGAAAGGAAATGTCTTCGTGCATGTACTAGTTTGTACAGAAAGCCTGAGACGGATTGGAAGCATTACATATCTAATAGAAGAGTTTATCAAACTGCCAAAGTGACAAGATTGAAATTTCTTCGGAATCATATCGCAAGATCTATAACTGTGAGTGAAAACTCTTGGACTTCACAGCCGTTCAACCCTACAGACGGCTATATTGCAACTTGCCTCGCTACTGGCTACGTTCCTCCAGAAGCATTCGTGTATTTGGTCATGAATCGATATGTTTTTGATTCTGACAGCGTCCGAATCATATTTCACATATATATGTATGTTTATAATTTAGAATTTGCTTTATAATCTTTTAAAATTTATAACGATTAGTATAGAATAAAGCGGTTTCGACTTTGACTTTAAAGCATACAGGCATTTAGTAAGGAGTCAGTAGTGTCAGTATGACTGAAGAATGGAGATGCTGCTGTAAATTTATGGGTTGTGAGGTTTAAATGTGTTTGTGTTTTAATTTATTAAAAAATATGTTGGTGTATATATTTCTCATTATAGTTCTTCTGATGATGACATCCGAAGGATATTGAAAATTCGGAAGTAGAGGAATACAATCATTTTCACGACCTGGAGCCTTTCATTACAAAAGGGGAAAATTAATTTAATATACTACCTATGGTCGCTATTAAGTAGCGAGAATATTTCACGAAATTTATATAACTTTGGTGATGAGAAATTCAATGCTTTTTATAGATATGTTTAAAATTAGAATTTATTATTTCATATTTGCTTTATGTTTGTTTGTAAATTGTTAAGAATGGAATCAATAAAGCATAAAATTCCTTTACGCATTCCGCGGTTTGAACCTGGGAATTTTGGTTTGAGCGGCAAGTGCTCTGGTGACTGCCATTTTGGCCAATCTTAAATAAAAGCAAAAATAAATAAAACATGCGTTGTATGGATCATTTTTTATACCCATTCAGCAAATAACATTTTCTTTTTTCATATATAGTTGAACACTAATTGATTACATAAATTGTCCAGTGCTGACGAAAGGGTTCCCGTCATGTACTTTTCCAAGACTTGTTTGAAGTATTTGTTGATGATGTCAACCATGCACTAATAAAATTATTGTTTGAATACAAATATCATTTTTTAAAAAAACTTCCTTACAGCAATGTCTTCTTGTTTAAGGAGTCGTCTTTTGTGCCGTTTCACTATAGACTGGACACTTGCGTTAAACTTACTACTATCCCAAAGGCCTTCTTCTATTAAATTTCCTAGGACTGCTATCACCCAACTAGGGTGGGAATGCAGTATTTCATTATCCTTGCCTTTTCCTTTTCTTTCAAAAACGCTAAAGTATTTAGGATATGTTCCAAAAAACCTAAAATACATTGTATTCATCTAATGCTGCTGGATATGATTTACACTTACGACAAAAATATGTTCGTTGAATGGACAGATAATTGGGTTTTAATAATACGCCATGCATTCTGCAATGCAAGTTTTTGGGGACCTGTGAAGCCATTCTCGTCAGCTTCCTCAATTGTATCATATGACTGAATCCTCCTAGGGTACATCCTGAAAAATAAAACTATCTACAAATAAGCAAAAGACCGATTTCAGGCCCTATCAAGAAGCTTAAGCTACTGAAAGAACATTAATTTTAAGTCATTTTCAACACTATAATTTGACATATTGCAAATTTTGATCAAAGTCAAAAGCGCTTTATTAAATATTAATCGTTATAAATTTTCAAAGAATTTAAAGCAAATTCCAAATAATAAAAATACTAAAAACTAAATGGCCCAAGTGGCTGTCTAAATTTATGCATTATCAATCAAAAACATTTAATCAAAAAACAATATTAAATTCAATATATTTTATGATTTAATTGGAAAAAGGAGAAAAAATAACCAACACTAATAAAAATTAATTGTAATACTAACATGACAGAGCAGTGATCGTTTATCCTGCATTTAATATGTTATATCCTAATTCTAATAAAATTCAATCAAAAACTTTATCTTATCCGAATATGATACTATCACAATATTCCTAACCTAAACGTTAAACCTTACCTCTCGACCTAATAATAAAAATCTTAAGATACCAATCCTATATAACCTATCTCCAATTTTTAACATAAACAAATAACAACAACTCTAAGTATAGCAATAATGAGCTGAAACTCAAAACTAAGGAGCGAAAAACACAAAAAAAACACGAATAACTTAGACATTGTCATTCAGCCACCAATAATGGGATGAAGTAATAACTTGATTGTTGCATTGCAAAAAATTTATAAATTTTTTATTGAAAAAATTTAAACAAGTTAAACACGTTTCTAGTAAAGGAGACTCAAGAATTTGCATCTTTTATATACGATAAGCTCATAATCGGAATTAATTTTCATTAAATTGAGAGAAATCTTTCATTCTCCTCCGCAGAATGCCATTACATTTCGCCTTTTCTCTGTCCGTCCATCTGTCAAAGCTGTTTCTTTCCAAAACTGTAGTAGCACAAACACAAACCTTGGCATATACAATATAAGTGATGCCCTCTGGAAAATTTAAATATAAAAAAATTCAAAGGCTGTTAAAGGGGGTATTCACAAATCGGAAGTGGTGGGGTATCAAATGAAAAGTCTTGATATGAACGTCAAATATAAAGTTTTTTTCTAATTGATTGAAATTTCAACTAAAAATTATAAAAAATGTAAAAAGATAATACTTTTGATATGCTCATCTCTATGGAGAACCATGAAATAACAAACCTTTCCTTCAACAAATAATTGTCAAACATAATAACAACAGCAAAAATCTATCTAATGCAATCCAGTACTTCACCATAGAAGACGAATTCACCCTATGTGAACTCTAGACAATTCCAAGTCAGCCCCCGGCTCCAACAAAATAGAGTAAATCTCCTTCAAGGTATCAATCAATCATTCAACAATATCTCAATCGCCAACAACATGAGAAAATCAGAATCGTTCCCATTATAAAAAGAAATTAAAAGGTCTTCTCAAATAGATAGCTACAGACCAATTTCTCTACTTCACGTAACGCTGAAAATAATCAGTAATTTAATAAACACCAGAATCAACAAATTCATTGAAGACTCAAACACCTTTGCGTTCATAAAAGGTAAAGCTACCTATCTTTGCATTAATAAAATTCTACATGCTATTAACAAAGGCAACAAGCAAAAATACATGGCGATCACATTAGACATCTTTAAAACTTATGAAAGAATGAATCCTGACAGACATTAATTTAAAAAACCACTACATTGCCTGGATCTATAGCTTCCTCCATAGGAGATTGATTAGTTTAGGTCACCATACTGAAACAACCACAAATGGACTTCCTCAAGGAGATGTTCTCAGCCCTCTTCTCTTCAATATCTATTCTAACGCCCTTCACCTCATCGAAGACGAACATACTCCACTCTTCCAATTTGCAGATGACTTGCTACTACTATCTAAAGGTACTACCTTCAACGATACCTTCAGCAACCTCAAAACAAAAACAATCAACTAACTGATAGATGCAATAATCTTGGTCTGACTTTAAATGCCAATAAATGCTCTGCCACACAGTTCCACTCTAAAGGAAAAAACCCTTCCTATGAAATATAACTCTAAACAACTCTAAAATAGAATGGACAAACAACCACCTTCCTTGGAGTTTCTCCAAAGATCATATTGACCAAACGCTATCCAAATTCCCCAAATCAATCTTTAATAAACTTGATACAAATAAAGCCATTACACCAAAATCTTGTCTGGGCATTCCGATTAGTGCACCAAAAATATCAACTTTCTCCATAGCTAAGGAATTGCCTACTAAGTAAAGAGCCAAACAACTAATAAGCAAAGAGATCCTAAAAAACACGCATGATCCCAATTTCGGAAATCTCCTCAATACACAAAATAACAATCCCAACTACTCGAAAGTCATAAACCAATTCAAACTAACATAGATGCTACATGTTGGGGAACAAAAAACAAGACCCCAATTTTGGCTTCAAACTACCTCCCAAATTCCCTAAAATAAACTATAGTGTCATCACCAACTCTCTCAATAACATGCTGGCTTCCATAACAAATAATCACTCAGTATACTGCACGGATGCAGCAGGAAACCACCTTGGCACAGGATGTACAGTTTATGACCTTGAGACCAAAAACATCTTCAAATGGAAATTAGTCCATCACACAGGTCCCAATAACGCAAAGATGAAAGCTTTTAAGACAGTTTTCCTAGACATCCCCTCAAACAACACAAAAAACGTAGTCATCCTTAAAGACTTGAGAAACAGTATTACTGAAATAATACACAACCACAGCATTAAATACCTACCGTCCAAAATCAGAAGCTTCATACAAAATAACAGTAAAATACCCAATAATAGCAAGTGGGAGGCTCTATCTATAGCAGATGATAACGCGAAGGATGCAATTATAAACGGTAACAACACTTACTTTTATCGTGAATGGG
The DNA here is from genome assembly GCA_963969285.1 of Odontomyia ornata. Classification (NCBI taxonomy): domain Eukaryota; kingdom Metazoa; phylum Arthropoda; class Insecta; order Diptera; family Stratiomyidae; genus Odontomyia; species Odontomyia ornata. The sequence goes on from OZ017739.1 coordinate 149,678,304, forward strand.
AAGACATCCTGGATATCATTAAGAAATCTCTAGAAAATGACTGGATCCTTAAGTACAACGATAAAGCCAGGAATCTATTCTTCTCTCCTTGGGGAGGCAGAGACCTCCGTTATCTTAACAAACCATGGATTCATAACCTCGATCTAAACCGAAACACAAGAAAAGAGATTAACAGAATATTAACAAACAGAGCATACAGCGGTTGAAGACTTAGAGGAGCCAAAATCTTCACCACGAGTGCTTGCAGATGGTGCAACTATACAGATTACCTTGAACACCAGATTTTAAACTGCACCAAATTTGACAAACAAACAGAAAAATATTCTCTCTTATGTGATAACACATTCTTAGTAAACTGTTGTCGAAGCAAAAATGATGCATTCAGGTGTCATCTCTAACAACTTGACAAGTTTCTTGAAGATACTAAAATAAATGTATAGCACTACTGACAAAACCACTCATCTCATCCCTACTTCACTCTAACAATTTATAATGAAACGGCCCTACGCCACTGACGATTATTAGTCAGTCGTTTTTGACGTCGACGTCGGAACGCACCCTCTAACCTCTCGCTGTTCTTGAACCGCTTTTTGTCAGCTGAGAGGAAGATGAATGTGTGTGTGCAAACTAACGTTAGATAGGAAGCCATATGGCAGCAGACCTTACCACCACACACATGACCATTATTAGGCGGCTTTGGTGGCCAACTACATGGCGGGATATGAAGAATTATGTAGGTGCCAGCGAAAATTCGAAGTTTTGTACGGTTTCGAGACGGATTTCTACCGTGAAATCCAGATGGCCCGCAGAGAACAATATAGCGCTCATAGTGAAGTGAAACTTATTTCCGTTCTTATTTCCGTGTAATTTTTATCGCCTTCGAAAGTGAATGAATAGGGGTGTTTTTACACCTCAACGCTGAGTTATCAGTGGAAGGTGCAAAACAGGTGCTTCATTTCCTCGTCGTGAAAAGTTTAGGAGTACAGTGGACAGTACGAGGTCAATTTATTGCATGCGCGGAATGCGTTTCGTACGTTTTCATTTGGACAATAATATATTCCGCAATACAAGCATTTGCTAATGCCGCAGTTAGATGACAGCTCACAGAAGCTCGTCCATAGTAGGCCGACTAATACATATGCAAGTTGCTACCATATGACTTCCCATCTTACATCAGTTTCGTGTGTGAGTGAACTTCAGAAAGCGGAAGGCCCGGGCCAGATGGCAAAACAGCCATGCGGACTTTGGATCTATCGTTGAGATCGTGGTATATATTATACTGAGGAAAGTGAAAATTATTTGTTTCGAACGTTATTATCTCTAAACCTGTGACAATTAGTGTGAATTGAGAGTGTTTACACAGAAATTTAAGTTTGTGATAAAATGTGTGCCAAGTTGGAAGGGGAAGATAAATTTTGTTAACCCCAATCCTTATAGGATTAATTGTTTTTTGGGGATTGGAAATAGCATCATGAGCAATTCCTACCACAATGTAGGTTTTGTTAGAGATGATGGCGACAAAGCAGAAAAAGGGCGGAGTACGTAACCTCAAAATCGACATGGCACATCGGACTCCCGGAGAATGCCTTGTCGAGGAAGGTTCTACCCCAACGTGGACTAAAGGCGCACCCAGCTTTACGGAGTCAAGTTCTAGTGGTGAATTAGCAATCTCCCACAACTCATCACCGTTAAATCTGCCTAGCTCAGATCGACATAAACCTACTGACGAGGATAATCGGGACTCATTCACATCCGAAATGTCCTCCGTATGATATAAAAGATTGCAAGAATTGCTTAAAATAACGGCTTGAAAGTACAGTAATTTCAAAGTAGTTAGCAGGTTGCTCCCGAGTATTTGAAAATTGGAATCTTTAAAATATGCTTATTGTAGTAAGCATTTACTTTTTCATTAAAACTCTGGAACACGTCAGCAAGGAAATTTCCAAAGCCACCAATTGTGCAAAACAACCCTAAACCAAATCAAGGGAAAAAGCAAAATAATTTTGTAATTGTTCGGATTGATCTTCACTAAAGCTATTGAAATCTTTAGCGAAAATTTTTTCTTGTAACTTTGCGTACACTCTTTATTTTTTTTTTATGTCGAAATAACCCTCGAAAATTGATTTCGAAAAAAAAGAAAACGGAAAAAAAATGTATGTTAAATTTATGACGTCATAAACTCCTTTGAAACATTTGTATTATGATTAAAACCCAATATTACACACTAATGCCCTCCTTAATAATAGCTAAATATTCATAAAAAAATTACGTAGATAAACAGCAAACACGGTAATGCAGAATTCGTCCTTTAATGAAAATTAATTTAATTGAAATAAAAAAAGGAGAAAACTGTATTAGATATAATGTTATTAGATGTTGCAATCTAATAAAATGAAGGAATACTTAAAGAAAATAGAACAGAAAATAATATTGACCATTAATATTTTATGCTGATAGCACTTTGTTTAACATGTGGTTTCAAACTCAAAAAAGAAACAATATCAAAATATTGTAATTGAATTAAAATAAGAAAAAAACAAAAAATAAGAAGAAAATATATACATTTATTTTGATTTAAGAAAAGTCATAGGTTTAACCATAGTTATTATTATTATAAAGATATTAATGTTTTTTATTTGGACAATCTTTCAGCTTATGCTTAAAATTTTTTTTTCTTATTGTATGAGAAAAATTACAAGAAAAGTCGAGAATCATTTTAACTGGAAAAAAAATATATAACATGAATTGCCAAATAAGATAACAACGACTTCCCTTTGCAGCGAACCCTTCTTTTTTTCCAGCAGGAATGGTAGCAAACGGTAAGTATGCCGTTACAAGGATAGGGTTTTAGAAATCCGCGGATGGCCGGTTTCGCGTCACATTCGGTATGCGGTACCATAGTTTGTTTTGAGTTTTTTCTTAGAGTCGGTTATTTCGCAGTTGAATTAGAGTAGAAGATTTTTCGGTACGGCGTCGGGAAATAGTCACAGAAAATTCGGCAACGCGAAATTAAAGCTAGTTTTTGTTGTTGTCCAACTTGACTGAATAGAAGCTGAATAAGAAATAACGTAAGGATAGGTTTCTTTTCCGTATATTGTATTTTTAGACGCGTTTGAAACGGGCACTTGGTGGTGGCTGAAACAAAGTAATTGAGTGTAATCCATTTGAAAGAAAGCGACCAAAATCCTCTCCGAACTAGCTGGCTAACAAGCAGCCACCCTGAAATGGATTACGAGTGCACGGACTGGTTGACCGGTTGACACCATTCATTGGCACGACTCAGACTTCACGTCTAGAACCGATGAGAGGTCAGTGCAGATTTCCCTCGGGAAATCTTGACATTCGGGCGGATTTAAACGGAAAATCATTACAAATTGCCCTTACTCTATATCAACCAACACCACCCAAAAATTACTAAATACTAACTCTCTGACGAATCACATAATTATGCGAAAAAACCTCATTCAATATATATTTTAAAAAATTCACACAAACTCCTCCATTGGTTCCAAAAGAGGACTATATTGCTAAATACTGATTAAGTGCCTACAAGGCCATACCAACTCATCCACAGTATAAAACTGAGGAACTTGTTTGAAACAGGAAAGAAGGGTGGGAACTATGCGGAATGAGCCTGCTAGAAGCACAAGACACTTTCCCATTATTACCATTAGCAGACCAGGCTATTTATGTAGAGCCAATTAAAAGATGTTTTAGGGACTTAAAAAGTTTAAGTAATTATTACCCCCAGCCCCATCCAAGGTCGTGTCCCTTCCTCTCCGTCCCTTTCCACTGGGAAGGGCACTCCTGTAACTGGAAAGTGCCTCACGGCATAGAAAAATGTGGCCTAGTCCGACGTAATGCTTCAAACGGCTTCAGGCTGGATTCTCAGATTGATAGGGAAGATGTTGTGCGGGTAGTCCATGAGCATTGTGCGTTTGGGAGTCCCACACTCAGTATGCATACAATCTGCTAGGGATTGAAAATCGACAGAGGAATTCGATTTTTTAATTATTCGATTGACTTTTTACTTTCGATTTTCAAAATCGAATAATCGATGCCGAAGTTCGACTATCATCGATTTTTTTTAAACTAGCGCAAATATTTTAAATTCGTTAATTTTGGTCTCTTATATATATGTACATATATATATATATATATATATATATATATATATATATATATATATATATATATATATCTATATATTTATATAAATATATATGTATATAAATATATATTTATATATATATATATATATATATATAATATGTTTGTATATATATAAAGATATATATACATAGATGTGTGTATATGTATATATATATATATATATATATATATATATATATATATATATATATATATATATACGAGTATATATATATATATATATATATATATATATACGAGTATATATATGTATATATATATCTTGTAGATTCTTATTCGGACCACCTTTGAAACAAGTAGGAAAAAAAATCAGCAGCCACCTTATAAAATAAATCACTTTCTTATCTGTGGACCATCGCTGTCTCGCTCGCTGTCAGAATGCCGTTGCTTCTGCAGAGCAACATTATCTTATGAATGGCTTTCAAATGGTTTGCCGATGAAATAATGCTATTATAAAAGCACATTTCTTTTCCGCACTTAATGCACTTGGCTTTCGCGCCATTTCCCATTTTTTTTTAAATACCGCCCAACAACACTCAGTGCCATTGTATTCTTAAGAAACGCAAAATGTTTAATCATGCGTTCACTAACTTCACTTTTCATTCACGCCCGACTGAAACTGCAATTCAAATTGCTATAATTTTGGTTTGCACTTTTCATCGAGCCGATCAAATAATTTCCGAAGTAAAATTTTTACTTTTTGTAGCACTCTTTTTTATTCTTTGTCGCTAAAATACTTAATCAAGCATTCAATATTGAATATTCACTTCCTTCACGTGTAAAACTGAATTTCTGTGATGGAATACAGAGGTGGCCAAAAGTGATCGGACAATACAAGAAACAAGCAATAAAATACTTTTACGAGCATAAGCTTTGAAATGAAATAAAAATTTTTCCCTTATATAAAAGTTACTTGTATTCTCAATTAATTGCACAAAAAAATAAAACAGAAATAAAAAGATTTTCACAAGAAAATTAACAACTAATTCAAATTCACATTGCATCAAGTGGACAAAAGTAATCGGACATTTTGAAAAGTGTGAAATTAGTCATTGAAGTTTGGAGCAATTCTTTTCTTTTCATTTCCGAGTTTAAAAGGGAATTCCCCTAATTATATGTTGATATGTGCTTTTCTGATATCAGTCATTTACTTGTCAGTTTTAAGTGAAGAAAGTTAAACATGGCTAAGAATCGCAAAGAAACCTGTATACATGAAAGAAAAGTTATAATAAAGTTGTATAAAGAGAATAAATCCTTTTCTGAAATATCAAAAATAAATGGAAGAAGTCGTTCGACAGTTTTCGATATCGTGAAACGGTTCAGAAAAAATAATCAGGTGGAAAACGAAATTAGGAGTGGTCCACCATGTAAACTAACAGAGACAGACGCACAAAAAATCTTAAGAATTGTTCAAAAGAATCCGACTACAACGTCCAGAAGTATTAGGGATCAATTAGCAGATGTAAATGGTACCAATGTTAGTGCCCGGACTATTCGTAGAGCTCTCAGCCGTGCTGGTTATCAAGCGAGAGTACCTCGAAAGAAACCACTAATTAGCAAAGTTAATAAGAAGAAAAGATTATGCTTTGCAAAAGAATTTAAAAGCAAGCCGCTCGACTTTTGGACTCGTATAATATTCTCTGATGAGAGTAAGTTTAATATCTACCACTCCGACGGCAGGTTGTTGGTGTGGAGAACTCAAAATAGTGAGCTTCATCCCAAAAACATTCAACATACAGTAAAACACGGAGGTGGCTGTGTAATGGTCTGGGGTTGCATGGCTGCCAACGGTGTAGGAGAACTTGTTTTCATTGACGAACCTATGGACAAACTAGGTTACTTGTCGATTTTGAAAGAAAATTTGAAAAAAAGTGCACAAAAATTGGGTCTTGATGGTCATTATTTGTTCCAGCAAGATAATGACCCAAAGCATACAGCTCATGATGTTCGTATGTGGCTCCTTTTCAACACTCCTGGTCAATTAAAAACACCACCGCAATCCCCAGACCTAAATCCCATCGAACATCTTTGGGATCATCTGGATAAAAAAATAAGGAACCATCACATTACTAATAAAAGTCAACTGAAGACGGTGTTATTAGAAAAATGGGACAACATTACTCCGGACGTTACCCGTAAGTTGGTACAGTCTATGCCCAATAGGTTAACAGAAGTTATAAAACAAAAAGGATACGCAACTAGATATTAAAAGCCTATGTTCTAATGGAATCATCAGAAAGAAAAGTATTACAATTGAACGTCCGATTACTTTTGTCCACTTGATGCAATGTGAATTTGAATTAGTTGCTAATTTTCTTGTGAAAATCTTTTTATTTCTGTTTTATTTTTTTGTGCAATTAATTGAGAATACAAGTAACATTTATATAAGGGAAAAATTTTTATTTCATTTCAAAGCTTATGCTCGTAAAAGTATTTTATTGCTTGTTTCTTGTATTGTCATATCACTTTTGGCCACCTCTGTATGCACAAACCAACAGTAACATAAACAATTGACTCAATGTGAACCCAAATCGTAGCAATTTCAGTATTTCTGAAAACTAAAACTGTTACCATTTGGGTTTACATCAAGTCGACTGTTTATTTTATAAATTGTTGCTTTGTGCCTATTCCACCACGTATCTGGTTGGAGTTGTTTACATTTGACCTTTTGTCATTTTCGTTTTTGCGAAAATACGTAGAAACGTTAAGATACACCTGCCAGAAAAAGTATCCGTACAACATCAAAAGAAAGTTAATATTAGGAAATTCATGCTGAAGAAAGCTGCTATATATAAATATTTAAGCAACAAAATTTATTCATGTATGAAACTATCTTTTCTATGAATTTTTTCTGTGGTATTCCTTTAAAAATTAGATTTTACAAAATAAAAACAAAAAACCCCACTTAAACGAATCAGAAAAAGTATTTGTACATGACAATATTAATTTGAAATATTCTAATATTTTATTACATATCAGGGCTTAATAACTTGTCGGATAACTTTTTCTCTTAAAGATCGCCTTAAGTCGATTTGGCATGAAGTGAATTAATTTGGCTGTGTCCTGCCTGGTAATTTTGCCCCATTCATCAACGATGACATTTTTCAGCATTTCCTTCGAGGTTATGCTGTACTGACGGATCCTGCGCTCCAACAAGTCCCACAAATGCTCAATTGGATTGAGATCTGGGGATTGGGGCGCCGTACATAGCTGATGTTTTGTGTTGTAGAGCAACCAAAGCTTAACATTGTGTGGTGTGTGCTTGGAATCATTATCTTGCTGTAATCAGAAATCGTCATCAAGCTTCAACTGCGAAACGCTTTACTTCAAATCTGCCTTCAAAATATTGAGGTAATCGTATGGATCCATAGTTGATTCTATAAACACAAGTTGGCCAACTCCTTCTGCCGCCATACACCCCCATACCATCACACCACCTCCACCATATTTCACAGTCGGTACGAGATTTTCTTTTTCGAGGGCAGAACCGCTCTTCCGCCACATTAACTTTCTTCCTTTGATGCTAGATGTGTATAATTTGCTTTCGTCAGAGAATAGGACCTGTTCCCAAAACTCTGGTGGCTTGTTTATATACCTTTTTGCGAAATCCGAAATCCTCCTATTCACTTCCGAAATGTATGGCTTCTTACGTGCTATGCGTGAGCGATATCCATCTCTCTTCAGTATTTTTCGTATGGTATCTTTGTGGAGAACCTTGCCGAAAGAGCAAGAAGCAGTTACTCGAGAATTCTTTTTAACTGCCTGCAAAACGTTTCTTTTTTCGCGTTCAGTCAGTATGGAGGGTTGACCACAACGAGACTTTGATATAATCGAACCAGTTGTATTAAATATTTTCACCACATACTGGACAGAGGAGTGAGTTCTGCCTACTATTTAACCAATTTCGCGGTAAATTTTCCCTTCACTCTTAAGTTTCAGCATAATTTTCCTCTCCTCAGCACTCATTTCGCTAATTTTGTGCATCATCATGTATTCTAGTGCACAAAAAATTTAAAAAAACCGCACTCACTTTTAAACCTATCATAACGTAAAGTAGAACTATTATCGGACCTAGAAACATTAACATGCATTTGCATATGTCATCGCGTAGCACGGGGAATCCCCCACGGATACTTTTTCTGGTCAATTGTGTTGCCATAAATTTATTTTGTTAGAGTTTCAAGTCTTTTGAAACAGTAAGTTTTATGAAACATACTGAGAATCATGCAAAAGTGTAGATTTTATGATATTATAGAAGAAAGTATTCAAATTAAGTGGACAGATCCTTTTTAATACACCGATAATATCTTGCATGTATGGATACTTTTTCTGGCAAATGTATGTTTGTTGAGCTCATCAAACGCTTGGGTAAAAAGTCGATTAAAAGCTGAAGTGAATGTTCGATTTCGTGACAAAATACTTCATTCAAAATTGATTTCAAAAATTCTACTTTTGAAAAGCAAAATTCGAATTATGACTAAATTCCGAATCGATTTTACAATCCCTACAGTCCGCATCTACCTGCCACAAAAAGAAAGGTCCGGTTCAGATCAAACGGTGCTGTAATGATTAGGTTTATATTGTCGAATAAATTAAAATGGGCAAGAAGGATCAGAGGTAATAATTGTCTCCCATCCTTCTTGTCCATATTGGACCGGGTTGTCTTTTTTCGCACTTACTTTTCAAGCCACGTTTAAAAGAGCCCACGTTGCGTCATAATACTTTAATGTCCAACCAATGTGTTGGCATCGACAAAGGCCAATATCAACCAAGAATATGTAAATAAGCATCTTAAGCAATAAACAACTTAATATTTTATTGGTTGCGCCCCTTTTTCTTGGACAGATTATGTGTCATAAAATTAGCACTTATTTGTTAAAAATAAGTTTTGTAAAAGGACACGAAAATGGTTTAGAACAATATGACATTATTGATAATATACAAATAAAGATGGTTTGTTAGCAAGTAAGACTTAGATATAAAAAGACATGTGACTCTAAATTTCAGTTCACTCGTTTTTCTAAAATAAAAGAGCGAACATCGTATTTGGATTGTTGTTTAAATTGTTATGTTCACAGTTGTGCTGCAACATCGATATCGATATTTTTGGAATATTGATGTTTACGTTAAATTATCCATATTTTTTCATCAATATTAGACTTCCGATGTTTTATCCTACATCGATGTTTTTACGCGATATTTTGGCTCGATGTTTATGCCAACTTCCAAAAATAAAAAGATGCAATTTTCCATTTGCAGTGTCCAGAGTAATAAAGCCAATGACCAAAACTACATAGCATTATACATATACATGAGACTTCGTATGCGACGAACTTTTCCGATAGACCGAGACCAACTTTGAGCATGGATTGAGGCGTAAGTTGCTCTTGTGTTAATTCCCTAATATCTATATCTATATATATATATATATATATATATATATATATATATATATATTATATATATATATATATATATATATATATATATATATATATATATATATATATGTATTTTTTTATTGACTTTTTTCTTACATAAATATTACGTGATAAAAAGGAGCATACTGGTCAATAAAAAATAAGTACCCAATTCACATTAAGCGTTTGCACTTTGCACTTACTTGAAATTTTGAGATTCGGTAAGACTCGGTTAATCTATGAAAGTGCTTAAAACAGGTTTTTTTGGGTTATTTTAAATTTTGCTTAGGGCTTCCTGGTGGAAACGATAGCTATTAAAATTTTCTGGATGTTTTTTTTTCTATTTAAGTTAATACTATTGAACATAACAAGAAAATTTTAAGAACTATTGCTTCCATCCAGGAGGCCCTAAGCAAAATTTAAAATAACAGAAAAAACCCCTGTTTGAAGCATTTTCATAGGTTAACTGAGTCTCACCGAATCTAAGATTGCAAGTAATCAAGTAAGTGCAAACACTTAATGTAAATTGGGTAAATACAAATTTGGTACATGTCTGTTCTAAAGATCAGTTGTCGAAATCAGCTTAGCTGAATAAGTCCTGTGACCTCATCTAGGCAAATTTTACAAATATTGTTTATTGGGAGCAGAGGAACAATTTCAATTTGAACAGAATGCGGAAAATTGATTTATAGTTAAGATCTATTAGATTTTGTTTCTGTTGAAGTTTTAGCGCTACTCCAAACTAATAATATTTGAAGTTTTGCCTAGCTGACGTGATTCAGCTGATTTCGACAACTAGTGTTTCGACCATACTTTATCTTCTATTTGCCGATTTGCTCTGAATCTACTGAACCGATTAAGTTGAAATTTGGTACAATGGGGTCACTTTTTGGAGAGGAATAGGTGGAATGGAAAATAAAGTTGTCCAAAGTATACCGTTTGCCATTTCAAATTAAAGGTCCTGATGTAAGTATGTCAAGTCAAGTCTTTTTATGATTTTAAAATTATTAGTTTTACCGTTATTCAGAAAATTAAATGAAAATGATCATTCGTTCCTCCTTATCTTTGCTCCGAACCTATTGGACCGATTAAATTGAAATTTTGAACCCATATAGAGTTTTGTGATTCGAACACTGGTATATGGTATATTATTGACTAAATTTGTAAAATTGTGGTCACTTTTTGGGGAGATGAAAAAAGAATTGTTCAAAGTATACCACGTGACATACAAAGTGATTCATGAAAAAAGATGAAAATTGACCGAAACTAATGAGCCCAAAATTACAGAAATGTTGTTGTTGGCTTTAAAGTCCAAACCATTTAATGCTCATAAATTTATAGTTCCAGAAAGAGTTTTTTTGCGATTGCTAATGAGCGTAACAATATGTTAATGTCATCCACATAGCAACAACTTGGTTAAACTTGCATAATAGTGTGACTCCTATGTCGACAGGTAACTTTCTTATGACGTATTCCAGAGCCAAATTAAATAATAGTGGTTCCAGCCCATCGCACAGCTTTAGTCCGATATTTGTATCAAAGGTATCAGTGAGTTGGTTGTTGATACGGATTTGGGAGGTTGTCGATGTACTTCCGAGTCCCCCAATTATACAAACCTATTAATCTGGGTTTGAGTCATGTTGTGGATACAAAAGTTGCAAGTTGGATGTTGGGGTATATTGGATAATCAGAAATTATCTCTTGCGTCTGCCTGGGCCATTCCGTTACAAAAAAGTTTTAGAGAAATCACCTGAAAATAGGACTACTAGGTTTTATGCACTAACTAAACGAATGTTTCAAGCACGTTAACTAGGATTTCAAAAACGATGTATGAGATTTATTTACAAATCGAAGCACTAACTAATAAAATTAAAAAAAAAACACACAATACTTTTATATAAGTGATTAAGTTATATTCTGTTGCTCAGAAAGTTTCTTTAGAAATCGCTCTATACTGGCAATTATGATATGAATTCTTCACTTTCTTCGTTTAGTTTTGTAATAACGATCATAATGGCATTTGTAACAAAAAACCAGGTCTGAAAATTTTATGTAAAAATTAACGAAAAACTGGCAAAATGCAATGTTTGAGGAAATAGTTTCAAAACAAGTGGAAACACAACCAATTTAAAATGCCATTTGAAAACAAAACTCAAACACGTTTATGAAAAGCATCCGCCACATACGAAATTAATTACAGGGGCTCTTCTACAAGTTCAAGAGCAAGCGTGTTAAGCTCAAGCTTCCCAGTTGCAAGTAAAAGCACCAGCTCAAGATCAGCTTGTGGTTCTGTTGCCAAGCTTTACATGCAGTATAATCCCCTAAACGAAAGCTTTGCTAATATAACTTCGTTTTGGGAGGGCGGAAAAAAATTCAAAAATAACCTATGCCATTCTTTTCACGACTTGTCACGATAGTGAACCAATATCGATTGTCGAAAATGATGACTTCCAATACCCCATGAAAGTTATTGCACCTTTGTATAAAATTCCATCTAGGAGAACTTTTGATGAATTGTTAGATAAGAAATATAAACTTGTTTCCGAAATGTTCAAAGAAAACTTGTTACGAGTACAACACATTTGCTTGACAACAGATGTTTGGACAGAAACACACATAACAAGAAGTTTTTTAAGAGTAACAGCTCATTATGTTTCGAATGATTCTGACGAAGTGAACTTCAGACTGTTACACTGGGGGTCTATGAATTACAAGAAAGGCATACGGGAGAAAATTTAGCTGAAAAGCTTAAAGAAATATATACTAAGTGGAACATCAAAGATGATGTCATTGTTGCTATTGTAACCGATGGAGGGAGTAATATGACTAAGGCTGTAGAATTGGCTTTTGGCAAGAAAAAGCACACATATTGCTTTGCCCGTTTACTCAACCTTTTAACTCAAAAATCCATTGAATCACTCTCTGAACTGAGAAGTATATTAGATCAAATAAAAATTATAGTCAGTTGGTTTAAAAGCAGCGTAATTGGAAGCGATGAGCTTAGAAGAAGGACTGCCTATACCCATACCACTCAAAAAAGTTTAATTCAATCTGTTTCTACAAGATGGAACTCTACGTTTTATATGATTGAACGATTTTTGGCACTTCGAGAAATCGTAAGCAGCAATATAAATTTTAATATGACAGCTCCATCAATGGTTACAGCAAAGGACGTCGAATTCCTTCAAGGTTTTGTAATACTTTTTAGACCAATCGAATGTGCTACTAAAGAAGCATGTGGTGAAAAATGCGTTACCTCGAGTATGGTTATTTTAATCTTGCGACATTTAAAGAAAAAAATATCAGAGACTTCAATTACAACGGACCAAGCAAAATTTCTGGAGAAGAATATGTTTATGGAATGGAATAAACGGTTTTTCTACATCGAGCACAACCATTTTTTCGCAGCAGCAACAATCTTAGACCCTCACTTTAAAAATTTGAGAATTATTATATGCAAGCTATCAAATGAGCTGAGAAAGAATATAATTGAATCAGAATCCGATAGCGAAGCAGCTTCTCAATCGTCTGGGTCAAAAGGTAAATTACCTTACTTTATCGCTTACTTTTGAAATTTTTTCATGCAGAAACTGAATACAGTTTGTGGGACGACCATCATAAGTTGGTTCAGGAAGCTTGGAAATCCCGTACAAAATCACGAATGTTTGAGGAACTAGATACGCCAAATGCAGTGCCTATCGAGCTTTCTGTATATTTGCGACAACCTGTAGTGCGACTTAAAGACTCTACGTTCGAAGTATAGGCTGAAACACTTAACAAGGTAAGATAGATGAATGTATAAAGCATTTACACAGCATATTTAGAATCTGGCTGTGAAATATACTTCAATTGATACATCTTTTTTCTTTACAGCACTCATCGTTATTCAAAATTGTGAATAAATATTTGCGCATCATGGCAACCTCCGTTGCGTGTGAACGACTGTTTTCAGCGGGTGGAAATATTGCAAACTGCAGACGGAGCTGCCTTTTGGGAGAAAAATTACACAAACTTCTTGTCCTTAAAAGCATCAACGAACAGTTTTTCACCACTTTAATAAATATTTTAGTTTGTAAATATGTATTTCGACTGTCACTGGCATTCTTGACCTAACATTCATAATTTGCAAATCACTCATAATTTACACAACTACATCAATTAGCTTCTAATTATTGTTAACCATATCCTTGTTTAGTAAATAAATGATTGGCTCGTTCCTGATTTCTACGGATTCAACTTTATCTAATTCTCCTTAATGATTTCCAGGTGGTTCACTGTAATTACCTGTCCTTCATTGATGAAATGCTCCGCTATTGCTGAATTTGTTCTAATCTTCATGCTTAATGACGCAGCAAAAACATAACATGACCGAACAGCAAATAAAATTAGAATAAAATCAGCAATAGCCGAGCATGTCATCATTGAAAGACACGCAATTACAATGTAAGACCTGGAGATCATTAAGAAGGTAGATCGTGTCAACAAATTAAATGTAGTTGATTGAATCCATAGAAATCAGGAAAATAAGTATTTCATTTAATTTTAAATTGAATATCCATACGTATTAGATGCTTATAAAATTTATTTATAAACATGTTTTGTCATCAGGCGTTTATTGAAGAGAAATTAAATATACTGTGTGTGCTTTCCAACATTTAGCGCTTCCAAGCTATCTTTAATATGTATATTCTCCATTCAAAACTCTACTTGTTTATATCGGCAGATACATATTTTGGGAGTAAATGGAATTTCCCATGTGCATCGCTATCGGATTCTAATTCAATTATATTCTTTTTAAGCTTACACTTACTCCCGAAATAGATATCTGTCGCGTAAAAACTAATTGCGTTTTGAATGGAGAATACACAAATTAAAAATAAATTAAATTTATTGAGAAACTAAATTTAAAATTCTTCAATTTTATTAGATATCTCAAGATATTATTTAGTTAAGAAAATAATTATCTATCTTTGTATTAGATGCATATTAAGTTTACTAACAAACATGTTCTGTAATCAATCGTGCATTGAAAAAAAAAAGTTAAACATACAAATTGAGAAATTAAATTTACAATTCTTTCATTTTATGAGAGAACATCCCAAAAGATAGATCTAGATAGTTAGTTCGATCTTGAAAATATCTACATCGTTTTAAACATCGATATTTTTCTTGGATATTTTTATCGACATCGATGCATCCTAATTTAAACATCGATATTTGCAATCATCGATATTGCTTCGGCGATTTCGCAGCTCTAGTTCACAGCCGAAACATTGTGAACATAAGCCCCGTTCGTTTACGATGTATGTAACTTCAGTACAATCAAGTACAATGCACTTTTACAACATCGAAAATTTAAGCGGTGCACAAACTAATGCCAGCCAAATAGCCCTAAGCCTGTTCAAGTGAACGATCTTCTTGAGGGCTGCCAATATATTTCATCTGTGTCAAAATACCCTACCAAGTTTCCGCACTACTCAATTTAGCCTATGTTGGCCATTTGGTACTAGCAAGTACTGCTTGAATACTTGGGATCCTGCAATGATGTAATCTTAAGAACGCGATTATTTTTATAATTCTTATTGACTCCATAGGAACTGAGGCACATCCTAGCAAGGGACTTTTAAAACCGTTCATTCCCACATAGACGCCCTAGGCATATATCAAGAAAATATAAAAATTATCGAGTGAAGGAAATTTTCATAGTTCAACATTTTCAAGATTTCAAGTATTCAAACGGGTGCCGAATGGTCAACATAAACTTCGGAACTGTTAAGCAATAAAAATTTTCTTCTCTCGATAATTTCTGTGTTGTCTTGATGATTGCATTACAGGAATGAAGGATTATAAAAGTCTCTGGCTAGCATATACCTCATTTCCCATAGGGGGATAAGAATTATGAAAATAATCTCGTTTTTGAGATTACGGTATTTCGAGTTCTCAAGTATTCAAGTAGTACCAAAAGGACGATAAACAGGGTAAATGTCCCTAAATAACGACACCTATCCTGTATTCTATTCTCGGGAAGAAACAGCCGATGCACGCACCCGTACCCAGTACTTGAACCGAACAGTCCTAAGCCTTTTCAAGTGAACGACTCGTTATTAGTAATGGCTGCCGGCGTCCCTTCAATTTAGTTCGGTGTGCTGGGTTAAGGTTGAGTAAAAACGACGAAATAACGAATTTATCGGCTTTGTGTTTGTTGTGGATTATGGTGGATAGAAAATCAATTTAGAAGTTTAAGGAATTCAAGACGATTCACAGCTGCCCTACTGTAATTTCTACCAAAATCGCTTAATGTAAGTACTGAAATGTCTGAAAAAATGGTTGATGTGAAATTATTGGATGCCAATTCTTGTTCGGGTCAGAATTGGCCAAGGCCTTCGTGAAAGTTTGTGAGCTTCTTTTACAGAAATATATGAAAGCCTAAAAATGTACGTTGCGCTGTACGTCACAGCAAACCGCAAATAGAATTCAAAACATTGCAACTAGTTCGGTTAGCGGGCATTTATATGTTCTTGTGTTGCGGTGGGGTGAAGATTCAAAATAGACTTAGGTTAGGGAGAGGTGTTTTCGCTTGAGACGTTAAATGCAATTAAAGTTTTGCGAATAAACGGCTAAATTCGCTTATGATAAATGAATGATTGGCGGCTGAAAAACAGTGGCCTGCTGTCAGTTTCCTTTTGCCTAGTGCTTAATTATTTTCCTCATTTGCGTCGAGAAAGTATTGGCGGGCCCAGGTGTAAGCTTTCTATCTTGGCTGAGAAAACAATTTACCTAAATAGAATTATGGTTCCCTAGCTATACTTCAACATCTTAATTTCTAGGTACTTTGCAATCAACAGATTTATTTTGGCGGCAGGAAATATTTATCTCGAAGCATTTTATGTTTCACTTGGAAAAATTTACGTGACGAAATCTCGATATGCATAAATGTCCAAAACTGGGTTTCTTCTTTATACTTGGCTTATATACTATATAAAAGCGAAAGCTGAACTGATAAGGGTCTATAAAGCGATTGAAAATGTTCCAACTTAAAAGGAGAAAGAAAACAAATAACGATATAAAATGGATGAATGAATGAATAATATGCATTGTCCATGTACCCTTCACATTCTAAAAACAAAGCGAATTTAACACATGAAGATTAAAAAATAATGTTCCCAAGGGCGCTGTAAATTATGCATATTTGATAAAAAAGTTAAACTCTGACTTATTTTAAATATCATAAAAATGATTATAGTAAAAACTAGCTTTACCCAGTACGCTTCGCTATCCCACAAAATAAATTTAATCAATATTTTAATGCACTTTTTTATGTCCCGGTTTTTGTAGTGAAAAAGTTCAATTATTTTTATTATTACAAAATGCCCTTTCTTTCACTAAATTTATTTTATTACAACAAATACGTATTTCGGGAACTACTTATTCCCTTCAGTGTTTTACAAAATATATATATCAAAAACTTTGTGGTTAAGACCTTTAAAGGGATAATTTCAGGTAATAAAACTAATTAGTTTGGAAAGTATTATATATTATCCTAAATCAGTATTCATTCTATATTGTTCATGTAGTTTGGTAATATTGATGCTTTCGTACGCGTCTAATTTAAAAAGGGTTCTTAATCTTTTTATTAGTTCTACGTCCTGAATTGATAGTGAATGATCCTCTTCGATACCTGTTCTTGCCCCTTTTGTTCCTTTTCCGCCATATTTCCGCTTCTCTTTGGCGTTCTTTGAACCGTCTTATCACGTCTTTTTGTTTGGCCAATATAAACTTTTGGACATTGGGGGCATGAGATTTTGTACACTCCACTGCACTCTGGCGTCGCCATTTTGTCCTTTGTCGATTTCAATATTTTCTTGAGCTGATTACGTCGAAATCTTTTTTTTTCGCTGGGCTTATTTATATCTGAAGATATAAAATTTCGTCTTCTTCTTAGAACTACAGCCCCTCTCGGGCCTTCGCTTCCTGCAAACAGCGCCTCCAACTGTTTCGGTCCATTGACCGCGTCGTCCAATTTCGAAATCCGAGCAGCGGTGAACTGCCTTCGTCGACCGAGTCAGACCAGCAGTTCCCCGGTTTCCCCACTGGTGTCCGGCCTTCAGTTCTCCCAACGAATGCCTTTTTGGATAACCGTTGTTCGTCCACCCCATTGCAGCTTTCGCAGTCTTACAATCGTAGAGACCTCCGGTTCGTCAAAAATTTCATACAGCTCATGGTTGTATCGAATTCGCCATTGGTCCCCGTCTAGCTTCGCTCCGATTATTCTGTAGTAATCGAGCAGTCAGATAAGCAAAATGCTCGAGAACCTATCCGAAATTTTATTTGCAGATTTAGAAAAAAAAGATTTAATTACTTCCATTCCCAGTTATTATAAAATATTTTTTTATTATTGTTATTAAATGTAAATTTTATATCATTATATTAAATTTAAACGTTTCCCTTTAATTATATTCTTCAAGATATTTAACTTTTACTATTATTTAAAATCTTTTTCAATTTTCTTTACTAAATTTCAACTTTATTTCTCGAATGCTGCAGTAGAGGCTGGCGAATCGAAAGGGGGTTTACAGTCGTTGGATAGACGGCGGATTGCTAGAGAGTCGGGCGAAATAGCTCAAGTTGTTTTGGAGTCGCGATTTATCGCTTACGTCGCTGTCTATTTTGCTACAACGATCAGGTGTTCTCCTATCGAGCTCTCGGTCCCGTCTCGGTCGAATCCTCGCAAAAAAAAAAAAAAAACAAAGCTGTGGCAACATTGTTATTTTCTTGGAATTCTTTTCAAAATTCATTCCGGCCGAGTCGCATACTTCGCATTCTAAAATTACATAAAACTATAAAAAAGACGATTTTGTGACTACCGCCCCGAGTCCCATACCGGCCGTATTTTCGCTTTTATGAAATAGAGGAGCAAATCACCCACTAGTTCCAAATTACTTGCAATCAAGTGTAATCGTTTCAAATTGAATTTTTTTATGTAAGCATCAAGAAATTTCGTGTGGAAAACGCTCTCTTGTGTGGCAACTCCTCACTTGGTGTTTCTGGGTTGAAATCTATCGATAAGAACGGGAAGAAATATTCGATTCGGTTCTGACGTTGGCGCAGCCCGTCTTGTTTTCGTGTTCTTGCTTGGTTTATGTGAAGAGAGTGAGTGAATAGTGTAGTGTTCGCACGTTAATTAAAAGACTACCGATCTTAATGAGTTCAGTTTATTGACTGGCTTTTTTCTTAACATCATGTGTTACATTACGAATGTGTATGTATATACTATGGGATAGAGCGGGACAGAACGATACTCCACATCTCCCCCGTAAATTATTAATGTTAACATAACTTTAATTCATTTATTTTCTTTCCTCATAATATAAAGATCAATATAGAGTTATAATGTATTCATGATATAAAAAGATGAAAATAATATGATATTTTGGTTTGAAACAATTACATAGCTACATATTAATTCATAAGTAATTTTTGATTAGTAAGTCAAACGGTCGGGCTGTCTTGATATTCTTCCTGACCTTGTCGTGTAGTGGCCTGTAGATGTTGTAGGTTGACATGTTGTTGGGATCATTTTTGATTCACTTCGAATATTCACCTTCATCTCCCCCTTCGAAGGTTTTGAACTTGAAGCTCCGAGCTCTCCTTCAGTTACTTCTTCGGGGATACATGGCACGTTCTTCCTGTGGGCGTTGTTAAGATGAAACATATTTCTTCGGTAAACCCCAGAATTGGTTTTTATATAGAAAGAACGGGGGGTATCGGCTTTGGCTGCAATGCGACCCCACTGATGTATGTCTCTAATCCAGACAACGTCACCGATTTTAAAGTTTCTTCCGCTGCATACACCATGGCGTCTATCGTAGTTATTTGTTTGTTGTTGTCTTCGTTGTTCCTCAGCCATTGTTATTTTGTCCATATTGAGGGAATTTGGCTCATATCGTTCACTCGTCATCAGGATGGTTGATCGAATTTTCCTACCCATTAAAGTTCTGCTGGACTGTAACCGTTATTAAGTGGTGTGGCTCGGTACTCCAATAGCGCTAATTCAGGATTTTCTTTATTTTTATTTAAAAGCGTTTTAACAATTTTAACCGCCGACTCAATGAATCCATTGCTTTGAGGGAAACGAGGGCTGGATGTAATGTGCTTAAATGCCCAGGAGTGTGCAAATTGTCGAAACTCTGATGTGTGGACCGTTGCAAACTGGGGCCCGTTATCAGTTCTAACAATTTCCAGAATGCCAAATCTCGCAAAAATCGATTTTAAGTGTGATGACGCATCTGGCAGTCTGTGATTCCAAATGTACTATCTCCGGGAACCTGGAAAAGTAGTCACTTATAACAAGAAACGTCTTACCATGACATACGCAGAGGTCCATTGCTATTGTGTGCCAAGGGCGCTCTGGCATTTCAGAACTGATGAGCGTATCATGTCTCGGAACTAAAAACTTTATACAGGTAGTACACCGCCGAATATATTCTTCCATCTGTTTTGACGAGCCAGGCCACCAGACAGACTGGCGCATCCTGCTTTTGCACTTTACAATTCCCAAATGCCCGGTATGCATTATTTCTAACATCCCGTGTTGTAAGGCCGTTGGGATGACAAGTCTCTTACCGTGCATCAAAAATTGGCCATTAATTGAAAGATATTGGCGATCGTTATAGAATAACCTTACTTCTTGTGATAGTTTTGAACGATGTGGCCATCCGTCTTGGCAATACTCCTTTACTTCTCTGATGATGGGATCATCTTGCTGGGCTTTCCGAATAGTGTTTAGTTTGTCGGTTGATGCTGGTAGCTCTTCGATAATGCTGTTGATGAATGTTTCGATTTCATCGTCATCGTCCGGTCCTGTTCCTTGGATAGGATGGCGAGATAGCGTATCAGCTGCTATAAGGTCTTTTCCAGGAGTATAGATTATGCTAAAAGTAAGACCCAGCATTTTCATATGGAATCTTTGGATCCTTAACGTCAAGTCATCGAGGTTTTTCGTAGTAAAAATTGGAATCAACGGCTTGTGATTCGTCTCAATTGTAAAATGGATGCCAACGATGTAGTCCCGGAATTTTTCACATGCCCATTTGATGCCTAAAGCTTCCTTTTCTATCTGCGCATACTTCTTTTCGCTGTCAGACATCGTTCGCGAAGCGTATGCTACGGGCTTCCGGATACCGTCCACATCTGTCTGAAGGAGCACCGCTCCCAATCCGAAAGAAGATGCATCAGACGACACAAGGGTTCTATGTGTAGTATCGTATGTCTTCAATACCGGAGCCGTTGTTAGTGCTCGTTTCAGTTTTAAGAAAGCCTCCTCCTGAACTGGCGTCCATAGAAAATCAGCCTGGGATTTTAAAAGCTCATTAAGGGGATAGCTTACTGAAGAGAGATATGGAACGAACTTACCCAGGTAATTTACTAATCCCAGAAACTGGCGCAGCTCCCTTACATTTTGCGGATGGGGAAATTCATCAATTGCCTTGATTTTTGATGGGCAAGGGTGTATACCCTCCTCGTCACTTTTGTGTCCCAAAAATGTAATGGATTTGATACCTATCTGACACTTAGATTACTCCATTCTCCTCTAGCTTTTTAAGTACAGCAAACAAATTTAGATCATGCTCTTGTATATCCTTCCCTTTCACCAATATGTCATCCATTTGGAGATGACTCCATTAAGGCCTTCGAGAATCAACTGCATTCGTTTTTGGAACAACTCTTGGGCCGTGCAAATACCAAAAGGCAGCCTTTGGAAGCAGAATCTTCCAAATGGAGTTAGAAAAGTTGTAAAAAGCTGTGATTTTGGAGATAGCTTTATCTGCCAGAATCCATACTTCGCGTCTAACTTTGCACCTTCCAATTGCGCCAGTGAATGGTCAGCAGCTGGCATCGGGTGTATACCTCGTTGAATGGCTAAGTTGAGTTTCGCGAGGTCAACGCAAGGACGAATATCACTGTCGGGTTTGTTAACGATTACCATCGGAGCGCACCATTCTGTTGGCTCATCTACACGTCTGATTACACCCAACTGAAGCATTTCATCAAGTTTTGCCTTGAGCTTTTCCTTTAATGGAATCGGGACGCGTCGAGCTGTTGCAATTGCATAAGGTTTTCGCGTTTGGTTGCAATTTGATTTAGTAATCCTCCTTAAGACAACCGAGTTTGTTAAATAATTTTGGATATTCCGTCTCGATATTTACCAACGATTTTTGAATTGTTTCGACACTCGGATTACCAAAGGTGTTAATTCGTTGTATAATTTTCAAATTTTGGCAAGATTTTAAACTCAAAAGTGGTGATTTTAAATTGTTCACAATAAAAGTTCAGATTTACAGAATATGTTTCTATATTTAAGCACGCAGTTCATTATTCCCGTAACGTCGAGACGTTCACCAGAAGGGCCACATAATTTTTTATTCGATTTATTAACTTTCGCGTCAGGGAAATTTATTTTAAATTCTTTAAGTGGTAAGACATCTACCGGAGCTCCCGTATCCAGCATAAAATTAATTTGCTTTTCGTTGGCCGTTATTTTAGCGGTCCACCGTTCATCGTTATTGTTTTCGTCTGTCATCGTGCCTATGAAGAGTGTCTCGTCTTCTTCTTCGACATGAAATATCTTGTTGTTGTTGATGTTTATTTTCTTTTGACAAGCCTTACTAAAGTGGTTCCACTTCTTACAGAAACGGCATTGTTTGCCTCTAGCGGGACAGTTATGTTTGTTGTGCTGCTCTTTCGCGCCGCACCATGGGCATTGACATTCTCTAGTTTTTGCAGTCTCTCGTACGCTTCGTCTGAAGTTGTGTGAAGGTGATGATGATGACGTCTTTGGTTTATGAGAACGCAAACTATTAACGGTTGTTGCATTTGCACTAAAAGGTGTTGTTGCCAAATCTACTTACTGCCGTCTCACTGCCTCGTGTTGCCTTACCGTTTGTACCGCTTTTTCAAGCGTTAGGTCTGCTTCTAGTTGCAACCTTTCTGACAACCTTCTGTCTCGTACACCTACCACCAACCGATCCCGTATCATCTCTTCACGCAAGCTTGAGTATGAACAGTTCTCAGAAAGCAAATATAATGATGTTATAAAGTCCTCAATGCTTTCTCCTTCTAATTGGCATCGAGAATTGAACTTTGCCCGCTCGTAAATCACGTTGTGTTTCAACACGAAAAAATTCTCGAATTTACTTATGACGGAATTGTATTTCTTTTGGTCGGGAGGAGAAAGATTGAATGACAGAAATATATCATCTGCCTGATCACCGATTAGGTAGACTAAGGTGTTAACCCGCTCCTCTTCATTTCTTTTGTTCAGCCCGGAAGCAATTCTAAAACGATCAAACCGCCGTTTCCAACGTGGCCAATCCGAAGGGTTAAATGTAAAATGTTCCGGCGCTTGAACAGTAAAGTTATTACCCGATAAACCCGCCGCCGCAGGCTGTTGTTCCGAATCGTTTACCATTTTATTGATTTAAATATTCAGCGAACGACCTAATTTTTCTTTTCTCTACTTTCCGACACCGCTGCCACCATGTAGTGTTCGCACGTTAATTAAAAGACGTGTATTCCAACGAATACACCTTTTTTGGGTATCCGTTGCTCGTCCATACGATTCATGTGGCTAGCCCATTGCAGCTTCCGCAGTCTTACAATCGTTGAGACCTCCGGATCGACAAAAATTTCATACAGCTCATGGGTGTATCGAATTCGCCATTGGTCCCCGTCTAGCTTCGCTCCTATTATTCGCCTCAGGACCCGTCGCTCAAACGCGTTCAATATATTTGCGGATGCTTGCGTTAGGGTCCATGTTTCACACCCATAGCATATAGACCAAAATACAGTTGCCATTTCAAAAGTCATGAAACTTTCCACAGTAAATCCTCTATACCTACTGAAAATTAAAAGCCACTTCTGGCAGCCCCCTGTGGCCGGGGTAGACTACCCTAAAATTTTAAAGAGGGTGAGAAATAAGATTCATTTTTGTCAAAGTATCAGTCTTGAAATTTATGCTAATTATTTTTAAACGTATTCTGAACGTATAAAAAATTCGCCAGAACATTTTCGTCCCTCCTAATTGTTGCCAGAACGCTATAAATATTTATAAAAAATAGGGCGAGTTTTGTTATTTTATAAGTCTTCAAATTTTAACACAATGTAGAAAATATGTATACAAAATATATTATTGCATGCCAGAAATAAATTTCATCACTTAACATCTGCCAGAAGGAAAAACGTTCCCGTGCGAGTGCGAGCGAGACAGCTAAATTCGTATCTATGAGTTAAAAAAAGAGCGCAAATGGGCAGTAAAATATATACAAGTATAAATATAAAAAATTCGGTGGATAATTTATTTTTTACATCAGAAGAAGGTATTTATGTACAATATGAATAATGATCATTTTTCATTCATCGTTGTCGTTGTATTCCTCTTCATCATCATCATTGTTGATATTTTCAATGAACATTGATTCATTTATCGAATCCTCGTTTAGCTCGATATGGGGCTCCCATATGTTTTCATCTGTAAGTATATGCAATAATTATTAGTATTTAATTACCAATAGGAAAAATGTATTAGCCAAAATAATTACCTACAATATCAGCATCATTTGCTTCGATTACAATGTTATCGTTTGTGATGGCATCAGATACTGTTGGTGGAAGTTGATCTCCCTCAAACCATTTAAAATCATATTGATCATCATTTAATGACCAACCATTCTCTTCTGGTCTCAGTACAGTAGGTGTTTGGAGATGTGCATTGTTCCATATGCTGGCAATATATCTTGTTATTAATACGTGCTGGTAAAGTTCAGCCTTGCAGGATGGTAAATCACTTCCATGAAATTTTACGATTTTGTTTTCAAATGGTTCATTAATATCTTCAGCTGTAAAATTTCTCATAAATAATTCAAATCTTCCATTGTTTGTATCATCGCAATGTTTTATTTTGTACATTTCGCAAACAAATTTTTCCAATGTTGAAAAAACATCGTTATTCATGAAATCATGATCTATATTATCCAAGTTCATGAATGCTTCTTGATAAATTTAGATTTCATTAGCAGCTTAAATGGATTAATTTTTCCTTTCCTATAAAATGCAGGACTGTAATCACATCCAGTAAAGGCGTGATATGCTGGTAGACTTTTAGAAATATGTGGACCAATTTTATTATAAATTTTTGAAACATTGACATAGCGTTGATTGTTTCCTGTACTGATGTTCATCCAAATCTTTTGATTTCGATTTCGTGTATGATGCATGTTGCCAAGCATGATTACTAAAATATCTGTATCAGAACATCGAATGAGAATATTTTCTTCATCTTCTATTTGACAGACATGGTAAACAATTTTGGTGTCGGCTTCTTCATGATCGCCGCAGTATAATTCAGGATGAATAGTTGAGATAACTTTATCATCAATATTTTCATAACGATGACATTCATGATAATTCAGATAAATAATTTTATTATTTATAAATGGAGCCATCTCATTCGTTGCCCAGTGTTTGATAGTTTCAAACATCCTAAACTGCTAGAACATCCCTACTATTTGGTCACATCTGTCCAATGACCTTTGAAATGTTTTAAAAATACATAGAGCTACGTCACACGAGCAGGTAAGAAATGGACCATCTGCGGATTCTAAACTACGAAGGTATACTGAAAATAGTATGCTTGAAGAAGTCTTACAACTTTTACAGTGACCTTCAGTGCTACTTAGAGCAAGAGGGTTTTCTAATGTTTTAAGAATACCTGGAAAGCAATTTTTCCTCTGAAGAGAAAATTTTATCCACCTCTAACTTCGAGAATACCTCTGTCACAGGGACAGATAATTTTGCCGCAATATACATTTTCTATGAATTTAACTGTTCAACTTTAACAAGGAATTGTTTATTTCATATAATTTACAATCCATCCTCAATGAGGCCCAATACGCGCTCTCTTTTCAACTCATAGATACGAATTTAGCTGTCTCGCTCGCACTCGCACGGGAACGTTTTTCCTTCTGGCAGATAGTAAGTGATGAAATTTATTTCTGGCATGCAATAATATATTTTGTATACATATTTTCTACATTGTGTTAAAATTTGAAGACTTATAAAATAACAAAACTCGCCCTATTTTTTATAAATATTTATAGCGTTCTGGCAACAATTAGGAGGGACGAAAATGTTCTGGCGAATTTTTTATACGTTCAGAATACGTTTAAAAATAATTAGCATAAATTTCAAGACTGATACTTTGACAAAAATAAATCTTATTTCTCACCCTCTTTAAAATTTTAGGGTAGTCTACCCCGGCCACAGGGGGCTGCCAGAAGTGGCTTTTAATTTTCAGTAGGTATAGAGGATTTACTGTGGAAAGTTTCATGACTTTTGAAATGACAACTGTATTTTGGTCACTGGCTCTTCCTCTAATAACACAGGTCTTATCACAGATTTGTATACTTGGAGCTTTGTTTTCCAGTGTATGCAGCTGGTCTTCAAGATCGTCAAAACTGAATAAAATATTTTATTTGCGAGCTGTATCTTCGGCGTATTTCGTCTCTTTCATTGCCCGTTTTCTTTATTTTGCGCCTAAATACACAAATTCGCTAACATTTTCGATACTGTATTTGCCAAGTGTGGTATTTTGTGTATTTGAGGTATTTTTCCTCGACTGCGTCATGAGCTTTGTTTTATTTTTATTGATCTGTAGCCCTACTAGTTTTGATTCGCTGTCGAGTTTCAGGAAAAGTTCTTTGGCAGTTGTTAATGACCGTGACAAAATGTTTATGTCGTCCGCATGCCTTGTGTATCGACAGGTAGCTTCCTTATGACGTACTCCAGAGGCAAATTGAATAGCAATGGGGCCAGCCCATCTCCCTGCTTTAGTCCGATATTTGTGTCAAAGGCATCGGTGAGTTGGTTATTGACGCGGACTTGGGAGGGCGTCAACGTCATTGACATTTTGGTAAGACGGACTAATTTGGCTGAGATGCCAAAGCAAAGCATTATTTGGTACAGTACATTACGATCAATACTGTCGTATGCTTGCTTAAAGTCAACGGAAATTTGGTGCACTTCTATGTTGAACTCCCAGCATTTTTCAAGTACCTGCTTGACTGTGAACAATTAGTCTCTAAAACCACCTTGATACTCCCCACTAATACTGTTAGCGTATGATCCGTACAAAGAAGTGATATGCCTCTATAATTTTCGCACTGTAGCTTGTCACCTTTTTTGTGGATAGGAAATTTGATTGGCTTCACTCTTTCGAGATGTGTTCTTGTTCCCAAATGTGCTGGATGACTTTGTGAATAGCTTTATGAACACTACTGCCACCATATTTGATGAGCTCCACTGGAACCTCATAGATGTCCGGCGCTTTAGGCTATTAGGACCGTGGCAGAACAGACGATCGGACATCAAGCCCGGCCGCAAGCGGAATGATTGGTTCGATGATGACTGCCAGAATGCGTTAAATAAAAAGAATACATATGTCGGAAAACCAGGATTAAGAGAGAACACTATGAAGATCTCAGAAGAGTAGCGAATAAGATAATTAGGATCAAGAAAAGAAAATACCTTCCTTCCTGCATCTGAAAAACAAAAAGCGTTACTAGAAAGAAACCTGGTACAAAATAGCCTCAAACTCCTCTACACTAAGCAGGGTAAAATAACCCTAGAAGCCTATAGCGCTCATTTACAAATTTGCGAATGAAATCTCCAAAGAGGGAGGAAGAATGGAAGTCATATGTTTCAAATTGGCGAGCGCATTCGAATGTGAGAAAAAAAGAAAACAAGTAATATTAACAAAAAAGTTGCGTACTTTGATTAGCAAAGCGTACGCTTACAAAAGATCAACCAACTGTACAGCACCTTGAAAACTTCCTCGTTAAAAAATCGGATCAAGTTGTCTCCAAACAAGAACTGGATCCACTGAATATGGGATTAAATTTTGCTGTCGATAAAAATATAAACAAGTTGGGTAAACAGACCTACGCTCAGGGTTTTGTATTCAATTTACAAAATGCAGTCACCAGATCGAATCAAATCAAGAAACATGTCAAAGACGATTTTATTGGAGAAAATATGAAATACGAGGATCATACTATTATTAACAAAGTTTAACGAATTTCAACTTCTGAGGTTTTTAGTATTGTTATACTCATAAACATCTCCCTTGATAATTATTTCTGATGTCCATCCGCGACGGAGGAAACACATTTTTCATGTATTTCCCCCCTGTGCCCCCACTGAAGCATCAACTGACAGTTTAACAACTGTTTTGAAAAGCTCCCATGAAAACTTTCATTTCATACTCATACCGACTACGTTTGATAAATTTTTTTTTCAGGGGCCACTCTCCTGTACTGTTATCGATTAATGGCCAATTTTTTCGAATCCTAGAATGGTTACCAAACCCTTTTGCTAGGAGCTCTCTCCCACCTCCTTGACTTGTTTCACTTATGAGCATTAATTGTAGGTATTCATCTTCAGTCGTTAATTAAATTGAATCAAGTGTTCAAAGCATGCACTTTAAACGTTGAAGTTGGGAAAAAATAACTCAAAATTATTCAATCTTCGCATTTAAAATAGCCACCATTTTGTTTTACGATTACTAATACCACTAGCTGAACCGATTCTCAAAGATATACATGACACCTATTATTCCCGAAATTTTCATGCAAATCCTAGCAAAACAGTAGTGTCTGAGTCGGTAAAAAGCGCATGTTGTTCCATAGCCATATGTTGCCATAGTAATAACTGCAGCGCATATTGTTCCATAGTAATACAGGAAAATTCAAACCGCTATAACTTCGCTAAATATGATTCAATCTTTATGAAACTTTCAGGATAGATCAATCAATTTAAGGGTACCGTTAAGATTTTATTCAAGAAAACATAAAATCGATAAATCATACTATTACTAACAAAGTTGAGTGAATTGCGACTTCTCACATATTTGTTGTTGTTGTACTCACCAAGGCCTACATTCCTGATTTTTTTTCAGATTTTTCGGATCACAGGTGTCCAATCGCGAGGGGGGGGGGGACACAAATTTTTCGTGTATTTCCCCTCCCTGTGCGCCCCTCGAAGCAAATTTTGCCAAACTAAGACCTGTTTTGAAAAGTTCTCATCAAGACCTTTCATTTGATACCCATATCGGCTACCTTCAATGAAATTTTTTTTTCGGGGGGTCACTCTCCTATATGGGGAGACCCCCCTTAAATACCTTATAAAATTTTTTGTAGTTGAACTTTGAAGAGATCACCACTTCACACCTACACACAAAATTTGATGTTTCTAGCTTGAGTAGTTTCCAAGAAAAACTGCTGTGACACACGGACGGACGGACAGACGGACAGACTGGTCGCGAAACTAGTAGGGTTTTGTAAAATTATTTTACAAAACCCTAAAAAGGGAAGACATTGTAGCATATATTGAATTTTCCATTAAATACACAAACAATGAGACCCAGGAACAGATACGGAAACTAGCCATACAAATAATGAAAACACAAAAATACACAGCACGCCAAGAGAAACATAAAAAAAGCCAGTGTACTCGTACTTTATTAGAGCGGATAAGGGAAATAATGTTATCATGAACCAAGATGACTATGAACAACAAGTATTCTCAACTCAGTAATGGAAATTATTTTAAATTTAGGAAAGATTTTTTACTAGGGTAGTAGGGTAGATAAGGCCCTAAAACAAGCGTGTGTGGAATTCCCGGATATCAACAAATAAAGATGTCAAACCTATCACTACCAAGGATTAGATGTATGCCAAAAGTACATAAACAAGGCAACGAAATGCGCGAAATAATAGCGGAATCAAACTCAGCAACTTTTAACATCGCAAAATGGTTGGTTAAGGAACTGGAACACTTAAAAACGGGAGGGAAGTCAGTTCGGAATACCCTGGAATTAATCCAGAAGCTAAGGGACGTTAAAATTCAAAACGATATTACTTCTCTCGTTTGACGTTCAAGCTCTTTTCCCCAGTATACCGGTCAAAGAGGCTATACGGCACTTGGAGGAAAAGCTGTTAAAGATAGATAATTCATCATCATGGAGAAGGAAAGTGAAACAATATATAAAATTAACAGCTCTCTGTATGAATGAGAATTATACTTTCAGAGGGAATTTTTATAAAACGGCTTCCGGGACAGCTATGGGGAATCCATTTTCACCGTTATTGAGCGAAATTTTCATGGAAGCATTTGAAAATAAATTAGACGATTCGAAAATTACTCCGCGTATTTGGATAAGATACGTAGACGATGTGTTCGCAGTGGTCAAGCAGGACGAGCTACAAACAACATTCAATAAACTCAATGGGGTCCACAATAAAATGCAGTTCACGATGGAGATATAAAAAAATAATCAGCTCCCATTTTTGGACTTGATGATACATCGATCAGATAACTAGCTTGAATTTAGTATTTATGAGAAACCTTCGACGACGCAGAGGACTATTCCATCAACATCGAATCATTGCCACCGACAAAAATCAGAAGGGTATCTCAGCATGGCACACCGATTACTTACCATCCCAATGAATAAAGTGAGATTCAACTAGGAACTAAATTTTATTTACGATACAGCGAACAAGAACGGATTTAGTGAAACGGCGGTGGACAACATTATCAACCGTACGAGGAAGAAGCTACAAAATGACAACTTGACGTCCCTTTTTAGGAAGCGTGCATCGGATATTCATATACAGCAGCCAAAATAAGTCCAGCGATGAAAAAAGCAGGTTCCGACGTAATAACATCCAGCAGGCGTATCCAGCTCGAGAATATACTGAAATCAGTAAAGGACAAAATGACGACGTCATAGTGCAGTGGAGCGTACTAAATCTCATACCCCCAGTATCCGAAAGTTTATATTGGCCAAACAAAAAGACAGATGATAACACGCTTCAAAGAATACCAAAAAAAAGCGGACAGGTATCAGGTCAACGGTCGCACGGCATATCGAAGAGGATCAGCCACTATCAATTTAGGAGGACGTAGAAGTAATAAAAATATTAAGAACCCCATTTAAATGAGACGTGTACGAAACCACCAATATTTCCAAACTACCTGAACAATATAGAATACTGATTTAGGAAGTATACCTTCCAAACTAATTAGTTTTATTACCTGACGCAAGACTTGAATTCAGCTTTAGTAGTCCTCTACGAAAACTGCTTGTGCTGCCTTACGATAGCGACCATAACGCAATCGTAATGTAAATCAATCATCAAAGGGAACATGAAAATCATCGGTTGAATTTAAAAAAAAAACAGACTGGGGAAAGTTTCGAAAGAAGTTTAATCGAGAGTACCAGAAGCAATGTCCTCCTTCGGATGATGGCAACTCTCGCTCAATGGTGCCTAATGACAGGAATCTAACTAACTCTTTTTGTCGAAGTTAGAGAAGCTGACGTTGGAAACGATTACGAAAGTAGTTCCCAAGATTAAACATCGAAACAATATGGAAGGATATGAATCACCAACCATTGCAAGGGCGAAAAGATTGAAAAGCTTTCTTCTCACATGCGTCAACAATATTTTTGGATTACAACCATCCCTCGTTGGCTTTGTTGAAATTACACCTGAAGAATGTCCGGAACTTAATTCGTTCATACTTCAGGAGTAAGGAGTAGTTGAGGGGTATTAGCCCACAGGATCCAGAATAGCATATTCCGCAAGAAGTCTCCAGTAAAGGTATCGAATCTTGAAGTCACTAGTGATGAGATAAATCTTCTCGATAGGGCTGGCATCGAAACTGATAGTACGACTCCGGATAGAAATGGAAACAGGATTATATGTGAGGGATTGCATAAACTTGCCCTGATTGGAACACATTTTGAATTGGTTCATCTACCAAACCCTAAGAGAGGGAATGAAATATTTTCAGAGGTCTTTGAAACAAACGTTTCCGACTTCAAATCAAGCCTGAACGGCCAATCAATTCTTCATTTCAATGAAACATTAACATCTGACCTCATACCGAGCTTGAATCTTATTGATTATTTTGTCAGCTACGAAGACTTGTGTTTCATATTTCGCAGGATAAACAACAAGAAATCATGTGGTGCTGATGGTATTCCAAATGTAGTTCTCCGACATTTGCCTGAGGTTGCTATTAGGAACTATTGCATATTGTTTAACAACATGTTGAGCAATTCATATTTCCCAAATGAGTGGAAAAAGGCTAAGGTATTTCCGATATTAAATAAAGGAAAAGAATCTTCATGCCGTAAAAGCTATCGCCCAATCAGCTTGCTGCCTAACATCAGCAAGGTGTTTGAAGTGATACTCAACAGAGCATTAAACGCCCAAATTGAGGAATATGAGTTGATGCCGAATTGCCAATTTTTTTTCGTGCCAGGCATTCGACCACACATGCAATAACGAAAGTAACCTCAGACATCTGTTGGAAACTAAATGATAGAGAATGTGTTGGAGTATGTCTCATTGATATGGAGAAAGCCTTCGATACGGTGTGGTTAGATGGACTAGTTTTTAAACTCCTTCAGGACAAGTTCCCCAGACACCTTGTCGCCATGATGTGCAATATGTTATACGGGAAATCGTTTGTTGTAACTGACGGAAATCTGACAATGCGCGAATTCAAGGTCTTGAATGGTCTACAGCAGGGAACAGTTACTGCGCCTCTGCTCTTCTCAATCTTCATTCGCAAGCTATTGAACGGCTTTGATTTTAACGTCTCGCCAACGCGATCATTGGTAGCGTTTGCTGATGATCTGATCATCTATACGACAGACCGAAAAACTACAATAGTTCAGAGCAATCTCCAAAAAATGTTCAATGATGTGCAGCTGTACACTGACAATTGCGAATGAAAATCAATGCGCAGAAGTGTAGAACAATCTTGTTTCGGACAACGCTGCAGGGGGTCAGTCAAGACCGGAAACGTAATTGGAAAGATTTCCACATCGTGGAACGAGTTCCACATAAATCCTGTGTTCGATACCTCGGTGCTCATCTCGATCAGTATCTGTACAATACTGAACATGTCAAAATCATGCTCAGTACGGCACTAAAATTAGTCGAAGACTCTTTCATTCATTACGAAGACTCTTTCATTCCAGATACATTGATCAAAAGACAAGACTCTGGTTACACCAGTTTTGACATATGGATGTCAGATCTGGTACAACCGGAGTGCTAGTTCTATGGAAAAATTAAGAGTTTTTGAAATTAAATGTCTTCGTGCATGTACTGGTTTGTATAGAAAGCCTGAGACGGATTGGAAACACTATATACCGAATAGAAAAATTTATCAAACTGCTGAAGTGACGAGAGTCGATATCTTTATATTGAAACTTCTTCGGAATCATATCGCAAGATCTGTAACTGTGAGTGAAAACTCCTGGATTTCACAGCCGTTCCACCCTGCAGACGGGTATATTGCGACTTGCCTCGCTACTGGCTTCGTTCCTCCAGAAGCATTCGTGTATTCGGACATGAATCGATATGTTTTTGATTCTGACGGCGTCCCAGTCATATATCACATATATGGACGGGCAACCGATAAGAAGATAAAATATCCTCCGAATTTGAGTTCACGAGGCCAACAATTCCAATGGAGATACTCATTTGCTAGATTCTTTGAAGCTGATCGAGTTGAAACGGAGCAATCTAGGTATTGGTGGCTGAATGACAATGCCTAAATTATTTGTGTTTATTTTCAGTTGGTTTTTCGTTACTTAGTTTTTGAGTTTCAGCTCATTATTGCTACATTTAGTGTTGTTGTTTATTTGTGTTAAAAATTAGGGGTATGTTAGGTATATTTTACGGGGTCTGCATAATAAGTAACCGGACTGACCTCAGGAAATATTTTATTGGCAAAATATGTACAATTTTTCTTTAGAAATCTTCAAAGTAGTCCCAATTGGAGTCGATAACACGCTGATACCGGATTTTCCAATCCCCGAACGCTCCCTGCAAGTCGGCAACCTCGATGCTGTCTAGAGCCCTCGTCGTAGCACGTTGAACGTTTTCCAGAGTCCCGAACCGCGTCCCCTTAAGGTGTCTCTTGATCTTGGTGAACAGAATGAAGTCCGCTGGTGCCATATCCGGGCTGTAAGAACTCTGGTTCGGTTTGCAGTCGATCAAGGATTTCCGAAGCGACAGCAACACGACGCTCCTTTTGCTCATCAGTCAGGTGTTTGGGTACCAGCTTCGCGCAGATCTTCCTCATGCCCAGATGGTTCTTAATAATGTTGTGAGCGGTCATCTTATCAATTCCAACCTCATCTGCGATAGCCCGAATGCTCAGACGACGATCACTGTTCAACACATCACGCACTTTTTGCACATTTGTGTCCGTGTGACTCGTTG